>OW804097.1:126055605-127413105 GCA_942159475.1 Sthenelais limicola
CTAAGGTTAACAAAGAACACATAGACTGGAAGAGATCCTCGGATAAGTTCATAACCTGTTCTCCATGTACTCTCTATTGGAAATAAAGAATTGGTTGAATTGAATTGAATTGAATCTATTGTAAAGAATTTGTATTCTGTGGGTTGGGATCTGACCCAGTTAGCCCCTGATCATGGCCAGACCATGCATGCCACATGTGGCCTGGCCAGGAGGGGAGGGGGGATGAGCTACTCAGAGCTGACCCCTCCACCCAGCCCGACCTAATTACTGTATCCACTGCTCTGGGTAAATAAGAGGGAGGGGGGGAAGGGTAAGAGGGAGGGGGGGGCAGGCACGAGCCTTGGGATCCATGAGTAAGGGGTGGGAGGGGGAAGGCTGAGTAGAGGGGTCCAACTTGCATGCACTCAGCGCATGGCCTATGCATGGGGAGCAGAGGTCAGTGTGTGGGCAGGGAAGATCCTCTCTCTCCCTCAACCAATTAGAGAGAGGGGGAAGAGTAAGTGGAATAATTCTTGGGTTTGATTCTATGAATAATTCATGATTTTGGAGTATAAATAAATGGATGGACAAGGTCTTAGAGACTCGCTGAGTCACCACCGCCTAGGCCGAATCCAGACGAACTACAACCTCGGACTTCTTGTCTCACTTCTTCATCTTACTGAACCTATGGGCTAAAACCCTTAGACTTCTTTACACTGGCGAACCACTAAGAGACTCAGTTGCTAAGTTGAGCAACAACCCAATCTTCTGACTGGAAGTGAGACATAGCCTAGGCGAGGCACAGAAATGCTAGCTTCAACCTAGACCCTTTAGGTTGAAGAATAGCAAGAGAAGGATGGGGCTCACTTCAGCTGGGCTTGGAGCTGCCCTAATGCTAAGGTAGGTGGGAGGTTGTGTGTACATACTTTTCATCTGCTTATCACCCTAATGTTCCCATTTTCCTTCCCTCAAACCCCCACTGATTAGTCCGGATCTGGGTATTCCTCCTAATATACATGGAGGGAGGAATATCTCCAGTTACTAGGGGGAGGTTGGGTTGGTTTGTAATGTGGGGCACAAAGACGGGTGATTTAAATTGAGTCGGCCGACTGGATGCGGCCGGGTAAATTAATTCATTACGGAGGAACTAGCAATCCGATTCTGAATCTAAAAGCGGGGCTGTCTTCCTGACAGTCTAGGGAGTTGTGGGATATTTTTTATATTCAAATCGGATGATTTTGGAGGGAGATATGAGCAATCTAGTGGGAAGCAATATTTTTGCATTTGTGCAAGTGGTTACGATTGCGGCGATCACGCGCCGTCGTCGATGCCGCTCTTATGGTTAATGCTATACAAACATGGATTACATAGGCCGCTTTGCCATGAGCTCAGCTCCGTTTTAATAGTAAACACTTTATATTTGGACGGATTTGAAGGGAAGGGTTAGTGCTTGAAATTCTGCAAGTTTTAGTAGAATGGCAGAATGGGTTTTTTATTGGTTTTGGTGGGAAGCACAGACTCTACTGTTGGTTGCTTATTTTTCAAGCTGGAGTATTATCCTGGGAGGAGAGGGTATGTTGGGAGGGGCTGGGATAGGCATGGATGGATGGAGGGGAGGCCACAAGAGCCTAGCTAACTTAGGCATTATCCTACACTTATTTTCCCCGGTATTAATTGGTATTTTACTAGTGGGTAAGTTGGGATATCTGATACCTAGTGCTGCAAGGCATTTCCCCATCCTCCTGGCATTCCCATTCACCTTACCCTATAACCCTATGATAGACAACCCCTATATTTTTTCTTCTTTATTGGTTTCTGTGGGAGGCACGGCCTCTACTGTGGAATGGGTTTGGTTGATTGCAGGGGTATATTTTTGGTAAATTACCTGGGATTTGCTTCTAGTGTTGGGGGGGATCTTGATTAATTTGTATTCTGGCAGTAAGGGAAAATAGTTACTGACCACCACTTTCAGTACCTCCAATGAATTGACCTGCATAATGGTTGGGATGGGGATGATGCAACCAGGTCATATAGTTTTGATTGGAACGCTAGTTTTATACTTTTGGAACACGACTATATGACTGTACAGGAACACATTCCCACCCAAGCCAGCATCAATATATTATTGGCCTCAGTAAATTAAATTCAGATCTGGGGGAAAAGGTCAAGATTGTGGGATGCGTTGATATGTAACATTTTCAACCATTAACATCTGTTGGTTTACTTATTTTTCTTTTCTTTTTCAAACCTGAGTATTAATTATCCTAGGAGGGGAGGGTGTGGTGTGGGTGGGTGGGATGGGCATAGACAGATGGAGGGAAGGCCCCAGGAGCCTAGCTAAAGCAGGGATTATCCTACACTTATTTTCCCCAGTATCAATGTATATTCTACTAGTGGGTAAGTTGGGTAACCTGATACCTAGTTCTGCAAGCCATTTCCCCGTCCTACTGGCAGTCCCACTCCCCTTACACTGTAACCCTATATATAATGGACAACCCCTATTCTATTTTTGTCCTGCAAAGCAGATGGATTGTGTGTGCATGTAATTCTTCCACAGCTGGAGCAGAGGGGCATGTGGTGCCATCTGCTGTGTGGCTGGTGCCCATCTGTATTACAACACCAGTTGCCACTCTGGTTGGTACTCTTGCCAGTTGCTCCAACATTTGCTGCAACATCTGCTGCAACATCTGCTGTGACATCTGCTACTGCAAACCCTGTTACCACTCTAGTTGCTGCTCTTGCCAGTTGCTCCAACATCTGCTGCAACATCTGCTGTGACATCTGCTACTGCAAACCCTGTTACCACTCTAGTTGCTGCTCTTGCCAGCTACTCCAACATCTGCTGCTGGATGACCGATCACTGCTGTGACATCTGCTGTGACATCTGCTACTGCAAGCCCAGTCAACACCCTAGTGGGTACTCTTGCAGCTCATCCCATCTGCTGCTGCACCATCTGTTGCAGCTAAGCCAAGTCAACATGGAGTTATGCCAGCCATGGGATACCACACCAGTAATCTTGTGGTTGTGGCATCAAAGATACCAGCTGGAGAGGGGTACATCAAACCATTGGAGAGCCCCTTTCTAACCCCCTTACAGCCGAAGGATGATTGGAAGCCCAACTGTCCTACCCATTGATGAGGTACACTCCAGCATGGACCGGGACAGGGAAGCAATGGGAGGACACAGAGGGAAACCTATCCTCAATTGGAGAAGGCTTCCATTCAACACTATGAACTCACCAGTGAAGGAGGAAGCCAACTCCCTGTTCATTGGTGTAATTTTAATTTTGAGATGAACAATGTTTGGGTGTATTAGGATTTTATGACTTTCTTAATATTGTATATGCTCTTTTAAAGATGAGCCAGGGAAGAGGGTTAACACTCACAGTATCTTGAAGTAAGTGCCCTTGGCAGTCAGAGGTGGTCCCCTGTTAGTTCAGTTAACTTAGAGAGAGTATTTTACATGTACCATCAGATCAAAACGAGAGTTTATATGACGGAGAACCGCATGGACGTTGTCCTTATGTATGTCTTTATTTTAAAACCTGCTAGAATAATAATAGAGGGCAGTTGTCCCCTGGTCTGGAAGGATTGGCGTGCGAGAAGCATACCAGGCCATAAATCCCATATAGCCGTCCCCACCCCTGAAGTTATGCCCCTGATGGTTTAACTTAACTTATGGTAACATTTTCCCTGCAGTTATTTCCTTTATTCCATGGCCTAAAGACTTTATCTGAGGATTAGCTACCCTTGTTGGTGTTGTTTAAAGGCCTATAGAAGGAAAGATCTCTCCCTTGGAGACCCTGCACCCCCCCCCCCCCCCAACTCTGCCCTTGAAAACCCACCCCTCCAATCTTGGGAAAGGGAGAGTGTGGGAGTGGCCACCTCCTGCTCTCTTGAATTCCCACCCCGTGCCGCCCCCTTTTTCCTCACCCTATCACACTGCCAGATCCAGACTGACCAGGATGACATCATAAGTTTTAAGATTTATTGGTTTCTCAATGTTTGACACAATCACTTTATAAACTCATATGTTGTATTTTTCCTATACACTTTTAGATATTGTTCTGTATTTGTTCTGTAATCTCCTCGGGTGCGAGAGATGTACATGTATGAACAAACGAATATCCATACCTTGGGTAAAATCCATTTCCCCTTTTTGGAGACAATGGTGGAATCCATGGACAAGGATCCAGCCCAATGGTTATCTTATCCAACTCTCTTTATGAGACGTTGTTTTATCAAACAGTTAGTTCGAGATAGAGAGGCCTGCAAAAAGCACCACAGGACCAGTGCTTCTTGTCTACTCTCAACTGCTGCTTTGACCGACGTATTGTCCATACAGGAAGGAGGCGGTGAAACAATGCAGAAATGTCGACTTGTGGTCTGTTATTGTTCACCTTATTATGGAAATACTGTAGTGTTGACTACCAACCTGTGCTTGCTCCAACACCTAGGAGAACGGGGCAAGACAAGTGTCCTGTCGGTCAGCGACGAGGTCCAGCGGGGGCCTCGGCTGGCCGGGCAGACAGAGGAGGAAACGGTGACGACCGTACATGTGGACCTTTGTGTATTGAATTTCCTATGAGAGGTTAAGACATTCAACAGGTGTTCAAAAGCACACCTCCACACACAGACTTTTTGAACTTACTTCACTAAAAGACTTTTTAGTAACCGGATAATGGACTCACATTAATGAACATTCTTTTAAATTGAGCCATTTTTATAGTTCTCCAGGCCAGTTGGTCCACGGAGCCCCTTAGTTCAATTAGGGTACCTCTAACCATTGATTTCTGTAATTATGTAACCTTATTTCTATTTCTCTTGTTTGGTTGGACTGGGTTGATCAGTGGCTAATATTTTGTTTGAAAGAAAGAAATCTTTCAACCAAAAGAAAAATATTGGACGAATGTAAAGAATTTGTATTCTGTGGGTTGGGATCTGACCCAGTTAGCCCCTGATCATGGCCAGACCATGCATGCCACATGTGGCCTGGCCAGGAGGGGAGGGGGGATGAGCTACTCAGAGCTGACCCCTCCACCCAGCCCGACCTAATTACTGTATCCACTGCTCTGGGTAAATAAGAGGGAGGGGGGGAAGGGTAAGAGGGAGGGGGGGCAGGCACGAGCCTTGGGATCCATGAGTAAGGGGTGGGAGGGGGAAGGCTGAGGAGAGGGGTCCAACTTGCATGCACTCAGCGCATGGCCTATGCATGGGGAGCAGAGGTCAGTGTGTGGGCAGGGAAGATCCTCTCTCTCCCTCAACCAATTAGAGAGAGGGGGAAGAGTAAGTGGAATAATTCTTGGGTTTGATTCTATGAATAATTCATGATTTTGGAGTATAAATAAATGGATGGACAAGGTCTTAGAGACTCGCTGAGTCACCACCGCCTAGGCCGAATCCAGACGAACTACAACCTCGGACTTCTTGTCTCACTTCTTCATCTTACTGAACCTATGGGCTAAAACCCTTAGACTTCTTTACACTATATCGTCATTTACATGAAAATGTTAACTTATGTTGTTGTTCTTTAGTCATAATAATATAATGAAACAAAAATGGCCAAGCATTATCGACTAGGACATATATCAGCAACTAGGAATATATACTGCGATGCACAGATAATTCTTTAATAATAGTATGGGATACTGGCTTGACTTGAATTGAAAAGTACTTTATTTGTTGACAGGTATACACATAATAGAGCCTGACAAATCGGTTTGATATATTCATGTTTGAAAACAAGTTTGCAATATTTCTGGATGGCCAATTACTAGTTAAGTATTGCTAAATATACGCAATAGGGTGGTGTTTAAAATGTAAGGATATATTTTATACACTCTCTTGAAACTTTGTATGGATAACTCGAAAAATGAGAACATTCTAACAAAGAAATCTTGTAAAAAAATCACTTTGATAAATATCAATTTTGCAACTTGTGACTCATTATCCTGAAACACATTACATTACACATTACAGAAGAATAACTTCTGCTATGTTAGACTAAAAAAATATGAATAATGGATATATCAGAATATCTCTTGCATTGTGTTGATAAAAAACGTCTCTTTCATTGCGTTAAAATGTATTTTGAATGTCACTTTCTCTTTAAATAGGGTCATTTAAAAGGACTGGTGAAGGTCAATTGTACACTTCCTGAAAATCTGACCCATTTGTTGCATAATCGGTGCAGTACTATCCTACAAAAGGAAGTTTAGAAATATACTTCTTGCCGAGTCATTGCAATGGCTCCACGTCGTGGTTTTACATTATCAATCAATATTGATATCAACGAGTGGACTTTAGGAAATATACTTCTTATTGGTGGTGTAGCTCTTGTCATCATAATCATTATTATAATAATATGCCTGTGCAAGTGTGGTAAAAAGAAATTAGGTATGTGTAACGTTATGCTCTCCTTTTGTCTAATATGTAAATTTGTTTATCATGTAATCCATTAATAGGGGACTTGCATGTGCCACGGCACATGTCTGTACCAGTGCATTCTGGGATGGATTCTGTTGAAATCCGACATAGCTGTATTCAGCAACATTTCATGGGAAAATTCAAGAATGTCTTCACAATTATCATAGCTTGTATGAATGATTTATGAAAACCAAATGCATGATGGGAAAGATCGAGGCTTGTGTCATGCAAACATGTAAGACACATGGATATTGATATTAGAGCATTGATAAATGTTCCATGCTAAACATAACATGTTTTCTTTAGATTTTATACTATACATTACTCCCATAATTCCATGCGAATCAAATTTCAAAATGGAGGCTATGCAAGTTCCCTATTATCAGTTAAACTCATTGCAATAGGGGATTTGCATGTCTCACTGCGCATGTCTGTTACAGTGCATCCTGGGAAGGGTTCTGATGAAATCTGACATACAAACATTTGGCAACATTTTAATCGAGAATAATTTAGCAGATTTTACTAAATGTGTACAGCTGCCAATTGTACATTTTCTAAAAATCTGACCTTCATATTAAAGTTGGTTTTGTTGATTTCATTAGTACACAAGCTTTGGTACTGTAGGTACCCTTCATCAAGTGAATAGCGGGATTGCGTGTGCTACTGCGCATGTCTATTACAGTGCATGCTGGGATGAATTCTGATGAAATCTGACATACAAATATTTTGCAACGTTTTTATTGAAAATTTCAAGAATATTTCTACCAATATCATAAACATGATCTATGAAACATGTATACCACATGGACATTAACATTAGAACATTGAGACATATTTCATGCTGACCATGACATGTTTTCTATAGATTTTAGGCTGTAATATTTGTCCCATTATTCCATGGAAATCTAAATACAAAATGGCGTCTATGCAAGTCCCCTATTGAAATTATTATCTGCATTTCAATTATTCATTATGTTTTATTGTTTGCAACTCAGTCAGTGCACCAGATGTCCGGTATGTAAATGATGTATGTTTGTTTCATGTACCAAGATTTATAATATGATGTCAATTTTATGTTCAGGAGCTAAGGTGTTAAAGAAAGTGGTATCTACAGCAGTTCGTTCAGGATTGAGCACAGGTGATATCAAATTGTTCATTTCTCCTTCGCCCATTCTGTCAAATAACCCAAATTTAAGACAAAAAGCCGCTTCAAAATAAATTCAACATAACCTAACAGATTGTTTGAATCAAAACAATACTAAATATACTCAGATATACTTAGTGTTGATGATACTTCAATGTTCGTCAGAGTTTATATTTTCTATTTACAAAAATAATGCATATTTTCTATTTACAAAAATAATGCAAAATATGTACCCATGGGGTCGATGATTTACAAAAAATTCTTGCCCTGGAGATTCGGGTTTTCATCATATTTCCCCAAAAGCCCAGGACATTGCCCCATGCCCCTGGCGTGGAGGGGGTGTGGTGGGATAGGGATTTGCATATGTTACTGTGCATGTCTGTTACAATGCATACTGGTATGGATTCTGATAAAATCTGACATACAAATATTTGGCAACCCTTTCATCGAAATTTGCAAGAATGGTTTCCCAAATATCATTTCTCTTTCTGTAAATGATGTATCAAAACAAATACATGATGGGAAAGATGGGGACTTGGTGTTAAGGAAACATGTATAACACATGATACTGACATTAGAACATTGATCAATGTCATGTGGGGTTGTCATGGCAAATAATCGGTTTTTACTAAGTTTTACACAGAAATTCAAATTCATGACTCATTTTTTTCTAATTTCATGATTGACAGCATATATAATAAAGCTCATTGGCTTCAGTAACTTAGAATGTTGTAATCGTTGCTATGCAATTTGCGCAATTTTCACGCTCCTTCAACCAACTTGTCAGTTAACCTGTATGTACTTTATTTGCATATTAAGAAATGTCCCCAGAAGACCTACCAATGCCAGCAATAGGAACGCTTCCCGATGTAAATCTTGGTCTTTCCTCTGGAGGTGGTTTTGACTTTTTCAACATGGGCGCATCACTTCAAGACACACCGCTTCCATCACCACTAGACTGTGGTTAGTACAAACTCTTTAGATACAGGGTCAAATTGTCAGGAAATGTACAATTGGCAGTTCTACAGATGTAGTAAAATATGCTTAAATCTAATTAGGCAGAAAAGTGTTAAATACCAGTTATATAAGAATATATTTTGTATTATGTTAAGGAGAAAGAGTTTGATACCATCCCTGTGTAGCTAATAGTATTAATGATTATAATATATATTATATTTACATATATTATATTTACATTAAAGTTGAAACCACAGACACAAATAAATCTCCAAAATTGTTGTCGATGATTTACAAAAATGTCTGCCCTTGAGTTTTGGGTTTTCATCATATTTGCCCAAATGCCCAGGACATTGTACCATACCCCTGGGGTGGAGGGGGTGAAGGGGGTGGAGGGGGTGGAGGGGGTTTGGTGGGATAGGGATTTGCATGTGCCACTGGGCATGTCTGTTACAATGCATACTGGTATGGATTCTGATAAAATCTGACATACAAATATTTGGCAAGACTTTTATCGAAAATTGCAAGAATGTTTTCCCTTATATCTTTTCTGTTTCTGTAAATGATCTATCAAAACCAAATGCATGATCAAAAAGATGGTGACTTGGTGTTATGGAAACATGTATACCACATGATACTGACATTAGAACATTGATGAATAGCTGGGAGGGAATTGGCCAAAATTTGAATATCATGTAGGGTAGTCATGGCAACCAATCTGCTTTTACTAAGTTTTACGCAGAATTTCAAATTCATGACTCATTTTTTTCTAATTTCATGATTGAAAGCAAATATATGATAAACTTGTTGGTTTCAGTAACTTAGAATGTTGCAATTGGTGCTATGTAACTTGCGCAATATTCACCCTCCTTCAACCAACTTGTTAGTTAACCTGTATGTACTTTATTGCACATTAAGAACCTTCCCTAGGAGACCTACCAATGCCAGCAATAGGAACGCTTCCTGATGTAAATCTTGGTCTTTCCCCTGAAGGTGGTTTTGACTTTTTCAACATGGGGGCAGCACTTCAAGACACACAGCTTCCATCACCACTAGACTGTGGTTAGTACAAACTCTTTAGATATAGGGCTTCTAAGCTCAATAAGAATATATTTTGTATTTTGTTAAGGAGAAAGATGTTGATACCGTCCCTGTGTAGCTAATAATATTAATGATTATAAAATATATTCTATTTACATTAAAGTTGAAACCACAAACACAAATAGATCTCCAAAATTGTTGACTATTTGGTTTGGCATATATTTCACCTTCTTCAGTAATCCTTTGATTTGAAACTCCATTATTAACACTAATTGCTTTCCTGATTCTGATCGTTTTCCTGACCTAGGACAAGGCGTTATAATGGGATTACAATGACATTTTGGGGTCTTGATGGAATTATAATGTCACTTTGAGGTTAGAGGCGAGAGGCTATCCCTACGTTTGAAGGGACTCTCTCATCGTTGGGCCTAGACTGTAATCAAATATTCAATATACTTGCAGATGAAGAAGATGATGATGGTCCACTCTCAGTTGACTTCAAGTTCCAGCCCCATTCACTCATTGCCAAGCAACTTACTAAGAAGTTAAAAAGGGCTGGTGATAAGAAAATAGTTGATGCTAAGAGAAAGAAAGGAGATGATAATAGAAGAAACAATGGTGATAATAGACGAAATGATGGTCATATTAGAAGAAATGATGGTGATGATAGAAGAAATGCTGGTCATAGTAGAAAAAATGATGGTCATACTAGAAGGATTGATGGTGATAATAGAAGAAATGATGGTGATAGGAGAAGGAGTGATGGCGATAGGCGAAGGAATGATGGTGATAATAGAAGGATTGATGGTGATAGGAAAAGAAATGATGGTCATACTAGAAGGAGTGATGGTGATAGGAGAAGGAATGATGGTGATAGGAGAAGGAGTGATGGCGATAGGCGAAGGAATGACGGCGATAGGAGGAGAAGTGATGCTGATAAGAAGAGGGGCGGTGGTAAGAGGAGGTGATAATTGACAAAGCGATATTGATAAACAATGGTGTTGATAAGAAATTAATTTAAATTGCTTGAAAATGCATAAATATATATATATTATATAAGTGAATAATATTAGGTTAAAAGATGCAGTAAAATGCACAGAAAAAAATGTGGGTTAGAAAGTTAGTCAAAAGGTCGAAGATTTTTCAAAAAAGTTAGTCTTTTTGACTGTGCTTATTTGTCCGAAGTTTCTAACCCTTTTTTTGTCTAACCATAGGCCAATTGACTAAGTTGGTTGAGAAAGGTTAGCTTTTTTGACTAGGGGCTGGGGAAACTATTTCAGCAGGTCCCTTCCAAATTGTACTACAGATTTGCTAATACCAAGCCCTATTCCCTAGTATAAAAGATTAAATTAAGTCTCAGTTATACAACAAGACAAGGTCCATAATTAACTGTTATACAGAGAAAGTGGCAGGCACGTTCTGACACAAAGATAAATTCTGAAATCAGGTGATTTTAAAACCAATGTTTTATTCAAATACAGGTATAGTTACAGGATATCATTTCACTAGTTAAAACATTCCCACTGTTGATGATGACTATTAAACTATAGTCACTTCTATTAAGCGCTACACAAGCTTGATTTTTAATGTATAGGCAATATTCTTAGAATGGATTTATAATCATCAGTTAAAAATAAAGAATTAGCCTGAGAATTATAAAGTTATCAAATGTCACACCTGTCAGTCGCTCTGTCACCTTAACCATCTGGGTGTGCTCAACTATCAATGGGAAGGGTTGCAACAAATCCTGATGTTCCATGAGTTTTCCTGTAACTAGAATAAGTTTAAAAATAAAGTTTCAGAATGAAATCACACTGGTATGCAGGTTAACAGACGGAAATCTGTAATATTATCAGTAACTATAGTTTTTATAATTATGGCGGAAACACTATTTTGCAGATTCAAATATTGCCTTATTTTATCCTCCAGGGTGGAGGGGGGCGGAACTTAAAAGATTAATTCTACACACCTGTGCTGTACTGAAGAAATCCCCCAACGCAAATATGGCTGCATATATCCAAGTAGAGCTGGAAATAAAATAACAGGGAATTTAAAAGAAACAGACATCTCTAAATGATATTTGAACATGATAGGAACTTTAGTATCTTGTGTCATAGCCTACTCAATTTCATTGTCAATAAAGTGTTCCATAGATAGCCCCGTAACAGAAAAAGGGGTCCAAGTTTTGCTAAAATGGCTTGTGAAAAAGATTTCGAAATTAGTGAAAATCTGAAAAATTAGTGAAATTTGAAAATTTCGAAAAAAAAATGGAAATCTGAACATTTGGAAAATATTGTAAAAAAAATATTTTTCGGCTGGACCCCCCCCCCTCCACACACTGCCCCCCCCCTTGCCTCCACAAACTGGAGCAACTTGCCCTTCAATGTCTCTAACATCTGACGCATTTCATACATTTTAAATTCAGTGAAAGTTTGGTTTCTATATTGCCATAGTAAATTTTGATCACAGAACTGAATGGAATCTGGTTCTGAGTGGGCGATAATTAGGTTAGACATTGATGCCAAACAAAAACATATAGTTCTCTTTCATTTCATAGAAAGTGGACAAAATAAGTTGGTATCCTTCATTCCCATAGCTTGTTCTTTGTATGGATACAAGTTTTATGGACGGATGGCAAGTAAAAACACTAGATGATTTAGATTACTTACATGGAACTTTCCATCGGTGATTGAACTCCATCTTCTTCCTGGTTGACAGTTAATTTCAAAAAGGGCCACTTGGTGGTGCACCTGGTCGTGGGGTTGTCTAACCCCCTTAGAAAGTTAGACAATTTTGACTAACTCCCTTAGAAAGTTAGTCAATTTTGACTACCCCCCGTTTTGACTAAGAAATTCCCGAAATGACTAACCTTTTTTTTTTCTGTGTGATGTGTTGTATTTTGTACAGGGTTCAATACAATATCTTATTCAGCTCGTGTAATGTTCTTTCTTATACATGTAACCATGAAGTCCCTGGTACTGGGTAAAGACCAATAAGTGCCTTTCTGGCTCTTTCTCTGTGTGTCTCTCCGTTTTTTTCTATCTCTATATTCTGGGTAAGATCATAAACTGCCTCCTTCTCAGCTCTCCCGCCCTTGATATAGCCTTCAATCTGTTGATAAGGGCGTAAAGCAACCAATCTCACTCACTCACCTAAATTAATTTAAAGAAGTATTGTAACTTTACAGTATCCGTATCATTCATACATATCAAACCTGCTCTATCCCAAGTGCTGAAGCCACTTGTACTTTGTAAAAAGTCATTTATGTGTTGAGGGGTTTCTTTGTCTCTCGTGTTCTCGGAATCTGTTATGTAAACAAACGTTTTTTTGCTCAGAACAGCTCTATCGACCCTCTCCGGGGGACAACATATGCGGTTTGTGAAGTTATCTGGGGTGAAAATGATTTTGAAGCCTTTTTTAAATCGGGATAATCCTCAATGTATAGCCTGGGAAGCAAGTATGGTTAAAACAATGATCATGTGACCCAGAGGCAATGATCAATGAGCTCTTGAGCCAATTGATCATGTGACCCGGATATGTAAGGGGAGGGTACATGTGGAAGAGGGGAGGGGAAGAGCGAAGAAGAAAGAGAGGAAGAAGGAAAGAGAGAAGAGGAGGAAGGGAAGAGAAAAAAGGGGAAGGAGAGAGCCCAGAGGGGAGTGTCAAAGAAAGAAAAACAGAGAGGGGTAGGGAGAGGTAGGTGAGCGAGAGGGAGAGAGAAAAGACTGGGAGGGGGAGAGCCAGGAAAAAAAGAGAGTGGGGGAGGTGAGAGACGGTGGGGAATAGGGCGAGGGAGAAGAGAATTCAAAGAGAAGAATGGGAGAGAGCAGGCAAGAGGAAAGGGGTGGTGTAGGGAGGGAGAGATGGGCAGAGGCATGGGGAGAAAAGGAGGAGAGGCAGGGAGAGAAGAGGGGAGAGAGCAGGCAAGAGGAAAGGGGTGGTGTAGGGAGGGAGAGATGGGCAGAGGCATGGGGAGAACATGAGTGAGGCAGGGAGAGAAGAGGGGAGAGAGAGGAAGAGGGTGACCGGGTTCTATACCTTTTTCCGCCAGTGCGTTCCCCTCGCACCTTTTCGCTCCACATGCTTTTTTTCATTAAAGTGGAGTCAGAGGGAATGTACCTATTTCCGCCACACTAAGACTGGTTTGTGCGTTTTCGCTCCACCCCACTCCACTGAGCTGTGTGCTGTGCACTGCACAATGGAGCCCGTCGCCTCCACCCCCGTCAGTGTAACGCATTGTGTCGCAGAAAGAATTGCTCTACACGTTTTGGCGTTTATCCCAGAAACTATTCAAGATTATTTCAAAAGAAAAGCTGCATGACATAGCTACATATGCCCACTCAAATCTGTAAAAATACCTTTATTATAGATCTATTTCTTCTACCTTTTTTCTTGATGGTTGCACGGACACTATATAACATATTCCGACGGCGCTAAACCCCTTCCCTGGGGAATAATTGCTCTACATGTTTTGGCGTTTATCTAAGACACTATTCAAGATTATTTTTTTTAAAAAACTGCATGATATAGCTACATATGTTCAGTCAAATCTGTAAAAATAACATTATTATAGGCATATTTCGTCTACCTATTTTCTTGGACGTCGCACAGACACTATATAGCATATTTCTACAGCGTTAAAACACCTTCTGGAAAATAATTGGTCTAAATGTTCCGGCGTGTACTGCAAAAACTATCCACGATTTTGTTTTAAAAAAACTGTTTTATATAGCTACATATGTCCACTGAAATCTGTAAAGGTAACATCATTATAGACCTATTTTTTCTACCTTTTTTCTTGGTCGTTGCAGGGACACTATATATCAAGTTTCTACAGTGCTAAACCCCTTCCGCGGAATTATTTGATCTACATGTTCTAGTATACATGTATGTATAATACATGCATCATCAATATGCATGTATGTTGTATGTCGGTATAAATATGTTTGAATACATTGAGTACATATAAACGTACATACATATATATATAATATATATATGTATGTATATGGTGTATATATATAGGTGTGTGTACATACATGTACGAACATCCATACATGTATAGAATCATTCACAGCTGACAATGGGCCCGTTGTATAAGGTTGCGAGAACCTCGTATGTCCTCGTAAGTCCGTAATAAATGTCTCGTAAGTTGAAAGCATGTGTATAAGTCCCCGAAATTCGTATCTCCTTGTATATACAACCTCACATCTCCCTATAGCTGTGCATAAGGACTTTTTTCTCGTAAATATTTCGCAAATGTCTACGAGCGTTTTCAAGGCTGCGCATCTTTTCGTATCTCCTCTGATCTCCTCTTAACCTGGTTTGGATTGCCGAAAAAAGAGAGTGGAAGAGAGAGAGGAGACAGTGGATATGAGAGAGAAATGAATTTAGTACTTAATTCTTTTTCTGAACTATGGCTCCTTATTTGCATGTCACCGTAGGTAGGAATACATGATATTTTTAATAGGGGATTTGCATAGCCGCCATTTTGAATCTTGATTCGCATGGAATTGTGGGACTAATGGTAGTCTAAAATCTATAGAAATCGTGCCATGTTCAGCATGGACTATTTATTAATGTTCTAATGTCAATATCCATGTGTTATACATGTTTCCATAACACGAGCCTCCATATTCCCATCATGCATCTGGTTTTTATAGATGATTTATACAAGTTGTTATATTGGTGAAAACATGCTTGCAATTTTCGATAAAATATTGCCAAATATTTGTATGTCAGATTTCATCAAAATACATCCCAGCATGCATTGCAGTAGACATGCACAGTGAGACATGCAAATCCCCTATTGAATTGAATTGAATTGAGTAAAGAGAGGGCAGCAGGGGGAAGGGAGGAAAGACAGATTGATAACGTATAATATACTAGTACATGATGACATATACAGATAATATACAGAATGATATACAGATTAATAGGCTATACAAATAAAAAAAAACTCCAGGGGAGTGTGTGTGTAGGGGGGAGGCAGAATGGGCACTGGAGGAAGGGGCACTGAATGTGGTACTGAACGAGGTACTGGAGGAGATACTGGAGGAAGCATTGCAAGGGGTACAGGAGGACGTACTGAATGGGTACAGAAGGAGGTACTGTAAGGGGTACTGGAGGAGGTAAAGGAGGTGGCACTTGATGAGGTACTGGATGGGGTACTGGCGGAGGCACTGGAGGAAGTACTAGAGGCGGTACTGTTAGAGGAACTGGAAGAGGTACTGGAGGAGTGGAGGGCACTTGAGGGGGTACTGGAGGAGGCACTTGAGGGGGTACTGGAGGAGGCACTGGAGGGGACACTGGGGTACTGGAGGAGGCACTGGAAGAGGCACTTGGGGGGCACTGAAGGAGGCACTGGAGGGGGTACTGGAGGAGGTACTGGAGGAGGCACTGGAGAAGGCACTGGAGGAGGCACTGGAGGAGGTACTGGAGGAGGTACTGGAGGGGTACTATAGGAGGTACTGGAGGAGGTTACTGGAGGAGGTACTGGATGAAGTTTCTGGAGAAGTTACTGGAGGAGGTTACTGGAGGTAGTAATGAAGGAGGTTCTGGAGAAGGGTATACATGGTTACTGGAGGAGGTTACTCAAGGAGGTAATGGCAGAGTATTGGATGAGTCACACAATCATGTACAGGATGGGATACTGTAACTCCTCCTGTAGGTCCTCCTGTATATATATATATATATATATATATAATATATATGTGCCCCTGTACCCCTCCTGTACGTCCCCATGTTCCCCTTCCTGTACCTCCTACTGTATCCTGTATGTCCGTCCCCCTGTGCATCCCCATGTACCTCCTCCTGTCCCTCCTCCTGAAAGCCCCCTGTACCCACCCTGTATTCCCTCCTGTAAATCCCCCTGTATGCCCCTCTGTACCCCATCCTGTCTGTCCCCCTGTACATCCTTCTCTACACCCCCCCCCCCATATTCCTCCTTGTACCCATTTTGTACATTCCCATGTATCTCTTCCTGTATGTCCTTACGTTCCCCTGAATCTCCTCCTGTATGTCCACTTGTACCTTCTCCTGTACGTTCCCCTGTATGTCCTCCTGTACATTCCTCCATACATCCTCCTGTCCATCCCCATGTACGTCCTCCTGTACATATCCCTGTACGTTCTCCTCTACCTCCCCCTCTACCTCCTCCTGTACATCCCACTGTACCTTTTCCTGTACATCTCCCTGTACCTCCTCTAACATGTTAAAAGAGATGTGTCTGCATTAAACATAGCACTCACCTGTAATGAAGCGATTTTGAAGTAAATCATTACATAAGATAACATGACAGTGTATACATTCTCCAATGGCAGAACTATATCAAGCATTCCATGAAAATGTAACAGTCACAAATAAACAATATACATGTATACATACATACATGCATACATACATCATCGAATGCAACACATACATATATATTTACATACATGCATGTATACATACATACACATGTACATGTATGTATGTATACATACATGTACATGGGGAGAAACCGAGGGGAAGGAGAGAGTGCAGAGGGAGATATGGCAAAGAAGGAAAAACGGGAAGGGATAGGGGGAGGTAGGGGAGAGAGATCGAGGGAGAGAGATTAGACGGTGAGGGCAGGTGAGAGGGGGGGGGCGGAATTGGATAGGGATAGGGAGAAGCAGTTAAAGAGAAAAGAGGGGGAGAGAGAATAGGGCAGGGGAGAGGGATAGTGTAGGGACAGGGAGAGAGAGAGGGGAAGAGGCAGGAGAGAAAATGGATGATGCAATGGCCAACAGATTACCAACGTGATATATGTAAAGAATTAATTAACCATTACGCATTATTATATAAATTATAAAAACCATTCATGACGTATCATGACAATACAATAACATTGTGATTAAATATGAGAATATGTATGTTAATATATATGAATGTGCCAGAGCATTAATACTAATTTGCCACACTATACATAATTGGTTTCTAATTCTACTTGATTCCAAGTTCAAATACCGTAATAAACTCTTCAATTCAATCAAAACTTCAGATACGAGAAGATACGAGGAGATGCGATGTGTTGATTAATACAAATTACGAAATTGTTGCGAGGGTTGTTATGCAAACCACCCCTTGTAAGTCTGTCATATCTCGTAAGTCCCTCGTAAGTCAAAAGGTGTGATAGGTTACGAGGGGATGCGAGGCACTTACGAGCGTTTTGTTATACAATGGGCCCAATGTATGTTTACAGGTCAAGTGTAATGCCCGTTTTCACAGCTATGTATGGCAAATTCCTTGCCGTGGCCAGTGATAGGCCCTATATTACCTTTTTTGAAGAAATAAAGGAATTAGATGTTTGTTTATAATATTTAACATGAATAAATAGATTCTCTTTTCTTTGGTTTCTATCAATTATGAGGCATTTTAAATGTTATTCGATGCATTAGTCTGCCCCTCTTTCCCTGCTTCTACCTTGTAGCAAAAGATGCTGAAAAATGCCAAACATATTGTAAGGACCAATGTTCTGTAAAATTGTTCATAGACGCAGGCCAATATGACCTGTGTAAATCAGCCACATGCAGTCCATTTGTCATAGACACTAGCCATTTTTTTAACATTGGCAAACTAGCATAAAGGACATTGAAACCCCACATAATGTACTGATCTAATGGTGTTTCAGCAAAACAATTGCTATGTTCTGCTTACCGACTGCAGATGATTGATAAAAATAAAAGATTATGTTATCATTTATTCCATTCATGAACTGAAAACTTTTGCATTCTTAGCTGGCTACAGTACTATTTCAATGTAGCCTATACATCGTCAGGCAGGGGGCGGCTCCATGATTTTTAAAAGGGAGGGGTCCAGAAGTTGCCTTTGCGGAAACACTGAAGGACTACCAGATTTCTATAAGGACTAGTGGTTTTATACACTACTAGTCCTGTGGGTGAGTGCGTGACTTCAGTGAGTGGTGACCCCTGATCGGAATTTATTTTCATTTCATTTCAAGAATTCAAGAAGGTGGTAAATACATTAGGTCGGTTGATCGATCATGACATTACTATCATTTCTCCCGAAGAATGCCTTAGAATAATACAAGGAGGAAATCCTGTGTAGTGACTACTAGATCTATAGTGATTTATTTACAAGATTTGTTTGGTGAAATGACTTCATTTTGGGGTTACTTAGCGCTGTTTACTAATATGAATACATACATATACCAAATTCCAGAATGTTGTAGTGAATATTTTCATGCATATCAGAGGTCATCCTAAGGAGTACCGTATATTTAACTAATTTACTTCATAAGTGCCATCAGTAATTTGAGGCATATAATGGATGACGTCACAGGTCACTTGATCCGTCCAAAGATGGCTACTCACCCTTGCTGTGCTGGGTTGCGTCAGCCTAATAAATTGTAGCGCTTATACACCTCCCACTGGTTTGATTTGTTAGGTTGGATGCTATGACTTTGTAAATCGTTTTAAAATATTCCTCCAAATACATTTAACACCAAATAAAAACCTTTACACTTGAACTTTAACTGATAAAATATATTTCTATATTAATTTACTAATGAATTATTTCTAGATCAAACTTTAAACCATTAAATGTGATAATATTGCCAGGGAGCATTTCATGTACAGGCCTCATTTGATTATATGACAAATATATAAATTCATATAATTAGGCAATTGTAAACTGTGTATATGTCTAAAACTTCTATAGCTATTCACCGAAATAATGTCTAAAATTATGTCCGAATACATATGCTTGTTACTCAAAAACTATTTAGGCCTTTTACACAATTTAAATTGTATTAAATACCCCAACATATGTACTCGACTTTCCTAATACCATATGATTATTGAGCCATTAATTGTACCTCTATTTGCAATCGTTGGTAAAGTAGTTAAAATTCCCTATACGATGAGTTTCGAAGTAGATAGGTATATATTTAATACATGATCTTGAGATTTGGTACATGTATTCATACAACTTAGCAATCTCTAGAAACCATCGACAAAATGTTTATTTAATTTGATATTTCATTTAAGAAGGAATGGTTGATATTATGGTATTCTAGTATGATAGAATTTATGTATGAATTTTGAATGTCAGCCTTTCGATCGACGACGACGACGACGTTCAAAATGTTGAATATTTAAAGATGAGTATTTTCAGTTGATTGCAACGATTAAGAAAATCAACTGAAACAATCATTATATAATCCTAAAACGCAGCTTAACTTGTTTCCCTGAACACACACATTTTGAAATAGCCAGAGACACCCTTGGGAGGAGAAAGAAAGAGAGAGATGACGGAGGAGGAAGAGGAGGAGAAGGAGGGGGAAATGGCAATGGTAGCGGCGGGGCTAGCGGCGTCTATTTTCGCACAAAACCTGGTTGTGTAATATTGTTTTATTTCACTTTATCCGTTATTCAATAACGTCAACATCTATATCATCAGAAAGGCAACTATTCAAGCTTTAAGTTGGTATGAATTATGCCCATGTAAAAACATTTATCAAAGGCGTGAGGGATACAAGAAAAACTTGTTTCGTTTGCGGCCGCTCACGGGTAAAATATGGAGCGTGCTAAATGTGGAGCGAATGTGTACAGGGGGAAACGTATGTGTGTGCCAACTGCAGGTGGAGCGAAACGGGAAAGGGGGAAAGTGGAAAATGGGGGAAAAGGTTCTGGAGTGGCAGGGTTCTGGAGGAAAAGTGTTGGTCACCGGGTGACCGTCCCTCCAGGAAATGTATAATCCGCAGCTCTACACATTTGCTAACTTCTGCTAAATTAGACTGACAAATTGTGATGTCATAAATGAGTCATAAGTCGCAAAATTGATTTTTTTCAAAGTGTTTTTTTCACAAGATCACATTATTGGAATGTTCTGATTTTTGGAGAGTGTGTCACTTATGGTTATGTGAATCGATGTCTTAAATTTCAAGACAATCTATGTAATATATCCTTGCGTTTTAAAGGTCCTCATATGGACTATATTTGGTTTCTTTACTGTTTATTGACCCCCAGAAATATTGGAAAACTTCTTTTTCAAAAATGAAAATATCAAACTTTAAATCTAGAAATACTTATTAGATTATTAGACTGTTTACTATCATTGGAATCAGCTTGATCTCATCTTCTCATATATGGTGATATCTCAAAATCGATTTTTTGCGACTTATGACTCATTTCCCTGAAACACATCACAATTATGAACAATGAGTATATCAGAGAATCTTAGGCATTGTGTTGATTAAAAATGTCTCTTTCATTGTGTTAAACTGTATTTTGAACCTTACTTTTCTCGTAAATTTGGGTTATTTGAAAGGATCGGTGATGCTGAATTTTACATTTTGTGACGATCTGACCCATGACAACATAAGCATGGTAATGGATACTGACGAAAAACGATTGGAACACCAAGATATATCAATAAGATTAATGAAAACTTTACAATAACAATCTTGATACCTAAAATTTGATTGTTGCCAGGATTTATATTTTATGTTGCTTGTAATTTTTTGTACTACTATCGTTCTGAAGTTTAGAGAAGTTTTGATTTGGACACCTAGACATTTATATACCAATAATAACATCACCTTGATAAAGGCCAATTGTTAGGCCGAAACGTTGGTAACCACCAAAATAAAAACCATATACTACAATCAGTCCTGTACTCGTTTTGGGTCAATCACTCTACTTCGGATATTTATATACCAATACCTGGTATATGACTGACAGCGTGTGAGTGAGCAGTGCCTGTGTCTCCCCCTATATCTACCTAGGTGAACCAGAAAAAGGCCGTACTTGTCGCTAAACCTCCAACTCACCTGCTATTCAGATAGTTCTAGCATTTGCCTCCATTTTATTTAATACTTGTAGAAAACCCATTAGTAATTAAAATCAAGTGACATTTGATAACAAATACACATATGTGTATTTGTTATCAAAATGTCACTTGATTTTAATCACTAATAATTGAGTAAAATGGAGGCAAATAAAGAGAAACATGAAGAGATCTGCAGAATAATAATCTTTAAATTATTTTACATCACAAATTTCACGTTATATCCCTGTTTCCTTCTTTGTATTAATAAAATGTCATTTAGTGATGCAAGTCTTCTGTAATCCTAAAGAAATCATTGAAAAATAATCAAATCCACCCCTTTGAACAAACATTTCATTAAGTTCTTAAAATATATTTGGCCCTAACAAAATATCAATATAAAATATAATATGAAATATTTGCAAAAAATAACGAACAACATCTGAGGCATAGGAGTACAAGCCACAACACCAATATTGCTTTTAAGCACAAATACTTTATTGTTCAGTTCAGCACAGTATTTGAACAGAGAGTAGTGCCAATGTCCATGCACCAAATATAATATGTGATGTGATCCAGGAAAATAAGTCAAAAGTCGCAAAAATTATATTTTTCTAAGTATTTTCTTTACAGGATCTCTTAAAAAAATGTTCTCATTTTTGGATTGTCTAATGCTCCAAGTCGTATAAATACGCAACCAAATATCAAGACCATGTATTAAATATATTCATACATTTCTAAGCTCATTGTTTTGGAGTATATTTAGCTACTTTACTACTGATTGTCCACCCAGAAATATTGCAAATCTTTTTGAAAAATAAAACCTAAATCAAACTTAATATATAGAATCCCTTATTGGATGTTTTAGTGTTTACCATCATTAGAATCGGCTTGATCTAATATTTCCAAATATGATATCTCAAAATCTTTTTTTTGCAACTTGTCACTCATTTCTCTGTAACACATCACAAATGGGTCAGATTTTCAGAAAATGCACAATTGGCAAATGTACACATTTAGGAAATTCTGCTAAATCAGGCTGAAAAATGAAGAATATCGGGTATATCTAAATGTACATTTGGTATCGCATTGATTTAAAGTATCAGTTCTTTAATGTTAAACTGCATTTTGAAGCTCATTTTTGTCTTAAATGTGGGTTTTTTGAGAGGATTGGTGATGGTGAATTGTACATTTTCTGAAATTGTCACCCATGTAATGAATGCCTCCCACAGCCTTTCTCATCTTACGGAAGCATGTTCAAAACTTCTCTTGCCGTCAGTGGTTAAGAGACATGTCTTGTAGTGCAGGATCACACATCTAGGCATGGGAGGGATCCTCTATGAGCTGAAAGAATAATACAATAGGAGACTTTACAAATTGACAGGGGCGTCAAATGAAGGAGCGGTGATATTGACCCAAACTATGAGTTATGCATGCACTGACACACTAGCCCTATACATTAACCATGAGCTTCTAACTTTCTCCACCTATTTAGATTGATGAGATAACTTCAAACTAAATAGATTGGGGTGATGTCTGTCAATCATTGATAGCAATTTGGCTCCTCCCATCCTGGATATCAGTGTGAAGAATCTGTTGATTCTGATATCAGCAGATGGGATCAGAACCATGCTGGTAATGGCTGGGAGGGGGAGGGGATGGCGCTTAGGTGTGAATTAAAGGGTAGACCATGTGTGAATTAAAGTGGCAAGTTGAGAAGTAAGATGCGTCATGTGCAAAGGTGTTAAAGGGACCAACATAATTACATGGAGTGACCAGTCATAAATGGGATAGGGATTGCATGTTTTCTGTCTCCCCCTCCTCTCCCTCCTACTACCCCTCCCTCTCGAACTTTACATTTAACTGACATCAAACTTCATTTCCCTTGGAACCGCAATCTTCTGCATGAACCGGAAATAAATAAATCTAAACTGATCACTGTTAACTAATTATTGTTTCCCCCAGAATTATTTTTGTTGTATTGTCTCCTGTATGATATTATTGGACAATAATTTTAGAGTAATGATGGTAAATTCCAAGTAGATTCATCTGCTAAATTCTAGAATACAGCAACTTTTGTCTGAGTGTATCAACAAAAACATGTTAGGGCAAGTGGTTGGGGCAGCTGGAAATGGAATTTGGATTTTGAGGTACCACGATATTTGAAAGGATGAGATCAAGCAAATGAAGCAGTTTCAAATGATGGTAAACATTAGGGTATCTAACTTGTACTTATATATTAATTTATGCATGAACAAAATAGGGATATTTCTTGATGGTCACTTACTACAATAGTAAGTCACTATAAGTAGTTAAATATACTCTATAAGATGACCTCATGATATAGAAAGGTCAGATTTTCAGAAAATGTACAATTGGCCTTCACCAATCCTCTCAAATAAACCACATTTCAGACAAAAATCAGGTTCAAAATACGGTTCAACATAACCAGACAGATTTATTGAATGAATACAATACAAAAAACACTCAGATATACTCATTTTTCACTCTAATTTAGCAGAATAACTCTAATTTAGCAGAATTTGCGAGATGTGTAGAAATGTAGATTGTGCATTTTCTGAAAATCTGACCCAGATATCATGTCATCATAAATACACAGTTTTGAAAATCAGTGCATATGTCTATGTTATAGACAATAGTAAACACCTATAAAATAATGGATTCTGAGGAAGTCCATTGAAAAGCACTTGAAAAATATAATTTTGTGACTTCTGACTCATTTTCCTAATTTTTGGTAAAGTGAGACATACCATGTTTGGCCACTGTTTCCCTGCAGAATTTGGCGTACCCATTTCCATCGGTGAGCTTGCTGAAGCCTATGTTCCATGCGGCAATGATGCCACTGTCCTTCCGTGCCATCAATGCACCCCCGTCCAGCGTACAGGTCATCTCTCTTGGTACTCTATCCAACAGCTTACTTTGTTCTGGAGTCCAACTATCTTGATTGAAAATTGCATCCGCCTGGGAAATATTGAATAAATTGTGATATATTACAGAAAAATGAGACATAAGTCGCAAAAGTCTGATTTTGAGATATCATATTAGAAAAGATAGCATCAAGCTGATTCCAAAAGTAGTAAACAGTAGGACATTTAATAGGTATTTCTATGTGGTATATTTTGAAAAAATATTTGCATTATTTCTGGGTGGATATTAACTAGTAAAGTAGCTAAATATACTCTATACAATAATATCAAATTTGCGACTTGTGGCTATTTTCTTTTGACACAGCACAAATGTCACCTTGTTGTTTTGGAGAGCGTCTATGACAGCGTGTTCACCATGCACCGATACAATCTGCCAATACGCCAATACGTTGTTGGCTATCCCTGTCTGCCGAGCTACACACTTGGGATCGGCTGCGTCAACATCTTTGAAAGCTGAAAGTATTCTTTAAAAAATGACTCAAGTTTGAGGTGAATCGACTATAGATCTACCACTGACTGAACTTTATGTATAATGGGTCAGATTTTCAGAAAATGTACAATTCATCTTAAACAATCCTCTCAAATAACCCAGATGTCAGTCACAAATAAAGTTCAAAATACAGTTTAACCTAACCAAATAGATTGCTAGAATCAATGTAGTGCAAGTTAAGAGCACAGTCGTAGATCATAGCGTTACTTATTAGGGAGATTTAGCAACCACAACGCACCAACACAACGCTAACACATCCATTAACTATTAGTACATTACTACCGCTGTGGGGATACCTTCAGGGCACTAGGCTGAGGGCAACTGCAATGCAGACCTCTCGAGATATCCAACAACAGTAATAATGTACTAAAAGTTAGTGGATACGTTAGTGTTGTGTTGGTGCGTTGTGGATGCTAAATCTCCCTATTACCTATTTTCTTGCCAGACAAATCATCAGGGTTGAAGGAGGAGCCCTTGAGTACCCAGAAGTAGGTGCTATGTTGCTTGAGGTAGGCTTTAGAGAAGGCAAAGGCGTGACTGCGCGGGACTGTGACGTACCATCCTAGACAGGCATCATACCATCTGGACATCAGACCTGCAGTTTGAGCATATCAACAGTTATTACTTCTAATGAGTTAGTTGTTTATTACACAAGTGAGCAGTTTTTTATTTTTATTAAGAGCATTTGTTAATCGATACAGGAACAAGAACATATGTAAGTAAATATAACAAAGTCAATATACATAAGATATCACCTGTATACAAGAGGTAGGAAATAGCCTCAGTCCTAGTGAAACTAGGTCTGGTATGATTGGCCATTACCTGATGGTAAAACATAACTATAACTTGTAGCATACACATAGTTAGAAAGGTCTTGTTTGGTTGATTCAAACTGCATACATAATCATGTGAAAAAAAGACACAATCTGGTTGGCGGAGCGTAGGCCTGACCCACAAACCTGTACTAATGATGTTGTCTGTGTAACTTAAACCTACAAATTGCGTTGAATCAAGCCCCCTCAAGCTAAACTTCAGGATAAACAAGTTAGATCTACTTTTTAACATACAAATATGTTTGCACTCTAATTTAGCAGAATTTGATAGATGTGTAGAACTGTAGATAGTGCATTTCCGAAAATCTGACACACTTACTTAAAACTTGTTATTGTTTAGCTACAAAAAAAAAATTGTCAAAAGACAACACTCATAGGAAGAACTGGCTAGTCACAAAATTAATGATTTTACCAAATTGTATTAAGATCAGCAACACAAATGTTTTTAATTGAATTTTTAATTGAATTTAAAGTGACCTGGGCCGGGGCTGGCGTGGCTGCCCTTGTTTGGCATCCAACATCTGCTGGCTGCATCCGTCACTGCCCTGCAGTCCATGCCTCCCTCAACACAAACTGCAACAATAATTGCAACAAATCTTAAGCTGCAATTCCACCGTATTGCGTGTATCTTGTATTGTGACAGATTCAGTATTATGTTTCATGTTCATATTTTATATGAATTATATTTTAATGTTATGTTAATTATAAGCAGTACCCTGTATTTTAACTCTTGTGTAGCTCTCTATTAGTCATGTTCACACTGTTCTTGTTTGAGGAGAAAATCTTTGTTTATTATAAATACTCTATACCTATACCTTATTGTATTGTTAAATTTAATGTATTGAATCATGTTTAAATCTCCATCTAAATTGACAAGAATGTCTTCAAATATATCTGTTTCGGTATGATTTTTGTTTGGATTCCCATGAGATTATCATTGTATCAAAATGGCTCTAATGAAATTTATTAAAAAAGGAATTAAAAACCTACTTATATTTTCTTCAAAAAGGTAACAGCGAGAAAACATGGAATTCTCATTCCATAAGGTAGTCGACCTTTCTGTCACATTCTGATCTGTACTTGTATACCTCAGTGATGAATAAACAATTTTCTAATCTATTCTAATCTAATCTGCGCTCATGGCTTGCTCTTGCTTCCCTTCTTTAAAGTGTGGTTTTCATTCACTCTTTGTCCGCATTTATTTTTAGCGCAGTACAAGCGCAGAGCAATTCTACTGGTGTGCTTGTTTCCTTATGGAATCAATGGCAAATCTCTTGGTCCACTCTGATTGCACTCTCAGACCACTACTTAAACAGGCAGAAAGAGCATCATGTACTTGCGTTCAAATCAAACGGGTCAGATTTATTTTTTTTGACATTTCTTTATTCAGGTAAGAAAACCTTGGCATGTGCCCAGAATCTTGTATACATGGATAGGGTAGTCCGTATCTACCGCCAGGCCCTGAGGGTGGACTTGGATCTTCCGTATTTTACTATTAATGGATATTAGCGCAACATTCAAAAGAAGTGCCAACGTCAAATTTTAAGAGCATCTTTTGACCATACCAGATTTTTTTGGTACCATACTTCACTTTTTTTGGATCTTTTGACAAAAAAAGCTAATAAAAGCAGGAAAACAGGGTTTCCTAAGCTGGAACTGTCAGCAAGCACATTTCCCCTGTTTAAAACAACTATTGTTATAAAATAGACATTTTTTTGGTTCCATGCCTTACCGCGCTCGTGTATACCGCTCCCCTGCATTGCGCGCTAATGTCTACCGCTCCCCTGCATACCGCGCACCTGCCTACCGCACTCAAGCTTTGCGCTCCCGGCCGACGGCCGACACGCTCCCGTCAATATATTCGCACTGGAAAGAGCCCCATGTCAAGGCCTCCTGTGACGGCCTCCCTTCCTGAATGACGCCTGTATCGGTCCAGTGGTTTTCTATGTATGGTTGATTTGAATAGGTCACCATTATTCTTTATTTCTCAGTCAATTCGGTGATATAATTCTTTTGGAAAATGATTCAGTTTGTCCGATTCTGTTGGGATAATCTTTTCCTGAATACCTAAAATCCATTTCATGAATCAAAGATGATTCCACATGGATAGAAATACTGTAGAATCAGCCTCCAGCTCAGCATCATTTTATGCAGTAGGAATACTTTAGAACAGGAAATATAAATCAGCCAGTAATGGTTGAAATGTAAGCGGCCGTGCTACACACGTTATTTATCCCTTATAACCCCCTAATATTTTGAATATTATCAACTTTGTATTTGATTTGCATCAAACACTATCTGTCCAGTTAGATGAACATCTTAAAATTCCCATATCAAAAGCATCTATATTACTAATGATTTTATTTAGAAATGAATGTGTCAATACCTTTGCATGCAAATACCTCTAACTAGAAATATTACTATATAATGAACTAGGATAAATATCGTGTAAATATTACTACAATGGTGTTCAAGGAATTAACAATGTATGCGCATGATCGCTTAGATAGTTACTGGGTGGGTAATGTTAAGGTATGATGGAAGAATACAAACGAATGTGTGGTCTTCGAGCTCGCATCTAATATCAATCCATCAAACTCATGGGGCTTTGCTTCTTCTAAGGCTTTAGAGCGCCCACAAAGCCCTAAGCCTCTACTGGAAATGCCTACATTTTTGTATCAGACAATAAATATCTCGCTTATTTTGAACAATTTCTTGGGAGAGGTAACCGAAATTGTTGTAGGGTTGTCCGCCAGTGTTAAGGTATGATGGAAGAATACAAACGAATGTGTGGTCTTCGTGAGAAGAGCAAAGCAACTTATTTAATGAACTAGGATCTGTACATATGCTCCTTCAGGATGTGGGTAAAGAGTAGGGGGCTGAGCCCTTACGTAATACCTATGGCTTAGCATGAATAAGTAGACTTGCACAGTACTGGGTAGCTAAGTATAATTAGCGATTTTTAGTAATGAGATAATATAATTAATGGGTGATAATTGATAGTTAATGAGGTTATACAATGTTATGTAATGTTACATAACAGTAATTACTAGTAAAGTAACTAAATATACTCCATACGAAGGCCTTCAAAACTCAAGGATATATTTAATACAATGTCCTGGAATTTGTTACGTGGATTTATATGCCTATATTTACTTTTTTATCCTGTTATCCAATCATTATTATTAGATTATGATTAACATCAAGAGATTGAATAAAGCATATAGTTCTTTGATTATTGGACATTTTAATTATTTGACAATATTTTTTACTGGTTCACATTGTTTACAATATTGAAGAAAGGTTGTTCCAACCCATTATATAGTATTTTATACTATTTTATAGATGATAATTTCCAAAACGTGAGGAACGGCCATTTTGCCAATTTCTGTGTAGGAATAGCATGGGATAAAGTATATCACATTCACTACAGATGTTCTTCTCACAAATTGACTTGTAGTGTTAGTAAACTAGCTGTAGTCGGACGAGATTTGAAAGGACCTGGATAAATCAAAATTCTCTATGATGCTGGCAGATCTGAAGTTAGTTTTGGTAGGAACTATCCCTCTATGAGAGGTACATGCTGCATATAATTCCAGAAAATGTTTTCAAATAATTATTGTGACTGTCACATATCGTGACATTTTTATCTGTTGGAAAATCAACGTCTGAGGGTGGAGTAAAGTTACAGATATTGATTTCTCAATTTAATATTAATTACAAATGTTGTTTAGTTGAATTTGTATTCATATGGTAGGAGAACTACTCTAGTTTTACAGGACACCAGAAATGATTATCAATCTACCACCGTTTTCTACTTATTAATGAAAAAGTAAAGAGACATACACTATAGTCAACTTTTCTGCATACCATGCGTATGCATTATGTATATCCATATCTCAGCAAAATAACATATTTAACTTTAAACATGTATGCATAAGTAGGACCCTTATTCAAGGTAATAAACAAGGTATCTTCCATTTATGTTGCCAAAACACATTTAAAATAACTATCAAGATCATTAGAAACGTGCCATGAGTATTGATAAACCATATTTGATTTTATATTAGATATATATTGATATATTCGAAAAAGGAACTTAGATGAGAGTAGAAATGAATTATTGTATGAATATAAGCTACCATACCTCTAGGTTTGGTAGGGTTAGCTAACCTAAGCTAATATCCCTTTGTTGACTACCTGGACTGGGTAATCATATTTACAGTATGCCTATACCATGCATATGCCATTATAAGAGAATTGGGAGATATTAGACAATTGGACGTCATATGTTCATAGAAAATAGAAACAAAGGTTAAGACATCCTTGCCACTTTAAGTTAAGACACTCAGAACCTATATATGTGGTATTTTTTTCTATTTAATATCATCCGTTTCAAAAGTATATGCCTGAGTCTAATACACAACTTCAAGATTCCACAGGGCACTTAAAATGCGATTGAACAAAATCCTACCAATATTCCTAAGTAAACCAAATTATTTCTCATGGCATCCAGGCCATATATTGGCATATATGTACTGACTTGCTATTGTATCTTTCTAAACCTAATATTAACCGAGCTATTTGACTTTTAATATTGATCAATCAAACTGCTGTATTATGATTTGTTGACAGTAACTATGGTGCCCCCCCCCTATTTCTACTTATATGAATATTCCCTGAAGAAGGTTCAACTGAGAACCGAAACATTGGAATCACACCTACAATTAACTATACGTTAATAGAAAAACACTTCACAAAACCTGCTGTTGTCCAGTTTTGGTGTTCTACCTACAAAATATATCATATAAATTTGTATATGGTAGCATACTCTTGGCACATCATCTTTAATGCCATGATCATTCAAAATTTGTAATTATTTAAACCGCTTCTAAAGCGATGAGTCAATCTCAAAAGTTTTTTGAAAGTGCCAAGTTCAAATATCACTCTTATAAGCTTCACATACGTCTCCAACCAAAATACCTATCCAATGCATATGCATGAATATGCATACCATGCGTATGCCTCGGATAAAAGAGAAATTCGCATTGAAAATAAATATTTAGTTTGTGTACTTAATAGAAATATATGTCACATAGTGCTGATGCTAAAATCGTCATCCATAGAATTATATACTGTTTCCAACTGATACCTAAACTTAATCAAATTGTAAACTGCTGGTTTTCTCATTTATCATACCGTGCGTGTGCCTTAGGGAAAGAGTTTATAAAGAGTTGAAAAACTCTGGAAATTACTTCTCAATTTTTAGAGTTCTTGAAAGACACCCTCAACTACATACAAATCGGCCAGTATAATGATTTGTCATTGATATGTTAAAGTTAAACACAACTATGTAATGTATACTCCAAATAGAATGATTTACACAAAAAAAACCACCCATATTCGAATCCACAATTACTACCTAAATATAATTTAATCAAACATCTGTTATTCCTGAACCAATAAATATATGCTTATTAACCACATTATGAAAAAAGAAATCGAAATATGAAAACTAGACTGCTGGTTTAGAAATATTTAAAAAAAAATGTCAAGAATTTAAATAAACCATATGGCATACGCACGGTATATTTACTTTGGGCTTCATTTGTCCCATTTCCTATAGCTTATTTGGACCCATACATGTCGCCAGTTTGTGACGCAACTATTGGGGGAGGAGCGTGGGAAAGTTCCATTTCTCAGGGAAAAAGTTCACGGCAAGGTTGGGCGCGGCAATGTAGGGAGCGGGAAGGGGTGCAGTGGGCGCGGTTAGGCACACCAGTGGCATGGGCGTGAGTCGCGAATAGGTAAGGTGTCGCGGTAAGGACAGCGCGGAAAGATTTGGCGCGGACAGGGTGGTACCCCATTTTTTTCAGTGCCTGGGAGGTGGTTTCCTAATAAAAAAAATTATAAAAAAAGGTTACCACCCCCACCTACCTAGTTTTCAGCCAGATAAATCGGAAACACACCTATTTTTTTTTGCCTTATGATAAGATTAGAGAATTGTTTATTTGTCATAGGATGGTTCAGACAATTTAAACATTGTAGTCATCTTGAATGATGCCTTATTTGTTTTTCCCTCATGGTTAGATAATATCAGGGAGATATATATACAGAGGGAGTGGTCATGGGGTTGATGTGTGTCCATCGAATAGATGAGAGTAATGCCAGTAGTACTACAAGCACCAATTATTTGTAATAATAATATAAGGGTGTCACTAGTAGAAAAGGACAATCAAAGCTACTAGCGCGGCCAGGGCTAGTTGGTAGGCCTACTAGTGCCAAAAACAGCACAGCAGCGTCACCTGGCATGTAGTGGCTAGACCGTCGGCAACACTTCCGCTTTTTCCCAGGAAAAAAGGCAAAAATGACTTCTATCGACCCCAAAAACCATTGCAACAGCTATATCTGTTCTACGCTTTTCAACTAATGATTCGTATTATTATTGGCTCGTTCTCCTTATTTTTCCCGGTGAAAAAACATGTCATTTAGTAAAATCGCCCTAGGTACCATTTCTGTACACTTTTGTTCAGGCGGATTACTCCAATTGTTCTCACTCGATAAACTAGTGTCCGTAAATACAGGAGCTAATATTCCACTCGGCATCCAGATTCCGCCATAGGCACCGTCTTGTTCACACATTTTAGTTCCGAGACAAACCGCTCCGGCGGTACTGTCGGCAACACTTCCGTACTGACACCAGGGGCGCTGTTCACTGACTGAGTGAACAGCGCCAAGGTCCGGGTGGGTCGGGGGGTGGAGAACGGGATGGCATGGTGGAGGGTAGTTCATCGGCAACTGTTTTTCTTTCCTAACGTAACCATAGCCAACCATACAAATCCTACAAATCTATCTCGCAGCAGTTATATATCTGGACCATATACATGTCTCTCAACTGCAGCGTCCTTTTTTACGTAGGTTTCTTGTACAGTAGGACAGTAGGATAACTGATGCGATGACACAACTTACCTCTGTCCATTAGATCCACCCCAAAGCCTTGGTGGTAGCCATTGGCATCGCTGTGGGAGGCAAATAATGTACGATAATAAGTCTCATGACGTTGGGAAGAGATATAACAAACAAACAAAGAATAGAAATTCTTGTTTCAGTATTGGTTTGGAGTACAATGCCAGAACAAAGAACAGTACTGAAAACAAATACATAAGGCTTTCCATAACAACAAATACCGTCCCACACATTGACCTTGAAATGAGATTTTCAGAAAATGTACAATTGTCAGCTGTACATATTCAGGAAATTCTCCTAAATTAGGCTGAAAAATCAAGAATACCAGGTACATCTGAGTATATTTGGTATCGCATTGATTTAAAGTATCAGTTTTGTTATGTTAAACTGCATTTTGAAGCTCATTTTGTCTTAGATGTGGGTTATTTGAGAGGATTGGTGAAGGCGAATTGTACATTTTCCGAAAATCTGACCCACATGTGTTGCCCTGTGGCCAATATCCACTATTGTAGATAAATAGAGATAAATAAGAGAATGGGATAAATTCTGTTGAAAATTAACATACAGATATTTAGCAAAATCTTTACTGAAACTTGTAAGCATGTTTTAGCCTATATCCCAGCTTTCATGAATGATCTATTAAAACCAAATGCATGGTGGGAAAGATGGAGGCATGTTATGGAAACATGCATAACACATGGATATTGACATTAGATCGTTGATAAATAGTCCATGCTGAACATGGCATGTTTTCTATTGATTTTATACGGTACCAATAGTCACATAGTTCTATAATAATTTCCAGAGAAAGGTTATTTAATTTTTTTACCAATATTTGTGTGAAACATTGAGCATGTACGCTTAGTATCCACTATGTGAGAAAGAATATGGGCCACACGTTTAAGGTCTTTGTATAATGTGCACAGACTAAAAGAGGTATTAATGACAAAAGTGTTATCAATGGTATCTCAAGATATTGGTCATACTTATGTCCTGACATTGATTCTGGTTTAAATCTTGGTTTAAATTCTGCGCAAAAAATTATGCAACATGGACATTATTCTCAGTTATACAGATTTGCTACGAAAAATATCATCATATGAATATAATAAGATACACATTACAGAGTTATATTTATATTTGTGTAGCAAGAATTAGTTCTAAGTTGCAAGAAGGAGCAATGCAGTACTCATGATCAAACATAAACTACGACATAGTTCATAAGAACTCTACAAAGCCTTTCATAATAATAGGGTATGAATCCATTTATGTAAGTTACCGTCTAAGGTAAAAATATCTGTATTACAAAGATACAAAGTCAGGTTGGGACCACTTACTAGTTTTACAATACAACATCTAAGTTTCATCTTTTACAGATGATAATTAGATTTTTTTGTTTTAATAACACCGATTATACCTAGTGCAACGTGCTCGTACAACTATTCCTGTTGAAGACCAAGTATTATCTTAATCAAACAGATTCAATAATTCTTGTATAATTGAAAGTATAATTATTTGAACTTTGTATTTTGAGTCAGGATTATCTAGAGAAGGTCTTGCTAAGGCATTGACATTATTGACATAATTGTGTTGTGTTTCAAGAAAATGAGTCATAAGTCGCAAAATTGATATTTTTCAAAGCGTTTTTTTCACAAGATCACATTATTGGAAAGTTCTAATTTTTGGAGTGTGTGCCATTTATGGTTATGTCAATCGATGTATCAAATTTCAGGACAATCAATATAATATATCCTTTGGTTTTAAAGGTCCTCATATGGACTACATTTAGTTACTTTTCTATTTAGTGACCCCCAGAAATATTGGAAACATTTTTTTCAAAAACGAAAATATCAAACTTAAAATCTAGAAAAACTCATTATTTTATCAGACTGTTTATTATCATTGGAATCAGCTTGATCTCACCGTTTCAAATATAATAGTATCTTAAAATCTATTTTTGGCGACTTATGACTTATTTTCCTGAAACACATCACAATTGTGAAACACTACTGTTTATGTTAAGATGTACTGTAAAAACCTTTATCAGGTAGAATCTGAGAACTTACGATAAATAAATACCCCGGTATACATAGATTTCACTGACGTCACAGCCCTGGCCATTTTTGGGGTCAAGTTAGATGGCTATGTATGCTACGATACTTGAAAATATCGTTTTCTGGCTGTTTAACCTTTACCAGTTTTAATCTGCCACAACAATAGCTTCATGATAGGTTAGATAATCTGCCTTTAGTGTAGAATAACCCAAGTATCTACTCCTGTGAGGTTTATCAACTTTGTTTTGATACCCCCGCCATAGACGGCAAGCGTATCGGTGACCCGGGACATGGCGGCCACTGTGATACCCCAGCCTACTGGGTGACGTCATGTGAAATCTATGTATATGAATTAGGTTGTGGTGTCAAACATGGTTTGGTAACGCAAGAAAATAACCATTGAATGGTTATGCATCTTTTCTAATTGATTGTGAAACTGTTGCCAACAAAAATATTAAGAAAAAAAGAATACTCACAAATAAAAGTGCTGGCCAAATGCATAGCCCACCCGTATAGTCCATATCCTAGCATGCCCTACATGTAATATTAACATCAGAACACGCAGACTCAGTGAAGTCATTGTGGGTGAAGCAGCGTAAAATCTGAGCAGGACTGAGACTTAGTTTAGTATACTACTCATGAATATAGCACAGTATGCCATGTTCTTATCGGGCTGTGACTGAGCTCATATTTTCCGAAAGGTTACATGAGTCAGATTTTCAGAAAATGTGCAATCAGCAGCTCTACACATCTAGTAAATTCTGCTAAATTAGGCTGGAAAATGATGAATACCGGGTATATCTGAGTATATTTGGTATCACATTGATTAAAAGTATCAGTTCTGTTATGTTAAACTGTATTTTTGAAGCTCATTTTTGTCTTAAGTGGGGGTTATTTGAGAGGATTGGGGAAGGCGAATTGTACATTTTCTAAAAAATCTAATGCACATGACAGGTCCCCGTTGAAAAAAAGGTGTGCTGTATGGGGCGCCGAATGTAACATAGATTCATTTGATTAAAGAAGCTACATTTTGTCAGAAAAGACAACCTTTTTAAACAAAATAGCTGGGAATACAAGAAAATCATACACTTGGTGACAAGTTTTTTCATTTTGGTGTGGTGTTAGGTAACGGTATTAGGTTTTTGAATATCCAGTGCAAATAGAATATGTTGGCCCCCTGGTTGCCGTTATGTACTTATAACAAAATGGCTGCCACTTGGACATAATATTGTCATGTCTTGAATAATCACAATTATTTAGCACTAAATCCTGATGTAATACCACTTTGACCATTATGTTTTTGTTTCAAGGTCAATTTCAAGGTCAAAATCCTAAATTTTGGCGAATTCCCTCCCAGCTAAAAAGCAACTACAGATCTATTTGGCCCATTTATATAAATTTTGCTCAATAACTCAGTGGCCCAATGACTTTTGTAAACCAAATTCCCTGCTATACATCTTGTGCAATGTTTGAACTCCTTCAACTAACTTGTTAGTTACCCTGAATAATATTGCCTTGTTTCACAAAATATGTTTGGTTATGTTGAACTATAATTTTTTTACCTAATTTTCCTCTTAATTTTCGATTATTTGAGATGAATTGTATGGGAGAATTGTACCGTTCAACGGTATATGTTATATATTGAAACATTATTTTTCCATTTTGTTCTTGTACATATATTCTCCATGGAAAAATGGGTCACAAGTCACTATCATATTGAATTGTTATCCTTCATGAAAAATGATACAGAAAAGGGCTCATGCATCTACATGTAGGTCTTCCAGACAGTCCTAAATAATATTTATAACATAAAATGTAAGAACAATTCAATCAGAGACATGAATACATTACTATTGGTTACGGTTAAACGGATAGTACTCGTTTTTGTGCCACTCACACTAGTGGTCTTTATCAGATTATCAGATTATCAGATTATGTACTATGTATTGTTATTGTTTTGTATCAACAATAAAAAAGATGATGACAATGATTAGGTCCAACTTAGCTCGATATTGAATATTAAAATCTGAATATTATACAACCTTGCGAATCTGTCGGATGAGAAGTTGGTGACTTGGAACTTACTGTCACCACAAATACAACTATACTACTGTATTTGCCTCTTCATTCATATACAAAATCACATTACAAGCATCTTTGAGTTTATACAATTTATAGTAATGCGATTAGATAATTATATCGTAATATCATAATTTCTACCGTTCTATACGTAACAACTAGCTTAAATTTGTTATACATGCTTCAGCTAGTTAAGTTTAGTTATTAGTAATTCCTGCCTTCAAATGAGATCCAGATCCAGATTGAATATCTTAGAACAGTACAGTGCCAAGTTGACTTAGATTGAACAATTGCCAATACAATACAGTAATGACATAATAAAGAGTTTGAACAATAACTATAATTTATACAGTAATTTTTCTTCTTCTTTCTTAATAGGAGTTATCAATGTCTCAACCTTAAATATAGGCTTTATCCGCCTTGGAATACATAACAATTTCTCAATATAGGTAATTAATATGGACAATTTGACTACGATCTCATTCTTTTAAGAATGGGTTGTTGTTTGAGTAATACTGTTGGCGCAGATACTTTCTGAATTCTTTTCTTGAATTCAATCTTTGTGGTTCAGGTGGCAGACCATTCCACAATGTTGTCATGGTATAAATATAGGATTTCTTAAAGAGTTTGTTCTTCGGCAATGGAACCAACATATGTTTCCCCCTAGCCAGGTTTCTAAGTTTAAGGCCCCTCATATCCATGTTTTTCTCATTCCTAGATCTCGAGTATGGATCTCTGTCGTTCATCTATCTTATCTATAATTATAAAACAGATGTATTGTGAATGCTGTCAACTAGGTCAAGGTTAACTGAGCATGACCATTCAGCCTTTCTGGGCCATTCTCAGAAAAGTCTTGCATTTCAGGATTTTCGGAAAAAGTGGTATTAACATAAGAGGTTAGGAACTTATATTTCCTGAAAATATATATTCTCCTCTATACAACCCTAAAATAATTAGCATTTGGGCTCAAATATTAAGGAATCTAGAGCCCAAAACGTGAGGAAAGGTCAGTTTTGCATTTTTTGCATAGGAATAGCATACATTTATATATGACAAATAAAAATGTGATAATAATTAAAATTAAATATGTAATTACAATAAACATAGTTTCAATAAAATAGCTGCAGTCCTGCGAGTTCTTCATGGATTGAAATCATTCAAAATTCTACATGGTGTTGACAGTTTTGCGGTTTATTTTCAGTGTACACGATTACCTTATATTTTAAAATACCTTTCCTGTGTCAGCGTTTAGGTGACGCAAAACATTTCCAAAAATTGTGTTGTGTATCGTGACCGTCGCTTTTTATGACCTTTTCAACTGTTCCTTGATATAGCAGGGAAAATAATAGAAGTTGAATTGATGTAAACACCTATTTCGTCATGGCCTTGATAGCCCTACAAATCTACATAATTGAAATAATACTAAATTTAATAATAATCTCTGGAGGGCCGTCACATATTGTGACATGGTTAAAAAATCAACACTTCTGTCCCGCCTTCATTACAAGCCCTATGACAATACAAGGAAGATCAGTTTAAATGATCATAAGATTACCTTGATTTGAGGGCAATAAATTCCTATATTTTTTATGAATATATATATATAATGTAACTAATTTCTGACCACAGATTACCTCAAGTCCACCATTGCGTATCATGACATAAAAACGGCGACAATAGGTAATCTTAGTAAGAAAGATTCACCTTCTAGTATCACATCTCCTTTGATTTCCTATGGTGGGGGGAGACCATTAACATAATATTTTGCCTTGAAAAGTTGGTGTTAAATATTGGTGCGAGAAAGGTAATATTCATAAATATGTTGGTCTCCATTCACTTAGTAGAGGGTCTGCTATCCATATGCACATCTCAGGCCTCAATTTGACTGACATCAAGTTGGTGGGGGACTTGCAGTCTATGGCCGTGCTTATTTGTTTAAATACTCCTACCTCCTACAAGATCGACCTTAAGCATGCTGATCTGGAGAATAAACAGATTAAGCCAACTTTCCTACTACCTCCTTTACTTGCTTTCTGCTTCATGAAAGTGTAATAATTAATTATGGTAGTTAATGTGATATGTGATGTGTCACATAGAGAGAATGGAACGAGCCGGCAATAATCAAAAATTTATAGGACGAGATTCGTCCACATAAGCACGATGCCGTAGGCAGAGTGCTTATGTGGACGAATCAAGTCCTATAAATTTTCGATTATTGCCGGCGAGTTCCATTCTATATTTATTATATGTGCATACCAACCCGATGTGCATTGTAAAATCTGCCACTGCATGAAAAACTGCATCTGACCAGTCACAAAAGTGCAATCCTCTCAAAAAAGCAGTTTTGCACCTGGTTTTCCACCTGATGCATGGTGCATCAACTCATGCACTTCACAATGCATATCAAAATTATGTATCTAAATCGGGTGTATATTCACCTGTTGCATACAGTTAAACTATTTCAACAAGTGATAAATGGACAAAGCTTTGAAATAAAGTAGAATATTTTGGCCTTTCATATGGTAAGTAGGTATGAACCTTATCATATATGAGTGAAACTTATAGACCTTAAAGAAGCCCGTTACTTAGGAGGGTAAGGGATATAGAGAAGAACTGTAGCTATTGTAATATTCAATGATACTTGAAAGTCGTGAAGGATAAAACAATTGATGGATAAATCATGGGTGTGTCTGAATATAAACTTATTTGAGACCTTTACAATATATCCCAAGTGATGTGTGGCAGGATAATGAGTCACAAGTATAAGAACAATTCATATTTTTTAATGTGGTTAATCACAAGATCCCTTGATTGGAATCATATAATTGTTGGGGTGCTTATAGTACTGCATAAGTACCAATATATCTGCTAAATTGTAAGACTCTATTGAATATAGATCTACATGTTTCCAAGGTTATGTGGAGGAGTTAAGGAGGGGGAGAAGAGCTGGGGGTGTCAATCTAGTGCGAATCCCCTCCCAGGGTAACCCTCACACTCTCATAATGTTGACACACAACTCTTACAAAAGCTTTAACACCTTAAGGAAGCCCGTCACAATGGGAAGGCAGGGAAAGTCAAAACCTTTGTGTAGTGTATTCTCATTCAGTAATACATGTAGTATGAATATATCCATGAACAAAATAAATTATTTTGATATAAGACACTTAATTTCTGCCCATTCTTCATCTAAAAACTAGATATTTTAAACGTTTTCTACGCTCACTAATGTCACTGTCAATATTAGAATTCACAGTTTCATCTAGTTCTAATTGGCGCACATTAATTATGCTAAGAATTTGTAATGATTTTGCGTGAGAATAACCATATCCTGTTATTGTTTTGAGAACAAAATGGTGCATATAGTTGGATTCCTTATTATCTCTGCTTTCTGTAGCTATAAAGTTTGTGTATGTTAACCAAGTCTCCAAGATATTGGAGTACGTTTGAGACCTATCATTCTCAGAAAAAAATAGCACTAGATGTGTTCGTAATGGGAGAGATATCTCTCTCATTACAAACAAATCTAGTGCTATTTTTTTTACAACTGACCATATGTGTTCTATGTTCCGATTTGTATTTGTTTGAATTTGTATGGATAGATAATCAAATGTGGTATGATGATATCCTCATTCACCATTTATGCATTCATATACATTGTGTATCTCAATAGTATTCTCCCGTCGTACATGATGTCACTGATCAAAGATTATTAAAAATTAAAAGTTCATTTAGAATAATACACCAGGCGGCACTACTGGTAACTGGGGTGCATTTACAATTTCTTTTACAATGAAAGTGTGACTAAATCACTTATCTGACATTTGCACATTATATATATTCCTCATCATGTACTTAAGAACATCACAAGTGATACTTTACAATAGTTCATTAGTGTAATGTATCCTTTTTCATTTTAAAACTGGTCATATTCAAAACACCCCCTTAACTATCAACAGGAATGATATGGGTGTTTTCAGCGCCCCATTGCAGTTGTACATGTGCATACACACTAACATCACCTATGGGATGGTGATGACCAAACTGATGTAAATCTCAGCCAGATGGAAGCAACCTATCGCTGCACCCTTCTGAACAGTGGGAATAAATAAAACTTTTTGTTTAATCCTAGTTTATTTGATTAATTGTTCTTATGGCAGTATAAACAGTGTTTAATCCTAATTAATTTAAGTTCATAATGCAGCAATGAAAGTGCTGCACTGAGTGCATGAAAAGTGCATAATTACACCTGGTACTAAGAGCATCGTTGAGAGCATTCTGACTGCATTTATAAATCGGGTCCATAGAGCATTGTAAAATCAAGTTTGAGCCTCAAAACTGTTTACGATTTCCACTAGTAAAGCACCAGGTCAGAATCAGGTGTAAATGTCCAGGTAAAAATCATGTTAGCACTACTCTATTGCACATCGGGAATTTGATGATATATCATCAGATATCGCTGAAAAATATCTAAAAAGAGTCACAGAGAACCCCACTGTCCCGCTGAGAGTCCCATTAGTACAGCGGTGCCCTAGCTGTCAGTCTGTCTGTGTGTCTCATGCAGTACATTTACTTACTGACATTGTTGAATTAAAACGTTCATATCATGGCCATTCCTTGAGCTACATTAATTCAATTTATATCATTCAAAAGAGAATTTAATGCTCTATTTATTGATGTAGGTTTTATGATGCATTTCTATAATTATAGTACCAGAATCACGGGTGGATTACCGATCGCGGGGATTTGTTTACATGCTCCGCAGAGAGCCAAAGCTCCGCGAAGCATAAAAACAGAGCTATTTTTAGACAACTACATTTCATATAGGACACGTCCTATATGAATATTTTTATAGCACCCCACTTATAGCACGTCTCATATAGAATGCGGGTATAATAAATACATATATAGTAGCCTTTATTTCCGTTCATGGAGCAGGTCACCAGAAAATGTACAAATGCCAGCTCTATACATTTAGTCATTTCAGCTAAATTTGACTGACAAATGATAATTACCCGCTATTTTGGGGGATTTGTTATTGAGTTGATTCAAAGGATGTCTTTTGTTTTGTTGAATTGTGTTTTGAGTTAAATTTTTGTTAAACTTGAACTTAAACTATTTTGGAGGGTTTCTAAATGTGAATTGTGCATTTCCTGGAGATTTGACCCATATTATGGAATTGTGGTTGTGGTTTTGAGGGAAGGGTCTTATGGCATGTGATAGAGGACGAGTGATAGCGAGTTCTCTATCAAATGTCCATAAGGCTCTTCCCTCCAAACCACAACCTTCCAAGTCCTTTAGGGGTCGACCACAGACTCTATCCACTGTTAGGATTGTCCGTTACAAGGGCAATTTAGGGACAAAACTGGACCAGAGACCCCTAAACAACAATATACAAGGAAACAGGGCTATCACCTTCTGTACATGTATTTTTAGTAGTCGATCTTTGGATTCTGCTGGGGTTGTGGATAGTGTTAAATTACTGTTTTGAGCGGATGTAGTAAATTATTGTATCGGATGAAGTAACTTATTTTTCGGATGTAGTAAATTACAATAGCTGGCAGTTGTTCCGGCGTTTCCGCTTATTGACTTACCTCATGACAAGTTGTTTGTCGTCGATTCCGCATTCAGTTTGGAACGTGTATAAAGTTCTGGTCACCTAAAACTCTTTCCTCCACTGTTTCCGATGGAAATATTAGCCATTTTTAAGTAATTAAAGTGTAGGGCTTGCCATAACGTGACAACAGTAGACATCGTGCAAGCCTCAGTTTGCCGACCTTTGGGCACTTTCGAATGGAAGGAGGAGTGCGCTAAATAGACTGTACACAGTGCAACACCAAGTGCACAGAGTGGCTATGTGTGCCATGCTGAAAGTCTGTCTACACACCTCTTCCAGTCTGCCTTGCTCGCTCAAACGTAAACACTTATGGCTTCTGCCATCGCCATTCATTGACTCACATACACTAAAACTTCACTATCGGGGTAAAACAATATTACAATCATTTCTGCTGATTCAGATTTTTTATTTATTAAGTCCCTAGACACACTAATATGGCCGGAACACGGTATTCATAGTAGGTTGCTTAAGTTTTAGTGGCACCAACTGGTGGAATGTAAAGAAACTAAAAACTGGAAGTCTGATGCTTTGTGGCAGCGGGAGGGACTACCACAGTAGGCGCTACCATCTGGGCTCTAAGATTTTGGGGCACCAGCCTTCTGTTGGTTGCATGTAAAAAGTGGAAGGTTTGTTTGTTTATGGAAGGGAGAGTGCGGCCGACATAACCTATTTTGCGAAGTTGTTATTACATGTAAAAGTTTGATCTTAAACTAAAATTAATTAAACTAAAAACTAGAATGTGATGGTTTGAATTGTGTAAAAACATGGTGATTTGGATGTTATAAATGTGGCGTTTCGACTCAGTCCATTCCGTGTAAGAAGTAAAATAGTTAAATTAGTTAAATAATTTCTATACAGCACATCTTCTGTAATAACGATAGTTGAGTTATCAACAAACAAGTACATTGTACAATGAAGTTTTAATAATCAATTAAGGACATTAACATTGAGATATGGGCTCACAGATAATAATAATAATAGATTTTTATTTCCATATTACATTTACAACAATTGTTATACAATGTAGAATTAAAAGAGAGAAACCTATGGAAAGAGGAATAATCTCTGTGACAGTCACAGCTCTTCCGAATATCCCTTAAATTTTGTTTTATTTTGCTATCCCTATTGTTTGTACATCTATTTCTAGTTAAAATATAGACAGTGTCTAATATTGGACCTGCCTGCTACACAACAGTATAATGTAATTACAAAATAAAGTAAAATCAAGGCTAACTAAGTGAATAAAATAAAGTGAAAGTAAGAATCAAGGGTAAACTTGTTCATCGCTGTCCCTTTCTGGTGCATTAGCTTTACAGGCTAGATATGTGTACAGAGGTGGTTCTATATCGTTAGTCAGATAATATTGACTAATGAATGACAACAACAACATTAATAATAATAGTAATAATAACAACCTGAGTGAGGTACCTCTTACAACCTCTTAAAACCAGACCACAAAACATACTATCTCTATAACACATCGATCGGGGTGTAGTTATTGTTTAGGTAATTTATAAAGGATCTGTAGTCTGGCTTTATAGTATAGATACCGTGCCGGATTTCAGAGGTGTCAGACGTGTTTGGCGTAGCTCTGCCAGTGCCTAGCTCCTTACCTCATATCTCAGGAACGAACGATCTTATCATCTCCAGAAGAACATCATAGCAAGAGATATGGCGAGGGGAGCTGAGTGAGTGTTTCATATTGAATTTTGATCTACAACTTCTATGATTTCTAGTGACTTTAAAATTGAAATACCCTAATATCGCCTAAGAATATGGACGGAAAAGTCCAATTTCTGTCCGGGGACCAACACTCGAGTGCATTCAATAATCCCCTGATCCCCAAACAGCCCAACAAAGGGATTACTTTGCTCAAGCCGGTAGACCTTATACCCGACGACGAAATTGTTTCTCTTACGGAATGTATAATCCCAGACGATGACTCCTCGATTGAAACTTTGAAAAAATCCTTGGCCACAGCACACAGCAATAACGATAGATTACTTACTAAAGTTGAGGATTTGGTGATAAGTGAAAACAATATGAAGGAGGAAATGACTCTCCTTAGATCCCAGCTATCTAAGATCATGGAAGAGAATAATTCTCAACATGAAAAAATGCTATCCCTTGAAATCAATTCCTACCGCAGTAATCTGATTATCTCTGGTCTTCCACAAGTCAAACATGAAGATACATATCAAAAGGTTTTTCAACTTTTTGTGCAACTAGATCCCCTATTTAAGATGGAATCGATTATACATGCCAGGAGACTTGGTAAAGCGCAAATGGGAGTCAAGCAGGTCTTGGTAAAATTAGAGAATGAAGCTATTCGTAATCTGATCTACGACAAAAGACGCCACCTAAAAGATAATCCTAACTACCCCAACGTGTACATTAATCCTGACCTCCCTAGTGAGATCCAGGAACGTAAGGCAAAGCTGAGAACGATCCAGCATTATATATCGAATCTTGGAGGCAAGACAGTGGGGAAAATAATCAAAGATCAAATCCAAATTGATGGAATATGGTATCGCCACGATGAATTGGAACTTCTAGAAAATGGCTTTCGACTAAGTAATGCAAAGACAAAAAAGACCAATAAGGGCTATTTCTTCCAATCAGAATACTCACCATTGAGCAACTTTCATCCATCTCCCATCAAAATAGATGATTTAGTGTTCAACACTGCCGAACAAGGATATCATTTTGCACGTGCCAACCTGTTAGGTAACAGAGAGCTTGCGACGCGCATTTATCAAGAGAAGGATCCCCGGAAAATTAAAAGACTAGCAGCTGAAATAGAATCCACGCCGACATGGAATAAAATGAAAATTTCCGTCATGCGTGCTGTCCTTGAAGAAAAGTTTCTACAAAATGATGATTTGACAGAATTCCTCGTCGATACTGGCACCGAACCTTTGCATGAAGCGACTGGGGACAGATACTGGGCAATTGGGTGTGGCCTAAACTCCCAATATCTCTCATCTGACTCCTATATAGGTGACAACATTATGGGGCAGATATTACAGGAAATTCGAGCCAGCTACACTGACGGAAACCTTTCCCATGAAGATAGAATTAGTTACAAATTCAAAGGCAGAGGAGGAGAAAATCCTAAACCAGATAGTAGCAATTCTCCAAAGAAAGATAGGAAGAAAAAGATGACAGAAAAAAAAGAAAAAGAAGATAAATCAATTGGAAGTGCTAGACATAGAGCAAAGAATCATGATAATTGGTCGGTCTCACACCAGCTAGATATAGACGATGCCGATTTCTATAGAATGTCATCAAGCCAACCCAATCCAGGCTCTGACGTAACACAAGCTGTACTGGGCCCGGGCGGATATCTACGACCCTCTATGCCACCACCTGGCTCTCCTCTCAGTACTTCACAGGTGCGAACAACAACAGGTGGTGTTAGCATGCAGCAAAACTCGCAATACGCGGAGAAGTTATCGCCGTCCTACCTAAGGCCACGATCGGATTCTGCATCCAAAGCGTCTGCATCTGGATCAAACGCCAAAGGAAAATCCCAGACTAAGAAGACACCTAAGGTAACCACCTCAGAAGAAAATAATTCCAAAGCCTCTGCCTCTGTACAATTGCCTAAAGATAATCTCTCCTTACGTTCGTTATGTGATGCATCCGCTACCGGCCTGTATAATGACTCTCAATAATTATTATAGTTCTCATGTATTTTGAAAACTTATTACAGGAAAGATGAACCCCAACACCACTGTCATAGTTACTGACTCCAGAGGCCGCAACCTTCAACGATACATAACCACACCTGGAATCACTGTCTTTTCCTTCCCTGGAGCCGGCGTCGATCGTCTGACACAAGAGCTAAGAAATATCATTCATACTGATCACCCAACTAACGCAATACTTATTGGGGGAATATGTGATTTTTGTATAAAAAATAGAACTACCAAAATTATATCCCTTGCCTCAACCCATGAAGGTAACCTTGTTCGCCTCATGGCCTCATTATACGAATCATCCCTCCAACAACTTACTGCAGAACAGCAAACATGTAATATTGCCTATGGAGGACTAATCGGCATTGATTTAAACAAAGCTAACAACCGTCCAAATTTTTCTCCACTACAAAGGATGATCTCAAACGCCATTCTGACAATAAATCAAGATATTCGAATGTTAAATTTCAAAAGAAATATAAGCCACCCTCACTTGATAACCAAAGTCCATAAATTTGAACGACATAAGCCTAGGCACACATACAAACGTCTCCCTGACGGACTACATCTAGATGAACTGGTACTCGAGAATTGGGCCAAGCAAATCCAATCATTCCATGCTTCCCCAAATATATTTCCTTAGTTATCCCTACATTTAGTCCTAACTATTAATATGAACAATTTCTCACGATCTAACATATAGCTATTTTTCTCAGAATGAATCCATCTTCAATTGGAACTAATTTTCTCATATACCGTAGTTATTGTATTGTACTGTATTGTGATACAGTTGGTTTATATTGTGTTGAGAGGAATCGGCACGGAAAGACCATGATAATCATGACAGCCGTCCCAATCTCTCCAACTCTCTATGTTCTTGCTAAACAGCTGTATTTACATTATCAAACTATGCACTTCTTATGGGATGATAAAGCTTTCCTTGATACTATATGTATATACGTTTGACTAGGCCTCCCTGGTAGGATTGATCACTGTTAACGACAATTGAGTCTATTTGTGTATGTGTATGAGTACGAGTTGTATTGATATGTTCATTTCTATAATCACCTGTTCTCTCTTTCTCCCACGACAGGGGAGGCCTCAGCGCAGACAGACCATGAGAATCATGGCAGCTAACCTGTTTCCTCCCCTCGTCGTGGTGAAAATTAGCCAACTTGCTCGTCATTTATACTTATTGGATATCAGTGTGACAGATCTACTTCAAGTAATAATGGTTGCTAGGGTAAGCACTCTCATCATATTATATCTTTGGTATATCCTCAACTGTACATTATGACATGTTAGACGAACACGAAAAGACTCAATGAACATTTGGGTATGTCTGAAATAGTAAGACCATGAAAATCATGGCAACTAACCCGCCACCCCCACACGTTTTGGTATTCACTATACTGATGTGTTAGTAGGACTAAAATGAATTGTTGTATCATTGTCACGATTATAATGCCTAATATCAACAATACAAACCTAACAGAATATATTTGAATACCCGCTATAGGGCTGGTAAATCTGACACTCCTAATATGATCATTTATACGTGTCTACCACCTCCATGTATTGAAACGTAATGCCAATTCTTAGTGATTCCCAGCTTAGTAGCTGGCATGAACTATCTAAATTGAAAGGCACTAAAATTATACACTTAAATGTCAGATCATTATTCCCTAAATTTGACCAGATAAAAAATGATATTCTGAGTTCGGATATTGACATAGCCTGTTTTACTGAAACGTGGATACGCGATGACGCTTGCTTACCCCTCCTGCAACACCCCAATTATAATCTTATCAATCTAAATAGAGCAAATAAAAATAAACATGGAGGTGGAGTATGTGTTTATCTCAGGAATATGTATAGATACGACATAAGTAACGAACTATCTGTTAGTAATGATGATATAGAATTTTTATGTATCACTGTAACTAAGGATTATATGAAACCGATACACCTTGGGTTAGTATACAGACCGCCCCAGTCTAATATTATACCTTGTTTCGAAAAGCTGAAAGAATTAGTAAACTTATTTGAAGATCTTAGACACCCAGGTTCGCTGATACTACTAGGAGATTTTAATATTGATTTACTCGACCAAGCTAATCCGAAATATAAAGCTATTAACGATTTTGCAGTGAATTCTAATCTCACTCTAAACATGAAGTTTATTACCAGATATGGCCTCCACAAAAATAGCATACTAGACTATTTCTTATATATAAGCAACAGGTCAGTAACCCAAGGTACAATCAATTATAACGTCTCTGACCACCAAGCGATCTACCTCATCCTCAAGCACAGTAAAATTAAGAAAAACCCTGGAGCCAGAAAAACAATTAGAATTATGAAAAATTATAACATAGAACGATTGAAGGAGATACTAAATAACATTAACTGGGACAAATTTTACAATACTAAGAATTTAGACGAAGCCTGGGAGTTCCTTAGCTCGGCCATGATCAGTGCAGTGGATGAGATAGCCCCTTGGAAAAGTGTATATTTTCAAAGCAACAAGCCAGAATGGTATAATAGAGATATAGTAGACGCGTGTAAGACACGTGACGACTTATATAAAATTGCTAACGAAACGAAAGATCTTAATGAAATCCATGCAGCCAGAAACCAGCGAAATTATGTAAATAAACTTCTAAGGCGAGCTAAAACCCATTACTACACAAATATCCTCAATGTAAACTCTAATAACAGTAAAAAACTTTGGAGAACTCTGGACGAAATTACATCTAAAAAAGGGAAAGACATCACATCGATTCGAGATGATAATAACTCAGAACTCAACCCTCTTGATTCGGCCAACTTCCTAAACAATTATTACTGTACAATAGGAGAAAAAATACAAAAGAAAATTCCGGACATTGCTCCAATATTACATGAGGAGATAAATATACAGAAATGCCTCAGTTTTAACAATATGACCACTGAAAATTTGTCCAACCTAATAGCGGAAATAGATATCTCCAAATCCTCTGGCTGCAGGGAACTCACTTCTAGAATGTATAAAGATTGTTTCACCATTGTAAATGACCAACTATTATATGTTATGAACCTGTCAATTACCCAGGGTATTTTCCCCTCAGATTGGAAACTAGCAATTGTCAAACCGATACCTAAGAAACCTAATGTTGTTACTGCACAAGATACTCGACCAATAGCACTTACCCATATTGCAGGTAAACTTCTAGAGAAATTTATCTCTATTCAGATATGGGAACATCTAGATATTAACAAAATTATTTCGGACCAACAGTTTGGTTTTCGAAGGAATAGAAGCACCCAGGAAGCTTTATACGAATTAATAAATCATGTAAATAAGAATAACAATAAGAATCATTATACAATAGCAACCTTTATAGATTTTAGCAAAGCTTTTGACAGTGTTAATCATGAAATTATAGTAAAAAAACTTTCAAATATTGGATTTAAAAATCACGCATTATCCTGGCTTGCTTCTTATCTTTCAAAAAGGTTCCAGACTGTGAAACTTGGTAATTATTATTCAGATTCTTTACAGGTTAAATGTGGCGTTCCTCAGGGGTCAATATTAGGGCCGATTATTTACCTAATTTTCTCGAACGATATAAACAAGTTGGCACTATCATCAAAATTTATTTTATACGCAGATGACACTGTTTTATATACATCTGGTGAAAACATACCCGAGCTATCAACTAATATGAACTCGGACCTTGCAATATTCCACGACTGGTCTGTACGTAACAAAATTTTAATTAATATAGGCAAGACAAAAACCATGGTCTTTGGTGAGAAAAAAAAAGAAGCCATTAGACTGGAAGTCAAGATTAATAATGAAACTATTGAACGAGTAAATCACTACAACTACTTGGGTATAAATATTGATCATCGGTTAAACTTTTTAGAGCAAAGTAACATATTATTGAAATCACTCCGTTATCGTACACACCAACTAGCATTAATCAGACCAAACCTCACCAAAAAATGTGCCGTTACAATGGTCAAATCCAATATTCTATCGATTATAGATTACAGTGCCCCGTTTATTTGTCGCTGCAACCAAAAAACGATTACAGCTATACAAAGATTACAAAATAGAGCCTTAAAAATTGCCCTGGGGTGTCCCCTGAGAACGCCCACTGATTTTATTCATTCATCAACAAATACGATGAAAGTTGTGCATAGGATTGGTTTTTTATTATCTAAATTAGCGTTTATTTCTGTCAGTAAAATCAACACTGAAATAACCCCGTTACATAACAGAGCAACTCGATTATTTGACGCCCCCGTCCTCCAGATTTTTATCCCTAAAAGGGAAGTAGATAGATTATCCCTCCATTATCAGACTGCCAATACATGGAACAAATTGCCCATTCGAATACGTAACATTCAAGATAAGAATGTTTTCAAAATTTATATCAAGAAGCATTTCCTTGAAAATATGGATTAAATAATCGTCAGCTCACTCGGCTTCCTCCCGCCTCACTCACACCTCTTTTGTAAATTATGAATATGGTACTGTACTCATCCCTCATTATTTATCTTCTCATCCCGTTCCTAATATGTGACTGTATATTAATTATTTAACACTTCTGAATTATGTCATTAAGTAGTAATTTCTCATATATAATGATGATTTCACCGTTTAGAACTATTGTAAATGCTAAAGCAACTGATATCGCCTAAGAGCAGATGGACTCTAACAACGCTTGATGTTAGCGAAGATTTCTTTCCTGCCTTTTCAGTGTATATGTGAAATAATAAACGTTTTAAAAAAAAAATAGTTGTTCATGCACTAATTTTTCCAACATTTTGGCTGGGTATTTAACTACGCTTATGGGTCTATAGTTTGTACTTTCGGTCTTTTTCCCCCCTTTAAAAAGTGGGGTAATTGTTGCTACCTTAAAGATATATGCGGGTGTCATCACACACGCCACCTAGCGGCTCCTATTTTTCTTTGAAATAGTTTATCATCATCATAAGTTGAGATGTATTTGTGCTCCATTTTCGATATCAACAGGGTTTATTTTTATTAAAGCAGTTTGGAGTCATGTTTTTCAGGATTCATTTTTATTGATTATGCTGTTTGATTACTAAATTTGGGTGATGTGGTCATCTTCAAATGACCACAACTTTTTTTTAACCTCATCAACATACTGTTTTTCTTTGGTAAATCTGTAGCATAATATACCAAATACATGTATAGAAAGTTTTGATGTAAAGTCACCGATCATTATTTTTTTATATATTGAAATGTGAAAAAAAAAACATTTTCCCATAGACTTCAATGCTAAAGCACTGTTATTTTCATGGGGCTGTAGAAAAAAAAATAAGTCGTTGACATGTACTTTTTTTTCATTTCTTGCTTTCTTATGTAGTCAGGAATGATCCCTGAACGTTTCATAAAAAAGTCACCGACCAATTTTTTTTCCATTGAACACCCGCATATACCTTTAAATTCTTTCGGTACCTCTTTGTTCTGAATTGACAGGTTGCAGATATATGTAAGTTGGTGTGATAAAGTTAGCATAATTGGCTTTAAAACCTTTGACGGTACGTGTGGGATCCCCGAGGCCTTCCTGCCACTAGATTTCATAATCTGCCCTACAACCTTGGACTGGGAGATTTGGGAGAAGGAGAACTCTGGTGGGCTGTACACATGGTCCCCCTCATTCTGTAGATATTCAACTGACTCAGCTTCTTGCTTGGTTAATTTTGGTATAGATGGTGCTAATTGTGGTGCAATGTCAGCGAAAAAGTTATTCATAATATCAAATGTCTCATCAGTTTTTGAAAACTGTCCATCTTCCATCATGATTTTGATTGTGGGTTTGGTTTTGATTTTTTCAGGGTTTAGTAGGGGTGTAATTATTTCCCAGAATTTTGCCTTCTCTTTTCCACATTCCTCAATTTCCTTTTTTAGGTATAAGTTCTTTGCTTCTAGCATTTTTGAGTTCTGTTTATTACGAAGTTGTTTGGCATTGTCCCAGTCTTTTTTATTTTTGGACTTTCTTGCCTTTAAAAAGGCTTTGTTTCTAAGTTTTGCTGTGTTTCTAAGATCTTGCGTGTACCATGCCGGTTTGATCTTTGTGTTTTTAAAATCTTTCTTTGGGCACATTCTGTCTAAGAAAAAGTTGATTTTGCTTTCCATAATTTCCCAGCATCTGTTGACATCTCTTGATTGACATAATTCAGTCCAATCTTCATCTCTGAGAATTTCTCTCAGAATATTCATGTCTAAATTGCGCCATGATCGAGAGGTAATATCTTTTTTCAAGTATGTGTTTCTGCTTTTCTTTTTAACAATAAAGATTGGAAAATGGTCACTAGTGAAGTCTAAGATCACACCTTTGTTAGTTATGTGCTCTGCATTTGTGTATATTTGATCTATCAATTTCTCTGATTTAGTATCTACTCTTGTTGGGGTTGATATCTGTGGGAAAAGTCCAAATGGGAACATCAAGTCAGATATTGGGTTAGGTGTAAGTGAGCCCCTCCCCTTCTCTTTCTCCTTCCCCCGCCCTCCCAGGTGGTCCACATTGAAGTCTCCCAAGATCACAAGATCTGGGTTTTTGCCTGTCTCAGTTAGCAGCCGTCTCAGTCCCTCCTGTGCCATCAACAGGTTTGCATTTGGGGGTTTGTAGATGTTACATATAATAGTTGATTTTGCCTGATTTTTATTAATTTTTATTACTTGGGTTTCCAGATGTTGGGTACAGGTATTTAGGTGACTGTAGCTAACATCATCTACTGTGAACTGATGATAATTCAATACAGAATAACCATGGTCTTCTGGTATTGTCAAGTATCACAGCATACATAGACATCTAACAAGACCCCCACAATGGTGACAGCCATGATATATGACGTCAGTGAAATCTATGTATACATAATCACACATCATTCACATACTCAAGTCTCTGTTCAAATTCTCCTTCAACATATGTTCCAAGTCATTACCTCTAATTAATCACCTAGTCCTGAACATGACCTTTTTGTACATACACTAAGAACATAGGGATGGGATGAAAAATATATATCAATTCTCGTTCCTCCAATTCTGTGAATCTATTCCAATAAAAAGATTCAAATAATTAGACAATTGTTTCAAGTCTACACTCTTTCTAGTTTCTTCAGGTAATTTGTTCCACAGGACACTTATGATAGATTAATTTCTAAATTTCACCATGGGTTACAGCTTCATCATTACAGTTAAAGGATATAGCATTCATAAGCTTTATATATGGTCAACCATATGTATGCCAAATGGTTAAACATTCGCAAGATCAGAAGTCAGGTTCAAATTCATAGCTTTTGGAAGATTTATGATAACATTTCTTAAGCTAAGTCATCCCAAAAGTCTTAAATAAATACACCATCCTTAAAAAGGCTGGAGGGCCTAGTTCACTAAGCCGATTCTCATGCGAGTTTGCGCCGCAGAGTACTTTTTTACACTAAATTCTGTGAGAATCGCATGAGAATCAGCTTAGTGGACTAGGTCCTTAATTTGTATAAGTTGGGGAGTGGCGGTGGTATCTTTTACTGCTAATGTATAGGCTGGGGACTGGTGGTGGCATCTTTTATGTATGTATAGGTTTTTATTTGGGGTAGTGTACACTCTCAATAACATGATAATGAAAATTTTGACACCAAAAAGGGGGTAGGTCTCCTCTGTGAAACCATAGATCTTCCTGTTTTACTGCTAATGTATAGGCTGGGGAGTGGCGGTGGCATCTTTTACTGCTAAATCTTCTTGAGAGCTTGCAGCCGTCCAGGGATGATGTGCATTCCCACTGTGTTAGTGTAGAGCTGGTCAAACATCTGTGTAGGGAGATAAATTATATCATTAATCATATCACAGAAAAATGTCACTAGTTGCAAAAAATTGATTTATACCATCATATTTGGAAAGAGGAGCTCAAGCCAATTCTAATGATGGTATACAGTAGGACGGCTACTAAGTATGTTCCATGTTTAAAAACAGTTAACAAATCATCAGAATTTATGCTGAGATGTATTGTATGTACAAAAAGTTCCTTCTGAGTTAACCCAATCCTTTGATTGTTTGACTAGAGATCTAAAATAGATGCTCGTCCGTCATTTAGTTACCAGGGAGATTTAGCAACCACAACACACCAACGCAACACTAACGCATCCACTAAATATTCATACATTACTACTGCTGTGGGGATTTCTAAATAGGTGCTAGGCCAAGAGCATCTGCATTGCAGGTCTCTCGAGATATCCCCACAATGGTAATAATGTTAGTGTTGTGTTGATGCGTTGTCGTTGCTAAATCTTCCTACTGTCTTGACAATTATATAGGCAGCCCTCGTGTTTTTGTAGTTATTTGGTTCTCTCTTTGTATCTGTACCTCATTATCATTTTACATTTCCTGACATTAAAGTTAAATTTCTTTTAATATTTGAAATTGAGTAAGTTGTTTTTTTCTGTAATCTAGAATGAAACTTCTTCTAAATTTGTAAGAAGTTGACTTAAGTAAGAAGCTGCATATATCAATATCCAATGTCAATGTATATATTCAATGTCAGAATGAAATACACATTTGAAATTGTGAGAAAGATTTGAATTATTGAACAAGATGTTACTGCAATTACCTCATTTGTCAACATAGAGAAATGTCCGTTCATGGTCTGTTGTGTCAACATTTCCTCAAAGGTTGAATATTGGTCAGTGCTAAAGTGAGCATCACGGCTGACATGAACAAAGTATCCACCTAAAATATGGTCACAATAAAAAGTCTTGTTAATAGGGGATTTGCATGTGCCACTGCGCATGTTTGTTACAGTGCATCATGGGATGGATTATGAAAACTGATAAAACAACCAGGTTCATATGGAGTTTTTAGGCTGTGTGAGTTTTATAGCAATAGTTTTGCCTAGCGGCTTTCAGCCGATTCAGGGCGCCATTTCATCCAGGAAGCGTGTCCCACCAGAAAGTGGTGGCTGGCCGTAATAGGCTTGAAGCTTATAGAACTCTTTAAATTAACTAGGATATTATCTTATTGAGTGGATAATGAAACCTTAGGCTATTTAAAAGATTTCCTGCCTTCCCCACACTGTAGGTAGGGCCTACAAAGAGCCCACCTACCCATCTAACAAACTATCTAGGCACTACTGTTATATCGCCTACATGGCACCCTGCGCAAAAAATGTAATGCCAGCGGTGAGCTGGTTTTGAACGTGCAACCTTCCATGCGGGGGGCGGACGCTCTGCCACAGAGCTAGTTCCTAAGGTTGGGAGTTCTAGGCTTCATTCTACTCCTGATCTAGAGCGTGTTTGAAAGGGCAGGTAGGCCTAGTGCCAAGTGTTGATGCCCGGGATGGGATATGCACAGGACTCAACTAATAGCTAAACAAAATGTCCATCATTGTTTACATCCATTGGAATAACGTTACTGTAGGGTTTGCTGGCATTATTTAGTGAATTACTGGAGGTATGCAAGACCAGGTATGTGTCTAAAGAAAAGTATCATAGATAAGTAGTTGCTCGACATGACAAGCGAGATCACATGGTGATTTTAGGCTGTAGGATGTTTACATTGGTTTCCTGTAATTATGAAACTTTTATTCAATATCAAGTTATTACAGTTACATCGTAGTGAAGCATCATCTGAATACATAGTAGCCCTCTGCTCAATTGCAGGTTTTCCTGGCTGGCCATAAGATAACACCTCTTTATGAAAAGTTCATAGAATACATATACAATACTCTATACTTAATATATTTACAACAGTTTTCATCTTTACAAAATTTATCAACTATTGAATTTTTAGTTCACAAACATTTATATAGCGCTTAATGGCCTGTTCAACATAGTATCCACGTATTATCCATGTTTTTTAGATTCCCTCTTAACTCCTTTCTCATAGGTATGTTTTGTACACCGTGGTCGAGGTTGTTTAATACAATTGGTAGTGTATATATACATATGACCTTTTAAATATTTCAGTTTTTGGATGTGGAACTATAAGTTTCTTTCCTTTTGTTAATCTTCTTAAGCAAATTTTTCACTTCATTTCTGAAGGTGAAATCCTGAGACAGACATCCGTTTGTCAAGTGTACTCAATATTTAACATTTGTTGACCTAAGTTGGCAGAATTTGTAAGTTCAGCGGTATTGATCAAATTAAGGACATTGAGTTTAACCCTTACGGCTTGTCAGCCGGACATGGACACCTGTTGGTCAAGTGTACTTAATATCTAACATTTGTTGACCCAAGTTTAAGGATTTGTAAGTTCAGCAGTATTAAGGAGAACATGTGAGGTGCCTTATGCAGGAGAATTTATATTTCTTGAAGTATAATAGAAATAGAAATACTATTCTCTTTATATATGCACTGTTCAATATGCTTGCATAACAGTTAGGATTGCAGAAACTCATTTCCTAGTCCTTGGTCATAAATGTTGACGGTCAAAATGAGTTTTTTTCTCTTCACAGGATGCATTTGCTGGATATCTTTTCCCATTCTTTTTCTGTATCAGTACACAACTTGATAAATATTGTTTATATGGATTTTATTATTGTTTCATTGGATTCCCCATGCCTAAAAACATTAAAAAAGTGTATTCACACTTGAATATATATATATAGATCTACATTCTACACTGAGGCATTTCAAAGTTTTAAAGGTGGCCATTTTTATTGTTGAGATTTTGGGCATGTTCCCCCACCTAGATTTTTTTAGACTTTTAGTATGTTGATAAGGGGCACTCATACTACCCAAATCTGTTGAGAAACCTTCTGTTGCAATTTTTCCTAGGTTCAGCCCTTTTTGTCTGGAATACAGCCTGGTCCCTGACATATATATGTGAACAATGCAGCAATGGTGGTAGACACAATAATGCATTTTTCTTACCTGACTTGATGAGACGAAACATGTCAATAAATGCATCAATTGGGAGATGATTTGGAGCCAGTCCACCTGATAAAATCACTGCATCACATGTGTCTGTAACATAGATATAACTGATTCTTCATTTTTTTGTATTTAAAGATTTGTATTCAGCAATAGAACATTTTGTAACAATTAAACTATTCTCAGGACGTGCTGATTTTACTTACAAAAGGTAACAGAATATTGTGGTAATTATATTAACCAGATAACAAAGACATTTTATATACCTTCGATCTTGATACAATTACTAGAGAAACAATAAAATTTATAAGAGCCTCGCACTTTAGGCATTATTTAACAAAAAATAATAATAATAATAACGAAACTCTAAAATCCAACCCCAGCGTTGTGTCTTATTCAAACAATCCTAATGGGTGGATCCTTTTTATGTATATATCAAACATCCATATAATTTATAAATAATGTTATAAACATATCTCAGTGAGAAAAGTCATGTAAGTTTGCAGATTCTGCGTCACTGACTGTAGGATATTGTTACAACTGTGACTCACTGATCGGTCAGATTGACAGAAAATGTACAATTCACCTACACCAATCCTCTCAAATATCCCAAATCTAAGACAGAAATGAGCTTTAAAATACAGTTTGATATAGCACAACCGATATTTTAAAATATTATACAAAATATACTCAGCTATACCCGGTAATTATCATGTTTCAGCCTAATTTAGCATAAATACAGGTTAAATACCAAGTTGGTTGAAGGAGCGTGAATATTGCACCAGTTGCGTAGCAACAAGTGAAATATTCTAAGACTGAAACCAATGAGTTTTATTATACATGCCTTCAATCATGAAAGTAGAACAAAAATTACTTATAAATTTCAATTTTACCGGTACCGGTAATCATAGTAAAAAAAACAGATTGGTTGTCATGACGACCCCACATAAAACACTAGTGAAATACGAACTATGCGTAAATCTGTCTAGATTTGTTGTTTTCAGAGCAATGTGTGTAGAATAAATTAATACATGTGTAGAGCTGCCAATTGTACATTTACTGCCAATTTGACCCTGGTAGATTTTCTTGCTGTATATTTTGTGCATGTGTAAAATAGACTGAAATAAGGAACTGGTGCAGAATTCTATAATACACTTCAATTTGGTTGTATTGTTTAAAATTGAACGAGTTGTTTGACGGAGTGTAAATATTATTGCATGTGTTGTGACAAACTAAAGTACCTACCATCGTCCATAGGGAGTTTGTTATCCCCGCCCAGCATGCAATGGATGTATGACTCATAGGCATCAGTGGCTTTAGCTTGGTCTAACAGTTGAGCGCATCCATCATGCCCGATCACATTCTGATAACCCAATTCCTTCAGCTGAATTCAAGCACCTCATCATTCAGAGACAATGTATTTGTGATGTGCTACAGGGAAATGAGTCACAAAAGTCATAAAAATCTTGGTTGTAATATTGTCATTTTTCGGATTAGATGCCTATCGCTCTTGGTAACATGACTACTTGTATTAAATCTCATGACAGTGCATTAAATATATACATGCGTTTCTACGGCCATCCTATAGAGTATATTCAGCTAGTTTATTAGTAATGGTTCACCCAAAATTATTGCAAATACTTTAATCAAAACTTAGAATATCAGACTTAAAATATAAAAATACTTATTATATGTCCCAACTCATTGAAATCGGCTTGATGTCATCTATTCAAATAGGATGGTATCACAAAATGCATTTTTTGTGACTTGTGGTTCATTTTCCTGTGACACATCACAACTCGATTTGTAGATAACCTCATATTTGACAAGATGAGATCTAGCAGATTTTAATGGTGGTAAACAAGGTTTCAGACAATTGACTTAGATGGATCGGAAAGTAATGGAAGAATTGTTTTGTTACCAACTAATGTTAATTTAGTCTTGAAAGGTGCAATAAGTTGGGTTGCAATAAAATCCTTTTTATTGTATGTCTATGATCAATATGTAGAGCTCCAATGTTTCCTCCACACTGTAGACCTATGCCAATGGAATTGTTGACATGCTTTGCAGAGATCCTAAGGCCCTTGTTTACGTTGTTAATTTCATAGCTCTATGTAGGCAAACTATGAAATTAACAACTTAGACAAGTGCCTTGGCTCTCCACGAAAAGCACGTCAACAAATTCATAGGCACAGACAGAGTTGGGGTTGCTTGGACTGCTTCTGAGACTTGTTCCATACTTTTCAGTGATATCTGATGATATTTGATCAAATTTTATGCACATATAATAAATATAGAATGGAACTCCCTGTCGTAATCAAAACTTTATTCAACATGATTTGCACATGATAAGCACTCTGCCTATGGCATAGCGAGGCTTACACAGACAAATCTCGGCAATAAATTTTTGATTTCTGGCAGCTCGTTCAATTATCTCTATTGAGAGTACGGCTATAAAGGTCAGATTTCCAGAAAATGTACAATTTGCCTTCACCAATCCTCCCAAATAGCCCACATTTAAAACAAAAATGAGCTAAAAAATGCAGTTAAACATAACAGAACTGATATTTTGAATCAATGCAATACCAAATATATTCAGATATACACAGTATTCTTCAGTTTTCAGCATAATTTTATGAAAATTTCCTAAATGTGTTTTCTGAAAATCTGATCCATACATATGATACACCTACCTTTCTGCCAACAAGGCCAGATCCACATGCAATGTCCAGAATAGTGGAATTTTTACTCAGACCAAGTTTATCAACGTACTCACAAAGTACATCCGGTCCATTATAACCCAAGGTAGCCATATCCTTCAGAGAAATAAAACAAGCATTTAATAAGTTTCACAGTTTCAGCAACACTCTATCCTTATTCCCTGATTTGGCCTTGATCAGTGCATATAAGGACTATATGTGCCGCTCATGGACTGACAACATAATCAGCAGTATTAGCACAGCATCAAAATTACCCAGATCTAAAGTCCTGTTTTTTCGGCTGCCTTGTGTGATTGGAAAGTTCATTTATTGATTTTAGATTAATTCAAGCCCATCTACTGGAAACAATTAGTCAAATGCTTAATTCTCTCGATACCTAATTAGTCAGCAGTAAAGATCTTGGGTAAAATGATGTTTATTTAAGTTTCAAGTGAAAATGGACGTATGTTTTTTTTTGCCAGTAGCATATACAGATGTGCCAAATTCCAAGACTGTGGATTGAATATATCCTTGCATTTTCTAGGTCTTCATAATCACTAAATTTAGCTACTTTACTGGTAATTGTCCACCCAGGAAATATCGGAATTTGTTTTCAAACATAAAATAATTTTAGATGTCCTTAATTATTACTATCATTAGAGTCAGGTTCATCTCATATTTTCAAATATAATAACATCTCAAAATTATTTTTTTGCGACTTGTGACTTATTTTCCTGAAACACATACCATATTATCAACAAGTCTGAGAAGCGCAATATATACCACCAATATATTGATGAATATCTAAGGTCTTCCTATGGACTAGATTTAGTTACATTACTAGTAATTTTGCATCCAGAAATATTGCAAACTTGTTTTCAAAAATACAATCATCAAACTTAAGTTATAGAAATACTTATAAAATGTCTTAATGTTTACCATCATTAGAATCGCCCTTAGAATCTTGAAAATGATGATATCTCAAAATCCATTTTTGTGACTTGTGACTAAATTTCCGGTGACACATCACATGGTTTATGTTATTCTAATATATAATATAAGGATGTAGCTCTAAACATACAAAGAGTTCCATTACAATTCAATTCATTTCAATGCATCTTTTATTTATACAAGAACGGTGTACAAAAAGGAGACCCGCATCTGAAAGTGATTTCCAGGACTCCTGACTAGTCAGTACTAAAAGAATAAAGAATTGTTATAACCTATTGTAACATCTGTCTTTCTACATAGGATTTTCGTTTTCTCCATACCTTCTGCCTGCACACAAACCAAGGGTTAACTGATTGATTAATTAACACCTGTGATTGGACATACTCCCATTCAATCAGAGAGAGGCCGCCATTTTAGAGCCTGTCTCTCTTGGCATATAGAGACTCTAAGCCCAGTGCAAAAAATAAATTTGAGTGTTATTTTTGTCAAAGGAAAAAGTAGTTTATAGTAACAAAAACAATACATGTGTGATCTATTATAGAAAAATGAGTCACAAGTCGCAAAATTGATATTTTTCAAAGGCTTTTCTCTACAAGATCTCTTAATTGAAATGTTCCGATCCTGGAGGGTTTAACACTTATAGTCATATCAATCCATGTACCAATTTCAGGACATTGTATTAAATATCTCATTGCGTTTTGAAGGCCTTAATATGGAGTACATCAAGCTACTTTACTGGTAATTACCCATCCGGAAACAATGTAAACTTCTTCTTTTCAAAAATTAAAATATCAAACTTAAAATATAGAAATGCATATTAGGTGTCCTAGTGTTTAGTATCATTGGAATCGGCTTGATCTCCTCTTTTCAAATATGATGATATCTCAAAATTCATATTTTGCGACGTATGACTCATTTCCCTAAAAACAAATGACATTTTAATAGATTCATCGGTAGTAAAAACGAAGAATAAAGATGAATACACTAAAATACAAAATATAAATTACCTCCTCATAGTTATCCCAGTCTTCGTAATATTTCATGATATCATCGTTTTTCACATTGGCTCCCTTTGGCCAGTTAACTTGCATTCGTTTCCAAGACTCCTGCACGCCATTCGGGATAGAGGTATTTTCTGTCATGGCAAGGGTTGGGAATTCCTTTTTCAAAAGTAAAAACATAAACACTGACTTATCAAGTGACAAAGATCTAGAAAAAAAAGATTCATTCATTCAGGTTGGCTTCAGGTATATTGTCCCTTTTGTGTATTCCGACAGTCAGTCTTATTGAAATAGAATAATATTAGTAGACACTCCAACAAACTCCAACAAACGAACCAGCGGGTCATGACAGATGTAACTACTATTGTATTCTATCTTGGATATACTGTATCTTTGTTGTGCCATGACAGAATATGCTAGTTACTGTAACACTACACATAGATTTCATTTTCAACAAATTTGGCAAAACTGATATCTTTCAATTCACAAGATCTCTTTGTATAAACGTTTTCATTATTGGAGTATTTAGAGACGTAACTTAGGCCTACAAATTGCATTGAATCAATCCTCCTCGAGCTTAACCTTAGGCTAAACAAGTTAAATCTACTTTTAAGCATTCAAATACAGTGTGTAATGAATAGCAAATGGTACTCAGTTCGGGTTCAAACTGATCTCGAAATACTTATCAAATTTCCTAATGTTTACCATCATTGGAATCGGCTTGATCTCATCTTTTCATATATTATGATGATAACTCAAAATTTGATTTGGAATACATTCTCAAATTTACATATTTAAAAATCATCTTTATACAGACAGAGTTTTCTCTACAAAGCAAAAATAGCATGGAACACCCATTTGTCACCCAACCATAGTCCAAAATCCATTTGCTGCCACTTGTGACTGATTTTCTCAAAACATGTCACATTTTTCTGTGAGAAATTACAAAGGACTGCCATCCGATGTATATCTTGCAGATAAATAATAAAATATAATAATAGATTCTTATTTTCATAACACATCTACAAATGTAAATATAAGTGTGGACTAGAGGTTTAATATGAAGAGATGAAAAAAGGAGCATTTTCAGTAATGTGTACTGGTCTTTCAAGTACTCCTGAATTTCGAATATGATCTAGACTAGATAATATACATACATAAATTCAAACACAGTTAGGTAAATAAAGCAAAGAGACATGAATCATAAGTGTATGTGGTGGCTTTGTCTATTGGTCAGAGCCAATGGGTATTAATCCTAGTTGGTACTTTAGCATTACAAGCTAGACAGATTGATTCATAGACAGATTTATTCATGATCAAAGAGAGTGACATTAGTTGTCAACGTATGCAGTCAGTTCATAACAATGATAATAGTAGTAACACTATTAATGGTGAGTTAGTCTTAAGCAGGGTTATACTGTGTTTTAAGATAACGTTGGAATGTGACCAGAAAAGGTACTACACTTACCTGAGGGAAAGAGCTGTTGGCTGTGAGTGCTTAGTTCTCTTGTACAATGTGTGTTAGTGTTAGGAAGGGAGCCGAGACTATACTCAGTCGGTCTGTGTGTGCTTCTAATTTATAAGCAAATAAGTACAGAGATGTGGGTAAGATTTTCAGAAAATGTACAATTGGCAGCTGTACACATTTAGTAAAAGAGGCTAAATTAGGCTGCAATTTGGCCAACAATTACTGGACATTTGGTTTTCCAAATGTCTTGGTCATCAACAGGCCTATTTTTACAGATTCAGCAGATTATGTTGATAACATTCTATATAGACAGTGTATCTTATTTTATCTGTTCATGCAATACAACAGATCTTCTGAGGGAATCAACATTTTTAGCTTTCACCTTTTCACACATTGTTTCTGTTTTTTTGTTCTTATTGATCTATTTGTTGCAATAATGAAATCACAAATGAGTCATTAGTACAGAATATTTGATGATATTTCTTATGATATTTGTCAGATTATACCATCTCTCACTTGATCAAACTTGTTATTGGTATACAGTGCACAGATGGAAGATGCTTCAATATTTGTGACAATAGGTACACATGAATATTCTTTACAGTGTCCTGCAAGTATGGGGACCATACTAGACCTGTATGCATTCCCTCTCAAATAAGAATATTGCACCCATATCCCATTTAAATTCTCAGAATTTTGTTAATGCAGACACCCTCATTGTTATGTAGGCACCCTCATACATGGCATTCCATTTCAGTATTGATGAAGAGTATGATTTGTATTTTTATGTAAGTTGTACAAGATATATATGGAGATATGGAGACTAGAATGCCAATTATACAATCGCCGTGGTAAGAAATACTTTGCACATTCTTACGTCGTGAGGGGCCCGAAACGAATTAAAACTGCGTTAGGTGAACTAAACTTGGCTGAATACACGTGGGGTTTATTCCAAATGGCTAAACTACACGCAGGGAAAATCAGAGGTTACATAGTAGAGCATATTGAGCAAGTTCTAGAAGATGCGACTTTATATGAATTTTCGTGTGTTAGAAACTGGTCAGAAGAAATATGTGTAAGAATAGCGGAATGTTGGATTCAGGATTAATAATATTTGGCCATCTGGGAGGTATCAGGGTCTTGCAGTTTATTTATTTTCGATTGTGAACCTTTAAATGGTAGGTAGCTATTGAGTATTTGCCAGAATTTGTTATAATCATGATGATGCCTGTCTAACTGTTGTTTTATATAGTTGCTTCCGGCTGAATTAACCTTACTGTAAAACATCTTCAGCAATAAAAGAATCCTTGAATTGAATTGAATTGAATTAACCTGGTTATTAACAAGGTTGCGGTAGTAGATAGCCCTTCTAAAGTCTAGAAGGTGAGTACATCTATGGGTCAGATTTTCAGAAAATGTACAATTAGCAGCTCTACACATTTAGGAAATTCTCCTAAATTAAGCTGAAAAATGATGAATATTGGGTATATTTGGTATCGCATTGATTTAAAGTATCAGTTCTGTTATGTTAAACTGCATTTTGAAGCTCATTTTTGTCTTAAATGTGTGTTATTTGAGACGATCAGTAAAGACGAATTGTACATTTTCTGAAAATCTGACCCCTATACTTCCTGAAATATTTATCTCTGTTGAAGGCTAAGTGCAATAACTTGTCAGTGTACCAGGGCGGTTGAACCTTTTCAGACTTGTAGCGCTTTTTATATGCTGGATATCTGTATTTTCTAATTACATTTCCAGATATAAAGATAAAAAAGGTTTATGAACTTATGCACAACATTAACCATTGCTATTGGTCTTAAATGAAATTTAAAAATAAATGTTATGCAGGGCTCCTTTATATGGGTCAGATCGTCACAAAATGTACAAGTGGCAGCTCTATACATTTTAGTAAATTCTGCTAAATTCTGCTAAAAAATGGCCAATACTGGGTATATCTGAGTATATTCAATTTAGTAGTGTGTTTGTCACGTTTTAATATATCTGTTCTGCTATGTTGAACTTAGCCATCTCAGACAACCTCGTCTATTAGCATTGTATAATACGAGGTTGTCAATTGGACTCGCTAGAATCAGGGTAGTAGAAAGTTCTCTAGTTTGCCCAGACAAAATACTCAAGCAACGCCTGTCATGCATATATGCCCTTAATCAGTAACATTTTGTGGTGCTTACAGTACATTCCTGGGAGAGGATGTGCAAAATACACAGAGAACTGCTAGGTTTATTATCAGCAAAACCTTTCCATTCTCTTTTCCATATTGAAACTCGGCGCTCCGACTCGTTTATGTCTCAGTGCGCATGCCCACAAGTATGTAAATGAGTGTAAAAATGGTGCGCGGCTGCAACTGCACACTGCTGATGTATGGAGCACGTTGTAACCTAGATACAAAATGGCTACCTCGCTGGGTTTTTTGGGGGGAGCAGATGAAAACTCTGCCTGCAGTTTATTAGTTTGTCACATCAAGCATTGAAAGGTAACACGTAGGGAGATAAGACATTAGACATTGATTTTATTATCATAGTGAGGGGTTATAAACTTCTGCAACTCTACACAAACTACAGCAAATCCACCTTCCCCGTTTCAAGCGCTTCCTTGAAATAGCCCTATCGTGAAGGGCTATGATCGTAGCTATGTTGAACTGTATTTTGAACCTTATTCTAGTCTGAAAATTGGGTTATTTGAGAGTATTGGTGAAGGCCAATTGTACATTTCTGACAAACTGACCCACATGTGTCAATACGCTGGGATACCTGCATGTTTAAATTACTTTTCATTCATGTCACCAGATATAAAGATATAATCTGTTTTTCTAAACAAGTTTTATGAGTCTGAGAATAATGTATAGGCCTACTAAGTTATGATGAAGGGCAATCATATTTGTAGAAAGTGATTTTGTCTCATTGTCATTCAAAACCAATAATGTGCATCATGGCACCTCCACATTAACCATTATTATTGATCTGAAATAAATTTAAATAATAAAATATCATATTGTGCTCTTCAAAACAACGAAAAACGGAGCCGTTGGCAAACAGATGTAACTGTCATTCATCCTTTATAATAATACTAATAAATTTGTATTTCCATAAACATTTACAAAGTGTAATACATGGTACAGTCTAGACATTGAAATGAAGTAAAATATGGAAAAAGGAGTATTATCTGTAATGTATACAGGTCTTCCAAATAGCCCTGTATTTGGAAAAGGATCTATACTAGTTGATAATGTAATGAGGAGGTTTTACATATATCTGTATCGGTATGGTTCGGAGTCCGAGCTGTCCGCTGGTGTAGTTCTCTCGTGCTCCGCCAGTGGGCAATAAGGGCTTGGGTTGTTCCAAAGTGACAATCCTTATGCAATCTGTCTTTATTGATTTGTATTTTATCTAACTTATACTATGTAGTCCTTGCTTGTCCATCAATAGGTTATCGATTGTTCTTGCTTTCATGTCAAAACCTGATTCTTATCTGCTCTTCTAATCAACATGTACCTATATCATGTGATTACTGTTATTGGCATTGTTAAACCCTATTAACACCAGTTTTATCTTTTTACCCTGTCCTCTATGTATTACAGTGGCTGGACCACTCAGGGTTGGTACTAGGGAGTTATTATGAATAAACGCTGTGCAACAGGTCAAACATCTTGTTCCGTGTTTATTTAGCTGAGAGAGCAAGTGAACCCGAAATCACTACAGTAATATGATATAATATGATTTATTATATGCACATGCTATATAAGAGGTGCTATAAGTGGGGTGCTATAAAAATATCCATAGGACGCGTCCTATAAAAATGTAGTTGTCTAAAAATAGCTCTGTTGATGTGCTTCACGGAGCTTTGGCTCTCTGTGAAGTGTGTAAACAAATCCCCGCGATTGGTAATCCACCTGTGATTCTGGTACTATGATTATAGAAATACATAATAAAACCCATACCATTAAATACTGCATGATCACACAGTGGGCACTGTCAGTGGGGCTATCAGCGGGGCAGCGGGGCCTCTCTGTGCTTCTTTAATATTTTTTCAGTGATATCTGATGACATATGATCACGCTGCCTACGGCATTGTGCTTATGTGGACAAATATCGTCAAATAAATTTAATAGTCGAATCCACAAAAGGCATAACCATAATGCAATAAGTAATAATTCATAGAACCGGGCCTAGCAACCGTGACACATCAGCAGAGACAGACTTATTGTGATCGACTTATGGTTGTAAACATGAATAGATAATGTGAGCTAGGTACGGTACAGTAGGAAATAATAATTCATAGAACCGGGCCTACCAACGATGACACATCAGCAAAAACATAGCCCTGGGTCAGATCGTTGGAAAATATACAATTGCCAGCCCTACACATTTTAGGAAATCTTGCTATAAATACATATATCCTGCATAAAACTGGGTATAACTGAGTATATTTGGTATTGAGTTACTCAGAATGTCTGTTCTGCTATGTTAAATTGTATTTTGAAGCTCACATTTGTCTTAAATTGGAGTTATTTGAGAGGATTGGTGAAGGCGAATTTTACATTTTCTATTGATCTGACCCATATAGGCGTCCGGACTTCTCAACACTTATTTGCTTATTAATTAGCAGCACACACAGACCCACTGAGTATAGTCTCAGCTCTCTTCCTAACACTAACACGCATTGTGCAAGTGAACTAAGCACTCACAGCCAATAGCTCAGGTAAGTGTAGTACCTTTTCTATCTATCTATCTATATTTTGTTTCTAGATCTTTATCACTTCATAAGTCAGTGTTTATGTTTTTATTTTTGAAAAAGGAATTCCCAACCATTGCCATGACAGAAAATACCTCTGTCCCGAATGGTGTGCAGGAGTCTTGGCAACGAATGCAAGTTAACTGGCCAAAGGGAGCCAATGTGAAAAACAATGATATCATGAAATATTACGAAGACTGGGATAACTATGAGGAGGTAATATATTTTGTATTTTAGTGTATTCATCTTGATTCTCTGTTTTTACTACCGATGAATGTATCAAAATGTAATTCGTTTTCAGGGAAATGAGTCATAAGTCACGAAATATGGATTTTGAGATATCATCATATTTGAAAAGAGGAGGTCAAGCTGATTCCAATGATACTAAACACTAGGACACCTAATATGAATTTCGATATTTTAAGTTTGATATTTTAATTTTTGAAAAAAAGAAGTTTACATTGTTTCTGGATGGGTAATTACCAGTAAAGTAGCTTGATATACTCCATACTAAGGCCTTCAAAACACAAGGATATATTTAATACAATGTCCCGAAATTTGATACATGGATTCATATGACTATAAGTGCTAAACCCTCTACAAATTGGAACGTTTCAATAAAGAGATTTTGTGGAAAAAACACTTTGAAAAATATCAATTTTGCCACTTGTGACTCATTTTCCTATAACAGATCACACATGTGTTAGATTGATCATATCAACTGTTAGCGAGATAGGTGAGAAGCTGATGTATATTGTTTTTGTTACTATAAACTACTTTTTCCTTTAACAAAAACACATCTGGAAAATAGCCCAATTTTTTTTTTGGGGGGGGGGGGCACAACAATAAAAAAATAAAATTCATTCTTTTAGTACCAACTAGTCAGGAGTCCTGGAAATCACTTTCAGATGTGGGTCTCCTTTTTGTACATGGTTCTTGTATAAATCCAAAATGCATTGAGATGAAGTGTATTGTAATGGAACTCTTTGTATGTTTAGAGCTACATTCTTATATATCAGAATAACATAAATCATGTGATGTGTCTCCGGAAACTTAGTCACAAGTCACAAAGATGGATTTTGATATATCATCATGGTCTACCCTTGAAACGATTCTAAGGCCGATTCTAATGATGGTAAACATTAGGACATTTCATAAGTATTTCTATAACTTAAGTTTGATAATTGCAGTGGTGATACCAGGGGGGGGGGGCTGGCGGGCACCGGCCCCCCTAGACCCCTTAAGATGTCCCCTGTGCCCCCCTTACTCAAAGGGGCAGAGGGCCCCTAAAGTCGTGCTAAGGGCCCCTGCACTATCAGAACTGTTTGAACTGTCCTTCAAATCACTGTACATGTACAACACTCCCAATAACCCCATGTGTGAAAAATCGTTCAGTAGGTTGAGGGTGTCTGAAACAATAATTAAACTGAAAACCATGTAAGATATTTTGTCAACTCAATAGTTCTTTTAACATTAAACTATATTTTAGATTAGGGAAAATTTAGTTCAGGGAAAATTACATCATCTCATGATGAAATCAAATTGGAAAAACACTAGGTTTTTGTTGGACCATATTATGAAATTTGCACCACTCATCTAATATGTCATACTGTCACAAATAATAACATCGACTGACACATCTATGTATGCTACTAACAGCACTCAACCCTCAAATAATAAGAATATTCCTACGAAGAGATCTTAGGGATAAATCACTTTTAAAGATATCATATTTGCGATTTATGACTCATTTTCCTCTAACACATCACATATCATAGCCTACAGCCTTAATTGTTACTTCCGGCCATACTCGGTGAATATAGGCCACCAAAGATGCGCTACTCTACTATTCTTGCTTTTATTCCATGATTTCATGTAAAAAAAACATGTCACACATTCAGGGCAGTGTCCGCAGTGTCTCTTTTGATGGAAACTTAGATAAGCATCATTTTACCCGAGATCTTTACTGCCAAGTATTTAGGGATGGACAGAATTAAGCATTTGACTAATCATTTCAAGAAGATGGGCTTGAATTAATCTAAAATCACTAAATGAACTTTCCAATCACACCAGGCGGCCAGAAAAAAACGGGAGTTGAGATACAGGTAATTTTGATGCTATGCTAATACAGCCTCGATTATGTTTGTCAGTCCATGAGCGGCACGCACTGACATTATATGCACTGCTCAAGGCCAAATCAGGGAATAAAGATAGAGAGTTGCTGAAACTGTGAGTGAGTAAGTGAGGTTGCTTTACGCCTTCATCAACACATTTAAGATGGTTATATCAAGGGCGGGAGAGCTGAGAGGGAGGCAGTTTATGATCATACCCAGGAAATAGAGATAGGGAGAAGAAGGGAGAGAGAGACCGAAAGGCACATTAAGGTCTTACCTAGGACCATGCTGAAACTGTGTCTATGTTTATTAAATGCTTGTTTTATTTCTGTGAAGGATATGGCTACCTTGGGTTATAATGGACCGGATGTACTTAGTGAGTACGTTAATAAACTTGGTCTGAGTAAAAATGCCACTATTCTGGACATTGCATGTGGATCTGGCCTTGTTGGCAGAAAGGTAGGTGTATTATACTTATTATTACATACATATGTGATTTCAGGGGTGCTATTCAGTGATTCAGTGCTATTATGTGAAAAGTCAAATAGCGCCTATGTGCTATTTGAGTTGAATATCCACAAGATTGATGGAAACCAAAGTAAATGGAGTGCTCTTGTTGACTAAGTATGTAATAAATACCTAATAGAACTCTGTTCAGTTTGTAATCGATCTTGACATCAAACAATTACAAACCTCCATTGTCCCATAAGGTATAATAGTTGTACTCTCAATAAAGAGAATAAACGAGCCGCCAAAATGGAAAAATTATTGGAAGAGATATCTCTGTGTAAGCACTCTGCCATAGGCACAGTGTGTATGTAGACAAATCAAGTCGAATAAAGTTTTGATTACAATGGCGAGTTCCATTCTATATTCATCATATGTGCATAAAATATTATCAAATATCATCAGATATCACTGAAAAAGTATGAAACAAGTCTCAGAGACAGTCCAAGCAACCCCGACTCTATCTATGCCTATGAAGTTGTTGATGTGCTTTTCGAGCCAGGGCAGTCCTGGCTTCAGCCCCACAGCAGTGATACCGATCTTCATTCCCCCGGTATATAAACTAATTTTCACTGAATGTAACTATACATTGTCTCTGAATGATGAACTGTTCCATTACAGCTGAAGGAATTGGGTTATCAGAATGTGATCGGACATGATGGATGCGCTCAACTGTTAGACCAAGCTAAAGCCACTGATGCCTATGAGTCATACATCCATTGCATGCTGGGCGGGGATAACAAACTCCCTATGGACGATGGTAGGTATTTTAGTTTGTCACAACACATGCAATAATATTTATGCTCCGTCAAACAAATCGTTCAATTTTAAACAATACAACCAAATTGAAGTGTATTATAGAATTCTGCACCAGTTCCTTATTTCAGTCTATTATACACATGCACAAAATATACAGCAAGAAAATCTACCAGGGTCAAATTGGCAGCAAATGTACAATTGGCAGCTCTACACATTTAGTAATTTATTATACATGCATTGCTCTGAAAACAATGTATCTAGAGAGATTTACGCATAGTTTGTATTTCACTAGTGATTTACATTGGGTTGGCATGGCAACCAATCTGTTTTTTTACTATGATTACCGGTGCCGAAAAAATTCAAATTCATGACTAAATTGTTTTAGATTTCATGATTGGCATGTAAAATGAAACTCAATGGTTACAGTCGCTTGGAATATTGTACGTGTTGCTACGCAACACGTGCAATATCCACGCTCCTTCAACCAACTCGTTATTTAACCTGTATTTATGCTAAATTAGGCTGAAACATGAGAACTACCGGGTATCGCTGAGTGTATTTTGTATAATGATGTTTTTAAAATATCTGTTCTGCTATATCAATCTGTATGTTGATGCTCATTTCTGTCTTAGATTTGGGTTATTTGAGAGGAGTGGAGAAGGTGAATTGTACATTTTCTGTCGATCTGATCGATCAGTGAGTCACAGTTGTAACAATATCCTACAGTCAGTGACACAGAATCTGCAAACTTACATGACATTTCTCACTGAGATATGTTTATAACATTCTTTATAATGAATCAGTTATATCTATGTTACAGACACATGTGATGCAGTGATTTTATCAGGTGGACTTGCTCCAAATCATCTCCCGATTGATGCATTTATTGACATGTTTCGTCTCATCAAGTCAGGTAAGAAAAATGCTTTTTTGTGTCTACCATCATTGCTGCATTGTTCACATATATATGTCAGGGACCAGGCTAGACAATCTAGCTCAAAAAAGGGCTGAACCTAGGAAGAATTGCAACAGAAGGTTTCTCAAGGGATGTGGGTAGTATGAGTGCCCCTTATCAACATACTAACAGTCTAAAAAATCTAGGTGGGGGAATATGCCCAAAATATCAAAAAACAAAATGGCTGCCTTTAAAACTTTGCAACGCCATAACTCAGTGTAGAATCAATATGAATTCAAGTGTGAATACACTTTTTTAAGGTTTTCAGGCATGGGGAATCCAGTGAAACAATAATACAATCCATATAAACAATATTCATCAAGTTAGTGTCCTGATACACAGAAAAAATGGGAAAAGATGTCCAGCAAATGCATCCTGTGAAGAGAAAAAAACCTAACTCATTTTGATTGAAAGCTTTTATGACCAAGGACACTAGGAAATGAGTTTCTGTAATTCAAACTGTTGTAGAAGCATATTGAACAGTGCATATATAAAGAGAATAGTATTTCTATTATACTTCAAGAAATATAAATTCTCATGCATAAGGCACCACACATGTTGTCCTTAATTTCATCAATACTGCTGAACTTGCAAATCCTGCCAACTTAGATCTACAAATGTTAAATATTAAGTACACTTGACAAACGGGTGTCTGTGTCCGGCTGACAAGCCGCAAGGGTTAAACTCACTCTCAGGACTCCACCGTTGGAACCAAAGCCTCAACACAACACTGCCTCACTTAATTACGGGAAACCAATGTAAACATGCTACAGCCTAAAATTACCATGTGAACTCGCTTGTCATCTCCAGCAACACTTATCTATGATGCTTTTCTTTAGACACATACCTGGTCTTGCATACCTTCGGCAATTCACCAAATAATGCCCGCAAACCCTACAGTAACGTTATTCAAATGGATGTAAACACTGATGGACATTTTGTTTAGCTATTAGTCGAGTCCCATGCACATCACATCCAGGCATCAACACTTGGCACTAGGCCTATCTGTCAGTTCAAACACGCTCTAGCTCAGGAGTAGAATGAAGCCTAGAACTCCCTACCTTGGGAACTAGCTCTGTGGCATAGCATCCACCTCCCGCATGGAAGGTCACAAGTTCGAAACCAGCACACAGCTGGCACTACATTTTTCACCCAGGGTGCCATGTAGGCAATATGACAGTAGCGCCTAGATTGCTTGGTAGGCGGGTGGGTGCGCTCTATGCAGGCCCTACCTACAATGTGGGGAAGCATTATCCGCTCAATAATATAATATCCTAGTTAATTTGAAGATTTCTATGAGGGCTTCAAGCCTAATACATCCAGCCACCACTTTCTGGTGGGACAGGCTTCCTGGATGAAATGGTGCCCTGTGTCGGCTGAAAGCCCCTAAGCAAAACCAAAGCCTAATGCCATACCCCCTTTCCATAGGAAACTTACCTTATCTTTTCCATCATGCATTTGGTTTAAATAGATGATTTATACAAGCTACAATGATATTAGAGAAAACCTTCTTGCAATTTTTGATAAAAATGTTGCCAAATATTTGTATGTCAGATTACAACATAATCCATCCCATGATGCACTGTAACAAACATGCGCAGCGGCACATGCAAATCCCCTATTAACGAGACTTTTCATTGTGATCATATTTCAGGTGGATACTTTGTTCATGTCTGCCGCGATGCTCACTTTAGCACTGACCAATATTCAACCTTTGAGGAAATGTTGACACAACAGACCATGAACGGACATTTCTCTATGTTGACAAATGAGGTAATTGCAGTAACATATTGTTTAATAATTCAAATCTTTCTCACAATTTCAAATGTGTATTTCATCCTGACATTGAATATATACATTGACATTGGATATTGATATATGCAACTTCTTACTTAAGTCAACTTCTTACAAATTTAGGAGAAGTTTCATTCTAGATTACAGAAAAAACAACTTACTCAATTTCAAATATTGAAAGAAATTTAACTTAAAGTCAAGATATGTAAAATGGTAATGAGGTACAGATACAAAGAAATAACTACCAAAAACCAAGGGCTGCCTATATAATTGTCAATACAGTAGGGAGATTTAGCAACCACAATGCACTGACACAACACTAACGCATCTACTAATTAATACTATTACATTAATACCATTGTGGGTATACCTCGAGAGACCTGCAATGCAGATGCCCTCGGCCTAGCACCTCTCGAGATATCCCCACGGCAGTATTACTGTACAAATAGTTAGTGGATGCGTTAGCATTGATGCATTGTGATTGCTAAATCTTCCTAGCCACTAAATGACAGACAATAATTCATTTTAAAACTCAAATCAAACAATCAAAGGATCCAGGTTTACGCAGAGGGAACTTTTTGTACCTACAATACACCTCAGCATTATTCCGATAATTTGTCGACTATTTTGATTTTAATAATAATACTAATATCATTGCTTATGACTCAACCACTCTCGATGATACATACATTTTCACTACTTGTGTGTCTGATACTCTATTTTGAGTACACCCATGCGGTACATACCATCTAAATACCAGTGAACAATAGATAATGTCTCCTTTACTAGTAATTGTTCACTCACAAATATTCAACTCTTTTCAAAAATAAAAATGTCAAACTTAGATTATAAACATACTTAGTAGCTGTCCTACTGTTAAGCATTGTTAGAATCAGCTTGATCTAATCTTTTCAAATATGATGTTATAAATCATTTTTTTGCAACTAGTGACATTTTTCTGTGATATGATTAATGATATAATTTATCTCCCTACACAGATGTTTGACCAGCTCTACACTAACACAGTGGGAATGCCCATCCCTGGACGGCTGCAAGCTCTCAAGAAGATTTAGCAGTAAAAGATGCCACCGCCACTACACCCCAGCCTTTACATTAGCAGTAAAAGATGCGACAACTGCTCCCCAGCCTATACATTAGCAGTAAAACAGGAAGATCTATGGTTTCATAGAGGAGACCTACCCTCTTTTCGGTGTCAAAATTTGATATGTTATTGAGAGTGTACACTACCCCAAATAAAAACCTATACATAAATAAAAGATGCCACCAACAGTCCCCAGGCTATACATTATAGCATTAAAAGATACCATCACCACTGCCCAGCCTATACATTAGCAGTAAAAGATACCACTGCCACTCCCCAACTTATACAAATTAAGGGCCTAGTCCACTAAGCTGATTCTCATGCGATTCTCACAGAATTTAGTGTAAAAGAGTGATGTGTACCAGGAAAATGAGTCACAAGTCGCAGAATTAGTATTTTACAAAGTGCTTTACTCATAATATCGATATCTTTGTTGGAATGTTTTGATTTTTGGGGGGTTGAGCACTTAGAGTCATAATCCATGTACCAAATTTCAGGACATTGTATCAAATATACATCCTTGCGTTTTGAAGGCCTTCGTATGGAGTATATTTAGTTACTTTACTGGTAATTACCCATCCAGAAACATTGCAAACTTTTTTTTCAGAATTAAAAAATTGAATATCAAAGTTAAAATATATAAATACTTATTAGCTGGCCTAGTGTTTACTATCATTGGAATCGGCTTGATCTCTTTTCAAATATGGTGAAAATCCATATTTTGTGACTTATTCATATTGACAGATTGATATTGACATTAGAACATTGGTAAATAGTGCATTCTGAACATGGGCTGTTTTCTATAGATTTTACACTGTACCATTAGTCCCATAATTCCACGCAAATCAAGATTCAAAATGGCGGTTATGCAAATCCCCTATTTCAAAAGCTGGGAAGGAAGGAGGACAATCAACCCTCAGTTCAGTTCAGGTCGCCGTGGTGGGTGCACGTGTGCTGTCTCGCTCCCCGAACAACACACACACATAGTGTTGGACATAGAAGTTTGGATACTCATACCGAGTACTTGTGCTCTTCATCTACATTGAACAGTGTGTGATTTAATATCTAGTGAGTGAGTGGACTTTATTATATTACTGATCACCTATTTATATTTGAACTTTGAAGTTATCATTGTGATTGCGCCGATCGGCTGAAGATCGCCATGGAAGAGGCACGTCCCCGTAGTTTCATTTCACTGCCTATGTCTGATCGGGTCTTTCAGGACCCTATACTGCCTGACATAACTAGATCATTAGAAGACATGAATATCCAATACACCCCGCCTGTTCATATCCCTATTGAAAGACGCCCTGACCGTATTGCCTTGACTAAAGACCCAAGTGAGATAGGTATTGCTGATATTCAAAGTACATTGAATGCCACTCTTGAGAACCAACATGAACTTTTGACTAGAGTTTCCACCCTAGCAGATAATGAGAAAGAACTGGTTAAATACATATCCACCTTACGCTCAGAAAATGCCATGCTCAAACGAAATCATTCCGACTTAGAAGATGAGTTCCTTAAAGCACAGATTGAAAACAACCGCGCCCGCATAATAGTCTCCGGCATGTACGAATCGCGGAAAGAGGACACAATGGAGAAAGTTCTCCAGTGTTTTAGGTCCATCGATCCACGCATAAGTCCTGATAACCTGATATATGCAAAAAGATTGCCAAGCAAGAGCAGAGGCGCTAGGCAAATCGCCGTTAAATTTGTCTCGGAAAAGGTCCGTGATATAATTTACAGTAGACGTCAAAGGCTAAAACTCAGCGACTACTGTGGCATTTTTCTAAATGCCGACATACCTGACAAGCTCGTTAAACGCAAACGTAACATACAAATGGTTGCCAATCTCGCGAGTAAAGATGAAAACCAAGAAATAGGAAGAATAACGAACGAATCGATAATGCTAAACGGAATAACCTACACCCATGCCGACTTAGAGTATGTTGAAAATGGTCTCCGCCCCAGTGACTCTAAGACCAAAGTCATTGATGATTCCATATTTTTTCAAAGTGAACTGAGCATACTAAGGAACTTTAAAACATGTAACCTACGTATGGGGGAATTGTCATTTTCTTCTGTCGAACACGGCTACCAATACACACGCGCAAATTTCCTTCAAAAAAAGGATATCGCAAATAAAATCTACAGGTCATACGATCCCAGAGAGGCCAAAATACTTTCCAAACAGCTAGTCTCAACCGATGAATGGAACGACATTAAAATTCCTATAATGCGCCAACTAATAGAGGAAAAGTTCGCGCAAAAAATGCGCCACTTTCTACTACAAACCGGCAATATGCCACTATATGAGGCTACCGCATGTCTCTTTTGGGCATGTGGAGCCCATATAAATTCACCTGAGCTTGTAGTAGGTAATTTCACTGGGGCAAATATAGTCGGAAAAATCTTGGAAGATATTCGCTTTCATATAAATTCAGGCTATACTTCAAACACGACCGATATCAATCTAGCTAGGCCCAGTGGAGCAATAGCCCTTCCTACATCAAGTTTATCCCCAAAACTCAAGGAGAGGAAGCCAAAAAATGCCGCTCTCAAACACACAAATGCTAAGGGATTAGATCCAAACAATAGGGACGCCTGGCCTGGTCTAGAAACAAACAAACAAATGCTCTCCCTACCTACTAGGGACAATCAAACAGGTCCACTGTCTGATTCAAACGCTAACGCCCACCCACCCCAGGTCACAAGGTTAGAACATGATTCGACTCCTACGTCAATCCCTATGGACTGTCAACAACCTCCCCGCGGCCGTACACCCATAAGAACAACTGAATCTCCTTCACTGAGCCACGGTGATAGTCAGAGATCCGCGAGTCAAAAGAGAAATAGAACAAGTTCGGATCAGCTAGTCCAACTAACTGATAAACCGCCTAAGAAAACTGCTCCCAACCCAGCGTCCAATAAGGATAAAGATACAGGAAGAACACTGGTAGGTAAACCTCCTCCTACTGAAGACACGATTGCCAAGCTTTCTAAATTCCTGGAACCAGGGAGCCAAAAAGTTCCGTCTACACCAGCATTAGATAAATCTCAATCTACACAGTCTCCAGCCACAACTGTAGTGTTGCCAACAATTGATCCATCTCAGAATTACCAATATTCAAATCCTGAGGAAAGACGGATGATTATGCAACAACATTATCAATCCGTTGTCGATTAAATATTCTCAATATGCCTTTAACAATTATTATCTCTGACTCCGGCGGCCGACTCTTAAATAACTACCTAAGTGATCCTGACATTTTGATATTTTCATATAGTGGGGCCAAACTAGACTTTCTAACTACCAGAGCCATAGACCTTTTTTGGAAACATCACCCACATCTCATTATAATAATTGGGGGCATCTGCAACCTCACACATAAAAACAGAGAGACCAGAGAAATATCTATTCCAACAACTGTAGAAGATACACTAGTTCAAAATGTCACATCTGAATTCGAATCATCCATTCAGCGGCTCACTCATATTGAGCAGTATTGTACTATAACATATGGCGGTCTTATAGGCATCCATTTAAATAAGGCAAATGGGTTAGAAGGCTTTGCCTCCACCCAACGCATGATAAATTCAGCAATCTTGAAAATAAACAATCACATTCACAACTTGAACGAGCGGAGAGGAAACTGGCACCTTCATCTCGTCGCAAAAGTACACAAGCATTTCAAAGGGAGACCACGACACACCCTAACTCGCTTATACAATGGAGTACATCTGGATGAGAAGGTCTTATCCAGCTGGGCCACTGAAATCAGAGCGCTTTACTTAAATCCTCGCATAGAATCAGCATAAAATGACCTAGGAAATAATACAAAGCCATTTTTTTATATCATTGAAACTATCTAATCTATATCGTCTGGCTGCTGCTTAGAAAGTAATCACTGGCATCCACTGGCATTACATGCAAATACTAAACATGTGCTACTGTTATTGTTTTCTATTTACAAACTGCATAATTGCTCCTCTATGGTCCCTCCCAATTTGTCACACAAATACCAGGGGTCCTATGGGAGAGTTGTGTACTAGTTAATCTAGCCAATCATACAAACTGTATTGCATTTCCTAAGCACTCAATTCAAACTAGACAGAAATAAATCCTGCCTCAAACTGCCAACTGAAATTTGTTCACAGTATGTTTTAGATATTCAGAAGAAACAGACGACCGAAGCTCATTCAAGTTGGACTATCGTGTCAAGCCTTACCAACCGACGCAGAAAAACAGTGAATATACTCCTTTCTACCATTATTATAATAGGTTACGCAGTTTTAAAACACTCGGCCAACAATTTGTCACACAAATACTGGGCCCTCTCACTCATTTATAGAAAACAAATGTGTCATTCATATATCAGTGTCACAACCGCAATGTGTATGATACCTATGTTTTGCGCTGATTGACTTTATTATATGCCATCTTTCTCCCAACTACATGCTCATCATATCGAAAATTTAGGTACTTTCCTTAAATCAATAATCTTCATCTATTAATAACTCCTAAAATTATCAAATCTGGGAATTGGTCACACTAATCCCACTACTCTCTGGATAAAAATTTCTAAATCTTAAAATGTAAATACTTGGAATATGGAAATATGACGTCTTATCATGATCACTATTTCTGTATTGAATGATTGTATTATATGACCCCCAATTACGGAGATTGGAATATATTACGATACTGGTTTGACCCCCTTGTATATATTGTTGTATATGTGTTCATAATTATATAGGTAATACCTGATATATTTTGGTCTTATATGTAGTGTCATTATGGGAATCCCAATCCCAACTCAGATCCTTAAGATGGATCCATGTGTATATAACACGGGGACCACCTACATTGCGTATAATCGTCTTACAAAAGGTAAAATCACAATGGGTCCCTCCTCGCCAATGGGCATGTTGTCACACAGACACCCATCCTGGGGGGGTGGGACCTATTGTGAACTGGCACCAAAATGTTTTCTGTGCCTCTTCCTAAGCGGATATCAGTCTTATAAGGCTTTTCACTCTTCTCATAGCAAAGACCACTAAATGAGTATAAACCTTGACAATTGGGATGAACTCACAAAGCTCAAGGGACTGAAGATTATACAATATAATATCCGCTCTTTATTGCCTAAATTTGATCAAATTGCTGAGGATATACTGCTACATGACTATGATGTAATAATTTTTACAGAGAGTTGGCTTAAGATTGAACTACATGATAATTTAGTATCACACTGTAATTACACCTTGATAAGATTAGATAGACAAACCCATTCTAGAGGAGGCGGCATCTGCTGTTATATTAGGAATGACTATGAGTATCACTCTAACAATGATTGTTGTGTCTCCGATGAAAACTGCGAAACGATTGGTTTCTCTATTAAAAGAAAGGATAACCCTACTTATTCTATTATTGCCAGTTATTGCCCTCCAGACTGTAATGTCAAAACTTACTTTGACAAAGTACGAGAGGTTACAAATCAAACTCTTACCTTACTGCCAAATAGCGATAAAAACCTCATAATCTGTGGGGACCTAAATATTGACCTGCTTGATAATTCTAATAATAAAGCAAAGCTACTAAGTGAATTCTGCTCTGAATTCTCGCTTGTGAAACATATGGATAAAATAACACGTTTCGGTTTGCAGAAAAATACAATTCTAGATATTTTCTTGGTAAGAACGAATATTGATCTTACATCAGGAACAATCAATTACAACTTATCAGATCATCAGCCTACATTTCTAGTTATCAAAAAAAAAATCCCCCAAGAGAAAAAATCTCTTTCATTGGGAGAAACTATGCGTCTTACTCGATAGATAGATTAAGGGCACTGCTGATGGCATATGATTGGAACCAATTCCACACACTTAATGATCCGAATACATGCTGGAACATAATGTACAGCAGAATCCTAGATGCTGCGAATAAAGTAGCCCCTTATAAAAAAATCAGAATTAAAAATAATAGACGGGCATGGTACTCTAATGAAATAACAGAACTTGGTATTGAAAGAGACCGTCTGTATAAGAAAGCAAACAAATCCAAGTCACAAGATGATCTGCATGCCGCTCGTGCTGCCAGAAATTATTGTAATAGAGCTATCAAGCAGGCCAAATCCCAGTATTATAGACATTTACTTGTTGAGGATAGAAAAGATCCAAAAAAATTTTGGAGAACGATTGAAGAAATTGAAAACAAAAAGAAAAATGAGATAACAAAAATTGTAAATGACAATAATGAAACACTACTAGGAGCAGAGGCAGCAAATGAGCTAAATAAATTCTATTGTAACATAGGGAATGAAACTGCAAATAAAATACCCCCATCCTCATTCACGAGAACCAATTATAATATTATGCATAATTATACCCTGCCTATTGTCGATAGGACTAGGGTTGCCTCTATAATCGGAGACATAACAATCACTAAGAGTTCCGGTTGCGAGAAAATCTCAGCCAGAATATATAAGGACACTTTTATTATATTGATAGACCAATTAATACATGTATTCACTGTATCAATATCTTCAGGTATTTACCCATCATCCTGGAAACATAGTATTGTAAAACCCCTACCGAAGAAAGCACTCGCCAAAACACCTACTGATACTAGACCGATCTCTTTAACGCATATAGCCGGAAAGATTTTAGAAAAAATTATTGTACTGCATCTAACACAGCATTTAGAACAAAATCATCTCTTGAGTAAATACCAGCTAGGTTTTCAAAAAGGACACAGTACTTCTGAGGCTATTTACAATTTGGTAACTGATATTAACACGTCAATGCATAAAAAAGATTATGCCTTGGCATGTTTCATAGACTTTAGCAAAGCTTTTGACTGCGTTAATCATGAAATTCTACTAAAAAAATTATCTGATCTCGGAGTAACTGACCGCCATCTGGCTTGGTTTGACTCCTACTTAAAGAATCGAACTCAGTCTGTAAAACTAAATGGCTTCACTTCTTCTGTGGGGGTTATTCCAATTGGGGTACCCCAAGGTTCTGTACTGGGCCCTCTACTCTTTTTGGTCTATGTAAATGACATTAAAGATCTAGATATGTCCTGTAAATATATTCAATACGCTGATGATACAGTCCTATACTATGTATCTAACACTCTAAAAAAATGTGAGCGGGTTGTCGCCTCCGATATGGTCAAATTCTATGAATGGTGTAAATGTAGTAGGCTGTCCCTTAATGTCGCAAAAACTAGGTTACTGGTCTTCAATACCAGGCACAAAAATCAGCATATGGATGTGGAGGCTAGGGTGGGTGGCACTGTTCTCCAAATAGTAGATTCATACGAATACCTGGGCATCAAATTAGACTCACATCTCACCATGATAGGACAATTCAATGCCCTGATCAAACAAATAAACCATAAACTATACACCTTCAACAAAATAAGAAAAAACCTAGATACCAAACTGCCATAATGTAATGCAAATCTAAAATTATATCAATTTTCAACTACAGCCTCTCGGTACTAAGTTGCTTAAATCAGGGAAATCTAAACAAGCTTCAAAAACTTCAAAATCGAATACTTCGATGTGCTACAAATTCTGATATACGAACTCCTATCTGAGATATGCACAGAGTAACAAATACTATGATGATAAATGACAGGATTCTATATAATAATTTGAAATTAGCCCATGGCAGAGTCTACAACAATGATAATAATAATGATAATAATGGTAACCCACCCTTGTTACAAAATACACGCCAAAACGCTGCCCCCACCCTCCCCACATTCATACCAAAAACTGAAAAGACAAAAATCTCTTTTGTATCAGTGCGCCAGGGATCTTGTAATAATTTAAAGGTAAGCCTATGCTTCATGGATTTTGTCCATGAACTATTGCAAGTGTCCTTGAACTATTACAAGTCACCACAAATCAAGATTTTTTGTGACAAGATACTTCAACGATTAGATATGGAGAGAGAGATAGTGGGGCTGGCCTAATTATGTGACAATACAAAAGTCAAAATGGCGGCTGCAAACAAAAGTTATGGCGATATCGAGCTCAGCAAAACTGTTTTCTTTCTCTGTGATATGCAGGAACACTTCCGGCCTGCTATTAAGCACTTCAAGGACATCCTAACGGTGTCAAAACGTCTGGTAATAATGAATTATTTTGTGCCAATTTCTAGAACTTGGATTGTTAGTCTGTTGTCCGACACCGGCTCCTATCCACACCCCTGCTTCCAAAGCTAAGTGGGTCAGATTTTCAGAAAATGCACAATCTACAGTTCTACACATCTATTAAATTCTGCTACATTAGAGTGAAAAATGATAAATACTAAGTATATCTGAGTATATGCTGTATTGTATTCATTTAATAAATCTGTCTGGTTGTGTTGAACTGTATTTTGAACCTGATTTACTTCTTAAATTTGGGTTATTTGAAAGGATTGGTGAAGGCCAATTGTACATTTTCTGGAGACTTGACCCAAGTGCAGCCGTAGCCCGACGGTCTAAATTCGGTGGCAGATCGTAAGCTATCGTAGCTGAAAGTATTTGTGTTGCCTGCTTATATAAATCCTTTGTGTTTATGAGTTCAGATCTTTAATGTAGTCAGCTATTATTAGTGGGGTTTGGAATGTAATCCCGTAGGACATCAATGCTTAAATTCTTTTTGTTTATTTTGGATAATATTTGCCAAATTTAGTGTTGAAAATGGCATGTCATGCATAGGACACTGTCTTAGGTGTGGATTTTATTTTTTTCTTGTTTGTAGGGATTACTACCATTTTTTTCCTTCACCAAATCGAATAGTTTTATATGATCTTGTTATGACATTGATAGTTTGTTTAAATTATAATCTATATTTGATATTTCTTCTGATTATATATGTTTCTATTGATTTAAATAAGCTTGTTCTGTGAATAGTGTATCAATTGCATAATGTCTGACTGAATAAAAATCTTAAAACAAAACAAATAGATTTTATTGAACAGAAAATTCCGTCAGGGTCCAAGGATTTAGAAAATAGTAAATTCTATTTTTTTAAAATGTGATTCAACGGGACTTAAATACATTGCAAACCCTATTATATTATAAAGTCATTGATAAACACTTTCTTTTCGGGGAGAAACCGGTCTATAGTGAACTAAAAGTAAAAATAATTCTGATCCGTCTTGAATTCTGATTCTAATTATCTTCAATAATTATTAAGAATTGAAAATTAATTTTGAAACTCCCTCCAAGCTCATATCTTAGCATGTCACATATATAGTCTATATTATTTCGTAATGTGTCTATATATTGTGTGTAGTGACTCCTTATTCCCGGTGGCGGGGGTTGCCTAGCAGCCACCACCAAGCTTTCCTCACTCTGGTCGCAGGCTATGCTACGAATGGCCGCGGATTTCTTGGGAAAAAAAGCTCTATGCTTCAGGTTTGAGTTTGATACCATTTCCCTTGTCCAGGGTCTGCCGATCTAAGGTTTGGTCAATGTGGCTTATTATAAGTTTGGCTTACCTTATTTCTGATGCTAAAACGCTGCTCTAATTGCTCCAGATTGCACTTATATCCATTCGGACGTTCATGCTTAGGAACAATGGCGTCCATCCTTGCTGGTATAGACAAATCTGATCCCAGGTACACTGCCTTGGTTGAGGACGCTTACACGACTATCGTTCGTGATATGGCTGCTTCTGAGACTAAACGTCAACAACTCCAGGACTTAGTGGACAGTCATGGTCCTAAGGATCCCGATTCCAAGTCAGACGTCAAGATCGTTGGTGCCCTCGACGCCATTATGAAGCGATTGGACGCTCTTGAATCCACCAAGTCTCCACCGGGAGCTTCTGGCTCGGGCCCCGTCAAGCCTCCACCCAAGCCTCTACCGTCCGGCTTCGGCACGTCTCCTCCACCACCGCCTCCGCTCGTGCCTCCCCCGTCAGATTTTGTCAGCGGCCCGCTTACCAAGGCCTTGGAGAAGCTGGCTGGGACTGACGATTCACAAGGTAAACCCATTCGACCGGAATCATATTCCATGACAGACAAGAAACCAGACCACTCCAAGCTGGATTATATTGGGCTCTTGCACGGCATGACTGCGGTGTTATCACATCTGTTCGACACCGAGGATCCTAGAGTTGGCTCTTATATCGCTCACTTAGCCTTCGTGACAGAGATGCACGCTACTAGAAAGTTCTCGGAGAAAGGTGCTACCAACTACGACAAGTATGTCATCGATAGGGTTGTCGACGCAAAGGCTTCAGACTTTCACCCGAATAGTCACTCTCTGGGAGTTTCTATTTGTTTTTCTTCCAATATTGTGTTGTCACCGGAAGATGGTGACAAAACCTCATCGCGCAAGCGCAACAAATCTCGAGGCTCCGACTCTTCCGCCCAGCAACCAGCGGACTTTCCCGATGACATTTGTTATTTTTTCAATTATAGGGTTTGTAACAACAGAAATTGTCATAAGTCTCATGTTTGTCGTAAATGCAATGGAAAACATAGGGCTCAAGGTTGTGGGGAGTCTGCTCCAAAAAACAAATGATTCGTGGCTTCGTGTCCGTCTTCTCTTCCGGTTGTTATGCAAAATGGCGGACACGAGCTTCCTGCAGCCGGTTTTCACGTTGATCAACAAGTTTCATTTGAATTTGTGAGTAGCTATGATGCCTTTGTTGAATGTCTTTCTCCTCCCTGTGTAATGCGCGATTGCTCTTTTGGTATTTTTGACTTTGACGCATGTTTTGTGGTAGATTCAATCGATAATCAAGTTACCGATAGTGTTGTTTCTGTAGTTCGCCCTCATACTAATGACACCGTATTCAGCGACTCGAATGTTTTTCTCTATGATGTATATGATGCTTTTGCGAGATACGGTTGTTATGCGCCTGTACTAGTTTGTGACTATCTACCTGTATGTTCTGTCAGAATTTTTGATCACTACATTGGGGGCTTACGCACAAATTGGAATTTGTATGCTTGGGACTATGAATTGCAGTGGGAAAATGACTTGTGCCTACGGAACTATGTGTTTGATGGTATTCATAACGGGTTTACTATTGTTGACCTAGATGCTAACTTGAGTGGGTATGAGTGTGATAATTATAGGTCGGTATTATCAGGTCCTGCTTATGATTTCATTAACGCATTGATTCTCAAAGAGCTGGAGGTGGGCAAATACACCTTCGCTTCTACAAAACCCAAGTGTGTTCATAGTCTGGGGGCGGTCCCCAAAAGTGATGGTGGATGGAGACCCATCACTGATTGCCGCCAGCCATTGGGTTCATCGATCAACAACTACATGCTAACTACTTTCTCCAAATTTTGCTATAAATCAGTCGATGATGTAATCGAGCTGATCACTCCTAACTGCTACATGTCCACACTTGATATCTCATCTGCATATCGAACGGTAGCGGTACGCCATGACCAATGGACATTCCAGGGCATCAAGTGGGAGGTGGATGGTATCTCCTCTTACCTTGTTGATACTAGGCTCTGCTTCGGGTTGCGTTGCGCACCCTACATATTCACTCAGCTATCCAACTTTACAGTTAGATGTCTTCAGCGCAGGGGTCATGTGAAAGTCATTAATTACCTGGATGACTTCATGGTCATCGGAGAATCTTTTGATGAATGTTCCAGCGCTCAACAGCTACTTTTATCGATCCTGGGCTCTCTGGGGTTCAGTGTGGCTTGGAAGAAGTCGTCATCTCCTTCACAGATCTCCGTTTATCTTGGTGTGTGCTTCAACTCCATTCAGATGTCTGTGTCCCTACCCCTCAAGAAGCTCGAGAAACTTCTGTCAGAGCTCCACTACTTTTCTACAAAAGATAGAGCCACTGAGAGGCAGCTGCAACGTCTATGCGGCCTAATGGCCCATGCCTCTAAAGTGGTGCGCGGTGCTCGGACTTTCTCTAGAAGGGTGATTGACCTGCTGGCTAATATTCCTTCTCATAAACCTCGCATACGTCTGAATCAAGGTTTTAGGCTGGACATTCAATGGTGGTTAGACTGGGCTGTGACATTCAATGGGTGCCAACAGATGGTGTTCTACAACTTCGGTGAAGGCCCAGTGTTCTTCACTGACGCTTCGTCTACCGGCTACGGCATCGTCTACCTTGACGACTGGCAGCTTGGATTGTTTTCCAATCAACCATCCCCTGATCTAGACCTTTGCCCCCTTCACAACCATTGGGTCAATGTTGACGTCGACCCCCTGACTCATCACATCAACTACCTCGAGTTACTTCCTGTCAAGTTGGCTATTGAGCGTCTGAGTCACTCTTGGATCAACTGTCATGTTGTGTTGTACACGGATAACACCACTGTCATGGCGTGCATCAACAAGGGGTCTACTAAAAGCCAGCTCTTAATGGTCCTCCTTCGGGAAATCTTTTGGCTTTGTGTGCAATTCAACATTTACCTAACCGCCAGGCACATTCCTGGCCGTCTTAACATCACAGCTGACTTTTTGTCTCGTGTGTCTTCTCCAGAAGACTTGTCTCAACTTGCTGATTTTTCATTATGTTGCAGATCTGCTTATGAGAGTGCAAATGATGTCATTGGATGAGGAGTTGTCTTCCGCCATTTCTACGGCTTGGGCTAAGAATACACTTCGTACCAGAAATTCACAGTGGGGCAGATTCATCAAATTCTGCTCTGATAATGGCTTGATATGTATCCCCGCTTCGACCCAGACTGTCTGCCGGTTTTTGACTTACCAATCCAGATCTTCCTGCTTCAGCACCTGCAATAATTACCTGTCAGCTATCATTGCCTTGCATAAATACTTGGGTTACGATGGTGAATTCCGTGCTCAATACGCTGTTAAGTTGCTTATGATGGGCTTAGCCAATAAATTGGGTAAAGAAGTTCGTCAGAAGGCCTGCTTAAGCCTTTTCGACATCCAGCGTATTTTCGATTCAGTAGACTACATGGACGAGAATGAAATTACCTGTCGCACAGCGGTTCTATTTGCATTCAGGACTTTGCTTCGCAAGTCTAACATAGTTCCAACATCCTCTTCAGACCTTGGACATGTGGTCAGGCGTGGTGACATAGAGTTCACGGACTTTGGTTTACGTGTGGTCGTTCGCTCTTCTAAAACTTTGAAGCACAGACGCGACTGTTTCACTATTCCTATTCGTCGTTGCAAGAACCGGGATTTTGACTTGGTGTCTCAGCTTGGTACTCACCTTACCAAATTTCCCGCTAAGCCAGAGGACCCATTGTTCTTCAAATTCAAGAAGGATACTCCCCCATCTCTCCTCCTCTACTCGGATCTGCTCGCTTTTCTTAAGCGCATGACTGCCAAGATTGGCCTTAATCCAGCTGATGTGGGGCTGCACTCCATGAGACGCAGTGGTGCAGCGTTTCTCCACGGCATGGGAGTCCCGCTTATAGATATTCAATCGTTTGGGGATTGGAAAAGTCTCTCCGTCCTGGACTATCTCAAGACCCCCTTGGCTAGAAAGCTTCAGATTGAGAGTGATATTTCTTGCGTTCTGAATGACCTGTCTCAGACCTGATACTTTGATTACTTGTACCCATTCAGGTTGCTTTTTCACTTTCTTCTTTTTGTTGGGAGTTTTGGCGGCCACATGGTCGCACTCTTCCAGCCGCACCCACGTGTTATTGTTATTTGTAGAGAGATCGAAGCTAAAATGTATAGTCTATATTATTTCGTAATGTGTCTATATATTGTGTGTAGTGACTCCTTATTCCCGGTGGCGGGGGTTGCCTAGCAGCCACCACCAAGCTTTCCTCACTCTGGTCGCAGGCTATGCTACGAATGGCCGCGGATTTCTTGGGAAAAAAAGCTTTAATAAAGGCGGCCACATGGTCGCACTCTTCCAGCCGCACCCACGTGTTATTGTTATTTGTAGAGAGATCGAAGCTAAAATGTATAATGGTATTTTTTAGTAGGTCAAATGTTGACCTTAATGGTATACAAGTGCGCCGAAAATACGGCCAAATGCGGCTCCTGGTTGAACTATAATAGCCAGTGGCATTCTCATATGAATCTATTAGCAGTGGTCCCCCTAGTGTCTTTTGTCTAAATCAAAATTCATTTCCATCATTTTCGCATAGGTTCTAGGGATTGCCATGACAAATAAACATTTTTCACTGTGGGAAGTATTATCACACTCATATTGATGCAAAACCCCTTCTGCTGATGATAACACTCCATGTAAATGAGTTAAAAGGCTGTGTAATAACAAATATCAATGTGGAAATCACAAGAGTCCCGCAACTTAACCCGTATTTGTGTGAAGTAATTTCTGCAATGACGTTGACACCATCTGTCATTTATTCTATCAATGTCCAAGGGTGCTGGACTTATGGGCTAGGGTAGGAGATAGGCTAAAGCTAAATGTCTTCAATCATTCTGCCCCTGATATGTTGAGAAATTTTCCTTCTATGGCTATAGCAATACTGGGCACCGATAGCGCAGACACTGAGACACAATTCACAAACTTTATTCTTCTGTGCACAAGGGCCTTCATCCATAGAAGGCGTCTTTTTCACAATAACGATTTAACATTTGCCATATTGCATAATGAAATTAAAAGGAAGTTCATTATATTACAAAAAGCTGGCATCAGTAATCTTAAGAGCTTTCGTAAATATAGGGAGCGGAAAAGATTCATTGATAAATGGTAGTTAAGCCATAACGTCTGTTGCTGAAAACATTTTTTTGGCAAAACCTATGTTAACCCCCCTCCATGGGCACTGCCTGCTTTTGCATGCTCCTTGTGGTTCTTGATATTCAGGGATATGTATATCTCTTTGAGATGTTAGTAGGAATTATAGACAAATGTTTGCCTGACCCATCTTATGCCTTTACTCGGTAGGTCGAATACTAGAAGCTAGGCACATTGCCACGGAAATGTTCATACAAGTCCACTTTGTAAACTAAATATAATATTCCTATATGTTATCATCGGTATTAGTTGGAGTAGAAACTTGATTTTTTATGCATCCATTGTATCAAACAGGAAATCTTTATCCTCAAAGTTCATCAGATGAGGACAAAAGGGCTTTTGTACCATGATGTTAATCGCCCTGGACGGTGTGGATTTGTTGACATATTGAATAAAGTTGTTTTTTAAAAAAAACAAAAAAACAAATATCAATGTGATATGAATGGCATCAGGCAGACCAGCCACAAAAAGTAGACTACATGGTCAACTTTAAAGGTCTCCAAAAAATTTTCGATCAGGGTAAGATAAGATTTTTTTTTGTATTTTGAGGGATATGGCCCCAAATAAAAGTGTAGCAAATCTATACTAATTTTGACTGGACTTTTTTTTTATTATTACATAAAACGTGAAAAAAAACCTACATATTCTCATAGACTTTCATAGTAAACCACCGTTTTTTTCAAGTGACTCTACCAAAACAACTAACGGGGTAAAATGTCTTTTTTTTTCATTTATTTGTTTCTTCTGTAGTGAGGAACAATCCCTGGACGTTTTATGGAAATTGTACGGCGTGACGCACCGCGTTGTAACTGGTACCGCCAGCCTAACATGTATGTTTTACCCTTTGTAATAAAGCTCAGGGCTTCCTGTTGACGCATCCATTGCACCCTCGTGTTCCCTTATATGTTCTCTTGATGCTCACTAGCTGAGCAAGGTAAACAGATATAACAAGGAACAATGGACGTTTTATGGAAATTGGACTGGGAGTTTCTATTCATTGAACTGTCCTGTTTACCTTTAACATTCTTGCTGGCGTGTGACCTTGTAGACATTGGTAATAGAGGTTTGTTGTGTTTATCGATTATTTCTGGATATATGGGTTTCCTTTTAGGTGGAAGCAACCAAGATCCTGGAAATCCCTCTTGGGCCAAAGAAAAAATAGGTGTGTTTCCGATTTACCCCCCCTACCTAGAAAAACCTTACCCTACTTAAACATTTTTTTACCATACCTGTTTTTTTCCCCATCATATCTTACTTTTTTTTTATTTTTTGCCAAAAAATGCTTATAAAAGCAGGAAAACGGGTTTTCCTAACCAGGAACTGTCATAAGGCACATTTCCCATGTTCAAAACAACTATTGTTATGAAAAAGACATTTTTTTCAGTTCCTGGGAGGAGGTTTCCAAACAAAAAAAAATAACAAAAAAAAGAAGTTACCATCCCACCCAACCTAGTTTTCAGCCAAATAAATCGGAAACACGCCTATTTTTTGTTTGGCCTTGTGGTTACAGAGCAGGTATGGAGATGAGTTTGTATTTGTGTAAGAACGGTTTATTGAAGTTGTTAGAGATAGCCTATTACAAAGAATTTTGTAATGATATAATGTAAGGACGTTCGAAAAGTATCTAAAGTGTTTTCATAAAACAAGAATAAGAAGAGATTTGAAAGTTTGATGGCAACATATGAAAATAACTACAATAGTGAGTCGTGCGTGTTTGTTTAAACATGTGGGATTTAAATATATCTGGCCAATGAAAATATTTTAAAAAAATAACTAAAACTCTTTCACATAAAATGTGAATTAAAAGAAAACACACCAAACCATGTATTCCACAAATACAGTATAACGCCATTTCTTCAAAAACTTAAAAGTCAAAAGTTTTATTAATAATTAAATAGAAAATAAATTCTATCCAATGTTAAAGGTGTCCAAAATAGAGTTGGGTTCTCCACCAGTGTTAAGGTGTGATGGAAGGAACACAGAAACACGTTTGTTCTTTGTGAGAAGTGATAACCAACTGATTTAATGATCTAGTCAGAATATATATATCCACTAGGATGTGGAATGGGAATAGGTGCCAGTGCCCCGTTATGCAACATCCCTGACATAAGTAGACTTGCACAGTACTGGGTAGCTAAGAATAATTAGCGATTTTAGTAATATGATAATGTAATAAATGGGTAATAATTAATATAAATATAATGAGGTTACACAATTTTATGTGATGTTACATAACACTTATATTGTAAATATTACCAGTTCTTGTATTGGATTGTCTAAGACATATGGACTGTCATACAATTCAGTATGCCACTATTTTGATTCATGATTATAATATAGTTGTATATTTCAATTCAGGATTCCAATAATTTTGATTTATAATTGACTGTTTGATTCAGTACCGTAAAGGTCGACAACGTACGGTGTCAGAATTGGACGTTAGCCATGCTGTAGGAGTTGTGGTTCTCTTCGGGATTGCAGTAGGTTCTATCAGGGAGGTATATACAAGGGAGCGGAAGCCACAGACATATCACATAGGACAATGCTTGGTAGGGTTGTGTTATCACTATGGTATAGCAGGTGGCGCTGCAGTGCTTTTGTTGACACTAGTACCATTTAATCAAACATCTATAAACAACAGCTATATAATTATAAGTTGTGCCATCAGCATACATAATCTTTGACACATTGGTAGCCCAGGTAAATTTGATTGCCTTTTCCCAGCAACACCATAACAGTCACATAGTTAAAAATAGTTATACAATTGCTGGCTATTGGATGGGGGCGGGAGTGGGTGGACCTGATTCACTGTAGCATAGAAATAGACACATGTGTCTATTTCTATGTGTCTATTTCTATTACTGTAGTTAGCGCCACAAGCTGTAGTGGCATTACTCTTAACTATTGGGGTACCATGCATTGAACCTCGGTTCTGCTCCCTCTGTATATACCTCCCTGGTTCTATTCACTTTAAACTGAGCAGATTATATCAGGAATGTCTACTATTCAATATACTCATTATTCATTAATTCATTGTTGATTTCTAGGTAGAAGAACATAAGACACCCAACCTGTACACACACACAAAATGGCCTCTACACTCTCTTTGAAACCTACTTAGAGTAAACATCAAAGCGACCCTACGGCGAGCTGCTCCAAGGAGATCCCAAATAGAGTGTCACACAGGGGTCAGATTTTCCGAAAATGTACAATTGGCAGCTCTACACATTTAGGAAAATCTCCTAAATTAGGCTGAAAAATGAAGAATACCGGGTATATCTGAGTATATTTTGTATCACATTGATTTAATTTATCAGTTCTGTTATGTTAAACTGCATTTTGAAGATCATTTTTGTCTTAAATGTGGGTTATTCGAGAGGATCAGTGAAGGCCAATTGTACATTTTCTAAAAATCTGACCCACTATAATGTCCTCTACCTAGCTGGTGCAATACCTTAGAGAAGAATAATTTTAAAAATATTGTTGATATTTTGTTATAATAAGTTAACCCCTGATGAAGACCAATAGGTCGAAACGCGTTGGGAAATAGAACTTTTTTAGAACGTACCAGATTTTCGTTTGAAGGAATCTCTTACTTATTTCAACTTGTTGTTATTTTTATTGCTTTATTATTTTCAAAACTCAGCTAGTTATACATTGTGTGTAGGCCTACTGAGAGGAAACGAATGTAAACTCTATAATGTACTGGATGGATGATTTATTACTCATTATTTACCTAAGTCACTTTATATTATGTAAAATATCATGCTGTACTGTATGACTGTATGATGGATTTATTACTTATTACATACCTCAGTCACTTTTCATTTTCATTTTATGTAGTAAATATGTTGAAAACGTAGCACTCCCTTATAGTATGTTTTATTCTAAATTCATGGTAACTGCCGGAAGAAATGAACTCTTGGCAGTATCATTGAAGAATTCAGGGTCATTTTCCTTAATATTTTGGGGTCAGTAGTTGAGCGAGAAATGAATCAACGCAACACCCAGAGATGTATGTGACCACTGCCACACCTGACCAATCCCGTTGTGTAGTGACCAGGTCAAGTGGTTATCTCCCCTCCCCTCTCCCTCCCGCTCTTAATTAATACCCCCTCCCCATGCAGTCAGTCCATCCCTCCCTTCCCATGTGATCAACCTTGAGATAACGATTAGACCTGGACATCACTTGTACCTTTGGACTTTAGTTATAAGCGATCCATGAGTGTTGTGGCGGTAAGAAAGTTTAATTAGCCTTCTCGTCAGTAGGGGGCATGGCAGATGTATGTCTGAATGACACTTATAAAAATACAGAAATCTGACAACTTTCTCTCAAGATTTCACAACGTAATTTACATTTTAATTTTTATAGTTGTTAAATGTTTTGGCCTCTAATTGAATACAAAACAAAAGTTGTATGGCATACCAATGCGTTATTGGTTGTCATGGAAGCAAGTGACCCAAAAGATGCAATTTGATTGGTTTGGCAACATTGACTTTGCTGCGTACTGCTGCATTGCATGTTTCGAAAGTTTACAAGCAAAGTTCCAATAATTTGGAATTATAAATAATTATAAATAATTATAAATACAGTAATAATAAGGTAAATATAACCTAGGTCTATCTACAATATCTACAAATCAGTATGTAATAAATGTGATGTGTTTCAGAAAAATGAATCATAAGTCGCAAAATATAGATTTTGAGATACCATTATATTTGTAAAGATGAGATCAAGCCGATTCCAATGATAGTAAATAGTCTAATAATCTAATGAGAATTTCTAGATTTTAAGTTTGATATTTTAATTTTTGAAGAAAAAAGTTTCCAATACTTCTTGGGGTCAATAAACAGTAAAGTAATATAACTAAATGTAGTCAATATAAGGACCTTTAAAACGAAAAGATATATTACATGGATCGTCCTGAAATTTGATACATCGATTGATATGGGTATAAGTGATAAACTCACCAAAATTCGGACTATTCCAATAATGTGATCTGGTGAAGAAAACACAAGACAAAAATAACAATTTTGCGACTTATGACTCTTTTTCCTGAAACACATCACAAATATCCAATGACAGGCAATCTGTTCAGTTTCAAATCAATATGAACATCGGGTCAAATCGCATCCCTCCATCTCGATTAATTTAAAACGTCCATCGTGCCATTGGATATGAATATCTTAACATTGTCAGACCCGTTAAATGTTTTCCAGTCTTCTATTTGATGAGCTTCAATCTCTGGCACATTCCAGTATTTAAATTATATTTGTTATAACTCCACAGGAGGCAATTTAAGTTATTTTTTCTCCCTTTTCTCAGGAATTATTGCTTTTACCGTCTTTATGTATATTCCATTGGATTCCTTATGCCTGAAAACATTAAGAAAATGTATTATACTAGAAACTTAGGGTAAGTAAAGATTTACTGGCGGCCATTTTAGTATGTTGATAAGGGTTATTGATACTACCCAAAACCATTGAAAAAACTTTCTTCCGCCCATCACTTGGCTTCGAGTTGCGATTTCTGTTGTCTAAATTATATTCATTTTATTGTTAAAAAATGAAATCACAAAAAGTGTTAATAAGAGTCAATAAATCACATGAGTAGTACTTAACGTCGAGTGCAGTTCATTCTTTATACTACACTCTCCCGCGCACCGTACCCGTGCGATACGGAGCGGCGAGTTTTTTCGTCTTCAGTGTGACGATTTTTGTCTACCGAGCACCGCGAACGCTACTGGTGAGCTGTGGTGACGAAATTGCCTGAACTTCTGAGACGAAAAACGGTCATTTGAATCACGGAGACGAAATATGATATGCTCCGTATTCGCGCTCCGTTTTTCGTACTGAAAAGCTTAGGGAAAGCTTGAAGCTTTCTCATAAGGATTAATCTCCCTATATTTAAGCTGCCTGGCCCCGCCTAGGCTGGGGGCAGGGAGGGGGATTAGCTATAGGATTAAGCATGCTTTCTAGCATATACCTTGGAAATACACATCGTTGAAACTGAATTGACTATGTGAGTTGTGTTATACTTATTGAAACCTTCAGTGATCAGGCGGCCAGGTCTAAAGTTATATCTGATTAGTAATTGCTAGTAATAGAGTCATTCCTAGTAATATGATTTGCTATAGTCATATTTACAACTGTTTAGGGTTTGCATTTCGCTTTAAAACTGAACCCACACTGTCATTGTGTGGGTGAGCGAAATGATGTGTGAAAATGAAGTGTCCCATGAGGTGTGTGCGACATTGAGGTTGAATACATGCACTCCTACATTGTAGTACATTTTCCCCACATAAGCCACAAAATCATGTTGGTCTATTACAATAGATGTCTCTATATAAATATTCCCTGCTCTTCCTCTCCTTTCCCGCCCATCTCTTTCTTACTTTCTTTCAATTGCAATCCTCCTGTCTGCCTCTCCCCCTCTTTCTCTTTCTGTTCTCTATCTTTCTGTTCTGACACAGTATTAACATTCAGATTAGTTGAGGCCATGTTGATAGCTGATTCAGTATAGTATAATGGTTAGAGCACTTGATTGTAAATCACAAGGTTGCTAGATCGAACCCAAGCATGGGCAAGTTTTTTTTCTCTGCTTTGTCACATTGTAATGGGTGAGTGCACACTCCTTCACGCACTGCCGCACTCCAGATGCGCCAGATGCGCCAACTCTTAACGCACCACCGCACACCGGGGATTAAAAGATTTAGCTTTCCCAGGTTAGTATTTACCTTGCCGAATACGCTGAGACGAAAAAAATCGTATCAAAAGTGGGTACAAGAAAATCGTATTCATTTTCGTATCGTGCGGATACATTGCGCGGGAGAGTGTACAACTTGTAAATACTGAAAAAAAAACCCATTTGTATTTTTGTATCATTCTCGCAGAAGCCATTCTTTTTATATTTTTGGCGACTTGTGAATCATTTTCCTTAAACACACCGCATATGGGTAAGATTTTCAGAAAATGTACAATTTACCTTCACCAATCCTCTCCAATAACCCACATTTCAGACAGAAAATAAAGTTAAAAATACAGTTCAACCTAACCAAACAGATTGCTAGAATCAATGCAATGTCGAATATACTCTGATTTACCTAGTAGTGACCGAATTGCAGCTTGATTTAGCCTAATTTACTTATTGTGTACAGCTGCCAATGGTACATTTTCTGAAAATCTGACCCATATATGAATAAGGCTTCTAGGCTACCAGTATAGCCTAGAGCAGCATAAAGGTGTGATTCCACTGGATCGATTGTATATGTGATGTGTTTCAGGAAAATGAGTCATAAGTCGCAAAAAATAGATTTTGAGATTCCATTATATTTGAAAAGATGAGATAAAGCCGATTCCAATGATAGTAAACAGTCTAATAATCTCATAAGTATTTCTAGATTTTAAGTCTGATATTTTCATTTTGGAAAAAAAAAGTTAACAATATTTCGGGGGGGTAATAAACAGTAAAGTAACTAAATATAGTCCATATAAGGACCTTTAAAACGAAAGGATATGTTAGATACATTGTCCTGAAATTTGATACACCGATCGATATATCTATAAGTGATTAGCTCTTCAAAAATCAGAACATTCCAATAAAGTGATCTTGTAAAATAAACACTTTGAAAAATATTTTTTTTGCGACTTATGACTCATTTTCCTGGAACACACCACATATGTGATCAAGGGTCGCTATTGCCACACTTGTTTATATTGCGCTTGTTATTCGCTCTTCGTCTGCTGATAATTTTAGCGCAATACAAGCGCAGAGCGATTCTACTGTTGCCTTTGTTTCCTATATGAAATCAATTGCAAATGTGTGTGTCGCTCTCACTGCGATTCCACTGAAAATAAGTGGAATCGCACTTTAATGTACAATTGGCAGCTCTAAGCATTTACTCTGAAATACTGCGTGGATTGGATGTGGATTGGATGTGTAGAGCTGCCAATTGTACATTTTCTGCTGATTTGACCCTTATGCTATTAGACAAGAAACTATAGCCACATTAATTTATATTAGCTACCCATGTAACACACTGAATTTGCTTTTTTTCTTCTTTCCTTCATGTATTCTAAATACACATACCAATACCACCCACCCACCCAGTCTTGTTCCTCTTAGGCCAAAAAAAAATAGGTGTGTTTCCGATTTATCTGGCTGAAAACTAGGTTGGGGGGTGGTAACTTTTTTTTTTTTGTTATTTTTTGTTGTTTGGTAACCTCCTCCCAGGACTTGAAAAAAATGTCTTTTTCATAACAATAGTTGTTTTGAACATGGGAAATGTGCCTTTTGACAGTTCCAGGTTAGGAAAACCCGTTTTCCTGCTTTCATAAGCTTTTTTTGTCAAAAAATCCAAAAAAAGTAACATATGATGGGGAAAAAATCAGGTATGGTAAAATTTTTTTAGGTAGGGTAAGGTTTTTCTAGGTAGGGGGGGTAAATCGGAAACACACATATTGTTTTTTTTTGCCTCATTGGAAATTCACATACCCATAAACCCACCTATAACCGTATTACTGCGTCACCTAAAATAAGTGCCCACATTCATTTAAGTGAAATATTCTAATAACATTATGTCTTCCTTCTTTCCTTTATCCTTGATTTTTACCAGTATGTCCTGTAAGTTCACATGTATACTGATACTGCCCACCTATTTCACCCATGCAGTTACTGTATAACCTATAATAAGCGCACACATTCTTTTAAGTGGAACATTCTCAATAAACATTATATCTTGTTTCTCTCTTTTTTTTTCCGGTTGATTCATTCCAGGAATGTCTTGCGAATTCATAATCTGATACGGCCAACCCACAATCCCACCCACCCAGTAACTGTATAACTTGGAATAAATCCTCACATTCTTTTAAATGGAATATTATAAAAAGTATTACTTTGTGGCTCTTTCTTTTATTTTCCGATTGATTTATACCACAAGTGTCTTTTTTAAATTTGGATACCCATACAGCCCACTTGCCATATAACATCAAATAAGCAGCCTTATTCATATCAATTCCCATAATCATTAATTCTTTTTAATTATAGGATGCACCAATGTCATATTTCTTTGCCATATAGTCTTCACCAGTTCTCTATTTCTTGAAGTGAAGCTGGATGTGTGAATTAAAGCTTCTTTCAATAAAAGTAGCAGGTAATTGCATTTTTCTTATTATAGAAACAGTCTTCAATAAACAACAGGGATAATTTGTGTTTGTGGGGGAAGGGACACTGGCTGTACTCTAAAACATTTGAATGTTATTATTTTCTTTATCATACAGAAATGCCAAATATTATTGATTGAATAGGTTGATATTTTAAAAAATGTTCTTTCCTATGATAATCATGATAATTGATAATAATGATAATTGAAAACTAATTTTGTGCTATGAACAAATTCATATTAGATCAGTTCATGAGAACTCATAAATGCAAGGCTGGGAGACTTAATATTGAACAGAAAACAACATACACACAGTTACCTTTTGTTATTATATTCATCAAATCCAATGTAACAAGCATCCTGTTAATTTAATGGAACATCAGTTAATTAGTAAATGTCAATACCATGATATTCTCCAACTTATTGGCAGGGTCAACATCCTATTTTCATATTGATTTGTGTTACTTTATGAAAGTAGACATTTGAAATATGTGATGTGTTCCAGGAAAATGAGTCATAAGTTGCAAAATTGATATTTTTCAAAGTGCTTTTTTCACAGGATATCTTCATTGAAATATTCTGATTCTTGGGGGGTTTTGCACTTATAATTATATAAATCCATGTAACAAATTTCGTGACATTGTATTAAATATATCACTGCGTTTTGAAGACTTTTGTATGGAGTATATTTAGTTACTTTACTGGTAATTCCCCATCTAGAAACATGGCAAACTTTTTGTTTCAAAAATGAAAATAACAAACTTAAAAATATAGAAATACTTATTAGGGATGCTAGTGTTTACTATCATTGGAATCAGGTTGATCTCTTTTTAAATATGGTGGAATCTCAGAATCCATATTTTGCGACTTATGACTCATTTTCCAAAACTTTTACAACAATGAAAAAGAAGACAAAAGGATAAATTCTTCATTAAATGTAATATTACGAATCCACTAAGCATATGCAGATATAAACACACCAACTAACAAGATATTGTTTTCATCTATTAATTGATTTTATATTTTAGCTTCATTTAATAAGAACACTGGCAGTTACTACAAGCTCCGACAAAAGGTTACATATTGTTTTTGTTTTGTTGCTTTGACTGAAGAAATACTTTCTTTTGTTTTGGGAATAAGTAATTAACTTATCAACATCCTTGTAGTGTCTCCTTTGTTCTAGTAGACAGGTTGACATAGGTGCAATCTTTGTCCATAAAACAGTCTCAAAATCGAAGAGATTAAGATGCAACTTTGATCTATTGTAACCTTGGCATAATTCTGGACATATTGAATAGCCCCAACTGTTGCAGGCACCTTCAATGAGGGCATGGTGTAAATACTCTTGATTTTGCTTCGACTTTCCCTCATATATTTTGTCTCCATACATGTTGGTATGATATTTCCAATGTATACTCACTCTAACAAATGGGCTCCTCTCTCTTTCAGAAAACATGGTTCTGTAACATTCTAATGGAAATCTTATATATTCACTTTGTATATCCGGATACTTCTTCATCATTTTTTTTATCCTCATATCAAGTTTACCAAAGTCTCCCTGACCATTTACAAACATGAGTCTAAATTCATAATCATGTCTATGGAAGAAGTAAACATATTGACATATGATGTTGAACTGACTGAACTCATGATAGTATGATATATGTTTTCTGAATATTTCATCAAAGGTCTCATTATTGTAAAAGTTCTCTAAATATTTTCTGAGTTCTATAATGTGTTGTACCTTGATTATGACTGGAAAATAGGCCATGCAGTGCATAACCTGAGGCATTTTAAAGAGGTGGTATGTGACTCTTGCAGTAAAATTGGCATAATAATCTGTTCCTCCATATTCAGCATTGACAATCGGTTTATCACCAATAAACAAATCCTCAGGTGTAACAGTAGTTATAAATAGAGTATCAGGGTCAACCACCCCAATAAATTCAGCTTTGGTGTAATTCTCTGGGTAGAAGAATGACCACTGCTGTCGATTGTGGCCAAGTATGTTGTAAACCTTTGGTCTTGGAATTTCATACATAACCTTAGGATAAGGCCATTGTTTCAGTAGTAAATCTCCCCATGAGTGGTCTTCTTGATTCTCATCATCCAGTATATATAAATATGTTATATCATGAGGTAGGAAGAGTTTCATACTAGGTAGAAGTACTGACTCGTATCCGTTCCTTCCTTTTGAGCACATTCTTAAGAATATTTCAAACTTAGGAATGTTGTTCCAAGGGTTGACAGCCTCCTTCTTATTATAATTCACATTTTCAAACTTGTCATGTGCAACATAGACTTTGGGATCTCTGATGGAGTGACTAACATTTAAAGGGAGAAAGGATGTGGTAAGCTTCTGAATAGTTTCCTGAAATGACTGGCCACTAACATTGTCTCTCCTTGATTGCTGTGAAATGAAGATACTGTAGGTAGTCACAATGATCAATAGTAATATGAAGGTGAGGCGCACTATTATTGAAGTTGATGGTCTGAAAATAAAGCAAGACAACAAAATTATGGTATTCTATAGCAATGATGTTAAGACTCAACTCCACCGATTTTAAGTGAAATGTGTCAGAGAAAATGTGTCCCAAAACATGGTTTGCAGTGGATTCCAAACATGTAAATCTTTAGCCTTCTGGGCTTTGTTGCACAATGCTGCTTGTATCCCAATCTTTGCTGTTCGTTCGTACAGCTAAAGACCTTGCTCGTTCCATAATCTTACCTAATCGCATTCGTTCTTTGGCCAACCTACGAGAATTTGTTGCACAACTAATTCGCAGGTTCACGTTCGTGAAAACTCATGAGAAATAAACATACCAATGTGGGTTTAATTGTTTTCTTGGATTGGATTGCTAGTTCAAGTACTATTATTAGAATTATTAGTGGCAATCAATGACTCGGCAGAGATATTGAAGGGTTAAAAGGTTGAAATAGACCACATTTTCTCCAAGAACGTGCAGCCAAGGAGTTAAATCGTGGCTGATCGTTGGTTAAAACCAATTACGAGTAGAAAAGAGCAGGCTCTGTTGCACAAGGGCTGATCCTAGTCTTTCCTACTCCTACACGTTCTCAAGTCTCATACTCTTCATGTTACTTGTATACACAATACGGTACCAATGGGTTACCAGTATAATCCAGAGGAATTCCACCTTATGCCTATTCCAGCCATTAGGCAGGAAGAATTGATTTAATTCACATACACACATGCACACATGTATCAGACACCCACTAACCCACACACGTAGTCACTCCCCTCCCCTGTAACATGTGTTACAGGGGAGGGGAAGGTGAGAAAGCAAGCACATTAGCTTGAGGGAACAGACAAGAACAAACAGGAGTGAATAGGAACGAGCAGGCTCCATACCAACGAATACCTAAATGCTTTAAAAAATGGAGAATCACTGTGTAAACACTTACAATATTGTTTTCATTCATTTATGTGTGGAAATTAATGAATCAATTATTTATGTATCTGTTCATTATGGCTAGGAACAGACTTAGGACACCCTAAGAGGTGCACCTAACTTCCACTTGTGCAACACCATTTTCACCCCAATATTTGTCTATGTTCTCACTAGTGTGTACAAACGTGAACCCACAAATTTGTTGTGCAACAGATTTTCGTCACTACCTCAGAGAACGAACACGATCAGGTAATACCTAAATATAGTAAAAAAATAAATATCAAACCAGAGTTGATTAAGACTGCCCAGCTGACTGATACACATAAGACCCATTGTTATAGTTATAGGCTGGGCATATTGGAACATCCTGGGTATCTGGGAAATGTAAACCCAGTTAAATTAAAGGTTTAAAAAACCCAACTTCCCATCCCCTATACACACACCATTTGTTGATAACTCACCTCTGCTCTAAGAAATATTTTCCTCAGAGGGAGGGAGGAAGAGCAGCGGGAAGCAAACAAGCAATGATTTAAAAAGCAATTATACCAAGATAACACAATAATATTATGTAGTTACATGCATACTAATTATATCCGAGAGCAATAATGAGAGGGAGAGTGGAGATGCACCTTTTTCAACCTCAGATTGTTAACCCTATATGTATGATTGAGTGGGTGTCAGAAGGTTTTGAGTGTTGTGTGACAGTATGGTTCAAGGAACGACTAATTCGAGCTAAAGGTTGGAAAATACCAAGGGTAGTGATATCATTAATGGGGATTCCTCTTGCATGTACAGGTACCCTGTTGATCATTACCGTATTCTATGTATAAGTACGAGCAAGAGTGTGCAATGTGAGAACATGCACAAGTGTGTTTACTTAGGACAGGTCCTTGTGCAACAGAGCCTGATCGTCACTAATCCTGGTCATTCTTATCCAAAGATCAACCACGATTTAATTCCTTGGCCGCACGTTCGTGGAAATTCATTGTGCAACAAGGCCCTGTACTTTTATATCTTTAGACAAGCACTAGTAAAGTAGGTAAATACACTTACTTTGGTAGACCTTAGAAATACTGACATATTAATTATACAGTTATCAAATTTTAGTTCATGTACTAATAGGACCAAGGGCACTAATTACCAAACATGGAAAAAAATACCAATTTTCCAACTAATAACTCATTGTCCTGTCCTCTGTAAGAATTCTGTAGGAAAACGCCAGAATGAATACCGCTAGGCTGGAGCAAATGGATAAAAGGTGTAACTACTTTGAAAACAACTCTGGCAGCCATAGTTGTGTTAGGTCATCAGAAAATGTACAATTCGCCTTCACCAATTCTCTCAAATAACCCACATTTAAGACAAAAATGAGCTTCAAAATGCAGTTTAATATAAAAGAACTGATAATTTAAATCAATGTGACACCAAATATAGTCAGATATACTCTGTATTTATCATTTTACAAACTTATTTAGCAGAATTTCCTAAATGTGTAGAGCTGCCAATTGTACATTTTCTGAAAATCTGACCCTGTTGCAGATATGTGTATTGAATTACAGCATGTGTGCAATGAAAGTGGCAGTAAAGATAATGAAATACCAAGAACAAAGGAGCGGTATTCACTAGTTAAAAGGGAGGTTCAAATTAAATTGCAGGAACTTCAGAGGAAATATTGCAATCCCTATATTAGCAATTCCCTATCTAGTTCAGCCAGACAAGGAAAATGTGTAGGGGGGGAAGTAGTTTTGTGGGTGCACTTAAAACAGGGACTGTGCTAGTGAAACTTATGCTGACTATACTAATAATACTATGTCTATTTAAGAAATAATTCCTGAGGTTTTGTCTGCTTGCGGGTACTGTAGCCTGAGGGAAGTTCAAGGGCTTGCCTGAGAACTTCCGTCTGGTACCCGCGAGCAGACAAAACCAACGGAATTATTGCTTTTAGAAGAGAGTTACATGCATAGCTCAGTGGCAGAGCGTTCGCTTCAGTGCCAAGGGTTGGAAGTTCGAGTCTTGCCTGGGCGGCTTTTTTTTTCATCCTTGCGACGTTCCTACTAACATTTCTCTATGAAGGAATCATGGGAAGACAACAGGATTTCAGATATCATAAGAAATCATATTGATTAAGATGTCCTGAAGATTTCATCTTTATACAAGGTCCTGTTTCTTTTATATCAACGTTCGAAAACGGTCACGGCTTGGCTGGCCGACGGAAGTGACAGGGAACTATAGATCCGGCCGACCACTGATCCCTCGAGACGGAAGTCGTAGGCGGGATTCTATAGAGAAAAAAAAACTCCCAGAATCTCATCAAATGGATTCTAATCACTCACCAATGCACACATCAAATGTCACTTGTTGTCATTATTAATCTACAGTTGCAGGAGTGGGGGGAAATCCATTTTCTCATGCAAATGATCCACGTGTAGTTTGTCTCTCTGTCATAAAGATACAGTGGCAGGGGATAGTTGAACATGTGTGGGCCTTAGAGCCCCCCTCCTCCTTTACAGCTGCAAGTCATAAGGGGAGCATGGCCAAGAAGGTGATGGGCCCAGAACCAGCAGGCAAGGTGCCATTTTGAGCTCCTCCAACTTCAAGAGGCCAGCCAAGTTTGTGGTCAAGTCAGAGTCAGACAAGGAGGACAACTTACCAGAGCTGGGCCTTGATGCGGGGGGCGGGGGGGGGGGGCACAACACTTTGAATTTTGAGGGAGAGAATGACTATGGTAATTCAGAAGGAGAGGACTGTGAAGTGGTACAAGAGAAAAAAAGTTGTGACCAGGGCTTGTCTGGATTGAGAATACATTATAGTTAACAACAATAATAGTTTGTATGAACTGACACTAGGTGGCCTCACATTGTTTGGCTAGGAGAGTGCCTATTGGATCCTCCTACTTGCAACTACTGTCTTTTATTGTACCTCTTATTTCATAGAAAAATAGACCCATGTTCGTCCTTATTTTTCGGTATTTAAATAATTATATTCGCGGAAAAAAGATTTTCTTTGAAGTCTTTGTTTCACCTGGGAGATATCATTTCCCAGACAAGCCAGGTTGATGATAGTAAACAGTCTAATAAAATAATAAGTATTTCTAGATTTTAAGTTTGAAATTTTCGTTTTTGAAAAAAAAAGCTTCCAAAATTTCTGGGGGTCATTAAACAGTAAAGTAACTAAATGAGTTGCAAGCTCGCAGTATTAGATAAAGTCGTACAATTAATCAATGTATTTTTTAGGAGTAAAAATGAAGCAGTACCAAAAGCAATTTCAATAACATTGATAATGGTTAATGTTTAATGACAATCGATAAAGGTTTATAAGGTTGGCGATTCATTCTTTAGGGCAATAGCAATATACTCAGTCAGGCTGCTTATAGTTTTAATAGTAGACTGTCCTGGGAGAAAGTCAGCCTGTAATGGGTCAAGAAGTTTGAATGGCAATCAAGTAGTAATCAATAGTGTCAGTAAATGCATTGATGCAATAGTTTTGAGTGAGGAGGGTGAATATATGTATAAACATATAGGTATAATGTAGTGGGTAACAAGAGACTCAGCTACCCAAATAGTATGGATACAAATCCGATCTTATGAATACCTAAGTACCTGATGAGGCCAGATAGCCAAAACCACTTTTTCTCAAAAGACGAAATAAGGTATTTTACTGTGCTGGAAACTACCCCCCGACCCCTTTTCCCTCCTCCCACCAAAAACATCCTCTCTCTACCTATTCTCAATACTCAAGCAAGTATACCATACAAACCTATTGACCCTATTCAGAGTATCGTTCCATCGTTTTTCGTTATCGTTATCATATGATACAAATCAAACACAGATCAATCTATATATCTAGAATGCCTTTGACAACAATGCAAATAGTATCAGGGTTTTTTTTCATAGCAATAACTAAATAATAAAACTATGCTGTGCTTGTAATAATAATTACATCATTTAGACACCTGCTCATTTGATTTCTCTTATTGAATGTCTTTTATAACAATAATAATAATAATACATTCAGGGCCAGCAGTGGTAGGGTGAGTTGGTTTAATACTATATGAACTAGACAGTCAAGCCACCAGTGGTTAAATAACTAATGTCAATGTACACGGGACTGTTTCGTAAAATATAAAAAAGATGACTGCTATAAGAAAAATCAAATCGAAACAGACAATAATAATAATAATATTTGTTTTATGTCTTACTGACTAAAGAAAATATTACCTGTTGGGTTTGTCTTTGCTAAACCTTTTTTTGAGGTCATAAACTAGTCATTACAGCAATGACAAATCATGTGGTGAGACCACTGAAGTTGGCAGGGGCATTCATTACACATTCACATTTGACATTCTACTGTCACTATTGACACAGGTGTGTTCTTCCCATTGCCAGATGGAACACACCAAGCGATATCAATTGTGTGTTCCATTTAGGAAAAGAAACAGACTGTGAATAAAAGTATTCAAAACAGGATAATGAATTCCTTTTGTACATACTGTTCCACCAGTGTTATATTTGGTCTAATGTATATGTGTACTAGTTTTAGATATATTGAAGGAAAGTAATAAGTATATAAAAGGAGTCTAACAACTATGATCCTTAGATCTAGAATGAATGTTTATTGTAGTGCCGGTATACAGTTACATGGTTGATACATGTGCCTAATGCCTATTGGTTGAATATCTAATGAGGTGAGGGTGCTAACTGAGCCTTCTCATGTTACTGTATTCGCCGCAATAAATTTCTGGTTCCTAATACCATATAACTTATGTATAACATGTTCACTCACTTTATTATATTAAATCATATGGATAAATGTTAATCATAGCCATAAAAGTGATTACTCATTGTTACTTAATTCTTACGTAACATGATGTAACACCATCACCCAGGCTACATATTAAAACACCGGTCTGATCCTGGAGCTAATATTTTTTTTAACTTTGCAGAATAAGTAGGAGTCAACCAGAGCGTACATCCAACAGAAGAAAAAGTGTTCATTCAATTGCCATCTCCAAAAATATAAACCTTACACAAAGTTGAGCCCACTTAGGGATTTTTTTTTCACTTGGGGAAATTAAGGAACATGTTAACATATCTAACTGTACATACATTGAATGATATACATTAGATACATTAAACCAAGTGTATGAGTTATTGAGTTAATTTAGAATCGATCTGATGAGATTCTGGGAGGTTATTTTTCTCTATAGAATCACACCTACAACTTCCTTCTCGAGGAATCAGTGGTCGGCTGGTTCTATAGTTTCCTGTCACTTCCGTTGGCCAGCCAAGCGGGGACCGTATTCGAACGTTGATAGTATAGCTTCATTGTGAGTCAAGAAAACTTCACAGACTTGCTAACATTAAAAAACAAAAGGTTTGCCCAATTCAGATTTTTAAATAACTACGTTTTTAGCAGAGTATGCATGTAGAGTGACAACTCCAACAAGTATAGACTATAGGCCTAGAATGAAAAAAAAGCTGGCGGTCCTGGACGAGGCTCAAACCCTCAACGTTCTCCCCTGAAGTCAAGCGCTCTAAACACTGCGCTATGGAACTGGTGGTGATATTGTGGCTGAATTTTGCTAGTGATACCGGGGATAATTTGAAAGCCCTAGCCTCTGCCATTGTTGTTTGTTGACAAGTGAACAAGACGGATGTTCGCACCCTGAACCGTGGTAAAAGTGGAAGGAATTTTTCAAAACGGAACGGGTATGTGAACTCTTATACTTCAATAAACGGGGCCAAAGGTGATAATGTATTGTAGTCTGGCATTTAGATAGTTTGTAATCAAATGAAATACTAGTTTGATACGGCTAAAGAAGTAGTTGGTCTATGTATATGGTCAATTCTATTTTTTTGGCGTCCATAAGGTTTTTGCATAATATCCTCAGCGATATTAATTTTAGACATGATTTGAACAGTTCATAAAATCCGCCATTGAAAATGCTACAATCCGAACCCTACTTTTGGGGGTCTAAAACAAATATCAACAATTCCAGCTTTAAAAAACCTCCCAAAATGGGCCATTTTTACAATGAGGGGCAAAAAAATAAGTGTTTGTCATGTGAAATGAACATAATGAATGTATATATGTAGATCAAATTTGTAATAGTTCTGTCGTCAAAATACTTTTACATCTCATATGACTTTTTTTGAGATTCTATTTGGTTATCATATATATTTTTTTTATAGGTATGTAATAGTCAACCCTAGGTATACCGTGCGTATGCCTAGACATTGTCTTCTCAACCTTATAATTATCATAAAGGATATTCATGCGTATATGTATCCATATGATGGTAGAACTACTCTAGTTTTGAAGGAAACCAGAAAAAATTATGAATATACGACCATTTTCTGCTTATCAATGAAATAGTAAAGAGACATACACTATAGTCAACTTTTCTGCATACCATGCGTATGCATTATGTATATCCATATCTCAACAAATAAACATATTTAACTTTAAACATGTATACATAAGTTGGACCCTTATTCAAGGATATAAACAAGATATCTCCCGTTTATGTTGTCAAAACACATTTGAAATGATTATCAAGATTATTAGAAACGTGCCATGAGTATGCATATACTGTGCGTATGCATACAATGGAGAAATGGGAAATATCAGACAATTGTACACCATATTTTAATAGAATATAACTATAAATGCTAGGGCATCCTAGCCGCTTTAAATTAGGACAGACAGACCTTTTATGAGTGGCATTTTTTTCTATCTAATCTCGCCCACATATAGATATTTAAGTTAAATATTATATGGTGATACCAATGATGATACTAGATAATTTGAGTATACAATGATAAAGAATATTAAGGCCTAACAATCTCAGCTGCTTTGAGATAATGTTATATATGTAATGCTGAGATGTAATGATATAGTTTAGGTGTAGTTCAGCTCTAAAGTTATTGAAGCTTTTTCAATATAGGCTATGTTGATGAGGCCAACTATCACTCATTATATAATAATGCAAGATATAATAATAAATCACCAATAAATATTCAATACCCGAGTATCTAAAGGAGAAGAATTAGACCCGTTCCATATATAAATGAATCTGATGGATATCTTCACTTAACCAAAAATACCTAACCCATGCATATGCCCAAATGTGCATACCGTGCGTATGCATATAATGAAAGAGACAACACTCTGGAAATAAATATCTAGTGCTTGTATTTAATCAAAAATTGTACCAGTTATAGGGGCCATACTAATATCGTTATCCATGGAATAATACACTATTATAAGAGAAATCAACTGCTGTACAATCGAATTAAAAGGTTTAGCACTGGTGTTTCTCATGCATTATACCGTGCGTATGCCTTAGGCTAGGAGCTTATAAAGTATTAAAAAACTGTATAAATTTCCCCTCAAATGTGACAACATATGTCAGACACACTCAACTTCAAAATAAAGGAGGGGAATAATTATTTGTCATTGATATGGTGAAGTATATCACAACTATGTAACATATACTTGAAATACAATGATTTGCACAAGGAAACACCTTCATTTCGAATCCATAGTTATTGCCTAAAATTAATATAATCAAATATCTGTGACCCTGAGACAATTATACATATATATCTTATCATATTGTGAAAAAGAAAACACAATATGAATAGACTTATTTAGTAAAACTAGCACAAATTTGAATAATTCATATGGCATACGCATGGTATACATACTTTGGGCTTCATTTGGCCCATCCCCTATTACTCAGTTAATATCCAGATATAACCTTACCAATTAATGCACAAAAACCCTTCAAAACATCTAGTTCCCTGATATAACAATTGCTTCTGATTCAGACCTATTTGAAAAATGACCATTTTTCACCACACTGGACGCCAAAAAAATAGAATTGACCATATTGTCTATACGGAGGTTTCTGAGTTTCGTGCAGCGAGAGTCGTTCCATCTTCTTTGTGTGTCCATACGGATCCATGCACGGACTACCGGTTCAGGTCACGTAAACAGTATGGCAACTCTCATGGCGTTTGCTGATGTTTTTTGACGGAATAAAGAAGGTTTGTCTATCTTTTTTTCTCTACCATTAAGTGAATCTCATCAAATCTCTTCTAAAAGCAATAATTCCCTCGGTTTTGTCTGCTTGCGTGTCTGTTGTAGCCTGCCGGAAGTTCTCGGGCTACGCCCTCGAACTTTCCTTCAGGCTACAATACCCTCGAGCAGAAAAAACCTTGGGAATTATTTCTTAAATAGAATGACGTAAAATGACAGTGTATATATTTTATAACTTAAAACGTCCAGGGGGCTGAAAAATGGTCAATTTCAAATAGGTCTGATTCAGAAGTTTTTCTTATATTATGAAACTAGATGTTCTCAAGCATTTTTGTGTAAAATTGGTAAGGTCATCTCTGAATATTAGCTAAGGCAATTTGATACGTAATGTAAAAACATAGGAAATCCTAACCCAGTCATTGATTTCATGTAGAATAACAAATATTTGATCAATTTAGTAGCAAATTTAGATTTCAAACGTTCCATAACTCTACTTTATGTTCCCTAACTATGGAAAACATTAAAGGATATTTTTGTGTACAATGGTTTCAGGCCACTTGGCCCATTTCGTAGGAATGGACCATAGGAATGGACCATAGGAATGGACCATAGGAATGGACCATAGGAATGGACCATAGGAATGTCAAAACCGTTGCAAATTCCATTAGCAATGTCTGGTAATGTGTGTCAGTTTCCCATACAAGTTCATTTAGTCAAGCATTGCATTTTAGTTGGCTATGTAAACCCCGATGTAATGAACGTCATTGCAACTTTTAGCAAGCGACCTGCTCTCATAAACACAGGGCAAAGGAGGTGAGGCATGGAAGCAAAACACCAAATAATCAGTACCGTACCAGGCCAGGGAACGGGGATATAATCAATGCAGGGCTCACCAGAAATATGGTCGTGTATAATTGAAGCATGATCATAGTATGAAGAAGCAAAGTCAGTCCAGAATTCAACTTGCGTACTCCAACATAACAACCCAAGACCGCCATCTGGGTGAGATTTCAAGCAGACAATTTATCCTCTTTGTAATCTTTGAAGAAGCAAGAGGACATGGGGTGGCGGTATCTGCAAGAGCCACAAATATGTGATGTGCTTCAGGGAAATAAGTCATAAGTCGCAAAAAATCGATTTTGAGATATCACCATATATGAAAAGATGAGATCAAGCTGATTCCAATGATAGTAAACAGTCTAATAATCTAATAAGTATTTCTAGATTTAAAGTTTGATATTTTCATTTTTGAAAAAGAAATTTTCCAATATTTCTGGGGGTCAATAAACAGTAAAGAAACCAAATATAGTCCATATGAGCACCTTTAAAACGCAAGCATATATTACATAGATTGTCCTGAAATTTGATACATCGATTGATATAGCTATAAGTGATTAACCCACCAACAATTATAACATTCCAATCATGTGATCTTGTGAAGAAAACACTTTGAAAAATATCAATTTTGCGACTTATGACACATTTTCTTGAAACACATCACATATGAAGTGTGGAGCACTTCCCAAGAAACAACTCTTGGTAGATTCTTTTGAACTAATAACGCATGTTCATGACGCAACGTTGTCAGTTGCTAAGCAGCAGCCAAATGTTGGGCCATCCACGAGTGGCGCAGACTAAAGGGTGGTCTCCACTGGCTGCGGTAAGCTCTGCAGTAAGCCTTACGATGGTTTGTTCTGGTTCTGTAGGTGGAGAGGAATGACGAGGTCCTTGCCTACATGGTTCACTGAACATGTAGGCCCACTTCTCACCATCACAGCACCATCGTAAGGCTTACCGCAGAGCTTAACGCAGCCAGTGGAGACCACCCTTAAAACTTTGCCTCTCAAAACGAATGGAAAACTATATCTTAGTTTTCTCTGATTGTGAACAGAGTGAATCTGAGCCTTATTTTTGTCATATATTTGTTAACATTGTTAACACGTAACATTGTGTAACCTCATTATATTTATATTAGTTATTAATTATCACCTATTATCTCATTACTTAAAACCGCTAATTATACTTAACTAGCTAGGACTGTGCAAGTCTACTTATACATGCTATGCCATGGATATTACGTAAGGGCTCCGCCCACTCATTACATATGCATGTAACCCTGGAGGAGCCTGTACTATTCTAGATCATCAAAAAGTTGCTTCGTTCTTCTCATGAAGATCAGACGTTTGTTAGTCTTCTTCTATTAGATCATTACATATTACAACGGATTTCTAATTGATGAACACCTTTAATAATGATCGGCCTCTGCTGCCCCTTACACAAGTTACAGTAGGCCTACATAGGCCCACTCACCGCGTCACATATTATGCTATTAGTGCCGCGCTTATTGTCTGTCTCACCACTGACTATAGTCTGTTTCAATGGTTGTCCCGAGTGGTTTTACCGCTAGTCAGTGAGATTATTTAATTTAAGTATAGCAAAATACATCATCCACCTATGCTCCAAAATTGACATACACATGAGGAATTTTACTAGAGATATACGGTAGTTTAATAGGCAAAATGGCTATTTTGGAAATTATTGCATAGGGCGCTCTACAGCCCAGTCAATTGAATGGGTTGTATGTACAGCTAGCCTTCCAACATACTGCATTTGCCGGAGTTCACCGTCACTGCCAGTTATCAAAATATGCTCAAACACACCCTCACTCTCTCACTCTCACTCTTTCACTCTCACACTCACTCTTGCTACCGGTAACATCTTTGACGCTTTTCTATTAAGATATATTATGTCTTGTTTTTTTTCTTTCCTTCATGTGTTCTAAATTCACATACCCATACCGCCAACCCACCCACCCAGTTACCATATAACCTAAAGTAAGCACCCACATTCATTTAAGTGAAATATTCTACTAACAGTATGTGTTCCTTCTTTTCTTTGTTCTCCCTTGATTTATAATCTCTTGTAAGTTCACATACTCATACTGCCCACCTATTTCACCCATGCAGATACCTTATAACCTATAATAAGTGCCCACATTCTTTGAAGTGGAATATTCTAATAAACAGTATATGCTGTTTCTCTCCTTTATTTTCCAGCTAATTTATTCCAGGAATGTTTTTTGAATTCACAAGCCGATTCCAATGATAGTAAACAGTCTAATAAACTAATGAGTATTTCTAGATTTTAAGTTTGATATTTTTGTTTTAGAAAAAAAACTTCCAATATTTCTGTGGGTCAATAAACAGTAAAGTAACTAAATGTAGTCCATATGATGACCTTTAAAACGAAAGAATATATTACGTAGATTGTCCTGAAATTTGATACCTCGATTGATATACCTCTAAGTGATGAACCCTCCAAAAATTAGAACATTCCAATAATGTGATCTTGTGAAAAAAACACTTTGAAAAATATCAATTTTACGACATATGACTCATTTTCCTGAAACACATCACATTTCTGGCAGTGTTCACCAGTACCGTATTTCTTGAAGTGAAGCTGGATGTGTGAATTCAAGTTTCTTTGCATAAAAGTAGCAGGTAATTGCATTTTGTCTTCAATAAAAACCAGGGATAGTTTGTGTCTGTGGGGAGGGGACACTGGGTGTACTGTAAAACATTTGAATGTCATTATTTTCTGAATCCTACAGTAATGCCAAATGGCATTGATCAAATCTGTTGATATTTTTTTTTATACATGAAAAATGTTCTTGCCATGATAATTGCGATAATTGATAATCATGATAATTTAAAACTAATTTTGTACTATGATTGTGCTATGAACAAATTGATAAGATCAGTTCATATGAACTCATAAATGTGAAGGTAGGAGACTTAATATTGAATAGAAAAAAAACATACACAGTTACCTTTTGTTATTATATTAATCAAATCCAATGTAACAAGCATTGTGTTTATTTAACGCAGCATAATAGATAATTAGTAAATGTCAACACTATAATATGTGATATAATATGTGTTTCAGGATAATGAGTCATAAGTCGCAAAAAATAGATGTTGAGATATCACCATATTCGAAAAGATGAGATCACGCCGATTCTAATGATAGTAAACAGTCTAATAATCTAAAAAGTATTTCTAGATTTTAAGTTTGATATTTTAACTTTTGAAAAAAAAATGTTTCCAATATTTCTTGGGGTCAATAAACAGTAAAGTAACTAAATGTAGTCCATGTAAGGACCTTTAAAACGAAAGGATATATTACGTAGAGTGTCCTGAAATTTGATACATCGATTGATTAAACTATAAGTGATGAGCCCTCCAAAAATCAGAACATTCCGATAATGTGATCTTGTGAAAAAAACACTTTGAAAAATATCAATTTTGCGACTTATGACTCATTTTCCTGAAACAAATCACATATTCTCTGACTTATTGGAAGGTTCAACATCCTATTTTCACATTGATTTGTGTTTCTTTAGAAAAATAGTCATTTCAAATATGACATCCTAATGCAAACATCGACTCCCTTTTCATATGGATTTCTATATAGCTCAAATTCAACAATTTAATATTTTTTTGTGTGACCTTTATATCTGATATTAAGGACATCATAGTCAGATTCTACCACCAATAATATATGACACAAGTACATATAAGAATATGGTTACAATAAAAAAATTGGTAAAATATGTGATGGAATGGTCTAGCATTGTATACTGTGCAAAATACCTCAAATTAATGCACATCACAACCCAACCAATATTTGAATTACTCAATAATGTACATTAGCAAACAGTGATTCTACAATTATGCAGCACTCAATTTTGATCTGCCATTTGACCACAATTTGTATGAATGAATAACTGTGTGATCTATGTTTACTATAGTCTCCTTCATTATACGTGCATGCAAGAAGAGAGGTGCTATAAGTGGGGTGCTATAAAAATATTCATATAAACAAATCCCCACGATTAGTAATCTACCTGGGATTCTGGTACTATGATTATAGAAATACATAATGAAAACCACACCATTAAATAGAGCATTACATTCTAGTTTAGTATAGTCCCCTATATAGGCACTGTGTGACCTATGTTTAGTATCGCCCCATATAGACACTGTTTTACCTATGTTTAGTATAGTCCCCTATATAGCCCTGTGTGACCTATATGTCCCTCATTTGGGCACTGTGTAACCTATGTTAAGTATAGTCCCCCATATAGGCACTGTGTGACATATGTTTAGTATAGTCCCCTTTATAGGCGCTATATAGGCACTGCATGACCTACATTTATTATAGTCCCCCTTATAAGCACTGTGTGACCTATATGTAATAGAGTCCCCCATTTGGGCACTGCGTCACCTATGTTCAGTATAGTCCCCCATACGGGCACTGTGTGACCGATGTTAAGAATAATCACATGTATAGGCATTGTGTGACCTATTCAAACAGACTATACTAGTATTATGAATATATAGAGATAAAAGCATGCACAATTTTGCAACCAGATTAACCAAGTTTCAATTCAAAAGAATGAAAAAGAAAACAAAAAGATAAATTCTAGATTATATGTAATAATAAGAATGCACTAAGCTCATGAAGATATAAAAACATGTACAACTGTAGACAAACTAACTAGACATTGTTTTATATCAAAACAATAGAAAGGAACCAAAAGTTCTTTGCTTGACATTGCTTGAGTGCCATCAATTTCCCCCCTCCTACCCCCTCATTGGCTGAAGCCTTCTACCTCTCCTTGGATCACTTTATTATGTCAGGAGGGAGGGTAGGCAGGAGACACAGGCATACTTATTAATGATTACGAGTGCCAGATCAATACAACAATTCCAATTGGCATAATTATCAATGTACACCACAACATGAAATAGAAACAATACAATTCTTATTAATTAACCCCTATAATTACTTAATGAGGATGGGTCTTAGTGACCCTCCCCCCCTGGGTTGATTACTCATTAGCAAACCCCCTCCTTATAAGGTTTTTCATAACAAGGGTTGCCTCTGGTTCTACCTCGGAGGAGCCGGCCTGGCGGGCAGCTCAGACCCCGCCCCCTCCGCCGGTAGAGTTGCTCCTGGTCTTGCTCTTGACCCTAGGAAGCTGGTATATTTTCTACAATGTGACAGAAGGATGATTCCATATTTTAGCTCCTTTTAATAAAAAAGTGGCATTTACTACAAGTTCCGACAAAAGGTTACATATTGTTTTTGTTTTGTTGCTTTGACTAAAGAAATCCTTTCTTTTGTTTTGGGAATAAGTGATTAACTTATCAACATCCTTGTAGTGTCTCCTTTGTTCTAGTAGACAGGTTGACATAGGTACAATCTTTGTCCATAAAACATCCTCAAAATCAAAGAGATTAAGATGCAACTTTGATCTATCATGACCGTGGCATAGTTCTGGACACATTGAATAGCCCCAACTGTTGCAGGCACCTTCAAAGAGGGCATGGTGTAAATACTCTTGATTTTGCTTCAACTTTCCCAGGTATGTTTTGTTTCCATACATGTTGCTATGGAACTTCCAATGTATACTCACTCTAACAAATGGGCTCCTCTCTCTTTCAGAAAACATGGTTCTGTAAAACTTGAAGGGAAATCTTACACGTTCACTTTGTATATCTGGATACTTCGTTATTAGCTCTTTTGCCCTTATAAGATCAGGTTTAGTTCTGTCTTCCTGACCCTTTACTGACATGAGTCTAAATTCATACTCATGTCTATGGAAGAAGTAAACATATTGACATATGATGTTGAACTGACTGAACTCGTGATAGTATGATATATGTTTTCTGAATATTTCATCAAAGGTCTCATTACTGTAAAACTTTTCTAAATATTTTCTGAGTTCTATAATGTGTTGGACCTTGATTATGACTGGAAAATAGGCCATGCAGTGCATAACCTGAGGCATTTTAAAGAGGTAGTATGTGACTCTTGCAGTATAATTGAAATACAAATCTATTCCCCCATATTCAGCATTGACAATTGGTTTATCACCAATAAACAAATCCTCAGGTGTAACAGTAGTTATAAATAGAGTGTCAGGATCAACAACACCAATATATTCAGCTTTGGTGTAATTCTCTGGATAGAAGAATGACCACTGCTGTCGATTGACGCCAAGTGTATTGTAGACCTTTGGTCTTGGAATTTCATAAATAACCTTAGGATAAGGCCATTGTTTCAGTAGTAAATCTCCCCATGAGTGGTCTTCTTCATTGTCATCATCCAGTATATATAGATATGTTATATCATGAGGTAGGAAGAGTTTCATACTAGGTAGAAGTACTGCCTCGTATTCATTCCTTCCTTTTGAGCACATTCTTAAGAATATTTCAAACTTAGGAACTTTGTTCCAAGGGTTGTCATCCTCCTTCTCATTATAATTCACATTGCTAATCTCATCATGTCCCACATAAACTTTGGGACTAAATTTTGACCGGAGAAAAGATGTAGTAAGCTTCTGAATAACTTCCTGAAGTGACTGGCCAGAAGCAGTTTCTTCCTTTGATTGCCGTGAAATGAAGGAGATAGTGTAGGTAGTCCCAATGATCAATAGTAATGTGAAGGTCAGGCGCACTATGAATGAAGTGGATGGTCTGTAAATGATAATAAGATAAGATAAGAACTACTTTATTCATCAGATAGGACAGTTACATTCGATAAACAGGTACACATACATCTAGAGGTAGCCTCCAGTTCTCCCAGCCGTTACCTTGGCCGAAAAGGTAAATTAAGTTATGTATGAAGTAAAAACAAATAAAAGAGTACAATAAACTAGAACATGTTAGAACAAGGCTAAGTCCTTGGGACTTGCTAGGTATTAAAACCTTGATTAATTAGAGAACCAGGTGTGCTCCTTGTGTTCGATCTATAATAAAGTGACAAGTTTATAGCAGGTTGCATAGGTATATTTAGAGGAAACCAGGTGTACTCCTGAGAGTTAAGTCCTCCGACAGTTTGTTCAGTTCAGTTAGTAATCAGGTGTACTCCTGAGCATTAAACAACTGAGTACATGGTAAGGAGATTATGGTTTTCTATGGCAATGACGTTAAATCTCAACTCAACTAATTTTAAATGAGATGTGTATTTTGTATTTGTATTTAAATAATTTTATTTAGTAGTGTTAGAGAAGGATGGGTCATAAGTCCTAAGACATGGATTGCAGTAGATTCATTAAATGTTAATCTTTAGCACTTCTGTACTTTTATATCTTTGGTTGTTTCAGAATATATTTAGGGATTATACCACGATGGTTATGGCATGAGATTGGTGTGCGCTTCCATATACCACACGAGGCCGGAGGCCGAGTGGGGTATATGGAAGCGAACACCAATCGAAAGCCATAACCAGAGTGGTATAATAACTTTAGTCCTTGATGGATCAGATCAACAACAAAAACGCAATATTTTACTAACCTTTTAGATATTTTACATATTATTCCATTTTCCATGTTTATATGGTTGACGTACACGTTCGCAGTATCGCGATCCGTCTTTTTCTGGAAACAACATAGGGTAGGGAACGGAAATATGCACACATTATCGAATAAACAAACCCGGCGTACACACGTTACACACGTTTTTGAACACGATTATCCATATCAAACTGATATTTCACATATTCTAACTATAATACTATATTATAATGAATCGATAATCCATTCGATTTCAAATGGAAGACGATAATGGGTCAAAATACTCCGTTCCGTTTCTTATTCAATCTTCCCATCTTTACGGGATTTCCGCTTCGGAACATCCGGCTTGTTCACACCGATATCACCATGGCGGACAGTCAAGCCTTTAAGTGTGGTGATTTAGTCGAACGTTTTGCCAATGGGAAATATTGTCAGGGTATTATAGGATTACACATCCCTACCTGCGACCATATTATTTACGAATTTAAGCCTAGTGACGGCTCGGACAGTGTTTGGTCGTTTGCTTATAGTTTACGCCGGCGGTCAAACCCGTCAAACCAGGACCCGGTCTCACAGCAGGATTACGAATTAAGTCAGGAAGTGTTGGAGGCTTTGTGCATTGACGAAGATGAGGAATCAATGGCCGCTTCTTCACAGCAAGCAACACATATCCTCACGGTAGGTAATAAATTTATTACATTATTATTAATATGTATTATTAGGCTACCGGCTCATTTTGTTCGTATAATGCCGTAGGGTACTGTATTGCCGGTATACTGCCACGCCCACTTTAATAATAAAATGCTCGCTTTCCCTTGTGTCGGTAATTTCATTAAATTACCGAATTAAAAATAAGGATAGACTCTGAGGAAGTCGTACAAGTGTGTTTAATTGTAAAAAAATAAAATATTTGAGGATATATGGATTATAGGAAATAATCGAGTCGGTTAGAAACATGTTTGTTTGACGCCATTTTGAATTATTTTCCTTCAGCGAAACCACGAGGAAGTATATAATTTAAACATGGAAAACAATATACTAATTTATTTTTTCACAATGCTAGGAACCTCTTACGGACGCGAATAATCAGAGAAATGGGCAGAAAAACCAAAAAAGAGCTACTTTACCAATGGCCACTACCGGTACTTTGCAGAAGGCTCAGCAAAATAACCCCATCGAGATTATACATGTGAGTACATTATTTGAAAAATAAAGAAACATATTTGTTTCTCGACTCGGAGCAAGTCGTACAACTATGTCTATTTTTTAAACGAATAATATTTGCTGATATAACGATTCTAAAAATTAATTCATGCCGGTGTAAGCATGCTTCTTGGACGCCATGTTGAATTATTTTGGTTCAACACAACCACGAGGAAGCATATAATTGAAACATGAAAAACAAGAGAATAATTCATTTTTAAATTATTATTTCTGAATGATAGGAACCTCTTACGGATCGTACTAACCAGACTCATCTCCAGAAAAAGAAAAAAAGGGCTTCTTCAACAATGGAGACTACCTTGCAGAAGGATCAGCCAAATCAGACCATTGACCTCATCCAGGTGAGTAGATGATTTAAAAAAATAAATAAACACATTTATTTATATGCAATGAGGGGTATGCTTTTATAATAGCAACATAAATTAACCCAAGAATTCAATATTTATTCATTTAATAATTATAGATTCGTCGCCATAGATATTATTCGATTACCACAGTGTGGGTGTTGGTTATAATAAGAGATTCATTCATGGAATATTGATGTCTTCGTCGACGTAGACATTCATTTATCATTACTATATTTGACTTGAATATTTATTCACACATTTCATTATTGGTCATATTTTATTTCTAGGGTATTAATTCTGCCGACGAGTTTCAGCCTGCACCCACTCCTGCAAAGGTGAGGAAAGTTGCATCGCCAAGAATATTTCTTACAAAATCACAGAAAGATATCGAGGCCTTGATGGTTAAGTCTACTTCAGCTCGAACCATTAAATCGACAACTTGGGGTCTAAAGGTGTTCACAGGTTAGTAAAAATATTTAATATATAAATGAAAGTGCAGAAATACTTATATTCCCTGGTTTTAAAAAAACGAAAATAAATTGTAGTAACAATACAAATATGTATAATGAAAATACCAATGATGTATAGGCCATACATTATCGCGTTCAATTAAAAATCTGTCCACTTTTAACCATAAAACAAACGTGCAATATAATATATGATTTTTAATTGACGTTAAAATATTACACACATAATATTAATATTTAACTTTCCAATTTAAATAAGTAATCATTTCTTTTCTTGAATTTTAGACTGGTTGAAGCATCACGGCCACACAGTAGACTTTGGTACTATTACGGATGGACAGCTGGCAGAATATTTACAGCATTTTTATGGCGAAATCTGTAAATCTACGGGAGAGGAATATAGTGTTTCCTCACTAAATTCGATAAGAGCGGCTATTCAGAGGCACCTGAATGATCCCCCATACAACCGAAATATTAACCTCTCGACAAATGAAAGCTTTATTTGTGCCAATAAAGTGTTAAATGGTAGGATGAGAGCACTTTCCGAAAATGGCCTTGATGTTGATCTGTCACACAAGCCCATCTCTTCTCGACATTTGAAGCAAATTTATGAATCTGGAGTATTGGATCCAAGCAATGCTACTGGGCTTCAATTGCGTGTCTTCTTGGAGACTGTGGTCCATTTTGGCAGACGAGGAAGAGAAGGACTTCATAAAATGAAGAAAAACCAAATTCTTTTTAAGTTAGACGATGGTGGAAAAGAATATGCGACCTTGGACCACAAACCACTTGAGAAGAACCACCAGCCGACATCAAATAAACGGAGGAAATATCATGACCAGCGCATGTATGGTACTGGGGGAACACACTGTGTCCTTACAAACCTGAAGAAATACATGTCTAAACTCCATCCCAAATGTGACAGGTTCTATCAGAGACCTAGACAGAACCATACAAGTGAAGACGAGATCTGGTATTGTAATATGGGTGTTGGGGAAAACACCATTGGGGGATACATGGGGTATATTTCGGAGGAAGCTGGAATCGATCACAGGTATACCAACCACTGTATCAGGTCGACTATGGTGACTTTATTAAGGGGGGCCAGCTATGAGGCCAACGATATAATCACCACTACAGGACACTCTTGTACTCAATCGATTACTAATTATTCTTCCACAACAGACAACACAAGGATGTCCATGTCCCATACTATTTCGGCCTTCATGGGATATTCAGTGGAGGATATGTCATCGCCAACAGTGCCTGCAACAACATCTAACACCAGCCACACACTTCCTTCGTCACCTCAGGTGGGAAATATCATGCCAGAAGTGGCAGTAGATGTGTCCCCCAAAAAAGCAAATGACAATTCTTCTAATGCTGAAAAATGCGATGATCTACCAGAGAGAAGCCTATTCCGAGTTCCTCTACCTCCAAAACCAAAGCCAAGCATCTCATACGACCCATCAGGTACTCTTCAAACTATGGAGATGAGAGTCGAATTCAATAGTGAGGGGGAACAGACTTCTATCGAGGTAGTTGAAACAAATCCTTCTCTTCCAAAGACTCTAGAGGAATCAACGCGTCCAGCTTCACCATCATCGGATTTGAACCTTATGTTATCTCAGGTAATTTTATTTAACAATGTAACAAAATTATCGAAAAAATTAAACTGTTTTCTCATACGGTGAATTTTTAATATAACTACATTATTGACAGAAAAATAATTTGGGAATGACCAGAACACAGTAATATTTCTGCTATTTAAAATAATACATCAATGTCTAATATCTCTCGCCAGCCAAACAAAAACATTAAATTACAGAGAAATCATGGTAAATTATTGAAAGAGGCAATATCACTCAGAAGAACAAAAATTATATTTTTCAGGTGACTGCCTCACAAGAATCAGACGAGGATGATATCGACCTGACCCAACGCCATTCCCAGCCAAGTCCTCCACCACCAACTGAGGAAGAAATTGAGGAAGAGGAAAATAGGATGTACGAAGACCTGGCAAATGTGAGGAGGTTAGCAAAGTCCATTCAACAGGAGGCCCAAAAAAGTGATGAAATAAAGGAAAAGACATGTTCAAAGGTTGAGAAAAGTCCCGAGGCGAAATCACAGTTGATCAAGTCAAAATCTGTTGGAAAACGTGTGCGAGTGGTAGATGAACTTTTCTCAAAATCAACATTTAACGAATGTAATGTGACAGTAGTGTTCAAATAACTATATATGGTGAAATGATTTCAGATTGTTTGCAAAATCCTATTTGTAGTTAAGCAGTTCTCCACAGACGGCTAATTATTTGGAATATAATACTCATTTATAGCCTGATTTTTTTAATCCTACACTTGTTCCGTAGGGCTGAGAAACAAACTGACCACGACCAGATGAAGAATAAAATAAATGTCCAGATCCAGCAATTTTATCCTTCACTTTTATTTATTTTAGGGAAAATATATATAAGCACAGAAACGTGAGAAATGGTAAACTTTTCTATCAGAAAAGACGCATAGCAGTCCAAAGTTTGATTTTGATTAACTGTAATTAGAAATTATTTATTAATTAATCTTACAGACTATTTACTGAGATTTTCCTAAAATGCGATATAAAGTTAGCTATAGAGATTGACCATACACTTATTTAGTCAGCGCCTAACGCGCACCACGCCGAATAAAGAACCATGTCTAGCTTTCCCTATATAATATGATCAACCGGAGATAATTATATCATGATGCTTATGCTACTGTCAACTTTAGAATCGCCTCAAACGCGCTGAATCGAAAGGGAACATGGTTCTCCAGCACACAGTTCATGAACTCGTCGCATTCCTGCTAGGTGGCGACGTTAGTCTGGCCACACGCATTTAACATTGCGCACACACTTGCCGTCAGATGGCATGGCGATAGATTATCAACGAAAGCAACAAAAACACTTGCCAGCAGGCGTGTTTCTCCATATATAATGCCCACGTTCGAGTTAAAACAGATTGCAAATAAAAACGTAGAATGGTAGATGCATAATTATGAAGCAGAGCAAAATATGTCGGCTTTCGTACGACCTAGGCTCATATATTTCTTTTTGAAATTGCTAGAGACCCCAAACTAGGCGAATAGATCAAGGTCAAGGTCGACAAAAGGTGCGCGCATCAGTCGGAAACCGTATGTTAATGCGACGGCTGGCCGAATGACCTACAGATACAACAGCCAATCAGAGGTCCGTAATCGCTGAAGTCAAGTTCAGGCAGCCGGCGTGTTTTCATAAGGTTTCGCTTTTTGCGGATCGTGCGCCCACTCAGAGTTCAAGGTCGGCTGGGGGACTTTCGAATGACATTGTCCGTGCGCTATATACATTACAGTACACAATGCAACGCCAACTGAACTTAGCACAGAGTGGCTATGCCTAAAGTCGCCACACTGCTTCCACCGGCTTGCTCGAATGTCAACACATGGGCGATTCTCGAAGGGGAAAATGGCTTCATACATCCTTTATACCTTTGTCATTGGATTAATATTCGTTGACGACCAAAAAGACAACATGGAGATTCTACTACTGGAAGATAGGCGCCGAGAAAAACGAAATTATACAGGTAAGTCATGTTTATACGAACGGACGGGGCTAGCCTCGATCTTCGGTTTGTCTGCCTGTTGCAATATTAACCTGGGCAGCAAATGGAATATCGAGTCAAGGTCTTAGTCTAAACTGCAAATTCGCTTAATCTAGGGTAAAATATGGTGGCTAAGAATGTATTATTTGTTCATGTCGAATTGTACCACACGTTCATGTCGATTTTAATCACACATTTAGAGACAACAATGGCCGCCTTTGCCAGTCGGTAACGACAGCCATGTTGGGGGTGGGGGTGTTTGAGTGTGGACCAATGGGAAACGAAAAAACCCAAATATACCACGGCAAAAGGGGGGGCTCAGGATTATAACCAATCTCCAGCCAGAAACACCCAATATACCATGATGACGCCGTGGTATATGCTCCCATATTGCACGGTGAATATAGCCAAAATCTGATCCAAAATGGACTAATTACTGATACTACTTTAAATATACAGTTATGAATTTTAATTCCTGTACTGATAGGACCAAGGGCACTAAAAATACCATTTTTGCAACTAATAACTCATCAATAACCAACACTCCAAATATATAGAAGGGTACACTTTACACCCAAAAGGGAATCAAACGATTTAAATGATGCATAGATTTTGGCACATGATTAACAATGAATGTCAATTCAATTCTCAACTTGAAACTAATGCATATTTCAGATACATAGGTGAATGCAGACACTAACAATAGGCTGTTTTAGCGCTCCACACCTATCGCCCCGACGCTAACCTAGCCCTACCGCTTAGAGATGCATTGTAACTTAGCGCCGCCCACAACCAAAATAGTTTTAGTGCCAGGCCCATCGCACGCACAATTGAAAGCATCTTTCCTCTCTCGTCAATTGCAAGAACATATTATGTTGAGACGCTTTTTGAACAAAACTGATGCATATGTTTACCCTTTTCACATTGTGATAATTGATAGCAATAATTTTGATGTGTAGCATCGGGCATCAACCTGAGGATGTCCCGTCAGCCAGTCCCATCGGCCTGACGTTCTCATAATGAGTTATATTGCCCATAACAATCAGGTGTTTGTAGCTGAATAAACGGGCTTTGATCCACACTTTCACTACTAAGGGGAAAGAACTATTTTTCGCATGCAACCAAATCATTTTAGTTGACCAAAGTTATTAAAAATATTGCTGAGAACGATGCGTAGGTCTTCGACGTACAAATGGGCTGAGATAGGGTCCCGACGTACGCATCTAGCTCATTACCTAAGCAGCAGCGCAAGACGTGATGACGGATTACGCACAAAAGATAGGGTTAGGTTAGCGTTGGCGGGATAGGTAGGGTTGCTAAAACAGTCTATTAGTACAAGCCTGATGTACCTATGTACCTAATTTTTTTAAGTAAATTGAGGACAATAAGCAGTTGATCAAGGCTGCAAAAGTCAACCCACATTTCCCACAGCTTTGGGCTAATGTTGGGACATATGCTACCTCAACTAACTCAAATCCTAGCAATTCCAACCAAACAGAGATATTGAGGGTTGAGATGGTGAAGTAATTGAATTTTTTACAGCCCTTGACTTAAATGTCCCGTTTACCCACCCTGAACCACATGGGAAACCTAGACACCATGGTGACTCAGTTGTTGCCACCGAAAGGCGCTCCTAGGTGTCACCCCCAGTCTCTCTATTCAGAGAAAGGATACTTGGTCAAAACGGCACACAAACACCTTTTCACAGTGATCTGATACATCTACTCATTTCTGTTGCCACAGAACGCCCCCTAAACCCCTCTAGTTCAATGTTTTAAAGTAACACAGTCATCATAGCATGAATAAAGGAGATATGGACAACCTCTCTTCAATGCTGATCCCACTGAGGCGGGAAAAAGTGGGCCAACGTCACTACCAGCGCGAGTGGGACCACGTTGTGAAACATCGCCACAAGAATTTAAGTCTGTACAAAATGGGAAGCAGCATATTTCGACAATCAAAAACCCCTTTTAAATTTAAGAAAAATATATGTCTTGTTTTTTTTGTCATAATTATAGTGGCTTGTATGTGATTCTGTTGTGTGTGCTACTAAACCGAACAAACACCACTGTCTCCCAGCATACATCTCTCAAACGGCGTGCGCATAAAAAAAGGCTTCAATCGGAAGTAGAGTGGAGCGTAGCCTCCTTTAAAGAGTAAGGTAATCAGAGTCCCAGAGGTGAAGATATTAGTGAAATTAAAAAATAAAATGACTCGAAGATGGGACAAATATAAACATGGCTGGCTGCTATGGGATTTGAACCACCAATGTGCTGTTTGGAAGTCCAAAGCTTTAGCCACGTGGCTATAGGGGAATACATTAGGGCACATGCATATATAAACAATTAACGTTTACTTAAGTCACCCATTGTCCTCATGAGGATTGAGGACAATGGGGGAAATACACTATCTTTGAAAGTCCTTCTGTTTGACTTAATAGTTCAAACTAATCATAAAAATATATCTTGCAACTGCATTCTATTTCTATAATAAGCGAATGCATGACTAGTTCTGCACGCTTCCTGGGCCCACCATAAATGTGCAATTACCTCACCCAGTCCATGTAGTTCTTCATTGTCTATAGCTTAAAATTGAAATGTTCAGAAGTCTGAATAAAAATTAAAATAAACCCTCCCGGCAAACACAATTTTCTTGTTGAGGAACAACAAATATATCTCAACAAGACCAGGACCATTGCAAATGCTTCGAAATGGGTGCATAACGTACATGAGTGACCTAGAGGCTTCTCAGTTATAATCAACAGGGAAACTTATGTTCAGGACAAACTGCCACATGAAATCACAAAGGAAAATGCTTCAACAATTGACACATTGGATGGTGTTGCTTTTCATGTAGCTGGGAAGAAACTTGCCAGAATTTCCCAGAAGCGAGCACTTGATGACAAGTTTTTTAAAATTTTAATTTAATTTTTTAATTTTTACAAATTGGGGTAAGCCCCCTGGTTGCCAGTATGCACACAAAACAATATGGCCGCTACAAGGTAACGGGAATGTTGTATCTCCGCTTCTAATAGCACTAAATTCATCTGTAATACCTCTTTGGCTATGTTTTAAGGCACAAGAAATCCATTTCCGATCTTATTATTTTGTTTTAAGGTCAATTTCAAGGTCAAAATAAAATATGGCTGCTGGTGGGATACAGGAATGGCCTCTTTCAATCATTTACCAATGCACTGATGTACATGATGACTTAACTGCCAACCCTGTTAAGCAACTATTTAGAAAAGCAATTGACTAAGAGACTAACTTGTCATAAATAGGGGAATTGCATAGCCGCCATTTTGAATCTTGATTGCCATTGAATTATGGGACTAATGCTACAGTAGAAAATCTAAAAAAAATATGCCATGTTCAACCTGGAATGTAAATATTATCAGTCTGCTGTAGTACTGAGAACGCTGGTATTTACCTTTAAGTGTACAACAGGCACATCTACGCCTACATTTGTCCTTGTCAGGCTTGTGAACCCAGAAAGATGGACGTCCTAGAGGACAGCCACACAGAGCTGTCACATTATGAATCTATCTTTATACACCATGATAGTCCCAAAATTATTAGAAAATTCAATAGTAACCCCCCCCCCTCCATAAAAATGGTCCCAAAAATTCAACACGCAATTATAATAGGCCCATATCAGGGTTAAGCATGCCAGCTAAAATATTGGAAAACATCGCAAATAGGTGTAAAGCGCGCATGGCTTACTTGGAGAAAAATGACTTATTTCATTCAAAACAGTATGGGTTCAGGAGGGGACACTCGGTCAACCAAGCACATATTGACCTCATTGAGGTTATTTCTGATAACTTAAATGAGGACAATATTACAACTGCTGTCTCTTAGATTTTGAGAAGACGTTTGAGATCGCAGACCATCCTAAATTATTGCAAAAATTAGAAAATATAGGAATTAGACATAATGGGAATGAATGGTTTAATAATTATTTGTCTGATAGATTTCAAAGTTTAAGAGAGCAAATGGATACCTCTCAACTCAAGGCAACATCACTCATGGTGTTCCTCAGGGAACAATTTTAGGACCAATATTATTCACATCAATGACTTTTACCAAGCTGTCAAAATTTCTTTTTTTATTTTGCCTATTTCACGTTTATAGCCTTTCAGATTGGGGACAAAACAGAGCCTCTTGCCTCAAACTCCCAAACTGCAAAGTGTCATTAAATATATTCAAAAGACCACAAAATGTCATTATATTCCCATTAAACGCTGAGTAATGGGTTTCCTGACCCAGGACTAGACGTTCTAATGGGATTATAAGCATTAACTGTTAAGTGTAGATATTGTTATACAAAACACTAATTCAATCTGAAGAAGGACTGGAGCTTCATGGTTACATTCATACAAATATTTATATGGGTCAGATTTTCCGAAAATGTACAATTGGCAGCTGTACACATTTGGTAAATTCTGCTAAAATAGGCCGCTATTTGGTCAATACTAGGTAAATTTAAGTCTATTTGGCATTGAAGCTAGCAATCTGGTTGGTTGGTTGTACTGTATTTTGAACTTCATTTTCGTCTGGAATTTGGGTTATTTGAGAAAATTGGCGAAGTTGAATGGTGCATTTTCTGACAATCTGACCCATATGTGATCTCTCTCTTTCTGTCTATCAGCGTGTGTCTATCTGTGCCTCACATTAGTACTTATAAAATTTATACTGTATATAATTCATGGCAGGGTAATTAGAGAGCGGGCATTTCTCTCTGATGTTGAGGTGTGGAAGAAGGCATAATTATTCCATTAGTCCCTATTAATCAGTTCACATCCCCTAAAAAATGCTGGGCCTCCCTCGATCCAAATTGGGGGAGAAGTTCCTCTTGTCTTAGATTTAATCCTCTCCCCTCTAAGCCAGGTCATAATAGCACATATCAAGTAGGCGACGTTTATTGGCACTTCGATCATATATAATATATCTTACTTTTAATTATTGTTGTGTAGAAAAAGTACAATATGGAATGTCATGTATAGGATACAAACAAAAATTGATAGAAACATCTTGATGTACCTATCTGAATGAAACAATAAAAAGTGCCCGCTCTACCACGCTAATGGGTCAAATTTTCAGAAAATTTACTATTGGCAGCTGTACACATTTAGTAAGTTTTGCAATTTGGTCAATACTAGGTACATTTGAGTATATTCGGCATTGCATTCATTATAGCAGTCTGTTCGGTTAGGTTGAACTGTATTTTGAACTTTATTTTCGTCTGAAATTTGGGTTATTTGAGAAGATTGGTAAAGGTGAATTGTACATTTTCTGAAAGTCTAACCGACATGCATCCACAGGCAGCCAACTAGGTATAGGACCAGTCGTATGTCGTATGAGTTGTATGTCAGATTTGAGCTGAATCTATGCCAGCATGCACTGCCGTAGACATGCACAGTGAGACACGCCCTATTGGCAAGAGACGGTGTGTGCAGAGAGGCTTGCTGACTTGTATATTTTTACTGACCACTTTTGGGGGAATGGGGAGCGAGGCCGCTCATGGTCTGCAGGGGTCCTATACCTAGTCGCGCCAATCCCTTCTCGCGACGTCCTCTTCGCGCCCACCTTACCGCTACGCGCTCTATGGACCTGGGCGGCCTGACCCCAACGCGACCCGGCCTCACTGCCCAGTCAGTGCCTGTGTTATGTATACTGTCATACCCTTTGGTGGGATGTTTATCACCATGGTGTTCATAGGAACTAATAGCTCCTCCCATGGAGATGTAATGTCCAAATAAGGGCTATGCTCATGACTCCACAGTTACATTAATTTCTGGCTGATCATCATGTGCCATTTGCAGGGGTTTTGACTCTGACTGCCAGAGGGAATGGTTCTAATGCCCCCTCAAAGCTCCACTCAGAATGCACCGATTTGAATAAATCTTTTTGTTTAATTTAGACCCACATTTTCTCCAAATGTACCTGTATGTTTCAAGTCCCCCACATGCTTTAAAAAGCCCCGTTGCTAGGGGCAACTGAATTCAATACCCTCTACTGGTCTTTACAGTTTAACATTTCAGAAAGACAGATTCGTTGATTTTGTATCTAAAGGTAGGAATTAACAGATGTTTGAACGAATTTAAGCTTAAAATCATATCTCACAATGTCAGAATAATATAGCTCTTTTGAAAAGGTTCTTACAAAGAAATTACAGTGGAAATACATACGCATTTGATAACTTATATATGTGATTTCTATGTATTTGAAACGTTCGATTTAATGTCTTAAAGGGACATTTAGAGTAATATTTATTGGGCTAAGGTTGACTTTTCATGTTCATAATTATATAAAAGATTGTTAATGGAAGGAAATAGGCGGGGCACTATCTGGAATGCCTACTTCTCTCTATCAATGGGTTACTTACAATACCAGATAGAACTCCTAACTGCTTATTCTGAAGAACTTTCAGAATGGGTAGAGATTATGGAAAACCTTAAGGAAGGCCGCATAAGCACTAGGCTTGTCAGTCCTCCACAACTCCACAAGATCCTAATGGACTATCAACAGGTATTGAGGGAGCAAGGGTTAGATCTATGTATTAAGGATCCATCCTTTTACTATTCTAATCATCTTCTCACCTACAAGTATACCCAGACCTACATGTAGGCCTAGGCCTATGAGCCGCAAAACTGTTTTAAAACATATATGGAACATGCACTGTTTTCTTAAAGATTATATGTACAGTTAGTGCAGTTCAACTTGTAATAATAATAATAATAATAATAAGTAAATGAAAAATTCCCTGCTATAGTAACAATGTCTACATTGCGTTGATTAACCACAATAGTTGTTCATTAACAAGTGCTACATACAAATTTGCTGAAGCATTATGAAACGGAAATCTTTGGTTAAGCCCAATATTGATGCGCAAATTATGAAACGCCAGAACTTTGACTTATATTCAATAAATCTGAAAGCATGAACCGATGCATATTTTGAAAAGAACTTTTTTCTATTGCAAAGTTGAAGGATGTTTATTTGGGTAGCAAATTATTTTAGACCCATCACAAAATTATAATATGAATTTGTCGATTTAAACATGATTAGTATTTGCCTCACATTTTCCGCCATTCTTATATTCCTAAATCGTATAATTCAGACGCTTGTTTGTAAACAAAAACGTGTAGGACTATCCTTTGTCTTGCATAACATAATACTTTAAACCATCCCCGCCCCCCATATAATCATAACAAAAAATCAACTCAATCCCTTGAGTCCCATACCAAATATCAGATATAGGTGAGTGATTCACCCAATAGGGCATCATTTGGGTTTCCAGCTTGGGGTATCAACAATTAACCTCATTTAGGACAGTAATTATGTTACATTTTACCTGCCATGTTTTGCTGAACCTCTTTCTTTCTTTTCACTATATATATATGATCAATTCTATTTTTTTTTTAAATCCGCCATAAAAAATGCTGCAATCCGAACCCTACTTTTGGGGGTCTAAAACAATATTGACAATTACAGCTGTGAAAAGCCCTGTAAAATGCGTCATTTTTACAATGAGGTACTAAAAAAAATACCTTTTTCGTGTAAAATGAACATAATGATTGTATATGTGGGTCAAATTTGTAATAATTCCGTAGCCAAAATATTTTCATATATTATGTGGTGTTTTTTGAGATTCTATTTGCATTTATATTATCTTTTTGATAGATATATAATAGTCAACCCTAGGTATACCATGCATATGCCTAGACATTGTCTTCACAATTCTATAATTATCATAAAGGTTGTTTAGGCGAATATGTATTCATACAATAGTAGAACTACTCTAGTTTTAAAGGACATCAGGAAAAAATATCAATTTACCACCGTTTACTGCTTATCAATGAAGTAGCAATGAGACCTACAGTATAGTCAACTTTTTTTCATACCATGCGTATGCATTATATATATCCATATCTCAGCAAAATAACATATCTAACTTTAGACATACATACATGTATAAGTTGGACCCTTATTCAAGGTAATAAACAAGGTATCTCCCATTTATGTTGCCAATACACATTTAAAGTAATAATCAAGATTATTAGAAACATCCCATGTGTATGCATATACCGTACGTATGCCATTATAAGGGAACTGAGAAATGCCAGACAAATAGACGTCATATATTCATGTAAAATCTAAATAAATGTTAAGAATTCCTTGCCGCTTGAAGGTAAGACAGTCAGAACTTTTATAATTGGTGTTTTTTTCTATTCAATATCACTCGTTTTAAAAGTATATACCTTAGTCATATAGACATCATTAAGATATCAGGCCAATAAAAATGCAATTGAACAAAATCCAACCAATATTCCTAAGTATCAAATTATTTGTTGATAACATCCAGGCCACTCATAAGAGCATATGAAATTGTTATTGTATCTTTCATAGAATACATTATATAAAAGTTCAAGTTCAAGTTCAAATATCACTATTTCTAGCTTCACATACGTTTCCAACCCAATACCTATCCTATGCATATGCATGAATATATCCATACCGTGCATATGCCTAGAATGAAAGAGAAATTCACATTGAAAATAAATATCTAGTTTGTGTACTTAACAGAAAGGTATATCACATAGTGCTGATGCTAAAATCGCTATCAGTAGAATTCTATACTTTTACGAACCAGTGCCAGAACTTAATCAAATTGTAAACTACTTGTTTTCTCACTTATTATGCCATGCGTAGGCCTCAAGCAAAGAGTTTAAGTGTTGAAAAACTCTGTAAATCAATTCTCAACTTTGACAGTACATGGTAGATACCCTGAACTATAAAACAGGCGGCCACTATAATTATTCGTCATTTATATGTTAAAGTTAAACACAACGATGTATAGTCAAAATGGAATAATTTACACAAAAAAACACTCATATTCGAATCCATAATTACTGCATAAAAAAAAATTAATCCAACATCTGTCCTCCCAAAACCAATAAATATATGTTTATTTACCACATTAATATGTTAAAAGAAATGAAAATATGTATAGACACATTTAGTAAAATTGCCAAGACTTAGAATTAATCATATGCATACGCATGGTATACTTACTTTAGGCTTAATTTGGCCCATTTCCTATAGGTCAGCTAATATCAGGAGATAACCTTACCATTTTATGCAGAAAAAACCCAGGTTTACAGGTACCCAGGTTCACAGCTTCTTTTTCTACCAAGGGTATGATAGTTCAATGGTATAGCATTGTTGAAATATGTTTTCCTCCCCTCCCGGTGCATAGGCTCATTTAAATGTGTCCCGTAATTTAACTCCTCCCATAAAGACGTCACGTTCATGATGCCTGTGGGCGGGAGCTAGGAGACCCTGCCTCGGTCTACAGGTCACGGGAAGGCTGGGGTGCCTTGTGGCAGGCAAGCGCGCAAAGCTTGTTCGCGGAAGGGTCTGGTCGCGGTAGGGGTTGCGCGCGGTTGGGTCTGGGTGCGGTTTGGTTTTGGCGCGGAAAGGTCGGCCCCCCATACGACTCATCGAGACAAGAGACATAAAGATTTAAATTTTTTGGTTTTCAAAACCTGACTAGCAGATCTATAGATATGACATGATAATGTAATGACACATTAATTATTAATTATCACCTCTTGATTAGGGTTATAAAATCAATAAGTACTAGTACTGTGCAAGTCTATTTATACAAGCCAGTCTAAGATATGAGGTAACAAGCATACGTCCCTTTTCATTGACTCTTATCCCTTTGCTTTGTTAAATGACTCATCATAGTTTTTCAATTTACACTTTTAAACTATGTATTATGTGTATTATGAACTGTACTTTTCCTCCTTGTTTGTAAATGGGTCAGATTTCCAGAAAATGTACAATTGGCAGTTGTAAATATTTAGTAAATTATGTCAAATTAGACTGAAATTTGGTTACTGCTAGGTAAATTTGAGTATATTCGGTATTGCATTGATTATAGGCATATATATATATATATAGCAATATGTTTGGTTAGATTAAACTATATTTTGAGAGTCAATTCTGTCTTAAATTTGGGTTATTTGAGGACATTGGTGGCGTTGAATATTATTGTACATTTTCTGAAAATCTGACCCTAATATTATTTTCGTTGGTACACAAATATCAAACTCTGCATACTTACACAAAGTGTCTAATGATGCGCATCCAATTGCTTTCCTTCATTTTGGTAAGAATCTGCTTCAATCTTCTATGCAAAAAGCTTGCTATCGTAACTCTCCGTATAGAGTTCAATGAATGAAGGCGTCCCAGTAAGGCCTACCACACAACCAGAGTTTGTAATATCTACTATCTATTACTCTTTAGTCTCAAATTGTTGGTATCTGGTGTTTTTTTTGTGGACGTATGGACAAACGTGGTTGTTCTGCACTGGTGAACACTGGCAGGAATGAGTGTGCGGTAAGGGAACGCTGGGCTTCGGCCCAGGGGGTGGGTTAGCATGTGCAGAGACTAAGGAAATAAATAAATGAGAAATCTGAATCGGTAGAATTGCTGGCAATAATGTTTTACCCCTATTTTGAAGTATTTGTGTCTGCCACTGCAGCAATGGCTAGTCCAGAAGGCACGTTCTGTTGTCAATGGACCCGTCAATGGTTCAATGGTTGTTGTGGGTGGCTCGCGGATTTAGCCCAGTCCATTATGGTGGTGACAAAGGGGTGGCCGTTGCCTATGTTGTTGAAGTGTTGGTAGTGTCTTTATGCTTTAGAAGTTTCCCTAGGGATCCCAACGTTATTGTTTTGTGTTAAATTGGAAGTGATGGAGGATCCCAACAATTCGAGACTAAAGCAATTAGATCCTTCAGTTGTAGGGGGGTTCCACCTCGGCTAACGCCTGAGACAGACAACCAACCCCCCCTACAACTTCAGGTACTAATGGCCCAACATGCTTGTCCTTGGTTGAACCAGGTCTTGGGGTTATAAGCACATGGTGAGTTCACAATAGTGCATTTGCATAACCACCATATTAGATCTTGATTTGCATAGGATATATATGGAGTTGTATGTCAGTGGAAAAGCTTTAGAAAGCGTATTATGTTCAGCATGAAATATTTAACTTTTTAATGAAGGTATTGGCCATATCATTGACAACTGGCAATTTGGCAAGAATTTGCTCGATGCGTATGTAGTCCATGGGCCCGTTCCTTGATTTTTTTTTATATTAGTACCATAAAGGGGACACATTTTAACCTCTGCCAAAATGTAGAGTTGGTCAAGGGCTATTAATTGTACTATGATACGCATGCCAGTAGCTTAATGGCCGCTAGGGAGCGCTGAAGTTCCAAATCTTTGGTTTGGGGCCAATAAGTAGAGTTTAAAGAGAATTCCATGATTCCTTCATTTATTATTGAACACTAGCGTGCACCTTTAAGTAGAAACATTATTTTTAAGATTTCCAGTTTACAAACAGCTTTGGACAGGGTTCAACAAGATCGTTGGATGGGGTATTTCAACCTTAAAGATATATGCGGGTGTCAACACACACGCCACCTAGCGGCTCCTATTTTTCTTTGAAATATTTCCTTATTATCATAAGCTGAGATTAATTTGTGCACCATTTTCAATATCTACAGGGTTTATTGTTATTACAGCAGTTTTGAGCCATGTTTTTTAAGATTCATTTTCATTGATTATGCTACTTGATTGCTAAATTTGGGTGATGTGGTCAACTTCAAATGACCACATCTTTTTTAACCCTGTCAACATACAGTTTTTCTTTGGTAAATCTGTAGCATAATACACCATATATATGTGTAGAAAGTTTTGATGAACAATCACCGATCATTTTTTTTATATAGTGAAATGTGAAAAAAAAACACATTTTTCCATAGACTTCAATGCTAAAGAACTATTATTTTCAAGTGGCTGTAGAAAAAAAAATAAGTCGATGAGATGTACTTTTTTTTCATTTCTTGCTTTCTTATATAGTCAGGAACGATCCCTGAACGTTTCATGAAAAAGTCACCGACCAATCTTTTTTCCATTGAACACCCACCTATACCTTTAAAGATGCATACTATTTGGTGCCAATCCTTTCAGAGTTTAGGAAATATTTCAGATTTTATTGGGCTGGGGCGACAACTGATTTATGCCCATCATCAACTGTTGCATAATATTTTAACCTTTTTCACCTTGTAAAGTATTAAGTCCTGGGTAAGACCTTAAAGGGCCTTTCTGTCTCTTTTCTCTGTCTCTCTCTCCCTTCTTCTCTATCTCTATTTCCTGGGTATGATCATAAACTGCCTGCCTCTCAGCTCTCCCGCCCTTGATATAACACTTCAAAGTGTTGATAAGGGCGTAAAGCCACCAATCTCACTCACCTATTAACCATGACATTGTTAGATTTGGCCATTTTTGTGCCAGTTCCAGATGCTAATGTTAATTGTTCATTGATATCTTAGTTCAATATTGTACCTTTTTCAGTTTGGGTGATGGGCCAGTTGATTCATCAGCAGGGTGCTTGGCAGCCATTGTTGACCATGCCGATCATTGGGAGGTGAACACCGGTATGGCCAGTGTTAGATTTTGTGATTAAAACTACTTTATTTTATTCAAAAACGTCTTTGTTTTGCGTGTAAAGTCACTAATCAGGGACCCATGTTTCTAGTTGTGCAACATGCAGCTTGCCGCCATTACCATCAGACACGGAATCAACTCTTTAATTGTTGTTATCCCAGTAAGGCAAATTTGAGCATCACGCCACCTAGTGTTTAAAATATTACGTCATCGAGCGGAGACAATAACATCCGCTCTCTGCCCCAGTGCATATGCTCAATCTAGACATGATGTTTATTTAGTGTTTAGTTATCATAAGATGACAATCAAATTAAAGTTTTTCTCAGAGCTCTCATTCTGGTTGTATGTATAACCGGGTATAACCTGATGATTATTTTATTTCACCTCTGGAATGAAGTGCCCATAGACTTTGTATAGGCTTGTTATATACGAGTGGGAAGAAATATGTTTGATTTGTCCCTAGGGAAGAAACAGATGACCCAGTTTATCCTTCTGCGTTTTCATTGGTTAGTGGGAGAGTTGGCCAGCTTTGTCTTGGTAACACGTCATGCCATGACGCTGCGTCGTCTGCTATGCATTGAAAATGCGGAGCCCGTCGTTAACGTTATGACGGCCGTCATAAATTTAAGCGTCAAAGGAATTCCATACACCCTTGATGTGTTTCTCTCGCAGTAAGTTACCATAATTAAAGCAATCTAATATGTTTAAAATCGTTTGTAAGAGGTCAAATAAATCTCGAACTAACCTTGGTCCTGTCTATGGGATCTTTCTTCACCTTGTTCACCTTCACCTTCGCCTTCAACGAAGAAAGATCCCACAGACAGCACCACGGTTAGTTCTATATATTTATTTCATGTCTTCTAATCCTGGAAAGTTTGCTATGTCTGTTGTTGCTGTTTGTTTGCATATGGGTCAGTTGTTTGGAAAATGTACAGTTCATTTTCACCGATTCTCTGAAATAACTCAAATTTCAGACGAAAATAAAGTTCAAAATACAGTTCAACCTAACCAAACAGATTGCTAGAATCAATGCAATGCCGAATATACACAAATTTACCTAGTATTGACCAAATTGCAGCCTAATTTAGGATAACGTCCAAACTGTGTACACTGAAAGACCCAACCTCAGTGAGTGACCGATTTTTCTCAGGAATTCGCTGGCATCCAATTGCCAGGCACTGACCGAGAAAAAAACGATCAGATTTTCAGTGACCGAAAAAAAACGGTCAGATTTTGTTGACTGAAAAAAAAAACGGTCATCACTTTTGGTGACCGAGAAAAAAAAACGGTCAGAAATTTGGTGACCGAAAAACGAAAAACAGTCAGTGACCGATAAATCCGAGTCATCTCAATGCTGACTGTTTTTTGCAGGGTGTTTTTTTTACCAATATTTGACCGGTTTTTTTTGGTGGTAACCAAGATTTGACCGTTTTTTGTCAGTGGCCCTTTAACTTGACCGTTTTTTGTTAGGATGACGGTTTTTCAGTCATTCAAATTATAGGGGTTATGAAAAATAGGAATTCTCAGGTTTTATAGTACTATTATCCCCTGTGACACACCGGGAAGCTGCAATTCCTGGGGTGTCACAGGCTAGTACTATACCCCTGATGAAAACCTAAAACAATTTCAATATGACTAACTAGAAAGGAAATGGTAACAAACACTGGAAATCATATAAAGCAACACTTTATTTACATTCATCACATACACATTTATTACTTTATTTACAATTGTGTGTGCTTGGCACAGCCAGGCATTGGGGAGGACTAGCCTCTCATTGCAGATTATTATCGGGCTTAAAATTGTAGTTGACTGAAGCCTCAAAATGAATCAAAATAAATATGAAACTACCATAATTTATGAACTGAGACATCAAGACAGTATGTATTTTCATATTTTAACCAATGCACTGCCACAAGTATGCGGTTAAAAATAACACAGGTTACTGAAGCCTCGAAATACAATAATCTATCACAATACTTCATCACATAGATATATCAATAGTGCATAGCCATACCACTTATAAATGGCACCGTTTGCTTTCACAAATAAGCCGCCTCATACCTTACATTCATATTTATTTTAACAGCTTAAAGGGTAAAAAATACCTTCGGTATCAGGGATAACAGGGTCAATTATACCTTTACGGGAACCTGTATTCAGGGCCCATATGTTAAGGTAGGGCCTACAGGATTCCGGAAAAAGGATCGATTCAGAGCCAGAACATGAGCCTCTGCCCCCGTATTACTAAACCTTTAGGGCTGAAATTGAGCTTATTGTTGGAATAACAGATGAGTTGATCATTGGAATAACAGATAAATGAGTTGATTGTTGATCCCCCCCTTTCTACCATGCGCCGCCCCACCCCGTTATGAGAGGGGGGAGTGGAGGAAGGAATGAGGTGAGATGGAGTGAGGGTATGAGAGGGGGTTGGGTGGAGGAAGGAAGAGTCTAGATGGGGTGAGGGTATGTGAGGGGGTGAGTGGAGGAAGGGATGAGGTGAGATGGAGTGGGGCTATGAGAGGGTGAGTGAGTGAGTAATGGTATGAGAGGGGGTGAGTGGAGGAAGGGATGAGGTGAGATGGAGTGAGGGTATGAGAGGGGGTTGGGTGGAGGAAGGAAGAGTCTAGATGGGGTGAGGGTATGTGAGGGGGTAAGTGGAGGAGGAGAGAGGTGAGATAGGGTGAGTGGATGAGAAGTGGGGTGGAGGAAGGGATGAGGTGAGATGGGGTGAGTGAGATGGAGTGAGGGTATGAGAGGGGGTGAGTGGAGGAAGGGATAAGTTGAGATGGTGTAAGAGTGAGTGAGTGAGTGAGATTGATTGCTTTACTCCCTTATCAACACATTGAAGTGTGTTATATCAAGGGCAGGAGAGCTGAGAGGGAGGCAGTTTATGATCGTACCCAGGAAACAGCGATAGTAGAAGAAGGGAGAGAGAGAGACAAAAGAAAAAGAGACAGAAAGGCACTTTAAAGATGGAGTGAGGGTATGAGAGGGGGTGAGTGAAGGAAGGGATAAGGTGAGATGGGGTGAGGGTATGAGAAGGGGGTGGGGGAGGGGAGAGGTAATGCGGTGAGGTTATGAGAGGAGGTTAGTGGAGGAGGGGAGGGGCGAGATGGGGTGATTGGAGGAAGGGATGAGGTGAGATGGGGTGAGTGGATGAGAGGGGGGGGTGGAGGAAGGGATGAGGTGAGATGGGGTGAGTGGATGAGAGGGGGGGGGGGGGTGGAGGAAGGGATGAGGTGAGATGGGGTGAAGGTATGAGAGGGGGGGAGGAAGGGATGAGATGAGATGGGGTGAAGGTATGAGAGAAGGGGTGGAGGAAGGGATGAGGTGAGATGGGGTGAAGGTATGAGAGGGGGGGTGGGTGGAGAAAGGGATGAGGTGAGATGGGGTGAAGGTATGAGAGGGCGGGGGGGGGGGGGGTGGAGGAAGGGATGAGGTGAGATGGGGTGAGTGGATGAGAGGGGGTGAGTGGAGGAAGGGATGAGGTGAGATGGGATGAGGTGAGATGGGATGAGGTGAGATGGAGTGAGGGTATGAGAGGGGGTGGGTGGAGGAAGGAAGAGTCTAGATGGGGTGAGGTTATGAGAGGGGGGGGTGGAGGAAGGGATGAGGTGAGATGGAGTGAGGGTATGAGAGGGGTGGTGGAGGAAGGGATGAGGTGAGATGGGATGAGTGGATGAGAGGGGGGGGGTGGAGGAAGGGATGAGGTGAGATGGGGTGAGTGGATGAGAGGGGGGTTGGAGGAAGGGATGGGATGAGATTGGGTGAAGGTATGAGACGGGGGGGGAGGAAGGGATGAGGTGAGATGGGGTGAGTGGATGAGGGGGGGGGGGGTGCAGGAAGGGATGAGGTGAGATGGGGTGAGTGGATGAGAGGGGGATGGAGGAAGGGATGGGATGAGATGGGGTGAAGGTATGAGAGGGGGGGGAGGAAGGGATGAGGTGAGATGGAGTGAGGGTATGAGAGGGGGTGGGTGGAGGAAGGAAGAGTCTAGATGGGGTGAGGTTATGAGATGGGGCGTGGAGGAAGGGATGAGGTGAGATGGAGTGAGGGTATGAGAGGGGTGGTGGAGGAAGGGATGAGGTGAGATGGGGTGAGTGAGATGGAGTGAGGGTATGAGAGGGGTGGTGGAGGAAGGGATGAGGTGAGATGGGGTGAGTGAGATGGAGTGAGGGTATGAGAGGGGTGGTGGAGGAAGGGATGAGGTGAGATGGGGTGAGTGAGATGGAGTGAGGGTAAGAGAGGGGTGGTGGAGGAAGGGATGAGGTGAGATAACCACACAATTAATATAGGCCTATACAAATAAGGTGTGGAGGGGAGGTGCAGTGCAGAGGTCAATTTCAGATCCGCTTCTTGTGATATGATGTACCATCTAGTCGCTAGTGTCATTCTCCATCACTGGATTTTGAACCAATTTCGGTGTAGAGTGAGATGAATGGCCTAGTCCATGGTGGCTGTTGAGTTGCAGTTGGCTTCATCATGACACCATCCTCTGCCATCATGATTTATATTGTTGTTTAGCGCCAAAGTCCCTGAAATTATAAAAACATTAACTTTACCATATTATACTCTTTTACATGACATGCACATGGTTAATTTCGCAAAAAGTTAATTTCGCACTCCCTGCACATGTTTTGATTAGATGATTTTAGGTGAGTAAAAATATATACTTGCCCCCAAAATCTCATGATTTTCATTGCCTGGTCATCTTAATTCATCTATATAGTTAATGCTATTGGGACGTGTTCAAGTTCCAAATCCATACAAATATAATGATCTGCTAGGTACAATGGAAAAATCTATAAAATTTTAGCACTGAAGTCTCTTAGGAAATTATGCTGAAAATACACCAACGCCACCGTTCTTCATGTAAAAATAAAAAAATTGTAAATGTAGCCTACAAGTCTATGTTTTTTTTTCATTTTTTCCTATGTTTTATGCAAATCAAAGTAAGAAGTTTATGTGTTTTAGGGTGGTTTTTTTTTTTCAGTTTGGTTAGAGCAGACTAGTGCAGCTCGCCTCGCATGATATAAGAAGTTTATGTTATCATTTGGATTAAGCTATATTTAACCCCCAAAAATGCTTAAAATGCACCAGAGAGTAAGGAAAACCCTTTGGGAAGACCCCAGGCCTCATGCCCGGCCTCATGGGCTGGGATACTGTCCCGCAAGCCTGAAAAAATGTTGGCATCTCTGTGATTAAAATACGATTTTTACAGCACCCCAACCCCCAGCTGGGTGGGTGGCTCTCTCCGCTTGCAAGGGATCTGGCCTAGGCCCACATGGGAGGCAAAGCTACGCTAGGAATCGTGGACGATTTTCTTAGACAATTAAGGTGCATAGAGACCTAATTCTGGTTTGATTCATTAGATATGGTCATTCTGAGTATTGATCGGCACAACCAGCCTTCCATACAGACTAGAGCATTTTATTTATGCAATCAACTTGGTTCCATCATTCCCATTCTCCCCGCCCCTATGCGCTAAAAAGTCGCGCAGCGTTTTACGGGAGCCATACTCCCGTAGAGGCAGCATGACTGACCCATAGGCGGGTTGCTCCAACCCCAAACAAGCTAAAACACCGTGACCCAACACGATGTCAGTAGGCCTATTGTTTATTGTTTAAATCAAAATCGATCCTTCACGTCTGACAGCTCGGGGAGAAGTGAATGCTCAGGTAGCTTCTGTCGCCTGCGTCCGCCGCTCTTTCAGTAGTGGACACTAGGTGGCAGCTCCTCTCGCGTTGATATCCACAATGGGAACATTATATCACATATAATAATAGTACTTACCTGGAGGGATTTGATGAAAATTTCCAACTTAAAAGTGCAGCACTGGTGAGGATGGTGCCCGGCGATGAAATAGCTTGTTTTGGTGCTACACGCTAGGTGGCGCTGTGAGGCCCATGTTAGGACATAGAGCTAATAGGTTAGCCTAGACAAAGGATGCATAGACTAACGTTACAGACCTACCTAGTCTTAATGAAATTATAACTGAGTGTGTGCTAACGTTTTTTTAACAGATTTTATTTAGACTTTCTATACAGTATTAAGTTAGTGAGAGGATTGAATATCGAAACCCTCTAGGCATATAGGGTAGGCCTACATGGGGTATCAGTAATACCTATTTTAAACCATGTGATTTTTGATGATTAAAATAAAATATAATGATTGGGCCAACATCTTTTTTAATTTCATATTTCATTTCTTCAGGCAATGTTCAAACATTTCGCAGTCCATGTGTGCATTGGGTATATATGAGCCAGTTCGTCAGAAAATGTACAATTGGTAATTTTGGTCTTAGATTTGGGTTATTTGAAAAGATTTGAAAAGGCGAATTGTACATTTTCTGACGATTTGACCCATATATGCCCAATAGTTATATCATGTGCATATTCATTAAAATGATAAAGATGTATTTAGATGTATACATGGTAGTAGTAGCCTATATATAGGCGTTATAAGGGTGCTTCGTTTCCTGGTAAGATATTGGGTTTATGGGAAATGTGTCAATTCTATTATTATATACCATTGGAGGGTAAGGTAAAGTCAGCCTCCATGCCCATCCCACCACACACTCCCCCGTTCAGTGAGTGAGTGAAGGCTTGACCCGGCCACGGTGACTAGCTTGTTTGTCTCCTAGCAACCAGCAAACATATATATGTATACAGACTATATGCTGCACGTCTTGCATTATTGTTGTTGTATTCTAAATATAATGGGTTAGGCCTATAATGTGTATATGGGCAGAGGGTCTGTGACCTGTGCCGCAGCCATTATCATTCCCATTACGGAATGATTATTTCGTTGTTATTTGGACATAGGCACTCAGCATTAATTAAAAAAATTATGAGCTATTATGTGTACAACTTTTACTCCCAGTCGGCCGCCACCCCTCGACGGGAGGTGGCGAGCGAAGGTGTCAAAACAGCAATTAGCACTTGGCCATAGCGACCCGCCAGCTTTGTATATAGCGATGTATATTTTATTTCAAGCTATCCCATCTGAAAGAAAACTGGGCTGTGTATGAAAATGGATTTATTTTAAGAATGATAAGATTTCAAATGATCTTGCTGTAGAACTGGTGTAAGCAGTTTTTGCCACGAATTGAGCTTTTCTCTCTTCACTTTCATTTTTTCGATTAGAGCATTATACAATTTTTTGCTGGAACATGATAGGATATCGATACATTTGCTATTGACATTTATATCTATATTCCCTTTGTCCTCGCAGGGGGGCGAAGTTTGTAGTACTCTGAGCCACTCTTTAGGTATTGCTTTTCTCAGGTCTTTTCTGGATATTCATATAGATTATCAGATTATTATGAAATCGTATTTTTATTTGCTGCTGTGAATACTCTAAATAAATAAATTGTGATGTGTTTCAGGAAATGAGTCACAAGCCGCAAAATTAATATTTTCCCCAAGGATTTATTTACAAGATCTCTTTGGTGGAATGTTCTGATTTTTATAGGTCTAAACGCTTTAAGACGTATTAATTCATGTGACAAATTTCCAGACGGTGTATTAAATATATATCTGTGTCTTACAAACCTTTAAGGAAATTAAAGTATAGCTCATTAAACTGTAATGATTTATTTGTGGTAGTATATTGTGGCATATTAATTGTGCCCGATTTCCTGATGTGTGAAATATTTCGATTCTATTATACTATTGGAGGGTAATGCAAACATCACCCTCCCCGAAACCTAGCTTCCCCCCCCCCCCCTGTGCTCCCAATATTGTATCTGTTCCACCACACCTCTCTGTGAATACACTATCCTACAGTATGTCGCACATTTTAACACTTGTGAATGCCCCATTTCGTTCCCCCATACTCATGGGGGTGTGGCATCATTTTTGCACGTTTGAAAGCTAAGGTGAAACTGAAACACAGGTTATTCTGTGTTCAGAAATCGACACGATTGTTACAAAGTCTTATTTAGAACAATTGTTAATAAGCAACAATTGAGTAGTAATGGTTTGGGAGGGTTGAAAAAGTGTTTTGACAGAAAGTATATTGCTTGATTAAGGCAGAGCTATGTAGTCATATACATAGGGCTCAGTCAGTGGAATAGCCTCGTGGTCAATCTTAAAACAATTGTCGACCATCAGCTCTTTAAGTATCCCCTATTAGAAACGTATTGGGTAAACATCTTTGAAGCATAAACACAAATTGTTTTTAGACGGTCTTGTTGTTTTTAATCTGTGCGGGGAGATTGACAAATGCTATGGATCACCAAACTAGGCTTTACCAGTGTCAAGAACTAGCCGGTGTATTTCGAGTTAAAAGCTTATATAATACCTAGAGTTTGCAGTATGGTAGAGGTAATTGTAGTAGCCTTTGATATAGACGTTTCCCAATGTCGACGGGACAGAAAAAAACAGTCACTGACTGATATTCCCATCGGCGCTACGGAAAATCAGTCACTGACTGAGATTACCATGAAGGCACTGAGAAAAACCAGTGATGGCTGTTTTTTACCGAGGTGACTGATAATTATCAGTCGCGCCCATTTGCGGCTGAAAATAATCAGTCATTGCTGGGGAAATATTTATATCTGACTGATAAAACGGGCGTGGGTTTTTCAGTGTAGAGCTGCTAATTGTACATTGTTTGAAAATCTGACCCACTTACTTCAGCCGCACCAGAAGTCACCACCTTAGCGCAGCAAGCCTGAGGCTTCTCATATATGCCCCTGGTGTTAAATTCACCCACAATACCGTCTAACTAGAATTATTCAACTAATTGGTATTGATTGGTGCAGGATTGGTAATTGGTGTAGGATTGATATCACTAGGATCACACAGGAACACTCCCCTACATATCAACACCAAATTTCAGTCTGATAGATATATCCATGTATTTCTGAGGTCATTTTATACAGCAGATTTAGCTACTTTACTTGTGAATTTCCGCCCAGGGATATTTCAAACTTTTTTTACACAAATAAAAATACCAAACTTAAAATATAGAAATACTTAAGATGTCCTAATGTTTACATCTTTTCAAATATGATAAAATCTTTTTTTGCGACTTGTGACTCATTTCCCTGGAACACATCACAAATGGGTATTGTAGTAGTAAACTTCATGGATCAGTGCAATTCCACTATATCTGCCCTATTTAGTCCATTCTGGGTCAGATTTAATCATGAGCATGTAGACCTTTTTGTCCAGTACATGTTAAACCTTCAATTAGGAGTAGGGAAAGGTAATAGGGGGATTGCAATGCAACACATTTTATTCATACAATTCAGTTAAGTTCACCAGTAACTTTTAATCACAAACATATAATTATTCAGCACAAGCAAGTATTTGTACAGTAATAGATTAAATGTACATGGCACTTGACAAGTGGTAAAATGAAATGTCTGTCGGTGTTCACATTGACTCAAACGCAAAGCTGGAAGCACAACTGGTTTTTATTTTCTATATGGAAATAAATTTTAGATGGTGAGTGAAATAAAATAGATATGCTGGAGTCTATTGTTCGTCCTTGGATGTATTAATAATAATAATAATCTAGTGTCAATATAGGAGATGTGTAGTGGACATACAAGCTGTCCAGGTGCTATAGGTTATATAATGTACAGAGAAATGATAAAGTATGTTATTGGTTTTTTCGCTCCCTGGCAGTGCAAATCTGGCATATATGGCCGAAATAAAACAAGCTATAGAATCAAAATACATCACTATTATTATAATAACACCTGATAATTAAGCATCAAATCCCAAACAAATATTGAAGTTTATACTTTCGGTTTATATGGTTTATAGTAAGTTAGAGTCAGTTAATTACTATGAACCGAAAATAAATAGGTCAGTCTTTAAGAAAATGTACAATTGGCAGTTGTACACATTTAGGAAATTCTCCTGAACTAGACTGAAAAATGATGAATACCGGGTATATCTGAATATATTAAGTGGTATTGCATAGATTTAAAGTATGAGTTCTGTTATATTAAACTGCATTTTGAAGCTAATTTTCGTCTTAAATGTGGGTTACTTGAGAGGATTTTCTGAAAATCGGACCCAAATAACACTTTACCTGGAGTGTACCTTCAGATTCTTCAACATCAAAGCTGACTATTGGGAAGCTGTGTATTCTTCCAATACATTGTCAACACATTTAGACACCTCAAGGGTTGAAAGCAGTATTTTGGTGTTTTAAAGAGCATTTAAATGTCAAATATATATATGGGTCAGATTTTCAGAAAATGTACAATTCGTCTCCACCAATCCTCTCAATTAACACATAAATTATTTATGGCAGAAATGAGCTTAAAAAATATACCCGGTATTCATGCCGGTATTCATCCTTTTCCAGCTTGGTTTAGCAGAATTTACTAAATGTGTAGAGCTGCCAATTGTACATTTTCTGAAAATCTGACCCATATATAACTTATATCATCATAAAAGCGAGTATGATGGTGTAGTCGAGGTATTTCACCTTTTAGTTGGTTTCTACACTTTATGTTAGTATAATTATATTGTATTTTTTTACCCTGTTACACCTTTGACTTAGTACTTATACAAATAAACATAGACTACTATTTTTTACCTGATTTGTATCGATTAAATAAATATCACTAACTAGTACTTTCAAAGTGCTTTTAAAAGTTATATATTGTAGTAACTGTATTTCACGCCAGAGGGTAGCAAGCCGTAGTTTGTTGTTTTAAAGAGTATATAAATGTAAAAAATGTATACAAATAGTTCATATCATCCCTCCCTCCCCACATGATCAACCTTGAGATAACGATTAGACCTGGATATCACTTGTTAAACCAGTATCTCAGTCTTTACATTGACCCGGACTCATACACGGTAAGCTCCTACTCGGGTGCGTCGCTTAAAATGGCGGCCCACCTTGCTCGTGATTCGATCGCCAGGCATCAACCAAAATATGTATTCATGTTAGCCGGCCTATGCTCTATTACTCGCAAGGATAGGGAAACCAAGCAAGTTTACCTTGTAAACAAAGATATCAGAAAAGCGGTTGACCAATACATCACAGATATGGATCACGCCGAATATACAATATCGCAGGCCATGTTACCTAAGCACACTTCAATCATATTCGGCACCGTCACTGGTATGGATTTGTCCGTATATAACCAACTACCCCACTACCACCCCGACCAAGACACCTTGAACGACACCATCACTCGTGTAAACCAAGTGATAACAGAGAGGAATGTTGCCAACTGCCTACCTACACCTTTTATTAACTCCTACGTCCACTCAAACGAAAAACATCGCCATCGCAACACCTATTCAAGATTGGCTCCTGATGGCTGCCACCTTCCCCCGAATGGGCTCGACGAGTGGGCCTGGAAGCTGACGAAGGCTTGCAGATACCTCTAGGCACAGTCTGAATATAATAATGACTTGAGTATCCTTTCTTAAGCACCATCGTTGACGGTGCTAAAATAATAATATTGAACCCTATTAAATATTTCAGCAAAACAACTTAGGGACGGTGATATCTCCCCTCCCAGAGGTGGGTGACTCTAATCTATATTAACTTGAATCCTTCTACACCAGATCTCAAACACTGATATATTCTTATGGACCTAAATGCCAACCCAGTGTTCAACTCAGTTTATCAAACCACTTTACTGTATGACTGAAAACTTATGCCATGTGCTACAGGTTATTACTAAATGTTATTACCACTGCTTGCATTGTGATAACTAAGGTTATTATAATTTAAAATGTGGCGATTCCCATACTGTCTGATTAACCGATTGATTGCTTGATTAATTGTTGATTGCTTGTATGATAACTTATACCAAGCGTTACACAATATTACCATGGCTTGCATTGTGTTAAATTGTGATAAATTGGGTCATATATAAAAATAAAAAATGGTGACAAATCCCCTATTGATTGACTGATAGATTGATTGATTAATTATTGATGGCTTGACTGATTGATAAATATTGATAGTTGTTGACTCAGGATTATATGACATGTTACGATATGCACTATACCATGTATTGTATACACTACGCTTCATTACAGCTTAGTGATACCTATACTTACACCCTTAATAGTCCAAACACATATATGTATAATTCTCCACCAGTGGGTGCGTGATACTACACCACCCTTGTTCCTGCCTATAGCCTTTATATATTACAAACGTAATATAAGTTTTTCAAGAAAATGGACAAGCTAGAATCAACCCAACAACTAGATTCGTTAGCTACGTCCAGAGGATTTAAAATTATTGGTCTCAACATACGAAGCCTGTTGAGGAACTTTGAGGAGGTGGAAACTTTGTTGTTTAAATCTAAAATTGACTCCCTGTTACTCTGCGAGACATGGCTCTCAAAAAAGGTCTCCAGTAACCAGATTTCAATCCCTGGTTACAAACTTTTTCGACATGATAGGACTGGGGGTAAGGCTAGAGGAGGAGGTATAGCTATGTATGCAAAAGAAGACTTAGTGATAGATACCAACCTATATTCGCACTTGAATACAAGCAATCCTGATCTTGAGATGCAAGTATTTAAAGTTGGTGACGAAAAACAAAAAATTAAGGTCATTCTCAGTATTTATCGCCCACCTAGTGGAAAATATGTATTGGCACTAGAAAGTATAAAAAACGCTCTGGATTCTATTCCAGAGAACAATGAAATATACTTGATAGGTGATTTCAATATAAATTGCTCTGACAATACAAATCCAAGCAAGGAACTTGCGAAACTCATGAATGCAAACCAACTGGTCCAGTATATAACTTCTCCCACGCGGGTAACCTCCTCCTCAGCCACCACCTTAGACCATATCTACACAAACTCAAGATTCATTCTCTCAAGTGGGGTTCTTAAATTGAACATTTCTGATCATAAACCAGTCTACCTGATAAGGAAAAAACAGAAGAATAATTTTACTAGAACTACCTTTACTACTCGAAGCTATAACAATTTGAATTATAATATCTTCTTCCAAATTCTGAAAGACCACGACTGGACCCAATACTACCAAATGAGAGATCCAAATGAATGTTGGGTTTACTTCGAAAACTTCATATTCACCATTCTCGATAGAATGTGCCCTGTACGTGAATATAGAAATGTCCGAGCCAGATGTGATTGGATAAATGGGGAACTTTTTACTCTGATGAAACAGAGAGACAAGTACTTCCAATTAGCAAAAAAGTATAAATCCGCTGATCTCTTTGACCAAGCAAAGAATTTAAGAAGACAAACTAACAAACTAGCGAAATCGCTCAAAAATAATCACATTAAACAAACACTTGAACATTGTGCCGACGACCCACATAAATTCTGGGAAAAAGTGAAACCCCTCATAAACCCTGAAAAAGTAAAAACGCATGAGCAAGTAAAATTAACCCAAAATGATGAATATATTGATGAGAAGGAGGTACCCGACTGCTTTAACACCTACTTTGCCTCAATAGGCACAAAACTGGCAGATCAAATACCTCCACTCGCTCAAACTGAGCGAACTCTCTATGAAGCGAATCAAGCACGTGAAAGAACATATCCACCTTTCCATTTCGGTCAAATAAATACCGAAACCCTAAGGAAGACGATTAGTAGTTTATCCCAACACAAGTCGTCGGGATTAGTAAACTTAAGTGCTGACCTTCTGAAGAAAATACTACTTTGCCTCATAGATCAATTCAAATTTTTGCTAGAATTATCACTTGCTACCGGAGAAATACCAACTAAGTGGAAGTCAGGTAAGGTGACCCCTTTGTTCAAAGCTGGCTCGGACACAGATCCTGGAAACTACTGCCCCATCTCTAGTATATGTATCCCAGCAAAGATCCTTGAAAAAACCGTCCAACTACAATTAATGTCGCACTTGGAGACAAATAATATTCTTTTCAATGGACAGTTTGGATTTAGATCTGGATACTCGACTAATGATGCGGTTGTGGCATATCTAAATCAGGTCTATAAAGCTATAAACGAGAAGGAATATTGCCGTGCGGTCTACTTGGATTTCAGGAAGGCCTTTGACACCGTCGATCACACCATCTTACTCAACAAACTTGAGAAAGTGGGATTAAAAGAACGTGAACTTGATTGGTTTAAAAATTATCTCAGCAACAGACAACAACAGGTAGTAATTAATAACAAAATTTCAAACCCAAAATTCATCACTTGCGGTGTACCTCAAGGCACCACACTCGGCCCAATTCTTTTTTCAATCTACATTAACGACCTTCCTTTACAAGTGCTTAAATCGAACCCCCAGATGTTCGCTGATGATACGATTATTTGCAAATCAGGCAAAGATATTGGAACGGTCACAAAAGACCTTCAATCTGACCTTGATAATATAACCAACTGGTGCAAAGAAAACAAGATCTCACTAAATGAAAACAAATCAAAAGCGATGACGTTCTTGCCGAGGCCTTCCCTGGGATCCAAGTGGAAAGCTGATTCTCATACTTTCAAACTCCAACTAGGTGTCAACCAGCTAGAAGATGTGGATGAATATAAATACTTGGGAACTATCGTTGACAGTTCCCTCTCATTCTCAAAACACCTGAATTCAATAAAAAAGAAAATATCATACAAGTTATGGTTGTTCAGACACCTGAGAAGTAGACTGAATAGGTACCTGAGTGCTCAGGTCTACAAAACCACAATATTGCCCCTCATTGACCAATCAGACATTTTTTACGATTCAGCCCCACGCTCAAACTTAAAATTCTTACAAACATTTCAAAACAAAGCCCTCCGAATCATCACAAAAACCAATCGCTTTCAAGACGTAGACCAGTACCACGCCCAATTCAGTCTGCTTCCTTTGAAACAGAGAAGAAGGCTACATATATTGCAACAAGCAAATAGATTAAAAACCCATCCAGAGTATTTAGACCTTCGCCAATTCCAAACGCGCCAATTCCAACAGGGAAAAATACTATTTAAATGTCCTCTTCCGAGGCTGGAGTTAATTCGTAAATCACTGTATTATAAAATACCCTTTTATTGGAACAAGTTGGAGGCCAACCAGCAGCAAATTGAAACGCACAAAAATTTCGCAAAAAATGTCAGAACCAATACTATTTGGCTAGATGACCTCTATCTATACTAGACTACACCTGACAGGCCCCAAGCTAACTTCCGGTAAGGGTATTGTGTGTCCACCTCTCAAACCCTCAATTGTTCCTCAACAGCTTCATTTATCTATTGTATGCCGAGCTTTCTGCTCTATTTGGACAAGTTCCATAATGATAATTGTTTATTAATAGCTTATATATGTGTGTGTATACACACATATATATATATACACATATCTCTACACAAATCCTATGATTGTGTAATTAAAATGTACTATTTAAATACCATCATAGGTTATTATCTATTGAGTAAACCTCATACAATACTGTACAATTGTTACTATACTGACCATCTTGCTACGGAAAATCAGAAAATTTACTGACACCAGAATATATAGAGGCGGCCATTAGATCGTTGACCTAATGGTCGATTGTTACCTCTATATACTTGTACCAATGTGTCCAGTAGGGCGTGAGATCCTCCCAATAGGGAGATTGACCCACTGACCATGTCCCCCTCGTCATAATAAAAGTAACAACAACAACAACAACTTGTACCTTTGGCCTTTTTGGAATAAGCATTCCATGAGTGTTGTGGCGGGAAGAAAGTTGATTAGCCTTTGAGTCGGTAGCGGGCGAGGTAGATGTATGTCTGAATGAGACTAACTAATAACTAAATAAATCTTACAAGTTTAGATCCAGAAAATGACCCGCACAAGGATAGGAAAGTATAGGGAGCGTTTTGCAGGGTTAGTTTAGTTAAATTATGTTTGTTATCGACCCCCCCCCCCTCTCCTCTACCCCCCCCCCCCTACGGGGTGTCCCCGTACACACAGCCGCCACTGGCGTTATGTGTGTACGGGAGCCTGTGCCTGTATGCCTGTGCCTGCGGGAGTGTGGCGTTGTGTCGTGTGCAAACAGAGAGGTGAGAGGGGCGAAAGGGGTGAGTGCCGTGTGCAAAGAAAGTGTCCAATTTGAGTGAAAATGACACTTCTTAGATTTAAAATTGCTAATTACCTTTACCATATTATACATAAGTCGTCCCCTAAAAAGGCCTCATGAGAAACACAACTTGCCATTAAGACAATGTAATGGTGGGCATTTACATGGGAAGACTGGGTGTTTTGTTGACGATGTCTGCAGGCGTCTGGCTCCGCCACCAGACCCCAGCAGACAATGATACTTTAGCAGAAGAATCTGTATTTCGTTACCTTTTAAATGGAATAATCGCCGAGTTTCTAGCTTTAATATGACAGCAATACATCCATATGATAATCCTAGATTATCTACGTTTGGTTTGGAAGCCATTACGACCGGAAGTGTCTCACAGGAAGGAGCCGGGTGGAGCAGTCTGGGAAACTATGTAAAGCTGGATGGAGCATTACGTAGTCACCACGCTGTGTCGATCGGCCGACATGGAATCGCCATTCACGCTAACGTTAACGAAAGTTGAACGAAGGTTGTCATTTACTAGTGTGCATTTCGGTTAAATCGACTCTACTAATGTGTAGGTGTATTATTTTTGTTGCCATTCATTGTAGTGGATGGCCAAGTTTGTAGGAAAATAAGTGCGAGAAAGCAAAATAAAGACCATGAGTGACCCTCTGATATTCGCTGTACAGTTATGGCGCTGCGGGCGTAATGTTTCGGTTTTTAGCATCCGCTTATTTTGATAAGCGTTTGGGCAGCCGTTCGTCTAGATTTTACATCATAATGGTATGTCAACCAATTTGACTTGTCTCATAGAAATCACAATTACTGCTGTATTTGTACCCCTTTGAAGGCAAATAAAAAAACCTCTTATCGTAACTTAAAAATGTGAATATAAATATTTTTCAGGCCCATGTGTGTATTCAGCAAACAGTGATTGCTTTATTAAAGGCTGGTTATGAAGTGTATGTAATCGCTGATGCAACGTCTGCACGCAGTCAGATGGATAGATTGGTGGCCTATGAGGTTTGTTCAGCAATAGGGCAGTTCATACATTCTTGTACCAGCTGCTAGCCGTGAGTGCGGGATGAACTTTTACCACTGCGCGCATGCGTGGACCCCTTGACTCACATCACTAGCAGGGCACATAATTATTGCTTCCAGTCCCCCGCCGACTGGAGGACGCACCTGGACACTTCAACCCTACGGCCACTGCCCCCTCGCTCCCCGTACTCCCCGTGCATAGCTTGTTTTTCTTGATACCCTCTGACAAAAGTTGCTATATTTTAAAATCTAGCGGATAATTCTAGCTGCCGTTAAGCAACATTATTCTAAACATATCATCTAATAAAATTCGATAGCAGACAATATAACAAAAGCTAGCATTTGAGAGAGAAAGATGGTGAAAGTTAGAAGCCTATGCATAAGGCATAGGGCAACTGTGTGACCGCCCGCTCAGCTTGGAGTTCCCGTTGTTACCACCGCCCTATATATGGCGCCACTGTCAATTTGTAAAGCCAGGTATTTCTATAACCTGCAAGCCCCATACAATAATTCTAAAGTTATGGTGTATATCAGGAAAATGAGCCACAAGTCGCAAAACTTATAATTTTCAAAGTCTTTTTTTCACAAGATCTCTTTATTGAAATGTTCTGATCTTTAAGGAGTTTAGCAATTATAGCCCTATAAATCCGTGTAACAAATTTCAGGACATTGTGTTAAAGATATCTTTGCGTTTTGAAGGCCTTTGTATGGAGTATATTTAGTTACTTTACTGGTAATTGCCCATCCAGAAACATTGCAAACTTTTAAAAAAATAAAAATATCAAACTTAAAGTATAGAAATACTTATGAGGTTTCCTGACTATCATTAGAATCGGCTTGATCTCATTTTTTAAAAATTAATGGTGATATCTCAAAACCCATATTTTGCGACTTGTGACTCATTTTCCTAAAACGATCACATTTTGTCCAGGCCCTTGTATCAAAATGGCCGTTTTCCAGGCCTTGAATTTACTTTTCAACATCCAAGGCTTTATTCTAGACATCGCGAAGAGCCTGTATGGGTCAAGTTTCCAGAAAATGTACAACTAGCCTTCACCAATTCCCTCAAATAACCCAAATTTAAGGAGGAAATGCGGTTCAAAATACAGTTCAACATCACCAGACAAATTTATTGAATGAACACTATACAGAGGATACTCAGATATACCTAGTATTTATCGTTTTTGCAATCTAATGTAGCAGAATTTGGGAGATGTGTAGAACTGTAGATTGTGCATTTTCTGAAAATCTGATCCGTATAGTGATGCACACAGTGCAGACTGATGTTGACTATTTCCAGCGTTTTCGCCATATGGGGGCTACTGTGACGACGAGTGAAGCGATACTCTTACAGCTGATCGGCGACAAGGACCATTCACACTTTAAGGCCATTCAAGGCATCATCAGAGTCAGAGCCCCAACATCCGGGCTTCTATCTTGGAGCCATTTGTAGACTAGGAATAAAACAGTGATATATTTTAACAGTTGGCACAGTTTTATTCATAGGACCAGAGAGGTTTATTCTGAAATTATACCGCCCTGTTAGTCCGTAATTGATGATATATTTTAATTTTTAATGATAAAAATCATACTTGCAAGAGACAAGCAAGAGATCTTTTCATATTAAAGGAGTAATTAATGCAAAGTTAGTAAAAAAGGCGCATATAACAATATATCCAGATGATTGCAAAGAATACCAACCAACTAAAATGACTGCAAAGCCTGTATAAATGAATTCTTCCCTGGCTGGTCTATCGCAATCTAGTGTCGGATTGTCACCATTAAGTCTCCCTGCCACAGATCCACGCGATAAATTTAGACTCCGATGTCAATCCACGATTTTTGTTTTTATTAATTTAATGAACTATTCTTTCTGTCATATATTATTTTTAATGTGGCCACATGAAAGAAAAAAAAAGATTTGTATTGTATGTTTTCTACGACCTGCTGTATCTGGCAATTATATGATGTTAAAGAAAGTAATGAATTGACAGTTCATCTTGTTAACTTGATCTAGATGTTTTCATGATATTTTCATGTCAAGTGAAACATACCGATATTGCGAAATCTTGGCAATAAAATTTGAAAAAAAAAGAAGAAAAAAAAGAAGAAAAATATATGGTTCAAAACAAAGCAGTCTCTTTGAATCAAGACAATATCAAATATATTCAGATATACCTAGTATTGACCTTCTTTACTGTCTAATTTAATACAATTTACTAAATGTGCACAGCTGCCAAGTGTACATTTGATGAAAATCTGACCCATTTAACTTTTCTAAACCATGAGAATGGGGTGTGGATCATGGAACAAGTGAGTACTCCGAGTATATGGGTCAGATTTTCAGAAAATGTACAATTCACTTTCACAAATTCTCTGAAATAACCCAAATTTCAGACGAAAATAAAGTTTAAAATACAGTTCAACCTAACCAAACAGATTGCTAGAATCAATTCAATGTCGAATATACTCGAATTTACCTAGTATTGACCAAATTGCAGCCTAATTTAGCAGAATTTACTAAATGAGTAAAGCTGCCAATTGTACATTTTCTGAAAATCTGACCCATATAAGTTTTTTGGTTGTTTATTAGGTTAGAAACATGGCACAAATCTCTTCCCGGTTTGGCTAGCTAAGCCTTCGTCAGGGGAATAAAGACAGTGGTAATAATTGTTGCTTCTATATACATGAAATATATGGGTCAGATTTTCCCAAAATGTACAATTGACAGCGGTACACATTTAGGAAATAAGGCTAAATTAGGCTGCAATTTGGCCAATACTAGGTAAATTCAACTATATTCGGCATTACATTGATTCTAGCAATCTGTTTGGTTAGGTTGGATTGTATTTTGAGAGTCCTTTTTGTCTAAAATGTGTGTTATTTGATAGGATTGGTGAAGACGAATTGTATATTCCCATATACACTTTCATGGCACAATATGTAAAATGTGTAAAACAAATGTGATTGGCTGATTGGGAAAGGGGGCGGAGGTTAAAATACCCACGTGATATGTATACATAGTGATATAGGGTTCTATGATTTGAAGACCTAGGTTTATATGACAATTAAAGACGATTAGTAAGAAGTTAGAGGGTATTGTGATACAGGTTTAGGGAATTAAATAAATAAGGACTCTATAATTATGAGGCCCAATCTTCAGCTAGCGTTAACAATTTCAAACATATATGTGATCAGTTTTAGGAAAATGAGTCATAAGTCAGCACCATATTTTATAAGAAGAGATCAAGCCGATTCTAATGATAGTAAACACCAGGACAGCTAATAAATATTTCTATATTTTAAGTTTGATATATCTATTTTTTTTTTAAAAGTTTGCAATGTTTCTGAACGGGTAAAGCAACCAAATATACTCCATAGAAAGGCCTTCAAAACGCAAGGATATGTTTAATAATATTTGATGTGTTTTAGGAACATGAGTCATAAGTCGCAAAAAATGGATTTTGAGATATCAGCATATTTAAAAAGATGAGACCAAGCTGATTCCAATGATAGTAAACAGTCTAATAATCTAATAGTTATTTCTAGATTTTAGGATTGATATTTTCATTTTTGAAAAAAAAGAATTTCCAATATTTCTTGGGGGCAATAAAGAGTAAAGTAACTAAATGTAGTCCATATTAGGACCTTTGAAACGAAAGGATATATTACATGGATCTTCCTGAAATTTGTTACATCGATTGATATAGCTATAAGTGATAAACTCTCCAAAATGCAGAACGTTCCAATAATGTGATCTGGTGAAAAAAACACTTGACATTTGCGACTTATGACTCATTTTCCTGAAACACATCACATATATTTATAAATTTGTTGCATGGATTTATATTGTTTCGAACTAGGGGTTCATTCGAGAACATAAAGAAAAGTGGATTGGATGTTGTCCTCCACTTAATATATATATATTATATTACCGCGTGTTCATCACTGACTAAAATACAAAGTATTATATAGCCAATGAGACTCCATTGAAGAATAAATCCATTTAATGTGTATGTAGTTTTTTTTAAATTAAATTGGTTGCAGCAAATCCATTCAAATGGTACAGAATATCCTATAGAGGGACAGAATCAAGTTGTAGTGGATATCACCCTTATATGAAAATCGAGTCAGTAGAAGCCAAGATATAGCACATTTTGTGTTTTGTGGCGGCCATTTTGAATTTTGCAGCTACCGGCCACCAGGGGGGTCAGCCAACTTGTAGCGAGCGTTTTTTGACAATCCCATGGCCTGATCTAACACCATGCTAAATTTCAGTAATCTACCACCAAGTGCACAATTTGCAGTAAATTGAAGGATTTCCTCCCAAAGTAAAAAATTGTTCCCTCCATTTTCACGTCAATCTGTGTGCCTCTGTGGGTGTTTTTAGATTATAGCAATGGTCTTATTGCAGGCCAATTTCCCGAAAAAAGTGCAAGAGTTGAGCTTGTGAAAAATAGTATGTTATTTCTAGGGTCATACTGCTTTAGTATGCAAAAAAAAACTTACCCCCAAGAGGTGGTCACGAAAACTCAAAAAAATGCATCAATATCCCATATGGCCAACTGTCTATTAAGTTGAAAGTGAGATTTGAAAATAGCCTATGTTTTATAGTCCATGTCAGCCGCGCAGCTAGATATAATTCAGTATAATAGCCTTGTCCCAGATCCTTTGTTCCCTTGGAATCATGCTGGTAGCAGTTTAGCTGGATACGCGGTGAATCACTCCTAGAGCTGGTTGCTGCTGGTTGCTGCTTTACTTCTAGTTCAACTCCTATTATACCAATATACTTGTATACAACTTATACAACACATCAAATTTGATCACTAACACTCCACATTTCAATGTCTGAGTGGCACAGTGAAAGGGAATTATCAATTGATTTCATTTTATCCTTTATCTAATATCTTTCATATATAAACATATATTCTATTTTTTATTTTATTTTACCACGTCTGTCTAAAATTAAAGACTCGAGATATTGAAAAAATCTGACATAAAACAGCTCTTTAGAAATGTATAATAATTTTTCATCAACTGGACACAGAATTCACTGTAAAATACAACTCGCCAACTTGGCCAAACAGAACTAACCCCGAAAAGGGGAGTTGTGAAACCAAGTGTAAATAAAATCTTTAAAAAAAAAAAAAAAAAAAATACAATGTACACAGCTTATACAGTGTATATTTGCCTCGGTCTCTCCAATAGACAAGATTCGGAATGGGATATGCTGACTGGTAGACTGGGGTGGGAGTAGAGAATCTTGGGTAAATTTGACCAGAAGAGGGGTCAAGCCACCTGTGTTTACATTATGTGGGTGCAGGTTCCAAAGGACGCAGAGAGGGACCCTTAATAAAAGTCATTTTAGAGGCAGAAAAACATCTAATGTTGCCACCAAACTTGAGGATATATGAGACAACACCATGCCCTATCTGCATATTAATTTATTTTCCTCAGATAATTATGGAAAACAATTATTAGAACAAATCTCAACAGGTAATAGAAGTGGTCCAAATTGAAAAATCTCCATTGCCCCACCGAGGCCAGAATGAAGGCTCATGGTCAATTTGGACCGGAACTGGGGCCAGAAACATTTGTTTACATTTTGTGCCATAGGAAAGTGTATGGACGTAGGGAGGACCCCACATTAAATGTCATTTTAGCAATAGAAAAACATCTAATATAACCACCAAATTAGAGGATATAAAACACAACACTATGCACATCAGTTAAGCTCTCATCGGATACCATGTCAGCTCCAAGAAATTCAATAAATTGGGTTAATTTAAATGGCTGAAATCAAGTCCATCTTACAGACAGACATGTAGATGAACCAACTGACCTATGCCCAGCTTGCCGGGTACACTGCCCTGCTCCCGGCCCTGCACCCGGCCCCGCACATAGACCTAGCCAGACCTGGCCTTAGCTGTGGTCAGAGCCCCGCCCACACCAAGATAGGCCTCGGTGCCCGTCTTAAATTAGTGTCAGATGCACCGATCTAAGGCCAAATGGCCAATTCTAAAGAACTCTATTGGATGTGCTGTATGTAGGCGCAGGTTGAGTACATGATGCATGCGGCTGCACTGTGTGTCAGTGGGTGTGGGGAGGCACATACCTACAGCTGTGGTCAGGGCCCCTCCCACCCTCAGACTGCCCTCGCTTGCTCTATGAAATTAGTGTCAGCTGCACTTTCTCAAGTCAACCTGGGTAATTCAAATCTTGTCTATTGGACACCAGTGTACTGGCCTCCGATTGGCCCTTAGTGTACAGCTCCCCAATTGGTTCAACCAGTTCAGAAAGTATGACATATTTCTATAGCTGGATTTACATGTCCATGTAGGGACAGATTCTTCTCTCTGGGTTATTTGAGTACATGAGAACCTAAACATAGGAAACCAATGTGTATGCAAGTGATTATATATAGTTGATGATTATAAACAGGACACCTAGTACTTGAGTGATTACTGACACATGTAAGTATATTGCTGATTATATGTGTATAGGTAATAATATATGTATTGGTGATTATATAGGTATTAGTGATTATACATGTATTTGTGATTATATAGGTATATATATGGGGGTGAGATTATACTGCTCTCTCAGAAGTCCCCTATGTGAATATTAGGGAACACAATCCTGCTCCCATAGGACATGGTAAGATGTGTGGATCAAGAGATCCCAAAAAGGTGTGACTACTGTCATACAAATTATACTGGTACATAATAACTATATTCATGGCATGAATATAACAGACAACTTTTCAAAGAGATTCAACATACACGGTTCATGACTATGCTATATATATCAACTGAGCGGATGATCGGGGAAACGCTATAAATTTAGGCCTAGGCCTACATAATCATAGATCAAAATGAAGTAGAAATTAAGAAAGAACAACTCTTCCTTCCTCTATATATTTTTGCCAACAGTTATAGCCTTGTGCATGAGTAAATAAGGAAGATGGGAGGGGATCACACAGATCTGTCACTGATACTTTGTCTCATACTGACAAAAATCAGATCGCCGTGGTTGTCTAATATCGCATTTTTAGGAACTAATATATAACCCTATACACCAGTGGAAAAAGAAATGTCTAAGCTTGCATTTGGTATGAATCATATTTATGTATTACTTTTATTGATGACGTGAGAGACCAATACAAACTTTGTTTTGTTGGCGCAAAAGTCCACTTTTTCTCTGATGCCGGCCACAACGCAATAACATATGTCGTAACAACTTCTAATTTATACAGCATTAGTAATACCCTTTGTACTTTTAAGTCCTTGACAACGCTTTTCCTGTGCCAAGTTGGGACTAGGGCAACAACCCTAGCAGATCCTAGGGTGACTATATTATTTGTTAAGGGGATTCGGGGAAACCGTTGTTTCCTTGGTCACAGCCAAAAGCCAAAAGAAGACCTCAAAAACTGAAGTAGAATGTAAGTAAGATCAAATCTTTAGTATTATTTTTGAGAACTTGTTCAAGTAATGTTATGATTCAATATTATACATAATGTGAAGAACTGGTCTAAGCAGATGTTACATGTTGCTCCTCTATGATCAAATAAATCAATGAACCAATCTATCATTAGGGCTTCTCCCCAGTATGTTTCTTCATGTGGCGCCTCAGGTTTCCAGACTTTGCTGCCCTATAGTCACACTCAGTACATTGATAGGGCTTTTCCCCAGTATGTGTTCTCACGTGTTTTCTCAGTGATCCAGGATCTGCTGCCTTATAGTCACACACAGTACATTTATAGGGCTTCTCTCCAGTATGTGTTCTCATGTGACACCTCAGGGGTCCAGCCTGTGCTGCCCTATAGTCACACTCAGTACATTTATATGGCTTTTCCCCAGTATGTGTTCTCATGTGTGCCCTCAAGGAGCCAGCCTGTGCTGCCCTATAGTCACACTCAGTACATTTATAAGGCTTTTCTCCAGTATGTGTTCTCATGTGTTGCCTGAGGTCTGCAGCCTCTGCTGCCCTATAGTCACACTCAGTACATTTGTGAGGCTTCTCTCCAGTATGTGTTCTCATGTGAGACCTCAGGCTTCCAGCCTGTGCTGTGCTATAGTCACACTCAGTACATTTGTGAGGCTTTTCCCCGGTATGGGATCTCATGTGAGACCTCAGACATCCAGCCTCTGCTGCCCTATAGTCACACATGGTACATTTAAATGACTTTTCTCCAGAATGTGTTCTCATGTGTCTCCCCAGGTTTGCAGGTTGGGCTGTCCTATACGCACACAAAGTACATTCATAAGGCATTTCTCCACTATGTGTTCTCATGTGTATAGTCAGATGCGCAGCCCTTGTTGATCTATGGTCACACACAGTACATTTATAAGGTTTTTCCCCAGTATGTGTTCTCATGTGTTGCCTGAGGTCTGCAGCCTCTGCTGCCCTATAGTCACACACAGGACATTTATGAGGCTTCTCTCCAGTATGTGTCTTCATGTGAACCCTCATCGGTCCCATTCCTGCTGCCCTATGGTCACACTTGGTACATTTATAAGGCTTTGTGCCAGTATGTGTCAGCATATGTCTGGTAAGATGTGCAACCTGTGCTGCCCTATAGTCACACTCAGTACATTTATGAGGTCTTTCCCCAGTATGTGTTATCATGTGAATTGTCAGACCACCTGCCCGTGCTGCCCTATAGTCACACTCAGTACATTTGTAAGGCTTTTCTTCAGTATGTTTTCGCATGTGAATCCTCACAGCCCCACGATGCACTGCCCTATAGTCACACATGGTACATTTATGAGGTTTTTCTCCAGTATGTGTTCTGATGTGTTGCCTCAGGTTGCTCATCTGGGTTGTCCTGTAGTCACACTCAGTACATTTATAAGGCTTTTCCCCAGTATGTGTGTTCATGTGGCTCCTCAGGTGTCCAGCCTTTGCTGCTCTATAGTCACACTCAGTACATTTATAGAGTTTCTCCCCAGTATGTATTCTCATGTGTGACTTCAGGGCTCCACTATTCCCTGCCCTATAGTCACACTCAGTACATTTATAAGGCTTCTCCCCAGTATGTGTTCTCATGTGAACTCTCAAGGTAGAATAATGTACTGCCCTATAGGGACACTCAGTACATTTAAAAGGCTTTTTTCCCATACGTGTTCTCTTGTGTTTCGTCAGGTTTCCAGATTGTGTTGCCTTACATACAGTAGATTTATATTTCCTGCCAACACTGTGCATGAGCAAATGTTTCTGTAACTTACTACTCTCTGTAAAGCCTCTAACACACACACTGCACTCATGTAGTTTCTCTGAATTGTGATATATCTTAGATTCCCGGATATGTGTCCTCTTGTGTCTCGTCATGTTCCTAGATTGTGTTGGCTTGTAGCCACATGCAGTAGATTTATATTTCCTGTCAGAAATGTGTGTGAACATGTGTTTCTCTAAACTAGTATTCTCTGTAAACCCTTTAACACACACACTACACATATGTAATTTAACCTCTCTATAAGTCACATTGTGAGGCTTCCTGGGTTCTGACATCAGTAGAGTTGGTGCACTAGTCACACTTGTAGCATTTGCTGCCTGTCCTGTCTCCCCTGTATGAGTGACACTGTGATGCGTCATGCCTTCAGACATCAGTAGAGAAGGTGCACAAGTCACACCCATAGTATTTGTTGCCTGTCCTGTCTCCCCTGTATGAGTCGCATTGTGATGCATCATGCCTTCAGACATCAGTATAGAAGGTGCAGTTATCACACTTGTAGCATTTGTTGCCTGTCCTGTCTCCATGTGCTAGCATCTGAGCAAGTTCTATCATCAAACCTGTAAATATTAATATTGTATTTAAATATTTTTATTCAGCTAAACATTATGTAATTGCATACTGTTCTCAAATACAGCTGTACATCTGAGTAGTCATACGAAGCAATAGAAATTTTAGGAAAAAACAATAGATAAACAGATATTACTCAACCATAAAAAAACATATTTAGTTGCATTCATAGCTGTGGCGTTCTAACTCAAATACATGATAGTCCGAGGAAAGGAGAAGAAAGTGTTGTTCACACAAAGTATCATACAATCAGAGAAAAAACAGCGGGGGCAAACGAATACAAGGTTGATTCTCACTAAATGTCGTCAAATGGGCCTTTTTCTCTCATATGGCCATAATTTGTAAAATATATGTAATTCAAAAACTAATATGGATGTGACAAAATGATCAGGCTAGAGTAGAGGAACATGTGGGTATTTACTTTTCACTATCTACAATGTATATTTACTCTGCTGGATGCCTTAAAATGCCAATTTTTAGGCATTTAAAAGAAAATAGATATGAAAATCAAACATTGAACATCAATGTTCTCAAAACATCATGTAATTTCAACTTCAAGCAAATACAACATGAAAATATAGGCAGGCTCTTTTTTTATTAACGAAAAATAAATCAAGCTGGTGTATTTGATATTTTTCCAGTGTCATTTTTCACTTTGTGTAATTGAGCGAAGTATGCTAGTGACCATTGGAAATAAATTCAATGAGTTCTTGATACTGGTAGCATAGCTCAACACTTCTGTATTTATTGGTATATTCAATATTAGCCTAACTGGAGAAGCCTTATGACAGGATGCCTTTTTATAATATAAAGGGCTTTTGGTGTAGTTTTGGCATCATTGAGCGAAACATCATTATTTAGGCAATTGACAACATTTTTGAGAATCGACCACAAACAAAACCATTTCATAAGGTATCAAATTTTGTGAGAATTGACCACACACAAAACCATTTCATAAGGTATCAAACAAACCAAGCAAAAAACAAAAATAAAATACAAGGTAGTTAGTTTCAGATTCAGCCAAAGAGAGCATCCACCAGCTCCCAAATATTCCCTTCTCTCTGGAATAATTCAAGAAGAATGGAGGGAGGGAAGGAGGAGGGAGGGAAGGAGGAGGGAGGGAAGGAGGAAGGAAGGAAGGAAGGAGGGAGGTAAGGAAGGAGGAGGGAGGGAAGGAAGGAGGAGGGAAGGAGGAGGGAGGGAAGGAGGAAGGAAGGAAGGAAGGAGGGAGGTAAGGAAGGAGGAGGGAGGGAAGGAAGGAGGAGGGAAGGAAGGAGGGAGGTAAGGAAGGAGGAGGGAGGGAGGGAAGGAGGAAGGAAGGAAGGAAGGAGGAGGGAAGGAAGGAAAGAAGGAGGGAAGGAAGGATGGAGGAGGGAAGGAAGGAAGGAAAGAAGGAGGGAGGGCAGGAGGGAAGGAAGGAGGAGGGAAGGAAGGAGGGAGGGAAGGAAGGAGGAGGGAAGGAAGGAAAGAAGGAGGGAAGGAAGGAAGGAGGAGGGAAGGAAGGAAGGAGGAGGGAAGGAAGGAAAGAAGGAGGGAAGGAAGGAAGGAGGAGGGAGGGAAGGAGGGAAGGAAGGAGGGAGGAGGGAAGGAAGGAGGGAAGGAAGGAGGGAGGGAAGGAGGGAAGGAAGGAGGAGGGAGGGAAGGAGGGAAGGAAGGAAGGAGGAGGGAAGGAAGGAGAAGGGAGGGAAGGAAGGAAAGAAGGAGGAGGGAATAAAGGAAAGAAGGAGGGGGAAATGAAGCAAGAGGGAAGGAAGGTAGGGAGAGTAAGTGAAACCAGGTCTACAACTATTCCCAAACACAAAAAGATGTACCAGTGGTTTTATCTTGCGTTGTTTGTACTATGAACATTTTATATTCTATATCTAATATTCCTAGCTAACATATCAATGTGAAGACATTGTATTTTCATACTGGGGTAGGAAGTATATCCTAACAGAAATTAAATTGAAGGATTTTTTTTTCATCACCTATTGACAACCAACGGAATAAACCCCTCAAAGGGAGACCCCACTGCACACACTGTCTTCTAGTATTTTCCTGTTTATTGGGATAAAAATGCTCCTGTATTAACATGAATGATTCATAATTGAACGTCCATGCTCTCATAAATACATTAATAAGCAGCATAATGCCATTGAATTGAGGTCCGACCAGATCCCATGACTATCAGATTATCACCAACAGGTCATAATCATCATATAAATGGCGAGTGGAGAAATAACTGGAAAACTGGATTGGCCTTGATGGCCGGCTGTCAAGTGACCCCCCTATGTTTATTAAGAATGTTTTTCTCCACAAGAAAGGTGCCGTGAGAGGTGTGGAGTGGTTGGTCGCCAACAGGTAAGTGACCCGACCCGGTGACCGACCCAGGTGAGGGCATGTGGTAGGTAAACAAACAGACGCTAGGTGGTGGCGACACAATCTGGCCAACCTCTAATTTATATAAATATATAGTGCAGACAATATATATTGAAACATATCTGACACCCATTGTACCATTGGGAAACTAGATACATTAAATATTTTTCTATTACATGAAATAAACGAATGGGAAGAAATAATGGTATCCTCCTTAGACCTTGATCTGCCTGATGAGCCCATCAAAGAGGCGAAACCATGTAGTGCCAAACACCATCAGTGATGGTGGAGGGACCCCTCCCAAAAAAGTGGGATGCCTAGCAATTTAACTACGCTCCTGAACTCAATAATAAATAAGACAATTTTTATTATTGAACCATCATTTAATTATATTTTGGGAACAAGGGTCCTACATCCATTGTTTATTCATATGAAATAATTTGGGTGTATTTTCCAGGTGTGTTCTGACATCACACCTGGCAACGAGTGCACCAGTCTATGATGTCATAGGCCGTAGCGAGGTAAAGAAACCGTCGCCAAGTGAGAGTTCCTTCTCTCATTACAGGGTAGCAGTTTTGAAGGGAGCAGAGGTGTCTAGCTTCGTCGCATATAAATTGAGGGATTTAATTATATTATAACATAAGATGAGATAAGAACTACTTTATTCATCAGATAGGACAGTTACATCTGACAAACAGGTACACAGACTTCTAGAGGTAGCCTCCAGTTCTCCCTCCGTTACCTTGGCCGAAAGGGGTAGTAATTAAGTTTACGTTTACGTAATAATTAAGTTTACGTTTATAAAATAAAATGAAATCTCTTACATATATATACAGCATATATAGTACAGTACAGTGAAATAAAATTACAATTACAATTATTCAAGTTTCATTTCTCATTTTAATTTTATTTCAAAGTCATCAATTCTGACTGACAATTATTAAGTAATAGTGAAACATTTAACCCATTTGAAACCATGCAGAAGGTTTAAATTACAGACACAACAGGTCATTTTTAACATATATTTTCTAGAAAAGTTCCCTTTTGCGTGTTATTACATGAGAGCACATGTGTCATGCTTTAGAATGAACTATAAACAATAGAGAAAACCCAATTTTCAATTTGGGTTTTGACACGTTGACACTTTTGGAAGCAATTTTTTAACATCAAATGATTATGTGAATACTCTTTTATTCCAGTTGTTAGAGCTTCGTTGTGTGTGTATTGTTACTATTTGTATTTAATGGCCTTCCTGGAAGATCTGCCCAGTAGAGGGATCGACCATGGCTGATACTGGTGTTAAATGCAAATGAAATCATTATATGGGTCAGATTTTCGGATAATGTACAATTCAACTTCGCCAATCTTCTGAAATAACTCAAATTTTAGACGGAAATAAAGTTCAAAAAACAGTTCAACCTAACCAAACAGATTGCTAGAATCAATGCAATACCAAATATACTCGAATTTACCTAGTATTGACCAAATTGCAGCCTAATTTAGCAGAATTTACTAAATGTGTAGAGCTGCCAATTGTGCATTTTCTGAAAATCTGACCCATATATAAAATATGTGACTGGATATAAATGGGGCCCGGCTTATAAACGGGGTAATACGGTATACATTTCAGCTAGGCCTATTACCCAACGTTTCATGGTGCAACATTACCTTTATTTCTTTCCTAAATGTACAATGTCGACAAATATCCCATCCCCTACTAAGTGGATTGGAACACAGTTTTAATGGAGTGTCTATGGAGTATTTGGAGCTGAGATGTGTTCTATCAGTATCCGGGTAGCCCCCTCCCTCCTGATCTGCGTTGTACTCAAATAACCTAAAGTGAAGGATCTGTCCTTATATGCACATGTAGGCCAGCTATGGAAATATGTCATACTTTCTGAACTATTTGAACCAATGGAAGGACAGCACATTGTGTTGTATAGTGTCGGATATCGCTATATTTCTATATGGGTCAGATTTTCAGAAAATGTACAATTGGCAGCTCTACACATTTAGGAAATTCTGCTAAATTAGGCTGCAATTTGGTCAACACTAGGTAATTTCGAGCATATGTGTTATTGTATTCATTCTCGCAATCTGTTAAGTAAGGTTGAATTGTATTTTGAACTTTATTTTCGTCTGAAATTTGGGTAATAAATTTGAGAAAATTGGTGAAGGTGAATTGTACATTTTCTGACGACTTCACCCATATGGGTCAGATTTTCAGAAAATGTACAATTCAGCTTCAACAATCTTTTCAAATAACCCACATTTAAGATAAAAATGAGCTTCAAAATGCAGTTTAACATAACAGAACTGATACTTTAAATTAATGCGATACCAAATATACTCACATATACCCGGTATTCATCATTTTTCAGCTTAATTTAGGGGATTTTCCTAAATGTGTAGAGCTGCCAATTGTACATTTTCTGAAAATCTGACCCATATATCGTCATATATTTGTCAATGAATAAAAGAGATGCAGAGCAGTTCATTTGGCAGCCGGAGGGTCACCCGTGTCACACTGCAGAGTTATTACCTTCCATAATGGAATATCCAGGACATAAGATGGCTATCAAGGAGCGGCCACACATTACAGTAATGGACTTGTAGAATCAATAACATTGGTTAAAGCTGGAATCCACCACGGATTATAGAGCCTGTAATGTACCTTTGTAACTGTCATGGAACCTTTACTTACTTACAAATAAACCAGATCCTTACACACAAAATGGATTTATTCTTCATCGGAGTCTTATTGGCTAATACTTTGTATTTTAGTCAGTGGTGAACACGCATGGTAATATATATTATATATATTATTAATTAAGTGGAGGACAAAATCCGATCCACTTTCTTTATGTTTTTTAAGTAAACCCTGGTTCGAAACACACCCCCCCCTATCAAAACACTCACACCCACCCACACCCAGCATCCAAGCGTGGGGCAGCGCCCTATGCGCGAGATGACTGAGAGGGTGGAGCGCAGAGCCTTGTGCTGGAGATAGCAGATGCTTACAGGCGGCTTTTACGGTCGCGCCGCACGCGGTAATGGGCCGTATATGGGCCATAGATCATCTTGGAGTAGGGGCTTAATGTTCTAGTCTATTTCCCCGACCGATGCCCGCATTGCCTGGGTCCCTTTAATAGGTCTATGCAATTTTATGAGCGTGTTTTCATGCTCCTGACGCGAGGCAACGCTGCGCTATATGGGTCAGATTTTTGCTGAAAATGTACAATTCGCCTTCATCAATCCTCTCAAATAACCCTCATTTAAGACATAAATGGGCTTCAAAATGAAGTTTAACACAACAAAACACATACTTTAAATCAATGTGTCGCCAGATATGCTCAGATATACCCGGTATTCTTCATTTTCCAGCCAAATTTAGCAGAAAATAATAAATGTGTACAGCTGCCAATTGTACATTTTCTGGAAATCTGACCCATATAGAGATTCTGGTTCAGGACTATTATACATTCGAGGGACAATCTTTAGAAAGTATACAATTGGCAGCTGTACACATTTAGTAAATTGTGCTATATTAGGCTACGATTTGGTCAATACTAGGTAAATTTGACATTGCATTGCTTGTAGCAATCTATTTGATTAGGTTGAACTGCATTTTGAACTTTATTTTCGTCTGAAATTTGGGTTATTTGAGAAGATTAGCGAAGTTGAATTGTACATTTTCCTGAAAATCTGACCCATGAGCAAGGATTTGTTGTGGCCCGAATGTGTTGAGGGGAATATCCCCGCCACTAGCACAGCGATAACGCCGCTCTTAGTAAAGTAAAACATGTGTCTGACTATAAATGTCCTCCCTATAACCTTTACAAGCAATTCTTATTACATCAACAATTCATTTTCAAAGATTTAGAAAGGAATGACGTGTAAAGTCGTACTTACCGACACAGAAGCAGAGCAGGATACTATCTAGTCTTTAGTCTTTCCATAACCCGCTATCCACAGGGCGGCAGCACTAGCCACACTGGCAAAACACAACACCCGCCTCCACTACCCGTTGCATCGCTAGTTCAAACCGTCCTGAGTGTGGCAGCATCGTCGCTCTGCAATTCAATTCAAAGCATGCGAGGAAAGTGTACAAAAAGGTGACCCGAAAGGTGACTTCCAGGTCTTTAAGTGGGTTCCTGACTAGTTGCTACCGAAAAAAAATTGAATTTAACATTACTACACGTGTACGTGTCAAAAAACAACTTTAGGGCTATTTTCTAAGATCTAATCGAGTGTTATTGATTAAATCTGACACAAACATGGCTCAGGTTTTCAGAAAATGTACCATCACCAGCTCTACAAACTTCTGCTAAATTAGACTAACAAATTATCAGAGATTCTTTGGCATTGTGTTGATTAAAAATGTCTCTTTCATTGTGTTAAACTGTATTTTGAACCTAACCTTTCTTGTAAATATGGGTTATGTTAGAGGATTGGTGAATCTGAATGGTACATTCGGTGACGATCTGACCCATGTCTTTAAAGGTCAAGTGTAATGAAAATTGTAAAATTCGAGATAAGGGCTGATTTACATGTGTGGGGGTGGTATCGATGGCATCCAGGGTTGAAAATTGAAAAAAAAATCTTTTAATCCCCGTTTTTCACAGCTTTCTGATGAGTACATAAATAGGGCTGAGTTTGCCTTAATAGAGGGTGTGTATTCGCACCCCACCGCTGTGACGTCATCCATGTCCAAGCTAAGGCCCGCTTTAGCCTAGCTAAGCATTATCACCTAGCGTTTAGGTATTAGTTGGAGTTGTATGCCTCAATTTATGGATGGCACTAATGAGGATATTCTAAATTCATCTTTCATGATTCACTCTCTCTTCTGTATGTCTTCAAATGTGGCCATCCCAGTGAATTGTTTTGTTGATGCAAAAAGAAAGGCTATTTAAACTGTAATGATCTGTTGATTGTTATAGTTGTGAGGGGTGGGGAAGCGGTTATTTGCTCTGAGCTATTTCTTGCTTGTATAGGGGTATCAGAGACATTGTATTACTTATTAATTTCTGGGACAATATAGCTATTATGAACTTGGTGATTTGTAAATTCAATTTTGAACTTGATTGTTGTCTCAGATATGGGTTATTTGAGATGATTGGAGACGGCAAATTGTATATTTCTGGCGATCTGACCCATTTGTGCCTGAAAAGACTGTCTAAAACTACTGTATTGTCATGAACCCTGCCTGTATTGGCAAGTCGAATACTGGTCTTGATATTTATATGCATGTATAGGCTACATATATCTGACAGAGTTAGTATAGTGTGGTTGAAATTATATAAGTTGGGTAATGTATTCTAGCTAACTTGTCGATTTAAGTATTGTATGAGTTTTTCAGTTATAGGTATACTTTTGATTTGCACCAGAGAGTGATAATGTCTGCTCAGTTTATGTTTGATCTATAAGAATGTGTGTCTTGGTATTTATTATATAACTTGATTTTTATTGATACTTGTGTTTTCAATGATGGCAATGCATGAAAACAATCACATTACCTGATTATGTGTATTTTCTTATTATCCTGTTAAATGTATGGCCAAAATCTATGGGCAAAAATAACTTAATATGTAACAAAGTATATTCAAACACAATGACAATTGATGTTTATACTTAACATCACCTGACAGTGAAATAAATGTGAACGTTCCTTTGATATTACAGCAAATTCATACGTTCACGTGGCACAAATTGAACATTGAGCTCTGCGGTCATCATGTTGCCGTGGAAAGCCATATATATTTCATGTACATTTCACATAAATGACAATAACAACTACCGAGATAAGTTCATTTCACCACAGGATGAATATAATTAATGTGATACGATTATATGTTCCCATTAACATGATCTTCTAGGTTGTGTTTTCTGATCGTGCGGCAGCCGTACACTACGTCGGCTGTCGTAATGTGAATGGGGCTTAAGTATTCAGACATAATTTTAGACATTATTTCGGCGAATAGCTCATCCTATAGAGTATATTCTTTTTGAGTAATGAGCATAAGTATTCGGACAAAATTTTAGACATTGTTTCGGTGAATTTAGAGTTGTGAATCCTCCCTCCACGCCATACTATACTACACCTCTATGCTCACACCTACCAGTCGAGCTGGGACATGAATGATGACACGGGTCGCTGGACCCGTGCTAAGATGGCTACCCACCCTTGCCGCGCTGGGTTGCAGTGGCTCACTAAATGGCAGCGCTTAAAAACAGCTCTCACTGGTTTGATTTATTAGGTTGGAAGTTATAACTTTGTAGATCGTTTCAAAATACTCCCCCGAATGTATCAAACACAAAAATAAATCCTTTACACTTGACCTTTAAAACTCACTACTCAGCTAAATCAACAAGTATTGTTCAATATGGGAATTTCCATGCGAAATGGCACTGCCAAAATGGATTCTATAATAGGTAAATTTGAGTATATTTGACATTGCATTGATTCTAGCAATCTGTTTGCCTAGGTTGAACTGTGTTTTGACCTTTATTTTCGTCTGAAATTTGGGTTATTTAAGAAGATTAGCGAAGTTGAATTGTACATTTTCTGAAAATGAATAATAGATGACTATGTACATTTCAGATCTGATAGTCGAGAACACAAAATGTTTGTGTGAGGAAGTAATAAAGTGTACAAGCTCTGCGCTGATCTCCTAATTGTACGAGGAAACAGTGGAAATCTTCCATCAATATTTCCTTCTTCATAACTTTGAATCACATAAAGTACACCCTGAGAAAGCTAAAGGATTAGGATGAAGTTTTTCTGATACCCTAGCTCCGCTACTCGAGGGCAATGGTGTGTGTATCTGGGCGTGGCCGGCAGTGGGCAGCAGTGCATGAAGGTTTGAGACACAGGAAAAAAACTTTGCCCATGCTTGGGTTTGATCTAACAACCTTGGGGTTCACAAGTGAGGGTCTTAACCATTACACTACTGACTGCTTGATACTGTACTCAGGAGCCACTAAACTAAGGGTAAGCGTGTCTTCACCTCAGTCATTGGAACATGGCACATACTTGACATTTTGTTCAGACAATTCTATAATACAAACATTCTTTACCTATTTGTTACAGCTATACACAAAAGTAGCAGGTAATTTCCAGTTGTTTTCATGATGTTTTCCGTCCAATGATTTGTTAATAGCGAGATAAGTTTTTTCAAGGCTAAAATGGCCAGTTTCTACTTTTATCTGTTCTACGATGGCCTCTACCGAAGCTGATTGAGACGGCTATGTAGGGTACCTTAGGCTCCGAACCTAACGCAGGGTGATAGGTTTTGGTTAGCTTTCCATTATCTAAAATAGGAATTTGATACACAGGTACTTGGAAAACATGTTTAACTTTAAAATGGAACCATTATTTGCGATATGAATTTGACAAATTTGCCTAGAAGAGGATGGGGAATCCAACCGTATTGACAGCCCTTCTTAAATTAATCCCGCAGAGTTTGTGTTCATTACCTATACATAAAGTGACATAGTGACCTCTTTAGATGTGTTTACGTTAGCGTTGTACTTGATACATTGCTTGCAATATCTCTCTAATGAAGCTTCAAATCCACCTCAAATCTCAAATCTGCCACTGTAATGTAGTTTTCAAAATGGCCATCCCATTCTCACACAGGTCCTGCACATCGCATCATTATGACACCATCACATTCATCCATCCACATTCATTCACACCATATTTTATATTTTTGTCTTGATTATATACTGTGTATTGTTACTCTTGTGTATTTCCCCATCATTTTCCCCTTTCCCCTTTATTTTCTTCTCCAAAAAAGGTAACAGTGGGGAAACACGGAATTTAATTCCATAAGCTGGTCGACCCTTATGTCACATTTATTTTGTGATTCGTGTATCTTAGTGATGAATAAACAATTTCCAAATCAAATCAAAATCAAATCAAAATACAGTGATATCTCAAAATTCATTTTTTGCTACTTATGACTTATTTCCTTGTAACACATCACATAAATAGACACTCATTATTATTCAATGGAACCCAACGGTTGCTTTATTTCACAAAAACATGTACATAACTGACAGTTACAAGTGTGGCCCCAGGCTCCGTTTTGTTGTTGTTTAAAAGAGTATAATAATTATGATATTATTATTAATACTCAGTTTTATATTATATATTGCCAACAGGCAACGCGCAAAGACATCCGCGTAGGATAATTACAGTCAATGGCCTTAAATGAAATATACAAAAAATACAAAATTATGTGAATATCTAGAACAAAATCTTATATAAATGACTTTAACTGCATATCATAACCGAGTACATTAAGGTATAGTTTATAGTATAGTATATATTTTATATTACTGTTCTACTGAGAACTCTGTATACATAGATTCCACTGACATCAGGGCCGTCGCCATTGCTGGGGGCTCGTTAGATGTATATGTATGCTGTGATACTTAAAAATACCGTTTTCTGGCTGTTTTAACGTTTACCAGTTTTAAGGTGCCTAAACGAATCTTTCTTCATAGGTTAGATGATCTTCCTTTAGTGTAGTATTACTCAAGTATCCACTTTTGTGAGGTTTATCAACTTTCTTTTAATAACAGCGCCGTAGACGGAAGGAAAGTGTTGACCCCTGTCATGGCGGCCAGTAGGTTTCCCAAGCCACCTGGGTGACGTCATGTGAAATCTATGTATTTGTTAACGTGGCTTATCTATGCTATATATACTTTTCTGCCTTGTTACAACAATGTGTATGAACCCAGCCATATCATAAGTAAGAGACTAAAGAAAATAAGAAAATCCAATAAAATTATGAAGCTAAATGAAACAAAAAAAACTATTACCGCTCACTAATTATTTCAAAATATTAAACAAAATGAGGACTTAAAACTATAGATCCTCTTTTTCACAATAAGACCTTTTAAAAACTAACTAAGGCCTTCGAGTTCTAGAATCCCCCCAACCCCCACACACACTTACATCACATACTTATATCATATATTATATAATATTATGTTTGAAATCCCCCTAAATCATACCAATGTATTTATGGTAATAACGTGCTGCCCTATATTCACACTGAGTACATGTGTGAGCCTGTGGCTGCCCTATAGTCACACTGAGTACATCTATAAGTTTGCCGCCAGTATGTGTTCTCCTGTGGCTGCCCTATAGTCCCACTCAGTACATCTATAAGGTGATCGCCTGTATAGATGTGTTCTTACATGAGCCCTCATGGCTCCAGCCTGTGTTGTCCTATAGTCACACACAGTACACACATGAAGCCTATACTCCAGTATGGGTTCTCATATGAGACCTTAGATGCTCAGGCCTTCTTGACTTATAGTCACACAGAGTACATATATAAGGCTTTTCCCCAGTATGTATTCTCATGTGAACCCTCAGGGCTCCAGCCTCTGCTGCCCTATAGTCACAGACAGTGCATTTATGAGGCTTTTCTCCAGTATGTGTTATCATATGACTCCTCAGGACTCCCGACTCTACTGCCCTATAGTCACACTCAGTGCATTTATAGGGCTTTTCTCCAGTGTGCCTTCTCATATGTATCCTCAGGGCTCCAGACTGTGATGCTTTATAGTCACACAGAGTACACTCATAAGGCTTTTCGCCAGTATGTGTTCTCATGTGAGACCTCAGGGTAGTAACTGTTGCTGCCCTATAGTCACACTCAATACATTTATGAGGCTTTTCTCCAGTATGTGTTCTCATGTGTTTCCTTAGGGTTCCATTATCTGCTGCCCTATAGTCACACACAGTACACTTACAAGGCTTCTCCCCAGTATGTGTCCTCATGTGTATGGTTAGAGTCCCTGACTCTCTGGCCCTATAGTCACACATGGTACATTCATGAGGTTTTTCTCCAGTATGTGTTCTCATGTGAACCCTCAGGGCTCCAGACTCTGTTGCCCTATAGTCACACACAGTACATTTATGGAGCTTTTCTCCATTATGGGTTCTCATGTGTCTCATCAAATCTCCAGACTGTCTTCCCCTATAGTCACACACAGTACATTTATAGGGCTTTTCTCCAGTATGTGTCCTCATGTGATTCTTCAGGTGCTCAGTCTTTGATGCCCTATAGTCACACTCAGTACATTTATGAGGTCTTTCCCCAGTATGTGTTCTCATGTGTATCCTCAGGCCATCAGCCCTGGCTGCCCTATAGTCACACTCAGTACATTTGTAAGGCTTTTCATCAGTATGTTTTCGCATGTGAATCCTCAACACCCCACGATGCACTGCCCTATAGTCACACATGGTACATTTATGAGGCTTTTCTCCAGTATGTGTAACCATGTGTCTCTTCAGGTCTCCAGCCTGTGCTGCCCTATAGTCACACTTGGTACATATATATGGCTTTTCTCCAGTATGGGTTCTCATGTGAGACCTCAGGTTTCCAGCCTTTGCTGCCCTGTAGTCACACTCAGTACATTTGTGAAGCTTTTCCCCAGTATGTGTTCTCATGTGTGTCTTCAGGTGTGACGCATCTATTGTCCTATAGTCACACTCAGTACATTTATGAGGCTTTTCCCCTGTATGAGTTCTCATGTGCATGCTCAGATGCGCACGTTGTGCTCCCCTATAGTCACACACAGTACATTTATGAGGCCTTTCTCCAGAATGTGTTCTCATGTGAAGCTTCAGGCATCCACCAGCTGTTGCCCTATAGCCACACACAGGACATTTATAGGGTTTTTCACCATTATGTGTTCTCATGTGAATCCTTAGATTCCCAGGCTGTGTAGCCCTATAGTCACACTCCGTACATTTATAGGGCTTTTCCCCAGTATGTGTCCTCATGTGAGACTTAAGGGTTCCTGTTTTGGCTGCCCTGTAGTCACACACAGTACATTGATAAGACTTCTCTCCAGTATGTGTTCTCATGTGTACCTTCAGGGCTCCAGACCCTGCTGCCCTATAGTCACACTCAGTACATTCATAAGACTTCTCTCCAGTGTGTGTTCTCATGTGAATTCTCACAGATCCAGAATGTGCTGCCTTATAGTCACACAGAGTACATTTATACGGCTTCTCTCCAGTATGTGTTCTCATGTGGATCCTTAGATTTCCAGCCTGTGCTGCCCGATAGTCACACACAGTACATTTATGAGGCTTTTCTCCTGTAATGTTTTTCTTGCGTTTCCTCATGTCCCTATGTTTACTCACAGTACATTTATATTTCCTCTGAGCACTGTGCATGAGCAAATGTTTCTCTAACTTACTGATCTCTGTAAACCCTTTAACACACACACTACAGTTGTGAGGCTTCCCTCCTGTATGAGTCACACTGTGATGCATCATGCCTTCTGACATCAGTAGAGTAGGTTCACTAGTCACACTTGTAGAATTTGCTGCCTGTCCTGTCTCCCCGGTATGAGTCACACTGTGATGCATTATGCCTTCTGACATCAGTAGAGTTGGTTCACAAGTCACACTCGTATCATTTGCTGCCTGTCCTGTCTCCCCTGTATGAGCCACACTGTGATGCATCATGCCTTCAGACATCAGTAGAGAAGTTTCACTAGTCACACTTGTAGCATTTGCTGCCTGTCCTGTCTCCCCTGTATGAGTCACACTGGGATGCATCATGCCTTCAGACATCAGTAGAGAAGGTTCACTAGTCACACTTGTAGAATTTGCTGCCTGTCCTTTCTCCAAGAGTATGTTATGTTTTGACGCCCAAACAAGTCTTATCATCATCACACCTGAAAATATATAGAGTTTAGTTAGAGATGTTTTACATCAAAATGCATGTCACAAATTTCTGAACAATTTAAGCAGGGGTAGGGAGGGTAAGAAAGAGGGAAGGAAGGACAGCAGAACCAATAAAATGTAGGGGGGCGGGGCAAAACGTAAAAAACACCTGATTTCCCCATAGGCATAGCCTCCCATACCAAAGGTGAAGCTTTGTGGTGATATTCAATTCAATTCAATTCAATTCAATGATTCTTTATTGCAAAAAGGTGTTGGTTACAATAAGGTAGACCAGCATTCTAAGTAGACAAAAGCCTAGGTAGGTCTTCCGCCAGTTGTCTGAAAACTTGCTTGAACTTATATTTGGTTACATGTTTCTAGGTGACTAGTTCTATTTCGGGTTATATGAGTAACATGACAATGATTGGATGGGAGTGATGGGGTGAAAGTAATGAGTTGATGAGATGACTACATAGACTGAGTAATACAGTTGACAGTGAGGTATGGTTTACGTTCGGTAACCTTTTTAAATAATATTTTATATGTCGAGCTTTATCTACTAAGTGTCTAGTGATATCTCGAGCAATAGTAGTGTACTTGTTAACGAACAGGCAATGAACATGGAAGAGTGTACTGGAGGAGGGGTGAGGTACTAAAACAAGTTACCTTTCGCCATCCTCCAGAGTAGTATTATAATACAGAGTGTAAGACATATATGAACAGAGAGCTGAGGGAGGGGCGGCACAGTCATATCTTTGGTGGGTAGGGGGAGAGCATCTTCTCCGTGTACTTTTTGAATTGATGTTTGTCCTCAATTTTGTGTGCCTCAATGTGGAGGTCGTTCCATCTCTTTTGGCATTTGTAAATGATCGAGTTATTGATTTTCGTAAGTTTTGAATTGATGATTTTTAGGTTTTTCCTACCAGGGGCATGGCTCCTGGTAGGTAAACATCTATTGTCCAGGTTATCTTGGTTCCGAGAGAGATAGAAAGACATGTCTAAAATATGTTTATCCCGGCGCGATTGAAGCGGCCAAATATTAAGTTTTATGTGCTCCTTATCTACGTTTTCGTATTTGGATTTGTTAAATATTATTCTTAGTACTTTGTTCTGCTGTGATTGAAGTTTTTGTAGTATAGATTTTGGTGCCGAGTCATATATAAAATCGCAGAAATCAAAATTTGGGAGGATTGCTATTTTGTACAGATCATGTTTGGCTTTGGCAGTTAAGGAGTCTTTTGCTCTGTAGAGGAGTCTAATCTTTGCCGAAACTAAGTTAAGGGTATTATTTGTGTGAATTTTGAATGTGAGCATATCGTTAAGAGTGAGGCCTAAATATTTGTATTTGTGCACTTGTTCTAAAGTTGAGTGCCCTAATTCTAGGCTTTTTGCTTGGCTGTTGCATTTGTTTTTAGCAGGGTAGCTTAGTGCGAATGACATTGTTTTACATTTAGAGGTATTAAGGGAAAGTTTATTTACCGTGCACCAGGTGTACAGATTGTGTAAGTCCTGCTGTAGGTTATTATGCAAATTTGTGATATCTTTATTGTTATAGAAAAGTACCGTGTCATCCACATAGTGCTGTATCTGGGCATGTCTAACAACAGAGTGTAAATCGTTAATATATATAGTGAATAAAATTGGGCCTAAGATGGTACCTTGAGGTACCCCATAGGTGACTGTGCCCTCCCTCGACTTCAGGCCTCCAAGTTGTACAATTTGTTTTCTTTCCGACAGGTAATTGCGGAACCAGAGTTGTTCCATACCCTGTACTCCGTATGCTGCCAGTTTGTCAAGTAAAGTTTGGTGGTGAACTGTGTCGAAAGCTTTGCTGAAATCTAGAAATACTGTCTTATTCATTAGTTTATCGTTTAGATCAGTGTAAATTTTAATGAGAAAATCAATTTGGGCTTGTTGTATCGAGTGTTCAGCTCTAAAGCCATATTGTGTCTTATTAAAGAGTGAATTTGTTTCGAAATGAGTGCTAATTTGTCCAATTTTTTCTAAGATCTTGGCTGGCATGGAGATGCAGGATATGGGCCTGTAGTTATTACAAGACGTTCTCTCTCCCGATTTAAAAACGGGGTCAAATATGGTCAAATTTAGATGACCACAACTTTTTAAAACATCTTACAACGATTACTTTTTAAAAATTAGAACTACAGCACATGATTCATACTACATGTGTAGGAAATTGGGGGGTCATTACACAGTTTGTTTTTATAGTTCCAGAGCAAAACGTGGAGCTATGTTGATTTTCGTAAGGCTTGTTAATAAATGAGTTACACCATCCCGGTATTTTGTAAAATTATTTTGATTAACACACCCCCTTTCTGATTGGTATTAATTTCATCACACAGACTTCATGTTGTGGATACATTGAGTTCAATACCTCCCCTGCAGATATATAAAAGTCCTGCGCTAAAAACTCTGGTCAAGGGACCGGGGGTCCCATGACCAGTGCGACAGGTCCTGTCAGCACATAGCAGGCAGGACAGGAAACCCGCTCCTTCCCGACTAGTATATACCGTATTTCACTGAAAGAACGCCGGGTCCCAAATGAATGCCTGCCCCGAAAAAGCGCCAGGTCATTTAACTTCATGAAATATATTAAATTAGAGATGAAGGATGGAATCAACTCAATTAAAAAACACCTCACAGAAAATTCATTTGTAGCATTTTATTGAATTAGGCGACTCTTACGCGTTTCGCCGGTGGGTGTGGCTTCATCAGAGAGTGGTTTGGTGGTGTCGACATGAGGGGTTATATTAACAAATGAGCAGTTTTTGTTATTATACAGAGTCAGTGTAAATCTCTTGGTTTAGTATCCATATACGGAGTTAGCAGTTCAAGTCTATTGTTCATATGAGTAGTTTAGTATAAAATTTCAAAATTTTCCAAAATTCGTCAAATTTCTCTTAGTTAAAGAGTAAAAAATTTAGTATGCATATTGTTATATGATATTCATTGCATTTGTTTACGGCGGGAGGTGGCGAAGCCTCGCTGTATCATGGCCTGATACATAGCTGCCCCTACATATTGGTCCATTTTGTCAATTATTCTCTATAAGTCCATCATGACTTCTGATGTTCTTACTTCCCGGAGACGGGGCCCTTCCCATGGTTGGGACTGTTCTCGTTCCTTGGGTTTTGAGTTGGAGGTGCGTCCATCCTTCTCTTGTATCTGTTTTAAAAGGTGTTCCTTTGGGGTGGGCTTGTATACTGGCTTTGTGGTCGTATTCATCAGTGTGGCCCTTGGTTCGTACTCTTCAATCTTTACTTTGTCTGCGATGTTGGAGGTGGAATATATTATGTCAGGAAGGCGTGGGTTTTTTTGTGTTTTTGTGCTGGTACAGAAGCTGCTCCCTGAGGAAGCGGAGGAGCTGCTGTGGTTACTACTGCTATCACTAGCCAGTGAGCTGGCTCTTGTGCTTGGCGGTGTCACGACTTTCCTCTTCTTCATGTCTGGGGATTTGCTACGGTTCATAGCTTCTCGTATCGGATCTTCATTGCTTGTTGAGTCGTCACTCATATTCAAGTCTATGTCTATTAAGTCATCAATGCTGGCGGGTGTGGGTGATTTAGGGGTGGCTGGTGGTGTTGGCGGTTTGGCATTGGTCGTTGAGTTATTCTTAGATTTATTCATTTGGTTTTTAATAATACGGTTTAGAGGATGCTCACTGATAGTCTTTTTCCTGATGGTGGGATCTAGAGCTGGGTAAGGAATGGTTATTGCCTTACGTTTTGTGACTTGAGGTTTGGACGTCAGTTTGGCGGTGAGTATTGTAAGTCGGTCCGGCGACTTGATAGGGGAGATCGGGCTTGGTGGAGATTCCATCAAGCTGAGGACCCTTTTCTCGAGGTTGGTGATGACCTGAGGTGTTGATGGGGGTTGGATTAGCGGTGCCGATTTGGGATGGCCTCACTTCCTGATGCGCGCTTTTTGGTGCTGCAAAAAGGAGGGCTCTTGTAAACAATGCGGAATTTGACACCGTGTGGGCCGAATTTTTCCCATTTTTCTAAGTCATAAAAGTCACTGCTGAATTTAGAGGGTTTCTTAGTGGGTTTCATTACGGCTATTTTAGCCGGAGTCTGAGTTATTTGTTCATGGGCTGAATTCTGATGTCTCTTTAGGTTATAATTGCTAGCAAAGGTTCGGTCACAGATTACACATGGGAACCTACCTTGCTTAGTATCATCGTAGTCGAGATGTTTCTTGTTGAGGTGAACAAGTAGGGATTTTTGGTTGTTGAACCATCCTCGGCAGATATTGCAGCGTATTAGGTCGCTCATAGTTGCGGGAGTCAGATGTGTGAAGTCCCGTGGTTGGTGAGGCGGTGGGCCTCGTGGGTTTGTTGTTGTTTATGTTTTGAACTGCACTGGTTGGCGGTTGGCGGTGGAATGGGCGGGGTCAGTGGGTCGCGCTCTATTTATACCGCGCATTGTTATTGGTTGCTAGGTTGAACCGGGCTGACCCGGGTCTTGCGTGCTACGTCACCACTTTTGATTGAGGCCTTGTGGTGTGATGGTGGCGGCTACTCTGATCCACACTTCCTCCAGTCGGAGGCGTGTATTCTTGTTATTAGAAGAGGAATCTAATATCGTGACAAGAAGGTCTTTCTCCTGGACATCATGGTCCAGAAAGTGATGGGGAACTGGTAGTTCTCTTTTCCTTGCGCGAATATCGTACTTATGATCCCGTATTCGCTCGGGGAGGGTTCGGCCGGTCTCCCCAATGTACTGCATGTTACACACGGGACAAGATATGGCGTACACGACTGACTTTGTTTCGCAAGTATTGTTGCCAGTAATCTTAAATCTCTCTTTGGTTGAATTGGAGATAAAATACTTGGAAGTGATTATGTTTGGGCAAGTGCTGCATGTGAAACGCATGCATGGCCTGCTGCCATTGTTAGCTTTTGGACGAGGGAACGTCGAGCATGTTAAGATGTCCCTGAGATTCGGGGATCTCTTGTATGCTACCATCATTCTGTTTTCATTAAACCTCTCTAGTTTAATTTTGTTTCGTACTATAGGTGTACCGTGATGTAGAATCCTGTTGATCCGTATATTGGCTGGATTGTACTGTACTATCAGTGGGATGATTGGGTCAGATTTTGTTTTTTTGTTTTTCAGGAGTTCAATGCGATCGAGTGACCTTGCTCGTGCTATTGATGTTTTGACCATGTTGTGCGAGTGACCCCTGAGCGTCAGGAATCGTAGGAGTTTCTTCGATGCTTCGTCGAATTCTCTCAAGTCAGAGCAGATGGTCCTAATTCGTACAGCTTGTGAGTACCCAACACTGTTCTTTTGATGGGCTGGGTGGTATGATGTATCGTGTAGGTAAAGGTGGGCATCTGTGGGCTTGTTGTACAGACGTGATTGTAGCTTTCTGTTGTTGTCTACATATATTTGGGTGTCCAGGAAATTTATGGATTCCCTGCTATATTCCCAAGTGAATTTTATCTGGTTGTGTTGTGTATTCAGATATTCAAGGTGAGTTGTTAATTCATCCTCTGAACAACGGTATATGGCGAATATGTCGTCTATAAATCTTAGCCATATGCTAGGTTGTAGTTCTGAATTCTCCAACAGTCGGTGTTCTAATCTTTGCATGAAAATGTTGGCATATGTGGGGGCCATTTTGGTCCCCATTGCTGTGCCCTGGACTTGGTGGTAGAAAGTGTCATTGAATTTGAACGTGTTGTTCTGTAGTACTAGTCGGGTCAGTATTTCCACCACTCTCGGGGCTATATATGGGGAGGGGTGGGCAGTGAGAGCCTGTCCTACGGCTTCTATGCCCTCCTCATGTGGGATGGAGGTGTAGAGTGCACTGACATTGATTGTGACTAGAAACTCGTCTTCGTGTAGGTATTCAATCTTTCCTAGTTTGGTTAGAAAGTCTCGGGTGTCCTTTATATAGCTTGCTATTTTGCGCATGATTGGTTTCAGGACTGAATCCATGGTTTTGGAAATTAGGTCTGTTGGAGAGTCAATCCCAGAGACTATAGGTCTCCCTGGATTGTTGGCCTTATGTATCTTTGGCAGGAAGTATATTGGTGAGGTTCTGATGTTTCGTGGGAGTAATCTACTGGAAGTCTTTTCCGGTAGGCCCCCTTCAGTTTCTATTTTTTCTAGTATCTTCTTGATTCTTCGTGCATTAGTTTTTGTGCTGTTGTAGTGAAGTTTGGTGTAATGTGCTTGATTGTCTAGTTGGCGTAATGCCTCCTTGACATAATCTTCCTTATTTAGAATTACAATTGCTCCACCTTTGTCTGCTGGTTTTATGATGATGGATTGGTCGCTGGATAGGTCTTTGAGAGCTTCCAGTTCCTGTGGTGTGAGATTTCGTTTGTGGTCTGTGTGCTTCGGTTTCTTGATAGTCTGATTCAGGATGAAATTGGTTAGTTGGTCTATGTCTGGATCTATTCCGCTAGGTGGTAACCATCCAGAGGGGTCTTTGGGGAATGGGTCAATGTTCTGGTTCATATTATTGGGTGAATGCTGAAAGAAGTGTTTCAGTCTTATCCTTCTGTTGAACAGAAGGATATCTCTTATGACGTGTGTGTGGTTGGGACGTCCAGGTGTTGGGACGAAGCTGAGTCCTTTGGCAAGGATTGAGTTGTGGTGCTCGTCGAGGGTACGGCTAGAGAGGTTTTTGATGTAGTTGGGTTCTTCTTCGGCTTTGTATTTTTTGAATCGTCTGTTTTTCTTTGGCGTCTTTTGTCCAGTGACGAGGCCTGTTCCTCGATCAACTTGTCCACTAGTTCTCGTATGTAATCCATAGTTTCCACGGTACATAATTTGGCCAGTGATTCTGTGGTTCGTTGTTTTTCCTCCACGTTTTGGGAGTACAACCTTTTGTAGTAGTCAAGTAACTGTTGGGTTAGGTTTTGACTGAACTCCCAGTGGGTCTGTTCCCACTTGAGCATGAAGTTCAGATCTTTTTCAGGGATTTGTGGTATTACTCGTACCTGTAACCCCTTTGGAGTGGCCCTGTTTTCTATGCAGGCGTTTAGATGGTCAACGTGGTGTTTGTACCTATGTGCATTGAGTGTGACTCTTCTATATACCTTGTAGTAAGGTACGGCGTCATCAGGTATTCTTGGTTTCTTTTGTTCTGGTTTGTCGGTTTTGTTTGACGAATCAGAGTCATTGTTGGCCATGCTACCGATGGGCAATGTTGGGTTCAAGTGTTGTGTTTTGGCTCTAATCGGGTCGTGGTTGACCTCAATGTGATCGGATCACTTTTCGGATGCTCAGGTCTTGATCCTGTGGGTAGGTTGGTTGAAGGGGGTGGTTGACCTCACGATCACTGATTGTGACTGTGGCTGTGGCCTATGGAGGTGAGTTCTAAGTTCCCATGTAGGATACAGAGTTGTGTTGAAAAATAAGAGATGAAGGATGGAATCAACTCAATTAAAAAACACCTCACAGAAAATTCATTTGTAGCATTTTATTGAATTAGGCGACTCTTACGCGTTTCGCCGGTGGGTGTGGCTTCATCAGAGATCGAGTGGTTTGGTGGTGTCGACATGAGGGGTTATATTAACAAATGAGCAGTTTTTGTTATTATACAGAGTCAGTGTAAATCTCTTGGTTTAGTATCCATATACGGAGTTAGCAGTTCAAGTCTATTGTTCATATGGGTAGTTTAGTATAAAATTTCAAAATTTTCCAAAATTCGTCAAATTTCTCTTAGTTAAAGAGTAAAAAAGATTTTTTTAAAATATATTAAATGCCGGCCACAAATGAATGCCGGGTCCTGATCACGTTGATCACGATATTTAACGTGCATGTGTCATATGAAATATATTGAGGGGAATGGTGCAAGTGGAAACGTCCAGGAGGGACAGTGGGGAATGGGCCATGTCTACCTGCAACCTCATAACTGAAAGTCTGCTCCGCGATGCAGTGTGGGACCTGCACAGGGTAACCTGGGGGGCGTTTCATAACTAATAGCGGGAGCTAACGATTAACGGATACTGCCGTTAATAGCGGCCCTCCGCTAAAGTGTTCCATAACTAGTAGCAGTGCGATTTGGCCGTTAATTCGCCGCTAAAAGATACTTAAATTAACGATCCCAATTTTGGTCATCGTTAGCTCATTATGCATGTGTAGGCCTATTTATCACTCCATGTACTTTTAACAATTGTAAATGGAAATACCCTATATCCTTGAATGAGCCCCCCCCCCCCCTCCGGCGATAATTAAGTCAAATAACTTGGTAATAAGTGTTTTTCAAGGCCTGACACTTTTTAATAAATCATGCTCTCTAATAGAATATATTGTAAAGATGTCTAAGGGTTTTAGCCCATAGGTTCAGTGTAAATGATGAAGTCAGAGAATCGGTTGTAGTTGTCAGCTTGGCCCAGCACAGAGAAGTCTACCTGAACCTCACATCAAGCTTTTATTTATACCAAGCATTTTACTCACAAAGCATCCCAGGAATATTCCCCTCCTTGCGCGTGTCCCATTCCCATTGGCTAAGGGAGATCCCTCTCTCCAGCTAGACTGACCTGTCCTATTCTAACTGGACGAGGGAGGGTTGCCCATGGTTACATGGACCAACCTCACTCCTATCATGCTAAAGCCATGTGTTAGAGGGATGACCCTTGCCCTCCCCCCTCCCCTCCTTGCCCAACCCAAGATTAGTCCCCTCCCTCCCTTCATGCACCCTCCCCCCTACCCACTGATTAAATTAGCGCAGGGAACCATGCCCGATGGGCATTTGTGCGCAATATATGCGCAAAAAAACGGGTGCAACTGAATGCGCAATAATTCTGAGATGAGAGTTTACATTTTTTGCGCAGTTTTAATTGCATTAAAAAACGCATAAATTGCGTATACTTTTTGCATATATAATGCGCAATTATTCCGTATTTTTATGATTTAAATATGCGCATATATAATGCATAATTATTGCGAATTTTGAGCGCAATTCAATGGCATATATATGCGCTTTTCTTGCACCTATTAATTGCGTATATTATCTGGTTGGGCATGGGGTAATATATTGATACATTATTTATTAATTCATCTTCATTGAGTATTTATTTATTTTCATTGTTTCATCAGTTTCTCTTTTTTCTTGGGTCACACAAGATCTAAGCTCATATTATAAGCATCTATAGCGGTACCTGAAATAAGAAAATACACTATTTAATACACATCCCCAGTTGGTGACATTTTTTATCTTCTAAGGATTTACTTTGTTCTTTTTTAAATAAAAGTGACAAAGGACAAAATGACAATGCAAATACTAAAACCATTTCTACTTAGTTATAGTCATAAAGACAAATATATAATAATTATGATGTATGTTAAGTTATGAATAGGTTATGCTAAATATCATCTGATTACTTATATCAAAAATTACATACTGTAGTCTTTGTATATTCGAGTGTTTCTTGATATTGGCCTGCATCCAGCTGGAGGGATGTAAGGAGTGACAACTCTGGGCTTACTTGATGTAGGAAGGAGCAGGCTCATTGGTTATTAAAACATCCGTCTCAGTATCTGTAATAACTGGAAATGCATTAAAGATGTAAATTCATTTAAATCCTATTTAAACTCTCTGAATGATAAGTCGAGTTTACTGTTTCTATACTGTACAAGCTTTTTAAGTATCAAGGTATACATACTCAAATTCTGCATAAATGACATGTATGGTCATCTCTGGGGTTGTCTTCCTCCACTAGTCTCTGCAGTCTCATCCTCCTAAGCCATGGGCATGGCGGCATTCTCAAATCTGAGTAAGTGAAAGGAAGGTTGTCCTGCCATGGGAGTATACATGTGCAGTCTTGTTGTATTGGAGTGAGGGTGAGGGTGATTGGGCTGGAGTGAGGGTGAGGGTGATTGTCCTCTTAATGCTGATGTATCCACGCCAATAATTCCCGCCAAAAACCATGAATCCTTTGTTTCCAGGCCTTGTGTATAGTGGATGGCTGTTGCTGTATTTCCTCCGGCCTGTGTTTGTTCAGGGGCTTATAAAAGGATTAGTGGGGACTTTCTCAGGTTGGTAACTGATGGTATCTTATGACAGATGTTTAAATCCCTTACAGTGAGAAAAACGGCCGGGTGAAAATCTAGTCTTAGTTTTGGTAAATTACAACTCTTATATAGATAGACTGATTTGAACTATTTAATATATGAATATCGTCACATCTCATGAAACGTCAACAGAGTTCATAAACCTGTATTTCATGATAATGAGTCATTTAGAAAAAAGATAACTTGATATCTGACTGAATCCAGTTTTATACAATGCTAGATGCATATTTATAAATATGTGTGACAATTGTTGGCCGAATTCTGCAGAAGAAAACTGGACAGTGTGTTAAAAGGTGCAAAAGATTCGCAAATTATTTTGCAGTAATTCACTTCTCAGGTTGGTGTATGGTGTCTATTATAGTGCAATGAATCAGCAAAGATCATTGCGCAAAACCTGCACTCAAAATATACAGATATTTTGCAGTATTGTGTCTTGGGCATTGATCCAAGCAGGCCGGATATTGATTTTTATATCAACTAAAAGGAACTTAAGAGTATGAATCATATATCGTTCTTTCAGTCCTTATTTTCTCCAAAAATGAAACAAGTGCAAAAGATTTTGCAAATAATTTTGCAGTCATTTTTTCTCATGTCTGCAATGGATCCGCAATACATGTGCAACAGGTTTTGCATTGCAGTATATTGCGGTTGCATTGCAGATATATTGCACACAGCATTGCACATCATGCCCAACGGGTGGTGGTGGCTGGGGGAGTGGAGTGCTAGGTAAGCAGATCCCTCCCTCCCAACTGAGATCATGCAGGGGTGCATGTCCCAGACGTGGCCAGTCGACTCATTTGGTCATTGATTTAATCCAAAAAGAATCCAGTTCTTTACAATATTCTTAAACTATTCGAAGTTACTTTATGGCTAGTGGGTGTACATGATATCGATTCAGGTTATAGACAAGTTAATCATTTAGTTAATTAAGTACATAATCAACTATTATATAATCCACTATTAGTTTTTCACCGGTCTACTTTACACATAGGCTAGGTAAACGAAATAAATCAGCATGACTGTACAGTTTTGCTGCGGTAACCATATGAAACAGTACGACTATAGGCATAATAGTGTAACAATAATAATAATAAATGCAAGCGGAATTTTCTTGTTGACAGCGGAGTGTAACGGGGGTCAACGGAATAATTTTTAGCGGAGCTAGTTCTGCAACACTTAAGCGGGTGACCGTAATTTCTTCAGCTAAACAAATCTCCGTTCATAACGATTAACGGAAATCCGTTATTAGTTATGAAACGAGCCCCTGGTTCACTATGTACAGCAAATTGACCAAAATTTTATCAAATCTCAACGTTATCAGCTGGAATTGATTCTAGCAATCTGTTTGGTTTAGGTTGAACTGTATTTTGAACTTTATTTTCGGTTTTGAATTTTGGTTATTTGAGAGGATTGGTGAAGGTCAATTGTACATTTTCTAAAAATCTGGCCCATTTCACCTGTCCTTCGCAACGTCAACCAGCGAGACAGGATGTGATATTTGTTATCCGATGTGTCTTATAATACTAGGGCTATAGGCTAGGGTACTGTAAACGTATTTATTTTCGCGCAGATAAATTTTCTGCGATAATGCAAGTATGCAGTAATCATAGACAGGGTTCCCGTGGTCCAGAGTACATTGAACATTTTATCACTTGGATATTTCATTGGAGACCGTCGGGCCCTGACAAATTAAATATTTATGTCAGACCGACGAACATTCTGTGGAGACCTGGGCGTCGGTCTCTGCATGGGTAATGTTGCACACTGCTCATAGTCATACCCCCGACCCATACCTAGCTAGTATTGCTACATTCTTATATAGAATCATTCTAGACTATTAATTATTTAATATTATAAATTTGTTATCCGGACCTCGGCCGGAGGAATAGCTAGTAGGAACCCTGTGGCTATGGGCAGTACCAGTAGGCCTACTGTACGGCCTAGGGGTTCCTGATGCCTAAAATCGACAAACTGACATAGGCATTTGTTATGATCGACAAACGGCATAGACCCTTTCTTAGAGCGACAAATCAACATGGGATTCTGGGGACAAGAGACAAATGCTCATCCTTAGCGGGACAAAATTAACAAATCGACACGTACAGGAACCCCCCATCAGGAGCCCTGGCCTACCTACCAATGGCTTAAGCTTCCCCTCTACAGTCGCCCTTTAGTAAACTAAAACATGATAAATGTCCTCCCTATAACATTTAGAAGCAGTTCTTAATACATCAACAATTCATTTTAATTGATTTAGAAAAGAATCACATGGAATCACGGGAGATTATACTTACGAAGCAACACAGTAGTCAGTAGCATGGCAGGGAACTGTCCAAACTGGCAAAACACAACACCCGCCTCCACTACCCGTTGCATCGCTAGTTCTCAAACCACCATGAGTGAGGCAGCACCGTCGCTTGCCAACCTGACACGATCATCTTGCCGCGCTTGGTTTGCTGATTCCTAACCTGCTCAGCTGTCCGAGTCCCATACTCGGCCAGCCTCTGGGGCTTTCTGAAAATCGGGGCATATTTGATATGAGTGTGTACACGAGTGTACACACATTTCACATAAAACAAATCAGTGTGCATTGAACATTACCTTTATATCAATGGGTGTACGCTAGTTAGATTGATCAAAACCAATCATGACCAATGACTCCTCTAGTTATCCAATAAAGCAGAATATATAGGGCTAGATTCTGGGAAGCAGCTATAGTTGTGTTTCTAGTGGAACGGCTATGGGAAAGTGTTCGTCCCCGCTTGGGGTACTAGGGGACGAATAATTTGTCTAGTTGATTCCTAAAGCAGCCTAACAAGTTCCGTTGATGACAGCGTTTTAAAGGTAAAAGCCAGTGTTTAATCAAAGAAATGAATGAATCATGGAATTCTTTTTAAAGTTTGGATTTAGAAAGAAGATTGTTGTGGGAACCCAAACAGCCCCCAAAACACATGCCATTGGATTCGTTTTTATTTCAGGGACTGCTGAAATTTACTACTGAAGTCTATGGTGTAAGTATAACTGACTCCTTCAAGTTGATGATAAAGAGTGATTTATTAAGGCGTTCCCGCTAGGGGAAGAGGAGTGACTCGTTAGTCACTCCAGGTGGAGCCACCATTACACTAGGCTTCTCTACATCTTTCCTCTCCGATGATGATGGAACAATTGACATCCACTTGATTGAATGACATAAACAAAATCGCAACCTACCATGTTCCATGGACCTGATGCTTCTTTTTCAGGATTTACATGGTATGGCCCTTTTCTTTGTGCTGACCTGTACTTGGCGCATGCCTCACAATTAGCACACAAATCATCGATATCACTATTTATGCTTGGCCAGAATATATATTCTCTAGCCGTTCTCTTTTGTTTTTCTGCACCTAGGTGCCCCTCATGCAATACATTCAGAATCGATTTTCTTAAGTTGACAGGAATTACCACTCTCGAACCCCTTAATATTATCCCATTCAATACTGATAGGTCTTCCTTGAAAGCTTGGTATGCTGGACATGACCATTTCGCCACCCTTCCATAATACAATTTTTTAACTTGAATAGGACCGGATCTTTTTTCGTACCTTCCCTTATTTCGTCTAGTTTCTACATATGGGAATAACGGGTATTTTCTGGACTTTCCCCAATAGCAGACGATTGAATCATACAATCTTCTTTAAAATCTGCATGAACTTAGCTGACATGTGTTTCTACTCTCCCAATTAAAAAAAATAAGGGGTCATTGAACTAAAAACAAAGTTATTCAGCTGAACTTGTATCACGATGAGTTTCCCCAAGTTTGGGGGTGGACAGAAATAGACCACAAATAGAACATTGTATTTTAGCTATTTGCTGGGAAAGCTTTAAAGGCATCAATTTATAATAACATTGCTTGAGGTTGATTCTCAACCGGAAATATAAAATACATTCCAACATACAGAGAAGATGAGGAAAATAGGTTTTATGCTGAGTTTATTCATCCATTGGTACAATGACACCACACATGACAATCAAGATTGTAAGAGAGCTGGGAGGGGCTGAAAACCTCCGGCCAGGGGCGTCGCTGCCGGGGGGGACGGGGGGGGGGGGGCATGTCCCCCCCCCCCCCCAATTAACAAACCCTGTACATAAGAAACAACCATAGATGTACATTATTTACTTTATGGATTTGACTGACATTGGACATTTAATGTTTATAGATCTATATTGCTGGTAGATAATAATTCTCATATGCCAGTCCCTTTTCAAAGGTAGAAAAATAAGTGTTATTGTACTGTGTCATTGAGGTATGTTGTGTTGTTGTGTTAGATAGAGTATTGATCCTTAGACACATGTACTATTCCACTATTGGAGAAATACTATTTTGGTCCTGTTTATAAAAGAGTAAAATTTAATAATTTCCATGTGCAAGGTCCCTGCTTGTTCCCTTAAAATTACATTTCATCATTGTTTTAAATGGATCTCTAACATTTAGACATGTGAATATTTTATATCAAAATGTTTTCATGGATGGACAGTTAAAATTCACAATATTTGTTTCAAACATTGTCTTGAAAAAGAACATAATTGGGTGAAAAAAAGAGAAAAAAATTAGTTTTCAACACAATTTTCTTTTTCATCTTAGGGACCACCAATGGTTACTATTGTAGTTTGTAAAGAAAATGGATATTTCCTCCCTTTTTCCAAGATTTCAGATGGATGAATCCCATATTTCTTTTGCAAATTCTTCAAAACATAGCCATCATAGCTATCAGTTTGCCCTCATGCATGAACGAACCGGTTATTAATATATTTTGAAAAATATTATTTAGTCCTGAAAATCATTAATACAATATTATCGATACTCCGGTTTTTAGCCCATCATATTGAAAATTCAGCCAATGATGTTTTTTTAAAAAAAAAAAAGCCCCTCCTTTTTTTGCTTGTAAAGCAATATGATTATAAAAAGTTAAATTCCATTTACTATTATACTGGAAAGATGGAAAAAATTGTCCTTTTCCCATAGAATCCTACTGTGAATGGTAATACATTTCAGAGCTCCCTGAAATGAAAACTAACCCGGTGACATATTGTTTTTATTTGCTTTTTGGATTCACTTAACCATGTTCTTTCATGAGGCAAAGTTTAAATGAAATGTTATAATTCCTATTTTTTCTGCTGAACAGTATATTTATACCTTTATTATCCATAATACAAATTGTCCACTGTCAGTCAGGCATACATATTTTATGCATATCAACTCTGTGCAGTTATTTTTGATAGAAGTAATAATATTCCTAAAAAAATATGAAAAAAAATGTAGCATCTTAGAAAATTATTTCAGATTAGGGTAACAGCTGGAAGATATATGCATTGGGTTCTGATTCGATGCATAGGTATGTAGACCCATTTGTCTACACATCATTGTAATTGTACTAACTTAATTGGACAAATAAAATATTTTCTATTCTATTCTATGCTATAATCAAACTAAAACCAGATATACTCAGATAGACCTGGCTATTTTTTAGCAGAATTTGCTAGAAGTGTAGAGCTGCCAATTGTACATTTACTGATGATCTAACCCATAAAACACTTCCCAATGTAATTACATTTATTCTCAGTTCAACCTCATTGCTTTTAACCAAGATGTGGTACAGTACAGTACTTCTTTATGTTTTGTGGATATACAGGGGTGTTGTAGCCAGTCGCTGAGTAGTATTCTGGCGAACACTGTGTCACCTCCTAGCCTTACTCCCTTTATGTATCAGTTGCGGGATTCTGGCAAACACTGGTCTGTCTTTACAAGTACAGCAACAGTTATAACAGTGATATAATAATATTATTATTTACAGTAATGTAATAATATTATTTATGTGTCTCTACCAAAATATGAACCCTTTCATCATTGAAGATAAAATATTTCCTGGCAAAATATCTGTGCACTTGAGTTAATATTTTTGTCAATTTAGACATCTCAAGGTACATGTGAATATCATTTGATAATTGGTTGCGTTGGAACATCAGGATCTGTTCACTGAGACCTGCTATTTCAGACACAGACTGAGACAAAACAGCAATAATGAAATTCATGAATATCAATGCAACAAACACAATGTAAACTGAATGTATAACCATAACACTGGGCTCCACATTGTCACCAAATGTCGCTGTGTTTATTGATAACTTCATCACTCCATAGAAACTAAGTGGAATGGATTTGAAATCAGAATCACCATTGATGTCAGTACCATATTTGGTAACAGAATGATTGAATATGAATGCAAAGCAGATCTGCACCACCAAAAGAATGGTGCCCAATGCAGCTATGTCATATGCAATCTTCATAATTGCTATGACAATGTAACCAACTGGGGTCATTGGCAAGAAGTAGAGTGCATATTGTATACACAAAGCAATGCTACACATATCTAGGATATGAACATAAAATGGTGAGACAGACCCTGGGGTCACAAAGGCAGTTATCTGTATTGGTGTTCTTATTAATGCCAATATCTCAATGCCAATTATTATCAGATGAAACTTTATGGGATCTATAATTCTCTTAGATATTTTCCCAGGGATATTACATTGTTTTATCATTTTCTGGTAGAAAGCAACATTATAAATAGCAAAAAATAGAAAAACAATAGAATTAATGGCAGAAAATGTAGTTAGGAAAATCACAATTGTTTGAGGGAAGTTGTAGCAATTGCCTTGCACATTAACACCAGATGCAGTGTCTGTTGTCTCATTGCCAAACTCTCCTCGGAACTGTGGGTAGAATGATTGGGCCAAAAAAAAAATAGGTGTGTTTCCGATTTATCTGGCTGAAAACTAGGTAGGGGGGGGTGGTAATTTTTTTTTTTTTGTTAATTTTTTTTGTTTGGAAACCACCTCCCAGGAACTGAGAAAAATGACTTTTTCATAACAATAGTTGTTTTGAACATGGAAAATGTGCTTTTTGACCGTTTAGGGTTAGGAAAACCCGTTTTCCTGCTTTTATAAGCTTTTTTTGTCAAAAAATCCAAAAAAACTAAGATATGATGGTGAAAAAATCAGGTTTGGTAAAAAATCTTTTAGGTAGGGTAAGGTTTTTCTAGGTAGGGGGGGTAAATCGGAAACACACCTATTTTTTTTTTGGCCTTGGGCAGAGATACAGGAATACAACAACAATACTCGAGGTGTTAGATGCCAGAAGAAGTACAATAGGGTAGGAAGGAGCACATAGTAACATGACAGAAACCTTTTATGATACCAGCTTTTGATCAATGGCGATGAAATGAAATTCAGAAACTTTTTGTTGTTCAAAAGTGCATTATCATTATACATGATCATATTCAGGGGAGATTTGTTCTTCCTGGACCCAGTGAGATGTTCATAGTCAGTGACATCGTACAGTTTGCATACAGACCATTCATATGTGGTATGTTTTACAAGATAGATATCTTCTGTATTGATAATCAGAATGAAGAAGTCAACCAAACCCAATTTAACAGACAGCTCAAGTGAATTTAATCCATCTTCATCTTCCAATAAAACAATCTTTTTAAAGTCAGCTTTGTTAATTTCTTTTTTCATATGGTTGTACAAAGCAATGTACTTCTTTAATTTAGTAACATTGAAATATGCGCAGTAAAGGAGATAGGTGAGTAAGCCACAGGAATGTTCAGGTATCACTAAGCCAAATCCTTCATCTAGAAGCACTGTTAGAGTTTTCCTGGATGCAGATGCGATGGTTAGAGACAAGGTACTGCGTGGTAGAAATGATTCAGTGAACATATCTGAAGGTGTGTGACCATTCGGTAGCTCTGACAAAGGAATCACACCCTTCAGTAGGATTTCCTTTAAGGTGTCATCTGCCTCGAGAATAATTTCTAATATTTCTTCAGCAGAGTCATTTTTTATGAGCTTCATCCAGTTCTTGGGGAAATCAGACAGATTTACGTCCATGTTTGGTGGTGATCGGTTGTTCAGAATTATTGTTGTACTTGTAGTCTGAAATGTAAATCGATTTCTGATTATTATATGAATTGTGAGGGGTAACACAGGCCCAATGATTAAAGGGGAACACTGGACTGGGTATAATGCGTTTTCAGACGTAGGGAAAAACTATAATATGATGTTCTGTAAACTGTATTATGCAATTCACCCATTTATAAGTCACTGGGGAGTAATTGTCTGTGTTATAACTGGCTATTATCTGGAATGCTGGCAGCTACTATATTCCCAGAGTCCTATGTGAGAGTGACGTCAGCGAAACGCCGCTAACTTCCGTCACTCTGTATAGGTAGTGTTATTGTATACAGGCTGCTGTACTGTAGGCTACTAGTTTGGTGCACTCAAATCACTTCTTTTCAACAATACCTGCCTGTGAGGCCCATGGATATTACCCTAGAACTAATGAGGAATGAAAAGACCCTATGGATCTCTTCTATTACATTTTCAATGGAAGGTAAATGAAGGTGCAAAGAATAAACTTCCTCCTCCTCATTCCTGATCACTACCCACTTGTTGTTGACTAGTCAGGTTGACAGCATGCATGCATTACTATGGAAAGCTATCTATATATATATAATATATAAGTTGGGTTCAATTAACATATCCTATATTGAAAGATCTTTACTACCTTTAGAGCTGAGCTACCCCTATATTATGTCATAAGGTCCTATCATTATTTATGTAATATTACCTCACAGGTAGACCTGGGAGTGTGTTTGTTTATTTGGGAAGATCAGTCATTTGTTTATAAATGGCTTTCCATACATACACTAGAGTGGGCACCATTTACTGTAACAGTAAGTAGACCGTTACCACAGACTGACCAGCAGATCGGTAGTTAGCCTGCCCATTTTAGTGTCATACATCTAGCAATATGGAAGCACTCAGAGCTAGCTTTGGGTAGAGAGGGACAGCATTTACTCGATTGAGTCTGGCAATATCATTGCACAGAAATGAGTAATATAATGAAAGATACCAGTTATTAATGATACTTGAGCTGTATGACCAGCAATTGTTCCAACCCAGTGTTTTACTTTAAGTCCAGGATGCGTGCAGACGTCCTGCATTCGTATGTTAGAGAAATAGATTGCAGATACAAGATATTGTAAAATTGACAAGCCTAAATTGTCTAATTTTGAGTTAAAGTTGTCTCATTCAGCCAGACATTTGTCGCGCCCCTACCGGCCAGAAGGCTACCCACACTTTCTTACCGCCACAACGCTCGCGGATTTCTTATCATCCCAAAGTCCAAAGGTACAGGTGAGGTCCAGGTCTGACCGTTATCTCAAAGTCGATCACATGGGAAAGGAGGGGAGGGGCTGACCGCCAGGTCAGGGGATGGGGGGAATACTGATTAAAGAGTGGGAGGGAGAGGGGAGGGGAGATAACCCCGTGACCTGGTCACCACCCAAAGAGATTGGTCAGAGTGGCAGTGGTCACTCTGAGCCTCGTTTTAATATTTGTCTGTCATTGTTATCCTGTGGCTGATTGGATCTCTAAATCTAACCTGTCAATTAATTGGACCAACGGGACCAAAGCCAATCAGCGCAGGAGTGTATTCGTTCTAATCTGTCTAGTATAAGAATAAACAGGAAGATTGGAATCGGTCTCTTGTAAGGCTTGTACTGATTCGAAGCATACATCTCTGTGTGTTGCGTTGATTAATTTCTCGCCCAACTACTGACTAATTTCTCGCCCAACTACTGACCCTGAATTATTACGAAGAATGGCCCGCATTTCTTCAATATATTTTCATAACTAATTTTAATCATTAAATCGCCCGAGGCTAACACAGGGACCTTCAAAATGTATTGCCCCATTCTCCTCGATCACCATGAGGAGAAGGGGTGATTAAAGAAAACTTAAAATGTGATGCATCAACGGCTATGCCCAGTGCTATCATATGCATGATCTCTAGAGTGCCTCATGGTGAAGTGGTTAGCATCTAGGACTGCCAATATGGACATTGTGAATTTGAATCCCAGGGAAGGGAGCCTTTTTATATTTGTTTCATTATCAAGTTATTTTAGTTTTTAATTTCACTAATATCTTCACACCTGGGACTCGGATTTATTTTAAACTCACAAATGTAGTTATTGATTGAATTCCCTTTCGATTGGTGAAAGAATTACAGAATCTAAGATCGAATTAAGGGAGACAAGGCCGTTGGATGGGGTTTGGAGATACATAGGTTCTCTGTTATAGAGGCACGAGTGGCGGTTGTAAGCTTGTGTTTATTGTCGGCACTGAGCCATGATTCATGATGTAGAGATAGTTGTGTTTCTTTTATTCTTGGATTACATGTTGAATTATAATACCCAATAGTTGACTACATATCAAAATACAGTCGAGGGAGAGAGGCTTGATGTATATAGGGTGGGCTGGCTTGGTAAGGTGATGTGATAATAGAGAAAGCACACTTGACTTGTGTTTTATTAAAATTTCTCGAGCTTTCGGGCATCTTGCCCTTCTTCATTAACATGAAACAACTATAATTCCTGTAAACGTATTAATGTTTGCACACTATTTATTTTTTCGCGATTTTCGCTATTCGCGCACATAGGGGTGTGCGCGAATTTAAATCCTGTGTGAACCTATAATTATTACTTAGACAAGGCCTGATGTTTCCTTGCTGCGCAAAATTAAATCTGTGCGAAAAGGGGTCAAAGTACTCAGTGCGAAAATAATCCGCGCGAAAATAAATACGTTTACAGTAAGTACTAACACATTAACTGTTACAGAGGCAAGGCAGGAAAACAGTGACTCTGTTGATATGCACCTTTTCTAACTTATTAAATGTACAATGGCCTGAATTGCAATGAAAAATAAAAATCCTACTATATATTAGACATAGACTTGACTGGGAATCATTGTAAACGTGTTTTAAAAGCATTAGAGCATTCAGAATAGGTGTCTCAAAATGGATTGTGTGCTATTATTGAGCACAACTATCCCTCATGCCCTAAAACGTTTCCAGAGTAATCAACAATCAACAAAAGGCTTTATGGTTGAATCACAGCCCTCAGCTTCAACATGGGCAAAGTGGTTAAAGTTCCAGGTAAAGAAGAGTATGGTACTCTTTCTATGTGGGCAGGGGAAATGTAGAACTCATTCAACATTTCCCGCCTGCTCCGAACTCGGTTCCATGAGTCGTTAATATTTTGACAAAATGAAATACGAACAAAGCAAGAAACACTTACATGGTAATATTAGTAGACTCTCGAATTTAGAAGTAGTTCCTATTGCAGCAGAATAAAATCTCCCTTTGGTGTTATAATCAAGCTGAAATGTTTGTGGACAATGTGATCTAGCTTGATCTACCCCTTCCATTAAGTTGTATTAGCCAATTGGACTTGATTGTAACACTACCTCTGGAGCATAATACAGGTTCAATATTTGATGGGGGAACCATTGTGTGAGTCTCCCACGCATAGTCGCTGAGTGTTATTGATTAAATATGGCACAAACATTTGTGATGAGTTCCAGGAAAATGAGTCACAAGTTGCAAAATTGACATTTCTTTTAATTGTTTTATTTACAAGATTCTTTGTTGGAATATATTCATTTCTGGGTTGTCCTTGTGGTTGTATAAATATATGTACCAAATTTCAAGACAGTTTATTTATTATATCAGTGCTTTTCTAAGATCACCCTATGGACTACATTTAATTACGTTAGTAGTAATAGTCCACCCACAAATATTGCAAACTCTCTTTTAAAAAATAAAGATGTGTAACTGAAAAGATAGAAATGCTTATTACATGCCCTTAATGTTTTCATTCATTGTCATCCTCTTGATTGTATATCAAAATCCATTTTTAATTTGCCTTGACTAATCCTCTTGAATAACCCACATTTAAGACAAAAGTCAGGTTCAAAATACATAACCGAACACTCTTTGCATCAAGGCAATACAAAATAAACTCATATATACCTAGTGTTGATGATTTCTCAGTACAATTTAGCAGAATTTACAAAATATGTTGATGTGTCAATTGTAAATTTTATGAAAAACTGACCCTAATGTATGTGTCAATAGTAGCTGCTGACTGTGCAGGTAATAGATTATTTATGAAGGAAGGTGACACACAACTCTCACTCAACAACTGTACACAAGACAACATACTACTGCCACTAGCTATAAATGAAAGATACTAGGAGGCAAGCTCAGATGATTAGCTTAACTGTTAATTTACTTTTTGCTTTAACTATTTTTTATATACATTTATTCCATATTTTAGTATATAATTGATTCCTGATAAGTTGATCGTATAAAATGGTTTCTTTTTGCCTTAAGCAAAGTCAAAATAGTTGTTCATGAAGTCAGAACAGTCGAGATGGCCCGTTGTAAGGTCGAGATGGCCTGTCATAAGGGCGAGATGGCCGATCAGCCATGTATTTCAAATCTTGCCTATTACACACCTCCATCATTCCATAGAATGTAATACTTGATTAAAAAGCGATGGGCCTTGAAAACTTGAAAAAACACCTGGTGTATACTATTCATATACTATTTTATGTTGATACAATGAGATTTGGGATATAATCATGGCCAAGTAAGACCAGTATGTAAGTTACACTAACAAAATTACAAATAGTTTTCGTTTTTGACGACCACCTAACCAGATATACAAGATACTCTGAGAAAGTAAGACTGTAATTTTAATGCTTCTTTGAATAAAGGCCGGGCCTTAAATAAATACGGTAATTCATTTTCTATTTTTTCTCTGGGAAGTAGGACAATGGTCCAGCCAAGTGGGAGTTACTTCTGTCCTAACTAGGATATTTTCTGACAATGTAATTAAAAAGTTCAAATTCAGGATTTTTCAGATAATATTATTCTATTTATATCAGATGACAAGGATGAAATGGTTAACACAAAGATTTAAGAAGACAATTAAAGAATAATTTAAAAACCTGTTTTTTCACTGTATCAACAGAATAACTTTCTAAATATTGATTATATTGATTTAATTCATATTTCAATGGATTCTCCATGCCTCAAAACATAGGAAAAATGTATTCACTCTTGATTGTATGTTAATTTTACCCTAAGTTATGGATCAGTTATGGGGTTTCAAAGTTTGAGGGCGGCCATTTTGTTCTTTTGCGATTTTGGGCATGTTCCCCCAACTAGATTTTCCGGGACTTTTAGTATGTTGATAAGGGGCACTCATACTACCCAAAACTGTTGAGAAACCTTCTGTTGCAATTTGTCCTAGGTTCAGCCCTTTTTTTCTCCACCCATCTTCTGGACTAATAAGTAACTATCAGCGATCAATATCATGCTAAGGCCAATAAAACAATAGGTGTGTTTCCAATTTACCCCCTACCTAGAAAAACCTCCCGCCACCCATAATCTTGTCTGACCAACCCTAAATCTACACAATATTACCACAAATTGTAACCACGATTAAGAGTTATTTCCTATGCACTTAAAGTTGTGTGTGTTTTTATGGATCAGGACTACATGATTCTAATTTTTGTATTACATATGTAAAATTTGTTGATTGAAAAGTTATAATCTTCTATCTATATTGAATTGTTATTCCAATAGAAGTAAATACTTGGGCTCAGGCATCTACAAGTAAGTTTTCCGGCTGGTCCAAAATTAAATAAATAAAAACGATAATTGGACATGTGGTATCAGTTTGAATTTACAGAACTCTACAACATTATTTGTGTGATATTTGAAGCACTTAACAGTATAATTATTGCCGTAATTGTAATTTTAATCTAGTTCGAGATTCTAATGCTAATTAAAGACATAATATATATTTTTATTTCTAGAACGAACAGAATCACCATCAGACTGGAAAAGGGATTTACTTGCTGTAATAGGGGATTTGCATAGCCGCCATTTTGAATCTTGATTTACATGGAATTATGGGACTAATGGTACAGTGTAAAATCTATAGAAATCATGTAATGTTTAGCAAGGAATATTTATCAATGTTCTAATGTCAATATCCATGTGTTTCCATGGAACACGTCTCCAGCTTTCCCATCATGCATTTGGTTTTTATACAGATATTGGTGAAAACATTCTTGCAGTTTTCGATACAAATGTTGCCAAATATTTGTATGTCAGATTTCATCAGAATCCATCCCAGGGTGCACTGTGACAGACATGCAAAGAATAAATAATCCTGGAATATTTTACTTTTCAAGAAAACCTCAAAGACTGAAGTAAAATGTAACGATGCCGTCAGATTGAACTGTAACAAAGGAATGATGTACCTTTTATCTTATTGAGAACTTGTTCAAGTAATGCTATGATTTAATATTATACATAATGTGAAGAACTGGTCTAAGCAGATGTTACATGTTGCTCCTCTATGATCAAATAAATCAATGAACCAATCTATCAATAGGGCTTCTCTCCAGTATGCCTCTTCATGTGGCTCCTCAGGTTTCCAGACTCTGCTGCCCTATAGTCACACTCAGTACATTGATAGGGCTTCTCCCCAGTATGCCTCTTCAAGTGGCTCCTCAGGGCTCCACATTCTGCTGCCCTATAGTCACACACAGTACATTTATAGGGCTTTTCCCCAGTATGTTTTCTCATGTGTTTCCTCAGGTCTCCCGACTCTACTGCCCTATAGTCACAGTCAGTACATTGATAGGGCTTCTCCCCAGTATGTGTTCTCATGTGTCTCCTCAGGGATCCAGTATGTGTTGTCCTATAGTTACATTCGGTACATCTATGAGGCTTTTCCCCAGTATGGGTTCTCATGTGTGACGTCAAGCTTCCAGCCTGTGCTGCCCTATAGTCACACTCAGTACATTTATAGGGCTTCTCTCCAGTATGTGTTCTCATGTGTTTCCTCAGGTCTGCCACCTCTGCTGCCCTATATTCACACTCAGTACATTTGTGAGGCTTTTCTCCAGTGTGTGTTCTCATGTGAGACCTCAGGTCTCCAGCCTGTGCTGCCCTATAGTCACACTCAGTACATTTATAGGGCTTCTCTCCAGTATGTGTTCTCATGTGTCTGCTCAGGTTTCCAGCCTCTGCTGCCCTATAGTCACATATGGTACATTTATAGGACTTTTCTCCGGAATGTGTTAACATGTGTTTCCTTAGGTTGGCAGCTTGGGCTGTCCTATACTCACACAAAGTACATTCATAAGGCATTTCTCCAGTGTGTGTTCTCATGTGTATAGTCAGATGCTCAGCCCTTGTTGACCTATGGTCACACAGAGTACATTTATAAGGTTTTTCCCCAGTATGTGTTCTCATGTGTGACTTTAGTCTTCCAGTATTTGCTGCCCTATAGTCACACACAGGACATTTATGAGGCTTTTCTCCAGTATGTGTCTTCATGTGAACCCTCATTGGTCCCATTCCTGCTGCCCTATGGTCACACTTGGTACATTTATAAGGCTTTGTGCCAGTATGTGTCAGCATATGTTGGGTAAGATGTGCGACCTGTGCTGCCCTATAGTCACACACAGTACATTTATGAGGTCGTTCCCCAGTATGTGTTCTCATGTGAATCCTCAGGCCATCAGCCCGTGCTGCCCTATAGTAACACTCAGTACATTTGTAAGGCTTTTCATCAGTATGTTTTCGCATGTGAATCCTCAACACCCCACGATGCACTGCCCTATAGTCACACATGGTACATTTATGAGGTTTTTCCCCAGTATGTGTAACCATGTGTCTCTTCAGGTCTCCAGCCTGTGTTGCCCTATAGTCACACTTGGTACATATATATGGCTTTTCTCCAGTATGGGTTCTCATGTGAGACGTCAGAGTTCCAGCCTTTGCTGCCCTATAGTCACACTCAGTACACTTAAAAGGCTTCTCTCCAGTATGTGTTCTCATGTGAGTTCTCAGGGCTCCCGAATGTGTTGCCCTATAGTCACACTCCGTACATTCATAGGGCTTCTCTCCAGTATGTGTTCTCATGTGAACCCTCAGGTTTGCAGCCCATGATGCCCGATAGTCACATACACTACATTTATAAGGCTTTTCTTCTGTATGTTTTCTCTTGTGTTTCCTCATGTCCTTATGTTTACTCACAGTACATTTATATTTCCTCTGGGTACTGTGTGTGAGCAAATGTTTCTGTAACTTACTGCTCTCTGTAAACCCTTTAACACACACACTACACTTGTGTAGTTTCTCCACATTGTGATGCATCCTGGGTTCTCCGGTATGTGTCCTCTTGTGTCTCCTCTTGTTCCTAGATTGTGTTGGCTTGTAGCCACATGCAGTAGATTTATATTTCCTGTCAGCAATGTGTGTGAACATGTGTTTCTCTAAACTAGTATTCTCTGTAAGCCCTTTAACACACACACTGCACTCATGTAGTTTAACCCCTCTATAAGTCACCTTGTGAGGCTTCATGCCTTGTGACATCAGTAGAGTTGGTGCACTAGTCACACTTGTAGCATTTGCTGCCTGTCCTGTCTCCCCTGTATGAATCACACTGTGATGCATCATGCCTTGTGACATCAGTAGAGAAGGTACACTAGTCACACTTGTAGCATTTGCTGCCTGTCCTGTCTCCCCTGTATGAATCACACTGTGATGCATCATGCCTTCAGACATCAGTAGAGTTGGTGCACTAGTCACACTTGTAGCATTTGCTGCCTGTCCTGTCTCTCCTGTATGAGTCACACTGTGATGCATCATGCCTCCTGACATCAGTAGAGAAGGTACACTAGTCACACTTGTAGCATTTGCTGCCTGTCCTGTCTCCCCTGTATGAATCACACTGTGATGCATCATGCCTTCAGACATCAGTAGAGAAGGTTCACTAGTCACACTTGTAGCATTTGCTGCCTGTCCTGTCTCCATGAGTATGTGTAGGTGCCAAGAGCAATGGTGCTAATGGGTAACCATTATTGTATCTGCAAATATATATAGAGTTGATCAGTAAACATCCATGTGCCACACTCATCTGAGTATTTAAAATCAATGCATAACAATACTTTATTTCACCTTTGGGTGTGGTCAATACGCACGGCCGATTGAATTAACACTAAGAGCGCAACTCAGTCCTCAGGCTGATATGACGGCCATATCAGGCCTCAGGCTGATATGGAATTAATATAGTTCTCCAACAATAATAGTCTTAGAGCATATAAATGAGTTGCACAATTAAAAAAAATAATTGAATACATTTATTAGAGTAATTTACTGCAAAACAGTAAATGTACATGACAGTGCCAAATTAAATAATTTTGTATTCTACAAAGTAGTCCTGTCCCACACGGGTCAGAAAAAATGGTGTGTAGAAATATGAAGATGCGCCATGACAGGGGTTATGATGTAAACAAAGATGTTGATGTCAACCAAAATGAAAGCAAATATAATTTCATCAACAAATCTGTCATACTCGAGTACAGTTTTACGATATGGCTTCCCGCTATGTCCCTTGGGCATTTTTGTCTTAGTATTGAATTGAATTATCCTGTCAATATGAATATTGCTAAAGTTTTCCATATATGTAGGAGGATGAGAGAAATGGTAGCAGTCCAGCTGGTTATAGCAGCCCAGTGTAGAATTTCTGAATTCTGGATTTCTCAATAGGACCCCAGATTGTTATGACATGAATGTTTAGAACACGGAGGAGCAGTGGGGTGGGAGGGGGAGGGGGAAAGGTGGATGCCTAAGATCCAGTTTTAACCAGCCCAGTCGTGACAACACTGATGGGGGTTTAATTTTGGGGGTGGGAGAACAGGTGGGTTGTAGTCTACCTTCCTGTGCAAGACCATGATTTCAGTGTGGGGATGTGTGTTATATTTAATTCAAGTGCATTATTGCTCCATAATGCATAAACCAATAAAGATATGTTTTACCCAGACATATTATATTTCATAGAAAAATAGTGGCCTTCCATATCAGTGAAAATATCACTTATCAGACAATTATTTAATTTGTTAATAAATAATTGCCTTCATGAATAATGCCTGTAGAAAATCTAAACCAAGGGGGTAGATAGTTCCTGCCATTTCATAAATAACATAGAATAGTACATAATCGAAATTATAATAGTTTGCTAGATAGTTGCCTTTAAAGTTAGACCTTCTAACTGAAGGGCTTGTATATTTGTCATCTCTCTATAATTTGGTACATAGGTTTCAATGACTCAATAAACCTGATTTGTGGTGTTTCCATAGTTATGAAAATAATATTTCTATTTAATATGTGAGTTTAAAGAATGATAACCAAGGGATAGGAGAACATCCAAAGGTGAATTTAAGACCGAAACACCGAAAGGCAAAAGAACTCCAACCGTGGGAGAGAAAGGAATTACTGGTCATAAAATTGCAATTTTATCATAAAAGGGGCAATTTTTAACCAGGTACCAGGGTCCCTGATCCAAGGGTGTTAACAAGTGGCCAGTAGGCAAGGATATAACAACAGAGTGGTGTACCATTCCCAGGCTATCTGGGACTTTCAATCCTATAGATGGAAGCCTCATGATATGGTACCTGATTAATGATATAGGTGTAAGCCTCATAACATAGTAAAATGGCCATTAAGCATTATTATAATCGTGTAGCATTTCAAAATAAATCTTGTCTAATTAATGGAAATTAGAGCCATTATCTCTGAGCCAATTAAGGTAGCTAATTAAGTTCTCAGAACTAATTAAGGTAGCTAAATAAGTTAGCTTTCTTACAGTCTAGGGGCCATCCACAAATGACGTCATGCTTTTTTTGGCCATTTTTGACCCCCCCCCCTCCCCCCATGTCACGTTTCGTCACACTGTGCCAGACCCCCCCTTAAAACTGATAAAAAATGACGTCATGTTTGCAGCACCCCCCCCCCCCAGCCCAACTCCCCCTTTTAAAAAAGGTTATCATTAATTAGGTATAACATCATAATTAAATATCCAGACCCCATTATTAGAACTATGATCCACACCATTGAAATCTCTGTATTAAAAAAACCCTGAAGTCCCAGAATGTGAATAGTCTACTTTACAAATTCATTTAGTACCACGGCAACTATGGTGACCTCAATCCTAGCTCAGAGTCAAGGCAGGCACTTTTCCAGGGCCCTGATACTTTCACTATAGGTGTCAAATTTTGCCAACATATACCAGCAATAAATTTTGCTTTGTGTCCAACAAATAAGGCAAGATTATCAACCACTATGTTAAGGTTAGTTTTCTGCCTGCCAATGGACGTGGGTCTAATGAGTTGCACATGTGCAGAGAGGTTTGGCAGTGGTATAATACCCAAACGCATTAAGCCTGATTTGCATATTGTGCACAGTTATGGAGGCTATAGTTTAGGATGTAGTAATGGAACATATCACATGAAAGGGTTTTACACAAGATCAAGTCTGTGTAGTCCCACAGGGTTCAGTTCCATGACTGCTTCTCTTCATAATATATATGGTCAGTTCTCACAAATCAGGTACACAGAGGGTATTTTTGGCTAAAAATTTAAATGCATTGAAACTACTTGCCATTTACAGATATCATTGTACATATAATGAAGGGTTCATAACAAAAATTGGGCACACTAATTTTAAAAACTGCATTTTCTAACGTTGCCACCCCAATGCCTTTGGATAGAAATATTGTAGAGGTAATGAGGGTCATTTTTTAAATTTCAATTTTTTTGTTTATTATCGTATCATTAAGCTAACGTTACAAGCTATAGAATAAGATCAAAATTGATTTTATTTAGAATTTTTCTATTTCAAGGCAATTATTTGAAAATCATCTTAACTCTTTGACACCCAAAGTTTAAGGGCATGGCCTTGTTCTAATCCTTGTCAAATATTCTTTATTTCAATATTTTGGTATTCTTGTAGCAAAAATACATTATTCTCATTATATCCAATTTCATTATCTCAACTGAAATTGTTCTCTTCCAATGTTTTATGTTACCAGCCCATTAGTGCATCCGGGCCAACCCCAGCTTAAATCAGTCCAAAAATAACAGAAAAAATGTTAGGTTGAAATTAAAAATTCTATGACATGAACATCTTATTAGATGCTTTAAATTGACAAAGTTTCATTTGATAATCAATAATTGTGTAGACACATTTTTAAAATGAATGTTGTGAGGTTGGCAATGTTTAAACTTCCCCAACTTGACTTTTTTTAATGATTCAGATCTCACTGAAACAGTTTTTCTGATATGCAATTATTCAATGTTTGTATTCAGAATAAAGTTGTTTGAGATTACATATCAGAAACAAAATCTCACTAGATAATTATTTTTGATCTCTAGCTGAACCCTTTAAAAGTGCATCGGGATGGCAACGTTAAAATTTCCCCCCCAAAAAAATGAATTAAAAGAAATTAGCAATATTTCCAAACACTATATTTTGTATGTATTTATAGCCAATAGATAGGAGCATTATTTCAGACACATGTTATAATAATTTGATGTGTTGTACAATGCTGAGTAAACTCTATTTGACAAAATTATTTTTTCCTCTGCATAAAAGTGGGTTATGTGGGTGGATTTCTGCCCATAGGGTGGCCATTTTGTGTTTTAGCTATATAATGCATAAAAGTATATGTCCCATGAAATGTCTATCTAAGCTGCATTGATTAGTTTAAAATGTATTCATATATGATAAACTGGTTTCCATGAGGGGTTCAGAACCCTGAGTACATGGTTAATATCAATACTCTGAAGAACCTTCAAAGGTGAGTGGCAAAGTCCTTAGATATGTAAAAGGAACTTGACTTGCCTACCCTTCACTTTAAAAGATTAAGAGGTGACGTGTACACGCTACTGGACTTGGTTGTAACAGGACATAATGTCAACTGCCTCAAGAACGATCTTGAGGACATGGAAATACCGTCCTTGGCATTGGGACTGGTTGGGCAATGGGTGTGGTACCAGTCATTGTATTGCTACCTCTGTGTAAAATGCATGGGTCTATATCAGGAAAAAATTGCATGACCTCCAACACCAATGGTGCGTAAAGATGAATGGCTGGAATCCATATTAGCAGACATTTCCTATACCAACAGACATGCTGCTAGAGATTTTGTTATATATTATTTATTTAATAAAGGCAGTGTAAGGCTGCCACTCAAGTTACATGACACCAGTTCCTATTGATTTTTTTTTTTTTTAATTCAGTTTAAGGCCAATACATTATTCAAATTATTATAGAAAAAATGCAATATTCCTCAGGGATGTTTTCACACAGTGCCATTGTTGAAGTTTGATTTGCAAGAAAACTAGAATGATCTGGATATATCTAGATATAGAGGCCATAGAAGCATGTCCAGTAGCCTTTTATTCTAAGGTGTATTTCAAATGAATTTTACTTAGAGCACAAGTTTCCCCGTTACAGTAGTCTTTTTATCAAAAATATAAAAACATGATGTCTTACATGAGGTGACCCCCCCTCCCCCCATTGTCATACCTAGTCATAAAAACTCAACCCCCCCTCCCCCCCTAGGGCATGACGTCATTTGTGGATGGCCCCCTATACAAAGTCTATTGACACTCTGTTCCAGAGGGGAAATAACATGTACAATAAGCTTCCATTTGATATTTGATACATTGGTTAAATCGCCAGAAAATGTACAATTCGCCTTCGCCAATCCTCTCAAATAATCTAAATTTAAGACGAAAGTGAGATTAAAAATTCAGTTCAACATAACCAAACAGATTGTTTAAATCAAGGCAATACCAAATATACTACCTAGTACCTAGTATTGACCATTTTTCTGCCTAATTGAGCAGAATAATACTAAATGTGTAGATTAGCCGATTGTACATTTTCTGAAGATGTGACCCACATGCAGTTCCTATTTTAGACAGTCGCATGTCAGGTCAAGGAGAACCTTGTATAATAGAGGTAATCCAAATTACCAATTTTATTATTATTTCATTTAGCAATGTCCATCAAGACAAAATAATTGTCCCTACTAAGATCAAAGCTTACTGTGTTAATGTTGGCTATTTCTCTGTAAATCTATCACATAAAGGAAAATGCTCTGGTAAAACACACCAGCTGTCTATTCCCATTTGGGATCTGTTTTAGGAAAATGAGGCATTAGTCGAAAAATATGGATTTTGAGATATCATTATATTTGAAAAGAGGAGATCAAGCTGTTTCCAATGATAGTAAACACTAGGACACCTAATATGTATTTCGATATTTTAAGTTTGATATTTTTTATTTTTGAAAAAAAAGTTTACAATGTTTCTTGGTGGGTAATTACCAGTAAAGTAACTAAATATACTCTATACGAACGCCTTAAAAACTCAAGGATATATTTAATACAATGCCCCGAAATTTGTTACATGGATTCATATGACCATCAGTGCTATACCCACTAAATATCAGAATATCATGTGGCAGCGGTATCAGGCTACATCCTAACCATTGTAGATTTAATAGTTACTGTAAACATATTTATTTTCGCGTGGATAATTTTTCGCGCACTAATTACTTTGACACCTTTTCGCGCTGATTTAAATTCGCGCAGCAAGCCTTGTTTATGCAATAATTATACCTTACGCGCAGGATTTATTTTCACGCACTAAGGTTGGTGCGCTAAAATAGCGGAAATAAATATTGCGCGAACATTAATGGGTCAGATTTTTTGAAAATGTACAATTCACCTTCGCCAATCTTCTCAAATAACCCAAATTTCAGACTAAAATCAAGTTCAAAATACCGTTTAACCTAACCAAACAGATTGCTAGAATCAATGCAATGCCGAATATACTCGAATTTACCTAGTATTGCCCAAATTGCAGCCTAATTTAGCAGAATTTACTAAATGAGTACAGCTGCCAATTGTACATTTTCTCAAAATCTAACCCTAATACGTTTATAGTAGTCCTAGCTAGGGTTCCCAGTAACCAGACCTATCAGAGTAATTCCATCTCTTTGATCCTATCACTTAATATGTAACTACACTGTCATTGTATTATGTATTATGTCCTTCTCATATTATAATATTATTTAAAAGGAATACCAGGAAGATCTCAGCGTAGACTGTAGGCTACATTGAGAGGGACCATTCCTTTCCAGTATCTCATTATTACAGAAATGTATGTGTTTACTGAATAAAAATTGTTCTATAATTGCTTAGTTAATGCGCATGGAATTATATCACTAATGGTACATAATGAAATATTATAGAAAACATGTTCAGCATGGACTATTTATCAATGCTCTAGTATCAATATCCATGTTTATACATGTTGCTATTACATTACATGTCCCCATCTTTCCCATCATGCATTTGGTAAACATAGATCATTCATGAAGCTATAATACTGATGAAAACATTCTTGCAATTTCCGATAAAAATGATGCCATGATATGTGTATGTCAGATTTCACCAGAATCCATCCCAGGATGCATTGGAACAGACATGCGCAGTGGCACATGCAAATCCCCTATTACTACGATGGCTGGAAATAGCATTAATTATTGATAACGTTAGGAGAGCTTAGCTTTCAAGCAAGGAAGGGGAAGACAAAGGAGAAACGAGGGCTTATATGGGTCGGATTTAAGTGGCTTTCCGGTTGTTTGTGTTAAAGGTAATATTGCAATTAAAGGTATATGGTAGTGGCTCGGCTTTGGCTACAGGTAAGACAAAGCAAGGACAAAGGTCAAAGGTCAAAGGTATGTTTTCCCTTTGTTTGTTTGTGTTGTCAGCAAGGTGGAGTCGGAATGTATGGAGGTACAATTTACCTCCGTTCAGATTTTCAGAAAATGTACAATTGGCAGTTCTACATATTTAGTAAATTCTGCTACATTTGGCTGAAAAATGATGAATACCGGTGTAACAGTTCTAAATTACCCCCCGATCTAATGTACCCCCCCCCCCCGGTAATTTAGACCTCAGGTTTAAATTACCCCCCTTTGTTTCTTTGATAATCTTGGATTTTGTAAATTCTATTGATTCCATTAATTGCCTCAAATTAGGATTATGCTACAACCCCACATTTACAATTGAATTGGACTATTGTAGATTGGAATTTACGATTTTTGCTCTATGTAATGCCTATAAGTAGAATTGTCACTATTATAATATTATGTCAATAATTTAATATCTAATAAAATGCTACAGGATGTGATGAGAACAGCACTCTGTGTAATTCATATCCTGAATTAAATACTTTTTTCAGATCACAATAATTCATTACTAAAATCTATTCAGTTCTGACTATTAGGTATGTACTATTACTTTTATTGTCATAATTTAAAGAATTAATGTTTCGATCAGTACTTGGTTATTTTCAAATATTTGGGGTATATTAGACCTAGGTTTAGTTTCCCCCTTTGGGGTACTTTGAACCTGGTGGGGGTACATTTGAAATCAATTTTATTCACAAGACATCAAGGAAGAGTCACAAATTCAGGTGCTTTTCATGCGACCCTGACGATGAATTATCTTATTTCAAATTTACATAGCAGGGAACATGTGACAATTTTATATTTGAATTATAATTGGGTTCAGTCTAAGCATAGTATCATTACAGTTTATGACTAACATTTATACAGTTTATTATGCTGATGGTAGACTTGGCGAGATTTGGTGATAGTTAAAGAAATGATGGAATGGGATGGAGTGAGGGTTTTAAACAGGCTATGTATTGAAGCATATCTTATGTGGGCTGGGGGAGTCTGGGGGGGGGGTGGGGGGGTTAGCGCTATCGACAGGGAACTCAACCAGGAATATCATCAAGTGTATTATAATACAGCAAGTTCGCATGGATCTGTTGGATAAAGAAAGCAAGTATTTGCATAATGGTAAAGGCATTTCGACAAATACAGTAAGCATACAGCATAGAGCTTTTTCCCGACGCGGGATAATATTACAATTTGTATATATACAACAATTATTATACATGCAGAGGCCAACTAAGGCAGCGTTTTCAGGCAAGCAAAAAATATGTTATATGGTATATTTACCTAGGTCTATTTTACCCCCGGGGGTACATTAAAACTGGAGGGGGTATATCCAACCTAGGTCTAAAGTACCCCCGGGGGTACATTGGACCTAGGTCAAATGTACCCCCCGGTACATTAGACCTAGGTTAGTTATACCGGGGGGTACATCTGATGGGGGGTACATTAGAACTGCTACACCTGGTATATCTGAGTGTATTTGGTATTGCATTAAATGAAAGTATCAGTTTTGTTATGTTAATCGGCAATTTGAAGCTCATTTTTGTCTTAAAGGCAAACGCTACTATTCACTGCCCCGCCCCCCTTTACCATATACCAAATCTACGGGCATTTTACGCACTACTCCTTTAGCATTGCAGTCTATGAGGAAATGGCCCATTTTGTCAAATTTTATAGAATAAAACAAACAATTAATGGCTACTCCTACTGTCCCAAAATTTTCTACACATACAGTTCAGGTTATATACTACAGAAAAAAATGAAAAAAAATATATGTCATCACGTTAGATTTTTTTTAATAGCTGTCTGAAATAGACATGTTTGGGAAACAGAGCTAGCTATGGGTACTCTCAGTTGTACTCAATTAGCATGCAAGTCTATTGGGAAATGCTGCATTTTCCTTTCACGGTTTTGGGAATAAAACAAAAATGGATACTCTGAATGTCCCAGAATTTTCTACACATATAGTGCAGGTAATATTCTACACATATATAGGGAAAAAAATGTATGTCATCACGTTAAAAAAATAATTGTAGCTGTCTGAAATAGACATGTTTAGGAAACATAGAACACTTTGAAAGCAGCAGATTTTTGGGTTGTCAGCCATGTTTCAAAGCCCCATAATTCAGAAACTAGCACGGTGACCCATTATTTTTTTTTCAGTTTTAAGAACACAAATACTTCAAAAATCACATACTAAAGAATCAGAAAAATGACATTTATTTTCACTGGTGAGGCAAAAACATTGTTTTTATAAAAATGGTGAAAAATATTGAGTTTTTTCAAGTTTTTAATTTAAAATTCACATTAGGTATTTGTTGTTTTCAAAATAAAAATAACAATGCACCCTATAGAAAAGAGGCATAGAATTATTGGCCAAATAATACTCTCTCTAAAACTGTTAATTTTACTTAAATTGAGTGAATATAAATAGTAAATATGAACTATGAAGTTGAGGTACTGCAAAATGGGCCCCCCTTTTGGTCCTCATTGGTACTTTTGAGATGCCAAATTTTGAAGCACTGTAATTCAAAAATGAGCACGGCGACCCAATGATTTTTTTCCATCCTTATGACCAGAAACACTTCAAGAATCAAATACTAAAGTTTCAGAAAAATGACATTTATTTTCATTTTCCACTAGATAGTAGCGTTTGCCTTTAAATGTGGGTTATTTGAGAGGATTGGTGAAGTCGAATTGTACATTTTCTGAAGATCCGACCCATATGCATATCGCTAATATAGAAACATATAATTATGTTAAAAGGAAGAAAGGGGTTCAGCAAAACATGGCGTGAAAAGCTTAACGTAGGCCTATAGTCCTACCACCATATCAAGGAAAATGTTTCATCTCACAATTCATTTTGTATACATAGAAATGCGACGTAATTCACACAAATATTACGGATACTTTTAATGGACTTGGTCATCATTTATTATGCGCGGTCTGGACACAGGGGTTGGATGACCATGGGGGACTTAATGCCCTCCATACTCCCTCCCCTCTTTCTCTGCCCTAGTAACCTTTATGTAGTTTTTATGTAGATTGGTCACCGACCTTAAGTAGGGGGCCTAACCCCAATCTCCATATACAACAACTTGGTCATTTGCTATTTTGTTTACTTTTGGTTACCATGGTAACCATATTGCTATAACAACCATGGAACTTTGAACATTTGATGCATCTCAGTTGGGCATTAAATTTTAGCTATCAACTGACTGTAATTGAAGATTCTAGACGTGATTTGGTAATTAGTGATTTTTTCTCTTTTTTTGGTTGCCATGGTAACCAAATTGCCAAGGCAACTGAGGAATTAGTGTAATGTGATGCATCTTGGTTAGACCTTTAATTTGAGCTATTACACAATGATATTGATAAATAAATAAGGATTTTAGACATGATTCTTGTTTTTTCTAATACGTAATGGCGGCCATTTTGTTTTTGGGCTTTTAGAAGGGTAAAAACGAATTTTTCAGCTTGGTAAGATTATTTTTTGAAATCTACACCCAAAATTTGACCTAAATATGTTTCTTACCAAATTTTACTCTAAAATGCCCCTAGAAAGTTTTAAACATGTTTTTATAATGATCTGATTCCAGTCTAATACTTAACTGATTCATATCATTCAACAAAAGGCTTTGTATGATTCCTGGAATGGGAGAAGGGGGTGGGGGGTCTCTCACCGCTTCTGGCCACCAGGGGGCAGTATATGGGTCAGATTTTCAGAAAATGTACAATTCGCCTTCACCAAATATACTCAGATATACCTGGTATTGACGATTGTTCAGCCTAATTTAGCAGAACTTACTAAATGTGTACAGCTGCCATTTGTACATTTTCTGAAAATCTGACCCGTATAGCACGTACAGGACTTGAACTTGAAGCAGAGAGAGGGGGAGGATGGGGAGAGGGGCGGCCTTATAGCCTAGCCCTAGGGAAGCCACATAGACTTCTGCCGTAAAACAACCACTTCAAGCACTTGTCGGGCCACTTGGTTCGGTTCACTGAAATTGTTTAATAGTTTACCGATCCTTACACTAAATAACGTAGTTTTACAAAGCAGCAGAATCGACCTGCACTCACGTACACTATACAACAGATCGAAGCAATTTCAATTAAATAAACAACTCATTTTGAGCAGATTGTACTTACACACGCAACACGGCGATGACGATAGCTGCGGAAAGAAAACAAATAACACGCAAATGACAAATGACACGCAACACCTACTGCCACCCGTTGCATCGCTAGTTCCTGATCAACCATGAGTGAGGCAGCACTGTCGCTCTTCCCGCGTTAGGTTTCCTAGGCAACTTTACACGTTGTGTAGGGCCTATAGTTGAGCCCTGACCCAGTCTAAGGGTAGCCGAACCATCAACCTTATACCAACGATCCTCCATACATATATGATCCGTTTTAGAAAAATGAATCATAAGTTTAGGCTTATTCCTGCCTTATTCCTGCTTGTTCTAGCATGATTTTCTTGAGGTGATTAATTAATTATTTACTCAATGTAACGAATAGTAACGTTAGTGTACCCTACTATTTGAATTACACCCTAGTCGTTAGATGTTCACATTGTTATATCTTTAAAAAACATAACCTATTCCAACCAGGGTAACAGCTGGAAGAAATGTGTTGATATTTACCGACACATTTGTCATTTCTACTGTAAATCAACCAAAGATAAATAAAAGACTTTCTATTCTATTCTATTCTAAGTCACAAAAAAGGGATTTTGAGATATCACCATGCATATTTGAAAAGATGAGATCAAGTCGATTCTAATGATTAAATCTAAGACAGGAGGAACTTCCCCCAAAATCGGATCGAGGGAGTCGACCTGAGGCCATGGCCCAGCTGGTTTTTTTTGAGGATATGTACTGATTAACAGGAACTAATGGAATTCCTTCTTCCACACCTCAACATCAGAGAAAAATCACTGCATTATAATTATCCGGTCATAAACTATAGGGTCAGGTTTTATGTTCATGAGAATATTGCCACACTGATTGTTAAATTGCATATATATATATGTGGTGTGTTCCAGGAAAATGAGTCACAATTCCCAAAATTGATTTTTTTCAAAGTGTTTTTTTTATAAGATCTCTTTATTGAAATGTTCTGATTGTTAGAGGGTTTAGCACTGATAGGTATATAAATCCATGTAACAAATTTTGGGACATTGTGCTAAAAATATCCTTGCATTTTTAAGGCCTTTGTATGGAGTATATTTCGTTACTTTACTGGTAATTACCCACCCAGAAAACATTGCAAACTTTAATTTTTAAAAACAAAAGTATAAAACTTAAAAAATAGAAATACTTATAAGGTGTCCTAGTGACCCACGAGTGTGTGGTGGAAAGAATGTTAGCTAGCCTCTGAGTCAGTAGGGGGCGTGGCAGATGTATGTCTGACTGAGACTCATAAAAATAAATCCTCTAACTTTGTGTCAAGATTTTACAATATATATATATATTAAGCTTATTTACTTTGTTAACTCTCTATCTACTACTCTGTAAATGTATAGTAAATCAGGCTATTCTGAGAATATTTGTACTTTATGTATAAAATGTCTTCGACCTGAATAACATATTTACTAAATCTAGAAAATAAATCTGGTATGTCAGATCAGTGTGATTGGACGCCTACTTCGCTAATCCGTTTCCTGGCATAGGACTAGGCGTCCTTGGATTATAATGGGATTATAATGGCATTTTGCGGACTTCTTGGAATTATAATGGCACTTGGTCTTTTGAGGCCATAGGCTTTGCCTCCGTTTGAAGGGACTCTTTCATCTTTGGGCCTCTTCTCATCCTTTCAAACACCCCAAATTTAAGACAGAAATTACCTTCAAAATACACTTTAATATAGCAGAACTTATACTTCAAAACATCATAATACAAAATATACTCAGATATACCTGGTATGTATCTTTGTTCAGCTTAATTTAGCAGATTTTATTAGACCGTTAGTTCTGCCAATCGTACATTTTACATGAGATAAAAATCATTTATGGGTCAGATCGTCAGAAATTCTACAATTGGCGGTTGTACATGGTAAGGAAATCTGGCTAAATTAGGCTGACAAATTGTGAATACTGTGTTTATATGAGGATACTTGGTGTTGCATTGATTTATAGTATGTGTTTTGCAAGGTTAAACTGTATTTTGAAGCTCATTTCTGTCTTTAATAGGGGTTATTTGAGAGAATTAGCGAAGGCAAATTGTCCATTTTCTGAAGATCTGGCCATTATATGTACTATTTAATCATCTATACCCAGCAAACACATAACATTATCATAACATTAATTAAAAGGTGTCACAATGTTGTAAGAAAACATTCTAGAAATAACATTTCTATGATGTTGTTAGAATATTGTGATAATAAAAGAATATTTTTAAAACATCACCAGAACATCAGGATTTAAATATTGAATATATGCAATCACAAAACATTCATATGCTCATAAAATGTTTGACTCAAATGTTAAAGATAAACTTTTCTGATGTGTATCTTAACATCTGTAACATTATTTAATATTGCCAAAACATCATAAAAATATATTGATTTCAACTATCAAAAATGACATTATGATGTTGTCATAACATTCTGACTGGCACATATTAACTTTGCTAACGTTATATGATACCCCCAAAACATAATAAAAACATTATTGATGTTCATTATCAAAAATGATATTTTGATGTTGTCATAACATTTCTTAGGTGAATCATGAACTCCAATAACAGTTATACATGATATTGTTAAATCATCATAAAAACATTCCACTAACATCAATGCCTGATATTGTTATATCATCATAAAAACATTTTGATTTTCACTAGCAAAAGTGATATTCATGGCGGCGATCAACTTTTAAACATAACTATCTCATGTTTGGACTCAAATATAGAACTATAATTCTCATGGGGAGAGAAATTAGGGTATGTAATGGATAGATTGATGTCTCTAGACCACACAGGAATTGTTTATTAATCTAATCTAAGCAGGATGGAGGCGATGATTGCAGATTTCCAGACATACTTCATTTCACAAAATGTCAGCAAATTGAGATCCTTGAAAGTCGGAGATTCGAAAAATTCCTAATTCCCTTTTTCGGTATTTTTACTCATTCCCCAGACACAGGACCTACAAATTCGTGATCAGCGGCCTTTGGACATCTAAGAAAATGAGTTTTCATCAATTTTGATATTTATTCAGATGGGACAAGCTTGAAAATAAATTATGATATTAAAAGCTTAGAATTCTCACCCATTTAGACATGTCGATGTATGATATGTTAATATATCATTTTTATAATGATAAAATGATGTTTTACACAACTCTTACAAAATGGCCAGATGGCTTTTTACCCAGTTCTATTTATTTACAGCTATGCCGCCTTGCTACAATTGTTTGGAATATCCCATTTTTATAATTTATATACTGGCGATTGGGAATGGATGCATATCCTCAGTCCCTGAACAAAATTTTGTCATCAATAAATTCCTTTTTATGGTGTTTATACGCATATTCTACATAATCGCTAGTCGGCGCCACCAGTGAGCAGAAAACCTCTTTTGAAATGAGGGGGAAAATCGCTACATTAATTGGAATAATTTATTTAAGCTTCCAAGTAACCTAACTGAAACCCCATTTCATTAAATAAAAGAGAAAAAGAGGCGCAATTTGTATACTCGAAAAGAGAACTACTTTGAGCTCTTTTGCATCATAACCCTCCATTCATGGTACAGTGCTTCATTTAATATTCATACACTGCCACGTGATGCAATCTGACCAATGCGCCAACTACATTTTCCCGCCGAAACACGTGGTGAGTCTTTTTGCTGTCTGCTTCGTTGCTGCCTGGAACTCAAACACAGCTGTCACAACGTTGGTCGAAGGAAACTAAACGGTAAGCAGATAATTAAATAAAAGTTTTACTTTCCGTCTTGCATACAGGTTACACAGATAGACCATTAACCACAGATTCAGGGCATATATATCTGAAGCTGAATAGTTATGCAGCCTGATAGGCCTAGGTAGGGCCTACTAGTTTATAAATGATCATTTCCAAAATGGCGCTACCCTCCGAAACATGTGGTTGTATTGACTTTTGGGTCCCTGGCTGTCTTTAAAAACTCGAAAATATTTCTTTCGGGTTAATCAACGATTTCTCCCTTGATATTAGCTCAAACTTGAAATTCAAAACATTTCCCGAACCGCATTTCCGTCAGGAATACAGCCATGCTTTCGGAATTAAGGTAGCTGTCCTCGTCATTGCGTAATACATTATTTTCGTCGGTCATGTAAAGCTCGTCGACACGATTTAAATCACCCGATGTTGTTCTGTAAGCTGAGGCGCACATAGTTGCGAAAGTGGTGCATCATTTTCACGTTGCAGTCTTGCATCTGGTGTCCGACAACTTTATTGTTATAGAAATACTGTCCCTATAGTTACTTTTTACGAAAATTCCAACAAAAAGATCTTGTGAATAAGTCACTTTGAAAAACTTTGAAATTAAAAAAAAATGTGTGTGCACAGAATTGGGTGATTTACATCGATTCAAATGCCTTGATGTGGCCGACGAAAGTAATTTATTACAGAAGATCTAACCGTCTGATTATAGTATGGCTGTCTTCCTGACAGTCACGGGGCTCTGTGATCATTTTTATATTCAGATCGGACGAATTTTGAGGGAGCAATGACCTATCTAGTGGAAAGCAATATTTTTCAGATTTTATAAGTTATTATATTATATCGATTCGAACGCCTTGATGCGGCCGACGAAAATAATGTATTACGGAAGAACTAACGGTCCGATTATAAATCTGACAACAGGGCTGTCTTCCTGACAGTCACAGGGTTCTGTGATCATTTTTATATTTAGATCGGACGAATTTTGAGGGAGCAATGACCTATCTAGTGGAAAGCAATATTTTTCAGTTTTACAAGTGGTAATGATGGCATGTATACATGTATGTAACAATGTATGTATGTAACAATGTATGTATGTAACAATGTATGTATGTATGTGTACATACATGTTCATACTAGATGTTTATGCGTGTAGCCCATTGCAATGGTCATAGTCATAGCAATAGTCATAGCTGTGTTTTGTGTTTTATATAGGCTAACAAACATGCCAATTGGTAATGGTAATGCCAAAAAAGGCAAATACCATAATTGTAAAAGGAAAGGAAGCCTATAAATCCTAACTTAATATGCACCGATTTGAATAGATCCTGATTTATATCAAAGAGCAGAACCCCCTTGCTATGGATATGTATGGGGGCAATGCATGGGTGATAAATTTTAGACCAATACATTGTTCACAATTGCTTAAATATATGACTATTTATTTGATGTTTTTCATAAATTAACCAGGGCTTAACTCAGAAATCGTTATGTCTAAAAAGTTAGCTTTTAATGTCTCCTACATCGTCTAATTGGTTGTCTTAAGGTATTCTAGAAAATGGAATTTATGTGAATTTATGAAGAAAAAAATAGAACATTATACTGGTGGTCTACCATAATGGCTCATTCTAATATCACTATTGCTTCTTATGTGTGGGCAGGTGAGTGGTTGGAGTAATCATGGTGATTAACATGTCAGGTGCGTGGAATAGATAAAATATTGGGTGGGGGGGGGGATATAGCTCTTTTTTTCTCCCTTCCCTCCCCTTCTCCCATCCCCTTTCCCTTTCCTCTTCTTTCTCTATTACCCACTGTCATCATTGTACTCTCCTCCCTCTCTCCGAGTCCCCACCCTCTCCCTTTCCTCTTATCTCTCCCTCCCCCTCTCCTTCCCCCTCCCCCTCCCTCTTCCTCTCTCATTACTAGATTTATACCCTCTATTTTCCTGTAACGCCCTCATCATACCCTCTATTTTACCATATGACCTCATCATACCATCTATTTTACTGTATGACCCCCATTATACCCTCTGTTTTACTGTAAAGTAGCCTATGTTCCTGAATCATGTGCATTTTGAAAGAATATAGAGCCTTTGTCTTTATGTCTAATAGTTGACTGAGCTCCATAAATATAACAAATAGGAGAGACAGGTATCCACTGCCATCCCGCTCTCTCCCTCTCTCTCTCTTCACCCTCCCCCCCCCCCCCTCGTATCTCTCTCTCTCTCTGTCCATATTCTACCCCCTCTCTCTCCCTGAGAGAAAGGGAGCGGAAATTTCCAGGTATATGTTTAGAGCCTGGATATACAGGTATATATAAAATATGTGGAGCTTATTTGATTTCATTCTGGATATAATCCAGTTCTTCAAGCTGTTACTGTATCAAAGTGAGACTGCGACAGGTACTTAATCCAGTACACTACTTTGATAGTGCAATAATTCTAGTTTTAGTTTATAAAAGTGGTCGTTGAGATATTTCAGTGTCATTAATATCATGGTTATAGAGATAATCTGAGATGAGATAATCTATACTGGTAGGATATACTTTCTACCCTTGTGTTTCAAATTCAATACCAAATAAAACAGAATATATGAGCTGTTTAGTGGTTCTTGAATACAAGTAAAATAAACAGAACAAATACTTAGAATATTATTTATATAGACATATCCAATTTCAATCTTCTCGTTTAAAACTATACAAAACCCTCTATCTGTCTTGCCCCATTCAGTACAATACCTCCTTGCCTAAACAAATTTATGACAATGCATGGAACAATTGTGATGTGTCAAAAGTCACAAAAATATGGATTTTGAGATTATTTGAAAAGATAAGGTCAAGGCGGTTCCAACGATGGGGAACTTTACATTACTCTTCTATTAGTCTAAGCCCTGAATACTATGTTTTTGCATGTATATCCCAGTCTGTGCCTCATTAAAACTAGCTTGTACACGCTGGAGGTCTAGAGCGTGCTGGGAGCAAGCACTACCAGTGATGAGGAGGAAACCATCTCCCCTCCCCCATCTGTTTTATGAAAGCTATTATAAAGTTGCCCAACTTACTGGTACATGAATGCAATGTATATTTATCACAGGTTTTCATAATCAAAAAAGGACATGGATTTGAAAGACAGGAGAAAGCGGAAACGGGAATACTCTCGACAATGGATGTCTACAAAGAGAAAGAAAAGTAGTACAAAGGATATGCTTAAAAATAACTTCAACCTCAGTGGAGAAAGTTTATCAGAAAACGAATCCTTTGAAAATGAATCCTTTCTAGTATATGGCTGCCAAAGAGAGAAAGCTAAAGATCAAGGGATTTGGGAAAGAGCCTTAACTGTGGTGGACGACCAGCCAGGAAATATCTTGGAAGAGAGTGTCCCTATTAATCAGAGTGATTCTGATGATTTAATTATCGATGAAGTGGACTACATACTACCCATAGAAAGTGACAGTGAAACAAGTGAAGAAGAACCTGACAGATCATTTGCTCATGAGGTACATGAATGGGCTGATAGCTTCGAGATAACAGGTGTTGCCCTTGATAGTCTTCTGAAACTTTTAAAGATGCATGGCCATCCTGAGCTTCCAGCCACTGCACGAACATTACGAAAGACTCCAAGAACTGTAGAACTTCTTTCTGTTTCATCTGGATATTATTATCATTTTGGTTTAAAGAAAATGCTAGATCACAGCTTAAAGAAAATTCCTAGAGGAAGCCTGGAGGTTGTAGACACTCTTTCCCTGGAATTGAACATAGATGGGCTACCTCTCTTCAAGAGTACTAACTGTGCACTTTGGCCAATTTTGTGTAGTATCTCAAATCTACCAACAGCACAGGTATTTCCCATCTCAATATATATGGGCAATAAAAAGCCATCTAACCATGACTATCTAAATGATGCAATTTCTGATCTTAATGAAGCAATAAAGGATGGGATTCTATTTGAGGGCAAGCAGTTTGAGGTTTCATTGAAATGTATAATTTGTGATGCCCCAGCAAAGGCCATGGTTAAAGGAACTAAACAGTTTTCAGGATACTATGGTTGTGATAAGTGTAACCAAAAGGGGTTGTATGTAGGAAGGATGACTTTCCCAATCACAAAAGAATTTATACTGAGAACAGATGTGGCTTTTCGCAACAATGTGCAGGAAAACCACCATAGATCTCAGTCATCTTTTTTGCAGATTAATGGTCTAGATATGGTGCAGGACTTTCCAATTGACTATATGCATCAAGTTTGTTTGGGGGTAATGAAGAAATTGCTTCTGACCTGGACTGGTCCTGGTCCTCGCAATGAGTACAAACTATCAGCTAGTCAAATGGAGCAAATTAGTGCAAGCCTTATTGATATGAGGAAAAATATCCCTCGAGATTTTGCAAGGAAACCTAGGGGGCTTGATGAAGTTCTGCGATGGAAGGCCACTGAATTCCGGCAATTTGTATTATACACCGGACAGTTTGTCATGAAAGGTGTGCTCTACAAGAGCAGCTACAGACATTTCATGAAACTGTGCGTGGCAATATGCATTTTAGTTAGTCCAAAACTAGCTACTCAACATGCAAATTTTGCTCAGACATTACTCCAAGAATTTGTGACCAAATGTGTGAAACTGTATGGCAGGGAGTTCTTGGTATACAACATCCATAGTCTTGTACACCTTGAAAGGGAAGCAAACAGGTTTGGAAGTCTTGACAATTGTGCTGCATGGAAGTTTGAAAACTATATGCAGCAACTGAAAAGGAAGGTTAAGCCAGGAAGGAGTCCGGCAGTTCAAATTGTAAAAAGAATTCTTGAAGAAGGAAGCCATGCAGCTGAAATCAGGATCCCATGTCAAAGACTCTATGTGAATAGGCCAGACAATGCCTATATATCCAATGATGGCAAGTACTATGAGGTAGTTAGCATTGCCAGCAAAAAGAAAAACACTTACAGATGCCGTGTATACCAAATGCCCAAACCTATTTTTAAGCGGCCTTGTGACTCTCTTATCTTGGGCTTCTGCAAATTTGGAAAAAGAAACTACAAAATAGAAATAATAGAAGGAGCAAAACTGACTGGGAGATGCTTGCTAATGGAGGAAAAAGATGCCATTCTATTTCTTCCACTCCTCCATAACTGTTAAGAACTAGATGAACTGTACTAAGCAATAAACAGGTTGTGAAAGTGCCTACAGGTAATTTGGTCCTCGGTAAGACTTTAAAGTGCCTTTCTGTCTCTTTTCTCTGTCTCTCTCTCCCTTCTACTCTATCTCTATATCCTGGGTATGATCATAAACTGCCTCCCTCTCAGCTCTCCTGCCCTTGATATAACCATATTAAATGTGTTGATAAGGGCGTAAAGCAACCAATCTCACTCACTCACTCGCTCTCAGCTCTCCCGCCCTTGATATAACCATATTAAATGTGTTTATAAGGGCGTAAAGCAACCACTCTCACTCACTCACTCCTGCAGGTAATTTGCAATAGAATATGTTGAACGTTTTACAAAATCATGCCAGTGGAAAATCAATTGTGCTACCAGTTTTGGGCTGCCACATAATTATGTCTTAATGATATGCTTGATTTTTATCTTTTGGTATCATAATACTATCTAAACTTGTCACTGCATGTACCTAATATTTTGTCTTATTTTACAGTGAAAGTATGTACTCTGGAGTCGTCTTTGGTGACAACTCGGTTGAGTGTGTACCGAGGAAGTGGTTGATACAAAAAAATGGGGTGGTAAGTGTTTATTCAGCTTATAGAGAGATTATTTTACTTTATAATCATGTTGTAGGTCTATTCCATGCAAAAGAAATAGATCAATAGTTTTCAAATTTTGTTCACATCACTAAAGACATGGTACTAGAATACTAATCTCACATTGTTCAATGTTTTTATTCATTTGGCAGACAGAGTGTTATTGGACAGATAAAGATAGTAAGAAAAGAATCCAAAGAAATGAACTGCCTGATAAGGATGCATGGGACATACACCACGTCAGAATTATCAGTAAACAAGGTAATAAACAACAGTATGTTTTGCTTAACCTGGATTGTAGAGGAAATCAGAAAACGCTCAGGTTAACTGAACATTCAGACTTGAGAACAAAAATAATTGATCAACTAGCTGCCCCCGTTTATCAACGGGTAGACATACCCTGTTCCCTCCCTCTCCCTTCCCTGTTCACATCACACGTTTCACCCCATGTATTAGACCGTAGTGCAAATAAAAAAAATCTTCCCTTCCCTACTGCTAAATATTTAAAATAAAGTTTCCATAAGCGATCCCTCCCCCTTTCTATCCCTTTCTTCCTTGACTCCCCCCCCTCGATCACCATCACTCCATCTCATATCATGACAGTGGAAAACGATGTAAGGCATATTGCTAGGCAGCGTTGCTATGTGAATATCATAGGTCATTCATCAGACAGTTATGAGAAAAGCTACAAATCTCTAGCAATTATTGTAAAAAAAAGAATTATGATCTACATATTTCAAACAATGTAACTGAACAAACCTTGATTAATTATAATATTGTTAATGTTGTACCTGCAGAGAATTTACATATTGATAACATTTGTGATGTTATCTATACTTGTCAGACTACCCTGATTACAAAACTGCCAGGTTACACGCCAAAAGGGGTGAGACAACGTCGAGTATAGATACTGAAGAAGAGGGCGAAGGAGAAGAGGGTAAACAGGACCAAACCCTAAGTGCTTCTGGAAAACGATCTTCTAACAAAACCTGTGAAGGAAGTGAGTATTTTCATGAGAAATATGATTAATTAATCAGCTTGTAACAAGGTCACCTGAAGGAGGCCCAAACATGTGAATTCTGGTGTTAAGCAGTAGATTTTTTATTACACCGCTTTAGGACAGGTAGATATTGGGACTTAACTTTGTGTACAGTTTACTTCAAATAGGAAACTATGTGTACAGTTTACTTCAAATAGGAAACTATAACTTTTACAGTGATCAGTAATCAGGACCAAGGACAAGAGGGTAATCAAATTGAGGAGGAAATTGAAGAAGGTGAGCATTTAATCAAAAAGATCTTAAATGATATATTTTGAAAAATAACCAGCATCATTTACTATTAATCATTAAAAAAATTCTCCTAAAAATCCAGTTTTCCTTCCATTTCGAACCAACCAATTCTCTGTGTTTTTGCCTACAATCTGTGCCCATATGCCTCTAGCATTGGGTGAAATAGGAGCCAGTCAGATACCAAGCTATTTCTTTTTCTAAATGACTCATTATCATGAAATACAGGTCTAGGAACTCTGTTGATGTTTCATGAAAAGGGCCCATGTACATTAATCTCATTATTCATTGACAGTTCAAACACCAATACCGGAATTAAACCCCAGTGCTCCTGGAAGACGATCTAACAAAACCTGTGAAGGAAGTGAGTATTTTCATGAGAAATATGATTAATTAATCAGCTTGTAACAAGGTCACCTGAAGGAGGCCCAAACATGTCAATTCTGGTGTTAAGCAGTAGATTTTTTATTACACCTCTTTAGGACAGGTAGATATTGGGACTTAACTTTGTGTACAGTTTACTTCAAATAGGAAACTATAACTTTTACAGTGTTTAATTTGCCCAAAGATTATAACTGATTTGCCCCAGGGCTACCAGCAATGAGGACCATAATCTGATCATCATTTGTTTGAATCTCCCCTGAATAGCAGCAGTTTCAAGGATATTCTTATTAATTCATGTAGGTTGTCAGGCTTAAGGGATTCTAAAAGTACATTGGCAGGTGAAATTTTGAGGCAGGAAGGTAAATTTTAAATTAACCCGCCTCAGGCAGATTTATTATTTGAACCTTGTTGCACTCTGATTACTACTACTTCATTTTAAGCTGGAAAATGTACATTTTTGTGTAGTCTCAGCCATTTTGATTGAAGTAAAACAATCATCAAACAAAAAGGCATGCACAAGGCTCAGATCTGTACTCCTTAATACAAACATTTATCCTATATATTATGAGAGGAATTTAGTCAGTGAATGTGCAAAGAAGAAAGGCCTGTGATTATTTGTTGGTTGATATGAATCTGAAGAATATTTGTGATTACAGTGAATAGTAATTTCTAAATATTGTTAGTAAAGTGGAAATGTACATCAAAGTTATTCCTCATTGACAGGTTCGGCACCTACACCAAAAATAACACCCAGTTCAGCATGTACACCAAAAACAACACCCAGTGCTCTGGAAAAAAGGCCAAGGTCATTGGTATATCCACCCGGAGAAGGAGCTCAGCATTTTCAGGAGAAAGGTGAAACATTTCTGCCTCTTCATACTTAAACACAGCTTGTATTTACCTTTTGACAATTGACAACCAATAAGTATCCAAGTCAGTTGATAAAGCAAGGGGAAAAAATTTCAATATTTTTGAATATGGTCAATGCCTTCTTTCATCTCAGAATCTTTATCATTAAGGGTCAGGTTTGTAATTATTAGACACAGACAAAAGAAAAAGGAATTTACTTTTTATAGAATCAAGCTTAATAAAGGTCAATTTCCTCCTCCCCAAAAATAATTAATGTAATGCGTTTTAAGAAAATGAGATTATGATTATTATTATTATTTTTCCCCCAACGCCGGGTATTTATTCAGTCTCTCAACAAAACTCAGACTCGGGGCAGATAACACTTGTAATTATATCTAGCCCTCTTTTGTTTCTGCATCTGTATCCTGTGTAAGGGTAAAAAGAACAGTTGCTCTTGTTCATGTTATCTATTATTAGACCATCCCCATTATATTAGTCATATTAGGTGTAGCTTATAGCTCATATGAATGTATTCATATTCATATTATTATATTCATCATTACCATTATTATTATCATTATATTTGAAAAGATCAATCCTCATTTATGTATAAATATGTACCTTTCCACTGTGCCCTTATCATCAAAATTTAAGTTACATTGTCTGCAAAGCCACCCTGACCACAATATTGATTGCTAAGATTCCCACTTTTGTATATTAGTAGCAATATGTCTAGTGTATGTGCAGAAATACATAAATCAATAGACACAATTTAAAAAAGATATAAATTTTCAGCCCTTGAGAACCAAATGATGACCAATTGGTGGAATTGCTCATATTAATTATACATTATATGTACTTCTGTTTCCAGTTCTGGCACACATGAATAAACTTGAAAACAAAATTGATGAGCTGAAAGCGATGGTAATATCAGGCAAGAGGAAGAGGGAGGAGGATGACATGGATACCACCGACATCCTTGAACAAACTCTCCCTGGGGGCAAGCCTATCAACTCAATTGAGGATCAGGAGGAGTTCGAAGAAACTCTCCAAGATGAGGATAAAAAGAGAAAATTGGTAAAGAACCAACAATTTTATTCTGCTCTTTTTTTTATTCACAATGATAAATATACTGTAATGTGTACTGATCTCTATAGACTTGGTAGGTAGTTTTCTGTAACTTATATCCACAAGGATGAATATAATCTACTCTAGCTTGAATGTATGTATGAAATTATGTTTTATTGCATACAAACTTAAACATTTTCACATGGCACAATGGAAAGCCTACATACTAGTATTGTCACTACACCAATCTCATGTAAATTGAATAGATAATATAAATGGTTATATAATCGGATCTACATAATCTCCATTAATTGTAGGTGCGAACACTATCTGGACTTGAAACAAGGTTAAACCTCGGGAAACTGTGCAGAGCAGTGATGAGGGCATTACTCACCAATCGGTTCATGAGTGACTATAGTGTGACGGGACAAAAGGGCAAGAAACCATTTAAGCAAACTATTACTTGCCGGATCATTATCAGTAAGTATCAAAATATTGTCACTGTCTTGTCACTTGTTTTTTCTACTTACAAAAGGTTATTTACATTTGAAGATCATATGTTGTTGACCTATTCACTTATTTGGGGCGCTTCTCATAAATGGGTCAGTAGTTAGTCTCTTAGAACTTAGGAGCATATGCTCATATTGCCCTGCTTCCATAGAGGTATTATGCCCTATAAACTCAATACAGTCATTGATCAGTGGCAAAGGTTTCAAAGACATGCATGTCCACCGTTTATTCACACACAAGAAAACATAGTTACAATATTTACATAGTAGCATTGCTCGCTTCAAGTCTAGCTTTTACTTGAATGGATGGCTAAATCATATTAAATGCAGTGGAAAGTTTGCTAAGAATGTTTTTCTTTTCTTTTATAGAATCAATTCACAAAGCTACCCAGGGCAAAGCCTCCCGTGGGGATATTATTTATAGTATTTCGGAGGTTCTGCGGAGTGCTCCGTACCAACCGGGTGGTTCAAAATATGTGAAGGTTGGTATTTGATATTGTCTGGCAAGATAATGCATGTTTATTTGTATACTGTACATGTAATATAGACATGATCTGCCATTTATAGACCATGCTATTGTGCCTCAGCAGGAGTTTTTAGAAGTATGTGAAAATGAATCTATGGACCAGGGGCTTAGATTAATGCTCACCTGAGGTGATAATATGTGAAAAGGAAAAGTGGAAGTAAATTGATATTTTTAGGGTCTCTACTACCTGTACATCGTTGATGTTCTGAACTCATTTAATGACAAACTGATCAACAAAAATAATTGCAGTCAGAAGTAAAACGTTTGAAAATGACCCAACCTTTTCAATTTTACAATATATGAATATGAATCAATATAATGTGATATGAATTATGGAAATTGGGGGAGATTTACATATTTCAGTATAAGTACTGGTAAATTGCATCCCAGAGATTATCAGTTATTACTTGCCCTTGACTTCCTTGAAAATCGTAGAATTTTAATATGACTTTTGAAGGCATTGGAAGGTATGTCTGATGTTTTCCTATGCGTTTTCTAGAACAGTGGTTAGAAGACTTTCTAGTGGGAAAAAGGGGAGAATTATATTATAATTAAAATATCAAAATCGAAACCAATCACTGTACAAACTTTACCCTTCCTTCCCTCTCTCTCTCTCTCCTTTTGAGTCTGATTTATAATTAATTAAGACTCGTAGACCATTTCACTTTTAATTACATTTTACAGTCTGTATATCACATATGTGTTTACACCCACCTACATCCTAAATCATAGGCCCGATTTCCCAAATTCAATGACAATATTAACTGTTTACTGCATTCACCATCATTAAAAAGATATACAACAATCTGCTCTATTAAATAATGTACTTTATCACGATATTACAGGGGTCGTAGTAAGCCTTGGGTCAGTACTAGTATTGTAGACGAGTGTACTTATGGAGGTACTCGTCCACAAGCAATCAGCACTTGTCCACATATATACAATTGTAGAAGTAAAAACAAGATAGAGTCTTTATCTTAATGCATAATAGAGGATCGAGTTTAATACTTGGTTAGTCACTCAGTGAAAGTGAGAGGGCGTCAGGGGAAAGTGTACAGTATGAAAAAGAACTTTCGAAAATATTTAAAGGATTCCAGGCCTACAATACTTTCCCAGGCTCTTCGACCAAAATTCCCATTTTCCAGGCCTTGCATTTATTTTAAATCTTGTGTGAGGGGGAGGCGAGAGCTGTAGGAGTAGGCAGACGGGGAAGGTGGCAGCGGGAAGGGAGAGGGAGGGAGAGAGTGAGAGGGAAAGAAGGAAAGAAAGTGTAATGAGACAACCCATGGAAGTCATTTGCCCTTAATGCCTCTTTTCGATTATATTTTCAATGAAACCTTGTGTGAGAATTTACAATCTTTTAATTTGCCCTGTGTTGGTACTCGTAAGTGTGGACGAGTGCACCAGCATTGGTACTCGTCCACAGCAAAATATACTCGTTATTTATGAGTACAAAGCCCTTACTACGCTCCCTGATATTATTATTTTTCATTCCTATATTGTATACTTAAAAACTTATTGAATGCTTTACTTATGCACACGCTACATGTAAAATTAGTAGTGTGACTCATACAGTATTGCCACCAGCTGTTTGTTTATTGTGTATTACCAAAATACCTGTCATGCTGTACTGCTCGATTGGGTAATTAATTAATTTTTAGTCACAATTTCCCTAAGTCATTTTAGCTTATTTCATACAGTTCAAGTTGAAGGAGACTTACATATGAGTGAAAGGACAAAACATAGTGTGATACATGTTAATGATTCAATTTCTATTATTTATTGCAGAAAACGTCGAAAAGGAATGCCTGAAAGTCCACAGAATGCACCAAACTCAAACGTTGAATTTTCTCTATTTTTCCCGAATAAAGAAATAATAAAATAATCTAAAAGAAGAATTTCAATGTTTCCTTCTTATTTGCCGACATAAGTGTGATAAGTGTAACTTTTATATTTTTGCAACGTTTTAAAAATATGACTGACAAGTATTCTGAAAACATCTGAAACATTCTTGGAATGTTGTAATAATAAATAATAAACCTGAAAACATTTTTAGAATGTTTAATAACATTACCTCGCTATTCTATGACAATTAATCTGAAAACAACTAAAAACATTATTATAATATTGTAATATAATATTAAATAATTTAAAACAATTTTAAAATGTTTAATAACATTACCAGAAAATATTTCATGATGTTTTGGTGAACTACCATTTTCATATTTTTAAAACATATTGACGAAACATTACTATGGTATTTAATGTTATCAAAATGCTGTCAAAATGTTTTAAAGATATAACTTGATTAACTTTTAAAACAATTTAGAAATATTTTAGAAACGTTTCATAATGTTTTGGTGAACAACCATTTTCATATTTTTAAAACATATTGACGAAACATTACTATGGTATTTAATGTTGTCAAAATGTTGTCAAAATGTTTCAAAGATATAATTTATTAGCTTTTTAAAACATTTTAGAAATGTTTCTAGAATGATTAATAACATTACCACAAAATGTTTTATAATGTTTTTATGAGTCAACATTTAGATGTTATTTCAACATTTCCCCAGAACATTTTCAAAAGGTTTACCCAAATATTTACATAATGTTTTTAAAACGTCAATGTGTTAGCTGGGTATTTATTGTATATGATGAAGAGAAATACAAATACATATATGGGTCAGAATTTCAGAAAATGTACAATCGGCAGCTCTACACATTTAGGAAATTCTGCTAAATTAGGCTGAGACATGATGAATACTGGGTATATCTGAGTATATTCTGTGTCAAACCGATTTAAAGTATCAGTTCTGTTATGTTAAACTGTATTTCAAAGCTCATTTCTGTCTTGAATTTGGGTTATTTAAGAGACTTAATGAAGGCGAATTGTACATTTTCAGAAAATCTGAGCCATATATATCCCTTAATTAGGGCATGACACTGTACCCATACATACCAATGAAGAATTGTGGGTCATTCTCCGAAATAGTTAGGGTCAGTAGTTGAGCGAGAAATGAATCAACGCAACACACAGAGATGTATGTCTCAAGCCAGCTAAACCAGTTAAAAGAGGGCCACTGTAATCACATGTGTTTATTTTATACATGGACAGATTATGTATGTATGTATGTATCAATTTTATTTCCAAATAACAGTTACATTGACTTGGAAAAAGGGGAGAAGCTACAACTTAGCCCTCTCTTTAGCTCCTTCTGCGAAATATTCATTTCTCAGGTCTTCCAGGTATCCCTGAGTATGATAGACCTTCTTCAATAGTTTGCGTATCATTGTAATAAGATTTCAGATATTAAACGCCATGAAACGTACATTGCTGATTTATACATACAATCTAGAAGAAGATATTCTAGAGTTTTAGAGTTTTAAGAAATCTGGAGAAAGATTTACAAAATAGAACCAAAATTCAACATTAAATGTTAAATGATCGGACATCAGAAACAGCCTCGAAATAAGTAGGCATGCTTCTTATCAATTTACATTTACATTAGATACCCAACAACAATACAGTTGCGGTTACATTTTTGCATTTGCCCAGTGTTCCTTAATAAGGGTAATAGGAGTCTTGGCATTTCATACACAAGGTACAAAGTTAATGTATATGGGTTTACAGACCATACAACAAGTACACAGGGCCTGGGTTGATTGGCTTGTCCTCGCTGGACCAATTAATTGCCAGGTTAGATAAGCGGTAAGAAAGTTGTTTAGCCTTCTTGTCGGAAGGGGGCGTGGGGTATGTCTGATGAGACCAATCAATGAAAACACAAAAATATGACAACTTTCACCTCATATTTTACACCAACATTAACCACACCAAAACACACATATGAGTCAGAACATCAGAAAATGTTCCATCGGCAGCTCTATACATCTAGTAAACTTTACCAAATTAGGCTAAAAAATGATGAATACCGGATATATATAATTGGTTTTGTTTTGGTTTAATATATCTGTTCTGCTATATTAAACCTTATTTTGAACCTTATTTTTGTCTTAAATGTGGGTTATTTGAGAGGATTGGTGAAGGTGAATTGTACATTTTCTGAGGACCTGAAGCCTCGCCCCCTCCCCCTTCCCCCCAAACCCTTCACACACACCCACACACCCACATCTAGCCCCCTGGCACCTATACACAGTGACACACCTATTGCCCCCCTCTCCACCTCCCTGCACACACCCACACACATCACTCTGCCTCCTAGAGACACACCTCCACTAAACCTACACGCCCCCCCCCCCCCCCAGTTTAGACACACCAAAACACACATGTACAAATTAGGCCCCCCCAAAAATAGGTGTGTTTCCGATTTACCCCCCCCCCCCCTACCTAGAAAAACCTTACCCTACCTAAAAGTTTTTTTACCATACCTGATTTTTTCCCCCATCATATCTTACTCTTTTTGGATTTTTTGACAAAAAAAAGCTTATAAAAGCAGGAAAACGGGTTTTCCTAACCCAAAACTGTCAAAAAGCACATTTCCCATGTTCAAAACAACTATTGTTATGAAAAAGACATTTTTTTCAGTTTCTGGGAGGTGGTTTCCAAACAAAAAAAATAACAAAAAGAAAAGTTACCACCCCCCCTACCTAGTTTTCAGCCAGATAAATCGGAAACACACCTATTTTTTTTTGGCCTTAGCCACCTGCCATTTCCACACACTCATCACACACCCATCACACCCTAAGACATATGTACAGATTAGCCCCCTACACACAGTATATGGGTCAGATCTCCATAAAATGTACAATCGGCAGCTCTACACATTTATTAAATTATGATAATGTTGACTGAAAATGGTCTATAATAGCCTGTATATCTTATTATATTCTATATTGCCTTGATTCGAACAATCTGTTTAGTTATGTTGAACTGAAATTCGAACCTTATTTCTGTTTTAAATTTTGGTCAATAGGGGACTTGCATAGCCGCCATTTTAAATCCTGATTCACATGGGATTATGGGACTAATGGTACAGTCTAAAACCTACAGAAAACATGCATGAAATATTTATCAATGATCTAATTTAATTTCAAAATCCATGTGTTATACATGTCCATAACACAATTCCCCATCTTTCCCATCATGCATTTGGTCTGCATAGATCATCAATAAAAGCTCTGATATTTGTGAAAACAACATTGCCAAATATTTGTATGTCAGATTTCAATAGAATCTATCCCAGCATGCACTGTAACAGACATGTGCAGTGGCACATGCAAATCCCCTATTGAGAGGATTGGTGAAGGCTGTTGGACCATTTGTACATTTCCTGGCCACTTCACCCATGTATATAAGGGTGAAATCAACAGAAAGTGTACAATTCATATTCAACAATCCTCTAAAATAACCCAAATTTCAGATGAAAATAAAGTTCAAAATTCAGTTCAACCTAACCAAAAAGCTTGCTAGAATCAATGCAATGCAAAATATATTCAAATTTACCTAGTATTGACCAAATTGCAGCCTAATTTAGCAGAATCAACTTGATATATATGGAATATCTCCGAGGTAACAGTGCTAGTGGTAGAGTATATTAGAGATATAATATCGTTGTCGATCTAGAATCTAGGCAATGGTATAGCCTAGACCTAGGAATAAAAGAGCAGCCATTGTCTATATTTATAAAAGAGGATAAACATGACAAAGTAAATGTGCTGCCAATTGTAAATTTTCTGAAACTCTGACCCACTGTATGCATCACCACCCACCACTGCCCATGCCGTCTCCCACCACGCAACTCAATTTATCTAATCCACACCAAAAATAAGTATAACAACATGTGTTCTCCACGCTAGAGTTGGTCCAACTACACCTCCGCCCTTACAGGGGTCAGATTTTCAGAAAATGTACAATCAGCAGCTCCACACATTTAGTAAACCCTACTAAATTAGGCTGAAAAATGGTTAATTCTAGGTATATCTGAGTATATTTGGTATTGGGTTGATTCAAACAATATATGTAGTTGTCTTGGACTTTGAACCTCATTCTTGGCTTAAATTTGTGTTATTTGCGAGGATTGGTGAAGGTGAATTGTACATTTTCTGAAGATTTCACCCAGTTACAGACATATGAGGACATAAGGAGACTCTAAACACCTTGCATTCAGTGAAAGCTCCTCCCCAGTGCTGGCCGAGGGATTATATCTAATGCATGTGTTACACACCGTATATATAACTGGTGTTATTTAGTGTTATTTAGTGCATCTATCTGGAATCATCCTTAAGTCTTGGTACCTACGCCATGCTGCTTTACCTTCTCCTCCTCATAGCTTTACTTCTTCCAGGGACTCTTCAATTTGGTGAGTATTGTGATTTTATCAAATTCAAAAATTCAATTTGTATATTCTCTTAAACCTTTCGCAATGTGATAACCTTATTTTAACCCATAAAGTGTGTGTCATTTTCTCGAGATTGTTTCCTTTCATTTTCAGCTTTTGGTTTTCTTTGATTTTTTTAAAACATTGCAACTTACAATTCTGATGCTCTTACAATTCTAATGACCAGTCAATCGGGTCACTTGTATTTTGTAATTGCTTTTTGTGATTTTCCAATTTTTTTTATTCAATTCATCAGCCAATTAATATTTTAACACGTGATAGTGAAAAAGGCATGTCTGCCTTGCGAATGTGTTTTGTGTCGCCGTTGATACGGTTACAATAAATTCTACTTATTATAAGCATGAATCATATAATTAATAAAGAACATTATTATATATAATCACGTACCATCCACATGCGGTGAAAGACGCACAGCACCGAAAACCCACACACCAGCCACGCAGCACCATTGCTATAGTTTATGGCAGGGTAATTATAGAGCGGGGATTTCTCTCTGATGTCGAGGTGTGGAAGAAGGCATATTCCATTAGTCCCTGTTAATCGGTTCATATCCCCATAAAAAACATCTGGGCTTGCCTCCCTCGATCCAAATTGGGGGGGGGGAGTTCCTCCTGTCTTAGATTTAATCTTCTCCCCTCTAAGCCAGGTCGTAGTAGCACATATCAAGTAGGCGACCTTTAATGGCACTTAAAATCATAAAATGACCTAAGGACCTCGCCTTCCCCACCCCCTTCCATCTTCCCCCTCCCTCTTCCCTCTAAAGGAAAGGAGCGCTAAACTTTATACTTGTGTTGTGCTCAATCCGCTCCAAATAGATGATATTGGAAAATAATATAATGACTTCATCAAATGAAATACTATCGTTTGCATGCTATTGCGAATAGGCATTGAATAACATTTAATATCACATGTATACTCTAAGGCATTGCATCGATTCTTATTTTATTCAGAATATTTGATAAAATTACCTCTCACTAGCATATGTTCGGGATAAACCACCAGTAATTTCCACAAGGTTTTCATTAGATGACTGGGACATTTAGTCTCAGTTCAAATTCTCCTTCAACCTTTAATCCGAGTCATTCATGTTGGTATACAATAAGTAAATACAGAACTTTATTTGGTGGATAGGAATTCATATTGCTTTATTTAAATGTAGCTCAGTAGTCTAGTCCAGGAATAAGTCTTAGACTAATAAGACCTGGAAGTCATCTTTTAGATTTCTTTTTGTACACTTGTAGGTGCAATAAATGATATAATAAAATGTGTTTCAAGAAAATGAGTCATAAGTCGCAAAATTGATATTTTTCAAAGGGCTTTTTTTACAGGATCACATTATTGGAATTTTCTAATTTTTAGGGGGCTTATCACATATAGCTATATCAATCGATGTATTAAATATCAGGACAATCTATGTAATATATCCTTTCGTTTTAAAGGTCCTCATATGGACTACATTTAGTTACTTTACTGTTTATTGACCCCCAGAAGTATTGGAAAATTTTCTTTTCAAAAACGAAAATATTAAACTTAAAATCTAGAAATACTTATTACATTATAAGACTGTTTACTAGCATTGGACTCGGCTTGATCTCATCTTTTCAAATATAATCGTATCTGAAAATCTATATTTTGCGACTTATGACTCATTTTCCTGAAACACATCAGATATTGAATTGAATTGAATTCATCAGAAGTGACACCCTGCACCACCCTTTTCCACCACACGTCTTTAACATCATATGGGTCAGATTTTCAGAAAATGTACAATTCAACTTCGCCAATTTTCGCAAATAACCCAAATTTCAGACAGAAATAAACTTCAAAATACAGTTCAACCTAGCCAAACAGATTGTGAGAGTTAATGCAATGCCAAATATATGTGAATTTACCTAGTATTGACCATATTGCAGCCTAATTTTGGACAATTTACTAAATGTGTACAGCTGCCAATTGTATATTTTCAGAAAATCTGACCCACATAGCAATTACATAGAAGTCATTTACATTATCGGCCCAACCCAGGGTGTGTCCATAGGGGCGGTGTAAAGTCTGAATATGCTGAGCAATACTGGAATGTTCCTAAAAAACACAGCAAGCTGTAAATAAGTGTATGAATTAACCATTAATTGTTAATTGATGTTGGGCTGCCATAGAACATGAAATACCACAAGGATTTGTGGCTATATACAGTGAATTGCTCGGTACACAATCTGAAGTACTTGCAACTTAAGCGTTCGCTTACCAACATCAGTATTAATATATGTTTTATATTCAGAGGTATACAGATGGGTCAGATCTTCAGAAAATGTAAAATCTGCAGCTCTGCACATTTAGTGAATTCTGTTCAATTAGGCTGAAAACGTTAAATACTAGGTATATCTGAGTATATCAGGTATTGCCTTGATATCTGTTTGGGTATGGTAAACTTAATTTTGAACTTGATTTCTGTGTTGAATTTGGGTTATTTGAAAGAATTATTGAAGCCGAATTGTACATTTTCTGATGATCCGACTCATATACGCATAAAGGGATTCATTTATAATTTAATCTGACATACGAAGGCAAAATCCAAAGAAAAACCCCATTAGACTTCTGCAAGCTTTCGATCATTCCTCGTACTAGGAAAAAGGTTAGATCTATGTCAAGGTAATTATTTCAAGTTTATTACTTTCTCCTAGGGAATAGAGTAAATACAGTTTTAAAAAAATCTATTCATACTAAAAGGACATGAGTGTATATATTTAAAAAAAAACATCTGTGAAAGCTGCATTCTTAGCTATTACACCAAACATAATCGGATAAAAATTACTCATTGTTGACTTATAGGACTAAATTCATCAATATTTCATCATTATAATAGTTATACAAGAATTTGAAGTTAAATAAGATGAATAACACAGGGTCCTGGTGAGCGATAATAAGTGAAATCACCACAGGAAGGGATTTATGTGGGTCTCTGAAATATAAATGTGGACTTTTATGAAGCCCTGCAGCTAAAACTAATTTTCTAAGATGATTGATAATCAATGTATTAGACAACAGTAACAATTGTAGATGAGCTAGAAGAACGCTGAATTTCAGCGATAAGTTTTCCTCTACATATTTTCACAATGTGTTAGAAAAAATAAAAATGTTGAAAAAAACCCCTCAAAAAACAAAAAAACATCCTCCCACATTTGGATCTTTAGTGGATCAATGTTAACAGAGACTCACTCCTGCTTGATAAGATAAGATGAGATACTACTTTGTTCCAGACAAATTGGTACACAGACTTCTAGATCAGATCCAGTTCTCCTAGACGTTACCATAAAGGGTCAGATTGTTAGGGAAGGGTCAGATCATTAGAAAATGTACCATTGGCAGCTCTTCATATTTAGGAAGGCCTGCTAAATTAGACTAAAAAAGGATCAATGGTGGGTATAGGCCTATCTGAGTCGGCATATAGTTGGTGTTGCATTGTTTTAAAATGTCTGTTCCACTATGTTAAACTGTATGTTGAAGCTATATTTGTCTTAAATGTGAGGCCTTTGAGAGAATTTAGGTGAATTGTACATTTTTGTACTGTTTGACCCTTAAACTGCTACGTGCTGACTCGCAAACGTCCCCACATAAAAGATCTAATAAATCAACTTTTTTTTCTTTTTTCTTTTTAATAAATCCACTTTATTACTACTTCGACTAGCACCGGGCGACCCCAATCCTAAAGAGGAGTCATTTTATAAGTGTTTTGACTGCAATAAGTAGTTTGCGATATTTTTACTACTCATACTGCAGGGGCGGATCCAGGATTTCCTGAAGGGGTGTGGTTCAGGTCTTAGAAAAGGGCACATGTTGGGACTCTGTGAGCACCGAAGGCGCGGAGCCCCAGAGGAAGGTCCAGGAGGGTTCTCCCGGGAAATTAAAAAGAATATACTCCCCCTGGTGCAATTTGAGTGGATAAATATATATTTAGCTGAATTCTCTTTAGCTGCATAGGGACGACAATATGTATGTAAACGACAGCCGGTGGCATCACACAATAAAAGTAAATAAATAGATCTGTGAAAGAGCAGCAGCGAATTTCCACTCAAACTGCCATACAATGGACAGCCCTTCAGCCCGTCAAACTATGCGCTAAATATGCTGATTCATTGTGTCAATGCTCCAATAAATCTTTTGACTCATACAAGGATTGATCACAAGATTGACCTTTAAGTGGCCTTTCACAAAATCATGAACTTCGTGTATTCTATTTTACCCTGAGCTATCAGGCAACATCTTCATTTTTGATTTGATAATTTATTTTTTCATTTTGGTATTTGGATTCAGCATACATGTATGTATATTAAAAAAAATTATTCACAGGCTAAGACATTCAAACACAAAAAAAAACAAGTGAGAGGTGGGCGGAAGCATAGTGACGTCACGACGTAGCAGTCCCGACCCAAATATATGCGAATAATCCCTCAAATAACCCAAATTTCAGACGAAAGTAAAGTTCAAAATACAGTTCAACCTAACCAAACAGATTACTAGACTAACCCTCGTTCCTAAGACTAGTGTTGTTTGTAGGGAAAATTACAATAGTGTGTTTTATCACACACTACAAATATAAATTCTGAAATGTGATAGCGAAAATTCAGGCTAAGGAGGAATACTGGGCTTGCCCGATCCTTATACAACAATAGCTATGGCATATGCCAGCTTATGGGTCAGATTTTCAGAAAATGTACAATTGGCAGCTCTACATATTTAGTACATTCTGCTAAATTTGGCTGAAAAATGATGAATACCAGGTATATCTGAGTATGTTTGGTATCGCATTGATTTAAAGTATCAGTTCTGTTAAGTTAAACGGCAATTTGAAGCTCATTTCTGTCTTAAATGTGGGTTATTTGATAGGATTGGTGAAGGCGAATTGTACATTTTCTGAAAATCTGACCCTTATATTCCCTGAATAAAGATATGTTAAAAAAACAAAAATACTGCAGTTCTGGGACTCCCCATTCATGGACTGTCTTAGGGATGAGTCAACTTGGAAATCACGATCTCCAATCCTCAGCTCTAATGCTTAAAAATTAAGCTGTAAAAAAAAGCTTTTGGTCATGAATATAGATGGGACTGCAATTTTAAATGAGCAGTGAATTCTGAAAGGGTTTCCTACATCTCTGAAAGGTCCATGAGAGGGAAATCTGTTATCTGTTATCTGTTACACCATATCACATTGACTCATAAAAGGATGGGGACCAGGGTAATTAAGAACTGTATTGTCTGATTAAAATCAATTAAAAATATCTGTATGACAAATGGTCGTTATCATGAATTTCTCAGCACATAATGAACACAAAAGTTACACTTCAGTACATGGGTATATGGTATAATTTATATATATGGGTCAGATCTTCAGAAAATGTACAATTGGCAACTCTACAAATTTAGGAAGTTCTGCTAAATTAGACTCTAAAATGATGAATACCGGATATATTGAGTATATTTAGTATCACATTGATTTAAAGTATCAGTGCTGTTATGTTAAACTGCATTTTGAAGCTCATATTTGTCTTAAATGTGAGTATTTTGAGAGGATTGGTGAAGATGAATTGTACATTTTCTGAAAATCTGACCCATATATAGCACACGGAAGTATAACATTTTCTCTTCTATTCATCATCTTGTTCTTTATTTTTTGGCAGTGCTCCCACACTAATTTTAATTAGGTGCTAATAGTTACATGAGAACCTCTATACTGGGGAGATATAGAGGGACTGACACTATGATGGATCATATACCTAGACTTTGATGAGTCTTTGATTCGTTTTTTTTTCATTAACAAAAGTAGGAAAAATAATTAAAACTACCCTATTAGAGTCACTACGGCCTCGACTGAGGAATCAAACCTCTGTCTAGCGACGCCCAAGCATCAGTAAGGCCTTTGCTGTGTGCGCTCATTGAGATAGGCTGAGGGACTTGATTGATTGATTTGATTTGTAAATATTTTATTCAGGACTATTAAACATTTTTATACATCTAGCATAAATATTCTCAGAGTAGCCTGATGGTTTGGTTTACAAATACACATTACTCTCGTATACAATGTGTTCTATACTTTTAAATAGATACCAAAAAAAAGAGAAGTGAGACTCATTCGTTCCATCTTCAATAAAAGAAAGCTTGTCTAATACCTACAGACAGAGATGCCATCTAATCTGATCTAGTCTTATTAATTAGATAATGATGATGTCATAATGATGGTGTCATAACATAGGCTGTAAATTATTAATGTTCCGTGGGTAAACGACTTCTCATAAAACTGCTCCCTTTTTAAAGTTAGAACAATCGAGAACAATCGGGGACTAAAGTAAAACCTAAATTGTGTGAATCAATATAACTGTATATATGCATGTGTCCTACTATATATTCCCCTATTATATATAGCCAATTGGCTAAAGCCTTGGACATTGAAACTGGACATTGTGAGGTTGAGTCCCAGAGCAGCCAGCTATTTTACATTTGTCTCATTTTCAGGTCATTTTATTTTTTAATTTCACTTATATCTTCACCTCTGGGACTCGGATTTCTTTTAAACTCACACATATAGTCATTGATGCAATTCCCTTTTGATTGGTTAATGACTTAGACAGTCTAAGATTAAATTAAGGGAGAAAATTCCGTCAGATGGGCTTCGAGATATATTTAGGTTCTCTGTTATAGAGGCAAGGGTGGCGGTTGTAAGCTTGTGCTTATTTTCAGTGAAAATGGTTTTCGCACAGGCCACGATTCGTCAAGTTTTCAACACTAGGCAATACTAGGTAAATTCGAGTATTGCATTGGTTCTAGCAATCTGTTTGGTTTAGGTTGAACTGTGTTTTGAACATTATTTTCGTCTGAAATTTGAGTTATTTGAGAGAATTGCTGAAGGTGAATCGTGCATTTCCGACGACTTCACCCATATACGGGGGAGTATATCTAGTGATAACTATATGAGAAGTATGAAACTAAATACACATTTTAATAAATAACTGCTGATACACTACACTCATGAGGTAATTGGAAGGTAATAATCTAACACATAGGGAGACACCATTTCTCGTCTAGAATATGATTGTGTGCACAAGAATGTACATAAGGGCAATTAGAGTGAATATGTAGGGTAATGGTAGTGGTAATTAGAGTTTAAGCATAGCACCAGTATATGGGTCAGATTTTCAGAAAACGTACAATTCAACTTCGACAATCTTCTCAAATAACCCACATTTAAGACAAAAATGAGCTTCAAAATGCAGTTTAACATAACAGAACTGATACTTTAAATCCATGTGATACCAAATATACTCAGATATATCCGGTATTCTTCATTTTTTAGCCTAAGTTAGCAGAATGTCCTAAATGTGTAGACCTGCCAATTGTACATTTTCTGAAAATCTGACCCATATCAACCGCTAGCTCTACATGCTTTGGTATGCCATTGATAATAATATCCCCTTCAACCTATACAACCAAAGTTAAAGTTGCATTCTCAGTTATTATGACAAAACAAATCTTATCAAAGTAACTCATATTATGATTTATAGGATTGGATTTATCAATATTCTGCTGCTGTTATGTGTTTATACAAGTGTTACTCATATTATGACTTCTATTACTGGATTCATGAATATTCTGCTGCTGTTATAGGTTTATACAAGAGTTACTCATATTATGACTTATAGGACTGGATTTATCAATATTCTGCTGCTGTTATATGTTTATACAAGAGTTACTCATATTATGACTTATAGGACTGGATTTATCAATATTCTGCTGCTGGTATATGTTTATACAAGAGTTACTCATATTATGACTTATAGGACTGGATTCATCAATATTCTGCTGCTGTTATATGTTTATACAAGAGTTACTCATATTATGATTCATAGGACTGGATTCATCAATATTCTGCTGCTGTTATATGTTTATACAAGAGTTACTCATATTATGATTTATAGGACTGGATTTATCAATATTCTACTGCTGTTATATGTTTATACAAGAGTTACTCATATTATGACTTATAGGACTGTATTTATCAATATTCTACTGCTGTTATATGTTTATACAAGAGTTACTCATATTATGACTTATAGGACTGGATTTATCAATATTCTGCTGCTGTTATATGTTTATACAAGAGTTACTCATATTATGACTTATAGGACTGGATTTATCAATATTCTGCTGCTGTTATATTTTTATACAAGAGTATACAAATTGGAAGTATAATCATCAGGAGAAAACTACAGCCAGTGAGCGATAATAAGTGAAGTCACCATAGGAAGGGATTCAGACGGGTCCTTCACATTGAAAGCCCGTATGATAAATCTGTCAACTAAAGAGTTGGTTTCAGTCGCTCTGTTAACTAAAGAGTTGGTTTCAGTCGCTCTGTTAACTAACGAGTTGGTTTCAGTCGCTCTGTTAACTAACGAGTTGGTTTCAGTCGCTCTGTTAACTAACGAGTTGGTTTCAGTCGCTCTGTTAACTAACGAGTTGGTTTCAGTCGCTCTGTTAACTAACGAGTTGGTTTCAGTCGCTCTGTTAACTAACGAGTTGGTTTCAGTCGCTCTGTTAACTAACGAGTTGGTTTCAGTCGCTCTGTTAACTAACGAGTTGGTTTCAGTCGCTCTGTTAACTAACGAGTTGGTTTCAGTCGCTCTGTTAACTAACGAGTTGGTTTCAGTCGCTCTGTTAACTAACGAGTTGGTTTCAGTCGCTTAGAATAAGCTTAGTTGCTATGCAACTTGTGCAATATTGACACTCCTTCAACCAACTCATTAGTTAACCTGTTGTTTAGCGGTGGAAGCAGTTCTTGTATCAATACGCTGCATGATGACTGACAACTATTTGTCAAGTTTTGGTGGAAGAGTTCCATATTTTGTATTGATATTTGATATTCTGATCATTTGATAATTACCAGGCTTTGTGATTTGAGTTTGAAACGGCTTTAGTTCTCCGAATAACTTCTTTAGTTATCACGTTTTTAACAACTTTGTTATTATTATTAAGATCTCAGAAAATTATACCATGTATTACGATCAACGCAAGGACAAATCCAAATAACTAACAGACAGAAAAAAGAAGATGAACTATGGAAGGAAATCTACAAAACTTTCACCCAGTACATGTGTACATGTGTAGTTAACACATTGCCCATCTATAATTCAAATTTATCCTTCTATCATTCATCCACCATAAAGACTATTTCGTGGCATGGCATTTGAGAGGATTGGAAAAGGTGATTTGTACATTTTCTAGGGCACTTAGTAATCCACATTCCAACTTAGTCTTCTGAGTCAGATCGTCAGAAAATGGACAATCGGCAGCTCTGCACATTTAGTAAATTGTGCTAATGAGGCTGAAAAGTGATAAATACTGGGTATGTCTGAATATGTTTGGTATTGCATTGATTCTAACAATCTGTTAGGTAATGTCGAACTGCATTTTGAAACTAACTTTTGCATTAAATTTGAGTTATTTGAAAGGATTGGCGAAGTGTACATTTTCAGAAAACTCCACCCTTCTCCTTTAGCTATTCCTGCTTGAGCCAGTTCTTCTTTAGTTGGTTTTAAAGTAGTTATATTTCTAGATATTTTTGCCGGCATTCAAAAATACATTAGTACTGTCAAAAAGCCAGCAAGATTATCACGTCTTTTGAATACATATGTTAAGGCGTCTCCACTGAAATGAAAAATATGAATTAATCTGCTCATGATATTTTGTTAGTCTGACATCCTTGCATCATGATGTTTATGAAAAATCATAATTAAAAACACGCAATTATGAGATTATCGTTCACACAGCAACTTATAGCATGTATACATGTTAACCTTCACAAATATGAGCCGATACTTTAGGGCCAGTATATTATGTGTGTACAGATTCTTTATTGCATTGCTTACAGCCACATTAGAATATCAATGTCAATGATAAATACAGGTTAACTAATGAGTTAGAGTGTGAATATTGCACGAGTTGCATAGCAACAAGTGCAATATTCTAAGTGACTGAAACCAACGTGTTAGTTAACAGATTATACATGCTTTCAATCATGAAAATAGAAACAAATCAAGCCATATATTTGAATTTTACCGATAATCTTATTAAAACAATAAATTGGTTGCCCAGACAACCCCACATAAATCAGTAGTGAAACACGCACTATGCGTAGATCACTCTAACTACGTTGTTTTCAGAGCAATGTGTGTATGATAACATGAAATAGTGTGTGAGTGAGTGAGCTTAGTTGCTTTACGCCCTTAATTACCACTCATTTAATATGGTTATAAGAAGGGCGGGAGAGCTGAGAGGGAGTGAGTGGGATTGGTTGCTTTACGCCCCTATCAACACATTTAAGATGGTTATATCAAGGGCGGGAGAGCTGAGAGGGAGGCAGTTCATGATCATACCCAGGAAATAGAGATAGAGAAAAAGGGAGAGAGAGACAGAGAAAAGACAGACAGGCACTTTATGGTCATACCCAGGACCAAGATAACATGAAATGATAAATATCCATGGAACAAAACCAAAATACCCTACCAGTTCTACAATTGGGAAAACTGGTTTTCAGTGCTATCCCTCAAAATAAATATTTTAATCAATCAATTGATTAATACTTTATTTTGTCTTAGTTTTACACAAGATGTTGACAAACTCACCTCGGGATCAAATCTACGTCTTCCGGCCGTTACCAAGATCCAAGATCCGACCTATTTAGCCCTGATCATGGTCGGGGCATGCACGCCACACATGGCCTGGCCAGGAGGGAGGGGGAGATGAGCCACTCAGGGCTCACCCCACCTCCCCCAGCCCGACCTAATTACTTATACACTGCTCTGGGTTTATCAAGAGGGGGGAAGGGCTAAGAGGGAGGGGGGGGGCTGGCACGAGCCATGGGATCTATGAGTAAGGGGTGGGAGGGGGAAGGCTGAGGAGAGGGATCCAACTTGCATGCACTCCATTTATGGTCTCTGCCTGGGGAGCAGAGGTCGGCGTGTGGGCAAGGAAGATCCTCTCTCCCTCAACCAATTAGAGGGAAGGGGAAGAGCCAGTGGAATATTTCCTGGGTTTGATTGTATGAATAATTCATGATTTTGGAGTATAAAATAAAGTGAATACTCGGACCTAGGTACTTACTCGCTGAGTCACCACCGCCTAGGCCGAATCCAGACGAACTACAACCTCGGACTTCTTGTCTCACTTCTTCATCTTACTGAACCTATGGGCTAAAAACCCTTAGTCTTCTTTACACTGGCGAACCACTTCTGGGACTCGTTGCTAAGTTGAGCAACAACCCAATCTTCTGACTGGAAGTGAGACATAGCCTAGGAGAGGCAAGATGAGCTGGAAGAGTAGGTGAGTGGAACTCTAAAACTCTGATTGAGCTTATAAATTATACTTATGGGATGTGTGGAGGGTGGATCTGGGCCACTGTATAGGGTTGGGAGAATGATCACACTCAAACACTCATAATACAAGGAGAGTGGGTGAGCAATGTTCGGGGTAAAAACTTTGCTAGGTTCTGGGTTCTGTTGGTTATAACTCTGTACCTTGTGCCATCTAGTTTTCTTTTTTTTCTTTACTCTCTCTCTCTCAACAAAGTGTAAAACATGGCGGACATCAATTGGGATCTCAATGCCGCAGACTTGGCCATGCTTGACGAGGGTCAAAGGAGGGCCAGGTTTGCAGCTATTAAAGAGGTCAGAAGGCGCATGGAACGCCATGGCGCCATGCTAGGAGTAAATGATGGGTCCAATAAGGACACTTTGAGAGAGTGGCTAGATGGGATAAGCAGGGCAAAGGCCTATTGTGTAGCGAATGATACGCTCACTCTAGAGCTTTTGGGAACTCTTGCCAGCGGGCCTCTAGCGAGGTGCGTGGCAGGATTCCTACAGGTACCGGCCAATAGGACATGGGATCTGGCGAGGGCTGAGATTTTCCGCCTCTTCATGAATGAAGAGGAGGAACAGCAGCTGCGAGCAAGGCTCACCGATCTCTATCAGCTCCCATATGAGGATGCAAAGCAATACGGACGCAAGTTCCAGCTAGCGTCTCAGAGGGCTTACAGCGTGGATAACCTGGACCACGAGATAGTCCAAGAGACGTTGGTCAGGAATTTTGTGTTGGGACTCAGGGATGAGCAAATACGTCATGACGTATTTGCTGCTCGCCCTGATACCCTGGCTGAGGCAATAAGACAAGCCTCAGCTGCGGCTCACACCTTCGCTCTGGCAGGGCAACCTACCAGAGGGGATAGGAAGGATGAACCAATGGAAATTGGGGCTATCCTCCCTAAGAAAATGGCCCCTTCTGGGCCAAATCCTACAGATGCTTCAGATTGGAAGCTGATAGCTGATTTGGAGTCTAAGGTGAATTACCTTACGAAATTAGTAGAGAGGATGGAGACGGGGAAACCATCCAACCCCACAGTGATCGTTCCCCAATCAGGTGCAGCACCCCAGTACCCCTTTCAGACACCCATGTTGCCTATGTATCCCCCATATTTCAACACGTCCTATCCCCCACCCCCGATCGCCAGTTCTCAGGTAGTAAATCACCCAGGGAAAGGGAAGGGGAAGGGAAATGATAATCCAGGACCGGAAAAAAATAAGCAGGGAGGAGGGAAGAGGTTTAGGGGTAAAAATGTCTGTTATGAGTGTGGGGAGGAGGGACACTTCGCAAGAGAATGTTCCCACCGCTATGCACATGTACAGGCTGCAGTGGTGGCGGCCATGCAGATGGCCTCTACCACTCAAAAGCCAGCCAAATATGTTAACCAGGGGGAATAGAAACGCCGGATGAGAGGTTCTGCCTCTCCATCTCAGTGGCGGGGATGGAGATGCGTGCCCTCATTGATACCGGCGCATCAAGGAGTCTAATGCGGGAGGATGTATGGAGAGCCTTTTGCAAAACCCATCATCGGCCTCTCGTATTGACAAAGGGGGAATCTCTTAAATCACTCTCTGGTCATGATCTCAAAACTGAAGGGCAGGCGATAGTTAACTTGGGGGGTAGCTCATTTCCAGTTTATATTGTAAAAAGACTTCACCATGAACTGCTTCTGGGGGATGATGCCTTATTTATATTAGATGCCCAAATTAGCTTCAGAAAAAGAAAGGTAATTTTGGAAGGAAAAAGTTACAGAAGGCAACAAGTGGGTAGTGCAGATCAAGAATTCGCCTCTATCCACACAGAGGCAGAAGCATGGGAAGAAAAATACCCCGCTGTCTTTGGCATAGGAAAACAGGGAAAATTAGGTACCTTTAAAGATGTGAAAATGCACATAGATACTGGAAATGCGCGCCCAATTAATCAACGCCCCTATCGTTTGCCCCTGGCCAAGAGAAAACTTGTAGATAAAGAATTAGATGAAATGCTGGAGCTGGGAGTAATAGAACCCAGCAGCTCAGCATGGGGAAGCCCGATATTGTTGGTCCCAAAGAAAGATGGGAGCAATAGACCTTGTGTCGACTTCAGAAAACTAAACTCTGTAAGCAAAAAGGATGCTCATCCACTCCCAAATATTCAAGATATTTTTGACAGTTTAGCAGGATCAACTGTCTTTTCCACCATCGACCTAAAAAGCGGCTACTGGCAAGTAGAGATGGACCCGGATAGCATGGAAAAGACAGCGTTTGTGTGTCATAGGGGCCTATTTCAATTCCGTAGGATGCCTTTTGGACTCACTAACGCACCAGCCGTCTTTCAACGGGCCATGAACAAAATGTTTTCGGAATTTATTGGCAAATTTTGCATGACTTTCATAGATGATATTGTAATCTATTCCAAATCTGAAGAGGAGCATGATCACCATTTGGCTCTGGTGTTTGATAAATTAGAAGAATACGGAATTACAGTCAAAAAGAGTAAATGTATTTTCAAACAAGAGAAGGTAGATCTCCTCGGCTACCAAGTTTCAAAGGATGGAATTAATTCCCACCCAGATAAATGTAGTGCTATCAGGGATATGCTACCTCCAGAGGATGTGAGCGGAATTCGCTCCTTCCTAGGAATGACTGGGTATTACCGTCAATGTATCCCAGATTATGCTAAGGTAGCTCATCCTTTGGTCAAACTTACCAAAAAGTATGCCAGGTTCGAATGGTTGGAAGAGCAGCAAAGCTCATTTGAAACGCTGAAGGAATTACTCACTTCAGATAGAGTAATGGCGCACCCTCAGTTGGATAAGCCTTATCGTCTCTATAGCGATGCGTGTGATTACGCAATTGGGGCCATATTGGTCCAGTCTGATAGTGAAGGCATAGAGAGGCCAGTTCAGTATATCTCTAAACAACTCTCTGGGCCACAACTCAATTGGGCTACGATTGAAAAGGAAGCTTACGCAATCGTGTATGCCTTAAATAAGCTCAGACCTTACCTACAGGGTAGCGAATTCAAAATTTACACTGACCACAAGCCTTTAAAGTCTCTGTTTGTGGGAGAAGTTAAAAACACCAAAATTCAAAGATGGGCGGTATTAATAGCAGAGTTTGGGGCTCCCATTGAATATAGAAAAGGGGCTAACAATATCAGGGCAGACATGCTTTCTCGAATAAAAACAAACCCCAAGAGGGAAGGGCCGACTCTCAGTTCTCTTGAAGTCTGTGCCTTGGAGGAGATAGATGAAATTCCTTGGGAATTTGATAAACTCGAGAAAGACAAAATACGTTTAGAACAGAGGGAGTTGGAACAATTTCAACAAGGGATGGAGGATGAGGGGGATTACACCATAATTGATGGCATGCTTTTTACTCTCACCCCTCCCCCAGGCAAGCCAGCCTACCCCCGCCTGGTCCTGCCACCCTCAGCTAGGCATAGAGTAGTGAGGCGCGCCCACACTGAAGTAGGCCACCAGGGCATGAGGAAGACCCTAGATAGGATCCAAGAGGCTTATAAATGGCCCACCATGAGAAGAGATACCTATAATGTCTTAATCCGATGCGCTAGGTGTGCTGTAAACAGAGTGGGTAGGGCGCGTGTACCTCCTACTGCGATGCCAATAGCAAAATATCCTGGTCAGATACTGGGAATGGATCTCTGTGGTCCCTTCCCAGTCTCTGATAAAGGTAATAGATACATCTTGACTGTAATAGATCACGCAACTGGCTGGGTAGAAGTCAAACCCATACCCTCCAAAGCAGCTAAAAACATTGCTGATTATCTGGCTAATGAATATGTCCCTAGGTATGGCCCCCAGAGGTGCTCATCACCGACCGGGGACTCGAATTTATGAACCAGCAAGTGGAAGGGTACCTTAAATCCATAGGCACTGAAGTAAGGCATTCTACAGCTTTTCACCCCCAGACAAATGGTAAAATTGAAAGATTTAACAAAACTTTTAAAAATATACTAAGAAAATTCATCAATGCAAGACCAGCAGAGTGGGAGAGCCATTTAGGTCCAACCCTCTGGGCACATAGAGTCTCCACTTCTTGTGTAACTGGTTTTACACCATATTTTTTAACTTTTGGCACCAATCCAAGATATCCCTTTTCTAAAATATTCCCCACTCCAGAGGGAACAGAAGATGCCGTACTCAGTGAGCGCCTACAGGCCTTAACAGATGCGTTCAGAGAAGCTGCTGAGCGCACTGAGGCCAGTAGAGTGGCTAATTATGAGAGATTAAGGGCCAGAGCAAACGCAAAGGATCTAAAAATAGGGGATCATGTGGTGGTGCTATCAGGCACCAGCGCTCCATTAGATCCCAAGTGGGATCATGGTTATGTAATAACGGGGATAAGGGGTACCACCCTAACTATGAGGGGACCCCAGGGTGAACGCAGGCGTATAAATAGGGATAGGGTAAAAATGGTATCTGGGGAAATAGAATGGGATATACTGAGAACTAGGCAACCGAGGGCGGGTCAAGGAAAGAGAAATAAGGCTCGGAGACAAGCCCAAAAAGCTCAACAAGTTCATGTTCCACCACCTCCCCCACCCCAGCCTAGGGCAGTGCCCGACACTGTTTATTTACCCATACCAAACATGCCTCCTCCAATTCAGATAGAACAGGAAGACCAAGCGAGAGCAGAGCAACCAGAGGACGAGCACATGCATGTGGAGGACGAGGACCAAGTGCCACGCCCACCTCAACCACAACAAGTGCCACGCCCACCCCAGCAGCGACCGCCGAGGGAGAAGGTGCTAGTACTAGCTTCACCTAAGCCAGTTACATTGCGCCGACCCCTGCCACCAGCCGTTGCTGTGGAGACTGCTCCCCCGCGCACACCACCACCAGGTCCTGTTACCAGGTCAAGGGCAAAAAGAGGGAGGATAGAGACCCCAACCAAGTGCCCTAAACCCAAGGCTTTGACCACCACCTCTGAATGCACTGAAAAGAGGATCAAAGTGTTCCACCCTCTAGGCTCTACTAAGAGGGAAAGGCCTGACTCCTCACCAAACCCAGCCACGCCCACTTCACCCGTGCAGAGGCCGAGGAAGCTGCCCTGTATACCCCCACCATCGCCACCACCTACACCCCCACCCCCACCGTCACCCCCACCACAGCCCCAACCATGGGAGTTCGACCCAGGGGCACCACCAGTGACGGACTTCTCTCAACCTACACCTTCCAGTCCCTCCTCATAATCACCCTGGCTATGATGGCTAATGGCGATTTGTTTGAGGAGGAAGGGGTGTTGGTGTATGAGGAAGGGGAGGTCAGAGCCCTGACCGCGACTTGGACAACAGTAATCGTTCTACACCCCCCCACGCCCCCTCCTGTAAGTGCTTGGGTCTCCGTCCTAAGGAGGCGAATTGGAGAACTCAGACAGGCGGAGGTTGTGGGAGACGGAGATGTCAGTGCCTGGGAGGAGCACATGGGTTTCCTCCAGGCAGAGATTCCAACACCAGTCCAACAAGACACCCGAAGGAAGAGAGGCCTATTCAATTTTGTGGGCTCGCTAAGCCGTGCCTTGTTTGGCACCGCTACTGTAGGACAGGTGAACGAATTAAGGTCTGCAGTACAAGAAGCTCAGGCTAGCGAGAGCGCATTGGCCCATTGTCAGGAAGAGATGGTGTCGGTGTTGAATCAGACAAGGCTCTACATGACAGAGAACCGCTTGGACATCGCGCAGCTCCAAGCTGCAGCAAGTAACATCTCCCGCCAAGTGGCAGACATTCTAACACAGTTAAATGGTTTCAGTAAAGATATTCACAGGATTCACATGAAAAGGGAAGTGGATATTCTATTGCAGCGAGTGAGTAGGGCGGTGGAAAATTACCACCGTCAAAACGAATTATTTTATCGCCAGCGCATTCAGCTGGAAAGGGGATTCTTAACAGACCAGATTTTACCACTGGCCTACTTATCAGAAATATTGTCAAAATTACAAGAAGGGAAACATTACACCCCACAAGATAACCGCTGGTATTATAGACACCTGAACGTTCGACTATTATTAGACGGCGAACAGGAGCTAATATACCAGACAGTAATTCCGGCAGTTTCAGGCACTCAATTTTTACACTATAGGTTAAAGTATTTTCCGGTCCCATATGGTGCTGACCACCTGAGAAAGTTGGTAGGAGAAGAGGAGGTGGCCCTAGATAGCATATCCAGCGCGTCATTTCTTCCTCAGCATTGTATCGGGTTTGAACCCCAGATTTGCTCAGCTGCAATAGAGCATCTAACCCCGACCTGCGAAACAAATATTATTTTAGGTAAAAAGCCAGACCTTTGTAAGGCGCAGATTGTAAAAAGAAATAACTTAACAAACCAAGTGTTTAGAGAGGGAGAGTCCATTTCTTCTGTAATTCTGGCTATTTATGAACCTCTGGAAACAATCTTGAGGTGCCCTGGGCAAAAACCAGTGATACAAACGTATCATCGGCATGCCAGGGTGATTTTAGAAGGCGGTTGTCTCCTGGTTGGAAAGGATTGGCGTGTGAGTAGCATCCAACGCCATGAGTCCCATATAACACTCCCCATCCCCAAGATTATGCCCCTCCCTGGGTTTAATCTGACTTATGGCAAATTATCCCTTTACCCCCATTTAGATCAGCAATTGACTTTCCTGCCAAGAGCTGAAATACCCTTACTAGCCCTGACAGATTTTCCTAAACCCGTTTCCCCCCTGATCTCCTCCACCCCTTGGTCTGAAAGTTCTATCTGGGGTATAGCCACTCTCATCCCCACTTTCCTAGGAGTCATGACCCTGGGAATAATCTACCTCCGCCGAAAGGGGCTCGCCCCAAGAGGCAAAGTCAGCCTTTTGTGTTGTCTGAGAAACCTTAAGCCCCGAGAGAATATCCCAATAGGACCCCCAACCCACCACCCTGTAGCCCTAGCCCTCCAAGACCTAGATCGAGAGGAGGCAGAGGCCACTCCAGGCGCTAGGACTGGCTCTCGTTCCCTCGAGCATATCCCTGCCCCCTCCCCCGCCTCACCATATTACGCTGCCAATTTCGGACTGACCAGGATGAAATAATTAGTCTACCAAAGTTTATTTGGTTTCTCTGGGGTAACAAACACTTTTTGAACTTGTCTGTAACTTACTCTTGTTTAATATTTACTATTAATGTTTGTTCTGTCCTCTTCTCGGGTGCGAGGGAGATCACAGAACACAGAGTAGTATACCTGGGTGAAATCCATTTTCTCTCTCGGGAGGAAATGGTGGAATCCGTGGACAAGGATCCAGCCCAAAAAGGTATTTTTATTTCAACTCTCATTGTGAGAAGTTGTTTTTACACAAACAGAATCGGTCGAGACAGAGGAGCCTGAGAGGAAGCACCATGGAATCGAAGCCCTCACCTTGTCTCCGACCATTCTGCTTTGAAGAGGTATTTTTCCAAATAATAAGAGTTTATACGTGATGCTACAGTAAAGTCGACATGTGTTCTGTTAGCGTTTGAGGTTAAAAATGGAAATATTGTAGTGTTGACTACCCAACCGCTCTCACTCTCCATGGCCAAAGGAGGAGAGAGAAAGAGACGGGCGTCCTGTCGGTCAGCGACGAGGTCCAGCGGGGGCCTCGGCTGACCGGCCGGGCAGAGGAGCGGCGGTGACGACCGTATTGGAGAACTTTGTGAGTACTAGCTCAGTACAAAGGAAGACATTTAACAGTGTTCAGAAGCACACTTAAAAACACAGAGACTTCTCTTACATAATATTCGACTAAAAGACTTTTTAGTGCAGGGTGATGGTCTCTGATATAAATGAACACTCCTTTTTGATAGAGCCACTCCCTTTGGAAACTTTCCATCTTGACCCGTTAGGTCTACAGATATAATAATTTATAATACTTTTACTTTACCTTTTTTTATGATTTTGTGTGTGTAAATTATGTAACCTTATTTCAATTTCTCTTGTTTGGTTGAACTGGGTTGATCAGTGGCTAAATGTTTTGTTCGAAAGAAAGCTTTCAACAAAAATAAAATATGGGACGAATGTAAAGAATTGGAATCTTTAGATCCAAGATCCGACCTATTTAGCCCTGATCATGGTCGGGGCATGCACGCCACACATGGCCTGGCCAGGAGGGAGGGGGAGATGAGCCACTCAGGGCTCACCCCACCTCCCCCAGCCCGACCTAATTACTTATACACTGCTCTGGGTTTATCAAGAGGGGGGAAGGGCTAAGAGGGAGGGGGGGGCTGGCACGAGCCATGGGATCTATGAGTAAGGGGTGGGAGGGGGAAGGCTGAGGAGAGGGATCCAACTTGCATGCACTCCATTTATGGTCTCTGCCTGGGGAGCAGAGGTCGGCGTGTGGGCAAGGAAGATCCTCTCTCCCTCAACCAATTAGAGGGAAGGGGAAGAGCCAGTGGAATATTTCCTGGGTTTGATTGTATGAATAATTCATGATTTTGGAGTATAAAATAAAGTGAATACTCGGACCTAGGTACTTACTCGCTGAGTCACCACCGCCTAGGCCGAATCCAGACGAACTACAACCTCGGACTTCTTGTCTCACTTCTTCATCTTACTGAACCTATGGGCTAAAAACCCTTAGTCTTCTTTACACTAGACCAAGATGGGAGTCAATGGGTCAGATGTTCAGTAAATGTACAATTCACATTCACCAATCCTCTCAAATAACCCAAATTTAAGACAAAAATAAAGTTCAAAATACAGCTCAAGATTTTCTAAATGTGTACAGCTGGCTGTAAAAAATAGTTCATTTTCTGAAAATCGGACCCACATAACATTACAAATGCAGTAAAAGGTAAAACGACAAGTTATACCTGTATATTTACCCATAAGTATATAATATTGTTACAATATATTTAACAAACGGTGAATACTAGGTATATTTTACTATATTTAATTCTCCCTTGTTTCACATAATCTGTTTAGTTATGTCAAACTGTATTTTTGGATCTCATTTATCTCTTGAAAATGGGCTACTTGAGATGATTTATGTAGGAAAATTGTACATTCTGTAATTTACTTGAGACCATAGAAACTGGGATAACCTCACAGCAGTGAATCATCATTATAAATTAGGTGTGTCTCTTAAAACCATCAGAGCGTTCTTTCTCGGCCGTGAACAGTATTTCTAATTCTTTGCTGTTTTACTTTAAAGTTGCAAATTTTACCAAAATTGTACTCATGCTATGACTAATAGGACTGGCTCTATCAATATTCTGCTGCTGTTATATGTTATTACAAGAGTTACTTATATTATGACTTATAGGACTGAATTTATTAATATTATGCTGCTGTTATAATTATGTTTATACAAGGGTTACTCATATTATGACTTATAGGACTGGAATTATCAATATTCTGCTGCTGTTATATGTTTGTACAAGTGTTACTCATATTATGACTTATAGGACTGGATTTATCAATATTCTGCTGCTGTTATATGTTTATACAAGAGTTACTTATATTATGACTTATAGGACTGAATTTATTAATATTATGCTGCTGTTATAATTATGTTTATACAAGGGTTACTCATATTATGACTTATAGGACTGGAATTATCAATATTCTGCTGCTGTTATATGTTTGTACAAGTGTTATACTCATATCATTATGACTTTATTTAAGAAGCCATTTAGCAAAAACAAATGAACACAATCATCTGAAACGTTGACCAAAGACTTTTATATTGGCTGGAAAAGAGTTGAGTAAGACGGATAAAATATTCACTGCTTGTCCAACGTTAACTAAGAGTAGAGCAGCATTAGGCTCATGTGTGTAATATATAGGTCAGATTATCAGAAAGTGCACAATTCAACTTTGCCAATCTTCTCAAATAACCCGAATTTCACACAAAAATAAAGTTCAAAACACAGTTCTACCTAGCCAAACTGATTGCTAGAAACAATGCAATGCCGAATATACTCGAATTTACCTAGTATTGACCAAATTGTAGCCTAATTAAGCAGAATTGACTAAATGTGTACAGCTGCCAATTGTACATTATCTGAAAATCTGACCCATATGAGGATAGAACACCAACTTTAGAAGTATGTATTCAATCTAAAGGGCGGATCCTACATTAAAATACACTTCATCATGAAGACAGCAAAATGATTGATCATTTTAAGCTATTGCAAAAATACAAAATAAAAATAAAAAAATTCCAAGATAGATGTCAGCATAACCAACGCCCTTGACGATTCCTGAATAACCCCCATTTTTAGGTAGTTTTGTGGCCAAACAAAACTACAATGAAAAATGAAGAATACCGGGTATATCTGAGTATATTTGATCACATTGATTTTAAGTCTCAGTTCTGTTATGTTAAACTGCATTTTGAAGCTCATTTTTGTCTTAATTGTGGGCTATTAGAGAGAATTGGTGAAGGCGAATTTTCTGAAAATCTTACCCATATATTGGCCAGTTTACCCACCTCGGATATCCATATATTTAGGCAGTCTTAAGTGTACACGAGTCGCATGAGGGATATTCTAGGCCAAACTGAACAAAAATACAATTTATCTCTAGTCTGATCTCATTTAAAGGTCATTGACTGCCATTTTTCATCCTCTGTTCATGGTATAAATGGAATGTGTATGAAAAGGATTTACACAAATCGAATGTGGGTAGCGTAAAATGTAATAGCACAATAAAATACTAATCAATAATAATTGAAATGAATAATAATTTATGCACAATAAAACATGTAAAACACGTGGATATTGACATTAGAGCATGGATAAATAGTCCATGCTGAACATGGTATGTTTTCTATAGATTTTAGACTGTACCATTAGTCCCATAATTCCATGCGTTATCAAGATTCAAAATGGCTGCTATGCAACTCCTCTATTGACTGTCGGATTCAGACGTTTCCTAAGATATTCTAAGTAATACACTGTTGTGCTGTAAGTAGGGATACAGTGATCGTCATATATCTGGGCTCCCCGGTAGATATGATGTTGTTGGTCATAAACAATGGAATAAACCCTGAGTTTTAAGGTCCGATTCCACTGGATTGCTTATATATGTGCTCATGGCTCGGTCTTGCTTCGCTTATTTATAGTGTCTTTCATTCGCTCTTCATCTGCTTATATTATTAGCGCAATACAAGCACAAAGCAATTCCTCTGGTTCGCTTGTTTCCTTATGAAATCAATAGCAAGTGCTCTCTCACTGTGTCATGTTGCTGCACTCAAATCAAAGACAGTGCACTATCAAAAAGAAGCGCCAACATTAAATGGAAAGAGCCTCTCAAAAGCGCAATAACCAATTCTATTGGACCGCTCTGGGTTTGCTCTGTCTTCGCTTGTTAGACACTTAAGGAAATGAAAAGAGTGGGTCATGAGCGTACCAACAGAGCGAGCCATTGGAATTGCAAGTGCAATTTCACTGGAGTGCTCATATCTGCGCTCATAGCTCGCTCTTGCCTCGCTTCTTTAAGGTGGGATCCCACTGGCTCGCTTGTATCTGTGCTCATTGCTCGCTCTTGCTGCGCTTGTTTATACTGTGGTTTTCATTTGCTCTTTGTCCGCTTTTATTTTTAGCGCAATACAAGCGCAGGGTGATTCTACTGGTGCGCTTGTTTCCTTATGAAATCAATGGTGAATCACTTAGTCTGCTCTTGCTGCGCTCTTGGACCGCTACTACAAGACGTGGAAAGAGCGCCGTTTTGCTGCGCTCAAATCAAACACGTCAAATATGAGCGCAACGTCCTGCGCTCTTCTAAAGAAGCGCACATAGCAACTTTTTAGGGCGTACAGAGAGCGCAGTAACCAATCCCATTAGACCGCTCTGGTATCGCTCAATCTACGCTTGTTATGCGCTCAAGACAATAAAAAAGAGCGGGCTATGAGCGGGCCAAAAGAGCGAGCCAGTGGAAACGCAGCCTTATAGTGGGGTTTTCATTCGCTCTATGTCCGCTTTTATGTTTAGCGCAGTACAAGTGCAGGGCGATTCTACTGGTACCCTTCTTTCCTCATGAAATCAATGGTAAATCACTTGGTGCGCTCTTACTGCGCTCTTGGACCGCTACTAAAATATGTAGAAAGAGCGCCGTGTAGTTGCGCTAAAATCAAACATGTCAGACATTAGCGGAACGTCCTGCGCTCTCCCAAAGAAGCGCACATAGCTGTTTTTAAGAGCGTATAGAAAGCGCAGTTACCGATTCTATTGCACCGCTCTGAGTTTGCTCTAAATTCGCTTGTTAAGCGGTCGGGGAAATAAAAAGAGCGGGCCTTAGTAGTTGTTCTTTATTTAGCACAAGCTTTTGGGATACTTTCCCTTCATCAGGTGTTTATCTGTACACCTGTAACAACTTCATACAAATAGCTACCAATGTGTTATGGACTATGAAACCATTTTCGAACATTGAATTTGTAATAAAAAAAAATTAAAGAATTATGTGTGAGACATTTAGATTTAGATTGGATTTAGATGTACAGTTGAACCAAGTTTCTCTCAGTCTCGAATTGCTTTCCGCTTATTAGATTAGCCCCTCTAACGAGACCACAACGCTATGAGACCACAACTTGTTCAGTCACACAGGTGGTCTAAATAGAGAGGTTCCACTGTATTCTGTTTGCTTGCAATCATTTCTTTCAAACAGAAGTTTCCCTTACCCAAGTCATGCCATTCCTGCATTGACACCTGAGAAAAGTATGTCAGCTTTTTGAAAATGTTTATTTCGGATCAATATTACAATGGGACCTGACTATAATTGACGATAAAAGATTTAACATTGATTGTTATGGAGACATTAGAGAAAAGAAGGAAATACGTAAGGTTAATCATTGGATAGTGAATAACATTGGTAGATAAGTACATCATCATTATTAAATATGTGATGTGTTATAGAAAAACAAGTCACAAGTCGCAACATTACTATTTCTTATTTATTAGTTATTTATTTATAAGATGTCTTTGTAGGATTTTTTTTATTTTTGGAGTGCTTAGTGCTGTCTGCAGCATGTATATATCTTACCGATTATCAAGGGTATTAAATAAATATCATATCCATGGGTTTATATGGTCATATCATAGAGCATACTTAGCTACTTAATTTGCTAGTAAATCTCCACCCAAAAATATTGCAAAAATGTTTTTCAATAAAAGTATAAATATCAATATAAACTTAAAATGTAGTATCAGCCCCACAAAACCTTCATGTATGTGGAAAAAATATTCCCATCTGAGGGATACCCATTCCAATTAGGTCCTGAGTTATTATCCTTATATTAACCAAAGTGACCAAGCTAGTGCCTGACGAGACCCTTGGGGGTCGAAACCACAATTCAATTGGCAGGAATTAAGCTGGAAAACTCTAAACTGCACATTACATATGTGGAATATTCCAGATACTAATTATGTTAATATATTTTATCATAATTACTTAATTTCCACCCCAAAATAAAGCATAAACAGAGATTATAATCTGTTGGGCTAACCTGGATACTGTTGCTCTGCAACAACTCCAGGTTGCCAACTGATACCTATCGAACCATGGAGACACAACAGTGTTACCAGGTGAGCCAGGTGGAACGTTCTACTGAGCAGCACAATCTCTCAGTTGTGGTAGCGCAGTCGGTTGTCACACACATTAACCAAACTTAAAATATACATCTATATTCTTTTTAGATATCCTACTGTTTACTATCATTGGAATCCGCTTGATTTCATCCTTTCAAATATGATATTATCTCAAAATCAATTTTTTGTCACTTGCGACTCATCTTCCTGAAACACATCACAAATAGTAATATCTATGATAACAGCTTAATTTAAGTGAGAAAATGATGATCAAAACAACCAATTTTCATCCTAACTTAATTCTTGATAACAATAAAAACAAATCACAACCTGACGAGATTTACATAACAACATACACGTTTTTGTAAATCTATAAATCTATGAACTTTTAGTAATTGATTATATAAGCATTGTTCTGAAAATATTATAGTGCATATATCTCTAGCGATTTATGTGTGGTAGTCATGGTAACCAATGCATTATCAATCAACTTTACGACTTCATGACTTAAAATGCTTTCTATTTATATCATTAAAAGCATATAATAATAAATCAGTAAACTAACCCATTGGCTTTACATATTTTACTCTTTGCTTCACAGCTGGTGATAATTACCACGTATAACAGAAATGTAAAATTGACAAGAAAATTGACAAAAAAGCTTACACAGACTGAATACCAGAGAGTGGTGTCTACACTAATAAATCCCTCCATACATCCACGCAAATAATGGATTATTCATTGCAGTCTACAAAGTGTAGCATAAAGAATGTACTCAGCTCAGCGCCGGGTAATTACATACAATTATATTGGGGTCAAGTTGTAACAAGAATGTATAATAACTCACCTTCACCAATCCTCTCAAATAACTGGCATTTAAGACAACAGGCTTCAACATACGGTTTAACATAGCAGAACAGATATATTTAAACAACATAACAGCATATCAGATATACCCAGTATTGATCATTTTTTAGCCAAATTTAGCAGGTTTTTCTAAATGTATAGAGCTGGCAATTATTGTACATTTTTGAATGATCTAACCTATTTTGGTGTGGTTATTAAATCCATTTAATATGAATACATGTGATATGAACGGTCATGTTTAGATTGAAAATTGCATTGTAATAGAACAAACAAGTTATAAAGGTGGGTCATGGGAATTCTACCAAAACAGCCGATAAATTGAGTTCATTCTTATCGTATGACTTAATGGGCACGCCTTGCAATTTTCCCTGAAGGGAGTAGCCACAGAAATGTACCAAAACAATTTAATAGGATTTTGAAAGGAAGACATAGCCACTGCCAGCTCACGACCAGCCACACCCAACCAACATACTAGGGTCATCTCTACTCTTATAGATCCGTCCTATGAAATATGGCTGCAAATGAGACAATGTTTAAGTAATAAGATAGAATAGAAAAAGGTGCTAGTAATTGAATATTTATTTGATTTGAGTTTTTTTATTTGAAAATCTCTTATTTATCGAATAGGATACATGTGAAAAATATAACAAATGGGTTGACAAACCTTTGGAGTGAGACTCCATACATTCCAGCTGTTACCCTGATGAAAGATTTAGAGTTTACTAAAAGGGAACTGCACATGGATTATACATTATGGCATTAGGTATACAAGGTAAGATATTTAAGTTTTAAATTTAAATTTAAATTTAAATTTAAATTTAAATTTAAATTTAAATCCACCCTCTACATTAATACTGAGTGATGGAGGTGTTATACTTCACAGGATGGCATAGTTTTGTTTAGGCTGTCATGATTTTTTTTTTCAAATTCTTTATTCAGGAAATTATCACAGCTCGATCTTTTCAACCGATTTTCGTCCTACCCTAAACTACAGTCTGAATACAGTGGTTACATCTTTCGCTATTGCATATTAAACGCCAACAATAAAGACATATTATTACATAATCATTTTCTTTAACCTATTGGAGATGAGTAATGTACCAGTAGTACATAAATAATGAGATGAGTTGATATGTGATAAGTCTGTTAATTATTTACTAGACTACTTAGTCGGTGAGTGAGTGATCATTAATTTCCTATTTGTGATCCGTTTTAGGAAAATGAGTCATAAGTCGAAAAATATTGATTTTGAGGTATTATTATATTTGAAAAGAGGAGGTCAAGCTGATTCCAATGATAGTAAACAGTAAGTATTTATATATTTTAAGTTTGATATCTTTATTTTTGAATAAAAACGTTTGCAATGTTTCTGGGTGGGTAATTACCAGTAAAATAACTAAATGTACTCCATACGAATGCCTTCAAAACGCAAGGATATATTTATTACAATTTCCCGAAATTTGTCACATGGATTTATATGACTATCAGTGCTGTACCCACTAAAAATTGAAGATTTCAATGAAGAGGTCTTGTGAAAAAATCCATTTGAAAAATATCGATTTTGCAACTTATGACTCATTTTCTTGAAACACATCATATTTAGAATAAAAGGAGAGAATGGAACGACATGAGCTCTGTCTATTAGTTGGATATTTATTGTATTCTATTTTCAGTGAATAGAACGAGGTGTTAATAATTGTACATGTATTGCACAATATTCTCAGGAGATGGAACAAGGTGTGAGTAATTGAATATATATATATGATCTGTTACAGGAAAATGAGTCATAAATCGCAAAATTGATATTTTTCATAGTGTTTTTTTCACAAGATCCCTGTATTGAAATGTTCTGATATTTAGAGGGTATAGCACTTATAGTCGTATACATCCATGTAACAAATTTCGGAGCATTGTATTAAATATATCCTTGCGTTTTGAAGCCCTTCATATGGAGTATATTTAGTTACTTTACTGGTATTTACTGGTAACCCATCCAGAAACATTAAAAACTTCTTTTTTTTTTCAAAAATAAAAACATCAAACTAAAAATATAGAAATACATACAAGGTGTCCTAGTGTATACTATCATTAGAATCACCTTGATCCCCTCTTTTCAAATATGATGATATCTCAAAATCCATATTTTGCGACTTATGACTCATTTTCCTAAAACGGAGCACATTTTATTGTAGAATATTTTCAGAGATTCATTGGATGGGATTTAGAATAATTAAATTCAAAAAGTATTCAAAATATTAGCACCTTATACTATTCTCTATTTGTTATACGCCCTTTTATACCATCACTGTAACCCTACTCAAAGTACAAAGAGTAAGGATATATCGTTCTGCCTTGTTTGACAACACTGCTAACTAAATATTATATTTTTTAGGAATGTAATCCAAGAAAGTAAGGTTAAATTAAGCACAATGTACGAGCAATGTGTCTTATAATCTCTCAGATTTTACTAGATTTTTAAACCCCTACCCTGAGTACATTGTCATCTGAAAACTTATCCAATACGTTATGTTATGTTATATATTTTTATTAGTAGAAAGGCCTAATAAATAGATCTCTTTCTAAAGGGTACTTCTAGGAAGAACTGTATATGGGTCAGATTTTCAGAAAATGCACAATCTACAATTTAACACATCTCTCAGATAACCATAATTACATTGACATCGGGCTTAGTGTACCTGGGCTATGGTAACTTGGGCCTGAAAAAACACGAGCGCAGTAGGCGTCCAATCATTCTTATCTGACCTGAGAGGCTTAGTGCCCAGTATTTTGGTTTGCATTGATGGCAACGTCAATCGTCCATGAAAATAAGTCGTTATTGAAAATAAATGTTTTCGCCGGGTTTGTTTATTTTCTAGTGATATTTCTAAAAAAAATCAAAATAATATTTTTGATTTGATTTGAAAAGGTTCTATAGCAGGAAATGACATAACATCAAGTTGGATTCTTTTCTCAGACATGTCTGATTTCGAAAAAAAAGTGTATGATGGCAACTGTTCATGCTACATTAGGCTGAAAAATGATCAATTTTAGGTATATCTGAATGTATTTGGGTTGATTCAAACAATCTGTTTAAAGGGTCGCCAAATAAAAGACTACAAAACTACGAACGTGGTCGTTTTCAGTTGAGTTGCCTCAATCCTTCAACTATTAATCTGTTTAATTGCATTAAACTGTATTTTGAACCTCATTCTTGGCTTAAATGTGTGTTATTTGAGAGATTTGGCGAAGGCAAATTGTACATTTTCTGAAGATTTCACCCATATAACGTTTTAGCCAAAATTTGACGTAAATTCATGTATAAGGTAAACAAAATAAAACCATATCTAGGTTTTTTCTAAAATAGACCAAGACTAGTGTCGCGATCTATAGGCCTATATATATCGTCCTGTCACTTATCCACCTGTGCACTATAATTGGCATAATTGCTCTATAATGTAGTCAATTACTGCACATGGGTCTGGTCGTTAGAGTATGTATGGGTCCAATCATCAGAAAATGTACAATTGGCAGCTCTACTTGGTAAGGAAATTTTGCCAAATTAGGCTGACAAATTATGAATACTGGGTATATATGATGTCACATTGATTTATAGTATGTGTTTTGCCAGGTGAAACTGCATTTTTAAGCTCACTTCTGTCTTTAATATGGGTTATTTGACAGAATTACTGAAGGCAAATTATACATTTTCTGAAGATCCGACCCATTTACAATGAACAGCTCTACACATACATTTCTGTTGAATTGATTTAAATGTTTTTTTTTGTTTTCTTGAAAATTAATTTGTGAGTTTAAATTGTCTGTCATGCTTATAAATGACTCTACTTATTTTTGGATGCAATATGATATTCTGATATAATTAGAATTTCCATCTTGATGTTATATTTTTTCTGAGAAACTAATTGAAGAAATTTATTTAAATAGTGATTTTCACAATGCATTTTGCTGAATAAAAGCATTAAAACACACAACAATTTAATTAATTCGGCTGCATTAGGATCACAATAATTTAGGAATAATCCTCCTAGGCTCATAATAGGGGAGTTGCATGTGCCACTGCGCATGTCTGTTACAGTGCATGCTGGGATGGATTCAGTTTAAATATTATGACATACAAATATTTAGAATTTTTTTTATCGAATATTGCAAGATTGTTTTCACCAATATCATAGCCTTTATAAATGATCTATAAAAACCTAATGCATGATGGGAAAGATGGAGGCTTGAGCTATGGAAACATGTTAAACACATGGATTTTGACATTAGATCATTGATGAATATTCCATGCTGAACATGACATGTTTTCTATACATTTTAAACTATACCTTTACTCCCACAATTCCATGCGAATCAAGATTCAAAATGGCGGCTATGCAAATCCCCTATTAGACTTACAAAATAATAAATACTTTGTACACATTATAATACTGTCAATAATGCCATTACGCTTTATGAATCCACCTTCCAGGATTTCATTTTAGTTCATATCACTAGAAGAAAAACGCGGCAAAATCTTTTAATCGAAAACACACCTATTTGTTTGTTGCTTTTTTGTGTTTTTTTTTTAAATTTTGCAACGTCGTTTCATTTACATCAGTAGTAGACATAAGGCAATTTTTATTCTACATCTAGATCAACAACCATCTATTCAGATACCATGTACCCGGGGGTGGGTATATTACCTAATAAAAAAGACCCCGGAATTCAGCTTTTTAGCCCTATTCTCTATCCTCCTGCTCGTTCCAGACACTATTTTTTTAATATCTATTTTTGTCCGTTAATATACATTATTTGCACAAATAATTCTATGATTGCTCTATACATTCCTCCATGTCTGTTACCAGATGGTTCTAGATGTTTTTCTCTTCTCTCTTACCTTCTACATTGTAGATAGAGTGTTTTACCACATTTCCTCTAGTTCTTAGCTCGTACATGGGTCAGATTTTCTGAAAATGCACAATTAGCAGCTCTACTCATTTAGGAAATTCGGTTAAATTAGGTTGGAAAATGAAGAATACCTGATATATTTGGTATCACATTGATTTAAAGTATCAGTTCTGTTATGTTAAACTGCATTTTGAAGCTGATTTTTGTTCCTAAATGGGGGTTAATTGAGAGGATTGGTGAAGGTGAATTGTACACTTTTTGAAAATCTGAACCACATTCCTATTTGTTTGTTTGGCCTAAACTTAGTCTGAGAACTTTTACTACGTCACGCACTAGTTCACTTGGGTGGCACGTCTGGTTCACAATACTGCTTGTATTCAGGTCAGATTTTCAGAAAATGTATAATTGGCAGCTCTACACTTTTAGTAAATTCTGCTAAATTAAGCTGCAATTTGGTCAATACTAGGTAAATTCGAGTATATTTGGTATTGCATTGATTCTAGCAATCTGTTTGGTTAGGTTGAACTGTATTTTGAACTTTATTTTCGTCAGAAATTTGGGTTTTTTGAGAGGATTGGTGAAGGTAAATTGTACATTTTCTGAAAATCTGACCCATTCATGTATTTAAAAGAACATTATTTATTACTACCTTTGCAAGGGCTTTCAATGAATACAATTATCCCAGCACCTGAGGAATTCTTCCCTTTGTGTTCATCATGAGAGTCTATACGCCTCAAAGTGTACAATTCATCTCCAACTCTTCTCAAATGTCCTAAATTTACATCTACATTCTCAGTTATTACAACAAAACACATAATATATATAATTTTACCAAATTCCCTCATATTATGACCTATAGGACTGGATTTATCAATATTCTGCTGCTGTAATATGTTTATACAAGTGTTACTCATATTATGACTTATAGGACTGGATTAATCAATATTCTGCTGCTGTTATATGTTTATACAAGAGTTACTCATATTATGACTTATAGGACTGGATTTATCAATATTCTGCTGCTGTTATATGTTTATACAAGAGTTACTCATATTATGACTTATAGGACTGGATTTATCAATATTCTGCTGCTGTTATATGTTTATACAAGAGATACTCATATTATGACTTATAGGACTGGATTTATCAATATTCTGCTGCTGTTATATGTTTATACAAGAGATACTCATATTATGACTTATAGGACTGGATTTATCAATATTCTGCTGCTGTTATATGTTTATACAAGAGATACTCATATTATGACTTTTAGGACTGGATTTATCAATATTTTGCTGCTGTTATTTGTTTATAGAAGAGATTCTCATATTATGACTTATAGGACTAGATTAATCAATATTCTCCAACAGTTATTTTTTTTTCTTTTAATAAATTTATTTCTCAAACTTTCCAACAATGTGGTATTTCTCATTTCAAGAAAGGGAAAAAAAGACAATACATCAAGGATAAATTATATCACAAACAAAGAACAAAAATAGAGGTAACTCATCATCGCTTACTTCTGAACTCCCAATTATAATAATTTGATTAATTTTTATTCCTACCCTTTTTATTCCTTTTTATTCCTACTTCCTATTCCTTTGATCTGTGAAAACCAAATGCATGATGGGAAAGATCGTGACTTGTGTGATGGGAAGATTTATTTTTTTTATTTTTGCAAAACGATTTTCTTACCAAACCAGGACATAATGCAAACCAGGTTACATTGAGCTGACTGAATACAACAATAATTGAATGATATGACAAACATAAGTAACATCTCCTTTTCTTTTTTTCCCATGATAACTGTATAGCGATTTTAATTTTCATGTTACATAGAACCACAGAACATATTCCGCCCTGGATAACCCCACAACAACATGTGAAAACAGACTATTTTCATTACCTCTTCAGCAATCTCGAATATACTATCATCTTGGAATTAAACCCCACCTCCCTTAAAACATATTCATACTTCCCATAATATAGTACCATTATTATGATACAAAAGACACATGAAAAATGACTCAAGCATGAAAGGACAATGTTCAACGATTTGTCTCTGCCATGTGCTTATTACACCTAATTCATAATAATATGTCATGTGTTTCTGGAAAATGAGTCATAAGTCGCAAAATTGATATTTTTTTTAGTGTTATTTTACAAGATATCTTTATTGAAATGTTCTGATCTTTAGAGGGTCTAGTACTTATAATCACATGAATGCATATCACAAATTTCGGGACATTATGTCAAATATGTCCTGCGTTTTGAAGACCTTTGTATGTAGTATATTTAGCTACTTTACTAGCAATTACTTAACCAGAAACATTGCAAACTTTTTTTTCAAAAATGAAAATATCTAACTTGAAAGATAAAAGTATTTATTAGATGTCCTTAATGTTTACATTCATTCGAATCGGCTTGATCTCCTCTTTTAAAATATCACGGTATCTCAAAATCCATATTTTGCGACTTATGACTCATTTTCCTGAAACACATCACATATTGTATGATATCCATTCAATCACCATTTCACAGAATTATGAGGAATATCGTATTCTAGAACAAGAACCCTCAACCTATTCTTCTGCGCCAGAAGCTGACTGATATTTGAAGCTGACTGACTATATCATAAGATGGCCAATCTAACCTTATTCCATGAGATTACCCTTGTAACGCACAAAGGAACTGGACTCAATAAAATTTCTTTAAAAAAAACAAAAAACCTGGATCCAGCAACTGATGGAAAGATTTATAACACATGGATATTGACATTAGAGCACTACTAAATATTCCATGCCGAACATGACATGTTTTTAGATTGATGTTATCATCAATCTAAATGGATTGGGGTGAGATCTGTCAATCATTGATAGCATCTTGGTTCCTCCCATCCTGGATATCAGTGTGAAGAATCTGTTGATTCTGATATCAGCAGATGGGATCAGAATCATGCTGGTAATGACTGGGAGGGGGAGGGGATGGCATTTAGGTGTGAATTAAAGGGTAGACCATGTGTGAATTAAAGTGGCAAGTTGCGAAATAAGATGCCTCATATGCAAAGGTGTTAAAGGGACCAACAGAATCACATGGAATGACCAGTCATATATGGGATAGGGATTTCATGTTTTTTGTCTCCACTTCCTCTCCCTCCTACTATCCCTCCCTCTCGAACTTTACATTTAACTGACATCAATCTCCGTTTCCCTTGGAAACGCAATCTTCTACATGAACCGGAAATAGATAAATAAATGTAAACTAATCACTGTTAACTATTTCTTGTTTCCATAGATTTTACACTGTACCATTACTCACTGTACCATTACTCATTATTCCATGCAAATCAAGATTGAAAATGGCGGCTATGCAGCTCCCCTATTGACTAAAATATGCAGGTCTGTTGATTGTACATTTTTTGAGTCCCAGACCCATTAAGTATGAGTTTACTACGTACGAAAAGTTGTTTGTAGGGCGTTGCTTAAGTTGGGGAACGTTGTCTTATAATACATTAACACCCATACAAAGTATACAAGTGGTTTTCTGACATAGGAGTCATTAAACAAGCAGAAAATTATATGTAGCCATATGGAAGTAAATCCCAGGGGGGGGGGGGCACTCAGAACCAAAGTGGGTTCCCATGCTCGTGCGCCAACTAAAAAAACGGCCCCTTTTCAAGGACTTTTCCCTAAAAAAAGTACCCTTTTTCTATCAAATTAACAAGGAGATTTTACCTGGCTAAGAGGACCCCTTTTTTGAAAAATCAAGGAGTATATATCATATATCAGGGATATATATAAAAACTGATAATCAATTCCTCAAAAGGTGAATTTTCATTGATGGTTTATGGTATAGGGCTAAAATTCTATCGAAATGTGTAAGGATAGCATTCCTTGACCAAGGTTGAGAGATTGAATAATTATTAATCAAAGTATATGCAAACTTCCCGGAAAGCCCATCCAGGCCCCCGGGTGAAGTATGTATATAGCTCCACACCCCAAAGACATCCCCAGAAAGCTATATATGTGACTAGGCTTTAATTTGCTTGTGATGCTGTCAATAAAAACATTTAATGTCTTATCAGAATAGTCACAGAACTCAAGTTCTGTGGAATAGTCTAATAAGCAGTTATGTAAATTCAAGTGAGATTTTGTTGTCCTTTGAGAAGTTGAATGTCTTAATGATGTATCAAACCAAAGGTGTTCAGGGTAAGGCCTACTATTTCAGAGATACTGCACCTTCTCCTGCTACAGCACAACTAACATATCTAATGATTTCTTTGTTCAGTTTGTGACAGTTTTCTTAGAAGTATGAGATAGAAAATCATTCAGCTGTTTCCGATGATTCCCATCGCACAAGAACATATTTTGCTTGTGATACTGAAGCTCAACCTCCCTAAATATATTGAACAATAAGTATTCATTTTCAAGGAGTGAGACCTGAAAAAGTACCCCTTATTTTGGTTTTCAGTGCCCCCCCCTGCTATGATATCATTCTCCATCATTCTGTCCCAGGTATATAGACTTTCTAAAGGCAGAATGAATGAGTAAGAGTTAGAGGGTGTTGAACTACCCGCCCTTAAAGCTGCATTCACAGTTATTACGACCAACAAAATCTTACCAAATTTACTCATGTTATAACTGATACTGTGGCCATTGTGGATTACTGCGACAATGAATAAAATGTAAGAAATACATTGTTTTACTTCTTTTAACTTAATTTACACCATTATATTCCAATCTCTTTAATACAATTTCTTTAATAAAATTTCATTCATTACTATAGATCAAAACAAAATCCACCCCCCCCCCCCCCTGTCTTCAACTTTAGGGGGGGGAGAGAGAGCAGATGTCAACCATTGACAACGATTCACCTGCCATCCCACCCCACACTTACATTCACTAGACTCTAGATCATAATCATACACTCTTTTTTTTTAAGGTTTCCCCCGCCGAAGGTGGTACGAGCACCAAAGGCGCTAGTACTGAGACACCTTATATAGGTTCCAGTTTTTGCCTGTTCTTTGTGCGTCGGCGTCGCCCCCTTATAAGGAAAACCCGATTCCGCCTATTCCCACCTGAATTCCAGACGCACTTGCATACACATCGCAGTGAATTTACACTCCTGCAAATTGATAAAAATTGCTATTTCTAGTCGAAATACATTGCCAAGATATTAAAATTCAGAAAGAGCATGCTTTTCTACCTCTAAATATGTCTTTATATCAAGTTCAGCTTTTAAATGAGGCAGATATGAGAGAAAGTGAAGTAAACGATAAAAAAGCTTGCCGACGAATGTAGATTTTCTGATGAGCTGATCCTATTGCATTGTCGCAGGCACATCGAAATGTACAACTCGCCTGCACCATTCCTCTCAGATTTGAGAATGAAATGGGGTTCAAAATACAGTTTAACATAACCAAGCAGATTCGTTCAATCAATGTAACACAAAATATACTCAGATATAGTTAGTATTTTTCATTTTTCAGAGTAAATTAGATAGATTTACTAAATGTGTACACCAACGATTGTCACTCTCTTACAACCTGACCCTATTGCATCATTCTATTGAAGTATGTGGGGAAAATGGATATTTTCTCAGTTTTTCCGAGATTTCAGACAGACAAATAACATTTTTCAGTTGAAATGACTATACAGATTTACGCTCATGCATGAAAGAACAGGGTATGAACATATTTTGAAAGATATTATTTAGCATTGAAAATCTTCAATATTCCTGTTTTTAACTCATCGGGATGCAGATTCAGTTGAATAACTTTTTTATAAATTGGTGACCCCCATTTTTTATTGCTTGAAAGGGTAAAGCAATATGTTAGCTATGTCTATAGAGATATTTAGGAAAAAGTTATTTTCAATTATTTTTTTATACTGAAAAAACGAAAAAAATTGTCCTTTTCTCATAGACTTCTATAGTGAACAGCCATACATTTCAGGGCTCCCTGAAATAAAAACTAACCTGGTGACATATTGTATCTATTGGCTTTTTGAATTCACATAACCTTGTTCTTTCATGAGGCAAAGTTTAAACAGAATGTTATTTTCAGTTTTTTTCCCAGTTGAACTGTGGTTTTTCTCTTTAAGGCCTATCTTTTTGTCAACACCTGATATGCCGGCAATATTGTACCGGTTGTTCTGATAATGCAGCTTTAACTGATAATGCAGCTTTAACTGAGAGTGCAGCTTTAACTGAGAGTGTAGCTGTAACTGAGAGTGCAGCTTTAACTGAGAGTGCAGCTTTAACTGAGAGTGCAACTTTAACTGAGAGTGCAACTTTAACTGAGCGTGTAGCTGTGACTGATGGTATAGCTTTTACTGAGAGCGAAGCTTTAACTGAGGGTGCAGCTTTAACTGAGAGTGCAGCATAAGTCAATGAAACTATGTATACTAAAGTCTCTCTCTATAAATGAATGTTACATTTAAAATGTCATCATGTAATTTGTTGAAATGTCTAATTACACAGATTGCAGCGTAGATGGCTGTGTGAATGGGGGTACATGTGTCACACCACCCCGCTGTACCTGCCCCCCTGATACATACGGAGACAACTGTGCCTATGGTAAGTCTATTCTCCTATAGTCTATCGAAAAGTAGTTGACACATGATTCCTTAGTTCCTTAGTTTGTGGCTTCTAACCTTTTCCCCCTGAATAGCTGTTTGTGCCTGACCATGGCCGTTTGCGACCGACCATGGGCAAATATACAGCTGTATTGTATTGCACTGTCTCTGTTCCATGTGCAGCAGCTGTTGTTTTGCTTAGGAGAAAGGAAAAGCTGGTTATACTGGCCCTGTTTCCCCATGGTTGATTACAAAGAGCGGCTCGCTGGGCAAAGAGTTGACAGGTCCTTGTCATAAATAGAAATAAAAAATCTCCCACTTTTCCCTCCCCTTAAAGGAACTAAGGAGTCACGTGTCAACTACTTTTTTGATAGACTATACATCATACAATATGCAGATTTATTTTACCCAACATTTTCATACACACAGCAAGACATGATTATTTATAAAGACCAGAGCTCAAATTTAAGACAGAAATGAGATTCACAATACAGTTTGACATAGAACAGATATTTTAAAACCACACAATACTAAATATACTCAGATATATTTTGGATAACTAGTCTTTCCGCCTAATTTAGCAGAGTTTCCTTAACGTGTAGAGCTACCAATTGTACATCTTCTGATGATCTGGCCCATCAGTACCATACTAGTCTGCCTTTCGCTGTGTCTAGACTGAGTTTATCTATTCAGGTGCATGACGACTTAATGTCACAAAAACAAGAGTTAATTAATTCTCTCAAATAACCCAAATTTCAGACAAAAATAAAGTTCAAAATACAGTTCCTAACCTAGACCTAGATTTTCAGAAAATGTACAATCCGCAGCTGTACACATTTAGTAAATTCTGATAAATAAAGCTGCAAATTTTGTCAATACAAGGTATATTCAAGTATATTTGGCATTACATTGATTCTAGCAATCTGTTTGGTTAGGTCAAACTGTATTTTGAACTTTATTTTCATCTGAAATTTGTCTTGAGACCATTGGCGAAGTTGAATTGTACATTTTCTGATAATTTGACCCAAACACAGAAGGAGTCCTTCTTATTAGAGTCAGGAGTGAATTATTATGAAAACTAAACCGCCAATGTATATGTTCAGGAATCTGGTGCTACCTATTCCTCTGCTACTTTGTTAATTATAAGGATCAGATTGTCAGATAATGTACAATTGGCCTTCACCGATTCTCTCAAATAACCCAGATTTAAGAAGAAAATCACGTTCAAAACACAGTTCAACATAACCAGACAGATTTAATGAATGAATACAATACAGAATACACTCAGATATACCTAGTATTTATGAAGTTTCACTCTAATATTTTTAAGATTTTTATAGATGTGTAGAACTGTAGATTGTGCATTTTCTGAAAATCTTTCCTTTCTGGAACGTTGTTGTAATGTTGACCCACTGTTCCATGAATTAATATTTCTTCCTTCTTTGTTTTTACTGTATGTTTCTCGCTCAATAAACGGCAGCCTGAAACAAATAACATATTTTTTTTCTTCAGTTCCGTGTGTAACCAATCTGTGTGAGGTTGGTCTATGTGTGGAGGACAACAACCGTTACCCAGACTACCAGATCTGCATCTGTCCCCCCGGCATCCAGGGCTTAAACTGTCAAAATGGTGAGACATAGTGAATGTGATGTGTGTTTCAGGAAAATGAGTCATTAGTTGGGTCATCTGGAGTACTTCTGTGACCGTTGAGAGTAGAGGTTGGTTTCTCAGTGGATTTGACATCTATGAAGGGTAAATAAAAAATTGAGCAGGGGCGACCCTTGCGAAAGTGCGGGGAAAACCTGTGAGAGTCCCAAATCAAAAATGGCCGCCACCAACCATTATGACAATTAATATTTCATTGGTTTGGCCTACCATGCAGTCCAGTATATGGTTATTAGGGTTTTCAGGGTTGAGGAATTCATATCTGATATCAGTTTGATGATTTGATCTTGCTTTGACTTAAAATCCAAGATGGCTGACAATTTTCAGCTCACAAGGGTCAAATTTTCAAAATCATCATAGAACCTTCCTAATAGGCTCTTATGAAAGCTCTTATCATGCTAAATTGACTTATGGAAAGTAAAATTACAATTAGGACATCCATAGTTAGCACTGCCCATGGGAAACTCACCCTCAAAGCCCCCTGGGAGTAATAGAACAACCCCCTTTTGAGACTAATGACCTTTCTTGACTTAGTTTAGGAGAAATTAGACCTGGGACAAATTGCAAAAGACAGGTTTCTAAACTGTTTTGGGTATTATTAACATCCCTTATTAATATTTTGTGTTGAATATGAAAATAAAATTCTGTTTTTTCTTTTAAATATGAAAATAAAATTCTTTCAAAAAAAATAAAAAAGCACATTCATGTTGTTTGCAGACTGTCCAGCCGCAGTAACCTGCAGCGGGGGTCAATGTAACGCTGCCGACCCGGATTGCAACTGTCCTGTTGACTCCATTGGTTCTGCCTGCGAATATTGTAAGCATGCATTTATTTATTCATTATATTATTATTTAAAAAATAATGAGTCTGAAAAGTAAAGCCATTATAAGATCACTGTTGTAACCTTGTTCATACAACATGTTTTTACTTAAGGAAGATATATTTGAAAAACATAAGGCAAAAGCTATTTCCTTTGTAAAATTTTGGAAATATAAATCAATATATGGTCAGTTATCACGAAATAGGTACACAGGGGGTATTTTTGGCTAAACATTTAAATGCATTGAAACTTCTAGCCATTTGCACATATCATTGTACATATAATGAAGGATTCAAAACAAAAATTGGGCACTAATTTTGAAAACTGCATTTTGTGGGATATTCATTTTCTAACGTCATCTGATGCTTTTAGATAGAAACATTGTAGTGCTAATAAGGACTATTCTTTAATTTGCAATCTTTTTGTTTATCATTCAATCATTAAGCTAACGTTTCAACTGAAACATTGCTTGAAAATTGGAATTGGAAAATTAGGAACTTCATTTGAAAATTGTATGATTTTTTTGACACATATTCATGATTTCTCAAAATCAATATTTATTTATTGGTTCTTATCACAAAATGACATAGCTTTCCCATTATACTGCATTTCATTGGTCTCAACTAAAATTATTCTGTACCATTTCTTTGTGTTGCCACCCCAATGCTGCATCGGGGTGGCAGCACCAACTTAATTTGGTAAAAAAAAAGCAGAACAAATCTTAGGTTGACATTTAAAATTCTATGGCATAAACCTCTTCATAGATGCCTTAAAATGACAACTTTTCCTTCGATAATCTATAATTGCGCAAACACATTTTCAAATTGAATGTCGTTGGGTTGGCAACATTAAGAATTGGTTCATTTGGGAGGATTGGTAAAGGTGAATTGTCCATTTTCTGGCATGTTTCCCATGTTAATTTTGCGATTTATGACTCATTTTCTTATGGGTGGTCTCCACTGTCTGCAGTAAGCTCTCCGGTAAGCTTTGCGATGGTATTGCGATGGTGTTGTGATGTAGGTTTAGTAGGTTGGAGAGGAGTGATTAGGTCCTCCCTATGGTTCACTGGCCACCTCACCACTCCTCTCCACCTGTAGAACTATCACAACAACCTCGCAAGGCTTACTGCAGAGCTTACCGCAGCCAGTGGAGACCCCCTTTTATATTCTAACTTTGATCTCTCCCCTTGGCCAGTAAGCTGCACAAATGGGATTCAAGCCGCGGGTGACCTCTGCTGGGATGATAATTTTATAACCTTGGACGATTGCTTCTGTGCCCCAAGTAAGCAAAGCATTTTCACTTTCTGTTTATAATAATAATAGTTGTACTCCCCCAAACAGTTTGAGATGAGTTTGAATAGGCCTGTCTCTTACAACCCCCTGTGGCAAAACAGCACACTTAAAAATGAGTCAGATTTAAAACAATGTACAATTGGCAGCTGTACACATTTTATTTAGTAAATTTTGCTAAATTAGGTCAACTTGGTCAATTGATACTTGTTAAATTTTGGTATATTCAGCATTGCATTGATTATAGAAATTGGTTTGGTTAGGTTGAAGTGAACTTTGTCTATTTACACAGCTTTTCATTTTTCATTGTTTCACTTTGTAACAAATGATCTAAAAAAACTATGAAAAATACTATGATTAGCATGGTCACTATTTTCATTTCAGTCTACTTAAATTATCAGTACAATCCATTCAATCAGTAATTTCCAATACCAAATATATTAACACTATACTTATTACATAGATTGTCCCTCGTTGACCACATATAAATTATATTGTTATATTGCTATAGTAGTAGGACTGCACCTAACAGCCCCTTGCGGAAAATCATGGAAATTGCAAAATAATATCCCCCGTGATCACTAATGGCTGTATAAATATGTAACAAAAAAAACCATTTGTAACTGTGTATTTGCTTCTACACTGTATTTATAGTATTTACCTGCTCCTTAACTCCGTGCCAGAATGGTGGAACATGCACTGATGGCCTTTATCCAGAATACACCTGTGCCTGTCCAGACGGGGCCGAGGGAGTAAACTGTGAAATAGGTAGGTTATTACATCTACAGCTTTAGACCACTCGGCCCCCACACATTCTCAGCTTATGGATACCCACAAGACCAGACATTCAAACCCAGACATGGCAAGCTATGACTGCTGTCAAAGGCCTATAACAACCTAAAGCAGAGACTAAAAGGATTAAAAAACTCCATTTTGGGCCTGCCCTTGAACTAGCCCTGGTTAAAAAAGTGAGCTGTGATAAATAATAGAAGAGTTTGAACACCATGTAGCATCACATAAGTAATTACATCGCTGCAAAGACAGGACTTACTTAACAGAGAATCATGGAAAATATTTGTGATGTGTTGTAGCCTGAATACATGTAATATATTTCAGGACAGTCTAAGAAATATATCCATCTATTTCTGAGGTCACCTTATAGAGTATATTCAGCTTCTTTACTAGTAAATGTCCGCCGAGAGATATTTCAAATTTTTTTCACAAATGAAAATAGCAAACATAGAATATAGAAATACTTATTTAGATGTCCTACTGTTTACTATCATTGGAATCGGCTTGATCTCATCTCTTCAAATACGATAATATCTCCATTTTTTGCAACTTGTGACTCACTTCCCTGTAATGCATCAGATTTCATCATCTAAATTATTGTATTTCAGATACAGATGAGTGCTTGTCAGCTCCCTGTGAGAATGGAGGCACTTGTGTGGACGATATCAACATGTACACCTGTACGTGTCCTCCTGACTACATTGGCACTCATTGTGAAACCCCTACAGGTAAATACTATATTTCCCTTACCTGGGGGCTGATGTATAAGTTAAACATTCTCCTTACCTGGGGCCTGTTGTATAAGCTAAGGTAAACATTCACCTTAAGGAGAAAACTTAACTCTTTTTTGCTAGTGATAGGCTATAAATAACAGTTTTTCATGCATCAAAAAATGGAAATACTTATTTAATATCCTCAATGGAAACTGCTTGATCTTATCTTTTCAAATGTGATTTTCAAAATTATTTTATTGTGACTTGTGACTAATTATTTGGTTATAGATCACATGTAAAATTGTAATTGATTGTATTGCTTTTTATTGCAGCTACCCCATGTTCCTCTAACCCATGTGAAAATGGTGGCACGTGTACAGATCTAGCAGATACTTATACATGTACCTGCCCGCCAGGATTCACTGGAGTAAACTGTGAAACAGGTATTTCACACTAGATTGATTTACTGGATAGACTGTGAGAGAGCTATTTCACACTAGATTGATTTACTGGATAGACTGTGAGAGAGCTATTTCACACTAGATTGATTTACTGGATAGACTGTGGGAGAGCTATTTCACACTAGATTGATTTACTGGATAGACTGTGAGAGAGCTATTTCACACTAGATTGATTTACTGAATAGACTGTGAGAGAGCTATTTCACACTAGATTGATTTACTGGATAGACTGTGAGAGAGCTATTTCACACTAGATTGATTTACTGGATAGACTGTGAGAGAGCTATTTCACACTAGATTGATTTACTGGATAGACTGTGAGAGAGCTATTTCACACTAGATTGATTTACTGGATAGACTGTGAGAGAGCTATTTCACACTAGATTGATTTACTGGATAGACTGTGGGAGAGCTATTTCACACTAGATTGATTTACTGGATAGACTGTGAGAGAGCTATTTCACACTAGATTGATTTACTGGATAGACTGTGAGAGAGCTATTTCACACTAGATTGATTTACTGGATAGACTGTGAGAGAGCTATTTCACACTATTGAATTAGGTTTGTCAGAAAACCATTCATTTTGACCACCTTGTACACATTCACCTCAAAATTCATGTATATCAATGACAAGTTTGTTTTATAGTTTTTATATCACAAGTCTCCAATTTTGGATCACAAAGACAACTATAAATACTTTTACTTTCATTTGGTCATATGTCACCAAACTGTATTCACTCACCAAACCTTTAAAAACAGCATAGATCTGCTATTGGCTAGCACCTTATGACTTCACACTCTTTTCGCCAATAAGTCAATCAAAACAAGCCCCTTTTGTAGTGGGTTTATTAGTCCTTGTGTGTCTAAATGTATTTCTCATTTCCATGTGATAACACTCAAACTTGTGATATAAAATACTAAGGTGAGGTCACTATAGCTATAATAGTGCCAGCACTCAAATGTTTGTAAAAAGTATAACCAATATTTTGGAAAACTGAATATTTCAAAGGGTATTTCAATAAATTGATCAATTATGAATAATTTTGGTTACTATTTATATTCAATCTTATTGCAGTGCTGACATGTGCATCCACTCCGTGCCAGAATGGTGGAACATGTGTAGAAGGTGTTGGAGAGTACACCTGTGACTGTCTTACTGGATTTGATGGAGTCCACTGTGAAATGGGTAAATTAGTTAAATGAAGAGTTAAAGCTGCATTCTCAGCTATTACAACAAACAAATCATACCAAATGTGATCAGTTTTAGGAAAATGAGTCATAAGTTGCAAAATATTGATTTTGAGATATCATTATATTTGAAAAGGGAGATCAAGCTGATTCCAATGATAGTAAACACTAGGACACCTAACATGTATTTCTATAGATATATAAAGTTTGATATTTCTATTTTTAAAAAAAAGTTAATGTTTCTGGCTGGGTAAACCAGTAAAGTAACTAAATATACTCCATACGAAGGCCTTCAAAATGCAAGGATATATTTAAAATAATGTCCTAAAATTTGTCAGACGGATTGATATGACTAAGTGCTAAACCTTCTGAAAATCAGAACATTTCAATAAAGAGATCTTGTGGAAAAAACACTTTGAAAAATATTAATTTTGTGACTTATGACTCATTTTCCTGAAACACAGCACAAATTGTCTCAGATAATGATCTACAAGACTGGATTTATCTATATTTTACTGCTGTTATGTGTTTATACAAGACTAAACCAATTGAAAATGGTCACCGGTGATAAGATGTGATGCCGGAAGGACTCAAAACATGGATGAGGAATTTTAAAAGCTCTGTAGGAAAAACAACTGGACAATATCTGCCAAAAAGTTGGTGAAATAATCTTAAGATGGGTTGAAAACAAATGGATACAAAAGTAGAAAATATTTAGTTTTTGACTGACGTTAACTGAGAATGTTGCTTTGAATGATTGACTAATCTTCTATGAAAAAAATCTAAATTGAGAAAATGGAGGAGCTGGCTGTTAGCAACAAATATTTATTTGTGTAGCATTGCTCAGCACCATCTAATTATTGTTCTAGTAATGGCCACCATAGTGGCAATGTCTACTTATGCGTAACTTGTGAGACTATTTTTAGACAACTACATTTTTATCACATGTGTACAATAACACATATTTTATTGCATCTGTCGTACTGCATTCCTCAAGAGAAATGCATATATAATAATATAATTTATTGCTTTCCACAGCTCTGGCCTGTGTATCCACACCCTGTCTTAATGGAGGAACCTGTACAGATGTAGCGGGAGATTATACATGTACCTGTACCGCAGGATTTACTGGGACAAACTGTGACTCACCTATCACAAGTAGGCACATGTTCAGTGCTCTTTTTCTTGTTCATACAGGATCTTAAATATTTTGTTTATATGATTTTAGCATGTCAGATAGATTTGACATTGTCAATTCTCTAGCAATATGGTATCATCTCATGATATATGTGTAGAAAATCTGAACACAGTTTATACACATGCCCTCTCTGCAGTACCATGGCAAAATCACCACAATCAGAATAAATTACACTTCCTTACTATTGATCATAATTCATCACCTGGGGCCCATGGCATGAGTTTTTGGGACACCATATTGCTAGAATTATAATAGTAATCTGTTTGTATCCGTTTGTGAGTTGTTTTCAATCCAATTTTTCTTGGTGTTGCACAAGGGCCTGAGTTATCATATTGTTAATTTATCATATTGATAAACTGAGGTGGGATGTCAAATATATAAAATTTTAAAATCAATGAAAAAGGTTTCTATCATAAAAGAACTCCCTTCTATTAGCAATCAGATCTGCAGGATCCGTGGTCAGCGGGACAACTTAGCGTAAAGCTATTGCTTGCGCAACCATAAGGATCTTGATTTAAGTTAATGCAACCTCATGCAAGAAGCCAAAAGAAGACCAAATGTGATCTGCATTAGGAAAATGAGTCATAAGTCGAAAAATATTGTTAATACAATATCCTGATATTTGTTACATGGATTTATATGACTATCAGTGCTATACCCATTAAATATCAGAACATTTCAATGAAGAGGTCCTGTGAAAAAAAAACTTATCAAAATATCAATTTTGCGACTTGTCACTCATCTTCCTGGAACACAGCACAAATTACCAGTCAGCAGAGCTCTAGCACTAGCAGTGTAACAATGCATGCTAAAATAAAGCAGCATAATACCTAAGATTAATGTTTTATCATGATGTGAACTCCTTAATGTTGATACAAGTATTGCTGTATATGCCCTAAAGGTGGCTTTTTGTTATTAGTCTTTACATTTTTGAATAGTTTCTCTGTACATACTCGCAGTGGATGTTTATATTCAGTTCAACCCTCAGGGTTGCATCTTTGAATATCTAATCTGCAACTTGGACCTTTAAAATTCACAACTTATATGACATTCCCTTTCCACAGTTCTGGCCTGTGTATCTGGTCCCTGTGCTAATGGAGGAACCTGTACAGATGTAGCGGGAGGTTATACATGTTCCTGTACCGCAGGATTTACTGGGACAAACTGTGACACAGGTAGGATACTTTTGTTTGATGTTTCTTGGGACATGTTCATTGCTTTTATCTTGTTTATACCAGGTCTTTATTCAATTTAAGATTTAAGCAACAACAGTTAGCTTTGATACAGATTGATAATCTACCCAACTGCACCCTAGGGAATGTATATAAGAATAAGAATTAAATTTGATTTATAAACTATTTTTATATTTTTGCTTGACTTTTTCATGTTTAAAAAGGAGTTTGGAATATTTCTGGGTGGACAATTACTAGTATACTAGCTACGAATTTCTCATACATAATCCTGAAATTTTGTCTGTACATCCTCATGAAGCCAAAGACAGTAAATATCTTAAAAATTGGTATATTCCTGAAAAGAGTTCTTGTGAATAAACTACTATATAAATATCGATTTTGCAATTTGTGACAGTATTTTTAGAGAACTACAATTTTATCACATGTGTAATGCATATAATAATGTGATCTATTGCTTTCCACAGCTCTGGCCTGTGTATCCACACCCTGTCTTAATGGAGGAACCTGTACAGATATAACGGGAAGTTACACATGTACCTGTGCTGCAGGATTTACTGGTTCAGTCTGTGAAACGGGTAGGGTACTTTTGTTTGATGATTTTTTAGCTAGTGTTATGCAACATAACGTAACATTGTGTAACCTTTTTATATTTATATTAATTATTAATTATCACCCATTTATTACATTATCTCATTACTAAAATCGCTAATTATGCTTAGCTACCCAGTACTGTGCAAGTCTACTTATTTATGCTAGGCCATAGGTATTATATCACGGGCACCGTCCCCTACTCTTTACCCACATCCTGGAGGAAGATCTGTAGTTTCATTTAGATTATCAAATCAGTTTCTTCGCTCTTGTCACCAAGATCACACATGTGTCTGTATTATTCCATCATACCTGAACACTATGTTGGATTGAAAAATATAATCTGCTACTTTTTGCCTTATTCATAAATTTAGGGGAATGAATGCTAAAATTGAATGCCTACCAACAGTTGCAAGGAGCAACACAGCCCATGCAGGAACTTCCCGCTGAGCTTTGAATGCTTAATATGCACAACAAACACAGGCACAAAATGCAAACACGGGCCATTACATGCAGAAACTTCTCACAGACATTTCACCCAACTCAACCCCATCAACCCTCCATCTCAACCCTGTGCCTCACAAAATCATATGAACCACATTTCTGTAGACTCCGGTCTCATTAGCAAAAGTAATAAATACATGGATAGCATTAGCAAATAGCTAGATACAACAGTGGGCAGAAAACCATGCCTGTTCGTATCTGATTTAATCCTGTGAGCCTAAAATTTGTTTGATCAATGCTATTGTTTGATATGATGTATAAACATCCTAAGTTTAAAAAAGTGGAAAAATGATGGTATAGATCATATGGCATTACTTAGCTCAAAGAATGAGTTCATTTCTTTCCCATTGGCTTGATTAAGCTGGTATCGAATCCATAATGTTTGCTTCATGTTTTCCTTGATTTCAAACTAAACTATCGCCTTTATTTATTCCCAGCTCTGGTGTGTAGTTCCAACCCGTGTGTGAATGGCGGCACATGTGTGGAGGCTACGGGAGCCTATACATGCACCTGTCCCTCGGGCTACACAGGACTACAATGTCAGATAGGTGGGCAATACCTATATTTGTTTAACATACTTCTATTCAGGTATTTAAAAATGCGATCACAAGAAAATGAGTCACAAGTAGCAAAGTGTTTTTTTCACAGGATCTCTTTATTAAAATATTCTGATTCTTAGAGGGCTTGGCACGCATAGTTGTATGAATCCGTTTGAAAAATTTTGGGACATTGTATTAAATATATCCTTGCAATTTGAAGGCCTTCATATGGACTATTTGTAGTTAGTTTCCTGGTAATTACCCATCCAGAAACATTGCAAACTTTTTGTTTAAAAAATAAAAATTTCAAACTTGAAATATAGAAATACATATTAGTTGTCTGAGTGTTTACTATCATTGGAATCAGCTTGATCTCCTTTTTTTAAATATGGTGACATCTCAAAATCCATTTTTTGCGACTTATGACTCATTTTCCTAAAACGGATCCCAAATGCATTATCAGCGATGCATGCAACCATCAGACGCATTTTTTAGTGTGCATAAATATCAACTATATAATATACTTAAACATATGCAGACCTGGGAGTTCTGCATTCCCATATTATAAGATATATTTCTATGATTAATTTGAATCATTAAATTGCCAGCGGCGAACACAGGGACCTCCAAAATTTATTTCCCCATCCTCCTCAATCACCATGAGGAGAATAGGAGGATTAAAGTAAACCTAAAATGTGATAGATCAATGTAAGTATTTATATGCATTTTATTTTTTAATTTCAATAATATCTTCACATCTGGGGCTCAGTTTTGTTTTAAACTCACAGATTTAGCTTTTGATGTCATTCCCTTTCGATTGGTGAAAGAATTAGAGAATCAAAGATCAAATTAAGCGAGAAAAGTGAGTTGTATGTGGTTTTGGGATACATAGGTTCTCTGTTATAGAGTTATTGGTGGCAGTTTGTCATAGAGTGATCGGTGTTTACTTTTGGCGAAAATAGTTTTCGCACGGGCCACGATACATCAAGCTAGTTAAGTCATGGAAATAGCTAAAGACGTGGTACACACTAAATGGATCCATTATCTATGCTTACATACAAGACTCCTTACCTTTATTAGGCACAAAGTGGCTCCATGAACATGAAATGGAACTTCATGCAAGCCTTGGATGAACACATTGTTATTTATACTCATTTTAGGTTCATTTCTCTGGCATTACCTGCAGGTATTGGGACTTTAATGTGTTTATTTTTGGGTTAGTAATTATATTGTAGGTATGTTCAAAGCTGATAATGTTTCTTTAATGGCAATTGACAATAGTCTCATGCCACTTTACGTTGTGATTAATCGGGGAGGTATATACAGGGGGAGTAGAAACAAGGATTACGCGCATCCACCATATAGTTGAAAGTTATGCCATTATTTGTATTCAAACAATTTTATTTAGCCAAGCGTTATGTGATACACAATGTTCTTCGTCAAAGCAAATGAGAAAAAACAAAAATAATACTAGTACAGATTTACAAGTGAGCAAAAATCGACAAAGAGAAATGTTAAAAGAGATAAATTAAGAACAAGTGAAGAATGAGGAGCATCATCAGACTACATTGCAAATAGACGGTAGGGTAGAAAGAAGCTATTCGAAATTTAGTAAGTAGGAGTCTAAGGACGCATTCATTTTATAGAAGTATATATTTATAGGGACACGCCCTATCATATCATCATGACATTCCATAGAAAAGAAACATTGTACCAGTATAATAGTTACAATATTCCATGATTCACCCAGGTGGGTAATGGGACCAAGCTAGCAGAGCATGAAGGACAAATCCCAAAGAATTCAAATAGTATTCAAACAGAAGTGAAAAGCCTACTACTACTAGCACCAACTATCTATAAGTGGGTCTGTAGTATACTGTCGCTGGAAAAGGGCAACCAAAGCTGCCTGGGCTATAGGTAATACTAGTGTCAACAACAGCACTGCAGTGTCACTTGGCGTGCAGTGGCAAGACCATATACCTGTTGAGCATCTGCGGCTTGTAGGAGTGTGTCGATCGTTTCTACTCCCACTTTATATTTGTCCCTGGTTCAATGAGTTCTTTGGCTCATTAATTTGCTTTCTGAATGGATCATAACGCTAGACGAGGTGCGACTGACCCGCCCTCTATGAGGACATCAGAAATTCTTCCTGTCGCCCCCTGAATCAGCGTCCTCTCCCCATATACCCACGACCCGTCCTTCTGGCCTTATTTTTAATGTGTTTCCCTGTAAGTGGCCACCTGTAATTTGCCTGAGAGAAACTTGACTTAGTTAGCTACCATTTTGTCTGGAAAAACTACTGCGTTCATGGTACAGAAATGCTATTGTGAAAACATTCATGCACCCTCTACCTGTTGTCACTCACTCCTGCCATGTTTACATAGCTTCAACCACCCAACAGCTATACCCTTACTAGCCACTGCCACCCTTACATAACACCCATACTCACAGCTAGCTTGTTGACATGTAGGCTATTTATAGGGTGGGTGTTGTAGCCTACCCAACACGTTGGTGTTGTATAGGCTACATTATTTGATACTAAATCAAATGGATATTGTAGGTAGGAGGGGTAGATACAGGGTGGGTGGGTGGGACAATCTTTTATTTTTAAATATAAAAACAATCTAAAAGCGTTCAGATCTGGTGAAATACAACCAATTTACTTCCCACAAATAAATGTCTTGCTGCGGTAATTTTCTGGACAGAATTAGATCCATCCTGAAATAGGGACCGCCAAAACTCTGGACAAAGGATTTTCGGAATGACAGGCTTGTATACAAAGGCCCCCATCTCATTATTCAATCTTTCAGCGGCTGTGCCGGTTAACCATCTATTATGTCATCTGGAATCCACTTAATCTCATCTTCTCAGATATAAATATCTCAAAATCCATTTTTCTTGACTTATATGTAACACATCACATTTTATTTCACAGTTCAGCTCTTCAATCAGGAGTTCAGCTCTTCAATCAGGTGCTTTCATCTATCTCAAATCTCTATCTCTATCTCTATCTCTAATCTCTATCTCAAATCTCAATAGGGGATTTGCATTGTGCCACTGCGCTTGTTTGTTACAGTGGATCATAGGATGGATTCTGTTGAATCTAACATACTTGGCAACATTTGTATCGATAATTGCAAGAATCATAGCCTTTATAAATGATATATGATAACCAAATGCATGATGGGAAAGATGGGGACTTGTGCCATGGAGAAAATACACTTGGATATTGACTTTGGAGCACCGATCAATATCCCATGCTGAACATGGCATGTTTTCTATAGACTTCATACTATTTTATATTCCATTATGAATAATACCTTTGGTCCCATGATCCCATTTGAATCAAGAGTGAAACTGGCAGCTATGCAAATCCCCTATTGTGATTGTTGCCTTCTTGTTTCGATCAACATGTAACCCACCCCTAATTTAGGCCTCCACATATGTGATGTGTTTCAGGAAAATAAGTCGCAAAATTGATATTTTTGTCAAGTGTTTTTTTCACCAGATCACATTATTGGAACGTTCTGCATTTTGGAGAGTTTATCACTTATAGCTATATCAATCGATGTAACAAATTTCAGGAAGATCCATGTAATATATCCATTCGTTTCAAAGGTCCTAATATGGACTACATTTAGTTACTTTACTCTTTATTGCCCCCAAGAAATATTGGAAATTCTTTTTTTTTTCAAAAAATGAAAATATCAATCCTAAAATCTAGAAATAATTTATAGATTATTAGACCGTTTACTATCATTGGAATCAGCTTGGTCTCATCTTTTTAAATATGCTGATATCTCAAAATCCATTTTTTGCGACTCATGACTCATGTTCCTAAAACACATCACATATCATCCAATAATTTCTCGTATTACAAAGTCTTCTCCAGTACCTTGTTACATGTCCATAGCTGTAAAGGTTGCTTCTTTTCATATGGTTTTCCTTTTTTCTTCTCTCCTTACTCTTGTACTTCTTTGCTGATTTTAATCGTCATTAATATACAAGCTTTCTCTGAAAGAAAGACAAGATTCCTGATGAATTATTATTAATTTTAACTTGTATAGTACATGAACAAATCAAGGAACTGGCTACACAGGTATACAATAACAAATATATCTAAAACATGATCTTATTTCTTTAGAAATGATCAGTTCCTTAATTATATTCCTTAATTAGATATATAGGCTTCGCTCTTGCTTGAGTAAGAAAATGACTGAGATTATTATAAAAAGCCATGTATACTCCATTGCGGAATATGGTAACATATTTCATAACATGGCAAGTGCGAACTATATAAATAAAATACAAAGCGTATTGAATAGAGCTGTATGATTGATATTTGTCCATGACAACAACCATACATTGGATGAGATGTATAGGATTACTAGAGTTACGAAATTTCGTAAGAAAGGTGACATTGCAGTAATAAACCTAATGTTCAATCTCAAAGATGTCACAAAAAATGTACAGGATATGCCATGTGCAACGAGGATGGCCGAAGGAATTAATCTTATGGTGCCAGTTGCTAAAACTGAGAAGTTGAGGAAATCTCCCCTTTATCAGGGCCCTTGATCGTGGAATAGTCTACATGTAATGGTGAAAAGTATGTCGTGGCCAAACCTTAAAACCCATCTGAAGGTAACGGATAACTGGATGATATGATGTTTAGATAGCCTGTAATACAGGTCTTACATTGCTATGCATGATGAGAACTATTGTATGCACTACAAAATCGGTGTTAATATGTAACCAATTATTTTTTATCTAAGCGAGATTGATGTTATAGTTTTTAATTATGGGCCAAAAACAAAAAAAGTGAGTTATGTTGATATAAAAGCTGTAATAGGTGTAACAAGTGGATTTGATGCTGACATCCACATTAATTATATAATATAGTATACCTGAGTTGATTAGAATGTTTTTGTTGTAAAATTATGTAGGTTGTAACAAGGATTGATTCGTCACAATATTTGTGTTAATTTAAATTATGTAAATACCTTTGTAGGAGATGAGACCTACCACTTTGTTGGAAATCTTCCTAATAAAATTGTTTAAAAAAAAAATTGCAATCTAAGGTAAACAAATAAGTTGTTTACCTTTGAACTTGATCATATAGTTTACACAGACTTGTTCTGTATAATGTGTTCTGTATTTCGACTCCATTTTCCATCTACTTTCCATTAGGGGTCTCTGGTCCAGTTTTGTCCGTAAATTGCCCTTGACACGGACAATCCTACCAGCGGATAGAGTCTGAGGTCGACCCCTAAAGGACTTGTAAGGTTGTGGTTTGGAGGGAATAACCTTATGGACATGTGATAGAGTTCTCTATCACATGCCATAAGACTCTTCCCTCCAAACCACAACCTTCTAAGTCCATTACATTATTACAGTGCATCCTGGGATGGATTCTGATGAAATCTGACATACAAATATTTGGCAACATTTCTATTGAAAATTGAAAGAATGTTTTCACCAATATCAGAGAATTTAGAAATGATATATCAAAACCAAATGCATGATGGGACAGATGGTGACTTCTGCCATGGCAACATGTATAAGACATAGATAGCCACATCAGAGCACTGATAAATAGCTGAACATGGCACGATTTCTAGAGATTTTAGACTGTACCATTAATCCCATAATTCCATGCAAATCAAGATTCAAAATGGTGGCTATGCAAATCCCCTATTATACTTTATTCATTATTGATTACATCACAGCATTATTCACTTCTATCTTATCTTTCTAAGGGACTGTTCATAATTAACCACTGGGTGGGGGTGGAGAATTTGCGAAAAATTCTTGTGCAAAATTGTATGACCTCCTTAATCTATTGGGCAACATTTCATGATCTCCCTTCATCCTTGTAGTTTTAAGGATATCTGGAGAGGCACTAGGCCGAGGATATCTGCATTGCAGGCCTCTCAAGATATCCACACAACAGTAATAATGTACAAATAGTTAGTTGATGCGTTAGTGTTGTGTTGGTGCCTTGTGGTTGCTAAATTTCCCTATTATAGTGCAATGCAAGTTACACTTTGAGGTACTGGTGAGGCCTCTAAGACTATACAATTCATATAATAGGGAAAATGTGTGGGGATATCTTGAGTGGCCTGGCCTGCCTAGTGTCTCTCGATATATTCCTACAATGGTAATAATGTATTTAGCACTTATTGGACGAGTTGACGCATGGTGCATAAGTAAAGAACGAGATCGTAGTTCGAGTTCTTTAATTACGCATCCGTACGGAAAACAAGTCCTATAAGTTGATTATTATACATGCCTAATTTGGCTTGTAAAATGTGCTTAATTGAAAAAATAATAATATAATTTACCATATCTGGTTTTCTTACAAGAGGAATATAATTAGAGACAGGTCAAACAATTGAGGAAGAAAGCAAGTTTGCTTCAGCAAACTTGCGTCGGCAATCTTGCGCCACCAAACTTGCATCGGCATGACAGCGTGGTTGCTTAATCTCCCTATTGGCAATCATCACTTTCCCTAATCAAGCATATTTAGTTCCATGGTTGTTTCCTATCATGAATTCCACTTTAATGGGGATTTGCAGTACTTGGGTGATACATTCCATGTTCAGCATCAGATTTCAGTCAAATTAGATAAGCTTATTGTCCATTTAATGATCTACCAATGGTGGGAACAATATTTAAAACACATTATGGATTTCTCTTCACTAATATTCTTCCAACGTTTAATTCCAATTTTGTTGGTATGATGGTATTATCAGGGAATAATATCGGATAATGATAACCATGTATACTATAATCAATATCTAAAGATCATGGACGTTTTCTCATTTGTTGCAGATGGTACAAAGTTTTGTTATTAAATATTTATTTTCATGTTTTTTCTTGAACACTATTTTCATTGTTTCAAAAAACATATTAGACAAAATATTCTAACGAATAATATTTTTGATTAAATTTTTGTGTTCATCTTTGTTTTGAATTTTCATTTCCTTTTAAATATGAAATGACCATTCTCAGATTCTTGTGTAGATACCTCTGTATCATTTTGTCATTTTAGCAATGGATAGAAACTTTCATGATTTACCGAAAATTAATTGTGCATTTATAAACGATATACTCTTCTAGTTATAGCAATATGAGTATCTGAGACTTGGATGGAATACTGAGAATATTGTCTATATAGATGACATGCGTTCAATTAACATTGGGAAGTTACCAGCCATTTTTCTGCTCTGTACAGGTCCGTCGACCCTTTCCGGAGGACAATAAATGTGGTTTGTGAAGGTATCTGGGGTAGAAATGTGATTTTGAAGCCCTTTTTAGTCATGGACCTCCACACTCTATTTATAGCCTGGGAAAACCCCTGGGAACTAGAAGATAATTTGAATGAAAACATAATGACATCATGCCTTCAATGTGCCACAGGACCATTGCAGGGAAAGACAGGTGGTGAGGGAGGGAGAGGGTTAAAAGGGAGATGGGTAGGGGGAGGGGGAGAGTCAAGAATAGGGAGAGGGTGGAGGAATCAGAGAGGGGGAGGGGAGAGAAAAAAGGAATGCGTAACAGAGAAGAGGGTGAAGGAAAAAATGGGAGGGAGAGGGTATAGGAGAGGGAGGGGTTGGGAAGAGAGGGGGAGGCAGAGAAAGCAGGGAGGGAGAGTAAAGAAGAGGGCGATGGAGAGATGCAGGGCGAAAGGGGGACCATCCAGAGGAAGGGTACTTTGGTAGTTGTTATATAATGGTATTTATATTGCATAGCCGGGATAGTAGGGGGGCTATTACCCGAGATATATGGAGGGGGAGTACACTACGCATAATAGGTTTTAAATTACATGCACATGCATATATATGTTCTCCACTAATTAATATCTTTATTGTTTTAGCACCAAGCGACCCATGTGTGGGTTACTGTCAGAACGCTGGAATCTGTGCTGTGGTGGGTGGCAGTCCAAAATGCACGTATGTACTTTTGCCATTTTGGTCAACACAATCATATCTCCCAGTCAACATTGGTTGTAGGCCATTCTCAACGGAGGCGAGCACTTCGAAAATGTTGAAGGGCTTGATATATGAAAATTCTTTCTCGGGAATCATTTTGTCTACCTAGTAATTTGTTATGTAAATGTTTTTCTCAATGAATAAGCTAGTTTAAATCTGATGTTCATTCATGATGTTTACCGATCATATAAAGATGGTATTGCAGTGTTATGATGCCCTCAGCCTCAAATTGCGATGGACGAGGCCATCTGGTGTTAGTAAATGACACAAGTTGGGCCGAGTGAATCACTAGTAAAGTTGCTGAATATACTCATTATGATTACCTTAGAATTGCATGGATATTGTCAGTGAGGCAAATACTGTCTTTTAATTTGGTACATGTATTTAGCCTACAAGAAGCATTAAATGGGGCTTCCACATACAAGGCAACCAACCAACAAATGACGCAGGGACTGACAATCAGTACCCTGGCATTGTCTTTCACTGCTGTTGGTCCCCAGTATTTACATGCACAACAAAAATTGCTCATTTGGTCATCGATTGTCAGTCACCTACGGGTGACTGATTGTCAGTCCCTGGTATCTACATGTAAGATAATAAGATAAAAACAAGTAAAACACATGCGTGTGGCGTGCAATTTGCTGTATTTTTTTTATTTTTTTTATTTTTTTTTATTTCGTTAAAGGCCAATATAATATTTAATACATTACAAAATACGCTCTGTCCGTCATGAATGGTTCTCAGGCGTTGCCTCTCGAAATAAAAATAAACAGAAAACTGTATCCAAATTACCTCTTAAAATTCTAGTATACCTCTATTAAATACTTTTCTATTCAAAAAACATCACAATATCAGATAACATTCCTCATTTTCTCTTGTACATATAAAAAATTCTCTAGCATACATCCACAGCCTTATTTCATCTCTCGTTTATTTCCTGGCTGTTTCATATACTTATGGTATACTTATACGTATGGTAAAATGAAAGGTAAAATATAATAACCTCTAATACCTTTGTTCACAACACCTTTTTTTAAATGAATGTTTCAGTATGTGGGATATATTTGGCCATTTGATCCATCCACATATATCTCAAATCTGGCCTCAAGCTACCTCACTAACACAGTTATAGTGCAAATAGGAGCTGAGATATTACATTCTTGCTCCTCAATGGCAGCCATATTGAATTTTGACTTAGAAAATGGCCTTGAAAGAGAAAAAATACTTCAGGAATAGTTTCCTCACTCCTGAAAAGACATGAAAACTGGTGTTACAAAACAATTTGTGGTTAATTGGAGCTGAGCTATGACTTTCAATGTTCATGGCAGCAGCCATGTTGGATTTCGACCTTGAAATGACATTGAAACTGAAATTCCTCATACTCAAAAACATCTGAAATGTGGTGTTACACTTGAGAATCCAGCCACTAGAAGCCAGAATATGGTGCAGTTGGTGTTTGGTGGCAGCCATTTTGAATTTTGTAGCTACAAGGCATTTCCCCCTACTTGTAGCCAGTGGTTTTTGTAAACTGTATGACCTGTTCTAACAGTATACCAAATTTCCAAATGGTGTCACAAAGGGCACTATTTGGGTCAAACTAAACAAATACCCACACTTCTATAAACCCTAACAAAATCTGTATTTGCGGTATTTTGGCTTAACCGGGAGAAAAGGGTTGATATCCAAAATATCCAAAAGTGTTGGGAACGGTCACCCCCGGGAATTATGATTACCTACCCATAGGCTATATACAAGAGAGAAAAAAAAAACAATTCCACGTTAAGTAAAAAAAATGGCCTTTGTCTCCCGGACTAAGACAAGATAACTCGGATATTGTTAGAAAATTTCTTGGTACAAATAAAAGCACCTTTAGTTTTAAGCAAAAAAAACTGGAAAAAACAATTAATTTGGGGTGCTGACAAAAATATAAGGTGCAAAACCTGCATAATAATAATGATAAAAAAAATGTACCAAAAAATCCCTTAATAAAACAGCAAATACTGAAGTTTGAGGTTGTGGTGTTATTATTCAAATAATAAAAAAACATGTTTAGCAGTCTCTCACAATCTTCTTTTTCTCCAGGTGCGCCCCAGGATTTACTGGACCCACGTGTGCTGACACCGTGCCCCCGCCTACTACTGAGGCCCTGCCGCTACCAATCATCACCATCTCACTGACTGTTATAGGAATGATAATCGCGGCAATAGGCCTCCTATGTACCTGTATCCTGTGTTGCACGAGGCAAAGAGGGTATGTCATGTTCTTTTGTTGTGTCCCTTTTTACCACCAATAAGAAGTGAAGCAAACTTTATATAAATGTGACCGAACAGCCCAAAACCAGGCTCTTCTCGATTTTTGAAGATTCCTAGATATCTTAATATTCAAGAAGAGGTCAGCTTTAGCTTTACAATGATGTTTGGATCTTGAGCCTATGTTTATTAGTTCAAAAGTTATGACCAGAAATGTCAGAAGCTGTCACCAGTATCAAAACTGAGAAAAATGACTACAAAGATTGTCCTTCATAATGGCAATGTTACATCTATAATAAGTTTGGTTGATTTTCCCTTAATTGAATCCACTTGTGCATGATGATAATTAGTTAACCAATTTTGAAATGAACAGTTATAACATTTCTAGTAAACTTTGGGAGATGGTAATTTGGATATGAAACTTGATGGCAAAACTCTTAACTCAATATTGATGAAATAGTGATTTTCTGCCTTTGCATGGGTGTAGCTCAACATGGACATGAGCGAGAAGTGCTTTTTTCAGGGTGTTGGGTCACAAATATCTAAGAAACTTTATTTCTGACAAATAAGAGAAACAATATACAGCAATGGGTCGTTGCTCTCTGCCTGTGACAGTTCTTCTGAGCCAATGCTTGACTACTTTCTAAGCTTTCTTTACCTAAAACATACTAACATGAACGTATATATAATTTACAATTGGCCCCAAATTCAGTTAATCTTTTTTTAGTTGATATTATAGATGAAATAATAGGATCTGAGTAATTTCTCCCCTTCAGTAATGTTCTAGTGATATAGGTACCTAAACATAGATTTTCATTCATGTCCGAATCTTAGGTTCCTAGTAGGGCATTAATTAGTACACATATGACATACCCTGATATTTTCAGCATATCAATGAGAGATGTTCTAACCTAATTATTTGGGGCAGACATAGCATTCTTAGAATCATGTTAAAATACCAGTAAAACCTCCGATGTCAAGGCTAAATAATTCTAAAAAGACACGAGGTCTGCGGGAATTTGTCTCTGCCATTTTTAAAAGGTTTTATGAACATTATTTCTTGGGGGCCAAGGGCTTCTGCATTCGAGTTTAATAATGTGATTGGTTGGTATAGGATTATATTCCTATGCCTGCATTTGTAGTTGTGTCAATGTGATATTAAATAAGGATAATAATGTATACAGAGATTTTTAATAGTTAATACTTTTGATTTGATTTATATATCTGAGTGAAAGTCCAGAGTTGAACAACCCTGTTTCCGTGCCTTTAATTATAATAGGGGACTTGCATAGCCGCCATTTTGAATCTTGATTCACATGGAATTATGGGAGTAACGGTACTGTGTAAAACCTATAGAAAACATTCCATGTTCAGCATGGACTATTTATCAATGCTCTAATGTCAATATCCATGTGTTATACATGTTTCGATGACATAAGTCGCCATCTTTCCCATCGTGCATTTGATTTTCATAGCTCATTTATACTAGCTATGATATTGGTGAAAACATTCTTGTTATTTTAAAAACAAATGTTGCCAAATATTTGTATGCCAGATTTCAACAGAATCCATCCCAGCATGCACTGCAGTAGACATGCGCAGTGAGAGATGCAAATCCTCTGTTGATGGATAAAACATTGATGATAATACTTAATAAATAGTCAGTTGGAGATGATGGTTGATGAAAACCCTTTGAATTAAGGATCGTTAATGTTTTTGAAATATTTCAATATTCAGGCGGAGGGCGGGAAATTATAACTGTCCAGCAGCAGAGTTAGATTGAGATTAGTGTATACATATGTGCATTCTACAACTTGAGGTTCTACATAGGCGCTATGAGAAAGCCTTTTTTTCATGATGTCAAGCTGCGCACAAGTGGCGAGTGATGCACCGGTCACAAGGCAATGTCTATAGTAAATGAACGTGCCGCTAGATGGCACCTGCTTGCTGTTTAGGAGTAGCCAAGCCATTGCATGGCGTATTATTATTGTTGTATATTGCTTCTTTGTCATATTTTCAATCAGGATGACAGCTATAGATTTTAGGAAATACACATTTTTTATAACCTGTATGTTCTCATGTATGACCTATAATATGAATATGATAATAATTCCTTTCGTACCGAATAAATATTACATTAATCCAATTAATCATGTTTATTTCATGCATTATTCATATCATTATGATGATTACATATAGAGTTAGTAAATTATTATTATTTTGTAGGAGATATATCACTCAAGTCTTCATCTTCGAAAGTTTTATTTTATTCATCCAATATTTCGCCATATAGGGGGGGGGGGGGCTTCGTCAGGGATAATGAATTCTAGATAGGAATGCTACATTTATAGGAAGAATGTGTTGATAATGTGTTATGAATGTGTCACGGATAACAGATTATTAATATTATATACTTATTACAAATTTGTACTGCACTAACTGTATATAGGCCTATAAAGATAATGTTTTTATGTAATATTTTTTGCAGTGGTGGGTTGATACAAGGGTTCCGATTCCCAAGAGGGAGGCCATCTTCGCCTTCTCCCTTCCCAGACTGGAGACTGGCTCTGCAAAGAAAAATCCAACCTCGCTTTCGCCCGCCTATGCATCAACCAAGCGCACATGCTAAAGTATATCCATACTTTTGAGAGTTGCCATTTACTGGTGTCAAGTCTTCCGAAAATGTATAATTCCTCTTCAACAATCCTGTCAAATCGCCTACGACAAAAATAGTGTTTGAAATAGAGTTTAGCATAACATGATATATTTGTTTTAATGCACTACCAAATATACTTAGATATGCAAAGTATTTATCATTTGTGGTGATGCTATTAAATTTAGAAGAAATTGCTAAAGAGGTGTGCAGCTACAGATTGTACATTTTCTGATGATATGATCCATCATGCATGGTCTACTGCCGAAAACTGTGGTTTTAAATTTAAAATTTTGATTAAACTTAAAATCTGGAAGATCTGTCAATAAATCATAAGAGCTGTTAGCCCTTGATTGCTCATCCTTTCCCACAGGCACTCCCACAACGAACTCCGTAGGGTTTGTCACACATTCTGTTGAGTTTGTCACAAACTTGATTGAGTTTGTTGAGAGAGAGCAGCAGCCTATGGCAAGCCATTTGTGGAAGAATTAGAAAAACACTGTTTGTCAGTTGACAAACAGTGTGTCTCTGTGAAAAACACTGTTTGTCTTCTGACAAACACTGTTTTACAGTGAAAAACAGAGTGAGAAACAATGTTTTTCACAGAGAAATACTATTTTTCTAATTCTGACACAAACAGCTTGCCATAGAATGCTCAGAAATGGTATGTCCCAGAAGAACCCCCTGAAGTGCTTTGTGTATACATGAGTAGATAAGATCAGGCAGATTGCCACAATGTTTCTGAAGTGTGCAATGTACTTATATTTGTTTCTATTTGCACAAAAGGTGAGCACGTGGGGATGGGTCAGATCATCAGAAAATGTACAATTCACCTTTACCAATCCTCTTAAATAACCCAAATTAAAGACAGAAATGAGCTTCAAAATACTGTTTATTATAGCAGAACAGATATTTTGAATCAGCATAATTCAAAATATACTCAGATATACCTGGTCTTATACCCATCCTTTTTCAGCCTAATTTAGCATATTTTACTAAATGTGTAGAGATGACAATTGTACATTTTCTGAGAATCTGTCCCGGGTACACAAACAAATTCTACTAGTAATGTAGTTTAGGTTTGTAAATAAGGATGTCCTCAGAAACACATAGTATAAATGATGTGTTTCAGGAAAATGAGTCACAAGTCGCAAAATTCATATTTTTCAATTTCAATTCATCTTTATTAAAATGTTCTGATTCTTAGGCGGTTGAGCATTCATAGTCATATTAATCCATGTAACAAATTTCGAGACATTGTTTTAAACATGTCCATGTTTTCATATGGAGTATATTTAGTTACTTTACTGGTAATTACCCATCCAGAAACATTACAAACTTTATTTTCAAAATAAAATATCAAATTCAAAATATAGAAATACTTATTAGGTGTCTAGTGTTTACTATCATTGGAATCACCTTGATCTCCTCCTCTCAAATATGGTGATATCTCAAAATCCATATTTTGCGACTTATGACTTATTTTCCTAAAACGGATCACATATTCAGAAAGCCAATTTGGTAAAAGTTTATGTATATATGACTAAATGTGATAAACTGTAAAAAGATGAGAACATATCTGCAGAACGTTCTTGCAGAAAGAAATGTATGACTTTGGATTCATCGCACATTTCTTGAATACATTACATATCTTTAAATATCTGTATCCCCATCTCGCATCCTCGTCCACCCCTCAATCTGCGACAGCTAGTATTTAGATTCCTACCCCTTTTCTTCCGACGTATATATCCTTCTGTCCTCCCCTCCGTCTAACCCTCCTCCCTCTCACATGACATTTCTTGGTCATCACTTTCACTATCTTTCAATTTTCAATTCTCACTCTTCCTTCCTCTCTCACACCTCTTTCTCTCTCATCCCTTTCCCTCCCACCCCCACGAACACCAGCCCCTTTCCACGGAGCCCTTTTTTTTGTTAGACCCCAAAAAGATAGGTAGCATGTATATGTTACGTAACATGTATATAGACGTATATGAACAAGGTTATGGATATACTTATACAGTCAGTTTATGAATATTGATAATTATGCTATTTTATATTAATAACATAACATAATCATACATAACCAAAATGAGGTAATAGGTGAGCATAAAATGGGGGTGACAGGTGGTTTTCTAATAAAAAAAAAGAAAAAAAGTTACCACCTAAAGTTACAAACTACCTAGTTTTCAGCCAGATAAATCGGAAACACACCCAATTTTTTGTTTGGCCTTATTTTGTATTTGATGACAGTACCTACTGTACCACAACTAAAATATCTATGATATAGAAATTAGACGATCTAAATGCCACGTTCATGAGAATGGACACAATTATGTACCATCTGAACAAATAAATAAAACAAATCTAAAAGAGTAAAAATACACCAGACCGTAAAGGGCCTAGTCCACTAAGCCAATTCTTATGCGATTATCACAGAATTTAGTGTAAAAGAGTCCTCTGGGGCGCAACATCACATGAGAATCGGCTTAGTGGACGAGGCTCTTAGGTCCAATTTCTTCTTTGCTTTGCCTATATGATTTAATGTACATAATACATGCTTAGAGACATGTAGTGTTGATTAATGATCAGGCAAGCTCTGAAGGGTTCCTATTTTAGATTATCTTTGGCTTGAAAGCAAGGGTTAGAATGATTTGTTTCCTTTTATATTTTCCATAAGCATCACATGGTAACATTGTTATTTGTATTTTATTTGTAAACGTTTATTATGATCTTAATCAAGATAAGGAGGCAGTTCTCTGACATTGGGAGGTTTACCACCTGTGTTTAAGGTCTTACAATATTATTTGACTGTGAACAAATCCACAAAATGACGAAAGTGGATTCGTTCACAGCCAAATATTAGCGGCCTATGTTAACACAGCAGACTTTGTACTATGCACACAGCAGACCATATTTAGAGGATTTTCGGTTTTGGGTATTTTGATGATGGTAACATTTGAATTATCACAATTATTATTATACAACTTTTATTCAATATACATATACATAATGATATAGAATAGGGCCATTGTTCCCTCTCCACTGGAGTTCTACCAGGTAACCCTTAAACTGAACATTGGTAAGGTAAAATGTCTGATTTAAATTAGTGTACATAATAATGTCTGATCAAAATAAATAACCGCAGATTTTCAGATAGTGTTTATGTCTTTGTTTCCTGGTATGTCTTTGCTTCCGTTTTTATGGGATGACTGTCTTATTTTCATATTAGTGATGACACTACTATCAGTGTAGTATAATATATAGTCATGACATGCAGGTGCCCTTAGCGCAATCCCCTGTTATGTTGTTGTATCCATGAGTTTGTCCTTAAGCTTCTAATCTGTGTTCGATACACTGATGTTACGGAATTCTTGAATAGTCCATGTAGGTATTGATGACTCATTTAATATGGTTCATTTAGTGCAATGATGTATATTTCTGAGGGAGTTAATGTATAGAGACATAATCTAAAGCTATTATTATTATTATACAACTTTTATTCAATAAACATATACATAGTATAACATAAAGAATAGGGCCATAGGTCCCTCTCCACTGGAGGTCTACCGGGTAGCCCTTTAACAAAAGATTTAAGTACATAGAATGAAGATTTTAAATAAATTGTCGTCAGAAATTAATTATAATCCATGTCCATGCTAGCTGATGGTATTAATTCAGTTCAATGGGAATAATATACATACGCTTGTATCTTCGTTATTCAATAAAGCCCCAGAACAGTCACTTTTTACTTAGTCAACTACAAACCTCAGACAATGATACACTAGTTTCTATACATAGTCCAGTCGATAAGCCAAACAATTGTGCACTTTTTCATAAAAGCATGACATTTGGCACAGGGGTACTTTTTGATGTGCTGATCATTTTTAGCTATAGACCCAATCTGGCATTTTGTTTCCTTGGTCATGACCCGTGTATGCCCATAAGACCTGTCAAGTCATTTTCTGTTCCCATCAAGGTCATTTTATTTGGTTCCATACCTTACCGCCCTCCTGTATACCGCGCACCTGCATTTTCGCGCTCATGTCTACCGCTCCCCTCCCATACCGCTCCCATGCATACTGCGCACCTGCCTACCGCATGCAAGCTTTGTGCTCCCGGCCAATGGCCGTCACGCTCCCATCAATGTATTCGTGCTGGAAAGAGGCCCATCCGAGAACCACCACAACACCATTGCAAGGCTTACCGCAGAGCATACCACAGCCAGTAGAGACCCCACTTTAGGCTGAAAAATGAATTATACTGGGTATATTGGAGTATATTTGGTTTTCTGTTGGTTTATTTGAGACGATTGGTGAAGATGAATTGTACATTTTCTGAGGATCTGAAGCCCCCCACATCCCCTCCCCTAACCCTTCACACCCACCAACACACCCACATCTAGCCCCTACACACAGTTACACAGCTACTGTCCCACCCTCTCAACCTCCCTGCACACACCCAAATACACACACATCACTCTCCCTCCTAGAGACCCACCTCCCCACACCCATCACACCTAGGAAATATGTGCAAATTAGCTCCCCACCTCTACACACATTGTATATGGGTCAGATCTTCATAAAATGTACAATCAGCAGATCTATATATTTACTAAATTCAGTTAAATTTAACCAACTTTAACCAAGGTACATAACTTGTTTGTTTTAAGATTTTTATTCAGCTACGACATTTTGCACAGATATATACAATGATTCTCAGTGCGTGCTGAGTTAGAAAAATAGAAAAAATTATCGGAAAAATCAGTTATATAATAGATAGAGCAGCAAAATTATTTCATACAGAAATGTGTCGATATGACATTAAAAACTCTCAACCGGGCAGGTGTCCATTTTCAAGACATTCCTTGTAATAGAACGTAAGAGTAGCATATCTCACCATATAGTCAGAAAACAAGTACACATATAATAGAGACCTTTGCCTCTCCAAGCGTTACATACATACATGCGACCAAAGAAGACAAATAGCAACACTCAGTACATGAGTTCGGCTATAAAAAAGAATTCATTCCTCAGCTGGAAGCTTTTGAATAGGACCTTTTTTATTTCTTTTTTAAATATTTCTTTATCAACAATTACTTTTAAATTTTGAGGGAGGTCGTTCCGAAAGTTAAAAATCCTAACAAAGAGACTTCTCCTGATGGAATCCTTTCTCCAATCTTCAATTGGCACTCGATATGGAACTCTTAGATTATAATGATTTAATTGGCGATTTAACATAGAATAATTCCAAAAAACACTGAAAAAGCATTGAAGTCTTCTATAACAGAGAGGCAGTAAATTGCAGCTATCATGAATATCAATGTTTCTGACTCTATTCTCTGCTCTCCTCCGTCTGAACCCATGACACAACCTTAAACAGTCATTTTGGATTAATGTAACATTGTTGAGCAGTTAATATGGTTTTAAGGGTGAAGACATCAGTAAATGTACAATTCAATTTCACCAATTCTCTCAAATAACCCAAATTTCAGGTAAAAATAAAGTTCAAAATTCAGTTCAAATGGACCAAAAAGATTGCTAGAATCGATGCAATTGAAAATATATTTGAATTGTCAATTGTACATTTTCTGCAACTCTGACTTACTGTACAGATCTCCGCACACCACTGCCCAGGCTGTATCCCACTACGCAACTCAATATATCTAATCCACAGCAAAAACATAACATAAAATGTTTAAACATAACAAAAAACATGTGTTCTCCACGCTAGAGTTGGTCCAACTACACCTCCGCCCTTACAGGGGTCATATTTTCAGAAAATGCACAATCAGCAGCTCTACACATTTAGTAAACCTCCTAAATTAGGCTGAAAAATTGTCAATTCTAGGTATATCTTAGTGTATTTGGTACTGGGTTGATTCAAACAATCTGTTTAGTCATCTTGGACTTTGAACCTCATCTTTGGCTTAAATTTGTGCTATTTGAGAAGATTGGTCAAGATGAATTGTACATATTCTGAAGATTTCACCCAGTTACCGACATAATGAGGACATAAGGAGACTCTAAACACCTTGCATTCAGTGAAAGCTCCTCCTCCCCACTGCTAGCCGAGGGATTATATCTAACGCATGTGTTACACACCGTATATAACCAGAAGGTGTTATTTAGTTTTATTTAGTGCATCTATCTGGAATCATCCTTAAGTCTTGGTACCTACGCCATGTTGCTTTACCTTCTCCTCCTCATAGCTTCACTTCCTCCAGGGACTCTTCAATTTGGTGAGTATTGTGATTTTTGTTAGTTTAAAGATTTATTTTGTATATCCTGCAAACTGGGCTTTTTCACTGTTAAACCTTGCACAACACGACAACCTTATTTTAACTGATAAAGTGTGTAACTTCATTTTTGGTGATTTTCTAATCTTCTATACCTTTAGTTGTTACTCTCCTTGATATTTGACCCAACGTATATCACTCCACGGTACTAGATAGTATTTGATACAATCTCTATCATGTTGTAAATTTATCCTACCACCGCTAACACACTATAAGTTATTCTTATTAGAGTGGCAATGTGGCCGGGTATTGATTTAATTTTTTAAAAAAAAGTTTTCATTCAACTTAACCTGCCATCGAGGCTCTTACAATTCTAATGATTGGTCAATTGGGTCACTTGTATTTTGTAATTGTTTTTTTGTGATTTTCTATTATTTTATTTTTTTTTCATTGAATTCATCAGTCAATTAATATTTATCAAGGGATAGTGACAAACGCTTGTCCGCCTTGCGGATGTATTCTTGTGTTGCTGTTGATACCATTACAATAAATTCTACTTATTATAAGCGCAAATTATAACTAAAGAACATTGATATACATAATCACATATCATTTTACATATTCAAGTCTCAGTTCAAATTCTCCTTCAACCTATATTCCAAATCATGCATGTTGGTAATGAATAAATCACAGAACCTTTTTTGGTGGATAGGAATTCATAAGGCTTTATTTAGATTTAATAGCAGATCTTTGGATTCTGCTGGGGTTCTGGATACTTATAAATTACTGTTTGGACAGGAAGTCGTCAAACCGGAAAACGGATGCAGTAATTTATTTTTCGGATTCAGGGGTTTATTTTTCGGATGTAGAATTATTTTGCGGATGTAGTTAAAATAAACCCCAGCCGGCGTTTCCACTCAATCACTTACCTCATCAACTAGTTGTTTGTCGTCGATTCCGCGTTCATTTTTGAACGTGTATAAAGTCCTGGTCACATTAAAGTCATTTCTCCACTGTTTCCGATGGAAATATTAGCCATTTTTAAGTTTTTAGGGCATAGGGTTCGCCATAACGTGACGACGATAGACATCGTGCGAGGACATCGTGCGAGCGATATTTGATACAATGGCTGCCTCCCCTCATGGGGCTTCTTCACTAGAGTTCTTTGGTTGTTTGTCGTCGATTCCGCGTTCATTTTTGAACGTGTATGAAGTCCTGGTAACATTAAAATCATTCCTCCACTGTTTCCGATGGAAATATTAGCCATTTTAAAGTAAATACAGCCTAAGCCTCGCCATAACATGACGACAGTAGACATCGTGCAAGCTCCGGTTTGTTGACGTGGGGGCACTTTCGAATGAAATCTTCCGTGTGCTATATAGACTACCGTACACAATGCAACGCCAAGTCAACGTGCACATGAGTGGCTATGCCGAAGGATCTCCACATCTCTTCCGGTCGCACGTATGGGTTCTGAAATCGCCATTCATTGAATACTAGATTCCCGTAGACTAAATCTTCGCTATCGGGCTAAAACACCATTTAAAACATTTCCACCGATTCAAATCTTTTATTTATTTCTTTTTTAAGTCCCTAGATACACGCAACACAGCATTGGAAAACCGGAAGTCTCCTCTGCTTTGGATAGCAAGCAGCGGATCCTCACAAAATTAGGCCGGCTCGCTGAAAGTAAACATAAGTAAATACGCCCCTCTGATTGGCTGTTGTAGCTGGATGTTCATTCTGCCAGCCGTCGCGTTATCATGTAGGTTCCGACTAAAGCGTGCAAACTTGCGGGCGTGTAAACACATGGTTTCTGAACTCGCCATTCATTTATTACTTGATTTCCATGGAGGAAAACTTCGCTATCGGGCTAAAACAACATTTAAAACATTTCTACCGATTCAAATCTTTTATTTATTTCTTTTTTAAGTCCCTAGACACACGGATACGGCATTCGTAAACCGGAAGTCTGATGCTTGGTTGCATGCAAAAAGTGGAAGCTTCGTTTGTTTCTGGAACGGAGAGTGCGGCTGACGTAAACGACATTCTGAAGTAATGATTACGTGTACATAATTATGTGATATTGGTTAGAAATAGGTAAAATAATCTAAATATTAGAATGTGATGGGTTAAAATGTGTAAAACATCCTGATTTGGATGGTATAAAGGCTGCATTTGACTCGGTCCTTTCCATGTCAGATGTAAAATAGTAACCCATGTGTTCGAGTGGAGGAGCTAAATTATTGGAATTCATCATGCTGTAAGTACATCTACAACCTTTTTTTAAGCCTAATATTTGTTAATATGTGTTTAAACAGTAGTATTGAATCCAAAAATCGGCTATTAAAGTGATTAATTCCCTCGATTTTGTGTCTTCGGCTTTTGCTTGAAAATAAACCCCTCGGCCCTCCGGGCCTCGGGGTTTATTTTCAAGCAAATGCCTCAGACACAAAATCTCGAGAAATTAATCACATAATAGCTTGGTAGTCTAGTCAAGGAACATACTGGACGACCTGGAAGTCATCTTTCAGATTAGCTAGCTGTACATACAACCCATTCAAGTGACTATTCACGCGTACACATTAGCAAGGTATTGGGTTGATGGTTCGGCTACTTTCAGATGTTTCCTTTGTGTACACTTGTAAATGATAATGAATTGAATTGAATTTATCAGAAGTGTAACCCTGTACCACCCTTTTTCACCATACGTGTTTAACATCATATAGCAATTATATAGAAGTCATTGACACTATCAAACCAACCCAGGGTGTGACTAGAGGGGTGTTGTAAAGGTTGAATTTGCTGAGGAATACTGGAACGTTCCTCAAAAACACAGCAAGCTGTAAATAAGTGTATTAATTAGCCATGTTGTCAATTGACTTAGATATTTCAATTTCTTAAGTATTTATATCTGTTATATCTACTTACAAACCATTCTATCATTCATTGGAGACATCTATAGAAATTATACCAGAAAGGAGAGGGATATACGTTTTGTTTCTCAGAAGTCTTTGGTGAAGGTGAGGAAAATGTCCCAACAATGACTCTTTCCTCTCCATACCTGGCGGACACTTAGTGCCACGTAATGACAAACCTCAAGGTTAGCTGATATTACTGACAGATAGCCCCTCCCCTCCCCTCCCCTCCCCTCAATCAAGCTTCCCTCCCTACTGAGCCTCCCTCCCCTTCCCCGAAATAACAAGTTAACCATCAGTCAGCCATATAGTGACTTTGAGAAGTACCAATTTTGCTACTTATTTCCCCAAAACAGATGACAAATGTACGATCAACAACAACTTCTGACTGTAATCGTCAGGTTATCCAGAGTTTGGTATACTATTGGGGGTTTGCATGTCTCACTGCACATGTCTACTGCAGTGCATGCTGGGATGGATTCTGTTAAAATCTGAGATGTATACAAATGTTTGGAAACATTTTTACCGAAAATTGCAAGAATGTTTTCACCGATATTACAGCTTGTATAAATTATCTATGAAAACCAAATGCATGATGGGAAAAAGGGGGCCATGCGTTATGGAAATATGTATAACATATCCATATTGACATTAGGGCATTGATAATCAGTTCATAAATAGTCAATGAATATTCCATAATTCTATGCGAATGATGATTCAAAATGCCGGCTATGCAAATCCCCTATTGGGCTGCCATATAACATGAAATACCACAAGGATTTGTAGCTACATAGAGTTTCTTACGTGTTACACAATCTGAAGTTCTTGCAGCTGGAGCGTTCTCAGTACATCAGTGTCAATATATTTTTATATTCAGAGATATATGGGTGAAATCACCAGAAAATGTACAATTCCCCTTCACCAATCCTCTCAAATAATCCAACCTTAAGAGAAAAGTAAGGTTCATAATGCAGTCCAACATAACCAAACAGGTTGTTTAAATTAAGACAATATCAAATATACTCAGATATACCTAGTATTGATCATTTCTCAGTCTAATTTAGCAAAATTTACTAAATATGTAGATCAGCCGATTGTACTTTTCTCAGGATCTGACCCATGCATTATTTTTTTTTGAATATTTTTATTGTCCATACACATTTAACAAAGTTTATCTAATCAAATAGAGACAAAAAACGCATAGCTGACCACGCAGCTATCTTTCATGTGGTGCCAAATTACATATGAGGTATTACAGAGTCCAGAAAATATATCATTCACAAAGATTACTCTGGTAAAGCATGATTGTCTGCTGTCTTCATACAAAGTTGGTGTTAGTTACATATGACAAGTCTACTGAGAACAAAATAAACAAGACGATATCAGAACCAATTCCCATTCTTGGTTGACAATTGCCAGTTCATATAACGATACTGGAAAATGAGATATAGGTGGCGGTTGTGCGGTTGTCTTACTCACCGCTGGGTCAGATCTTAAGAAAATGTACAATTGGCAGCTCTGCACATTTATTAAATTCCGTTAAATTAGTCAGAAAACTATAGATACTTGCTATATCTGAGTATATTTGGTATTGCCTTGAATAAAAGAATCTGTTTGGTTATGGTAAACATAATTTTGAACATGATTTCTGTGTTAAATTTGGGTTATTTGAGAGGATGAGGATGTCAAATTGTACTTTTTCTGACGATCTGACCCATATACGCCTCATCAGAGCTTCATTTATAATTTAATCTGAAATATTGCCTGAGGTTAAACATTTTTAACCAACAGTAATAATTTTTAGTAGGAAGACAAAATCCAAAGAAAAAACCCATTAGACTTCTGTAAGCTTTCGATCATTCCTTGTACTAGGAAAAAGGTCAGATGTATGTGAAGGTAATTATTTGAAGTTTATTGCTTCAATAAATTATCAAAACAACATTTCACATATCATTACATCAGAATCCAGAAGAATAAATAATATTTAAACTTGTACTACATTAAACTATGTATCCTTATCACCACGAGGCACCAACACTCCAAGTTTTTTTTTTAATAAATTAAATTTTATTAAATTTTATTCGAGCCATTTTCATACAATGATAATCTCATGGGAATCCAAGCAAAAACATACCTAAACAAGTAATCTAAGAAGAATTTGTTTTCATTTAAACATAGGAATTGACATAGAATAGGTGTTATAGATTACAAAACACTCTGTGATACAGGTTTACATATGATTATATTATATACATGATAAACACAATCATATTTTTTCTCCATTTATTTCTAAAGAAACCTTTTAGTGAAAATATGTCCCCCATAATAAGGAGTATATACAACATTTTCATATTTCTAAAAGAGCCAAGATTTCCCTCATATTCAACATTACTTTGTACATTGTAAGCGACCGTGGGGAGGAATTCAATTGGATTCGTTTTCATAACATTTAGCCAATAGTAAAATCGAATATATCCATGTTTCATCTTCAAATCATAAAATATAGATTTAGGGTATTCAGGAAAAGTATTCCAACAGAATCGGTCCAGTGGTTCTCTATGTATGGTTGATCTGAATAGATCACTATTATTCTCTATTTCTCAGTCAATTCTGTGATATAATTCTTTTGGAAAATTCATTTGGTCCGATTCTATTGGAATAAACTTTTCCTGAATACCCAAAATCCATATTTTATGATTCAAAGATGATTCAACATGGATAGAAATACTGCACAATCAGCCTCCAGCTCACCATTGTTTCATGCAGTAGAATAGGAGACATAAATGGCCATGTAATGGTTGAAATTTAAGCGACCGTGCTACACACTTTCTTCATCCCTAACTTTAAAACATTTCGAATATTATCATTTTTTTATTTGATTTGCATCAAACATTATTTGTCCTGTTAAATGAAGCACACAGAATAATAATATGCAAAGCATATTATTAACATTTTATTTAGAAACGAACATGTCATTATGCTTAAAAAATGAAGCAAAATACCTTTAGATCCAAATGCCTCTTACTCTAAGAGAATATTGCTTTTCTTTAAAAGAAAAAGTGCATTATCAATAGTAGTATGTATCCTAATATTACTAGACTAAAAACTAGTATAAAATAGTGTAAATATTACTAGAATGATGTTCAAGGAATCAATAATGTATGCACACGGTCGCTTACATAGTAACTGAGCTACCCAGATTCACAATATCATACAGTTACTAATTTTCAGGATTATTTTCCCAAATTTCGCATACATGTCGCCCAAGACGTTGGTTATATTGCGTGAAAAAATCAAGATGAAATAAGCACTTCTAAATTTTGCTTGTTTAGAAGCCATATGACGAAAGATTGGTGAAGAGACTCATATTCACTGTTTAAAATCATATTAACTGCTTAAGTTATGCACCTGTCAGACTGTATGTAAAAACTGTATTTGGGTTTATACCTGGGTCATGCGAAAAACCCAATTCTGGTATTTGTTGACCAAGTATAATTCAATTCAATTCAATTCAAGAATTCTTTTATTGCAACAGATGTTATTTACAGTGAGGTGATCCAACATTCTAAATAAAGAATCTAGAATCTAGAATCTAGAAGGTGTCTACGTAGGTCTTTCGCTGGGCGCCTGAATCTTGTTTGAACTTTACTTACGTTACACGTTTCTAAGGTTTTCTAAGGATAGTACATAATTAAATAATGAGTGAGATGGTATATGAAGGACTATAGTGGGTGATGACGAGAACATGACATAGGGGAGGGTTGACAATAATAATATATAAGTAATGGTGTATGTCCTACCCTTTGATTTCCAGTAATTTTTTAAATAATGTTTTAAACAAAAATATTTATACTAATAGGAGATATATTAAAAAAAAACATATATCAAAGCTGCATTCTCAGCTATTATAACAAAGATCTGATCAAATGTACTCATTGTTTGACTTATAGGACTAAATTCATCAATATTTTATCATTATCCTCAAGTTATCAAATTAACCCCAAAACGGAGGGGACAGGAGAGGTTTCATAAGTATTCGGTTTGAGTTTATTGGGATCAGACGTTTCGGACTAACATTTGCCCTTTATCAAGGTTTATTTTGTCATTATAATGTTTATACATGAATTGGAAGTTAAATTAGATGAATAACACAGGGTTCTGTTGAGCGATGAAACCACCACAGGAAGGGATTTATGTGGGTCTCTGAAATATAAATGTGGACTTTTATGAAGCCCTGCAGCTAAAGCAACCACAGAAATTACTCCAACAGTTGGATCTTTAGTGGGTCAATGTTAATGGAGATTCTTGCTTGAAGGGTCCGATTGTTGGAAAATGTAGAATTGCCAGCTCTTCACATTTAGGAAATCCTGCTAAATTAGACTAAAAAAGTATCAATGGTGGATATATCTGAGTAGGCCTATAGTTGGTGTTGTGTTGTTTTAAAAAGTCTGTTAAACTCTATGTTGAAGGTTTTTTTCTTAAATGTGAGTTATCTGATATTTATGTGAATTGTGCATTTTCTAACAATTTGACCCTGAAGCTTCCAACTGCTAATTGCTAAGGAATTGCAAACGTCCCCACATAAAAGATGTAATAAATCAGCTTTATTACTACTTGTTTACTTTTAACTAGCAGCGGACGACCTCAGTACTAAAGAGAAGTCATTTTACAAGTGTTTTGACTGCAATAAGTAGTTTGCAATCTTTTTTACTATTTTTTTTAAAGGATTTTATTTGCACATTTAGCAGAAAAATTGCAGACGATTTTCAAGGCAATCTGCCGTGATCTATGTAGACAGAATTACACATACATATTTAAGAACAATTTAGGGCGACCTAGATCTTGGGATCAGAAGGTACACCTTGCTGGGATTTATGCAACCATGCACGTTGTTCTATGACCGCATATATAATAGTAATCATGATAAAACTCTTTATTCCCTTAACCTCCCTTTAACCTTCCCTCTCCTTCCCTCTCCTTTCTCCCTTCCCTTAACCTCCTCCTCCTCCCAATCTCTCTACCTTCTCCTCTCCCTGTCCCCCTCTCCTTCCCCCTCCCCTTTCCCCCGCTCCTCCCCTTCCCTTTCACCTTCTCTCTCCCCATTCGCCTCCCCTCTCCATCTCCCTCATCTTCCTCTTCTCCCTCCCCTTCCCCCTCCCCTTCGTCCACCCCTCCCCTTCTCCACATAGTTAATCAACATGAAAATGGGCAGCAGCCCCTTTTATGAGAATCATACTCTTCCAGGACTTCCCTTCTACCCTTACACTTATTGTAAGACAAGTAAATCAATCTGACAACCATGAAAGAGTTGCCATATTGCTGTAACTGATGGTCTAGCTTTAACTGAGGGTGCAGCTTTAACTGAGGGTGCAGCTTTAACTGAGAGTGCAGCTGTAACTGAGAGTGCAGCTTTAACTGAGGGTGCAGCTTTAACTGAGAGTGCAGCTTTAACTGAGGGTTCAGCTTTAACTGAGGGTGCAGCTTTAACTGAGGGTGCAGCTTTAACTGAGAGTGCAGCTGTAACTGAGAGTGCAGCATTAACTGAGGGTGCAGCTGTAACTGAGAGTGCAGCTGTAACTGAGGGTGCAGCTTTAACTGAGAGTGCAGCTGTAACTGAGAGTGCAGCCATAAGTCAATGAAACTATGTTTACTAAAGTCTTTCTCTATAAATGAATGTTAAATTTAAAATGTCATCATATAATTTGTTGAAATGTCTAATTATACAGATTGCAGCGTAGATGGCTGTGTGAATGGGGGTACATGTGCTGCAGGGCCCCGCTGTACCTGCCACCCTCATACACTTGGAGACAACTGTGGCTATGGTAAGTCTATTCTGCTATAGTCTATTGAAAAGTAATTGACACATGATTCCTTAGTTCCTTAGTTCCTTAGTTCCTTAGTTTCTTAGTTTCTTAGTCCCTTAAGGTATGATTCCACTGGCTTGCTTGTATATGTGCTCATGGCTCGCTCTTGCTCCGCTTGTTTATAGTGCCCTTGTCATTCGTTCTTCATCCGCTAATATTTTTAGCGCAATACAAGCGCAGAGTACGCTTGTTTCCTGTATGAAATCAATGGTAAATCTCTTGGTCCACTCTTATTGCGCTCTTAGACCGCTATTCAAACAGGCAGGAAGAGCGTCATGTAGTTGCGCTCATATCAAACACAAAAAATATGAGTGCAACGTCCTGCGCTCTCCCAAAGAAGCGCACATAGCAGTTTTTAAGAATCTAATAGACCGCTCTGGTTTTGCTCTGACATCACTTGTCATGCGCTCAAGATGATAAAAAAAAGCAGGCCATGAGCAGACCTAAAGAGCAAGCCAGTGGAATCGCAGCCTTAGTCCCTTTGGGGGAAAAGTGGGGGATTTTTGGCTTCAAACATTTTGCCCCTGAATCGCCGTTTGCGCCTGACCATGGCTGTTTGCGACCAAACATGGCCAAATATACAACTGTATTGTATTGCACTGTCTCTGCTTTATGTGCAGCAGCTGTTGATTTGCTTAGGAGGAAGGAAGAGCTGGTTATACTGGCCCTGTTTCCCCATGGTTGATTACAAAGAGCGGCTCGCTGGGCAAAGGGTTGACAGGTCCTTGTCATGAATAGAAATAAAAGATCTCCCACTTTTCCCTCCCCTTAAAGGGACGAAGGAATCACATATTAACTACTTTTCAAATAAACTATACCTCAGATAATAGATAGATTCATTTTACTCAACATTTTCATACACACAGCAAGACATGATTATTTCTAAAGACCAGAGCTCACAGGATGTGGGTCAGATTGTCCTAAAGTATACAATTCGCCGTCACCAATTCTCTCAAATAACCAAGTCTAAGACAGAAATTAGAAAAGAGATTCAAAATACAGTTTTACATAGAACAGGTATTTTAAAACCACACAATACTTAATATGCTCAGATATATCTGGGATTCATAGTCTTCAATTGTACATCTTCTGACAATCTGACCCATCTGTACCATACTAGTCTGCCTGTCACTGTGTCTAGACTGAGTTTATCTATCCAGGTGCATGATGACTTAATGTCACAAAAACAAGAGTTAATGAGTTGATCAATGTCTTGTATAATAACCCTCTTGCAAGTAGCGTGAAAATGACCGCCGGTGGCGCTGAAGTCGGCCACCTTGTTGCTATGTCTGGGATGCTCATCCATAGCAACCACTAAGAGCATAGGGTCAATGGATATATTTCGTTCAGAAATGGAACTAAAGCAATGTCAGTCGTCATAAAAATAATTATCACACTGGACAGAATTTGTTCCACGGTTCTGTTCATACACTACAAAATGGCATGTTAGATTATGTTATTAGCAATATGCATTGTTGTGCTTACTTTCTGCTAACAACCCTACTTGAAGACGAATTATCAAAACTACGGTCTACAAAACAAAATCTTAAGATTTGCTAGAAATTAAATTGAAGACAGCAGGTCAATGTCCTACGATTAAGATTAAAATAATGAATTTTAGAAATAGTATGGAATTAACCTTTGTAAAAATGCCTATAGGGGCCTATACATACATGTAAACACGCAACAAATTCCAAGAAAGAGAGAAACGAGAATGGTATCTGCTTTATTGTTAGATGTCTATAATCCTAACAATGATAGAGAGAAAAACACCATCAACCCCTTCAAATCATGTATTGTGATTAATTAGACTTGTAACAGGGCGCAACATGCAGACATAGGTCTAAATAGCCTAAGCTGTTAACTTTGTCTAAGGGGGCAGAAAAAAGTCACGCTAACTAAAATTGAACAGAAGGCCGAAATAGCTCATACAAAATAACAAAGTTTGTTATCTTGAACAGAGTGTATATATATCCAAATTAGAAGCTTTAACTCCTGCAACAACTGTCATTGCGCCCTGAACCCCCAAGGTATGATACTGGGCTAGCCGGACCGAGTGCTTGTACCTCCCGTCAACACTCACTCATCCAAGTCGGGACATCTCCCAATGCAGCCTAAATACATTCCCCGTCTCATATCTTGGTGCCTATTGATAATTTGTAGGTTCACACTCCCAAACTAAAAATGCACTGTTAGCGACTTCATTTCTGCACAGTACTAGGCTTAACTAGAGCCCAAAAACATAGAAGAAAGAAGAAATCTAACGCTGTTGATTTGCTGCTTCTACCGCGTTCCATTGCTTAGTGGTCAATCTAACCCCTTTGACCCCGTGAGCTTCCCAGCCCTCGCGCGTTGCCAATGGTAACCATGGTCCACCCGTGGTACTTGGAAATAGGTTATTCGGAGAAGTCTTGTACCAAAATGGACCCACAGTTTTCCAGGTGACATAAGTCTTCTATGAATTACTAAAGGATTTATGGTTGATGTTGAGGGGCTGCTGGTGCACTCTTAGGTGTATAATCCCAAGGTCATTGCAGGCTGCTGGTGCACTGTTTGGTGTATAATCAAATTATAACAAGAGCAATTGACTTGAGGTGAAAAGGGATGGTGAAAAGGGTTCCAGTCTAGGCCCAAACATGAGAGAGTCCCTTCAAATTGAGGGAAAGCCTCTCGCCTCAAACTACAAAGTGTCATTAGTATTCCATTAAAGCCGCAAATATCATTATATTCTCATTAAAACACTGGGGTGCTAGGCCAGGAAACTGATGAGCAAATCTAATCTGAGGGTTTTGACCTAGAGTGGTTCCTGCAAACTTAAGTTTTAATCTTGCAGCCTGTGTTACAGTCTGCATCCATTCAACAGTTAGTCCATGAGCCAGGGGGGTTGGTTGGTACCAGTTGGGGGCACTAATGCTACCGATATTTTTTAGGAAGACACATGTCTAGGGTTCATGAAAATGCATGATAGCAGTTTCAACACGGTAGCTTAACTCCGGTAAGGCTGTTTTAGTAGCTGCAAGTAGCATAAAAATGACGTCAAAGAAAAAACAACATACATATTTTTTTTAACAACATAAACCCATCCAAAGTCATTCAAATTTGGTTTCTAGGTGGTTTCAGGGATGAGGAATTCATTTATGCCATTATTGTTCTGATCCAAGGTCAAGGTCACCTGCTATGACCTAGTTCAATGTTAAAATTGGGCTAAACTATCAATAATGCTGGCTCATGGACTAAGTGAAATGGGGGGAAACCACTTTTTTTCCTTGGTCAAAACCAATATTACTTGTTATTATCTCTTCAAGTTGTGTCATTTTAATCACTCTCGCTCTCATTATAACTGAATATCGTATGAAATGCCTCTTATTGTCATGGGAACAAACCTGTAATACATAATCTGAACCCCATCATCATTAAAAACAGCATTTCTTGTTTCTTTTAACATTTTTATTCAGGGACGACATTTTGCAAAATGGTTACAATATTTTTCAGTATGCGCTGTGTTTAATATGCATAGCAAAAACTTTAGCAAAATATTTCTCTTTCTCGAGAGAAAAATGGTAGAAAAACGTGAAAAATTGTTTCATTTTGGTGAACATATGAGATAAAAACCATTACACCAGGGTATGTGTCCATTTTCAAGACAGACCTATTTATACATCTAATTAAGCAGAAATTCACTATATTCAAAGAAGCAGGTCATGCTGAACCTTCTAGCTGACCTACAAATCACACAAAACAAAAGACAGGTCACGCAAATACACAAAATTTAACACCTAGACCACACACAAACATGAAACACACATACCAAGCACAGGCCATGCTGAATCTTCTAGCTGACCTACCCAACACACAAACCACAACAGCCCAACATTGCTCCAACAAAACATATAGCCCATATGACCTAAATAAATGTCTAACTCATCACCCACTGTATTGTATTGTATTGTAACAGCATTGTATTAATATTGTGTTAGCACCAGCTATCATAGCATTAGAATTAGATAACTAGAACCAGTGTGAGACCGTAGTTAGACACAGCAGTGGACAGAAAACCATGGAATTCAGCAATGAATATATACCCGAGAGACCATGTCTAGGTTAAAATCGATTTGCGAATTGACTATGTATCTTCATTGTACTTGACTACTTGTGAAATGATTTGACTTATTGATTTGCTGTATAAACATTCTAAATAAAAAAAAAAGAAGCAGAAAACCGAGATTATTTGCGAGCATGTGTCATCGAGCTACAGCTCTTAGTTTATACACTAATATATGACCCATTCTCACGAAAGTAGTGCAACCCACCGTTTTTTCGATTCATTGGCCAATAACTTGGTCGATTCTGATCTTAAAGACAAAGGAATTGACTAGATATATCCGTCTTGACATAAGCATCATTAAAATATATACTTTTGTGTATCTGTGATGTATATTTTTTTAAGTACATACTATCAAATCAAGGAATATACCCAACTAATCATTACCAAATTCATAGTTATGTTGGAAAAAAATATAGTTGAATCAAAATATACATAAATAAAATTTGTGCCATAGAATGGAGGATGAAAACCGAATAAAATGATATATCAAGGTTGAATATATCAGCAGAATTAATGCTCCTAAGTCAATAAATGTGAAAATGGCTAAATTGAGGTGTAAAAACGTCGCCAGACAAAAAGGCTGTGCTTTCTAAAATAATTAAACCAATTTTGTTTAAAAGGTATGATTTCATAAGCATAGGTTGGCAGACACATGTATATCACCATTGGAAGATTCTCAGACCTTAGGCCTTAGGCCTTGGGGCTGATCCTAATAATTGGTGGAAAAAACGTCGCCCCCCGGCGACGTTTTTTCCACATTATGGGGACGTTTTTACATAAAAATATGAGTTAATATTGACCAAAATTAATCATTTTTCACTTATTTACCATTATATCATCTTAAACTTTGTGGGAAACGATCTCCACAAACTGTTAAGATTCCAAAAAGTGAGTTAATTAGACTTTAGATAGGGCGACGTTTTTACAACTTTCACTCAATATATGACTTGGCAGTGTAAAAACGTCGCCCCTATTTGAATCCTTGTACTCAAGAAATGATTTGATTTTTATGTTTATATCCTGCTTAGTTTTAAGGAACAGGTTCTTAGGTAACTTCCAATTACAAAATAAAAAAGATTGATCAATATATTTTATGTAGATGAGTGATTATAATACATTACATGGAGGAGGTATGGACATCACAGGATGCAACATATTCTTGCCACCATTCTTTGACAGGAATGCAAGAATATATCAAAGATATATTTAATACACTATCCTGAAATTTGGTACAGATATTGCCATGATCATTAGCACAAGGCACTGCAAAAATGAGAATATTCCAACAACAATATCCGATGATTTAATCACTTTGAATAACCCCCCTTTTTTTATTTTGACTCATTTTCCTGTGACACATCATATATGACTCTACTGCATGAAAACGTCACCGTCCTTGAGTGGATATTGTTATGAATGACAAATTTTCAATAAATAAAACTAAATTGGTCTCAAATGGAGTCAGTCATGTATTAAAAAAGTCAAAAATAACAATCAAGCTTTATATAATTGACTAAATTTAGAATAGATTGGGCGACGTTTTTTCACTCAGAAAAAACGTCGCCCAAATTTGAAGTCCTAAAATGTGGATGATTACCAAGAATCTGGGTAACTAATCATACTCAGGGGTAAAAGCTTATATTTGATTATATCATAACATAAAAAATAGAACAATTTGAACATAATAAATAAAAACACAGTCAATGATAGGATGTTTCATCTGATTAATATGGGAATCCAGTTTCTGATATTTTTAATTGCCACGATTTTAAAAGATTTTATACAAGAATGAAAAAAGTTTCTCGGCTATTACATCAAAAAAACATTTAGTTAGAGAATGGTGATAGAAATAATTGATGAAATACAAATTGAATTAGAGAAATGTTCATTACTAAGCATATAGGGGTGTGCGACGTTTTTTCACCAACTTTTCTATGAAAATCTTAGATAACCTCCTGTACAAAGAATAATGGTCTAATTTATTGGCAAATTCAGATATATTACCGCTTGTATATTACCTTGAAACCTACCAACCCTCAGATCGATCAAGCAAAATATAATTTTGACTCTTCTAGGATGGGCTGCACCATTTTCGTGAGAATGGGCCATATATATATATAATTATATGGGTCAGTTTTTTAGAAAATGTACAATTGGCAGCTGTACACATTTAGTAAATTCTGCTAAATTAGGCTGCAATTTGGTCAATACTAGGTAAATTACAGTATAATTGGCATAGCATTGAATCTAGCAATCTGTTTGGTTAGGTCAAACTGTATTTTGAACTTTATTTTTGTCTGAAATTTGTGTTAATTCAGAAGATTGGCAAAGTTGAAATGTACATTTTCTGATAATCTGACCCAAAGGAGTCTTCTTATTAGAGTTAGGAGTGAATTATTATAAAAACTAAACCGCCAATGTATATGTTCAGGAATCTGGTGCTAACTATTCCAGTGCTACTTTGTTAATTATAAGGATCAGATTGTCAGAAAATGTACAATTCACCTTCACCAATCCTCTCAAATAACTCAGATTGAAAATTAGGTTCAAATTACAGTTCAACATAACAGACAGATTTAATGAATGAATACAATACAGAATAGATTCAGATATGCCTAGTATTTATGAAGTTAAACTCTAATTTAGCAGAATTCTATTGGCGTGTAGAATTGTAGATTGTGCATTTTCCGAAAATCTGAACCATATACCAAATATTCACGAAAATGAAAGTGTATCCTCGGATCATAAAGTTTGGGGTAAGACTATCAGGGCACATACCAATATTTAAGGTGAAGTTTTGGTCTAATTTAGCACAATTCAAGCAATGTGTCGAACTCTAGATTGTGCACTTTCTGGAATGTGATTGTAATGTTGACCCACTGTTCCATGAATTAATATTTCTTCCTTCTTTGTCTTTACTGTTTGTTTCCCGGTCAATAAATGGAAGCCTGAAACAAATAATATACTTTTTCTCTTCAGTTCCCTGTGCAACCAACCTATGTGAGGCAGGCTTGTGTGTGGAGGATAATATCCAAAACCCAAACTACCAGATCTGCATCTGTCCCCCCGGCATCCAGGGCTTTAACTGTCAAAATGGTGAGACATAGTAAATGTGATGTGTTTCAGGAAAATGAGTCATAAGTCACAAAATTGATATTTTTCAAAGTTATTTATTTATTAGAGATCTTTGTTAGAATATTTCAGCCTATGGGGTGCTTAATGCTGCTAGTGACATTGATACGTGAACAAAATTACAAGGCAATGTATTCAATATATCTATGCATTCATAAGGTCATCTTATGGAGTATATTTAGGTACTTATTAGTAATTATCCACCCAAAAATGTTAATAACTTTTTCCTTCAAAATTAAAGATATCAAACTAGAAACATTGGTTAGATGTCCTACTATTTACTACCATTAGAATCGGCTTGATCTCATCTCTTCAAATATGATGATACTCAAAATCAACTTTTTTTGTGACTTGTGACTCATTTCCCTGTAACACATCACAGCTGGATACTAGGGAGGTTTAGCCAGTCTAACGTATATGTAAATGTAAACGTATCCGTACCTCTGATATCTAAACATATGTTAAAGGATGAACGAGTTTCAGCAAAACATGGCGGGAGAAACATAACATAACATATCTGGCTTGGACTCATGTCCCTGAAGGAAAGGAAGAAGTCAAAAGAAGGAATGGCCTTGAAACCTACAGCAGGAGGTTTTATTCACCATAGTACATATACACATAATGAAAGAAAAAAATTGTACCTGCAGCTCAGGCAAGTGGGCGTTACAGAGTCGAACGTAAGAGGTGGGTGTGGAACACATGGGACTATGAGGTAATATGTAAACATTGGGAGGGCGTCATAAACGGGACCAAGGGGGGGGGGGGGTTGGTTCCCAGGAAGCTGTAAAATTATCAATGTTTTTAATTGTTTAAGTCAGGTAAAATGGCGCCCCCAAGCAGATTCTTAGTGACATTTTAACCAAGCACAATTACCTGATTAATGGGGGCTACAGCATCGTGGGAAAGAACAGAGAACAATACAGCCCACCTTAGTAATTGCCATACCTGTAATTACCTAAGTAATTAAAGGCAGACCAGAGGGGATAAGGTTCATGGTAAGGCTGCAACTGGCAGGGTAATTAGAGTGGGAGTCATTAATCTAACTACAGCATAACAAAGGGGGAGGACATAAATAACTAAATAACCATACCAGCTGGTACAGGCAATAGGCCAGGATTGAATCCCTTATCCCAATACACAACAAGCTGCCCATACCTGTCAGAATGGCTCACCTAAGGGGGGATCATTAAGTAGTACCAGGGAGGAGAGGGGTTTAGAATTGAATTATTGATTTCTTGTAACTGATCTTATTATTGATTGTATTCTAAAATCATACTTGTATTTTATTATGTAACTACGACATTGTACCTTATTTAATTGTAGTGTAGAAAATTATTGTATCAATTTTTATTACACAACCTTGTGTTGTATTATGTCACACACATTGACCCACCCCTCATGAGGGAGGCACCCTCTGGGTATAAATGTACTTGTTCTGGCCGAGAGAAGGCACTTATTAAACGAACCTAAAACTCAACGTTTCTCCGACTTAGAAACCTTTTCAAGGCATTGCTATGGCTATGTCACCAATATATTTAGTGATGGTTTACCTACACATATTGAACACAAAGTTTCATTGCACAATTTTGTTTTCAAGCATAAAAATGCGCGGTTATTCACAAAAAAGATATGGTTACAGTTATGTACTTGAGATGGATTTGCTTGCGGAACCTCCCTACTTAGTTGGGAAAAAAGAATTATTTTTGAGAATTTCACACCATATGTGATGTGTGACAGGAACCTACATTGGTCTATATAATAGATTGAAGATCAGAATAATTAAAAGCTGAAGCACTAATAGGGGAATTGCACAGCCGCCATTTTGAATCTTGATTCACATGGAATTATGGGAGTAATGGTACAGTATAAATTCTATAGAAAACATGTTATCTTTAGCTTGGAATATTTATCAGTGGTCCAATATCAACATCCATGTGTTATAGATGTGTCTACACAACTTCATCGTTCCCATCATGCATTTGGTTTCTATAGATCATTTACACAAGCTATGATATTGCTGAAAACATTCTTGAAATTTTCTATAAAATTCTTGCTAAATATTTGTATGTCAGATTGGAACTAAATCTATCCCAGTATGCACTGTCATGGTCATGCGCAGTGAGACATGCAAATCCCCTATTAACAGCCTTTGTTACATTTCTCATGTAATGCTTTGATGATTGATCAATATTTTAAGCGAAGCGTCTGTCTGTATTTTCTGTTAAATATTTAAAAAAAATTCTTTTTAAAAAAAAATAAAAAAAACACATTCATGTTGTTTGCAGACTGTCCCGCCGCAGTAACCTGCACCGGGGGTCAATGTAACGCTGCCAACCCAGGGTGCAACTGTCCAGTTGACTCCATTGGTTCTGATTGCGAATATGGTAAGCATGCATTTATTTATTCATTATATTATTATTTGAAAAATAATGAGGCTGAAAAGTAATGCCATTAAAATATCACATTCAAGTAACATTGTTCATACAACACGTTTTTACTTAAGGAAGATTAATTTGAAAAACACAGGGCAAAACCTATTTCCTTTGCAAAATTTTGAAAATATAAATCAATATATACTTCTACATATGTGGACAGTTACTAGTAAAGTAGCTATATAGACTCAATAGGATGACCTTGGAAATGCAGGGATACATTTATTACAGTGTCTTGAAATTAGGTACATGTATTCATATGACTTAAAGCACAAAAAAAAACCCAAAATGAAAACATTCCTATAAAGAGATCTTGGTGATCATGGGAATAAAACACTGAAAAAGTACAACCAGCCGCTCACATTACACATTTAATAAATTCAGTTAAGTAAGGCTGCAGAAATGATAAATACAAGCTATATCTGAGTCTATTATGTATTTTATTGATTCGAAAAAAGTTCTAGATAGGCTAGTTTGAATTGTATTTTGAATCTCATTTTTGTCTTAAATTTGTTTCATTTGAGAGGATTGGTAAAGGCGCATTGTCCATTTTGTGGCGTTTTCACCCATGTTAATTTTGTGATTTATGACTCATTTTCTGAAGGGTGGTCTCCACTCTCTGCAGTAAGCTCTGCGGTAAGCTTTGTGATGGTGTTGTGATATAGGTTTAGTAGGTGTAGAGGCTTGATGAGGTCCTCCTTATGGTTCACTGGCCACCTCACAATTCCTCTCCACCTATAGAACTATCACAACAACATCACAAGGCTTACCGCAGAGCTTACCGCAGCCAGGGAAACACCCTTTTGAATTTTAACTTTGATCTCTCCCCTCGGCCAGAGGGCTGCACGAATGGGATCCAAGCCGAGGGTGACCTCTGCTGGGATGATTTCTATGAACCCTTGGACAATTGCTTCTGTGCCCCAAGTAAGCAAAGGATTTTCACTTTCTGTTTCTAATAATAATAGTTTTATCCCCAAAACAGTTTGAGATGAGTTTGAATTAGGCCCCTCTCTTACAACCCCATGTGGCAAAACAGCACACTTGAAAAGTGATTTAAAAAAATGTACAATTAGCAGCTGTACACATTTAGTAAATTTTGCTAAATTAGACTCCAATTTAGTCAATACTAGTTAAAACGGAGTATATTTGGCATTGCAGTCATTCTAGCAATTTGTTTGATTGTGTTGAAGTGAATTTTGAACCTCATTTTTGTCTGAAATTTGGGTTATTTGAGAGGATTGGTGAAGACAAATTGTACATTTTCTGAAAACTTGACCAAAATACAGACTTATGATATGATTTTTTCTTGCCAGTTTTGTTTGGCTGTGCCTGACAGTAAATCCCCGCTAAAGTCATCTGTCAGTTACATAGTCTATACTTCGACCCATGCCCACATAGGGTCTATTACAGTCTGTTTTAATGCCGCCTCCAAATTTTTTTTTATTTTTGTCAATGTTTAAACTAAATTACAAAGGCAGCATGTATCAGTATGGTGGGTATGGTGGGTATGGTGGGTATGGTGGGTATGGTGGGTATGGTGGGTATGGTGGGTATGGTGGGTAGGCTTGGTAGGCTTGGTAGGCGGGGTAGGCGGGGTAAATATATTAACACTATACTTATTACATCAATTTCCCCTTGTTCGCATCATACAAATAATATTGTTAACATTTGTTTACTCTGTATTTGCTTCTACACTTTATTCATAGTATTTACCTGCTCCTTAACTCCGTGCCAGAATGGTGGAACATGCACTGATGGCCTTTATCCAGACTACACCTGCGCCTGTCCAGTCGGGGCCACGGGCGATAACTGCGAAATAGGTAGGTTATTATATTAATGTGTTTCAAGAAAATGAATCACAAGTCACAAAATTGATATTTTTCAAAGTGTATTTTTTACGAGATCTCTTTGTTGAAACGTTCTAATTTTTAGAGGGTTTAGCTTATAGTCATATGAATCCATATCACAAATTTTGGGGCATTGAATTAAATATATCTTTGCGGTTTGAAGGCCTTTGTATGGAGTATATTTAGTTACTTTACTTTACTTTGTATGAAGTATATTTAGTTACTTTACTGGTAATTAGTTATCTAGAAACATTGCAAATTCTTTTTTCTTCAAAAATAGAAAATATCAAACTTATCAAAATATGAAAGTACTTATTAGGTGTCCTAGTGTCTACTATCATTGGAATCGGCTTAGTCTCCTCTTTTAAAAAATAATGATATCTCAAAAGCCATTTTTTGCGACTTATAACTCATTTTCCTAAAACAGATCACATTATCTACTTTGTCCAATAACAGACCTTTTGACTAAAGGGCCTAGTCCACTAAGCCAATTCTCATGCAATTTCGCACCACATGGGAATCTTTTCCACTTAAAGGCAAACACTACTATCTAGTGGAAAATGAAAATAAATGTCATATTTCTGAAACTTTGGTATTTGATTCTTGATGTGTTTCAGGTCATAAGGATGGAAAAAAATCATTGGGTCGCCGTGCTCATTTTTGAATTACAGAGCTTCAAAATTTGGTATCTCAAAAAAACCAATGAGGACCAAAAGGGGGGCCCATTTTGCAATACCTCGACTTCATAGTTCATATTTGCTATTTATATTCACTTAATTTAAGTACAATTAACAGTTTCAGAGACAGTATTATGTGGCCAATAATTCTATGCCTCTTTTCTATAGGGTGCATTGTTATTTTTATTTTGAAAACAACAAATACATAATGTGAATTTTAAATTAAAAACTCGAAAAAACTCAATATTTTGCACCATTTTTATAAAAACAATTTTTTTTTCCTCACCACTGAAAATAAATGTCATTTTTCTGATTCTTTAGTATATGATTTTTGAAGTATTTGTGTTCTTTAAACTGAAAAAAAAATTAATGGGTCACCGTGCTAGTTTCTGAATTATGGGGCTTTGAAACATGGCTGACAGCCCAAAAATCTGCTGCTTTCAAAGTGTTCTATGTTTCCTAAACATGTCTATTTCAGACAGCTACAATTATTTTTTCAACGTGATGACATATATTTTTTTCCCTATATGTGTGTAGAATTTTACCTGCACTATATGTGTAGAAAATTCTGGGACATTTGGAGTATCCATTTTTGTTTTATTCCCAAAACCGCGAAAGGAAAATGCAGCATTTCCCAATAGACTTGCATGCTAATTGGGTACAACTGAGAGTATCCATAGCTAGTTCTGTTTCCCAAACATGCCTATTTCAGACAGCTATAAAAAAAAATTTAACGTGATGACATGTATTTTTTTTCCTTTTTATCTGTAGTATGTAACCTGAACTGTATGTGTAGAAAATTTTGGGAAAGTATGAGTAGGCATTAATTGTTTGTTATATTCTATCAAATGTGAAATAATGGGCCGTTTTCTCATAGACTGCAATGCTAAAGGAATAGTACGTAAAATGCCCGTAGATTTGGTATATGGTAAAGGGGGGCGTGGCAGTGAATAGTAGCGTTTGCCTTTAATAAGTTTGAATCCATGCCACTTAGCATCCAAGTGCTTTAGATCACTCGGCCACCACTCATCCCCATCTCATGGACACCCATGAGACCAAAAGCTATCATTGCTGTCCAAGGCTTATTTAAGAAATATTTGCCTGACGGAAGCCCTCAAACTTCCCTTAGGCAACAGTACCTGCGAGCAGACAAAACCGAGGGAAATATTGCTTTTAGAGGTGATTTGATGAGATTCAAGTTCTGGGAGACAAAAAAGCATAGACAAACTTTTTTATTACCGCCGCAAAAACAGCACACGCCACATCACATCACATCACATCAGCACACGCCATGAGAGTTGCCATACTGTTTACGTGACCTGACCCGGAAGCTTGCATGGATCCATAGGCCCTACTTTTGTCCTTATACACCAAAAAAGGTGCTCCCCTTCCCCTCCCTCAAGAGGCTCACCCTACTCCTACCCTGACTAATGCCAACAGGTCATTTGCATGCATGTGTGCCACCTCAGATTTTGATTTCCAATGAAGGCTGCAATATCAGACAAGAGTTCTAAGTCGGAGAAAACCTTTAATGATCAGGCAAGAAAATTGGCCAATATTCCCAAGTACTGACATCTGTGTGTTATACAAAATATTTTACCATCAAATTAACCCCATCCCACCCGCACCCCTATCCAACGATTACAACTGCATCTCCCCTAACCACACATAATTAATGGTCCTCCCTCCACTGCCAACTGCGCTGGGTGGAGAGACCAGTCCCCCGTCCACACACTGGCCTCGCCACCCACCTAGAAACCCACTCAACCGCATCGGCTAGAATTGCTTTTAGACGTGATGTTCGCGCGAGGCTCAGGCTGTAGTAATGGTCAAACCATGCACATATTATACATAGCTAGAATCAGCATTAAATTGTCTTTCAAATCATGTATAATATGCCATATGTGCGAGATATTAACACAGCTCAAGCAGGGGTTTAGTCCTGGGTGTTTTGCAACGCTCTGCACATTTTGTGACGTCGTAACATATAGGCTATATGGCAATCTAGGTCGGGCAACCAGTGCGAGCATACTCTGTACGAGATGAGAATCGCCGGAAGCGACAGGGGAGGGCTCCAAAAACATACGATCACGGCAGATCAGTGAGCGGGATTCTATAGAGAAAATAAACATCCCAGAATCTCATCAAATTGCGTCTAAAAAAACCTAAGGCTTCCATTTTTGAGTTGCTTAATGCTTGTTGTAGCCTGAATACATGTAATAAATTTCAGGACAGTCTAATAATATCATCCATGTATTTATTAGTGTGGGAATTTCTATTTTTCATTCTCATGGTAGGTTTAGTCTATATATTTATAGTAGTGAAACAAACATCTCAGGTCATCTTATACAGTATATTTAGCTTCTTTACTAGTAAATGTCTGCCCAGATATATTTCAAACTGTTTTTCACAAATAAAAATAGCAAACTTTAAATAAAGATATACTTATTTAGATGTCTTACTGTTTACTATCATTGGAATCGGCTTAATCTTATCTTTTCAAATATGATGATATCCCAAAATCCATTTTTTTGCGATTTGTGACTCATTTCCCTGTAATGCATCAGATTTCATCATCTAAATTATTGTATTTCAGATACAGATGAGTGCTTGTCAGCTCCCTGTGAGAATGGAGGCACTTGTGTGAACGATATCAACATGTACAACTGTACATGTCCTCCTGACTACATTGGCACCCATTGTGAAACCTATACAGGTAAACATTATACTTTCCTGGGGGCTGTTGTATAAGGTAAATATTCATCATACCTGCATGATGGGGGCTGTTGTATAAGGTAAATATTCATCGTACCTGGGGCCTGTTGTATAAGGTAAATAATCACCTTACCTGGGGGCTGTTGTATAAGCTAAGGTAAATATTCACCTTACCTGGAGGCTGTTGTATAAGCTAAGGTAAATATTGAGCTGAGGGCACCATAGCTTGAATAGTGTCAAATTTTTGTAACAAACTATAACAAATGTTTTGGAAAACTGAATATTTCATAGGATATGTTAATAATTATATTCAATCTTATTGCAGTGCTGACATGTGCATCCACTCCGTGCCAGAATGGGGGAACATGTGTAGAAGATGTTGGAGCCTACACCTGTGACTGTCTTCCTGGATTTGATGGAGTCCACTGTGAAATGGGTAAGTTAGTTAAATGAAGAGTTAAAGCTGCATTCTCATTACAACAAACAAATCATACCAAATGTGATCTGTTTTAGGAAAATTAGTCATAAGTCGCAATAAACGGATTTTGAGATATCACAATATTTGAAAAGAGGAGATCAAGCTGATTCCAATGATAATAAACACTAGGGTACCTAACATGTATTTCTATATTTTAATTTTGATATTTCTATTTTCGAAAAAAAGGGTTTGCAATGTTTCTGGCTGGGTAAACCGGTGAAGTAACTTAACATACTCCATATGAAGGCCTTTAAAATGCAGGGATATATTTAAAACAATGTCCTGAAATTTGTTAAACTGATTTATATGACTATAAGTGCTAAAGCCTCTTAAAATCAGATTTCAATAAAGAGATCATGTGGAAAAAACAGTTTGAAAAATATCAATTTGTGACTTATGACTCATTTTCCTGAAACACATTAATTTAATATACATATTGAGGGATATTATAATTAAATAATGATAATGTAAGCAACCTACAAATCTACAATCTATGGCACATGCCAATCAATACCACCGACAAACCCTACCAGACAATTGTACATCTGTGATCGTCGATATTAATATTATTATTATTGTTGTTACTACTAAGACAGGGTACACATATATGTACCAATAATTACCCACTCAGATATTCAGATATCACGATACCTACAAGTTAGGATGTTTATATGACTAAATAGTAACCGTACTCCATTATATCAACCTACCATCTCACTTTATTATAATTATCTTAGATATCACCCCATCTCATCTCATTATTCCATTAAATTAACACTAAAGCAATTTAGAAATGTACTGTTCGAACATGATATGTGACACCGTGATTATTGTCCAAATGTATTTTGTGATTTTCAGGATGCGGCGGAATACATTGATGTCCCTAGCCGTAATAAAAAATTCAGCATGGGCAGTTGCCATGCTTTATTTCCTGAATAAAATTTGTGCAAAAAAAACAAAAAAACATCACAAATTGTCTCAGATAATGATCTACAAGACTGGATTTATCTATATTTTACTGCTGTTATGTGCTTATAGAAGGATAAACCAATTGAAAATGGTCACCGGTGATAAGATGAGATGCTGGAAGGACACAAAATATGAATGAGGAATTTCAAAAGCTTGGTAGCAAAAACAACTGGACAATATCTGCTAACATTTTAGTGAAATAATCATTAGATGGGTTGAAAACAAATGGAACCAATAATAGAAAATTTATAGTTTTTGATTGACATTATCTGAGAATGCAGCTTGGAATGATTGACTAAACTTCAATCTAGTTTTAGTTTGTGTAACGCCCACCATAGTGGCACTGTACACTTTTGCGTAACTTGGAGACTATTTTTAGACATTGCATCCCATGTATTGCATCCCTCAAGAGAAATGCATATATAGTTATGTAATCCATTGCATTTCTACAGTTCTCGCCTGTGCAAGCGGTCCCTGTCTTAATGGAGGGACCTGTACAGATGTACCGGGAGATTACACATGTACCTGTGCTGCAGGATTTATTGGTACAGATTGTGAGACAGGTAGGATACTTTTGTTTGATGTTTCTTGGGATATGTATTTTGTTTAAACCGGGTCTTTATTACATTTAAGGGGTGACATCAAAATAGAGTCGCAACGACTGCAACATCCGCGGCCATGGTCGCGTCCAAAGTGGGCTTATAGTCATGTCCAACTGAGAGATCAGAACATATGAGACAACTAGGCCATGCCCAAGTCACAGGCAGGTCAAATAAAGTGATAGGTATCATATGTATGATTTCATTACACTATTACATAATAATGTCAACAGTAATACTTTTACTTGTACTTCAAATCATCATATATGACCTTCAGTATTTATGAGGTAGCTTCTAAGTTCATTGCTAGTGGTGAATTTGTGTGCAATAGGGGGAAGTGAGTTCCAAGCTACTTCTGCTTTGTAAGCGAAACTATTTTTATAAAAAGTTGTTTTGGGGGCAATGATTTTAAGATTTTTCCTGTTTTTCGCATGCCTTCTGCTTGTCAGTTGTCTCAGGTCTAAATGCCATATATGGGTCATATTTTCAGAAAATGTACACTTCACCTTCACAAATCTTCTCAAATAACCCTACGTTCCGAATTTACCTAGTATTGACCAAATTGCAGCCTAATTTAACAGAATTTATTACATGTGTACAGCTGCCAATTGTACATTTTCTGAAAATCTGACCCATTTGTTCCATGCCCTTATTGAAAGCTCTAAAAGGGGGTGGCTGCTGATACTTCTGTTTCTTAGTTTCACTTATTGAGACAAAGTATTCAATTTAATGTTAAATCTTCTCTCCATCATTCACAGATATAGATGAATGCTTGAGTGCTCCATGTCAAAATGGTGGGACCTGCATTGATGAGGTTAATGGATACACCTGCACATGTGCACCTGTATATATGGGGACCCACTGTGAAATAGGTATAAGTGTACTGCCGTTCTTCATTTTAGTAGAGTTTTACCTGTTGAAAATGAGATATAAATCTTACAATTAGTTGTAAGCAATGAACTTGACTGTCAGTAATTGCTACATCAAAGCCTGCTAAATGTTGTCAACTTCTGTCACAGATATAGATGAATGCTTGAGTACTCCATGTCAGAATAGTGGAACCTGCATTGATGACGTTAATGGATACACCTGCACATGTGCACCTGGATATACGGGGACCCACTGTGAAACAGGTATAAGTCTACTGCTCTTCTTCATTTTAGTAGAGTTTTACCTGCTTGAAAATGAGATATGAATCTTATAATAAGTTGTAAGGAATTACCTTGACTGTCAGTAATTGTTACATCAATGCCTGCTAAATGTTGTCACCTTCTGTCACAGATATAGATGAATGCTTGAGTACTCCATGTCAGAATAGCGGGACCTGTGATGATGAGGTTAATGGATACACCTGCACATGTGCACCTGGATATACGGGGACCCACTGTGAAACAGGTATACGTGTACTGCTCTTCTTCATTTTAGTAGAGTTTTATCTGCTTGAAAATATGATATAAAGCTTATTATTACATGCGCATGCTATATGAGAGGTGCTATAAAAATATTCATATAGGACACGTCCTATAAATATGTAGTTGTCTAAAAACAGCTCTGTTGATATGCTTTGTGGAGCTTTGGCTCTCTACGAAGCATATAAACAAATCCCCGCGATTGGTAATCCACTCGTGATTCTGGTACTATAATTATTGAAATACATAATAAAAACCACATCATTAAATAGAAGATTAAATTCTCTATCTAATGATATAAATTGTATTAATGTAGATCAAGAAATGGTCGCAATATGAGCATTTTAATTCAACAATATTAGTATGCCTACTCCCGTCACGCCTACGCTACTCCCATCACTTTGCGCAAATCTTTTATGTTTAATTCAACTCACTCAAATTGATAGTTAAAGTCGCTTCACAAAAAAAAATTTACATATTTTTCAAGCTATTTTTCTCAGCTTGCTCATGGTGTGAATGGTATTTTGATATCTGCATTTTTAAGTGAGCGACGATCAGTTATGTGCAGCGAAAATTTGCAGCGGTTTATTCACTCAATGATGTGGTAATGCTGTTGGGCTGTCAGTGGGGCTGTCAGTGGAGCTGTCAGAAGGGGCAGTGGGGCTCTCTAAGACTTCTTTAATATTTTTTCAGTGATATCTGATGACATATGATGAAATTTTATGCACATATAATAAATATAGAATGGAACTCGCTGGTAATAATTGAAAATTTATTGGAAATTGATTCTTCCTCATAAGCACTCTGCCTATGGCATCGTGCTAATGTGGATGAATCACATCCAATAAATTTTCGATTATTGCCGGCTCGTCCAATTCTCTCTATTTATAAGTTGCAAGCAATAAACTTGACTGTGAGTAATTGCTACATCAAGCCTGCTAAATGTTGTCACTTTCTGTAACAGATACAAATGAATGCCTGAGTGATCCATGTCAAAACAATTGAACCTGTTGTCATGAGGTTAACCCATTCAGGGCGGGTGAATGCCTCAAGGCAAACACTTTTTATGAAATATTTTCATAGGTGGTCAATTCTCACAAAATGGGTCCCATTTCCCATTTTAAATGTTTAGCATGCTATAACTTTGTGAGTTTTAAGAATAGAGACAACGTATATACAACGTACATACAACATACATACAGATACATCGGTAAGAGGATGACGATTCATGCCATATATACTTTCATGTATATCATTTCAATATTTTAGAAACTATCCCTCAAAATAATGTTACTTTGGCCAAAAATGTCTTATCCCTTTCGAAAATAATAAAATAAATCTATTAAAAATATGCACAATGAATGTGAGGACACAACGATTACATCTTATATCATTTAAAGGCATATCAGCTTCAAATTATATCTATTGGCTGAATTATTTGACCAAATATTAATTTTCCACAGGCCTCCAATGAATGGTTAAAATAGATGTGCAACCCTTTTGCACATTTTACAAGGGTTCATATTTATGCCAAGATAATAATCTACTGAAATATATTATATCTCATTAAAATGAGTCATCAACTCCCTTTCCAACGAGGTATAAAGGAAAAGTTTATATGGATTATGAAACAGGTTATGAGTGATTCACTGTCTAAAAGACCATAAATTAGTTGACTCCAACTGCTAATATATGATGGTAAAAATGTCATTTAATGTGGAGAAGTGATTGCGCAACCAGTTTTCCAGGAGTCCAACCCTTTTCCTCCAGATCCCTGCCACTCCAGAACTTTGACCATATCCCTTCCTACATGCATACATGTATACAAGTATATACATACATGTGTATGTGCAATTGTAGAATTCAGGAAAAGTGATCATAAAATTAATCAAATTAAATCAATAGAGACATATATTTGGTTCTTGCATAAAACAAAAAATGTTGTTGATTCCTACTGCACAAAATAATGCTGATCGTGCAATATATTATAAATAAGTTATGTAAAGCAGAGCCAATAGATGGTTTAATGTTATCTTTAATTGCATTCTTATAATTAGTCTATGCCATTATACTGATACCTATAGGTCAATGCTTTAGACCAAACATGATAGGCCATGAGTACTAACTAGCATGGTTGATCATAAGTACTAAGGCAATTGGTCATGAGTACTAATAAATAAAGTAAGTAAAGTAAAGTAATTGGTCTGATTTTGTGTGATTTTATGTGATTAGAAATTAATTCTATGAGTCATCAGCATTTTTATTATGCACAGTTTTGAATATTTGTGAAGGTCACATCAAGGTCATTTGGGGGTGAGTATGGAAACCCCCCTATAAATAGTATGTCTGTAGCATGATATTCAATATTTACAGCTGTAAAGATATGTAGAAGAAAATTATGTGAAAAATCCAAATAAACCAATAGAATAGATTCTCTTAAATAAAAAGACAATTTTTTTCCTTGGCATTTTAAATTCGGTGGAAATAAAGCATTATTGTCCGCCGACTTTATGTTACGATACACAACAACAGTCTTTAGGGGACCTGTGGGCAGTATTTAGTGATATGTATTAATAACAAATATGGAAATTAATTGCCCTCACATCAATGTATTCATATTGAAATATGAAATGATCCTCCTTGTATTATCATAGGACTGGCAGGGGATTAAAGGTGGGACACAAATACCAATTTTTTAAGTATGTCAAAATACGCAACAGCCCTCCAGGGTTTATTATCAAATATGGAAATACTTTGATTATGGGGATTTGTAGGCCAATCAAGGACTACAAAATATAGGTATAAAAATATATTCTGCTGATTTTATTGTGCCTGTCAATAACAATTAGCCGACAACCAACAACCGACAAAAGTGTCCAAAGGTGACCAACAATCGGTTCCCTGCCATCGTCGGCCACCTTCGTCAGTTCCCGGTAATTACTTACACAACAAAAATGTCACCGACAATCGGTCACCTAGCGGTGATTGATTGTCGGTCACTGGTATCCACTTGCATGATAATTGTGTACCAGCACCTTTTAGTACATGGGCTTGACATAATGTTAGGTACCGGGATTGATGCCCGGGTTCTCCACCAATGATATGTCCTTATGTAGGATGACTAGGAGATATAACTATGTTGCTATACTCCTGCAACAATTGTACTAAGGAGAGCAACTCAAGAACAAGTCAAGTGTGTATTGAGTCTTTCTCTAAAGTGTTCTTTATTGGGGCTCGCTCACAGCATGGTTACCATGGCAATGGGGGCTGGTTGCCATGACAACGGGTAGCTGGGTAAATACATTATGAAGGTTATATGTGGCTATAGATCCACACATCATAACAATAATAGTATAAATACCATATATAAATTCTGGTAAAGCTTGTATGAAGATATTATAATAAATATACTGAATTAATATATCCACTAAATGTACAAATATGTATTTTTTACATTCTTAATGATCAAATATTTAACTGTTCTATAGAGATTTTTTTAAAGAGATAAACCACAGTTCAACTGGGAAAAAAACTGAAAATAACATTTTGTTTAAACTTTGCCTCATGAAAGAACAAGGTTATGTGAATTCAAAAAGCCAATAAAAACAATATGTCACCGGGTTAGTTTTCATTTTAGGGAGCCTCAAAATTTATGGTTGTTCACTATAGAAGTCTATGAGAAAAGGACAATTTTTTCGTTTTTTCAGTATAAAAAAAAAATTGAAAATAAATTTCTCCTAAAAATCTCTATAAACATAGCTAACATATTGCTTTACCCTTTCAAGCAATAAAAAATGGGGGTCACCGACCTCTTAAAAAAGTTATTCAACTGAATCTGCATGGCGGTGAGTTAAAAACAGGAATATTGAAGATTTTCAATGCTAAATAATATATTTCAAAATATCTTGATACCCTGTTCTTTCATACATGAGGGCAAACATCTATAGTGGTTATGTTTAGAAGACATTTCAATTGAAAAATGTTATTTGTCTGTCTGAAATCTTGGAAAAACTGAGAAAATATCCATTTTTCCCACATACTTCAATACTAAACTTTGCTGGTCTCTAGAAAGAAAAAAAATATGCTGAGATCCATTTTTTTTTGCTTTTTGTTATCCTCCAACCATGTACTTTCTCAAGACAAAGTTTGAAAAAATTACTGTCAATCCTTATTTTTCATGCATTAGTTCCTTTAACTCCTGCCTGCAGCAGTGCGGAGAACAGTGGTTTATCTCTTTAAAGGGATTTATTCGAATATTCCTGCCATCTGGGCATATACATGACAAATAGCAATATACGTTTATCTGATTTTATATTTCTGTTTTAGTATTTTAGAATTTTCTAACACTTGTAGGCACCCTACCCCCGACATAGGTACCCCATCCCAATCATTCAAAAAATCTAATGGAAAACATTCATTATGCTCAGAATTTGAAGTTGTTTATAGTACACTTTGTTCAATAGGCACTAAGAGTTTGAAAGATGATTAATAACAGAATAATTAAATAAATTGTATCCCTACGTAGGCACATGCAGATTTTAGCAAAATTGATTTCTTTTCAAAAGAATTACCCTACCATGAATAATTAAAGGGTCTGCCACACAACTTTTTTTTCTTTCAAAAACAGAAACCCCTTCAACTCTCTTTATTTATTCACATATGAGGAGTTTGTTTTGCTGAATCCATTCCTCCTAAAGGCATGATATTTTGTATGTCTGGGTGTGGTGCCTATGTCGGGGATAAGTGCCTATATCGGGGTTGGGGTGCCTGTGTCAGGGTAGGGTGCCTAGATTGGGCATTTTCTTTTAAGTTTTTCACATCTCTACACATTTTTTTTTTGTGTGTTTTTACAACATCTTTATTCAACGTATCCCGCCATCTAGGCCTTACAAATCCAAACATTTCATAACATTTAATAAAAACAATATAGTTGGAAGACAATTGATTTAAGATCAAGATCCTACATGGTTTGCATAATACAGTTTGTACTAAGGTGAATATATAGTGTCGCCACCTGGCTTCAGTTAGTTTCGACTATTACCTCCTTTAACCCCTACCTTATCTATCCATAGGTCCACCTGGTGGATTTCTGAAGAACTACAAAGGTTGATCGGGGGGGGGGTCATCTCTACACATTACAGACCCTCTCAAAACTCATTAAATATGTCATCCAATATGTCGGGAATGGTATAATGATGAAAGCCCGTTCTCACGGGGCAGTAATTTCTCACAGTTTTAGCTCATAAATCAAAAGTATACCCCGATGTAGGCATCCTAGAGAAATAGGGTTAAAATTCAAATTGATGCTGGGAGAGAAATATTCATCCAATCCAGTAGCGAATTTCAGCTTAGATTCCCCAAATACCTCAATGGAAAAAAGTTTCCTAAATTTTGAGATGTTTAAAAAAATGACCCATTGCCCCCATTTCGTAAGAATTGACCATATACATAAAAAGGATCCACCCACTAGGATTATACATAGATATTTTCATAAAAGATTAGAACAGTTGGTTACACAAGCAACCAGAAGGCTGAAACAGGGTTAGGGGGGGCGGTATACACATTACCGTTTCGAAAAAGACCGCGGAACTGAATGTTTCATGCTTACTTGGAGATTCTTATTCTTTGAGGCTGTTGATTTTCTCCACAAGATCTTTGAAACGCCTCCAAGAAAGGGACATCTTTCTACACTGTCTAAGAATGACCACCTTATACCATATTTATTCATTATTTCTCGACATGACGCTATCTTATGTGTTTAAATATGTTTATTCAGCTAAGAAACATTATGTTTTATACACTTTTCTCAGTATTAACTGATGGAAAAAGCATTACAGAAAAGTTCTGTCACAATTTAGTAAGAAAGTAATACACTATTTAAAGTAATATATTTTAAACAGTAAACTCAAAGCAAAACCGAAACTAAGACAATTACTCTGCTGAATTTGCAACCTGTTAGACTCTTCTGACATCGATTTTTCCATGTATTATCTAAATACTTTCTGAACTCTTGTTAATATATATTTCTATCACCATGCATTGCCCCCATTTCGTAAGAATTGACCATATACATAAAAAGGATCCACCCACTAGGATTATACATAGATATTTTCATAAAAGATTAGAACAGTTGGTTACACAAGCAACCAGAAGGCTGAAACAGGGTTGGGGGGGGCGGTATACACATTACCGTTTCGAAAAAGACCGCGGAAATGAATGTTTCATGCTTACTTGGAGATTCTTATTCTTTGAGGCTGTTGATTTTCTCCACAAGATCTTTGAAACGCCTCCAAGAAAGGGACATCTTTCTACACTGTCTAAGAATGACCACCTTATACCATATTTATTCATTATTTCTCGACATGACGCTATCTTATGTGTTTAAATATGTTTATTCAGCTAAGAAACATTATGTTTTATACACTTTTCTCAGTATTAACTGATGGAAAAAGCATTACAGAAAAGTTCTGTCACAATTTAGTAAGAAAGTAATACACTATTTAAAGTAATATATTTTAAACAGTAAACTCAAAGCAAAACCGAAACTAAGACAACTACTCTGCTGAATTTGCAACCTGTTAGACTCTTCTGACATCGATTTTTCCATGTATTATCTAAATACTTTCTGAACTCTTGTTAATATATATTTCTATCACCATGCATTGCCCCCATTTCGTAAGAATTGACCATATACATAAAAAGGATCCACCCACTAGGATTATACATAGATATTTTCATAAAAGATTAGAACAGTTGGTTACACAAGCAACCAGAAGGCTGAAACAGGGTTAGGGGGGGCGGTATACACATTACCGTTTCGAAAAAGACCGCAGAAATGAATGTTTCATGCTTACTTGGAGATTCTTATTCTTTGAGGCTGTTGATTTTCTCCACAAGATCTTTGAAACGCCTCCAAGAAAGGGACATCTTTCTACACTGTCTAAGAATGACCACCTTATACCATATTTATTCATTATTTCTCGACATGACGCTATCTTATGTGTTTAAATATGTTTATTCAGCTAAGAAACATTATGTTTTATACACTTTTCTCAGTATTAACTGATGGAAAAAGCATTACAGAAAAGTTCTGTCACAATTTAGTAAGAAAGTAATACACTATTTAAAGTAATATATTTTAAACAGTAAACTCAAAGCAAAACCGAAACTAAGACAACTACTCTGCTGAATTTGCAACCTGTTAGACTCTTCTGACATCGATTTTTCCATGTATTATCTAAATACTTTCTGAACTCTTGTTAATATATATTTCTATCACCATGCATTGCCCCCATTTCGTAAGAATTGACCATATACATAAAAAGGATCCACCCACCTGGATTATACATAGATATTTTCATAAAAGATTAGAACAGTTGGTTACACAAGCAACCAGAAGGCTGAAACAGGGTTAGGGGGGGCGGTATACACATTACCGTTTCGAAAAAGACCGCAGAAATGAATGTTTCATGCTTACTTGGAGATTCTTATTCTTTGAGGCTGTTGATTTTCTCCACAAGATCTTTGAAACGCCTCCAAGAAAGGGACATCTTTCTACACTGTCTAAGAATGACCACCTTATACCATATTTATTCATTATTTCTCGACATGACGCTATCTTATGTGTTTAAATATGTTTATTCAGCTAAGAAACATTATGTTTTATACACTTTTCTCAGTATTAACTGATGGAAAAAGCATTACAGAAAAGTTCTGTCACAATTTAGTACGAAAGTAATACACTATTTAAAGTAATATATTTTAAACAGTAAACTCAAAGCAAAACCGAAACTAAGACAATTACTCTGCTGAATTTGCAACCTGTTAGACTCTTCTGACATCGATTTTTCCATGTATTATCTAAATACTTTCTGAACTCTTGTTAATATATATTTCTATCACCATGCATCAAACAATTAGGCATACATACTGCCTATATATGAATACAAATTAACTTATAGAGAGTTAATTTAACGTAGAAACAAAAAAAAATACAGGAAAAATAAATCACAAATGTTAAAATATTGTTCCAATCTATAAGCAACTGGGATAAGGTGATAAGAACCATACAAAATAATAAATAAGAGGAAAATGACAAAACCAACATTGATATGGCCATATCAACCGAAAATACAAAAACAAAAATTTGCAGGGGTGACTGATTGTCGGGACTCCTCCCGACAATATCTAACAAAATAGATACTGTCGGGAGGGCTTACCGACAAGCGTCACCGACAAAATGCACCAAGTGACCGATTGTCGGTCCCTGGTATCCACTTGCATGATTGTCTGTGACCACTGGTGACCGATTGTCGGTGACCGCTAGGTGACCGATTATCATGCAAGTGGATATTGCGCTTTACTAGTAAAGTAGTTAGGTATTTCCCATGGGATAGCATTAAAAAAGCAAGGATATATTTGATACATAGTCTTGAAATTTGGTACACGTTGTCATGCTACCAAAGGCAGTATACATGATGAAAATCAAAACATTCCTAGAAAGAGTTCTTGTGAATAAATCACTTATCACAAAAATATCAATTTTGCAAATTGTGACACTATTTTTAGACAACTATATTTTTATTGCAGGTGTAATGATATATATAATGTAATCTATTGCTTTCAACAGCTCTAGCCTGTGTAACCACACCCTGTCTTAATGGAGGAACCTGTACAGATGTACCGGGAGATTATACATGTACCTGTGCCGCAGGATTTACTGGGACAAACTGTGACTCACCTATCACAAGTAGGAACATGTTCTTCGCTGTTTTTCTTGTTCATACAGGATCTTAAATATTTTGCTTATATGATTTAAGCATGTCCGATAGATTTGACATTGTCACTGCTCTAGCAATATGGTATCATCTCATGACATGTGTAGAAAATCTGATCACTGTTTAGTTTCTCTGCAGTACTATGGCTAAATTACACTTCATTACTATTGATCATAATTCATCATCTGGGGCCTGTGGCATGAGTTTTTGGGACACCATATCGCTAGAATTATAACAGTGATCTGTTTGTATCCGTTTGTGAGCTGTTTTCAATCCAATTTTTCTTGGTATTGCACAAGGGCCCGACTTATCAAATTGTTGCGACAAACTGAAGTGGGAAGTCCAATGTATCAAATTTTCAAAATAAATGAAAAAGGTTTCTGTCATAAAAGAACCCTTTCTCGATCCGTTTCTCGATCCGAATGCCCCATTGCACCACGTTAACGAACAGCCTTTTAGTGGTTGTCAGGACAATTTAGCGTAAAGCTATTGCTTGCGTAACCATGAGGATCTGTATTTCAGTTAAATGCAACCTCATGCAATAGGCCCAAAAGAAGACCAAATGTGGTCCGTTTTAGGAAAATAAGTCATAAGTCGCAAAAAATGGATTCTGAGATATCACCATATTTAAAAAGAGGAGATCAAGCCGATTCTAATAATAGTAAACACTAGGACAGCTACTAATTATTTCAATATTTTAAGTTTGATATTTTTATTTTTGAAAAAAAAACGATTCTAGATGTAGTCCAGTCAATTTATGAAAAAGGTCAAAAAAACTAGAACAGAAATGCGGTTTTCACCATGCTTTCCCACAAGGGCCCTGTATTAACATACTAAAAATGTAGAAAAATTTATCGTTGGGAAATAGGGGAAAATAGCCATTTTCCAAAATGGCTGCCGTGGGGAAAGTGCCAAGCAAATAATCTATGTAACTTTTGATCAAAACATAGCAAATGGATGTCTATGATGGGGTTTTCAGGTATGCCCAACACACTGGTGATATTTAAAATCATTTTAGACATTGCCTAATTACCTATATCCAAGATGGCGGCCACTGAAAATCTAACATTTTTGGAAAAGTTCAAAATTTTGGATTAAAACATCGTATAAGGCCAATGTTGGTGTTTATTATGGGGTTTTCAGGTATGCTCAATGCTGTGATAACATTTGAAAACAGATTAGACATTGCCTGACAGCTCATATCCAAGATGGCTGCCATTGACAGTCTGCCATGGGATAAGTGCCCTGCAAAAAATCAATGTAACTTTTGATCAAAACATAGCAAATGGATGAATTTGGTGTCTATGGTGGGGTTTTCAGGTATGCCCAACACACTGGTGATATCTAAAATCATGTTAGAAATTTTCTAATAACAGATATTCAAGATGGCTGCCACCGGAAATATGACATTTTTTGGAAAGGTTCAAAACTTTTGATAGGAATATGGTATAATGAACAATTTTATTTGCTATTAACAGGTTTTCAAGTATGCTTCAACACAGTGGTGACATTTAGAATCATTTTAAACATTACCTGTCATATATCCAAGATGGCCACCCCAGAAACTTAGCCAACTGTGTTTGAATAATTCATAAAGTTTGATAGAACTTAGAACAAGTTTTATTTTGGTTTTTTGTCAGAGCATGTTCCATGACATTCACCTTAGCGGAAGGAGCAGTCAATGACATATTTTTTGCAATTGCACTTCATGCTGCTACATCCTGATGTACAGCTGCATTTAATCCTTACCAACAGTTAATCTGATGTTGGTGGCTTGTCCATCATTGCTGGATACATCAGACCTTTCACTTCCCACCCCTAGTCTGTGGGCTGAAGGCTGTAGTTGCCTAACCATTACTGTACAAGCTAGATAAGATGATAGGAATCAGGAATTTGGCTACTCTGAAAGTCTTAGTCTACACACAAGCTGTCCTCTTTATAACTCTTTGATGAAACTGGTGGTAACAAAGTTTATCAAGGGAATTGTTTGGTCTCCCAGAATCAGACCCAGATCTTTGTTGAGTCATGCTTCTCTTCTGGCTTTAGAAATATCCTCTGTTGGCACTGTTACCCTGGCAGCATAAGAGTATACGTATGTATACATGTATGTATGTATCATCTGCAGCAACAATTGTTCTTCGTCAGCAGCAGCAATCATTTGGACAAGGGCAAGGTCAGCTTGTACCAAGATGTCACACTAAGTGTCCTTTACTGATGAGCCATCCGAGTACCCATCAAATATAATAATGCACCATACTTGGCTTTCCCATAATGAACATAATTGCCACAGATGTCTTTGAATTTACACCACAGGCCCAAGCAATTTTATGTAGCAGGGTGCCTCCATCGAAACCATGATCTGCTTGAGAGAACAGGACACAACATATATGACAAAACCTTACTTTGTTCCATAGTACATCTGCTTATACTGCAGATGTTTTGAGAGATCTGTTTGAGGGTAGCTACAAAACCTCTTGAGCAGGTCCTGTCCATCTATGCTCTCTCTCGCAGCAACTGAAGTCATCTTCACCTGACCACAGTTACCCTGGTCATGCCTGTGGCACCCCCTGGTGGATCAGCATCTGTTGGTCAATCTGCACAGCCTCTTTCTTTATTGCCCAGGCTGCTTTTGGTACAACATTGTTTAAGTGTTGCCAGTTGTTTCCCTTTGTAGAAATATTCTATCATAGCTTTTCCCTACATTGATATTACCCTACAACTTCAGCTTGATCAATGTTCACAGGTACTGAAGCCACTACACCTGAGACAATAATATGCAATGTATCTGCCTTTATGAAGGGGTTTATACACCCAGAAAGTTTACCAGCTTTTTTTGAGTATTTGAAGCTTCTACATGTTGATCACTATTGTGATATGTTATGCCAGTAAATTCCTGTATTACTTGGTTCAGTTGAGAGAAAGCAGGAAGAGAGTTACCCGAGACCAGCCTTTGCTACTCACATGCCCTATCCATGGCCATGTTCTGTAAATAGGGATGTATTATTTTGTTATACACCTTGTGCCCTGGAGCAGCAACATAATGATAACCTTTCTTGGACTGATGCAAAGTGGCATTTCTTATTGCCTGTTCTTACTGCTCTCAGAGAACCCTTGAGGTACCATGTTCATTATACTGCAGCCAGAGAGAGATAAGTGGTGCAACTTGCATCACCTTGACAGTTGTCGGTGGAACTTTCTCCTGGTTCAGTGGGACGCTCTAGCTATCTTTTATCTTTGCTTCTTCAAAAGGTGTTTCAGTCACTTGACCTGCTGTTGATCTTTCTGCAGGGAGGTTTGTGCTAAATTCATTTTCAGGAGGTTCCTCATGTACATTTTTGTAGTGGCTGGAAAATGTTTGGCAATGGAAGTCCTGGCATCTCTGAGCAGTAGAAGGTTTGATATTGCAAGAAAATGGCGCCTCCAAGTTTTGAACTTTTCCAATATTGTCAAATATCCAAGGTGGCTATCTTGGATATGAGTTGTCAGGCAATGTCTAACATGTTTTTAAATGTTATCACAGCATTGGGCATACCTGAAAACCCCATAATATACACCAAAATCAGTTGTATATCATGAATCTATGAAAAAAATTGAACTTTTCCAAATAGGTCAGGCAGCCATCTTGGATATTAGTTATTAGGCAATGTCTAAAATGATTTTAGATATCACCAGTGTGTTGGGCATACCTGAAAACCCCACCATAGACACCAAATTCATCCATTTGCTATGTTTTGATCAAAAGTTACATTGATTTTTTGCAGGGCACTTATCCCATGGCAGACTGTCAATGGCAGCCATCTTGGATATGAGCTGTCAGGCAATGTCTAATCTGTTTTCAAATGTTATCACAGCATTGAGCATACCTGAAAACCCCATAATAAACACCAACATTGGCCTTATACGATGTTTTAATCCAAAATTTTGAACTTTTCCAAAAATGTTAGATTTTCAGTGGCCGCCATCTTGGATATAGGTAATTAGGCAATGTCTAAAATGATTTTAAATATCACCAGTGTGTTGGGCATACCTGAAAACCCCATCACAGACACCAGATTCATCCATTTGCTATGTTTTGATCAAAAGTTACATCAATTTTTTGCTTGGCACTTTCCCCATGGCAGCCATTTTGGGAAATGGCTATTTTCCCCTATTTCCCAACGATAAATTTTTCTACATTTTTAGTATGTTAATACAGGGCCCTTGTGGGAAAGCATGGTGAAAACCGCATTTCTGTTCTAGTTTTTTTGACCTTTTGGCTTTTTTGAGCTAGATTTCCTGGACTAATGGGTAATAACCAGTAAAGTAACTAAATATACTTCATACAAAGATCTTCAAAATGCAAGGATATATTTAATTCAATGTCATGAAATTTGGAACATAGATTTATATGACCATAAGTGCTAAATGCCCTAAATACCAGAACATCTCAACAAAGAGATCTTGTTGAAAAAAACACTTTGAAAAATAACAATTTTGCGACTTGTGACTCATTTTCCTAGAACACAGAACAAATTACCAGTCAGCAGAGGTCTAGCACTAGGAGTGTAACAATGCATGCTAAAATAAAGCAGCATAATACCTAACATTAATGTTTTATTATGAAGTTAACTGGCCTTAATGTTGATACAAGTAGTGCTGTATATTCCCTAAAGGTGGCTTTTTGTTATTAGTCTTTACATTTCTGAATAGTTTCTCTGTACATACTCGCAGTAGATGTTTATAAACAGTTCAACCCTGTGAGGTTATCTGAGGGTTGTATCTTTGAATATCTAATCTGCAACTTGGACCTTTAAAATTCAAAACTTATATGACATTCCCTTTCCACAGCTCTGGCATGTGCGTCCGGTCCCTGTCTGAATGGAGGAACCTGTACAGATATAGCAGGAGGTTATACATGTTCCTGTACTGCAGGGTTTACTGGGACAAACTGTGACACAGGTAGGATACTTTTGTTTGATGTTTCTTGGGACATGTTCATTGCTTTTTTCTGGTTTATACAAAGTCCTATTGACATTTAAGATTTAAGCATACAGATTGATAATCTATCCAACGACACCCTAGGAAATATATATACAGATTAATTAACGATTTGGTTGATAGGAGTGTGAATATTGCATGAGTTGCATAGCAACGAGTGCAATATTCTAAGCGACTGAAACCAACGAGTTAGTTAACAGATTTATTATACATGCTTTCAATCATGAAAATAGGAAAAAAATCGAGCCATAAATTAAAACTTTTACCTGTAATCTTAGTAAAAAACAGATTGGTTGCCATGACAACCCCACGTAAATCACTAGTGAAATACGCACTGTGTGTAAATCACTCTAGATATGTTGTTTTCAGAGCAATGCATTATGTATGAAAAATAATAAGAAGAATTGTCCCATACACAATCCTGAAATTTTGTATACATCCTCAGGAAACCAAAGACAGCAAGTATCTTAAAAATCAAAACATTCCTGCAAAGAGTTCTTGTAAATAAACTACTTGTGCAACTTGTGACAGTATTTATTCAGAACTACATTTTTATAACATGTGTAATGTATACATAATAATGTAATCTATTGCTTTCCACAGCTCTGGCCTGTGTATCCAGTCCCTGTCTTAATGGAGGAACCTGTACAGATATAGCAGGAGGTTATACATGTTCCTGTACCGCAGGATTTACTGGCACAAACTGTGACTCACCTATCACAAGTAGGAACATGTTCATTGCTGTTTTTCTTGTTCATACAGGATTTTAATTATTTTTTATATAATTTAAGCATGTCAGATGTGTGTAGAAAACCTGAACACAGGTTAAACACATGCCTTCTCTGCAGTACTATGGTTACATAACCATAATCAGATTAAATTACACTTCCTTACTATTTATCATAATTCATCACCTGGGGCCCGTGGCATGAGTTTTTTTGATACCATATCGCTAGAATTATAATAGTGATTTTTTTGCAATCCGTTTGTGATCTGTTTTCAATCCAATTTTTCTTGGTATTGCACAAGGGCCTGACTTATCAAATTGTTGCGATAAACTGAGGTGGGTAGTCCAATGTATCAAATTTTCAAAATAGATGAAAAAGGTTTCTGTCATAAATGAACTCAACTCATGCAACTTGTGACTGTATTTTTAGACAACTACATTTTTATCACATGTGTAATGCATATAATAATGTAATTTATTGCTTTCCACAGCTCTGGCCTGTGTATCCATACCCTGTCTTAATGGAGGAACCTGTACAGATGTAGCGGGAGCTTACACATGTACCTGTACGGCAGGATTTATTGGCACAAACTGTGAGACAGGTGGGTCAGATTGTGCTATTTTGCCCGGATAACATGTTCTGCTAGGTACATCTTTAATTATTTGGAGAACCTATTTCTACGCTCGATATCTGTATTCCTCTCACTGACAGCTTTCATTCCATATATACTTTTCTATATTTACAGTCACATTTGACCTCAATAATTGGAAAAATACAATTTTTAACCCCTAATTTCACAAGGATTTTATAAATAAATATATTTCCTTCCCTTATATTTCATTTAGAGCAACAAAAACGTCGCTGTTTTTTAACTTTTCAATGAATCCAACCTTATTCCTGATCCAAACACTGATCCTGCAACTTTCATTTATTTTATTTCATTTTATTATGCCTTTTTATATTTTTCCAAAAGCTGCACTAATGATAGCACCCCCTTTTTTATAGCTCCAAAATCCTATACCTACAACCTATGAAACTACTAAACAACATCTCCCCAATGAACCCACTATCAATCTTTTTGAAATAGATTGAAATTGAAACATATATGTAAAAACAGTGGAAAAAGTGGAAAATAATGTCCATAAAAACATTATGGCATTACTTAGTTCAAAGAATGAGTTCATTTCTTTCACATGCGCTTGATTAAGCTGGTAATGATTCTAAAATGTTTACTTCATGTTTTCCTTGATTTCAAACTAAGCTATCACCTTTACTTATTCCCAGCTCTGGTGTGTAGTTCCAACCCATGTGTGAATGGCGGCACATGTGTGGAGGCTACGGGAGCCTATACATGCACCTGTCCCTCGGGCTACACAGGACTACATTGTCAGATAGGTGGGCAATACCTATATTTAACATACTTCTATTCAGGTATTAATTATTCAGGTAAAAATGCATTATCAGCGATGCATGCAAACTGTTATGACCCAATGTATACAGTTATAGGAACAAGACCATTGTGAATAGTATGTTACAACACATGTCTTTTCCACATACCAGACATTTCTAGACAGCTCCAACGATTTTCATTTGATATAGAGTAGATATTATTCTCTAGGGAGTAGTACATTTATTTAAGTTTTAGTAGCTGATCTTTGGATTCTGCTGGGGTTGTGGATAGTGATAAATTACTGTTCTGAGCGGATCTAGTAAATTATTTTAGCGGATCAAGCAGATCAAGTAACTTATTTAAGCAGATCAAGTAAATTACAATAGCTGGCAGTGGTTCTGGCGTTTCCACTCATTCACTTACCTCAGCCCCTAGTTGTTTGTCATTGATTCCACGTTCAGTTTGGAATGTGTATTAAGTCCTGGTCACCGAAAACTCTTTCCTACACTGTTTCCAATGGAAATATTAGCCATTTTTAAGTAATTAAAGTGTAGGGCTTGCCATAACGTGACAACAGTAGACATCGTGCAAGCCTTAGTTTGTTGATCTTTAGGCACTTTTGAATGGAAGGAGGAGTGCGCTAAATAGACTGTATACAGTGCAACACCAAGTGCACAGAGTGGCTATGTGTGCCATGCTGAAAGTCTACACACCTCTTCCGGTCTGCCTTGCTTGCTCAAACGTAAAAACTTATGGCTTCTGGAATCGCCATTCTTTGACTCACATACACTAAAACTTCACTATCGGGGTAAAACAATATTACCAGCATTTCTGCTGATTCAGATTTTTTATTTATAAAAAAGTCCTATACACACTAACATGGCTGGAACAAAAACCGGAAGTCTGATGCTTTGGGCGCGCGACATTAGAGCCCGGGACACTTGGGCCTATGGACCGTAGCACCTAAGCACTACCGTCGGGGCCCTACGATTTTGGGGTTATTAATTATATTTTAGGTATGTCCAAAGCTGAGAATGTATTCTTAATGACAATTGACAGGAGTTTCTGGGAGGTGTATGGGTGAGATCTTCAGAAAATGTACAATCAACAGATCTACACATTTAGTAAATTCTGCTAAATTAGACTGTAAAGTGGTCAATACTAGGGATATCTGAATATACTTGACAATGCCTTGATTCAAACAATCTTTTGGGTTATGTTCGACTGAATTTAAAACCTGATTTTTGTCTTAAATTTTGGTTATTTGAGAGGATTGGAGAAGATGAATTGTATATTTTCTGGGGATTTAACCCTCATAGAGGGAGTAGAAAAAAAGGATTATGTGTATCCACCGTATAGTTGAAAGTAATGCCACTACTACTTCTAGCGCCAACTATTTATAAGTGTGTCTGTAGTATGCTGATGCTGGAAATGGGCAATCAAAGCTGCCTGGGCCATACGTAATACTAGTCTCAAAAACAGCACCTGGCATGCAGTGGCAAGACCGTATACCCGTTGAGCATCTGCGGTTTGTAGGAGTGTGTTGTTTCTACTCCCACTTTATATTTGTCCCTGGTTCAATGAGTTCTTTGGCTCATTTGCTTTCTGGATGGATTATAACGCTAGACAGAATACGCGCTTCCAAGATCGATGTGAAATCTTCCTAGTGGCAACTATACTATAACCAATATCGAATGATCATGGAAGTTTTTGCATTTATTGCAAATGGTACAAACTTTTGTTATTAAATAATTATTTTCATGGGGTTTTTTTAACGCTATTTTCATTGTTTCAAAACAAAATTCTAACAAATATTATTTTTAATTTAAGTTTTGCGTTTTTGCGTTTTTGCGTTTTTGTTTTGAATTTTCATTTCCTTTAAAATATGAAATGACCATTCTCAGATTCTTATGTAGATACCTCGGTATCATGTCATTTAAGCAATGGATAGAAACTTTCATGATTTACTGAAAATTAATAGAATAATGTCTATAAAGAAGATCCACTAATTAACATTTTCATTGTTTTAGCACCAAGCGACCCATGTGTGGGTTACTGTCATAACAGTGGAACCTGTGCTGTGATGGGTGGCAGACCAACATGCACGTATGTATATCATCACATGTGAAAACATGAGATCAGGCAGGTTCCAAAGATTGTAAATAGTAGTACATAATAAGTATTTCTATATCATTTAAATTTGATTTTATTTTTGAAAACAAATAATTATAAGCAATTCACTCAGCCCATAATGCCACCGGCTGGAATAATTCAATTCAATTCAATTCAATAATTCTTTATTGCTGATGTTTTTACAATAAGGTGGACCAACAATCTAAGTAAACATGTGTTTAGTTAGTTCTTCCATTGGATGCCTGAATTCTGTTTTGAGTTTTCTTTTGTTACTCTATTTGTACTACGGTGTTCTATGGTTACTACAAGGTTACACAATAAAATGAGAGTATGGATGAAATTGGGTATGGGTTGATGGGTATTATACATGCGATGTCATACCTGCGGATGGTTCCAATAAGTATTGCCTTATTGGCAGAATTTCTGATAATCGATTAATTCAGGTGGAGTATTTTTTAAGTATTGTGCAGCTCAGGTGGTATGGTGTCTGGGACAGGGTGTGGCACTAGAACAAGTTACCTCACCCGGCCCAGGGTAAAGTAAAGAGAGGGAGATAGTTGGGGCATGGACAAGGTACTAGAACAAGTTGCCTTCCCATGCACCCGACACCCCCAAGGGGGGTGGGTGGGTGGTACAGTCACTAGAGATGTGATTCAGAGGGTGTGTTTGTGGTTTGGTTTATGCAGGTTTAAAGGGCAATAGGGTTTTTTCGGTGTATTTTTTGAAAGCATGCTTGTCCTCAATGTTGTGCGCCTCAGTGTGGAGTTCATTCCATCGTTTTTGGCATTTGAAGATCATTGAATTATTAATTTTGGATAATTTTGACTTTAGGACTAAAAGGCTTTTCCTACCAGGGGCATGGCTCCTGGTGGCTAGTTTTTTGTCGTCTAAATTGTCTGGATTTTGTGCGAGGTAGAAGGATATGTCCAAGATGTGTTTATCCCTACGTGCCTGTAGGGGCCAAACGTTTAGTATTCTGTGTTCATTGTCAACGTTCTCATATTTTGTTTTATTGAAAATTATTCTGAGGGCTCTATTCTGTTGTGATTGCAATTTCTGTAGCATTGATTTGGGGGCAGAGTCATATATAAAGTCACAGAAGTCTAAATTTGGAAGAATGGCCATTTTATATAGATCATGTTTGGCTTTGGTTGTCCCTCGCCCTGTAGAGTACCCTGATTTTTGCAATTACTAGGTTAAGGGTATTTTTTATGTGTGTTTCTAAGGTTAATTGGTTGTCAAGTGTAAAGCCAAGGTACTTGTATTTGTGTACGTGTTCCAGGGTTGTTTGTCCTAGAGTCAAGTCCTTGGCAAGAGACATTTGATTTTTCAGGGCCGTGTGAGATAGGGCAAAGGATATGATTTTACATTTAGCTGTGTTGAGTGATAATTTGTTTACTGTGCACCAGGAGTGTACATTATTCAGGTCTTGTTGTAAATTGTGATGTAGATTATTGTTGTCTTTATTGTTGTAAAATAGAACGGTGTCATCCGCGTAGTGCTGGATGTGGGCGTGTTTGACCACTGAGTGGAGGTCATTGATGTATATTGTGAATAGTATTGGGCCCAGTATTGTCCCCTGGGGTACTCCATAGGTGACTGTACCCTCTTTAGAGTTTAGACCATTTAGCAGCACAATTTGTTTTCTTTCTGATAGGTAGTTTTTGAACCAGAGTTGCTCCATACCCTGTATTCCGTAGACTGCAAGTTTGTCTAGAAGAGTCTGATGGTGAACTGTATCAAAGGCTTTACTAAAGTCCAAAAATACTGTTTTGTTCATGAGTTTGGAATTTAAATCTGTGTAATCATTCAAATGGTTAAAACTGAGGCTCATTTCCTCCCAATTATACACATGTCACTGTACTCTACAAGAATAGATTGTATTTGTCATATTATTTTGTGTATCAATTAATAAACGTTTCTAATAAAAAAAATTAAAAAAAAAAATTTTCTTTAAGAAATCAGTTTGGGCTTGTTGTTTTGAGTGGTCTGATCTAAATCCATATTGTGATTTGTTGAATAGCTGATTAGATTCGAAGTGGTTATTGATTTGTCCTTGTACTGTTTTTTCTAATATTTTTGCTGGCAGTGAGATACAGGATATGGGCCTGTAGTTATTACATGACATTTTCTCTCCCGTTTTGTATATGGGGGAGACTCTGGCTACCTTGAAAGAGGGAGGAACATTTCCAAGAAGTAATGACAGATTGATAATATGGGTGAATTGATTACATAGTGATAATAAACATGATTTCCAGATCTTTGAGGGAAGGTATTCAATCCCAGAGTTCTGAGATGCATCCATCTTTGTTATTATTTTGCGGACTTCCTGCGTGGAAACTTCGCTGAACCTAAAGATTTTTGGGGAGTTTTGGCTCTCCATGTAGGACAACGGATCTGTTGAACTATGCAGGATTTTACTGGCTAGGTTGGGGCCAACATTTAGGAAAAAGTTATTGAAGGCATCTTGGACTTCAGATGGGTCTAGCATTTGATTGTCTTTTTCAATGTTTATTGACGTAGATTTTTTAGTTTTTTCCGGGCTTATTATTGGGCGTAGAAATTCCCAGTATTTTCTAGGGTCTTTGTCGCAAAATCGCAGGTTTGATTAAATGAAAGCAGCCTTTGCCGATTTGCAACCTCGGTTGGCTCTGTTTTTTAGAATTTTGGCTTGTTTTAATAAATCTGGGTCCCGTCCCTTCCTAGCCAGCCTGAATAACCTATCTCTTTCATTCATTACTGAGATCAGGTCATCCGTCATCCATTTAGGCCTTGTACGGAGGTTCCTGAACTCCTTGAGGGGGCACATTCTATCGAGATACATATTGATGTTATTAAGTAAGAAATTCCAGCAATCTTCTGGGTTGGGGTTGTTATAGAACTCGCCCCAGTCCAGATTTGTCAGAATCTCATTGAGAACTCTCTGATCAAATAGTCGGGTGTTTCTGGCCCAGAAGGTTCTAGTTTCATATCTATTTCTTGTTTTTTTGCGCACCAGAAATATAGGGAAGTGGTCAGACAGGTTGACATTTATAGTACCAGCTTCAGTGACATGTGGGGAGTTCGAGTAGAGGTGGTCTATTATTGTGTTTGATTTCAGAGTTGATCTAGTTGTTTGCTTAATGAATTGTGTTAAAGAAAAAGAGTTTGCCAGGTTGTTAACCTCCATTGAGAGGGTAGAGTTAGAAGATTCTATTGTTTGGTAGTCTAAGTTGAAATCCCCCATTAGGTAGAGTTCCTGGGATATGTCAATTTTGGATAAAATGCTTTTTAATATGTATCTTGGATGCTTTTGCCATTTCGGTCAACACATGTCTCCCAGTTGACTTTGGTTGTAGGCCATTCTCAATGAATGCGAGCATTTTGAAAATGTTGAGGGGCTTGATATATGAAAATTCCATCTTGGGAATCATTTTGTTTACCTAGTAAGTTGATGTAAATCTTTTCTCAATGATTAAGCTAGTTTAAATCTGATGTTCATTCATAATGTTGACCAATCATATAAAGATGCTATTGCAATGTTATGATGCCCTCACCCTCAAATTGCGATGACCGATGCTGTCTGGTGGTAGTAAATGACACAAATTGGGTTAAGTGAATCACTAGTAAAGTTGCTGAATAAGCTCATTATGCTTACCTTAGAATAGCATGGATATAGTCAATATACTGTCTTTTAATTTGGTACATGTATTAAGCCTACAAGAAGCATTAAATGAGGCTTCCACATACAAGGCAACCAACCAACAAATTATGCAGGGACTGACAATCAATACCCTGGCATTGTCGTTCACTGCTGTTGGTCCCTGGTATTTACATGCATAACAAAAATTTCTCATTTGGTCATCGATTGTCAGTCACCTACGGGTGATTGATTGTCAGTCCCCGGCATCCACATGTAAAATAATAAGATAAAACAAAGTAAAACACATGCTTGTAGTGTGCAATTTGCTGTATCAAGTATGGTGAACTATAATAATCTCAAATACCTTTGTTCACAACACCTTTTTTTAAATGAAAGTTTCAGCATGCGGGATACATTTGGCCATTTGATCCATTCACTGAGATATTACATTTGTGTTCCTCAATGGTAGCCATATTTTGACTTAGAAAATAACTTGAAAGAGAAATATTACTGCATAAATAGTTTTCTCACTCCTGAAAACACATAACATAAAAACTGGTGTTACAAAACGATGTGTGGTTAATTGGAGCTGAGCTATGACTTTCTATGTTCATCTCAAAAGTGGTATTACACTTGAGAATCCAGCCAGTAGAAGCCAAAATATAGTGCATTTGGTGTTTGGTGGCAGCCATTTTGAATTTTGCAGCTACCAGCCACCAGGGTTTCCCCCTACTTGTAGCCAGTGTTTTTTTGAAACTGTATGACCTGTTCTAACAGCATACCAAATTTCCAAAAGGTGTCGCAAAGGGCACTATTTGGGTCAAAATAAACAAATACCTAACCGCCTATGAATAAAAAAAAACAATCAGTATTTGGGGTATTTTGGCATAACCAGGAGAAAAGGGTTAATATCTAAAAATGGCTCAAGTGTTGGGGATTGGTCATCCCCCTGAATCATGATTACCTACCCATAAGCTACATAAAAGAGGCAAAGAAAAAAACATTATCCAACAATTCCATGTTAAGTAAAAAAAAATGGCCTTTGGCTCCCAGACTAAGACAACATAACTTGCATACTGTTAAAATGGTAGAAATAATATCCCCCTAGGTTTGAGCAAAAAACAGGAAAAAACAATTAATTTAGGGTGCTGACAAAAATGTAGGGTGCCGACCCTGAATAATAATAAAAATATGTTTAACAGTCTTTCACAAACTTTTCTCCAGGTGTGCGCCGGGTTTCACTGGGCCCACATGTGCGGACACCGTGCCCCCGCCTACTACTGAGGACCCAACCACTACTGAGGCCGAGCCCACTACTGAGGCCCCACCCCTGCCCCTGCCAATCATCTCCATCTCACTGACTGTTATAGGAATGATAATCGCGGCAATAGGCCTCCTTTGCATCTGTATCCTGTGTTGCACAAGGCAAAGAGGGTATGTCATGTTCTTTTGTTGTGTCCCTTTTTACAATAAGAAGCGAGGTAAATTTTATATAATTATCCTGAAACTATCCTGATATCCTGATATTATTTTCCTGAAACACATCACAATTTTGTTATGATGTCACGCTGCGCACAAGTGGCGAGTGATGCACCGGTCACAATAGAAGTCTATAGTAAAGGAACAAGCCGCTAGATGGCACCTGCTTGCTGTTTAGCAGTAGCCAAGCCTATGCACGCCATATTATTATTGTTGTACATTGCTTCTTTGTCATATTTTCAATCAGGATGACAGCTATAGAATTTAAGAATTACACATTTGTCATGTGTTTCAAGAAAATGAGTCACAAGTCGCAAAATTGCTATTTTTCAAAGTGTTTTTTTCACAGGGCCTCTTTGTTTTTAATGGGTATTCCACTGATATTCATATGAATCCATGTAACAAATTCTGTGAAATTGTATTATAATTATATATCCTTGCATTTTGAAGCCATTCATATCAAGTATATTTAGTTATTTTACTGGTAATTACCCATCCAGAAACATTGCAAACATTTTTTTTCAAACAAAAATGTGATGTGTTTCAGGAAAATAGGTCATAAGTCGCAAAATTGATATTTTTCAAAGTGTTTTTTCACAGGATTACATTATTGGAATGTTCAAATTTTTGGGGAGTTAATTACTCATAGTCATATCAATTGATGTCTCAAATTTCAAGACAATCCATGTAATATATCCCTTCGTTTTAAAGGTCCTCATATTGACTACATTTAGTTACTTTACTGTTTATTGACCCCCAGAAATATTGGAAACATTTTTTTCAAGAACGAAAATATCAAACTTAAAATCTAGAAATACTTATTAGATCATTAGAGTGTTTACTACCATTGAAATCGGCTTGATCTCATCTTTCCAAATATCATGATATCTCAAAATGTATTTTTTGCGACTTATGACTCATTTTCCCGGAACACATCACAAATAATATCAAACTTAAAATATAGAAATACTTATTAGGTGTCCTACTGTTTACTATCATTGAAATCAGGTTGATCTCCTGTTTTCAAATATAATGGTATCTCAAAATCAATATTTTTTCGACTTAAGACTCTTTTGCCTCAAACGGATCACATGTTTCATAACCTGCATGTTTTCATGTGTCACCTATAATATGAATATAACAATAATTCCTCTTGTACCAGTTTGTACTGCACTAACTGTATATAGGCCTATGAAGATGGTATTTTTATGGTTTATTTATTGCAGTGGTGGTTTGAAACAATGGTTCCCAAGATCGAGGACATCTTTGCCTTCTCCTTTCCCAGACTGGAGACAGGCTCGGGGAAGAAAAATCCCACCTCGCTTTCGCTGGCCCAGGTATCAACCTCGACCAGTACCAGGCGCAAATGACGTTGACGTATATAATCCATACTTTTGAGAGTTGCAATGCACAAAAACAGTGTTTTTCACAGAGAAATAATGTTTGTCAACTGAGAAGTGCTTTGTTTATACATGATGTACTTATTGTTGTTTATATTTGAAGAAAAGGTGAGCAGCTTGGGAGTGGGTCAGATCGTTAGAAAATGAATAATTCACCTTCACCAACCCTCACAAATAACTCAAATTTAAGACAGAAATCAGCTTCAAAATACAGTTTAATATAGCAGAACAGATATTCTGAATCAACGTTATACAAAATATACCCAGATATACAGGTCTGGGGCCCGTTTCATAACTAATAGTGGAGCGTAGCGGAGTCAACAAATAGTGGAATTCCACTATTCCCTTTCATAACTAATAGCGAGATAGAATTCCGCTAATTTCTCCGCATCTTTTGCGGAATTCAAAAGGGTCCCCGCAACTTTTTTTGTCTTAACTTTACATGAAATAAACACCAAATAAACACTTGTTATCCTTTCTATAACTGTTCATTGCTAGTTATTATATGTTTTAAGGTGAGAAGAAAATATTATTTTAACAATTTTCGACCAGGGTATTCTTGTCATAGTGAAATGAACACATTATACACGTACAATTTATTATGTGAACCTCTATGGATGCCAACAAATTTGTATAAAATATGCATAGATTGTATATGCATAGATTGTGTTTTTTTAGGACAAGATTTTTATTCCGATGGTATGTACAATATAACGAAAAACAATCTCATTCCTGAGAACGTTTTTCCTCATGTCCTGATTAATTATGCTATTAAACTCTTGGCCGTATTTGGTGGGTGAAAAAACGCGTTATAAAAGTGACAGCATCAGTTCATCGAGAATAACACATTTTATATTATAAATTATACATTATAATACAGCTTTTGTTTGTCATATGCTAGAAAATCATCGACTTTATGGACTATGCTAAATATTATGGGTATGAAGGGGTGACTCGATCGGAGGATCGATAGTGATAATGATAATGAGGGTGAAGTGAAAAGGTGATACAGTATCTGACCATAAATAAGCTAGTCTACTGGTGGTGGGTGAGTGAGTGGTATCGATGCACAATAAATCAAAATCAAAAGAGACAAACCTAGGCTTACAAGTCAATACTATATATACATAAATATATCTGTATACATCATTAAAGTACAATATTTTCTGACATTTGACGTATGATTTGGTGTTTGAGTGCAGAGCTAAACACTTTAGATACCTCTAACCGTCTTAGTGATGGATCGAGATTATTCCACTATCTAGCACATTAGTATGCTAAAGATTTCCTATCCTTTTCAGTTCAAGGTATAAAAGCTGTATATTGTCAATTCTATTTCTTTGGCGTCCAGGGCGGTGAACAATGGTCAATTTTCAAATAGGTCTGAATCAAAAGTTATTGTTATATCAGGAAACTAGATGTTTTAAAGGGTTTTTGTGCATACATTGGTTAGGTTATCTCTGGATATTAGCTGAGCTATAGGAGATGGACCAAATGAAGTCCAAAGTATGTATGCCATGCGTATGCCATGTGATTTATTCCAATTCCTGCCAGCTTCACTAAATATGTCTATTCATACCTTGATTTTACTTTCATAATATGATAAATACATATCCGTCTAATTGTCTCAGAGTCAAAGACATTAATTTTGATTAAATCTTGTTTAGATAATAGCTATGGATTCGAAATCAGGGTGTTTCTTTGTGGAAGTCATTCTATATTGAGTAGAAGTTACAAAGTCCCAATTAACTTTATCATATCAATAACAAATGAATATTGTCCTGCTTTTTTTAGGGTTGAGTGTATCCGTTTTAACAGACAGATTTAAAGAGTTTTTCAATACTTTATAAGCTCTTAGCCTAAGGCATACACACGGTATAACACATGAGAAAGACAAGAGCCTTCCGGTTTAACTAAGTTCAAACGGCGGTGGGTTTCTTTTATTATAGTATATGGGTCAGATTTTCAGGAAATATACAATTGGCAGATCTACACATTTAGGAAATTCTGCTAAATTTGGCTTAAAAATTATGAATACCGGGTATATCTGAGTATATTTTGGATCGCATTGGTTTAAAGTATCAGTTCCGTTATGTTAAACTACATTTTGAAGCTGATTTTTGTCTTAAATATGGGTTATTTGAGAGGATTGGTGAAGGCGAATTGTACATTTTCTGAAAATCTGACCTATCTGATCCATAAGTCTATGGATAACAATGTTAGTGTCATCCCTTTATCTTATATAGGTTTCTGTTAAATACAAGAACTAGATATTCATTTCCAATGGAGATTTCTGTTTCATTCTAGGCATATGCACGGTAATGCATATTCAGGCATATGCATGGGATATATTTGGGTTACTTGAAGATATCAAACACATTTAGGTGTGTATATGAAATGGGTCTAATTCTTTTTCTTAAGATATTTAAGTATTGAATATTTGTTAGTGATTTATTGTTTTATATCGAATTATTATGTTAAGAGCAATCGTGGGGTTCATTAACCTTGCCTATATTAAAAAATCTTGCAGAAAGGTCGACTATAATGTATGCCTCATTGCTATTTCATTGATTTGTTGTTGTTACTTTTATTTGGCAAGCAAGGACACTATCAGTGGGTCAAACTCCCTCAGTTGGGAGGGTTTCAAGCCCTAATGGACACGGTGATTACAAGTTTATAGTAGTAACGATCGGCCATTAGGTCAACGATCTAATGGCTGCTCCTATAAAATGCTGGTCTTTGTTATAGAAATAATTCCCGAGGTTTTCTCTGCTCGCGGGTACTGTAGCCGGAGGGAAAGTTTGAGGGTGTAGAAAATATACTGGGTCTTAGGTCAAGAGCAAGACCAGGAGCAACTCTACCAGCGGAGGGGGCGGGGTCTGAGCTGCCCGCCAGGCCAGCTCCTCCAAGGGAGAGTCAGAGGCGACCCTTGTTTTCATAAGCCATATAAGGAGGGGGTCTGCTAATGAGTAATCAACCAAGTAGGGGAGGGTCATTAGGATCCATCTTCATTAAATTATTACAAAGGTTAATTAATAGGAATATTATTGCGCTATTTGGGTGTGTGTTGTTACCTTGATAATTATGCTAATTGGAATTGTTGTACTGGTCTGGCACTCGTAATAATTAATAAGAATGTACGTGTCTCCTGCCTACCTCCCTCCTGGTACAATAAAGTGACCCAAGGAGAGAGAGGGGGCCGCAGCCAATGAGGGGGGCGGGAGGAGAGAACGAGGCCGCCAGGCTAGGATATAAGCTGAGATTTTACCCACATTAAAGGTCGATTATTCTACCAACCAAAGCCTTGACTTCTTGCTTCACAACCTCACAATATATTAATCAATTGCAAGTCTTCCAAAATAGGGCACTGAGGTTTGCTTTAAAGAAACCCCGCACACACAATATTGATCTGTTGCACTCGGAGGCCAGAGTTATGACAGTTAAACAACAAATTTATTTTAATAATGTTAAGTACTATCAGAAACAACTACATGCCCCCTGGGTTGATTGGATAACTAAACGACATGATACCGTATATCATCTAAGAGAGAACAGAGATCTCAACTTTGAAGTGAACCATGGATCCGACGTGTAATAATTATCAAAACTCACTTGCTTATAATGAATGGGATACTCATGTGGAATAGTTTAAACGATAATTTGAAATGCATCAATTGATGACAAATTGATTTTCAAAAGAAGGCTAAAACAAGATATTCTTGCAAATGTCATAACTATACCCGAATTCTAACCCTATTCTATTCTACCTTTAAATTTTGCCTAAAATGACTTCTACCCAGAAGTCTTGTGTTGTACACCAAATTGTATCCACCTATTGTTATTGTTATAGTATGTTTACACACCTGACCACCCAACACAACTCATATATCACCCCCATCTCATCTCATTATTATTATTATCACCACCACTTATTGGATCTGCTATATACAATACTACATGGGTCAGATTTTCAGATAATGTACAATTCACCTTCGCCAATCCTCCCAAATAACCAAAATTTCAGAAGAAAATAAAGTTCAAAATACAGTTCAACCCAACCAAACAGATTGCTAGAATCAATGCAATGGAGAATATTCTCGAATTTACCTAGTATTGACCAAATTGCAGCCTATTTTAGCAAAATTAACTAAATGTGTGCAGCTGCCAATTGTACATTTTCAGAAAATCTGACCCACATAATACCTGCCATATTTGATGATTAATTGATAACAGCGAAAATTCAGGGTAAGGTGGAATACCAGGTTTACCCAAGCCTTACAACGTATTGTTTGGCATATGCCAGCACTTATTTACCTGAATAAAGATATGTTTATAAAAAAAAAATGACATCAACAACTAAATGATTATGTGAGTTTAAAAGTAAACCAAGTCCCAGATGTGGAGTTATTAGTTAAATTAAAAATGAAAATTACTTAAAATGAGAATAATTCAAAAAGGCTTTCTGCTCTGGGAATGGAATTCAAAATGTCCCATTTGAAGTCTAACACTCTAACTACTTGACTATTGAGTCTGGTTAACATATATAAACTATACTGGTCATTGATTCATCACATTTATTGATACACTTGTAAGGTTTACATCAATTCTCCATTGTTGTTATGGTGAAAGTGGAGAATGGGGGCAATAAGTTATGTTTAACGGCCCCTGTGTTAGCTGCAGGGCAATCAATTAATAGAGAGAATGGGACAAGCCGGCAATAATAAAAAATTTATTGGAGGAGATTCTTTTACCTATCTTATCCAGTGGGCCTTATCTCATTTCAACAGGGGGTCTGCTTCAGTTTTAAAGACAAGGTAGATGAAAAAAATGAATAGAAAAAACAAATTCTGTCCTAATGGGATTTTAATGACATTTGCGGTTTGGAGCTTTTCAATGGCATTTTGCAGTTAGGAGCAAGACCCTAGACAAGGTAGATAAAAAAAATGATGAAAAAAAAATTCTGTCCTAATGGGATTTTAATGGGATTTTAATGACATTTGCGGTTTGGAGCGTTTCAATGGCATTTTGCAGTTAGGAGCAAGACCCTAGACAAAATAGCTAAAAAAAATGATGAAAAAAAAAATTCTGTTGTAATGAGATTTTAATGGGATTTTAATGACATTTGCGGTTTGGAGCATTTCAATGGCATTTTGCAGTTAGGAGCAAGACCCTAGACAAGGTAGATGAAAAAAAAAATTCTGTCCTAATGGGATTTTAATGACATTTGCAGTTTGGAGCGTTTCAATGGCATTTTGCTGTACGGAGATAGATAGATTGGGGGATGGTAGGTGGTGATGTGAAACTGAAGTAAATGAATTGATTATTGGACTCCCTTATTGATATACTGTTTGGCCCAAAGTGTTCATTGTAGGATTTCAGTAGGGTTATAATGAACACTTAAGTGTTGATATCACTTGTATGCTTCTGTGGCTGTATGGATGACTTTGGTGGCATGTGATAAAGTAGTTAATCAATCCTTGCTGGTTCGTGAAAGTGTTGATGTGTTGATTACAATGACCTCACACTGACGTGCTCGTTCATTATATACAACAAACAACACTTTCTCTCAGCAAGCAGTGATTAACCATTACATAAAAACCGGTTTTAAAAAAATCATGCCCTTATTCCTTATCTCGCCTCTCTTCCCTCATCTCTCACCTCTCCTCCCTCACATCTCACCTTCCGTCTCTCATCCCTCACCTCTCATCTCTCACTTTTCGTCCCTCTTATCTCACCTTTTGTCCTTCCTCTCGCCTCTCATCCCGCATTTTTCACCTCTCATTTCTCACCTCTCTTCCCTTATGTTTCATCCCTTGTCCCTCATATGTCGTATGAGGATAAATATATCAACCTTCAATTGAAACAATATCTGAGGAAATCAGAATTAAAATACAATATAAATGTCTGGTACACGGTTATCTTACAAGTCGATACCAGTGACCGACAATCGGTCACCCCTTAGCATCTGTCACGGCCTGGTTTTCTCTTTCGGAGGAGCCTTCCTATATTCCAACGTTCTACTATGATTATAATGACATTTTCCGGTTTTAATGGAATTATGATGGCACTTTGCCATTTGAGGCAAGAGGCTTTACCTCCTTTGAAGGGATTTGCTCATCTTTTGGCCTAGACTGATCAAGTATTTTTGAAATGATACAAAAAACTTACTATATGGGTCAGATTGTCAGAAAATGTACAATTGGCAGCTCTACACATTTAGTAAAATATGCTAAATTAGGCGGAAAAATGAGAAATACCAGGTATATCCAAGTATATTTTGTATTATGTTATTTTAAAATATCGCTTCTCCTATATCAGACTGCATTTGAAGCTCATTTCTGTCTTAAATCTGGGTTATTTGAGATGATTTGTCAAGATGAATTGTACATTTTTTGACGACTTCACCCATACAATGCCTAAGGCTTTACTGGTACCTAGTATAAGGCCAGAACTAAAAAAAAAAATAAAAAAAATAAAAAAAATAAAAACTTTAATATAGTTAAGCAATTATTATATCATCAACGCATTATATCATAATCTGTATGTCATATGTGAAGCTTGTTAAAAACAAACTTTTTTAACCAAGAGAATGATATAAATATGCTGAGGGTACCTGGGAAGATTAGCTTTAAGCTGACAGGACGACCCATTTAATCACCTTTTATTTTTAAATAAATTTTATTGCGAAAACTTCTTCAGGCGGACATGATAATCTCATGTTACACAAGATCAAATCGTTAAATAAAAATAGAACCATATGAGGTCAGACATTTAGTATTGTAACATTTAGATAGCTTAGAGTACAGAAAACATGTATTATTTATAGGTCATTCAGCCAAATAATATCAAAGGCTGAGATAGATTTCATAGATATCGAACATATTTCTAAGATATTTTTCAGTTTTTGTTTTTGATTTTGTTTTTCGAGCAATACTATTATTTATGAAGAAATTAAAATACATACATGTATACATAAGTATGTACCATTAAGGCACCTATTATTTATGATGAAGAGATTAAAATACATGTATATGTCCCATTTAATCACTATTATTTATGAAGAGATAAAAATACATACATTAATTACTATTATTTATTGAGTATGATGAAGAGAAATAGTAATACATATAGATCCCTTAATTAGGGCATGACACTTTACCCATATACATGCCAACATTAACCACACCAAAGCACTTATATGGGTCAGAACGTCAGAAAATGTCAGCAGATCTATACATGTATAAAGGGTGGTCTCCACTGACTGCGGTAAGCTCTGCGGTAAGCCTTGCAATGGTTTGTGCTGGTTCTGTAGATGGAAAGGAGTGTCGAGGTCCGGCCTACATGGATCACTTGCCATGTAGGCAAGACCTCGCCACTTCTCACCATCACAGCACCATGGCAAGGCTTACCACAGCTTACCACAGTCAGTGGAGACCACCCTTAAACTCTCGTAAGTTAGGTGGGGTCTCCACTGGCTACGGTAGGCTCTTGTGTTGGCTCTTGTGTAGGCTCTGTAATAGGCTCTTGTGTAGGCTCTGTTGATGGCTTTTGTGTAGGCTCTGCTGTAGGTTCTGCTGTAGGGCCTGTTGTAGGCTCTGTTGTAGGTTCTGTTGTAGGTTCTGTGGTAGGCTCTGCTGTAGGCTCTGTTGTAGGCTCTGTTGTAGGTTCTGCTGTAGGTTCTGTTGTACGCTCTGCTGTAGGTTCTGCTGTAGGCTCTGTTGTTGGCTCTGCTGTAGGCTCTGTTGTAGGTTCTGTTGTAGGTTCTGTTGTAGGTTCTGTGGTAGGCTCTGCTGTAGGCTCTGCTGTAGGCTCTGCTGTAGGCTCTGCTGTAGGCTCTGCTGTAGGCTCTGCTGTAGGCTCTGCTGTAGGCTCTGCTGTAGGCTCTGTTGTAGGCTCTGCTGTAGGCTCTGCTGTAGGCTCTGCTGTAGGCTCTGTTGTAGGCTCTGCTGTAGGCTCTGTTGTAGGTTCTGCGGTAGGCTCTGCTGTATGCTCTGTTGTAGGCTCTGCTGTAGGCTCTGTTGTAGGCTCTGTTGTAGGTTCTGTTGTAAGCTCTGCTGTAGGCTCTGCTGTAGGTTCTGTTGTAGGCTCTGCTGTAGGCTCTGCTGTAGGCTCTGTTGTAGGTTCTGCGGTAGGCACTGCTGTAGGCTCTGTTGTAGGCTCTGCTGTAGGCTCTGTTGTAGGCTCTGCTGTAGGCTCTGTTGTAGGCTCTGCTGTAGGCTCTGTTGTAAGCTCTGCTGTAGGCTCTGCTGTAGGTTCTGCTGTAGGCTCTGTTGTAGGCTCTGCTGTAGGCTCTGTTGTAGGTTCTGCTGTAGGCTCTGATGTAAGCTCTGTTGTAGGCTCTGCTGTAGGCTCTGTTGTAAGCTCTGCTGTAGGCTCTGCTGTAGGTTCTGCTGTAGGCTCTGCTGTAGGCTCTGTTGTAGGCTCTGCTGTAGGCTCTGTTGTAGGCTCTTGTGTAGGTTCTGTTGTAGGCTCTGTTGTAGGCTCTGCTGTAGGCTCTGTTGTAGGCTCTGTTGTAGGCTCTGCTATAGGCTCTGCTGTAGGTTCTGCTGTAGGCTCTGTTGTAGGCTCTGCTGTAGGCTCTGTTGTAGGCTCTGTTGTAGGTTCTGTTGTAGGTTCTGCTGTAGGCTCTGATGTAAGCTCTGCTGTAGGCTCTGTTGTAGGTTCTGTTGTAGGCTCTGTTGTAGGTTCTGCTGTAGGTTCTGCTGTAGGCTCTGCTGTAGGTTCTGTTGTAGGCTCTGCTGTAGGTTCTGTTGTAGGCTCTGTTGTACGTTCTGTTGTAGGCTCTGCTGTAGGTTCTGTTGTAGGTTCTGTTGTAGGTTCTGCTGTAGGCTCTGTTGTAGGTTCTGCTGTAGGCTCTGTTGTAGGTTCTGCTGTAAGCTCTGCTGTAGGTTCTGCTGTAAGCTCTGCTGTAGGCTCTGATGTAAGCTCTGGTGTAGGCTCTGCTGTAGGTTCTGCTGTAAGCTCTGCTGTAGGCTCTGATGTAAGCTCTGTTGTAGGCTCTGCTGTAGGCTCTGCTGTAAGCTCTGCTGTAGGCTCTGCTGTAGGCTCTGTTGTAGGTTCTGTTGTAGGCTCTGCTGTAGGCTCTGCTGTAGGCTCTGTTGTAGGCTCTGCTGTAGGCTCTGCTGTAGGTTCTGCTGTAGGCTCTGTTGTAGGCTCTGCTGTAGGTTCTGTTGTAGGTTCTGCTGTAGGCTCTGTTGTAGGCTCAGCTGTAGGCTCTGTTGTAGGTTCTGCTGTAGGCTCTGTTGTAGGCTCAGCTGTAGGCTCTGTTGTAGGCTCTGTTGTAGGTTCAGCTGTAGGCTCTGCTGTAGTCTCTGCCTTAGGCCTTGTTGTAGGCTCTGTGGTTGGCTCTGCTGTAGGCTCTGCTGTAGGCTCTGCTGTAGTCTCTGCCTTAGGCCTTGTTGTAGGCTCTGTTGTAGGCTCTGTGGTAGGCTCTGCTGTAGGCTCTGCTGTAGGCTCTGCTGTAGGCTCTGCTGTAGGCTCTGCTGTAGGCTCTGCTGTAGGCTCTGCTGTAGGCCTTGTTGTAGGCTCTGCTGTAGGCTCTGTTGTAGGCTCTGCTGTAGGCTCTGTTGTAGGCTCTGTTGTAGGTTCTGTTGTAGGTTCTGCTGTAGGTTCTGCTGTAGGCTCTGCTGTAGGTTCTGTTGTAGGCTCTGCTGTAGGTTCTGTTGTAGGCTCTGTTGTACGTTCTGTTGTAGGCTCTGCTGTAGGTTCTGTTGTAGGCTCTGTTGTAGGTTCTGTTGTAGGCTCTGCTGTAGGCTCTGTTGTAGGCTCTTGTGTAGGTTCTGCTGTAGGCTCTGCTGTAGGTTCTGTTGTAGGCTCTGCTGTAGGTTCTGTTGTAGGCTCTGTTGTACGTTCTGTTGTAGGCTCTGCTGTAGGTTCTGTTGTAGGTTCTGTTGTAGGTTCTGCTGTAGGTTCTGCTGTAGGCTCAGCTGTAGGCTCTGTTGTAGGCTCTGTTGTAGGTTCAGCTGTAGGCTCTGCTGTAGTCTCTGCCTTAGGCCTTGTTGTAGGCTCTGCTGTAGGCTCTGCTGTAGGCTCTGCTGTAGGCTCTGCTGTAGGCTCTGTTGTAGGCTCTTGTGTAGGCTCTTGTGTAGGCTCTGCTGTAGGCTCTGCTGTAGGCTCTGCTGTAGGCTCTGCTGTAGGCTCTGCTGTAGGCTCTGCTGTAGGCTCTGTTGTAGGTTCTGTTGTAGGCTCTGTTGTACGTTCTGTTGTAGGCTCTGCTGTAGGTTCTGTTGTAGGTTCTGTTGTAGGTTCTGCTGTAGGTTCTGCTGTAGGCTCAGCTGTAGGCTCTGTTGTAGGCTCTGTTGTAGGTTCAGCTGTAGGCTCTGCTGTAGTCTCTGCCTTAGGCCTTGTTGTAGGCTCTGTGGTAGGCTCTGCTGTAGGCTCTGTTGTAAGCTCTGCTGTAGGCTCTGCTGTAGGTTCTGTTGTAGGTTCTGTGGTAGGCTCTGCTGTAGGCTCTGCTGTAGGCTCTGCTGTAGGCTCTGTTGTAGGCTCTTGTGTAGGCTCTGTTGTAGGCTCTGCTGTAGGCTCTGTTGTAAGCTCTGCTGTAGGCTCTGCTGTAGGTTCTGCTGTAGGCTCTGTTGTAGGCTCTGCTGTAGGCTCTGTTGTAAGCTCTGCTGTAGGCTCTGCTGTAGGTTCTGTTGTAGGTTCTGTGGTAGGCTCTGCTGTAGGCTCTGCTGTAGGCTCTGCTGTAGGCTCTGTTGTAGGCTCTTGTGTAGGCTCTGTTGTAGGCTCTGCTGTAGGCTCTGTTGTAAGCTCTGCTGTAGGCTCTGCTGTAGGTTCTGTTGTAGGCTCTGTTGTAGGCTCTGCTGTAGGCTCTGTTGTAGGTTCTGCTGTAGGCTCTGTTGTAGGTTCTGCTGTAAGCTCTGCTGTAGGTTCTGCTGTAAGCTCTGCTGTAGGCTCTGATGTAAGCTCTGTTGTAGGCTCTGCTGTAGGTTCTGCTGTAAGCTCTGTTGTAGGCTCTGCTGTAGGCTCTGTTGTAGGCTCTGCTGTAGGCTCTGCTGTAGGTTCTGCTGTAGGCTCTGTTGTAGGCTCTGCTGTAGGCTCTGTTGTAGGTTCTGCTGTAGGCTCTGTTGTAGGCTCTACTGTAGGCTCTGTTGTAGGTTCTGCTGTAGGCTCTGTTGTAGGTTCTGCTGTAAGCTCTGCTGTAGGTTCTGCTGTAAGCTCTGCTGTAGGCTCTGATGTAAGCTCTGTTGTAGGCTCTGCTGTAGGTTCTGCTGTAAGCTCTGTTGTAGGTTCTGCTGTAGGCTCTGTTGTAGGTTCTGTTGTAGGTTCTGTAGGCTCTGCTGTAGGCTCTGCTGTAGGCTCTGCTGTAGGCTCTGCTGTAGGTTCTGTTGTAGGCTCTGCTGTAGGTTCTGTTGTAGGCTCTGTTGTACGTTCTGTTGTAGGCTCTGCTGTAGGTTCTGTTGTAGGTTCTGTTGTAGGTTCTGCTGTAGGTTCTGCTGTAGGCTCAGCTGTAGGCTCTGTTGTAGGCTCTGTTGTAGGTTCAGCTGTAGGCTCTGCTGTAGTCTCTGCCTTAGGCCTTGTTGTAGGCTCTGCTGTAGGCTCTGCTGTAGGCTCTGCTGTAGGCTCTGTTGTAGGCTCTGTTGTAGGCTCTGTTGTAGGCTCTTGTGTAGGTTCTGTTGTAGGCTCTGTTGTAGGCTCTGCTGTAGGCTCTGTTGTAGGCTCTGCTATAGGCTCTGCTGTAGGTTCTGTTGTAGGTTCTGTTGTAGGCTCTGTTGTAGGTTCTGTTGTAGGCTCTGTTGTAGGTTCTGCTGTAGGTTCTGCTGTAGGCTCTGCTGTAGGTTCTGTTGTAGGCTCTGCTGTAGGTTCTGTTGTAGGCTCTGTTGTACGTTCTGTTGTAGGCTCTGCTGTAGGTTCTGTTGTAGGTTCTGTTGTAGGTTCTGCTGTAGGTTCTGCTGTAGGCTCTGCTGTAAGCTCTGCTGTAGGTTCTGCTGTAGGCTCTGTGGTAGGCTCCGACGTAGGCCTGTTGTAGGCTCTGTTGTAGGTTCTGCTGTAGTCCCTGTTGTAGGTTCTGTTGTAGGCTCTGCTGTAGGCTCTGTTGTAGGTTCTGCTGTAGGCTCTGCTGTAGGCTCTGCTGTAGGCTCTGTTGTAGGCTCTGTTGTAGGCTCTGTTGTAGGTTCTGTTGTAGGCTCTGTTGTAGGTTCTGCTGTAGGCTCTGCTGTAGGTTCTGTTGTAGGCTCTGCTGTAGGTTCTGTTGTAGGCTCTGCTGTAGGCTCTGCTGTAGGTTCTGCTGTAGGCTCTGTGGTAGGCTCCGACGTAGGCCTGTTGTAGGCTCTGTTGTAGGTTCTGCTGTAGTCCCTGTTGTAGGTTCTGTTGTAGGCTCTGCTGTAGGCTCTGTGGTAGGCTCTGTTGTAGGTTCTGTTGTAGGCTCTGCTGTAGGCTCTGCTGTAGGTTCTGCTGTAAGCTCTGCTGTAGGCTCTGATGTAAGCTCTGTTGTAGGCTCTGCTGTAGGCTCTGCTGTAAGCTCTGCTGTAGGCTCTGCTGTAGGCTCTGTTGTAGGTTCTGTGGTAGGCTCTGCAGTAGCCTCTGCTGTAGGCTCTGTTGTAGGTTCTGTTGTAGGTTGTATGTCATCATTTCAAGGCTTACCGCAGAGCTTACCGCAGCCAGTGGAGACCCCACTTTAGGCTGAATAATGAAGAATACTGGGTTTATTAGAGTATATTTGGTTTTCTGTTGGTTTATTTGAGAGGATTTGTGAAGATGAATTGTACATTTTCTGAGGATCTGAAGCCCCCCCATGTCACCCCCTAACCCTTCACACCCACCAACACACCCACATCTAGCCCCTACACACAGTTACACAGCTACTGTCCCACCCTCTCAACCTCCCCACACCCACCCAAACACACACACACATCACTCTCCCTCCTACGGACCAACCTTCCCACACCCATCACACAACCATCACACACCTAGGAAATTTGTACAAATTAGCTCCCCACCCCTACACACATTGTATATGGGTCAGATCTTCATGAAATGTACAATCAGCAGATCTATATGTTTACTAAATTTTGGTAAATTTAACCAATAAGTACATAACTTGAGCAGTTAATATGGTTTTAAGGGTGAAGACAGCAGAAATTGTACAAATTCACTTTCACCAATTCTCTCAAATAACCCAAATTTCAGACGAAAATAAAGTTCAAAATTCAGTTCAACTGGACCAAAAAGATTGCTAGAATCAATGCAATGCAAAATATATTTGAATTTACCTAGTATTGGCCAAGTTGCAGGCTAATTTAGCAGAATTATCTAAATGTGCTGCCAATTGTACATTTTCTGCAACTCTGACCTACTGTACGCATCTCCGCACACCACTGCCCATGCCGTCTCCCACCACGCAACTCAATATATCTAATCCTCAGCATATATAAACATAACAAAAAACATGTGTTCTCCACGCTAGAGTCGGTCCAACTACACCTCCGCCCTTACAGGGGTCAGATTTTCAGAAAATGCACAATCAGCAGCTCTACACATTTAGTAAACCCTACTAAATTAGGCTGAAAAATGGTCAATTTTAGGTATATCTGAGTGTATTTGGTATTGGGTTAATTCAAACAATCTGTTTAGTTGTCTTGCACCTTCAACCTGATTTTTGGCTTAAATTTATGCTAATTGAGAAGATTGGTCAAGATGAATTGTACATTTTCTGAAGATTTCACCCAGTTACAGACATATGAGGACATAAGGAGACTCTAAACACCTTACATTCAGTGAAAGCTCCTCCCCACTGCTAGCCGAGGGATTATATCTAACGCATGTTTTATACACCATATATACCTGCCTGGTGTTATTTAGTGTTATTTAGTGCATCTATCTGGAATCATCCTTAAGTCTTGGTACCTACGCCATGCTGCTTTACCTTCTCCTCATAGCTTTACTTCTTCCAGGGAGTCTGCAATTTGGTGAGTATTGTGATTTTTTTAAGGTTAAAGATTTATTTTGTATACCCTGCAAACTGGGCTTTTTCAATCTTAAACCTTACACAATACGACAACCTTATTTTAACTGATAAAGTGTGTTTCATTTTATCAAGATCATTTCCTTGAATTTTATTATTTTTTGGTGATTTTCTAATTTTCTATACATTTGTTATTTCTCTCCTGTACTTGACCCGACGTATATCACTCCACTGGACTAGATAGTTTTTGATACAATCTCTATTATGTTGAAATTATTTGTTAATTGTACTCTAGCTAAATAATATTTTACTACACAATAATTTATCCTAATAGCGCTACCACACTATAAGTTATTCTTATTAGAGTGGCAATGTGGCTGGTTATTGATTTAATCTTTAAAAAAAAAGTTTTCATTCAACTTAACCTGCCATTGAGGCTCTTGCAATTCTAATGATCCGTCAATCAGGTCTCTTGTATTTTGTAATTGTTTCTTTGTGATTTTCTATTATTTTAATTCTTTTTATTCAATTCATCAACCAATTGATATTTAACAAGTGATAGTGAAAAACACGAATCCGCCTTGCGGATGTGTTCTTCCATTACTGTTGATACCATTAAAATAAATTCTGCTTATTATAAGCACAAATTATAAATAAATAACACTGTTATACATAATCACATATCATTTACATAATTATTCAAGTCTCAGTTCAAATTCTCCTTCAATTTATATTCCGAGCCATGCATGTTGGGAATGAGTAAATCACAAAACTTTTTTTGGTGGAAACCCATTCAAGTGACTATTCACGCATACACATTAGCAAGGTATAGGGTTGATGGTTTGGCTACTTTCAGATGTATGGTTCCTTTGTGTACAATTGTAGGTGCAAATAGGTGATATTGAATTGAATTGAATTTATCAGAAGTGACACCCTGCACCACCCTCTTCCACCACAGATGTGTAACATCATATAGCAATTATATAGAAGACATTTACACCATCGACCCAACCAAGGGTGTGTCCATAGGGGCATTGTAAAGTCTCAATATGCTGTGGAATACTGGAATGTTCCTCAAAAACACAGCAAGCTGTAAAGATGTGTATTAATTAGCCATGTTGTCAACTGACTTAGATATTTCAATTAGGCCTCCCACCCTTTAATTGATCATATCTAAGTTAATCAATTCCTATCTCTTATATCTACTTACAAACCATTCTATCATTCATTGGAGACATCTATATCAGATTACCTTGAGGTTTGTCATTCCGTGTCACTAAGTGTCCTCCGTACGGAGAGGAAAGAGTCATTGTTGGGTCATTTTCCTCACCTTCACCAAAGACTCCTGAGGAACTAAACTTATAGCCTTCTGGTATAACTTCTATAGATGTCTCCAATGAATGGTAGAATGGTTTGTAAGTAGATATAACAGATATAAATACTTAAGGAACAGGTTGTTTGAATTAAAGCCCAAACGCTATTTAGGAAACCATAATTTTTTTTTTGCAATTAGCAAAAACATTGTAGTTTCAGAGTATTTCTGCAGCATTATAATGGTCGACATCATTAGTTACCACCAGAAACATAAGAAAAGAAAGTCAGTTTCTCTCTTACAAGGAGGCAGCCATCTTGGTGACCAACAGCGCCACTAGTGGTAATTTACGTTTGTTGATGACGTCACTGAACCACTAGGTGTGACTGGTCACTCTACTCGGTGCATACATGTAAACAAACCTTGAACTTACAAGTGCTTAGTTTAAAGCATTGATATATACGTAATTATATGATGTATATACAGTGAGAATATTTGGATATTCATATTAGTATATATACAAATTATAAATATGCCTAAGTCACCCAAGATACCCCTTATTTGTGTGTGAAAATCTCTACCTGCTACTCAGAAACTTGATGACGTGCATACCAAAACTTTTGATACTTGCTATATCTAAGTATATTTTGTATTGCCTTGATTAAAAAAATCTGTTTGGTTATGGTAAACATAATTTTGAACTTGATTTCTGTGTTAAATTAGGGTTATTTGAGAGGACTGACGATGTCGAATTGTACATTTTCTGACGATCTGACCCTTATACGCGTAGATAGCATCATTTATAATTTAATCTGACATATTCTTGAGGTTGAACATTTTTAACCTACACTAATAATTATTAGTAGGAAGACAACATCCAAAGAAAAAGCCCATTAGACTTTTATAAGCTTTCCATCATTCCTTGTACAAGGAAAAAGGTCAGATCTATGTGAAGGTAATTATTTGAAGTTTATTGCTCTCTCCTAGGGAGTAGAATAAATTATTAACACAACATTTCACATATCATTACATCAGAATCCAGAAGAATAAATATTAAATTTAATCAATACAAAAATAATTTCGTCCTAAATATCCCCTGCAGTTGCATAATTTTGATGGAACATGAATTTTGAAAGAGAAATAACATATTTCAAGGCCAAGAGAATTCATCATGACCGCTAAAGGTCATATTGCTTTTTGCAAATGACTCTGAGAAAAATGGTCTGACATCTTAGATCAAATACAATTAATTTTAGGGCACATTATTTCCTATCGATTGATACCAGTTGCTTGATTCTACATTCAGTAAAAAATTCTGTTAATTAGCAGCCCAATTTAGCGAAGTCTATAAATCTGTAGAGCTGCCAATTGTATATTTTCTGAAAATCTGACCCCATAAGCATCACAACATGTTACAGATTACGGACACACAATTCAAAAGTAATTTGTTGAGTACTTTTTCTGGACAAACTAGGGAACTCAGAACTACCCGGTATTCAAATACTCTATGGGTAAAATCGCCAGAAAATGTACGATTCATTTTCATCAATCTTCTCAAATAACCCAAATTTAAGAATATTGAAAATTAGGTTCAATATTCAGTTGAACATTACCAAACATATTGTTAGAATCAAGGCAATCTCAAATATTCTCAGATATATCTAGCATTGACCATTTTACAGTCTAACTTAGCAGAACTTACTAAATTTGTAGATCTACCGATTGTACATTTTCTGAAGATCTGACCCTTATACAGGGGAGTATAGCTAATGATATCTATATATTATATATATATGAGAAGTATGAAATTAAATACACATTTTAATATATAACTGCTGATACATTACACTCGTCAGGTAATTGGAAGGTAATAACCTAACACATAGGGAGACACTATTTCTCGTCTAGAATATAATTGTGTGCACAAGAATGTACATGAGGGCAATTAGAGTGAATAAGTAGGGTAATGGTAGTGGTAATTAGAGTTTCAGCATAGCACCAGTTATAGGGGGAGTGGAAGCCAAAGGCTGATCCTACAGGACCATGCTTGTCAGGGTTGTGTTGTAGCTACTGAATACCAGGTGGCGCTGTGGTGCTGTTGTTAACACTATTTAATCATAAATCAGTAAACAACAGCTAAGTTGTGCCGTCAGCATACATAATCTTTGACACATTGGTAGCCCAGGTAAATTTAATTGCCTTTTCCTAGCAACACTATAACAGTCACATACTTAAAAATAGCTATACAATTGTTGGCTATTGGATGGGGCTGGGGATGAGTGGACCTAATTCGCCGTAGCATAGAAATAGACACACATGTCTATTTCTATGAGTCTAATTATTAGACAGTACAGTATACAGGTATACAGGTATACAGGTATACAGGTATACAGGTATACAGGTATACAGGTATACAGGTATACAGGTATACAGGTATACAGGTATACAGGTATACAGGTATACAGGTATACAGGTATACAGGTATACAGGTATACAGGTATACAGGTATACAGGTATACAGGTATACAGGTATACAGGTATACAGGTATACAGGTATACAGGTATACAGTATATAGGTGGTACAGGTGGTACAGGTGGTACAGGTGGTACAGGTGGTACAGGTGGTACAGGTAGTACAGGTGGTACAGGTATTAAATTGAAAGAAATATTCATGAATTTTATGGATAAAGATACTGAATCATAGGGAAATACATCTGACTGCCACCCATAAGCATATCATTGATTATCAACACGAAAAATCTATACAAAAAGAACCTGACAACCAGAAGTCATGACAAAGGATGCAAAGTTCTCAAAACCCTAGCTCCCAAAACTACAAAAATCCAAATTTCAAACATTTAAAAAAGGTAAGTAAATGGAACCTGAAGACTGAGGTAAATGAGATTGAGGACCGGTAACCTATCGAAAAATGACCCCATCTAAAAGTGATTCAGGGGTTCATTTTCAATGTGGAACACTGACCCGGGGGTCGTTGTTCAGCACTCAAAAAGTGACCAAGTCAGTCATGTCATTACCCTTTATTATACATGCATTGCTCTGAAAACAACATATCTAGTGTACTTTATGTGCATTGCATAGTTCACTAGTGATTTATATCGGGTTGTCATAGCAACCATTCTGTTTTTTTACTAGAACTACGGTAAAATTCAAATTTATGACTCAATTAATTTCTATTTTCATGATTGAAAGCCTGTATAATAAATCTGTTAACTAACTTGTTGGTTTCAGTCACTTAGAATATTACACTTGCTGCTATGTAACTCATGCAATATTCACGCTCCTTCAACCAACTCGTTAGTTAACCTGTTTATACATTATGGTTTCATCTCAGTTGGTGTGTCATCGAAAACTGACCCCCGCCTTCCATGCTATCATTAGTTCATACCTTTGGTATAATAACACTCGGGGGGAGGGCAATTTCCATGGGGTGGGTCATTTTCTGATTGCCAAAATCAACCAATGGGTCACTTTTCGATGGGGGTCACTTTTCGATCTGACACTGACACATGCCTAATACTGAAATTGATGTAAAATGAGAGGTCAGCATATTACACTCCCCCCTGACTCAAACATCTTTTGGAACCTGAAGGCTGAGGAACATGGAGGTGCATTAGAAGGAAATACACTCTCCTTCCACTTCGCTTGAGTAGTTAGTCTACCACATCTTTTTTTAAACATATTTACACCGCCATTTAGTGATAAGGATATACAAGGCAAATACTGCTATATCACCATTATGCACAGTTTTTTTTAATATCATCCTGGAGGTGGACTGGAGTACATGGATTGATAACAAATAGGCAAAAGTAACCCAGGGACGATCTGTCATCCCACATTTCCCGCGATAGCGATTTAAGTGAGTGAGCGTTAGCGAACGAACGGAATTGTTACCACAACTAAGTGAGGATCATAACTAAGTGAGGATCTCACAGTCCCACACTATCATACTCATAAGCACTGTCATCGGCGTTTTCAATCAATTTCAGACCTTTTCTCACCTTTAAATCTTATCAAAACAAAGCTACGCCTTGACAACTTCGAAAAACATGAAAGGATTTTAGTTTATTTCATTTGATCAATATTTTACTGCTATTCCTGCATTGACACACACACACCGATCTACTGATCATTTTGTTGTCAGTTAGCTGCTCTCACAAACGCCTTTCGTTTGGTTATTTTCTACCTACACCTACGATCAATTATAAGGTAAACTAAGTAGAGAAAATAAGTTACTGGCTTATTTTCCTTTAGCTATGGTCAATTAATATTATGTGTATTTTTTGTGCAGAAGGAATTATTTAAAAAGAAATATAAAAAAAAACCGATCAGGTGTGGTGCGCAGCTCTGGATTAGTATTCGCTGAACCAGAGCCGGGCGCCACGGCTGTCAGGTATACGAAAACTGGGGTTGAGTAGATTATATGAGTTGCGAGTTGCAATGGTGAACAACCCAGGGAATTGGTGTGAGAGTTGGTGTGAGAGCTGGCGAGGTCCATTAGGTCCTGTTGTTGTCTTTGTTCTTGATTAGATAAGCTAAGTTCCCATAGTCGCTTAAGATTGTCAATCAGACATTACACAGGACTATTTTATTCATTAAGTGCGGGTAATACAGTGGGGAGCGGGTAATACGGTGGGGAGCGGGTAATACAGCGGGCGTATTACCCGCTCTCCTTGATATGACGATCAGTGCTTAAGCAAATGGGAGGATCATACCTCTGGAAAGGTATGATAATACTCATTATAACCCTAAACCTAATCTTAAATTAGTGGTCCTAAGTCAGTGTAGGTAGTAGAGGTATAACATTGGTAGTCTGACGCCTCGTATTTAGTCAGTACCGTCTATTGTCTAGCATTGTCCATGATTTTCTGCCAGGGGCTGTTAGGTGCAGTGCTACTACTATGGAAGGAAATAAGCGGTGCATGAGTAATAGTAATTAGTAATTAGTGTAAGAGGAAAGATGATAGTTGTTAATCTACATGATAGGATCAGTTATTCTGTCTGTCCATAGCAGTGTGTTTTAACTGTTTGGTATATATTGCGTTCAGTCCTGGGGAGTTCCTGTGGTCGTGGGATGTTCATTTTCATCTGGGGGTTTCCCCCTTGTGTGCGATTTGATTCTGTGTCTGAAATGTTTGTGGCATTCTATGTTATTCATGTCTTGAAGAAAAGATCTGTCTTTACTTTAAGTGTATCTTTACTTTAAGTGCATTGCCGGCATTCAAAAATACATTAGTACTCTCAAAAAGCCAGCAAGATTATTACACAGTTTGAATACATATGTTAAGGCGTCTCCACTGAAATGAAAAATATGAATATCAGCTCATGATATTTTGTTAGTCTGACATCCTTGCATCATGATTTTTATGGAAAACCATAATTAACTATAAAATCCCACAATTATGAGGTTAATGTTCACACAGCAACTTATAGTATGTATAGGCCTACATGGTAAACTTCACAAATATGAATCAGGGCCAGTATATTTTGTGTGAACAGATTCTTTATTGCATTGCTTACAGTCACATTAGAGTGTCAAATATTAAATACAGGTTAACTAACATGTTAGAGTGTGAATATTGCATGAGTTGCATAGCAACAAGTGCAATATTCTAAGTGACTAAATCCAACGAGTAAGTTAACAGATTAACAGATGTTGTTTTTAGACCAATGCATGTATAATAACATGTAATAATAAATATCCATGCAACAAAAGGGAAATACCCTATCAGTTCTCTGATTGGGAAAGCTGGTTTTCATTGCTATCCCTCAAAATAAATATTTTAATCAATTAATTGATTGATACTTTATTTTGTCTTAGTTTTACATAAGAAGTTGACAAAATAATATATTGCCGTTACCAAGTCCCAGTATATAGTCTAGACCAGGAGGGGAGTACATGGGTCAGATGTACATGTAGATGGGTCGGAAAATGTACAATTCACCTTCACCAATCCTCTTAAATAATCCAAATTTAAGACAAAAATAAAGTTCAAAATACAGTTCAACCTAACCAAACAGATTGCTAGAATCAATGTAATGCCAAATATAGTTGGATTCACTGAGTATTGACCAAACTACCGCCTAATTTAGGAGTATTTCCTAAATGTGTAGAGCTGGCAATTGTACAATTTCTGAAAATCAGACCCACATGACATTACAAATGCAGTAAAAGGTAAATATATATACATTATTAATATTACATTACATTAGATTTACTGTATATTTACACATAAGTACATGATATATTTAACAAATGGTGAATACTGGGTACATTGGAATATATTTAATTCTCCCCTGTTTCACATAATCTGTTTAGTTATGTTAAACTGTATTTTTGGATCTCATTTATCTCTTTAATGTGGGTTATTTCAGATGGTTTATGTAGGCAAATTATACATTCTCCCTCTTATTCGTACGAAACGGCGATAACCTCACAGTAGGGAATCATCATTATAAATTAGGCGTGTCTCTTAAAACCATCCAAGCGTTCTTTCTAGGCCGTGAACAGTATTTTTAATTCTTTGGTGTTTTACTTTAAAGTTGCAAATTTACTCATATTATGATAAGGACTGACTTTATCAATATTCTGCTACTGTTATGTTTACATAAGAGTTACTTTCATTATGACTTAAAGGACTGGATTTATCAATATTCTGCTGCTGTTATGTTTATACAACAGTTACTCATATCATGACTTATAAGACTGGATTTATCAATATTTTGCCTAGATTTATTAATATTCTGCTGCTGGTATATGTTTATACAAGTATCACTCATATTATTAGGATTTTATTTCAGTAGCCTTTTAGCAAAAACAACTGAAAACAATCATTCAAAACTTTGATCAAAGACTTTTTACCTTCTCAGTTCCTGAGAAGGTTAGTGGATTGAGTACCATTCTGTCAATCATCTTTTTATTGTTTAAATCGCACATAAATTTGTTAGCTGATTGTGGGATTGTGGGATGTGTGAGGTAACAATCAGTGTGAAATCATCTGTCTGATCAGTTTGCATGTTTGCAAAAGGCTTATCTACTCCACCCATTTCTCACATCGACCATACACCACTCTACCCTGCCCCCCTCTGGTTATTACATAATAAGACAAACCAGGCCTGCCCCTAACCCAGTCATAGTTGGTTGCCCACGCCCTCCCTTGCCTTCCAGCTCCCTCCCTCCCTCCCTCCCTTCCTCCCTCCCTCCCTCCCTCCCTAGCCTTCCACCCATTACCCCCATCTCTGTTTCTCTCTCTCACTCTGAGTGCTGTTTTACTGCATTCTACTAATTTTAGAGAGATGCACTTGAAAAACCCAAAATCATAATTACTTTAACAGACCTTTTACTGACCTCAGGAACCCTATATATGACAGTATATACCCTGTATATGACAGTAAATATTCTGCATTTTCAGTTTAAGAAAGACTAAATGTCAGTAACTATGACTTGACATCGCGCACAAATAATTGATCCTGAGAAGTTGTTTCCTTTTGAAACGTACAGGGTATAAACAGTAAGTTAAACTGATTATGAAGTTAAATAGAAAAATAGTTGATTAACATTCATAGTTGATAATCATTGATTAACTTAATAATTAGTAAACTTATAACTTGTTTATTAGGTGGAAAAGAGTTGAAAAAGAAGTAGAAAATATTCGGTTCTCGACCAAGGTTAAATAAAGCTAGTGAAGAAATGCGAGACATTCTTCGTAATAATTAAGGGTCAGTCGTTGGGCGAGAAATTAATCAATGCAACACACAGAGATGTATGTTTCAGGTCAGTAGGATCACTTAAAAGAGGTCAAACTCATCACTGATCTTTATTCTTATACTAGACAGATTAGAACGAATACACTGGTCATCACTGATCTTTATTCTTATACTAGACAGATTAGAACGAATACACTGGGCCTGCGCTGATTGGCTTAGGTCTCGCTGGACCAATTAATCAACAGGTTAGATTAGAGATCCAATCAGCCACAGGATAACAATGACAGGAAAATGCCACTCTGACCAATCTCTTTGGGTGGTGACCAGGTCACGGGGTTATCTCCCCTCTCCCTCCCGCTCTTTATCCATACTCCCCCTCCCCTGACCTGGCGGTCAGTCCCTCTCCTCCCTTCCCATGTGATCGACTTTGAGATAACGGTCAGACCTGGACCTCACCTGTACCTCTGGACTTTGGAATGATAAGAAATCCGCGAGTGTTGTGGCGGTAAGAAAGTGTATGTAGCCTTCTGGCCGGTAGGGGCGTGACAAATGTGTGGCTGAATGAGACTACTTTAACTTAAAAATTAGACAATTTATGCTTGTCAATTTTACACTAGGATTACGGAACACTGACTTTAAAAGTATGTTTCAACCTAAAGGGGTTTCACCATGATTTTCAGTGGAATATCTTTTTTTAATAAAATTTCCACGTTTGTGATACATTTCATACCGAGAAAATATTGAAAATTCGACTAGTAGAACTTCATTATGAAAAAGAAAAGTAAACTAATATCTTTTTTCAATGTACCCACATAACCAATGCTCTACATTACATGTATACACTTCATCTTGAAGACAGCAAAATCATTGATCATTTTAAGCGTTTACAAAAATATAATAATGTCAGCATTAGACCCGATTTGCCCCCGATTTGGGTCTCCGATGAATCCTATGGTTTCATTTCAAATCCTGGTTTATGTTTTTGAAATAACATCAACAAGGATTGGAAATCCTAAACCACCATATGGGTCAGATTTTCAGAAAATGCACAATCTACAGTTTTGCACAACTCTCAAATTCTGCCTAATTAGGGCAAAAAATGAAAAGTACTGAGTATATCTGAGTGTATTCTGTATTGTGTACATTCAATAAGCCTGTCTGGTTATGTTGATCTGTATTTTGAACCTGATTTTGCAAAGCGAGTAAGTCTAGGTCGGATATCCATATATTTAGGCAGCAAGTAAATAGGGGATTTGCAAGTCTCACTGGGCATGTCTGTTACACTGGATCTGGGATGGATTCTGAAGAAATCTGATATACAAATATTTGACAAAATTTGTATTGAAAAATTGCAAGAATGTTTTCACCAATATCATAGCTTTTAGAAATGATCCATGAAACCCAAGTGCATGATGGGAAAGATGGAGACTTATGTTATGGAAATATATGTAATACATGGATATTGAAATTAGACCATTGATATTACATGGTGAACATGGCATATTTTTTATAGATTTTAGACAGTACCATTAGTCCCATAATTCCATGCGAATCATGATTCAAAATGGCGGCTATGCAAATCCCCTATTGAATGTCGGATTCAGATGCTTCCTAGAGTAATCTAAGCACCAACTTCATCCAAATACCAACGTGTTATGGACTATGAAACCATTTTCAAACATTGAATTTGCAAAAAAGGATTGTGTGTTAGACATTTAGATATAGATTAGATTTAGACCACCCCTGTATTAAGACCAGTTTCTCTCAGTCCCAAATTGCTTTCCACTTATTAGATTAGCCCCTCTAATGAGACCACCTCGCTATGAGACCACAAATTGTTCAGTCTCAATAGAGAGGTTCCACTGTATTCTGTTTGCTTGCAATCATTTCTTTTAAAACAGAAGTTTCCCTGACCCAAGTCATGTCATTCCTGCATTGACACCTGAGAATAGTATGTGAGATTTTTGAAAATGTTTATTTCGAATTAGTAGTACAATGGGACCTAGGCTTGCTATTTACAAAATGAACCTTAGATGACTTAAAATGCTTTCTATTTATATAATTAAAGGCATACAATACTAATAAACTCATTGGCTTAACATATTGCACTCTTTGCTTTACAGCGGGGTTAATAACCACATATAACAGAAATGTACAATTACCAAGAAAGCTTACACAGAATAAATACCAGACCGTGTCTACACTAATAAATCCCTCCATACATCCACGCAAATAATGGATTATTTATTGCAGTCTACAAAGTGTAACATAAAGATTGTACTTAGCTCAGCGCAGGGAAATTACATACAATTATATTGGGGTCATATTTGTAAAAAGAATGTTCAATTCACCTTCACTAATCCTCTCAACTAACTCACATTTAAGACACATGTAAGCTTCAACCTACAGTTTAACAAAGCAGAACAGATATATCAAAACAACATAACACCAAATATACTCAGATATACCCAGTATTGATAATTTTTTAGTCAAATTTAGCAGGATTTTCTAAATGTATACAGCTGGCAATTGTACATTTTCCAACGATCTGACCCATTTGGTGTGGTCACTAAATCCATATTATATTAATACACTTGATATGAACACTCATGTTTAGATTGGTCCTGGGTATGACCATAGAGTGCCTTTTCTGTCTTTTTTACTCTGTCTTTCTCTCCCTTCTTCTCTATCTCTATTTCCTGGGTATGACCATAAACTGCCTCCCTCTCAGCTCTCACACCCTTGATATAACCATATAAAATGTGTTGATAAGGGCGTAAAGCAACCAATCTCACTCTCTCACTCTTGTTTAGATTGAACATTGCATTGCAATGAAAACAATTATAAAGGTGGTTCATGGGAATTCTACCAAAAACTGCAAATAAATTGAGTTCATTCTTATTGTATGACTTAATGGGCACGCCTTGGAATTTTCCATGAAGGGAGTAGCCACAGAAATGTACCAAAACAATTTAATAGGATTTTGAAAGGAAGACATAGCCACTGTCAGCCCACGACCAACCACACCCAACCAACATACTAAGGTCATCTCTACTCTTATAGATTCGTCCGATGAAATATGGCTGCAAATGAGACAATTTTTAAGAATAGAACAAGGTGCTAGTGATTGAATATTTATTTGATTTGATTTTTTCATTTCAAAATCTTTTATTTATCAAATAGGTTACTGGAGTGAGACTCCATACATTCCAGCTGTTACTGCGATGAAAGATTTAGAGTTTACTAAAAGGGAACTACACAAGTTTAAGTTTTAAATTTAAATTCAAATTCAAATCCACCCTCTTCATTAATGCTGAGTGATGGAGGTGCCATAGTATACAGGATAGCATAGTTTTGTTTGGGCTATCATCGACTGTTGATAGAGTTTTGTCGTAATTTCCTATTTAGAATATAAGAAGAGAATGGAACGACATGAGCTCTGTCTATTAATTGGATATTTAGTGTACTTTATTATACATGCATTGCTCTGAAAACAACTTATCCTAGAGTGGTTTACGCTTAGTGCATATTTCATTAGTAATTCACTTGGGGTTGTCATGGCAACCAATCTGTTTTTTAATAAGATTCCCGGTAAATTTCAAATTAATGACTCAATTGTTTTCTATTTTTATGATTTTCACTAACTTGTTGGTTTCAGCCACTTAGAATATTGCAATATTCATGCTCCTTCAACCAACTAGCTAGTTAACTTGTATATATATATAAAATGCCCCAGCTTGTTTCAGCCACTTAGAATACTGTATTGCACTCATTGCTATGCAACTTGTGCAGTATTCACACTCCTTCGACCAACATTAGTTAACCTGTATCTATTTTCAGGGAATAGAACGAGGTGCTAGTAATCGTATATGTATTGTACACTATTTTCAGGAGATAGAACAAGGTGTGACTAATTTAATATTTTATTGTAGAATATATTCAAAGATTCATTGGATGGCATTTAAAATAACAAATTCAAAAAAAATTCAAACTATTGGCAACTTATTTTATTCTCTATTTGCTATATGCCCGTGGAAAAAAGTAGTATATTGAATTAAATATATCCTTGCATTTTGAAGGCCTTTGTATGGAATATATTTAGTTACTTTATTGGTAATTACCCATCCAGAAACATTGGAAACTTGTTTTTTCAAAAATAAAAATATCTAACTTAGAATATAGAAATACTCATTATGTGTCCTAGTGTTTACTATCATTGGAATCAGCTTGATCTCCTCTTTTCAAATATAATGATATCTCAAAATCCAAATTTTGTGACTTATGACTCATTTTTCTCACGTATAGTTAAATGATAATCATAGTTTAACAGTTTCTCATGAAATATTCTATACCATACAGCAATAGATGGTAGTATATTACTCCAGTTACTAGAGAACTTGCTATAGCGACTTGGTCAAACATCAGTCAACATTGATGGTAGCCTACTAATCCACCAGATAATGGAGGACCAGCTGTAAGATATTGAAAAGAGCAGCCTTGAAAATAAATATACAACAATAGATATAGCTGTCTGGTTAATATCATGAAATAGTAGGGCCTAGCACCTGCTAGCCTGTTTCCTCAGAACAATAAATGGTAGTATACTACCCCAGGACTTAGTGTAAGACCAGCTATAGGAGCTGAACTAACCAGCCTGGTAAAACATCATACAGCAATAGATGGTAGTATACTACCCCAGGAGTCAGTGGAAGACCAGCTATAGTAGTTGAACTAAACAGCCTGGTAAAACATCATACAGCAATAGATGGTAGTATACTACCCCAGGAGTCAGTGGAAGACCAGCTATAGTAGTTGAACTAAACAGCCTGGTAGACATTATACAATAATAGATTGTAGTCTACTACCCCAGGAGTCAGTGGAAGACCAGCTATAGTAGTTGAACTAAACAGCCTGGTAAACATCCTACAGCAATAGATGGTAGTATACTACCCCAGGAGTTAGTGGAAGACCAGCTATAGCAGTTGAACTAAACAGCCTGGTAGACATTATACAATAATAGATTGTAGTCTACTACCCTAGGAATTAGTCGAAGACCAGCTATAGGAGCTGAACTAAACAGACTGGTAAACATCCTACAATAATAGATGGTAGTATACTACACCTGGAATTAGTAGAGGTTATAACCATCTTATGCAGAGATTAACAGAATTAATAGCCTTCATATGAACTGTTTGTGTATAATCTCGAGGCGAAGCCAGGAGATTAATCAATGTACCAGTAGCCCCTCAATGAAGCTTATTTACTATTTTACATCTACATTTATCCCAACATATTTTGAGTACATGGGTCAGATTTTCAGAAAATGTACAATCGGCAGCTCTACACATTTAGGAAATCGTGCTGCATTAGGCTGAAAAATGAAGAATACCAGGTATATCTGACTATGTTTGGTATCCGTTGATTCATAGTATCAGTTCCATTATGTTAAACTGCATTTTGAAGCTCATTTTTGTGTTGAATGTGGGTCATTTGAGTTGATTGGTGAAGGCGAATTGCAAATTCTCTGAAGACCTGACCCCCATACTAAAACTGCCTAGTTTAAAAAAGAGATGCCATATTATAGCGCCAAATATTCACTGACCGAAAGTGCCGCAAACAAATTTCCTCGTGTTAGCGTCAATTTTATGACCCATTCATATTTCATGTTTATTTCTACACCTTAATTATTAGTAGATGCCCTGATAGCCTTACCCCTAACTTTATGATCCGAGTCCAATCTATAATTCTACAAATCTTTCAAATTGGTGAAGGCCAATTGTACATTTTCTGTAGACTTGACCCATATCTAGTCTATTCTCGGTATCTCGGTATATTTATGAGTTCATAGACTCCGTACATGGCGCATTTCTTATCAGTAGGCGAACTATATCTTGTATTTCTGCAAAACCAAAAAAAACTAAATTATTACTTGCTTTACTTGCGTTACTCTTCTTCACAATGAACAATCATTTATTTTATTATACACGCATTGCTCTGAAAACAACATATCTAGAGTGATTTAGACATAGCGCGTATTTCACTAGTGATTTATGTGGGATTGCAATGGCAACAGATCTGTTTTTTTGCTAAGATTACCAGTAAAATAATTCGAATTTATGACTGCATTTTTGTCTATTTTCATGTTTGAAAGCATGTATATTAAATCTGTTAACTAATTTGTTGGTTTCAGTCGCTTAGAATATTGCAATATTCACACTCCTCTCAACCAACTTGTTAGTTAACCTGTATATATGTACAATCGGCAGCACTACACCTTAATGAAATTCTGAAAAATGGTCAATTCTAGGTATATCTGAATGTATTTGGTATTGGGTTGATTCAAACCGTCTGTTTAGTTGTGTTGAACTGTATTTTGAACCTCATTCTTGGCTTAAATGTTTGTTATTTGAGAGATTTGGCGAAGGCAAATTGTACATTTTCTGAAGATTTCACCCATATAACGTTTTAGCCAAAATTCTACAGCTGTATGGATAAGGTAAACAGAATAAAACCATGTCTAGATTTTTTTCTAAAATAAACCAAGACTTAGTGTTGCGATCTATAGACCTATATATCGTCCTGCCACTTATCCACCTGTGCACTATAATCACCATAATTGCGCAATTATAGAGTCAATTACTGCACATGGGTCTGGGTCTGGAGTATATGGGTCAGATCATGAGAAAATGTACAATTGGCAGCTCTACATAGTAAGGAAATTTGGCTAAATTAGGCTGACAAATTATGAATACTTGGTACATATGGACATATTTGGTGTTGCATTGATTTATGGTATCTGTTTTGCCAGGTTAAACTGTATTTTGAAGCTGATCTCTGTCTTTAATAGGGGTTATTTGACAGAATTAGCAAAGTTTAATTGTACATTTTCTGAACATCTGACCCATGTACAATCAACAGCTCTACACATACATTTCTGCTGAATTGCTTTATATTTTTTTTTTTTTTTTTTTTTTTTTTTTATTTTTTAAAGCTTTTATTTATTCTGGGTAGATCAAGTCCCAAGGGTATAGGGCTTTTCACTTGCCCCAGGTTTGTGTTTATATACATAGTGCAGAGAGATAATATGGTTGAAATTTTTTTTATAACAAATTTTATTGACTGAATTTTCACAAAGTGATATGTCTCATTTGTCATGAAAATCTAATATACAAATCTCTTAGATTAATTTATTTACACTTTGCCTCATTTAATAACAACATCATACTTTCATACTTTCATACTTTCATTTTCTACATTTTTTTCCCAGTATAAACAATTCACATAATCAATCCGCTAGTCAAGTAATACAAGAATTATATGAAACGGATACATTTCTTTCAAATTTGCCTAGAGCATAGCTTATTCTGATGCTGTTCTAGTCCAGTCAAACTAAAATTTTGCAAGGAACAAATTGCAAGAAATCATTTTTTTGCTGGATCATGTAGGGATGGTAGAGGACATTTACCAAAAAAAGTCCCGTGCCCTGGGCCTCTGCAAAGGTTCCCGAAATGGCCACTAGGGGAACCCGCTTTCACTTTTTATTTTATAACCGCCGGAATATGAGATTTAGAGCTTAGGTCATATTAAATCATCTTTAGAGGACTTAATACTCTTTCGTTTCATATATAACATGTGTCTCTGGCCTTAATAGTCACTGAGATAATAGTACCTCAAAAATTAAGGTTTTTTTCGAAATATTTTGTTATCGTCAATCAACTGGAAACATTTCATAGATGACGAATAGTAGCAGCCTAGGACTTATTAAATGGTTTGTAGGAAATAAAGAGAGCTTTCATATGAGCTATAATCCACGCTTTAATCAGGAGAATTCGATTTTCAAGAAATTCTTTCCTGAAAAAATGTTGATCAATTATTTTTCCCTTTTATGATATTTTTTTTAAAAAACACTCCATGTGTCCCCCTTATATTTTATATCGATAAAATGTCATTAGAAACCTTCATATATATGACAAAACCAATATGCATTCATTTAAGAGTGATAATTAGACATACAACAGACAGCCACCAAGAAAGGAAGATATTTTCTTGCTGCCACCTGGGAGTACCAGGGAAAGTTTGGCTGTGGCTCAAACAGAACTTTGGATCAGGAAGGCGTGCTAGGAGTTCTGAGGTGGACGCCAGGAGGTCATAGGGAGTGGAGAGCATACGTTCCACCATCAGCACAGTATCTCGTCGAAATGCATGAGAGGTCTTTAGGAGGCCATCTCGGGAGAGATGAGACATTGGATAAGGTCAGGATATTCACCCGCCCTCTCTACAGACGTGGGGCTGTATGTGGCTACCTGCACAGCCTGTTAGAGGAGGACACCTCCAACCAGAGGCAGGAGGATGCCACAGGCAGAGAGACCATTGAGAGGGCCCTGGGAGGAGATAAGATGGCGATGGACATAACTGGCCCTTTTCCAAAGACTCCTTGAGGAAATCGATATGTGCTGGTAGTGTGTGACCTGTTCACACAATGGGTGGAAGCGTTTGCCATACCTGACTTCACAGCTAAAACAGTGGCTGAGGTGGTAGTCACAGAGGTTGTATGCAGATATGGAACACCACTTATCTGGCATACAGACCAGGGGCGAAATTTTGAATCCAACCTATTCAATGAAGTAGCGAAATTGTTGGGGGTTTGGCGCACCCACTCCACTCCATACCACTCCAAACAGGGTTGTCAAGCGGCTTAATAGAACTCTTGGAACCATGATGTCGGGGCTAGTAAATGAAACACACACAGATTGGGATAATTACATCAACTTTGTCACCAGTGCTTACCGTGCAACAGCACACAAAACCACAGGTTTCAGACGAAACTTCTTAGCCCTAGGTCGAGAGATGAATATGCCCTGGGATGTGGCTTATGGAAACCCCCCAGGCCAGTGAGCAGAGACCACCAGCGGATATGCCCTCCACCTGCTGGAGAGGTTAGAGAAGGCAAATGTAACAGCCTTTGAAGCCATGCAAACAACCAGGGCTAGACAAAAGGAATACTGTGATATGAATGTGCAGGAAGTTCAGTATAGTGAAGGCCAAAGTGTGTGGATATTCCAGCCAATAAAACATGTTGGCAGGTCACCAAAGTTTACGAAGTTTTGGACAGGCCCATGGTGGGTGATAGAGAGACTTGGTGATGTGGTTTACAGGGTGGAGAGAGGAAGGAGAAAAAAGGTCGTCCACGGTGACATCATGAAACCAGCTCATGTTGGAGCCAGGGTGGTCCCAGATACCGTAAAACCAAGTGAAGACCAGTACGGGCGACCTGTTACACCACCACCTCTTGACCCCTAAAAGAGAACAGACACCAGGAGCAAAGAACAACAGCACACAGATCTTGTGAAGGCCAGTCTCAAGCGCGTAGACCTGAGGTCATGGGAGAATATTCAGAGACATGGGAAAGAAGCAGGTCTGTGCCTGCTATTAATAATAATAATAATAGATTTTTATTTCCATATTACATTTGCAACAATTGTCATACAATGTAGAATTAAAAGAGAGAAACCTATGGAAAGAGGAATAATCTCTGTGACAGTCACAGCTCTTCCGAATATCCCTTAAATTTTGTTTTATTTTGCTATCCCTATTATTTGTACATCTATTTCTAGTTAAAATATAGACAGTGTCTAATATTGGACCTGCCTGCTACATATTACAAAATAAAGTAAAAGCAAGGCAAAACTAAGTGAATAAAATGAAGGGTGTCTCAGGACTTTTCCCAGCGCCAGCAAACTAGCTGAACACGTGAGAACACATCAGAACCTTACAATGGGGAAAAAGTGTGGAGACTGTGCAAAGATTTTTAGGACTGGCCGCCAACAGAATATGAGAAATCATAGGAGGACAGCACATGGAGATAGCATGGAAGAGGACGTAGCCATGTCTGATGTGTTGGTCATAACCTGTCGGAGAGGGAGGGTTGCTACCCCAGAGGAGCAACACCTGTCTAGAATTGGTTTCAGGAATGCACCACCCACAGCAGCTGACGCCATTCCTGCTCCTCCTTTTCATCTCCTCCAGCTAAGATAAGGTGCAGGTGCTACCAGCAAAAGACAGAGGCATTGTCTCCAGGAGAAGTTGGATCAGATGCAATGGTACCTGAGATTGTGAGGGGAGAGGTAAGAGTAGTTCACAAGGACATTAAGATGTGTGTAGATGGCGAGAAAATGCAGCTGGGAATACCAGCTCCCACCAATCAGACACCTATGCTCACCACTGAGATGGTGTATCAAGAAACCACAATTGCTGCTCCGGTTAGCGATGTAACTCTAGCAGCACAGGGGCTGTGTGGACTGAGGACCCCCTCCCCCTCTCTGTCTGCAGAAGATAGCCAGCTCTCTCACAGAGCCAATATGAAGAAAGTGGTGGAATGGTTGGATTCCAATTTATTACGAAAGCACGCCACCAGCTCGGATAGCACAAGTTCAACAGGTAGTGTCCAAGGGGAAGAGTCAGGACAGTTGCATACGCAACAGTAACCACAATACCCATTGTTAGCATTGTCGTTTCCAAACTCATTAGCATTAACCTCAAGGCTCTGATTGGGTCTCGTTACCATTAAGCCATTACCAGAAGCAGGTACAGTATAGCACGATGTGCGCACACAAGCACACCAAGAAGAACTCTCAATCAGATATAGCCACTTTTACAAGTACAGGCAGTTCCAAAGAGGAAGTACACAATGCCAGCATTAATATAATGGTCAAGGTTCATAAAGGCAGGAAAGGAGATCAAGACCTTGATAAACCATGCTACAAGAAGTACAAGGAGAAAAAGAAAACCAGTACATTCATACACCTTAAGGACTTGCCCCCTACCAAAGCTGCCATGTCCAGGCATTCAGAAAGAGTGTATTGTCAGGTTCAGGAATAGACAGAAAACGACGTAGATCCTGCTGACTGGGGATGGAAACTAGTTAATGGTCAATATGAGCCCATACCTACAGATATGCCTGTGGGACCTCCAGAACTGCTCAAATCAGTCAAATTACACAACATCTGATTGTGCTGGGGCCAAGTGTACATGCAGGAAACATGGCCTTAACTGCTCTCCAATGTGCAAGAGCTGCCAAGGATATGCTTGCCAAAACAGTAAGAATAAAGTGAGAATAAAGAGGATGAGCTTGAATTTAATGACATTTAATTATTTCTATTCTATATTATGCTTCACATCTAAGCAAGGGTTGTACATAATAACAGAATATAGCTACTATAACTTCATATAAGGTATGAACTTGAAAGAAAGAATTTTGAATGAATATAGGTTGTATTTTTGCATTTTTGCATTAAAATCCAAGATGGCTGCCATTTGGGTCATTGAATGACAATGGATATTATTTCTAATATGATATGAGATATAATCATTGATAACACAACATATAATGACAGTTCTGATATAAAATACAGTGTAAATCAAAGTTGTGGTTAATCTTAAATATTTACTGATTTAGCGGAATTACTGCCCGATCATGCTTAAAACACACAGTGTGTTCATATGACTGTAGATTTTTTAACTGAAATGGAATAATTAAGAGTGTCTACACATATTAAAAGTTTTCTAAGTGGATTGTGTTCAGAAAAAATCCATATTAGAAACGATACATTCATTTTCACCTCAAAAATCGAAAAATTTCAACTTTCGGGTGGCCGCCATTTTGGATTTTGGGCATCTCTGGTCTCAATAAAGAATGAAGCTCATCAATAGGTTCTTGGGCACTCAAAACAGAAAGATTGATGCCTTCAATTAAATATTATGAAAATTATAGCTGATATATATGGAATTTCTCCATTTCCCACCAAAATCCAAGATAATCGATCAACAGTTTTTTTGGGAAAAAAATTCTAGAAAATCGAATTCTCATGATAAAAACATAAATTATAACTCAAATGAAAGGTCACTTTATTCCTTACAAACAATTTAATAAGTCCTAGGCTGCTACTATTTGTCATCTATGAAATATTTCCAGTTGATTGTTGATAACAAAATATTTCGAAAAAAACCTTAATTTTTGAGGTATCATATCTCAGTGACTATTAAGGCCAGAGACACATGTTATATATGAAACGAAAGAGTATTAAGTCCTCTAAAGATGGTTCAATATGACCTAAGCTCTAGATCTCATATTCCGGCGGTTATAAAATAAAAAGTGAAAGCGGGTTCCCCTAGTGGCCATTTCGGGAACCTTTGCAGAGGCCCAGGGCACGGGACTTTTTTTTGGTAAATGTCCTCTACCATCCCTACATGATCCAGCAAAAAAATGATTTCTTGCAATTTGTTCCTACCTTTGCCCAAATTTCACTTAGATTGACTGGACTATTCACTTTCTAAAGAGAGCAGCGTGCACTCACAAGTTACATGTCTTTCAAGATTGCTTCTAATAGCTTATCTAGTCCCATTCTTTAACACTTATAGCGGAACTCCACTATATTTAAAAAACGGCGCCAACAGGCAAAATTCGTCGCCGACATTTCTAAAAATTCGGAAAATTTGACATGACTAAAAATTCTAGTGGATGAGGGGGTAAAATAGGTTGTTGGCAACACATTTGTCTGTTGCCAATAATTGCAAAATATCTAACTTGATTAGATATTTCGTCGCAAAAAATTCGTCGCAGCCGTTTTTGCCTGTTGGCGCCGTTTTTTACCTATAGTGGAGTTCCGCTATTACAATACAATTGGAATATCAATTGCCAGAAATCGCCAGAAAATGTACAACTGGCAGATCTAGAGTTTTGGGAAATCCTGCCAAATTAGGCTGAAACACGATAAATATTAGCAATATATGAAAATATTTGGTTTAGTGTTGATTTAAAATATCTGTTCAGCCAGATCACTAGTTGTTTTAAACAAAAGTAATATGCCTTTTAATAGTTCTGGTTAGGAAAACTTGTTTTCCTGCTTTTATTGGCTTTTTTGTACAAACAAAATAATAAAAATATATTAGGCATGGTCAACATTATTTAGGTGGGGGACGTTTTTCTAGGTGGGAGTGTGGGTGTGGGTGTGGGGTTGAACTGAAAATACCCATTTTTTTTGTAATCTTCCATTCAGCTTAACATTGAGCATAATTAGATTTTTCTCTGACGAAGCTGGCTACAACAAATATATTTGATGATAGGTGTTACACAGTACATAATTCATTTGTCCTCCTAATTGTTAAAAAAACTTTCTTTACAATTACATCATCTATGCAATATAATAGGGTAAAAAGATAAGAATGGATAAAAAAACACCCGCTCAGTGTCAAAAAATTCCAATATATCTATTACCCTAAGTTTATTCAAATTTCAGAGTCGTCCCATTCATCAATGTTTCCTACCTTCACTCATTTGGTCGTTTGACCATATATGAAACATATATAATCTGTGAAAGTGCAGTTTTACATATAATTGTGATGCTCTTACTTCACCAGATGATAAATTTATTTGAATATAAGGTGAACAGAGCAATACAAACTTGAACATGTGATTATATTGTTTTATTTTTCATGCTCTTTTTTTTTTCTCTTTTTTTTCTCCTTTTGTCTTACTAAATTCGAACTCTAATATGATCGACCCTTATGGTCCTAAGGCAACGCACGAAGACACCCGGGTAGGGTACATTTACGTTTCTCTCATATATCTAATATATTTAATGTAACTGGCCTCAAATGAAATAAAAAAAACCAAAAAGAAACAATTCCAGGCCACGTCTATTCTAACATATAACTACCTTACACAAACATTTGTTTGTTTGGCCTTAAACTCAACTTACAAAAATTCCTTTTACTGTAATCGCCTGCAGTCTGAGAACTTTTTCTACGTCACCCACTAGTTCACTTGGATGGCACCTGGTTCACAATACTGCTAGTATTTGGGTCAGATTTTCAGAAAATGTACAATTGGCAGCTCTACACTTTTAGTAAATTCCGCTAAATTAAGCTGCAATTTGGTCAATACTAGGTAAATTCGAGTTTATTCGGTATTATATTGATTCTAGCAATCTGTTTGGTTAGGTTGAACTGTATTTTGAAGTTTATTTTCGTGTGAAATTTGGGTTTTTTGAGAGGATTGGTGAAGGTGAATTGTGCATTTTCTGAAAATCTGACTCATTCATGTATTTAAAAGAACATTATTTATTACTACTTTTGCAAGGGCTTTCAATGAATACAATTATCCCAGCACCTGAGGAATTCTTCCCTTTGTGTTCATCATGAGAGTCTATACGCCTCAAAGTGTACAATTCATCTCCAACTCTTCTCAAATGACCTAAATTTACATCTACATTCTCAGTTATTACAACAAAACACATAATATAATATATAATTTCACCAAATTCCCTCATGTTATGACTTATAGGACTGTATTTATCAATATTCTGCTGCTGTTATATGTTTATACAAGAGTTACTCATATTATGACTTATAGGACTGTATTTATCAATATTCTGCTGCTGTTATATGTTTATACAAGAGTTACTCATATTATGACTTATAGGACTGGATTTATCAATATTCTGCTGCTGCTATATGTTTATACAAGAGTTACTCATATTATGACTTATAGGACTGGATTTATCAATATTCTGCTGCTGTTATATGTTTATACAAGAGATACTCATATTATGACTTTTAGGACTGGATTTATCAATATTTTGCTGCTGCTATATGTTTATACAAGTGGTACTCATATTATGACTTATAGGACTGGATTTATCAATATTCTGCTGCTGTTATATGTTTATACAAGAGTTACTCATATTATGACTTATAGGACTGGATTTATCAATATTCTGCTGCTGTTATATGTTTATACAAGAGATACTCATATGATGACTTATAGGACTGGATTTATCAATATTCTGCTGCTGTTATATGTTTATACAAGAGATACTCATATGATGACTTATAGGACTGGATTTATCAATATTCTGCTGCTGTTATATGTTTATACAAGAGATACTCATATTATGACTTTTAGGACTGGATTTTTCAAAATTTTGCTGCTGTTATATGTTTATAAAAGAGATTCTCATATTATGACTTATAGGACTAGATTAATCAATATTCTCCAACAGTTATTTTTTTTTCTTTTAATAAATTTATTTCTCAAACTTTCACACAATGTGGTATTTCTCATTTCAAGAAAGGGAAAAAAACGACAATACATCAAGGATGAATTATATCGCAAACAAAGAACAAAAATTGAGGTCACTCATCATCGCTTACTTCTGAACTCCCAATTATAATAATTTTTATTCCTACCCTTTTTATTCCTTTTTATTCCTACTTCCTATTCCTTTGATCTGTGAAAACCAAATGCATGATGGGAAAGATCGTGACTTGTGTGATCGGAAGATTTATTTTTTTTATTTTTGCAAAACGATTTTATTACCAAACCAGGACATAATGCAAACCAGGTTACATTGAGCTGACTGAATACAACAATAATTGAATGATATGACAAACATAAGTAACATCTCCTTTTCTTTTTTTCCCATTATAACTGTATAGCGATTTTAATTTTCATGTTACATAGAACCACAGAACATATTCCGCCCTGGATAACCCCACAACAACATGTGAAAACAGACTATTTTCATTACCTCTTCAGCAATCTCGAATATACTATCATCTTGGAATTAAACCCCACCTCCCTTAAAACATATTCATACTTCCCATAATATAGTACCATTATTATGATACAAAAGACACATGAAAAATGACTCAAGCATGAAAGGACAATGTTCAACGATTTGTCTCTACCATGTGCTTATTACACTTAATTCATAATAATATTGTATGATATCCATTCAATCACCATTTCACAGAATTATGAGGAATATCGTATTCTAGAACAAGAACACTTAACCTATTCTTCTGCGCCAGAAGCTGACTGATTTATGATGGCCAATCTAACCTTATTCCATGATATTACCCTTGTAACGCACAAAGGAACTGGACTCAATAAAATTTCTTTAAAAAACATTATTTATTACTACTTTTGCAAGGGCTTTCAATGACTACAATTATCTCAGCACCTGAGGACTTCTTCCCTTTGTGTTCATCATGAGAGTCGATACGCCTCAAAGTGAACAATTCATCTCCAACACTTCTCAAATGACCTAAATTTACATAGATCTACATTCTCAGTTATTAAAACAAAACACGTAAATATAATATATAATTTTACCAAATTCCCTCATATTACAACTTATTCGACCAGATTAATCAATATTCTGCAACAGTTATATGTTTGCACTCCTATTACTACTATTGGCGTGGAATCGTGAGAAAACGTTTACGATATAATAAGAGCGATAATGAGTGAAGTCATGATAGGAGAGGATTCGGGCGGAGCCTCCATATATAAAATGTGGACGTTTTAACAGTCCTGTATCAAGAATAACTGGACCAAGTGTCTAATTGTTTGTCAAATGATCTTTAGACGTGTTTAAAAAGAACAGAACAAAAGGTATTACATAATTATTTACATTTTGACCGATGTTAGCTTCAAGACAAACATGTGGTTAAAGATATTGTAAACATATTAATTTTCGCGCAGTATTTATTTTTGCGAATTTAAATCCTGCACGAACCTATAATTATTACATAAACAAAGTGTGAGGCTTCCTTGCTGCGCAAATCTAAATCCGCACGAAAAGGTGCCAAAGTACTTAGTGCGCGAAAATGTATCCGTGCGAAAATAATACATTTACAGTATAGTTCAACATAACCATTTCAACATAAGCAAACCTATCTTATATACAACACTACCATAATATACTCACATATACCATGTATTACTCACTTGTGGGCCTAGTTTATATAATAGGGGATTTGCATGTGCCACTGCGCATGTCTGTTGCAGTGCATCCTGGGATGGATTCTGATGAAATCTGATGTACAAATATTTGGCAACATTCATTATCTAAAATTGCAAGAATATTTTCACCAATATCACAGTATTTATAAATGATCTATGAAAACCAAATGCATGAAGGGAAAGATGGAGGCTTGTGTGGTGTAAACATGTATGATACATGGATATTTACAGGAGATCACTAATAAATAGTCCATAGTGAACATGACATGTTCAGTAGTCTATGGATTTTACACCATACTATTAGTCCCTTAATAGGGGACTTGCATGTTCAAATGCGCATGTCTGGTACAGTGCATCATGGGATGGAATTTTATGAAATCTGACAGACAAATATTTGGCAATATCTTTATAAAAAATTGCAACAATGTTTTCACGAATATTACAGCTTTTATAAATTGTCTAAGAAAACCAAATGCATGATGGGAACAATGGAGGCTTGTGTTATGTAAACATGTAAAACACATTGATATTGACATTAGAGCATTGATAAATATCCAATGCTGAACATGACACGTTTTCTATAGATTTTATACTGTACCATTAGTCCCATAATGCCATGTGAATCAAGGTTCAAAATGGCGGCTATGCCAATCCCCTATTGACTAAAATATGCAGGGCTGTTGATTGTACATTTTTTGAGTCCCAGACCCATTAAGTATGAGTTTACTATGTATGACAAGTTGTTTGTAGGGCGTTGCTTAAGTTGGGGAATGTTGTATTATAATACATTAACACCCATACAAAGTATATAAGTGGTTTTCTGACATTAAACAACCAGAAAATTATATGTAGCCATATGGGACTAAATGTATGTTTTTGCAGTAAAAAATATTTTAGCAGACATGTACCTGTATGATGTTAGAATATATGAACCAACAGTAGTTTTTTTAACCAAACTTTAATTTATCAATTAATTAATTAATCAGGTTCATTAAACTGCTATAAAGTTAATGTTTTTTCAGTAATGTTCCTGTCATAATCCATCATCCTGTTCCACAAGTACAGACTTTCTAAAGGCAGAATGAATGAGTACGAGTTAGAGGCCATTGAACTACTCGCCCTTAAAGCTGCATTCACAGTTATTACGACCAACAAAATTTTACTAAAAAGGAATACATTGTTTTACTTCTTTTAAGTTAATTTACACCATTACATTCCAATCTCTTTAATACAATTTCTTTAACACAATTTCATTCATTACAATAGATTAAAACAAAATCCACCCCCGTCTTCAACTTTAGGGGAGGAGAGATAGCAGATGTAACGGTCATCCAATGACAGCGATTCACCTGCCATCCCACCCCACACTTACTTTCACTAGACTCTAGATCATAATCATATGCTCTTTTTTTTTTACTTTTGATGCCCTGACACATAGTCTAAAGCACATAATTATACAGTCTGCATAGATAAAAACACAAAGATCAGCTTCTTATGCACCACTTCTAGATAGATTTACTTATTTAACCACCTTGTCAAGCATCTGGAAAATTACCACATTCTCACCCAGATAATGGGCAGATTTATTTCAATAAACATTTTCATACACACAGCGAGACATGAATATCAATTATTATTGGGGTAATAGGCTTAACTATCCCATAATGAATGTTAACACTAGTGTTGACTGTGATATAGTACCCTTCGATTAAAAATGAACGGATTTTAGTTTATTATTTCATTTGATTTGATTTAAAATAGCCGCACTAGCACAGCCACAGGCGCCTTGAGAATGTGGTTAAACCACTGATGGGATTAGTTTCTTTTAAATACCTTTATCTATGGTCGACGCATTTTATACGCAGGCAATACAGGAAAAAAATGTCAATACAAGCCTCAGTGCTTAAGCCTATGGGAGTATCATACCCACTCCACCAAAGGTATAATAGTGTAGCTGTAACTGATAATGCAGCTTTAACTGAGAGTGCAGCTGTAACTGATGGTCTAGCTTTAACTGAGGGTGCAGCTTTAACTGAGGGTGCAGCTTTAACTGATCATGCAGCTTTAACTGATAATGCAGCTTTAACTGAGAGTGCAGCTTTAACTGAGAGTGCAGCTTTAACTGAGGGTGCAGCTTTAACTGATGGTCTAGCTTTAACTGAGATTGCAGCTTTAACTGAGGATGCAACTTTAACTGAGCATGCAGCTTTAACTGATAATGCAGCTTTAACTGAGCATGCAGCTTTAACTGAGAGTGCAGCTTTAACTGAGGGTGCAGCTTTAACTGATGGTCTAGCTTTAACTGAGACTGCAGCTTTAACTTTGAATGCAGCTTTAACTGATAATGCAGCTTTAACTGAGAGTGCAGCTTTAACTGAGGGTGCTCCTTTAACAGATATTGCAGCTTTAACTGAGAATGCAGCTTTAACTGAGGGTGCAGCTTTAACTGAGTCTGCAGCTTTAACTGAGGGTGCAGCTTTGACGGATATTGCAGCTTTAACTGAGGGTGCAGCTTTAACTGATGGTCTAGCTTTAACTGAGGCTGCAGCTTTAACTGAGGGTGCAGCTTTAACTGATGGTCTAGCTGTAACTGTAACTGAGGCTGCAGCTTTAACTGAGCATGCAGCTTTTACTGATGATGCAGCTTTAACTGAGCATGCAGCTTTAACTGAGGGTGCAGCTTTAACGGATATTGCAGCTTTAACTGATAATGCAGCTTTAACTGAGAGTGCAGCTTTAACGGATATTGCAGCTTTAACTGATAATGCAGCTTTAACTGAGAGTGCAGCTTTAACTGAGAGTGCAGCTTTAACTGATGGTCTAGCTTTAACTGAGAGTGCAGCTTTAACTGAGCATGCAGCTTTAACTGATAATGCAGCTTTAACTGAGAGTGCAGCTTTAACTGATGGTCTAGCTTTAACTGAGAGTGCAGCTTTAACTGAGCATGCAGCTTTAACTGATAATGCAGCTTTAACTGAGAGTGCAGCTTTAACTGATGGTCTAGCTTTAACTGAGAGTGCAGCTTTAACTGACGGTGCAGCTTAAACTGACGGTGCAACTTTAACAGAGAGTGCAGCTTTAACTCAGAGTGCAGCCTTAAGTCAATGAAACTATGTATACTAAAGTCTCTCTCTATAAATGAATGTTAAATTTAAAATGTCATCATGTAATTTGTTGAAATGTCTAATTACACAGATTGCAGCTCTGATGGATGTTTCAATGGGGGTGTATGCGATGCACCGCCCCTCTGTACCTGCCCCCCTGATACATTCGGAGACAACTGTGCCTATGGTAAGTCTATTCTGCTATAGTCTATCGAAAAGTAGTTGACACATGATTCCTTAGTTCCTTAGTACCTTAGTTCCTTAGTCCCTTAGTTCCTTAGTTCCTTAAGGGAAAAGTGGGGGATTTCTGACTTCAAACCTTTTCCCCCTGAATCACCGTCTGCGCCTGACCATGGCTGTTTGCGACCGACCATGGCCAAATATACAGCTGTATTGTATTGCACTGTCTCTGTTTTATGTGCAGCAGCTGTTGTTTTGCTTAGGAGGAAGGAAGAGCTGGTTTTACTGGCCCTTTTTTCCCATGGTTGATTGCAATGAGCGACTGGCTGGGCAAAGGGGTGACAAGTCCTTGTCATGAATAGAAATACAAAATCTCCCACTTTTCCCTCCCCTTAAAGGGACAAAGGAATCACGTGTTAACTAATTGTCGGATAGACTATATCTCAGATAATAGACAGATTTATTTTACTCAACATTTTCATACACACACAAGGCATGGTTATTTCTAAAGACCAGAGCTCACAGGATGTGGGTCAGATTGTCAGAAAGTATACAATTCACCGTCACACATTCTCTCAAATAACCAAAATTGAAAACAGTAATTAACCAAGAAATTCAAAACACAGTTTTACGTAGAACAGGTATTTTAAAACCACATAATACTAAATATACTCAGATATATCTGGGATTCATAGTCTTCAATTGTACATTTTCTGATGATCTGACCCATCTGTACCATACTAGTCTGCCTGTTGCTGCGTCTAGACGATCGGCGACCAAAATACCGCCTTGAGAAAGGCGGGCGCAGCAGGCATATTTTGAATCCATGAATCCATCTTCATAGAACTCACAGACATCATACCGTTCTCGTGTTAAACATACCAATAGCCGACTTCCTTACCCAGAAATCGCAAGTATATTAAGTCTCCTCCAACTTTTGTCTGAAGAAATAATCCATCTATGCTTTCAAATAGATTATCGATATTCCTATACTATTCCTATGGGGATGTGTTGGGACCTGCCGACTGCCATTGGCACCACTACGTTGGAGCTCTAGGGGAACCATAACGCAAGGCCTAGTGTGATGCAATGTGGCATAGAGCGTCCCATACACACAACGGCGGTGGTGTGTGCGGGACACTAGGTAGGAGGGGGCAGGAGGGGGGGAGATCATTCAACAATCTGTAAGGTAAACGTCACTCACAAGCTACTCATTTATCACAGGAAAAAAAAAATATTCTGGGCCGATTTACTTCTGGACTGAGTTTATCTATCCAGGTGCATGACGACTTAATGTCACAAAAACAAGAGTTAATGAGTTGATCAATGTATAATTCGGAGAAGTCTTGTAACAAAATGGACCCACAGTCTCCAGCTGACATAAGTCTTCTATGAATTACTTGAGGATTTATGGTTGATGTTGAGGGGCTGCTGGTGCACTGTTTGGTGTATAATCCCGAGGTCATGCCATAGACTGTTAACGGATTATTGACCGATATTGCAGGGCTGCTGGTGCACTGTTTGGTGTATAATCAAATTATAACAAGAGCAATTGACTTGAGCTGAAAAGGGATGGTGAAAAGGGTTCCAGTCTAGGCCCAAACATGAGAGAGTCCCTTCAAATGGAGGGAAAGCCTCTCGCCTCAAACTTCAAAGTGTCATTGTTATTCCATTAAAGCCGCAAATATCATTATATTCTCATTAAAACACTGGGGTGCTAGGCCAGGAAACTGATGAGCGAATCTGACCTGAGGGTTTTGACCTAGAGTGGTTCCTGCAAACTTAAGTTTTAATCTTGCAACCTGTGTTACAGTCAGCATCCATTCAAAACAGTGGAAACCATGTTTTTTCCTTGGTCAAAACCAATATTTCTAGTTGTAATTAGTATTATCTCTTCAAGTTGTGTCGTTATTATGTCAATGTAATCACTCTTGCACTCATTATAACTGAATAAATTATAAACTGCCTCATATTGTCATGGGAACAAACCTGTTATTCATAATCTGAACCCCATCACTATTAAAAACAGCATTTCTCGTTTGTTTTAAGATTTTTATTCAGCGACAAACTTTTGCAAAATGGTTACAATAATTCTCAGTACATGCTGTGTTTAATATACATAGTAAAACCTTATAGAAACTTTAGCAAAATATTTCTTGTTAGTATATAACTACACATTTCAAAATCTCATGGTATGTATGAGAGAAAAATGTGAAAAATCGTTTCATTTTGGACATTTTGTGACCAAATAGAAGGAAAAATAAACATATGAGATAAAAACCATACACCAGGGTATGTGTCCATTTTCAAGACATCCAACTAAGGAGAAATTCAATATATTCAAAGAAAATGCAGAAAACCAAGATTATTTGCGAGCATGTGTCATCGAGCTACAGCTCTTAGTTTATACACATATATATTAACGGGTCAATTTTTCAGAAAATGTACAATTGGCAGCTGTACACATTTAGTAAATTCTGCTAAATTAGGCTGCAATTTTGTCAATACTAGGTAAATTTGAGTATATTTGGCATTGCATTGAATCTAGCAATCTGTTTGGTTAGGTCAAACTGTATTTTGAAGTTTAATTTCGTCTGAAATTTGTCTTATTTGAGAAGATTGGCAATGTTGAATTTTACATTTTCTAAAAAATCTGACCCATACACAGAAGGAGTCCTTTTTAGAGTGAGGAGTGAATTATTACAAAAACTAAACCGCCAATGTATATCTTCAGGAATCTCATGCCAACTATTCCAGTGCTACTTTGTTAATTATAAGGATCAGATTGTCAGAAAATGTACAATTCACCTTCACCAATCCTCTCAAATATCTCAGATTTAAGAAGAAAATTAGGTTCAAAATACAGTTCAACATAACCAGACAGATTGATTGAATGAATACAATAAAGAATATACTCAGATATACCTAGTATTTATGAAGTTGAACTCTAATTTAGCAGAATTCTATTTAAGAAATAATTTCCTCGTTTGTCTCGAAGTTCTCGGGCTACGCCCTCGAACTTCCCTCAGGCTATAGTAAGCTAAATCAGAAAAAAACTAGGAAATTATTGCTTTTGGAAGAGATTTGATGAGATTCCCTTAATGGTAGAGAAAAAACATACTCAAACCTTCTTTATTCCGTCGAAAAACATCAGCACACACCATGATAATCGCCATTCTATTCACGTGACCTGAACTGGAAGTCTGTGCATGTTGACAAGTGAACAAGCGGAAAGTTTGCGCTGGGACTTTCGAATGCAATCCTCCGTGCGCTATATAAACTACCGTACACAATGCAACGCCAAGTACTTCCTGCACAGAATAGCTATGCCGAAAGTCTCCACATTACTTCCATGCATGCTTGCTCGCTCAAACTCTATGGCTTCTGAAATCATTGATTTCCGTAGACTAAATCTTTGCTATTGGGGGGTAGAACTATATTTATATCATTTCTAGCGATTCAGATATTTTATTTCTTTCTTTTTTAAGTCGCTAGACACGCCAAATAGATCAGGGTCAAAGTCGCCATAATGTGGGCGCCTGCCCCAGTAAGTTCAGAGTTCAAGGTCGGTTCGGGGACTTTCGAATGAAATCGTCCGTGCGCTATATAGACTACCGTACACAATGCAACGCCAAGTGCACCGTGCACAGAGTCTTCATATCTTTTCCAGTCAACCTTGCTCGCTCGCACGTAAACACATGGCTTCTGAAATCGCCAGTCATTTATTACTTGATTTCCATAGAGGAAAACTTGGCTATCAGCTTAAAACAATATTTAAAACATTTCTACCGATTCAAATCTTTTATTTATCTCTTTGTTAAGTCACTAGACACACAAAACACGGCATTCGTGAACCGGAAGTCTGATGCTTTGGATAGCAAGCAGCGAATGGCAGAGGCTACAGCAATTACTAGCAAAATTCAGCCGCGATATCACCACCAGTTCCATAGCGCAGTGGTTAGAGCGCTCGACTTCAGGGGAGAACGTTGAGGGTTCAAACCTTGTCCGTCAGCTTTTTTTTTCATTCTATACTTGTTTGGCCGTGTAGAGGAAGTTTCCGTCGCTTCCGTCTCGAGGGATCAGCGGTCGTCTCGAGGGATCAGCTGTTCCCTCGACACGGAAGTCGTATGCGGGAATCTATAGAGAAAAAAAACATCCAAGAATCTCAGTAGAATTGTAGATTGTGCATTTTCTGAAAATCTGAACGATATACCAAATATTCACGAAAATAAAAGTGTTTCCTCAGATCATAAAGTTTGGCGTAAGTCTATCAGGGCACATACCAATACTTAAGGTGAAGTTTTGGTCTAATTTAGCACAATTCGAGCAATGTGTACAACTCTAGATTGTGTACTTTCTGGAATGTTATTTATAAATCTTTTCTCCTTTGAGCCTATGGATGAGAGCTAATGCCTTTTTGCGTAAGTTGGGTCCAAGGGTCTCAGATATGGATAACATTTTTTTTTTTTTCACTTTCTGGAATGTGATTGTTATGTTGACTCACTATTCTATGAATTAATATTTCTTCCTTCTGTATTTTCACTGTGTGTTTCCCGGTCAATAAATGAAAGCCTGAAACAAATAATATACTTTTTCTCTTCAGTTCCCTGTGTAAGCAACCCATGTGACGTGGGCTTGTGTGTGGAGGATAATAACCGTAACCCAAACTACCAGATCTGCATCTGTCCCCCCGGCATCCAGGGCGCAGACTGTCAAAACGGTGAGACATAGTAAATGTGATGTGTGTTTCAGGAAAATGAGTCCCACCAGTCGCAAAATGGATATTTTTCAAAGTTATTTATTTATAAGAGATCTTTGTTAGAATATTTCAGCCTATGGGGTGCTTAATGCTGATAGTGACATTAATACGTGAACAAAATTTCAAGGCAATGTATTCAATATATCTAAGCATTTATAAGGTCATCTTATGGAGTATATTTAGGTATTTATTAGTAATTATCCACCCAAAAATATTAATAACTTTTTCTTTCAAAATTAAAGATATCAAACAAGAAACACTGGTTAGATGTCCTACTATTTACTACCGTTAGAATCGGCTTGATCTCATCTCTTCAAATATGATGATACTCAAAATCAACTTTTGTTGTGACTTGTGACTCATTTCCCTGTAACACATTACAGCTGGATACCAGGGAGGTTTAGCCAGTCTAACGTATATGTAAATGTAAACGTATCTGTACCTCTGATATCTAAACATATGTTAAAGGATTAACGAGTTTCAGCAAAACATGGCAGGAGAAACGTAACATAACATATCTGGCTTGGACTCCTGTCCCGGAAGGAAAGGAAGAAGTCAAGAGAAGGAATGGCCTTGAAACCTACAGCAGGAGGTTTTATTCACCATAGTACATATATACACATAATGAAAGAAAAAAATTGCACCTGCAGCTCAGGCAAGTGGGCGTTAGAGAGTGGAAGGTAAGAGGTGGGTGTGGAACACATGGGACTATGACGTAATATGTAAACATTGGGAGGGCGTCATAAACGGGACCAAGGGGGAGGGGGGGAGGGCCTGGTTCCCTGTCGCCAATATATTTAGTGATGGTTTACCTACACATATTGAACACAATGTTTTCATCGCACAATTTATTTTTCAAGCATAAAAATGCGAGGTTATTCACAAAAAAGATGGTTACAGTTATGTACTTGAGATGGATTTGCTTGCGAAACCTCCCTACTTAGTTGGAAAAAAAAAATTATTTTTGAGAATTTCACACCATATGTGATGTGTGACAGGAAGCTACATTGGACTATATATATATTGAAGATCAGAATAATTAAAAGCTGAAGCACTAATTAATACCCTTTGTTACATTTCTCGTGTAATGCTTTGATGATTGATCAGGGCAAATAGCCTTAAAAATCGCTAAAAATATTTTAAGCGAATATTTTGAACAAATTCTTTTAAAATAAAATAAAAAAAACACATTCATGTTGTTTGCAGACTGTCCCGCTGCAGTAACCTGCACCGGGGGTCAATGTAATGCTTTCGACCCAGGGTGCAACTGTCCAGTTGACTCCATTGGTTCTGCCTGCGAATTTGGTAAGCACGCATTTATTTATTCATTATATTATTATTTGAAAAATAATGAGACTGAAAAGTAATGCCATTAAAAGATCACTGTTGTAACATTGTTCGTACAATACGTTTTTACTTAAGGAAAATTAATTTGAAAAACACAGGGCAAAACCTATTTCCTTTGTAAAATTTTGGAAATATAAATCAATATATATTTGGACATATGTGGACAGTTACTAGTAAAGTAGCTATATAGACTCAATAGGATGACCTTGGAAACGCAAGGATACATTTAATACAGTGTCTTGAAATTAGGTACATGTATTCATACGCCTTAAACCAGGAAAAAAAACCCATTCCTATAAAGAGATCTTGATAATCATGGGAATAAAACACTGAAAATGTACAATCAGCCGCTCTACACATTTAATAAATTCAGTTCAGTAAGGCTGCAGGAATGATAAATACTAGCTATATCTGCGTCTATTTTGTATTTCATTGATTCGAAAAAAAGTTCTAGATAGGCTGGTTTGAATTGTATTTTGAATCTCATTTTTAATTTTAAATTTGGTTCATTTGAGAGGATTGGTAAAGGCGCATTGTCCATTTTCTGGCACTTTCACCCATGTTAATGTTGCGATTTATGACTCATTTTCTGAAGGGTGGTCTCCACTCTCTGCAGTAAGCTCTGCGGTAAGCTTTGTTATGGTGTTGTGATGTAGGTTTAGTAGGTGTAGAGTCTTGATTAGGTCCTCCTTATGGTTCACTGGCCACCTCACCACTCCTCTCCAGCTGTAGAACTATCACAACAACATCGCAAGGCTTACTGCAGAGCTTACTGCAGCCAGGTAAACCCCCTTTTGTATTCTAACTTTGATCTCTCCCCTTGGCCAGAGAGTTGCACGAATGGGATCCAAGCCGAGGGTATCCTCTGCTGGGATGATTTCTATGAACCCTTGGACGATTGCTTCTGTGCCCCAAGTAAGCAAAGGATTTTCACTTTCTGTTTCTAATAATAATAGTTTTTATCCCCAAAACAGTTTGAGATGAGTTTGAATTAGGCCCCTCTCTTACAACCCCATGTGGCAAAACAGCACACTTGAAAATTGATTTAATAAAATGTACAATTAGCAGCTGTACACATTTAGTAAATTTTGCTAAATTACACTCCAATTTGGTCAATACTAGTTAAATTTGAGTATATTCAGCATTGCAGTGATTCTAGCAATTTGTTTGATTGTGTTGAATTGAATTTTGAACCTAATTTTTGTCTGAAATTTAGGCTATTTGAGAGGATTGGTGAAGACAAATTGTACATTTTTTTAAAACTTCACCAAAATACTGACTTATAATATGATTTTTTCCTACCAGTTTTGTTTGGCTGTGCCTGCCTGTAAATCCAGGCTGAAGTCATCTGTCAGATACATAGTCTATATTTCGACCCATGCCCAATTAAGGTCTATTACAGTCGGTTTTAATGCTGCCTCAAAATTTCGTTTCATTTTTGTCAATGTTTAAACTAAATTACAAAGGCTGCATGTATCAGTAAAACTGCTAAGCGATTAGAACCAGAGGTTTTGGTGGTTCTGGATGTCTATGCGGCTAGGGACAACCCAAGGCTTTAGATTAAAGGGTTTTCATTTTTCATTATTTTGACTTTGTAACATATGATGTAAAAATACATGTCACCTATGTATATTTACACAATACTTTTCATTTTTTATTGTTTTGCCTATGATCTAAATATACTATGAAAAACACAATGATCAGTATGGTCACTATTTTTATTTCAGTCTACTTAACATTATTATATCAGTACAATCCATTCAATCAGTAATTTCCAATCTCAAATATATTAACACTATACTTATTACATCAATTTCCCCTTGTTCGCATCATACAAATAATATTGTTAACATTTGTTTATTCTGTATTTGCTTCTACACTTTATTCATAGTATTTCCCTGCTCCACAACTCCATGCCTGAATGGTGGAACATGCACTGACGGCCTTTATCCAGAATACACCTGCGCCTGTCCAGTCGGGGCCATGGGCGATAACTGTGAAATAGGTAGGTTATTATATGTGATGTGTTTACATATCACAAATTTCAGGGCATGGTATTAAATATATCTTTGCGGTTTGAAGGCCTTTGTATGGAGTATATGTAGTTACTTTACTTTACTTTGATGGAGTATATTTAGTTACTTTACTGGTAATTAATCATGAAACATTGCAAACTGTTCTTTCTTCAAAAACAGAAAACATCAAACTTAAAATATGAAAATATTTTTTAGGTGTCCTAGTGTTTACTATCATTGGAATCAGCTTGATCTCCTCTTTTAAAAAATAATGATATCTCAAAATCCATTTTTTGCGACTTATGACTAATTTTCCTAAAACGGATCACATTTTTGGGTTGCTTAACACTTGTTGTAGCCTGAATACATGTAATCAATTTCAGGACAGTCTAATGAATATTATCCATGTATTTATTAGTGTGGGAATTTCTATTTTTCATTCTCATGGTAGATAGGTTTAGTCTATATATTTATAGTAGTGAAACAAACATCTCAGGTCATCTTATACAGTTTATTATACACGCATTGCTCTGAAAACAATGTATCTAGAGTGATTTACGCATAGTGCGTATTTCACTAGTGATTTACGTAGGGTTGTCATGGCAACCAATCTGTATTTTTAATAAGATTACCGGTAAAATTCAAATTTATGACTCAATTTTTTTCTATTATGATTAAAAACATGTATAATAAATCTGTTAACTAACTCGTAGGTTTCAGTCGCTTAGAATATTGCACTTGTTGCTACGCAACTTGTGCAATATTCACGCTCCTTCAACCAACTTACAAGTTGGTTAACCTGTATATATGTAGCTTCTTTACTAGTAAATGTCTGCCCAGATATATTTCAAACTTTTTTTCACGAATAAAAATATCAAACTTAAAATATAGAAATACTTTTTTAGATGTCCTACTGTTTACTATCATTGGAATCGGCTTAATCTTATCTTTTCAATTATGATAATATCCCAAAATCCATTTTTTGCGACTTTTGACTCACTTCCCTGTAATGCATCAGATTTCATCATCTAAATTGTTGTATTTCAGATACAGATGAGTGCTTGTCAGCTCCCTGTGAGAATGGAGGCACTTGTGTGGACGATATCAACATGTACACCTGTATGTGTCCTCCTGACTACATTGGCACTCATTGTGAAACCTCTACAGGTAAACATTATACTTTCCTGGGGGCTGTTGTATAAGGAAAATATTCACCTTACCTGGGGGCTGTTGTATAAGCTATGGTAAACATTCACCTTACTGGGGGCTGTTGTATAAGCTAAGGTAAACATTCACCTTACCTGGGGCCTGTTGTATAAGCTAAGGTAAATATTATACTTACCTGGGGGCTGTTGTATAAGCTAAGGTAAATATTCACCTTACCTGGAGGCTGTTGTATAAGCTATGGTAAATATTCACCTTACCTGGGGGCTGTTGTATAAGCTATGGTAAACATTCACCTTACTGGGGGCTGTTGTATAAGCTGAGGTAAACATTCACCTTACCTGGGGGCTGTTGTATAAGCTATGGTAAACATTCACCTTACCTGGGGGCTGTTGTATAAGCTAAGGTAAACATTCACCTTACCTGGGGGCTGTTGTATAAGGTAAACATTCACCTTACCTGGGGGCTGTTGTATAAGCTAAGGTAAACATTCACCTTACCTGGGGGCTGTTGTATAAGCTAAGGTAAACATTCACCTTACCTAGGGGCTGTTGTATAAGCTATGGTAAACATTCACCTTACCTGGGGGCTGTTGTATAAGCTATGGTAAACATTCACCTTACCTGGAGGCTGTTGTATAAGCTAAGGTAAACATTCACCTTACCTGGGGGCTGTTGTATAAGCTAAGGTAAACATTCACCTTACCTGGGGGCTGTTGTATAAGCTAAGGTAAACATTCACCTTACCTGGGGGCTGTTGTATAAGCTATGGTAAACATTCACCTTACCTGGGTGCTGTTGTATAAGCTATGGTAAACATTCACCTTTCCATATGCATATGCAAGGTTACCCTAAGGATATAACTTAACTATTTTACTAATCACCTAATGAAGACCACTAAGACCAGGTCGCAACAAAATAAATTGCAAAGACTGAAGTTTGAGGTTGTGGTCTAATTATTCATTTAATATTTTACTAGTGATTGGCTATAAATAGCATTTTTTCATGCATCAACAAATATGGAAATACTTAGTTGATATACTCATTGGAATCTGCTTGATCTTATCTGTTCAAATGTGATGATATCGCAAAATTATTTTGTTTGTGACTTATTTTCCTGAAACACATTACATATGAAATTTTAATTGATTGTATTGCTTGTTATTGCAGCCACCCCATGTTCCTCTGACCCATGCCAAAATGGTGGCACGTGTATGGAACCAGCAGATACTTATGCATGTACCTGCCTGCCAGGATTTACTGGAGTAAACTGTGAGACAGGTATTTCACACTACATTGATTTTATTATTATTATAAAACTTTTATTCAAAGTCAAGAATAAGAGAGATCTTTTACACTATTGATTTACTGGATAGACTGTGTGTGAGAGAGCTATTTCACACTAGATTGATTTACTGGATAGACTGTGAGAGAGCTATTTCACACTAGATTGATTTACTGGATAGACTGTGAGAGAGCTATTTCACACTAGATTGATTTACTGGATAGACTGTGAGAGAGCTATTTCACACTAGATTGATTTACTGGATAGACTGTGAGAGACCTATTTCACACTAGATTGATTTACTGGATAGACTGTGAGAGACCTATTTCACACTAGATTGATTTACTGGGTAGACTGTGAGAGAGCTATTTCACACTAGATTGATTTACTGGATAGACTGTGAGAGAGATATTTCACACTAGATTGATTTACAGGATAGACTGTGAGAGAGCTATTTCACACTAGATTGATTTACTGGATAGACTGTGAGAGAGCTATTTTACACTATTGATTTACTGGATAGACTGTGGGAGAGCTATTTCACACAATCGATTCACAAACTTGTGATATGATTTATTAAGCTGAGGGCACCATAGCTCGAATAGTGTCAAATTTTTGTAACAAATTATAACCAATGTTTTGGAAAACTGAATATTTTATACAATATTTTGATGAATTGATCAATTATGAATAATTTAATAGTTTTGCTTACTATTTATATTCAATCTTGTTGCAGTGCTGACATGTGCATCCAGTCCGTGCCAGAATGGGGGAACATGTGTAGAAGGTGTTGGAGCCTACACCTGTGACTGTCTTCCTGGATTTGATGGAGTCCACTGTGAAATGGGTAAATTAGTTAAATGAAGAATTAAAGCTGCATTCTCAGCTATTACAACAAACAAATCATACCAAATGTAATCCATTTTAGGAAAATTAGTCATAAGTCGCAATAAACAGATTTTGAGATATCACAATATTTAAAAAAAGGAGATCAAGCTGATTCCAATGATAATAAACACTAGGGTACCTAACATGTATTTCTATATTTTAAGTTTGATATTTCTATTTTTGAAAAAAAAAGTTTGCAATGTTTCTGGCTTGGTAAACCAGTGAAGTAACTAAACATACTCCATATGAAGGCCTTCAAAACACAGGGATATATCTAAACAATGTCCTGATATTTGTTACACCAATATATGACTATAAGTGCTAAAGCCTCTGAAAATCAGAACATTTTAATAAAGAGATCCTGTGGAAAAAACAGTTTGAAAAATATCAATTTTGTGACTTATGACTCATTTTCCTGAAACACATCACAAATTGTCTCAGATAATGATCTACAAGACTTGATTTAGATGGGTTGAAAACGAATGGAACCAAAAATATGAAATATTTAGTGTTTGACTGACGTTAAATGAGAATGCAGCTTTGAATGATTGACTAAACTTCAATCTAGTTTTAGTTTGTGTAATGCCCACCATAGTGGCACTGTCTACTTTTGCGTAACATGTGAGACTATTTTTAGACATTATTGCATCCCATGTATTGCATCCCTCAAGAGAAATGCATATATAGTAATGTAATTCATTGCATTTCTACAGTTCTCGCCTGTGCAAGCGGTCCCTGTCTTAATGGAGGAACCTGTACAGATGTACCGGGAGATTACACATGTACCTGTGCCGCAGGATTTACTGGTACAGATTGTGAGACAGGTAGGATACTTTTGTTTGATGTTTCTTGGGACATGATCATTGTTTTTTGTTTACACCAGGTCTTTATTACATTTAAGAGGTGACATCAAAATAGGGTTGCAACGACCGCAACAGCCGTGGCCATGGTCGCATCCAAAGTGGGCTTAAAGTCATGTCCAACTGAGAGATCAGAACATATGAGACAACTAGGCCATGCCCAAGTCACAGGCCGGTCAAAAAAAGTGATAGGTATCATATGTGGCCAATTCCACCAATTTGATAACATTTGGCCCCCAACCGTGGAAAGGGGTAAAATGGGCTTAAATCAAGTTAATTATCATTAATTTGATATTTTTTTTTGATTGGATGGTTCTACCAACCTGTGGAACAACATTTTTGGCATTTTTAGCCCAATTTTTTTTTTATTTTTATTTCAAAATCCCATTTTGGAGGCAAAAATCGGTTTTTTTAACAGCCATTAGTCCGTGGAATTGCTAAATTTCTAAATAATCTTTAAAATTGAACATTTTTTCTAATATGTTGTGATAGTAGGTTATGTGAATATGATCTGTGTAAAAAAAAAATGCAAAAAAAGTATTTTTTGGCCAAAATCCATCAAAAATCAAAAAAAAAAATTGTGGGTACCCCCCCATGTCGTCTTCGTCACGCTGTGTGCCTAAGGTGGAATAAATAATAATAATAAAAAAAAAAAATGTCAAATTTTGATGAATAATGATAGAGTGCATGGGATTATATATGTATAGAGCATCAAATGTATTGATTTGAGTTTTTCTTGAATCATACCAGAGAAATAGCATGGTATCAAAAGGTGGTGGGTATCCTAGCCCATGTTGTCTTCGTCACACCTTTTTAAGGGTTTTTAGAGCCTTATAAGGTATAAATTTGATAACAAACTTTAAATTTGACATTTATTATTAACTTTGCTTAATAGCAATCTATGTAGACCAAAATTAATAATTTCTGAGTAGTTTTTACATGATTTTTACTGCAAATTGCTTTTGTCGTCTTCGTCACGCCTTTGTCGTCTTCGTCACGTCGTCCACGTCACGTCTGCCGTCACAAAATGTCACAAATTATATCCCAAACACATATATAATACTAGAACCTTTATCCTTAAAAATTTTGCATCTAAATAGTTAAACAGAACAGGAACAATCAATACAAGTATTCAAGTCAACTTCAAAAGGTAAACAAGGGTAATGAATGTTATATATATTCTAAATATAATGAGTTACATAATGTGTGTATACATTATAATATTATATGGGCAGAGGGTCAATGACCTGTCACCCTTACCGCTGCCATTATGACTACCATTACTGAATGGTTATTTGGCTCCAACTTTTCTTCTAGTTAGAATATTTTCACAAACTAAAAAGTGTTATCACCCTTATGTCGAGACCTATCAGGTACACAATAGTTCAATACATTATGTGCATATTTTTTTTATTTATTTCTATCTAAATTCTAATTGATGTAGAAATATGAACCATTACTCGACATGCTATTTTTGGCATTTTTTCATATTTGGGATCTATTTTTCGACCCCCCCTGTAAAAAAATTACTAATAATCAGAATGGTTCCATACTTGGTAGTTCAATGCACATATATATAAGGTTGATAAAAAATAACAAATCAACTGATTAATGTAGAAATTGTTTTTGGGTACCCAGGGGGGGTCTAGGGGGCCAAATGTTGTCAAATTGGTGGAATTGGCCATGTATGATTTCATTACACTATTACATAATTATGTCAACAGTAATACTTTTACTTGTACTTCAAATCATCATATATGACCTTCAGTATTCATGAGGTAGCTTCTAAGTTCATTTCTAGTGGTGAATTTGTGTGCAATAGGGGGAAGTGAGTTCCAAGCTACTTTTGCTTTGTAAGCGAAACTATTTTTATAAAGAGTTGTTTTTCGGGGGCAATAATTTTAAGATTTTTCCTGTTTTTTGCATAACTTCTGCTTGTCACTTGTCTCAGGTCTAAATGCCATATTTGGGTCATATTGTCAGAAAATGTACACTTCACCTTCACCAATTTTCTCAAATAACCCTAAGTTCCGAATTTACCTAGTATTGACCAAATTGCAGCCTAATTTAACAGAATTTATTACATGTGTACAGCTGCCAATTGTACATTTTCTGAAAAACTGACCCATTTGTTCCATGCCCTTATTGGAAGCTCTAAGAGGGGGTGCCTGCTGATACTTCTGTTTCTTAGTTCCACTTATTGAGACAAAGTACTCAATTGAGTGTTAAATCTTCTCTCCATCATTCACAGATATAGATGAATGCTTGAGTGATCCATGTGAAAATGATGGAACCTGCATAGATGAGGTTAATGGATACACTTGCCAATGTGTAGATGGATATGAGGGGCTCAACTGTGAAACAGGTATGAGTGTACTGCTCTTCTTCATTTTAGCAGAGTTTTGCCTGCTTGAAAAAGACATATAAATCTTATAATTAGTTGAAAGCAATGTACTTGACTGTCAGTAATTGCTACATCAAGCCTGCTAAATGTTGTCAACTTCTGTCACAGATATAGATGAATGCTTGAGTACTCCATGTCAGAATAGTGGGACCTGCATTGATGAGGTTAATGGATACACCTGCACATGTGCACCTGGATATACGGGGACCCACTGTGAAACAGGTATAAGTGTACTGCTCTCCTTCAATTTAGTAGAGTTTTGCCTGCTTGAAAATGAGATATGAATCTTATAATACGTTGTAAGGAATTACCTTGACTGTGAGTAATTGTTACATTAAGCGCGCTAAATGTTGTCACCTTCTGTCACAGATATAGATGAATGCTCAAGTAATCCATGTCAGAATAGTGGAACGTGTGATGATGAGGTCGATGGATACATTTGCCAATGTTTACTAGGATATGAGGGGACCCATTGTGAAATAGGTATAAGTGTACTGCTCTTCTTCATTTTAGTAGAGTCTTATCTGCTTGAAAATGAGATATGAATCTTACAATAAGTTGTAAGCAATAAACTTGACTGTCAGTAATTGCTACATCAAAGCCTGCTAAATGTTGTCGCCTTCTGTCACAGATACAGATGAATGCTCGAGTGCTCCATGTCAAAATGGTGGGACCTGCATTGATGAGGTTAATGGATACACCTGCACATGTGCATCTGGATATACAGGGACCCACTGTGAAATAGGTACAAGTGTACTGCTCTTCTTCATTTCAGTAGAGTTTTGCCTGCTTGAAAATATTATGCTTACAATTAGTTGTAAGCAATTACCTTGACTGTGAGTGTTGTCACTTTCTGTAACAGATACAAATAAATACCTGAGTGATCCATGTCAGAATAGTGGGACCTGTGGTTATGAGGTTAACCCATTCAGGGTGGGTGAATGCCTCAAGGCAAACACTTTTCATGAAATATTTTTATAGGTGGTCAATTCTTACGAAATGGGTCAATTTCCCATTTTAAATGTTTAGCATGCTATAACTTTGTGAGTTTTAAGAATAGAGACAACATACATACAATGTATATACAACATACATAAAGATGCATCGGCCATATACTTTCATGTATATGATGTCAATATTTCAGAAATTATCCCTCAAAATAATGTTACTTTGGCCAAAAATGTCTTATCCGGCCCGAAAATAATAAAATAAATCTATTAAAAATATGCACTATAAATGTTTTTGCGATATTTTCATAAAAGATTAGAACAGTTGGTTACACAAGCAACCAGAAGGCTGAAACAGGGTTGGGTTTGGGCGGTATACACATTACCGTTCCGAAAAAGACCACGCAAATGAACGTTTCATGCTTACTTGGAGATTCTTATTTCTTGAGGCTGTTGATTTTCTCCACGAGATCTTTGAAACACCGCCAAGAAAGGGAAATCTTTCTACACTGTCTAAGAATGACCACCTTATACCATATTTATTTATTATTTCTCAACATGACGCTATTTTATGTGTTGTTTTAAATATGTTTATTTAGCTAAGAAACATTATGTTGTTATACACTTTTCTCAGTATTAACTGATGGAAAAAGCATTACAGAAAAGTTCTGTACAAGTCACAATTTAGTTTGACAGCTGCAGATTCCTAAAGTAATACAATATTTAAAGTAATATATTTTAAGCAGTAAACTCAAAGCAAAACCGAAAGAAAGACAATTACTCTGCTGAATTTGCAACCTGTTAGACTCTTCTGACATCGATTTTTCCAAGTATTATCTAAATACTTTCTGAACTCTTGTTGATATATATTTCTATCACCATGCATCAACCAATTAGGCATACATACTGCCTATGTATGAATAAAAATTAACTTATAGAGAGTTAATTTAACGTAGAAACAAAAACAAAATACATGAAAAATAAATCACAAATGTTAAAATATTGTTCCAAAGCTATAAGCAACTGGGATGAGGTGATAAGAACCATACAAAAAAATAAATAAGAGGAAAAATGCCGAAAAATGCCTTAAAAAGACCAATATAAAATATAATCAACTACAAATAGTGACAAAATCAAGGTGGAAACTAAAACGTTGATGCGAATGTAATTGGAGTGTTTCCCTATCAAAACCAACATTGATATGGCCATATCAAAAGAAAATACAAAAACAAAAATTTGCAGGGGTGACCGATTGTCGGGGCCCCTCCCGACAATATCTTACAAAATAGATATTGTCGGGAGGGCTTACCGACAAGCGTCACCAACAAAATGCACCATGTGACCGATTGTCGGTCCCTGGTATCCACTTGCATGATTGTCGGTGACAACTGGTGACCGATTGTCGGTGACCACTAGGTGACCGATTATCGTGCAAGTGGATATCGCGCTTTACTAGTAAAGTAGTTAAAAAAGCAAGGATATATTTGATACACAGTCTTGAAATTTGGTACACATTGTCATGCTACCAAAGGCAGTATACATGATGAAAATCAAAACATTCCTAGAAAGAGTTCTTGTGAATGAATCACTTTGAGAAAAATATCAATTTTGCAAATTGTGACACTATTTTTAGACAACTACCTTTTTATTGCATGTGTAATGATATATAGTAATGTAATCTATTGCTTTCGACAGCTCTGGCCTGTGTATCCACACCCTGTGTTAATGGAGGAACCTGTACAGATGTACCGGGAGATTATACATGTACCTGTACCGCAGGATTTACTGGGACAAACTGTGACTCACCTATCACAAGTAGGGACATGTTCTTTGCTGTTTTTCTTGTTCATACAGGATCTTAAATATTTTGTTTATATGATTTAAGCATGTCAGATAGATTTGACATTGTCACTTCTCTAGCAATATGGTATCATCTCATGACATATGTGTAGAAAATCTGAACACTGTTTAGTTTCTCTGCAGTACTATGGTTAAATTACACTTCATTACTGTTGATCATAATTCATCACCTGGGGCCTGTGGCATGAGTTTTTGGGATACCATATCGCTAGAATTTTAACAGTGATCTGTTTGTATCCATTTGTGAGCTGTTTTCAATCCAATTTTTCTTGGTATTGCACAAGGGCCTGACTTATCAAATTGTTGCGATAAACTGAAGTCCAATTTATCAAATTTTCAAAATAAATGAAGAAGGTTTCTGTCATAAAAGAACTCTTTCTCGATCCGTTTCTCGATCCGAATGCCCCATTGCACCACATTAACGAACAGCCTCTTAGTGGTTGGCAGGACAACTGAGCGTAAAGCTATTGCTTGCATAACCATAAGGATCTGCATTTCCGTTAATGCAACCTCATGCAATAGGCCCAAAAGAAAACCAAATGTGATCCGTTTTAGGAAAATAAGTCATAAGTCGCAAAAAATGGATTTTGAGATATCACCATATTTAAAAAGAGGAGATCAAGCTGATTCTAATAATAATAAACACTAGGACAGGTACTAAGTATTTCAATATTTTAAGTTCGATATTTTTATTTTTGAAAAAAAAACGTTTCTAGATGGATAATTACCAGTAAAGTAACTAAATATACTTCATACAAAGGTCTTCAAAATGCAAGGATATATTTAATTCAATGTCATGAAATTTGGAACATAGATTCATATGACCATAAGTGCTAAATGCCCTAAATACCAGAACATCTCAACAAAGGGATCTTGTTGGAAAAAACACTTTGAAAAATATCAATTTTGCGACTTGTCACTCATCTTCCTGGAAAACAGCACAAATTACCAATCAGCAGAGCTCTAGTAGTAGAAGTGTAACAATGCATGCTAAAATATAGCAGCATAATACCTAACATTAATGTTTTATTATGATGTTAACTGTCCTTAATGTTGATACCAGTATTGCTGTATATGCCCTAAAGGTGGCTTTTTGTTATTAGTCTTTACATTTCTGAATAGTTTCTCTGTACATACTCGCAGTGGATGTTTATAAACAGTTCAACCCTGTGAGGTTATCTGAGGGTTGTATCTTTGAATATCTAATCTGCAACTTGGACCATTAAAATTAAAAACTTATATGACATTCCCTTTCCACAGCTCTGGCATGTGCATCCGGTCCCTGTCTGAATGGAGGAACCTGTACAGATGTAGCGGGAGATTATACATGTTCCTGTACCGCAGGATTTACTGGGACAAACTGTGACACAGGTAGGATACTTTTGTTTGATGTTTCTTGGGACATGTTCATTGCTTTTTTCTTGTTTATACAAAGTCTTAATGACATTTAAGATTTAAGCAAACAAATTGATAATCTATCCAATGACACCCTAGGAAATATATATAATAATAAGTATTGTCCCATACACAACCCTGAAATTTTGTATACATCCTCATGAAACAAAAGACAGTAAATATCTTAAAAATCAAAACATTCCTGCAAAGAGTTCTTGTGAATAAACTACTTTAAAAATATAAACTTGTGCAACTTGTTACAGTATTTATAGAGAACTACATTTTTATCACATATCTAATGCCTATAATAATGTAATCTATTGCTTTCCACAGCTCTGGCCTGTGTATCCAGTCCCTGTCTTAATGGAGGAACCTGTACAGATGTAGCAGGAGGTTATACATGTACCTGTACCGCAGGATTTACTGGGACAAACTGTGACTCACCTATCACAAGTAGGGACATGTTCATTGCTCTTTTTCTTGTTCATACAGGATCTTAATTATTTTTTTATATGATTTAAGCATGTCAGATAGATTTGACATTGTCACTTCTCTAGCAATATGGTATCATCTTATGACATATGTGTAAAAAACCTGAACACAGTTTATACACATTCTCTGCAGTACTATGGCAAAATCACCACAATGAGATTAAATTACACTTCGTTACTATTTATCATAATTCATCACCTGGTGCCTGTGGCATGAGTTTTTGGGACACCATATCGCTAGAATTATAACAGTGATTTGTTTACAATCTGTTTGTGATCTGATTTCAATCCAATTTCTCTTGGTATTGCACAAGGGCCTGACTTGTTGCGATAAACTGAGGTGGGAAGTCCAATGTATCAAATTTTCAAAATAGATGAAAAAGGTTTCTGTCATAAAAGAACTCAACTTATGCAACATTATGCAACTACAACTTATGCAACTACATTTTTATCACATGTGTAATGCATATAATAATGTAATTTATTGCTTTCCACAGCTCTGGCCTGTGTATCCACACCCTGTCTTAATGGAGGAACCTGTACAGATGTAGCGGGAGCTTATACATGTACCTGTACCGCAGGATTTACTGGGACAAACTGTGAGACAGGTGGGTCAGATTTTTCAATTCTGCTATTTTGCCCTGATAACATGTTTTGCTAGGTACATCTTTAATTATATAGGGAACCTATTTCTACGCTCGATATCTGTATTCCTCTCACTGACAGCTTTCATTCCATATGTAGTGGATATGAGGTTCAGCGCAAGTCTAGTATAGCTTGCTGTTGTTTTAACTCTTATATAACCGGGTCGGCCTTCAAGGTCAAGGTTGGAGCTCCGCTCGCTCAACCTTTCAAGCCTTTCGGATCTGTTCCGTTTTTACTGTGAATGAAATGTTAGCTTTACCCTATTTACAGATTACCTTTCATCTACCTGCATTTACCAGAATACGTACTGTATTGCATAATTGTGATGTATTGTGTATCTCCTGTATCACTTATTCCTGTACGAAGAACATCTTGCCATTTACTTGCACACCTCTTGTTATTGTACGGATTGTATTTGTGACTACTCCGGAAATCCTTTCCGTCAGATGTCTTGGTTAGGCCGGCTGACCATGTACCTTGTGATTGCACTGTGGGGGAAATAAAGCTAGGGAAACAGAGATCAATGTCCATGTTTTACTTTCTTACTTTACTTACTTTACTTACTTTCCCTTAGTTAAGAGGAAGATCAAACCTGGGTTGTCTAAGTAATAGCACGAAGGTTATCGCGGGCTGGATAACTAGTGTCACCATTTACTGATAAACTACCTGTAGGAGAGCCTACAGCCCCAGACTGGTAAACAAGACCTCCAGGGTTCACTACACATATACTTTTCTATATTTACAGTCACATTTGACCTCAATAATTGGAAAAATCCAATTTTTAACCCCTAATTTCACAAGGATTATATGAAAAAATATATTTCTTTCCCTTATATTTCATTTAGAGCAACAAAAACCTCACTGTTTTTTAACTTTTCAATAAATCCAACCTTATTCCTGATCCAAACACTGATCCTACAACTTGCATTTCTTTTATTTCATTTTATTATGCCTTTTTATATTTTATATTTTCACTAATGATAGCACCCCCTTTTTTATAGCTACAAAATCCTTTTCCTACAACCTTTGAAACTACTTTGAACCCACTATCAATCTTTTTGAAATAGATTGAAATTGAAACATAAATGTAAAACAAGTGGAAAATAATGTGCACAAAAACATTATGGCATTACTTAGTTCAAAGAATGAGTTCATTTCTTTCACATTGGCTTGATTAAGCTGGTAATGATTCCATAATGTTTGCTTCATGTTTTCCTTGATTTCAAACTAAGCTATCGCCTTTATTTACTCCCAGCTCTGGTGTGTAGTTCCAACCCATGTGTGAATGGCGGCACATGTGTGGAGGCTACGGGAGCCTATACATGCACCTGTCCCTCGGGCTACACAGGACTACATTGTCAGATAGGTGGGCAATACCTATATTTGTTTAACATACTTCTATTCAGGTATTTAAAAATGCATTATCAGCGATGCATGCAAACTGTTATGACCCAATGTACACAGTTATAGGAACAAAACCATTGTGAATAGTATGTTACAACACATGTCTTTTCCACATACCAGACATAGGATGTACAGGCTGGACAACAGCCTGTGGACACATAACAATGTACAGTTTCTTGTAGTAGTAAAATCACTTACCAAGCAACTCTCTTTCTCTTTACAACATTTATAGACAGCTCTAACGATTTTTATTTGATATAGAGTAGATATTATTCTCTAGGGAATAGTACATTTATTTAAGTTTTAGTAGCTGATCTTTGGATTCTGCTGGGGTTGTGGATAGTGATATATTACTATTCTGAGTGGATCTAGTAAATTATTTTAGCGGATCAAGCAGATCAAGGAACTTATTTAAGCAGATCAAGTAAATTACAATAGCTGGCAGTGGTTCCGGCGTTTCCACTCATTCACTTACCTCATCCCCTAGTTGTTTGTCTTTGATTCCGCGTTCAGTTTGGAATGTGTATGAAGTCCTGGTCACCTAAAACTCTTTCCTCCACTGTTTCCGATGGAAATATTAGCCATTTTTAAGTAATTAAAGTCTAGGGCTCGCCATAACGTGACAACAGTAGACATCGTGCAAGCCTCAGTTTGTTGACCTTTAGGCACTTTTGAATGGAAGGAGGAGTGCGCTAAATAGACTGTATACAGTGCAACGCCAAGTGCACAGAGTGGCTATGTGTGCCATGCTGAAAGTCTACACACCTCTTCCGGTCTGCCTTGCTTGCTCAAACGTAAAAACTTATGGCTTCTGGAATCACCATTCATTGATTGACTAACATACACTAAAACTTCACTATCGGGGTAAAACAATATTACCAGCATTTCTGCCGATTCAGGTTTTTTCTTTATAAAAATGTCCTATACACACTAACATGGCTGGAACGAAAACCGGAAGTCTGATGCTTTGGGCATGCGACATTAGAGCCCGGGACACTTGGGCCTACGGACTGTAGCATCCAAGCAGGGAGAGCTGCTAGTATGTGGGGCACTACCATCGGGGCCCTACGATTTTGGGGTGCCAGTGTCCGGGCTCCGTTGATTGCATGTAAACAGTGAAAGCTTTGTTTGTTTATGGAACGGAGAGTGCGGCATCATAACCGATGTTGTGAAGTTATTGTTACATGTAAAAGTTTGATTTTAGTTTTTCAGAGGTAAATTAAACTAAATACTAGAATGTGATGGTTTGAATTGTGTAAAACATGCTGATTTGGACAGTAAAGACTTTCTGAGTAACACAGCATTTTGGCTCGGTCCTTTCTGTGTCAGAAGTAAAATCTTTACCCATGTGGTCGAGTGGAAGAGGTAAATTATAGCAGTTCAACATACTGTATGTACATCTAAAACATTTTTAAAGGGTCTAATATTTGTTAATATGTGTTTAAACAGTAGTATTTAATAACAAAAATCATTTACTAAAGTGATTAATTTCCTTGGATTGGTGTCTTTGGATGGTCAAGTGCCATAATGGCACTTTAACCATCCTCAGACACCAAACCTCGAGAAATTAATCCCATAACACCATACACACCATGGTATTACAAAACATCAGAAGCATTTTTTTTCATAAATATCAACTATATAACATACTTGAACATATGCATTGCTTTGTATGTGTTGTCAAGCTAGTTATGTCATGGAAATAGCTAAAGAAGTTTTTCTGGTGCAGACTAAATGAATCCATTGTTTAGGTTCGCATACCACACTCTTCATACAAGTTGCTCCATGTACATGGAATATGCAAGCTTTGGATAAACACGTTATTTATACTAATTTTTGGTTAATTTCTTTGACATTACCTGCAGGTTTTGGGACTTTAATATGTTAATTTTTGGGCTATTAATTATATCTTAGGTATGTCCAAAGCTGATAATGTATTTTTAACGACAATTGACAGGAGTTTCTGGGAGGTGTATGGGTCAGATCTTCAGAAAATGTACAATCAACAGATCTACACATTTAGTAAATTCTGCTAAATTAGACTGTAAAGTGGTCAATACTAGGAATATCTGAATATATTTGACAATGCCTTGATTCAAACAATCTTTTGGGTTATGTTCGACTGAATTTTAAACCTGATTTTTTTCTTAAATTTGGGTTATTTGAGAGGATTGGTGAAGATGAATTGTATATTTTCTGACGATTTAATCCTTGTAGAGGGAGTAGAAAAAAAGGATTATGTGCATCCACCGTATAGTTGAAAGTAATGCCACTACTTCTTCTAGCGCCAACTATTTATAAGTGTGTCTGTAGTATGCTGATGCTGGAAACAGGCAATCAAAGCTGCCTGGGCCATACGTAATACTAGTCTCAACAACAGCACTGCAGTGTCACCTGGCATGCAGTGGCAAGACTGTATACCGGTTGCGCATCTGCGGTTTGTAGGAGTGTTGTTTCTACTCCCACTTTATATTTGTCCCTGGTTCAATGAGTTCTTTGGCTCATTTGCTTTCTGGATGGATTATAACGCTAGACAGAATAAGCGCTTCCAAGATCGGGTGTGAACTCTTCCTAGTGGCAAATATACTATAACCAATATCGAATGATCATGGAAGTTTTTCCATTTATTGCAAATGGTACAAACTTTTCTTATAACTTTTGAAAATAATTATTTTCATGTTTTTTCTTGAACGTTATTTTCATTGTTTCAAAACAAAATTCTAACAAATATTATTTTTAATTTAAGTTTTGTGTTCATTTTTGTTTTGAATTTTCATTTCCTTTAAAATATGAAATGACCATTCTCAGATTCTTATATAGATACCTCTGTATCATGTCATTTTAGCAATGGGTAGAAACTTTCATGCTTTACTGAAAATTAATAGAATAATGTCTATAAAGAAGATCCAATAATTAACATTTTCATTGTTTTAGCACCAAGCGACCCATGTGTGGGTTACTGTCATAACGGTGGAACCTGTGCTGTGATGGGTGGCCGACCAACATGCACGTATGTATATCATCACATGTGAAAACATGAGATCAGGCAGGTTCCAAAGATTGTAAATAGTAGTACATAATAAGTATTTCTATATCATTTAAATTTGATAGTCTTATTTTTGAAAACAAATATAAGCAATTCACTCAGCCCATAATGCCACCGGCTGGAATAAGCTGTATTAATATGTATCTTGGATACTTTTGCCATTTCGGTCAACACATGTCTCCCAGTTGACTTTGGTTGTAGGCCATTCTCAATGGAGGCAAGCATTTTGAAAATGTTGAGGGGCTTGATATATGAAAATTCCATCTTGGGAATCATTTTGGCTACCTAGTAAGTTGATGTAAATTTTTTCTCAATGATTAAGCTAGTTTAAATCGGATGTTCATTCATAATGTTGACCAATCATATAAAGATGCTATTGCAATGTTGTGATGCCCTCACCCTCAAATTGCGATGACCGATGCTGTCTGGTGGTAGTAAATGACACAAATTGGGCTAAGTGAATCACTAGTAAAGTTGCTGAATAAGCTCATTATGCTTACCTTAGAATTGCATGGATATAGTCAATATACTGTCTTTTAATTTGGTACATGTATTTAGCCTACAAGAAGCATTAAATGGGGCTTCCACATACAAGGCAACCAACCAACAAATGACGCAGGGACAATCAATACCCTGGCATTTTCTTTCACTGCTGTTGGTCCCCAGTATTTACATGCACAACAAAAATTGCTCATTTGGTCACCAATTGTCAGTCACCTACGTGTGATTGATTGTCAGTCCCGGCATCCACATGTATAATAATAAGATAAAACAAAGTAAAACACATGCTTGTAGTGTGCAATTTGCTGTATCAAGTATGGTGAACTATAATAATCTCAGATACCTTTGTTCACAACACCTTTTTTTTAAATGAAAGTTTCAGCATGTGGGATACATTTGGCCATTTGATCCATTCACTGAGATATTACATTTGTGTTCCTCAATGGTAGCCATATTGAATTTTGACTTAGAAAATAGCTTGAAAGAGAAATATTACTGCATAAATAGTGTTCTCACTCCTGAAAACACATAACATAAAAACTGGTGTTACAAAACGATGTCTGGTTAATTGGAGCTGAGCTATGACTTTCTATGTTCATCTCAAAAGTGGTATTACACTTGAGAATCCAGCCAGTAGAAGCCAAAATATGCTGCATTTGGTGTTTGGTGGCAGCCATTTTGAACTTTGCAGCTACCAGCCACCAGGGGTTTCCCCCTACTTGTAGCCAGTGGTTTTTGGAAACTGTATGACCTGTTCTAACAGCATACCGAATTTCCAAAAGGTGTCACAAAGGGCACTATTTGGGTCAAAATAAACAAATACCTAACCGCCCATAAATAAAAAAAAAATCTGTATTTGGCATATTTTGGCATAACCATGAGAAAAGGGTTAATATCTAAAAATGGCTCAAGTGTTGGGGATTGGTCACCCCCTGAATCATGATTACCTACCAATAAGCTACATAAAACAGCCAAAGAAAAAAACATTATCCAACAATTCCATGTTAAGTAAAAAAAATGGCCTTTGGCTCCCTGACTAAGACAACATAACTTGCATACTGTTAGAATATTTCTTGGCAGAAATAATATCCCCCTTAGGTTTTAGCAAAAAAACAGGAAAAAACAATTAATTTAGGGTGCGGACAAAAATGTAGGGTGCCAACCCTGAATATTAATAAAAAAAATGTTTAGCAGTCTCTCACAAACTTTTTTTTCTCCAGGTGTGCCCCGGGTTTCACTGGGCCCATATGTACTGACACCGTGCCCCCGCCTACTACTGAGGACCCAACCACTACTGAGGCCGAGCCCACTACTGAGGCCCTGCCCCTGCCCCTGCCAATCATCTCCATCTCACTGACTGTTATAGGAATGATAATCGCGGCAATAGGCCTCCTTGGCACCTGTATCTTATGTTGCACAAGGCAAAGAGGGTATGTCATGTTCTTTTGTTGTGTCCATTTTTACAATAAGAAGCGAGGTAAATTTTATATGTAAAGTTGAAGTGATCTTCGTAAAAGCAAATAACTCCCGTTGATTCCTTTGTGCTAATATTTATTAGCTAGTAGAGAAAGGCTTATCCCTACGCATTTCGACCATAGCATAATTTTATATAATTATCTTGAAACTATCCTGAAATCCTGATATTATTTTTCTGAAACACATCACAGTTTTGTTATGATGTCACGCTGCGTACAAGTGGTGAGTGATGCACTGGTCACAAGGAAATGTCTATAGTAAATGAACAAGCCTCTAGATGGCACCTGCTTGCTGTTTAGCAGTAGCCAAGCCATTGCACACCTATTATTATTGTTGTACATTGCTTCTTTGTCATATTTTCAATCAGGATGACAATTTAAGAGTTTAAGAATTACACATTTGTGATGTGTTTCAAGAAAATGAGTCAAAAGTCACAAAATTGATATTTTTCAAAGTGTTTTTTTTCACAGGACCTCTTTGTTTTTAATGGGTATACCACTGATATTCATATGAATCCATGTAACAAATTCCGGGAAATTGTATTAAATATATCCTTGCATTTTTAAGCCATTTGTATCAAGTATATTTAGTTATTTTACTGGTAATTACCAATCCAGAAACATTGCAAACTTTTTTTTTCAAAAATAAAAATATCAAACTTAAAATATAGAAATACTTATTAGGTGTCCTACTGTTTACTATTATTGGAATCAGGTTGATCTCCTGTTTTCAAATATAATGGTATCTCAAAATCAATATTTTTCGACTCATTTTTCATAACCTGTATGTTTTCATGTGTCACCTATAATATGAATATAACAATAATTCCTCTCGTACCAAATAAATAATACATTAATCCAATTAATCATGTTCGATTCATGATCAAAAGTATTATTAATAGCATTATGACGATTACATATAGGGTTAGTAAATTATTACTATTATATACTTGTTACAAATTTGTACTGCACTAACCGTATATAGGCCTATGAAGATGGTATTTTTATGGTTTATTTATTGCAGTGGTGGTTTCAAACAATGGTTCCCAAGATGGAGGATATCTTTGCCTTCTCCCTTACCAGACTGGAGACAGGCTCTGGGAAGAAAAATCAAACCTCGCTTTCGCCGGCCCATGTATCGACCTCGACCAGTACCACGCACACATTCTGACATATATAATCCATACTTTTGAGAGTTGCCATGTACAAAAACAGTGTTTTTCACAGAGAAATAGTGTTTGTCATCTAAGAAACAGTGTTTTTTTAATTCTGACACAAATGGCTTGCAATAGAAGCCTCAGAAATGGTATGTCCAAAAAGAAACCCCCAAGTGCTTTGTGTATATGTGATGTACTTATTGTTGTTTATATTTGAACAAAAGGTGAGCACCTTGGGAGTGGGTCAGAAAGAAATGTTTGAAAAAAACTACTTTCATGACTTTGGATTCATCGCACATTTCTCGGATACATTACTAATATTTAAATATTTGTATCCCTCCGCCCTCTTCCGCTCCTCAATCTGCCACAGCCAGTCTTTAGATTCCTACACCTTTTCTTCCTATGCATATATCCTTCCGTCCTTCCCTCCCTCTAACCCTCCTCCCTCTCACATGACATTTCTTGGTCGTCACTTTCACTATCTTTCAATTTTCAATTCTCACTCTTCCTTTGTCTCTCACACCTCTTACTCTCTCATCCCTTTCCCTCCCACCCCCCAGGAACACCAGCCCCTTAGTCTCTTTTTTTGTTATACCCCAAAAAGATTCCACCAATTTGACAACATTTTGTCTCCTAACGTGGAAAGTGATTAAATGGGGTTAATACCAATTCATTATAATTAATTTGAATTGATTTTGTTTGGATGGTTCAACATTTTTGGCCTTTTTACCTCATTTTTTCTTTAAATCCCCAAAATCCCCAAATCTTGTTTCTGTCCATGTACCATGGAATTGCTGAATTTTTAAATGATCATTTAAATTAGATTATTTTCTTTATTTGTCATGATAGTAGGTTATGTGTAGAATATTTATGTTGAATAAAAATCGAAAAAGAGATAATTCTTCAGCCATAACAAATTAGTGGGTAACCTCCCCCCCCCCCCCCCCCCCCGTGTCTTGCCATCAGTCTTGTTGCCTAATCTAAAAATAATGAAAATTATCCCATTATGTTGAATAATGATAAAATGCATTAGGTTATGTTATGGTTTTTTTGGACGAATTTTATGTCTATGTGCTGTCTCTTGCCGTCTCCTTTGCTGTCTCTTGCCGTTTACTGCCGTTTTTTGCCATCAGATTTGCCTTCAGATTTGCCATCACATTGTTATTTGGCTGTAGCTTTTCTTCTAGTTAGAATATTTCACAAACTAAAAAGCATTATCCCCCTTATGTCGAGCCCTATCAGGTACAAAATAGTTTAATACAGTATACATGTGCATATTCTGTTTGCTGTCATATACACATGTCTTTTCATATCATTTTGAAGTCTTTTTCTATACATAATTATATCATATGGTGGCAAATAAAATACAAATATTAACTTTACTTGCATTATGTTCTTATTCACATAATCCAACGGCAAGAGACATGCTATTTTTGGCATTTTTTCCATATTTGGGAGTTGTAAAAAAATACTAATAATCAGAATGGTTCCATACTTGCTAGTTCAATGCGCATATATATAAGGTTGATAAATAATACCAACTCAACCAATTAATATAAAATCAATTTGTGGGTAGCGTGGGAGGTCTAGGGGGCCAAATGTTGTCAAATAGGTGGAACTGGCCAGGTGTGTTTCCCATTTACCCCCCTACCTAGAAAAACCTTCCACTACCTAAACAATCTTTTTGACCATACTCCAGTAGACTATACTTCTTTTCACCACTTGTAGTTACAGTGTTGCAGTTACCACATTGCACTCGCCCTTTCAACACTGCATTCATTCACTTGATGCAGTGTAGGACCTACTCAGGACAGTCCACTTCCCGCTTTACTGACTTAGGACCACCAATTTAAGGTTAGGTTTTGTGTTAGTTTTAGTATTGATTTCTGTTAAGTAACATTTGACAGCTAGAATAGGTCACATGGATAGGGTCCCGCGCTTTGTGGTAAGGGGAATCCCCGCAAACTAGCGGCTACGTACATATGGGAACAGGGTCTGTGTGTACTCTGTGCAGGATCTCTTGAGTTGAAACTTTAAAGTGGGATACATTTTCTGGATCAAGTCGCACACAACAGATCCCGTACAGAGTGTGACTACCTGCAACGTGGTAACTGGAAATCGGCTGTGCGCTGTAATGTGGCACCTACACAAGGTACCTAAATAGACATACATCCGGTTCCCATACTCTTATCTTTGTTGACCATACCTTACTATTTTTGGATTTTTTGGCACAAAAAGCTAATGAAAGCAGGAAAACAGGTTTTTCCTAACCTGGAACTGTCAAAAATTTCCCTGGACATTTTTTTCAGTTCCTGGGATGTGGTTTCCCTAATAAAAAAGAAGAAGGAAAGTTACCACCTAAAGTTACAAACTACCTAGTATTCAGCCAGATGAATCGGAAACACACCTAATTTTTTGTTTGGCCTTCTTTTGTATTTGATGACAGTACCTACTGTCACAATTAAAATATCTATAATATAGAAATTAGACGATCTAAATGCCACGTTCGTGAGAATGGACACAATTATGTACCAACTGAACAAATAAATAAAACAAATCTAAAAGGGTAAATTTCACCAAATCATAAGTCCCATTAATTTTCTTCTTTGCTTTGCCTATATGATTTAATTTACATAATACATGCCTTGAGACATGTAGTGTTCATTAATGATCTGGCAGGCTTTGAAAGGTTCGTATTTTGTATTCTCTTTGGTTTGAAAGCAAGGGTTAGAATGATTTGTTCCTTTTTATATTTTCTATAAGCATCACATTGTAACATTGTTATTTGTATTTTTGTATTTGTAAATGTTATTACAATCTTACTCACGATATGGAGGCAGTTCTCCGACAATGGGAGGTTTACAACCTCTCTTTAAGGTCTTACAATATTATTTTGCTGTGAACAAATCTACAAAATGACGAAAGTGGATTTGTTTGCAGCCAAATATTAGGAGACTATGTTTACACAGCAGACTATGTACTATGCACACAGCAAACCATGTTTAGAGAATGTTCAGTTTCGGATATTTCGAAGATTGTAACATTTGAATAATCACAAAATCAGCTTTCATTCATTAAACTAGATAGGATACAAATCCAGTATGGTTAATATATGAATACATGAATAAAACATAGATAAACAATACAATTCATATCAGTCTGTCTGAAGTTACACGTAAAATCTTCTAAAGTTTTGATCTTCCCAAATATAGTTGTTCTGAGTATTTTTATTCACAGCTAATCTTGAAGAAAAGAAAGTCTACTAGATTTTCCAAGCATTGATTATATTACCTATTACAGCTGCTACATCATACATGAATCTTCGATTTCTAAGCAATAATACATTTCTAAAAGAACATCAGTATATTCAAACTTTCAAGGCTATCCAATATTTGTGTGATTTCAGTTATATAAATAAGATATGATACATAATCTGGGGTGATCTAGGATGATAACGAATAATATTATTAGTACTAATCTCTAAATCAAGATCAAAGATTAATGCTGCATTCTCAGCTATTGTGATGAACACAATCTTGCAAAAATTGTGCTCATGAGATTCAAATCAATTCAAATTAAAAGTATTCTTTATTTATACCTTGTATTGTTATATGTTTATACAAGCGTTATTCATATCATGACTTATATAGAGAGAATGGAACGATCCGCCGGATTTTCTGGCGGTTTCACCTTTTAGATTTATAAGACATGTAATCCAGAGAGTGTGGGGAGCTAGACAGTCCTGCATTGGCATATTATGGAAATAGATTGCAGATGCATGATATACTTTCATGATTAATCGGAATCCGTGATTGTCCTGCGGCTAACAAGGGGCCTTTATTCATAATTTATTGCCCCCGTTCTTCACTTTCACCATAACGAGAACAGAGAATTGATGTAAACTTTTTTTTTTAAATAAAGGTTTATTATGAGTATACATATAATTTGACTGTTTATAAATAGATCCCTCGTTGCCTGGAGGATGATCTTTGACAATATAAATTGTACATAATATCTAAAATACTCACATGAAGCATGATGCCTGAGCTCAAGGGCGAACCTTTTGCTGGTTTACTGACAAAATGCCTTTACAGTTCTTTTGTACAAGTGTATCAATAAATGTGTTAAATCAATGGCCAGTATAGTTTATATAGTTAGCCAGACTAAACTGTCAATTGGTTAGAGTGTTAGACTTCCAAATGGGACATTTTGAATTCCAGTCCAAGAGCAGACAGCCTTTTAAATTTGTCTCATGTTCAAGTCATTTTCTTTTAATGTCACTAATATCTCCACATTTGGGGATTGGTTTTCTTTTAAACTCACATATTTAGTTGTTGATGTCATTCCTTCTCAATTGGTGAAACAATTAGATATGCTATCTTTGAATTAAGGATAAAAAATGAGTTAAATGGGGTTCTGGGAGTTTCATTGGACCAGAAATAGCAGCACTAAGCTTGTGTTTATCTTTGGCCAAAATGGTGGTCAGATTTTCAGAAAATGCACAATCTACATTCCTACACATCTCTCAAATTCTACTAAATTAGTGTCAAAAATGATAAATACTGAGTATACCTGAGTGTAATCTGTATTGTATTCATTCAATAAATCTGTCTGGTTATGTTAAACTGTATTTTGAACCTGATTTCTGTCTGAAATGTTGGTTATTTGAGGAGATTGGTGAAAGCCAATTGTATATTTTCTCAAAACTTGACCCATGTATCCAACTAGTCTAGGCTCAGAGCTGAGAGTGTACCTCCAAGGTGAAGGATAGTATCTTATCTTATCTTATCAGTCATATACCTGTATCGTTTTTCTTAGTTTACCATAAACCTGTAAAGCATTAAGGAAGTAAATCCGATGCATATACTCAACAAAAGATTATTATATTCAACACCTGATGTTATCAATCGATCAGTACAGTATATTATTGGTAGACTCTGATACAAAACCATGTATATGTATTTATTTGTATTCTCTTAAATTACCTAACTTATGAAACAATAAGGAAGCAAATCAGATGCTCAAAAATGTTATTATATTCAACACTTGTTAGTCGTAGGTCCATCTGATATACCTTATTATTCTCTAATTTTATCTATAACCCTAAGCCTAAGTCGAGTATAGCATAAAAGCCTTCTAAATTAATGGTAACTGTCGGCAGAAATGGAATTAACTTTTCATATAGACATGTAGACCTTTTTGTCCTTTTCATATTGTATTATCAAACTATCTGGCAAATAAAAGACTTTCTTATCTTATCTTATCTTGCTCCAAACTGCAAATTGCCATTATAATCCCATTAGGGTGCCTACTCCAGAGCCAGTGAAGCCAATAACACAGTAGGCGTCCAATCACTGACATACTATTCTTATCTGATCTGACAACCTCTGAGCCTAGACTTGGTCTGGAAATACTGGTTTCCTATAGATTATCATACCAAGTAGCCCAGCAGCCAGAGGGGGTTTCACAAGCCCCTACTTAATTGTTATAGAAACCTATTTTTTGACATTCCTAAATATGTATATTTAACATAATTTGTTGTTAATAGTGGCAAAAAATGTCCCATGGGGTTCATTTGGCGGCTATCTTGGATTTGGTCATATGATAAGATATGATTTCAGATATAATGTAAAATATTTCATTTTTGATATTTGGCATTTGGATGCTACCCATGGTCATTTCCATTTGATACTTTTGGATGTGACCTTTGCAAAGGTCAGGGTAAAAAAATGGAAGGTCAAACACCAAAAATATACCAAGATATAAAGGGCATAGTTGGCAATAATACTGTGATTGGCTTTATGTGGGTGAAGTTGCCAGAAAATGTACAATTCAGCTTCACTTATTCTCTAAAATTTCAAAATAAAGTTTGAACTAACCAATCAGATTGCTAGAATCAATGCAATGCCTAATATACTCAAATTTAGCTAGTATTGACCAAATTGTAGCCTAATTTAGCAGAACGTACTAAATGTGTACAGCTGCCAATTGTGCATTTTCTGAAAATCTGACCCAAGTGTGAAATTGCCGGAAGATGTACATTTAGCCGTCCACAGACCTCTATAATAATCCAAATTTAAGACAATAATAAATTTTAAAAAAAAGTTCAACATAAACAAATCAATATTTTGACTCAACACAAAATCTAATATTAAAGGATTAATGACCTAAACTGAGGGGCTGCTATTTTGTGTATAATCTTCCCAAGGTATTAGCAACCCCGAAATTGAGGTTTATAATCCTTTTAGTCATTGTCTTTGGCCAATAGACTTAAAAGTCAGTGTTTAAAATCCGATATTCCTACTATTTGTAATGTGATGTCAGGAAAATGAGTCACAAATTGATATTTTTTAAAGTGTTCTCATATTTGGGATATATATAAAGTGTTCTCATATTTGGGATATATATATATATAACATAGACCTGCCATTTGTACTAGCCCTATTCTTTGATTTATACCATGTATACGTATAAGTTTACTGAATAAAAGTTGTATAATAAATATATGTGGGAATGTTGTCATTTTTGGCATATCTAACGCTCAAGTCATATGAACACATGTACTCAATTTCAAGACAGTATTATATTTATATCAATGCATTTCTAAAATCATCTTAGAATCAACCAACCAGAAATATTGCAAAATTTTCTTTAAAAAATAAACATAACTAACTGAAAACATAGAAGTACTGATGTCCTAATGTTTACCATCATTGGAATCCACTTGGTCTCATATTTCCAAATAGGATGATATCTCAAAATCAATTTTTTTGCCACTTGTGACTCATTTTTCTTCAACACATCACATTCATCTATTTTCAGCCCATTTGATCAGAATTTACTAAATGTGTAGAGCTGCCATTTGTACATTTTTTGGTGACTTCAGCCTTACACCTAGTAACTAGTGTACTGTTATGTAATCTCATGGACACCCAATGCTTATGAATATGAATATCAAAGGTACATAATGGTCCTGGTTTATTAATGGTTATTCTGTAAGAGCACGGCGTCGGTTTTTTTCTGTATAATACTAGATTTTAACCCACTCCGTCCTCTCAATACATATTAGATGGTATGTGACATGAGCTGGATAATTGTTTTTAATCACTGGATGCTTAGGCTATTTTATATTGATTAATTTAGTGTGTAATGAAAAATATTCGCGAAAAACTTAAAACTTTTTGTACATGTTAACATGATATTGTCAATGTAATCATAATAGTACAGTTAAAAACAGAGCGAATGTATAAGATCAAACTCTTTTTCTATTATTTAAATCAGGCTGTCCTGAGAAAATTCATGCTTGTACGTATGGAACTGTAATAGACCTGAATAAAATATTTTCTAAATCTAAATCTAAATCTTCAGATGTTTTCTCCTATGTAATCTGTGTATTAAAGTTTTGTGTATTAGAGTTTTATTTACTTAAATCTTGCTGACGCGATACGTTTCATTCATTCATTCAAAAATTACATTGAGTAGCAAATCTGAATCAAAGCAAAATAAAATAAAAGCAAGATAGAAAATACATAAATTCTTGTTAAGCATTTTCTAATGATCTCAAGGTATGCTTTTAAGATAACATATGTGATGTGTTTCAGGAAAATGAGTCATAAGTCGCAAAATTAATATTTTTCAAAGTGTTTTTTTCACAAGATCACAATATTGGAATGTTCTAATTTTTAGAGGGTTCATCACTCATATCTATATCAAACGATGTATAAAATTTCAGGACTATCTATGTAATATATCTTTTCATTTTAAAGGTCATCATATGGACTACATTTAGTTACTTTACTGTTTATTGACCCCCGAAATATTGGAAACTTTTTTTTTCAACAACGAAAATATGAAAATTAAAATCTATAAATATTTATTAGATTATTAGACTGTTTACTATCATTGGAATCGGCTTGATTTCATCTTTTCAAATATGACAATATCTCAAAATCTATTTTGTGCGACTTATGACTCATTTTCCTGAGACACATCACATATATATCCGTTTGAATTACTTAACGATAGTTCTATCACAATTTATTGAGATACACAGATATTATTTTACTGACTGCACACTTCCATATGTTGACAAACAACTTTTTTTGGAAATTTTGTCCCCGAGTTAAGAACTCAAGATGAATCCGGGAGTACTAATGCATTAAGTGTAGGCCCAGAGTTGAGAAAGCCTCTTGCGCCACACTGCATACTCCAGGACCAGGGGAATCATAAAATCGCCAAAAGAATCATCACTGCTTACTATCCTTGCGTGCTGATTTTGTTCCTTCTTTAGTCGTGGATTCGAATCCCATGAGCGCTTTACCAGAGCATCATGTTCCCTGCCACCCAGTGCACGTCAACTGCATCGGCTTTTTTTTTTTTATTTAGAATGTGTATACAGCCAATCTTCCGTGAGATGACAAATGAACATAAATGGGCATGCACAGTGTACAAATAATATTATGAACAATGGATGTCATGAACACATGAGGATAATGGGCTTACGGGTGATAATTCAACAGAAAAACCATGGTCTTCCTCCCACTGCTGTGTCTAGCTAGACTACGCCTTATGTACAAATACTACTCGAGATCAAGTTGGGTTAAACACATATGAATCAAAATAAGGTAGCAAATTGAGGTATACTCTTAAGGATAAGAATAAAAGTTATGATCAGTTAGGTGGATTTGTTTTAGATTGGTTTGGACAGCTTGAAGATACAGCATGCCCTCGGTTTAGTGTGGGTTTGTTATGGTAGCGGGAAGATACTGCATACCATTTAGCATCAGTCCTGTGTACAGCTGTCTATTGCTAAAGGGTCAGATTGTCAGAAAATGTACAATTGGCAGCTGTATACATTTAGTAAATTCTGCTAAATTAGGCTGCAATTTGGTCAATACTAGGTAAATTCGAGTATATTTGGCATTGCATTGATTCTAGCAATCTGTTTGGTTAGGTTGAATTTTATTTCCGTCCGAAATTTGACCTATTTGAGAGGATTAGTGAAAGTGAATTGTACATTTTCTGGTGACTTCACCCTAATGCATGTAATAAATCATTGCTGCTAATAATAGAGAAGCTGGGTATTACATTAGTGCATTTCCACTCTATTGTCCTGATATGACCAATTATTACATACGTACATGATTTCGAGTGCGTGATACGGGGGTGCGATTAGAAATCTCGTATCGCATAAGTATGTGATTACAACCGAACTACTTTCGCGGGTCACGTGACTAGATTGACCAATGAGAAGCCTAGAAAAAATCGTCTGCTCCGACCCGCTTCAAAATGCAGTGTGACGACGATATGCGAGATTTTGTATTATCCAAAGTTGCAAAGAATATAATTTGTGAAAATAAAGCAGTTGCTCAAAGATTTGAACGTTGTGACAGTCACAGTGAAGGCAGCAATGCCGGCATGGCCGTGCGTTCACTAGTTTAGAGTTTGTTGACATTTTTTGTGAATGTATCATGACTTGGTAACCAAGGAGAGAGAAAGTAGTCACCCCTCTGAAGAATTTCAAGCGATATATCGGGATCGATAAGGTAGAAAACCAAATACATACCTTTAATGTCCAGTTTGAGTTATATTAATTCCGAAGAAATCAAAAGTAGAAGCATTATATTAGAGAAAAATCGAGCGCGTATCTCACATTTAAGCGATGGTAGTGAAAAGTCTCAGCGCGCAATGATACAAACACAGCTACTTCCGTTGTCACACTGTCATGGCGGTTCTGTCATCGGTATTTCCACAAGAATCGATGGAAACCAAGGTAAAATGTCATTAAAATCGTCTTTCTCTTGTTGATTTAGTATGAAATAAATATTAAATAGCCCTCTGTCGATGTCAAATCGATCTCGACGTCGGGTCAAATCGCACTCCACCCCTTCGGGGTGTCGTGCGATTTGACCCGACGTCTCGATCGATTTGACATCGACATCGGGCTATTTAATATAAGTATAGTTTAGCGCTCCTTTATAGGGAAGGGGGAAAATGGAAGGGGAGGGGGGTGGGTGGGTGCAAAAGGTCAGATGCTTTGGTAATTTAAGTGTCATTTAAGTGTCAATAAACATCGCCTACTTCATATGTGCTATTATGACCAGGCTTGGAGGGGAGCGGATTAAATATAAGACAGGAGGAACTTCTCCCCGAATTGGATCGAGGGAGGCGAACCGAGCCCATGGCCCAGCTGTTTTTATGAGGATGTGAGTTGATTCACATCAACTAATGGAATGCCTTCTTCCACACCTCCACGGAAATTTAGGAACAGTTCTTCCGACGGGACCTTCTACATCTCAAAGTGAATAGATTTAACACATACAAACAATAGAATAGGATAATAGAATAAGATATGACATGTTATTGCCATTGCCTTGACGTTATGGTACATCTCTATGCCAGTGAGGGCGCTGCAAAAAAACATGAGACTAGTGGAGGACTCTAGCGGATAATAAGTGTTGCTATATCTTATGCTTGATATATCTAGTTTAAACAAAAAGTAGAAATAAATTTGTTACATGAATTCATGCTACAATTAGCTTTTAGCCCCATCCCACCCCAACCCTCCCCCAACTATAACATTCCAAAAAATACATCTTGTTAATAAAACACAAAATGATAATCTTCAAACTTGTGACTTCTTTTTCTGTAACACATCGCATACTTGAAAACTGTAGATTTTGGTCTATGTTAAGTGACTAAATTCAAATATTTTTTAGTATTTCTTTTTTGTATTTAATATTTTGTATTCAGTCAATACATTATGTATCAATTACATTTTTCCTAGTAGCGCTGAAGTAACGCAAAATGGTCATTCAGTTAGAAAGATATGTTAAATAATTATCAAAAGAATGAGAAAAATCAAAATATGAGAAGTAATAATAAGAAATAAAAAATAAACCATCACCGGCGGCGGTCAACTGAAATCAAAACCACAATCACAAGCTGACTTAAACCTCTCATGAGATTTAATGTCTCAGGAGCTTTTATCAAGTTTTCCATTATCAATATATGGGTCAGATTTTCAGAAAATGTACAATTCACCTTCACCAATCCTCACAAATAACCCACATTTAAGACAAAAATGAGCTTCAAAATGCGGTTTAACATAACAAAACTGATACTTTAAATCAATGCGATACCAAATATACTTAGATATACCCGGTGTTCTTCATTTTTCAGCCTAATTTAGGAGAATTTCCTAAATATGTACAGCTGACAAGTGTACATTTTCTGAAAATCTGACCCAGATGTGTAGTGATTCGCAGTCTCTCGATAATGAATAAACAAGTTAACAAGGCAACTCCTCATATGTTAGTTTATTCACCAGTCCGTCAAATACATAAGCCCAAACATAGGGCACCTCTGGTGTGTTAATAGTATACCAAACCTTTATGGTTGGCCACATAGGGAATTATAGTAAAACTACTACATGTGTACATTTTAACAAGCACACAAGTTTTATGCGATATAGTTTACATACAAATGATATTCATGATGTATAATAGGCTGAAATCAGTTCGAATTAAATCTTTCTACGCAAGTACACAACATTTTTGGTCCAGCTAAGTTGAAATGAAAGGAACCTACCTGCTTTTGTTAACCTATCCATTACTGATAGTACGTCAAGAACAAACGTTTTATGCGATATTGCTTACATTAAATAGAGATTTATGTGCCTGCTATATATATATTTATTATACACGCATTCTATATGAGACGTGCTATAAGTGGGGTGCTATAAGTGGGGAGCTTTGGCTCTCCGCGGAGCATGTAAACAAATGCCCGCGATCGGTAATCCACCCGTGATTCTGGTACTATGATTATAGAAATACATAATAAAACCTACATCATTAAATAGAGCATTAAATTCTCTTTAGAATGATATAAATTGTATTAATCTAGCTCAAGGAATGGCCATGATATGGACGTTTTAATTCATCAATATACAAACTGGGTTGTCAGTGTCAGTGGGGCCGTCAGTGGGGCTGTCAGCAGGGCAGCGGGGCTCTCTGAGACTTCTTTAGTATTTTTTCAGTGATATCTGATGACATATGATCACATTTTATGCACATCTAATACATATAGAATGGAACTCACCAGCAATAATACAAAAATTATAGGACTTGATTCGTCCACATAAGCACTCTGCCTATGGCATCGTGCTTATGTGGACGAATCTCGTCCTATAAATTTTCGATTATTGCTGGCTCGTCCCATTCTCTCTATGTGTTACTAATGATGCAGCACAATGTAGATCTATACAGAGTATCACACAAACAGCTGTTACACCCTGTATACTTCATAAGTAGGGAGAAACGTAAACAGTGTAAAAGGGTCAGATTATTGGAAAATGTACAATTGGTAGATCTACAGATTTAGGAAGTTCTGCTCAATTTGACTGTAAAATGGTCAATACTAGGTATATCTGAGGATATTTGCCTTGTTTCAAACAATGTGTTTGGTTAGGTTGAACTGAATTTTGAACCTGATTTTTGTCTTAAATTTCGGTTATTTAAGGGGATTGGTGAATTGCTGCTGATTGCTATCATAAAATTTACTTTTTGTGATGTGGTAGAGAAAAATGAGTGACAATTCACAAAATTCTCAATGTCACAATGTCTTCTGCATAAAGAAAATATACACTTACTTATAAGATGTAATACATATTCCACATCATTGAAATCAGCTTGATCTCATCTTTTCAAATATGTTGATATCTCAAATTCCATTGTTTGCGACAAGATTGATTTTTTCCTGAAACATATCATGTTTGTCATTTTTTTTCAACATCCAACGCCTTGAACATACAATAAGATCAGACGTGAAATACATAGACAAAAGTGCCCGAGGCAGATATTGGAGGTGCATATTGTCCGAGGGCATAGCGATTTCAGTGAGTGCACATAGTGCATGAGCTGAAATCGCGTAGCCCAAGGGCAATATGTACCGGAGATATCCGCAGAGGGCACTTTTGTGTTTATTATACCATTTTTACGTGAACAAAACAGTGAAAAATCTATGAAAATTAGCCTAAATGTGAATCCCCTTGGGAACTCAGTAACCCCTCCCACCTCCCTCTGTTTACCTCCTTCTTGCATCAATGCATAGTCCCATTGCCAACGTCGCATTGCTTACCTAAGACAATGCACGTTTTCACATGATCACTCATGTTGGCCTACATTTCCAGAGCTGCTGCATGGATTACCGTAACTATATTTTAATCACTTTCATTTCTTTTCTCAGCTTTAAATCTTATTAAAACAAATTCCTACCTTTACATTTTTGCGCGAATAGATGGACATGAAAGGAATTTATTTCTTTATTCCATTTAATCGATATTTTACCTCTCTTCCTGCGTTGACATGCACGCCGATCCCCTGATCACCGATCATTTTCTTGTCAGTTGGCTCACGTTTTCAAAGGGCCTACTCTAGCCTAGGCCTACAACTTTCGTTGTCAGTTGGTCGCTGCAGGTATACATCGCACATCTTTTCTAATCAATTTGCTGCCTTTTCACAGCTTTAAATCTATTTAAAATTCAACTAATGCTTTGGTATAGGATAGGCTTAGATAACATGAAAGTATCTTAGTTTATTTCCGTTATTCGAATGTTATTTTACTGCATTTCCTTCTATGTCAGACATGTACACCATACCGATCATTTTGTTGTCATTGAGTACCATATAGGCTGAAAATAGCGACACTGTCACAGCCACAGCTGCGTTCAGAATGTGGTTAAACCACCGATGGAATTAGTTTCTTTGAAATACCTTTATCTATGACCGATGTATATCGGGCCTATGTGTGTTTCGGCCAAAATAATTATCTAAATAAAAATATAAATAATTATGCGATTGGGACTATTTTTTCTATATGCTGGCAATACCGGAAAAATGCGGGCAATACAGACACTGTATTGCCTGCATTTTTCAATACGAGGCTCAATGCTTAAGTCTATGGGAGTATCATACCAACTCTACCAAAGGTATAATAAATATACAGAACTACCCGGGATTTGAGGCAGGAATGAATAGTGCCACTAACTATTCACCGATGACGGCCAAGGGCCGGTAGGCCCACAACTGTCATGGGTGAATATACAGAAAGCTGAAAATCTAAGGGTTATTCTGTGTTTATTTTACCCCGCATACTTAACTAATAATAGATTAACATGATCTATTAATACAGAGATTTTGAGGAATAAATAGTTAAATAATTATTTCTGTAGCTTGATTCTCTATGAAAACATAACCCAATAAGAGCCGGACCTGTGGACGATCAGAAAGCACACATTTGCACAGGGTACCAGACCAGGTTGACAGGTTATCATATTTATTATACATGCTTTCAATCGTGAAAATAGAAACAAAGCGATTCATGAATATGAAATTTACAGGTAATCTTAGTAAAAAGCCAGATTGGTCTCCATGACAACCCCACGTAAATCATTAGTCTAATATGCACTATGCGTAAATCACTCGAGATACATAGTTTTCAGAGTAATGCATGCATAATAAATTGCTATTGTACCTCACACAACTCTCATGCATTTCTTCTCTCATCTTCTATCACCAATATAAATATGAAACTACAGAAACTTCTGTTTCATTTCAAACTACGTTTGTTGATAAAAACATCATGCTTCTTATCATTTTAAAACAGCAATTGCTTGGCACAAATCTTCCCTTACTCTCCTCCATCAAAAGGACTTATAACCTGTACCTCGCGAAAAAACATGCCTTTAATATCAATCTCATATCTACACTTTAGTCCATACAGGAGGAATAACAACTGGATCAAATTCATCATTTTATGATAAAATTACTTCAACAGAGTACAGAGGTAATGTCAGAGCTATTGGTGCACCAGTGAATTTTTAGACTACTACATTTTAATCGTATGCATATCATGAAAATGTTTTTATTGCAGCCCATTTATGCCACCTCACCAGAGGAATATTACTATTTTATGCCATGATAGTTGTGAGTATTCACAAAAACATGGCCAGATTAGCCCATGGCATAAACATGCCTGGATTGCACTAGCGGAATCCGTTTTTCGAATGCAACCAATCTACAAGGTTATTTTGATTGGTTGCGTAAATTTAGTTGCGCCAGTCAATGACGCTCATTTCATGACGCTCATTTCATGACGCAGCATTGTACGCGCTTGTTTTTGCCGAGTCTGAGGGTTGCGAGACATGCAATGAAGGTAAATAACTCTTAAATAACTCTTAAATATATATCATGGCATAAAAATATAACTAAAATTGAGCTGCATATGGGGCAACGGATTCACAAAACGCTTGTGGCTTTTGGTGAGTGTCTTTCACGCGTGCCTTCGGCACTTGTGAAAGACACTCACCAAAAGCCACTTGCGTTTTGTGAATCTGTTGCCCCATATGCATCTCACGTTTAGTTATATCTTAGTACCTCAAACAACAACTCTCATTTCACCTCTCTCATCTTCTATCACCAAACAACTATTCAACTAACAACACGCGCTCTCTGATCTATAGTTTCCTATAGTTTCAGCTTCTTATATTCTTATATAAGCTTCTGAATAATAACAACGCCAACAAAACCACCTGACAGTGAGCCTATCCCAACATCTGATTGGTAGGTAAGTAATTTGATTTGAATGCAATTACTGATCTAGTATTGGACCTTATAATAGGTAGGTCGCACTTTGTTAATTATAATATAAAGTATGTCTGCTGATTTGACTCAAAAAGATAATAAATCAGAGATACTAAATCTTTGCATAAAAGACGTCAGCAAAATGTTGATAAGGGAGCTACTTCTTACAATTCTTTTGCTGAAACACAATATTTAAATGAATACAGCAATAGATAATTTACTAGATGCTTTGAGATTTAGATATCAAACAAAACGCATGCCACAGCTGTGCTTTGCTATTGTATATGGGTCAGATTTTCATAAAATGCACAATTGGCAGCTGTGCCCATTTAGTAAATTGTACTAGATTAGACAGTAAAGAAGGCCACTAGGTATATCTGAATAGATTTGACATTGCCTTGATTCAAACAATCTGTTTTGTTATGTTGAGCTGATTTTTTACCAATATGTTCGTCTTAAATTCGGATTATTTGGGAGAATTGGTGAAAATAAATTGTTCATTCTCTGGTGATTTCACCCTCATGTATACTATTTCAAAAAAGGTAAACAATAGAAACAAGTGCTATCCATATAAAAGGTATGTAGCTTGTAATATTTGTATAAAGTTACCTGTTGATGCTAAAGCGAATCGGAATAATAAACTCTAATAAGTGGAATGAAATAACAGATAACAAGGACAGGAAACACTTTGGTTCATAGTTATGATAAATGATGAGATTTCTAGACCTGTTACGTAGTTGAACAACCAGGAATTTTGCCCAAGGTAGAAAGACCCTAAACAAACTAGACCAAAAAATGAACAAATACGCAAGTCAATTCTGAATAAAGCTGCCATTGGTCAAAAAATGAATATTTTCTCTTCTTGTTCCATTCTTTTCCAAACCCTCCAAGAATCATAGGACCAAAATCTTGAAGAATTTGTCCATGAAGTATGTGGTATGAGAAGCGTGCAGTTGCACAATAATTATGGGTTGTGACTTAATGCCAGTGCATAGGAAGAAGACAATTTGATGGATGGGTTATTGTTAAAGAATATGAATTGCCATGATGAGTAGATAATCAGTGTGTTTGTATTTCATGGCTACTGATTCCTTGGTAGCATATACAATTGTAAATTAGGTATGTAAATACTATATGGTGTGTCCGCTCTTCTCTGTGAACTGAATGTTGGTTGGCCTCTGCATGATGGTAGTAATGTTTGTTCTACATCTACTTTCTTTGGCAAAAACTGCTGTTGGCATAAACTCCTGTGGTCAAATTTTGCCCTAAGGTGCACGATGAACATATATCTTTCAGCATATTTTCTTTAAATAGTCTGCAGTGTCATGGGGTGAACAAAATCCCATCGACCTGCAGAAAACCAGTTAGCATTGTCATAACTACTCAAGTACTTGTGTTGACAAAAAATATCAACTGAAACCGGTGAATGAAATATACATGTAGCACTCAACTGCATTAATATATAAGAGAGTGAATAGTTATGCCTGCACTGGTTTGCCTATGACTTCTGCTGTTATTGTTATAACATACATCATGACATATCTGTCTTCATACAATATCGGTTTATCAGTTGAAATAATTTTGAAAAGGAGCTTTTTAGAATGTGATGCAATAAAATGCCACATTAGACATTGGGCTATTATATGAGAAATCATGTTTTAATCATGTGTGCCTGGTAAATGAAAGTATTTAGACATGGATAACTTCATAGATTGGACATAAATATTAAATAGCAGAAACAGTGGCCCTATATTCTCATTCAAGTACAGCCATTACAGTCTGGTTTTCGGAATGCAAAGAATAGATCTTTAATTAACCAAAAATCAGAACTTCTTTGCAATTTGTTTTTGCTATAGAAGTGAGTGAGTGGTTGCTTATCAACACATTGAAGGTTACATAAGGGGCGGGAGAGCTGAGAAGCAGGCAGTTTATGATTTTACCAAGGAAATAAAGATAGAGAAGAAGGGAGAGAAAGATATAGAAAAAGAGAAAGGGCTTCTAAAACATCCTGATTGGTATTTGGTACACCAGCCCAAATCCTTTCATGCAATGACTTCTGGTATAATAATAATAATAATTATTTAAGACCAGAGCAAAAACCACATACATCTGGAATGACAATAACTTTATTGATTGATTTCTGACATCCCTTTACCACTGTAGAAAGTTTTTAGAGCCAATTGTTAGCATAATGACATCTGAGAGTGTAATAATTATCAATATCGTACACTTTAGGAACCTTCATCATAGGAATACGAGCATTGGGTGGACATCGCTTCTTCATATTGTATAACAAGCCCATTGTACAAATAGAAAGCCTATTGTATATTATCCTCTGCCAGAAAGCTTAACGTACTAGTAGCACTGTGGGATGGGGGAGGTGGTTTGTCATGCAGTGGTGATTATGAGTGTGTGTGTGTGTGGGGGGGGGGGGGGGGAGGGGGTTCATTCTTATTGTTGCAGGCTGTTGCGTCCCAAAGTAGACATATGTACCAATGATGACATCCATAGAGACTTTTCCTCTGTGGTACAAGCTATTTCCCATATTAAAAATTCTTTTCCAATTGCTAACTTCCTATGTCCGGGCAGATTTTACTATTTCCAGAACAAAAAGTTCCATGTCAGTGGCGATTTATCCATGTCAGCCTCCTTTTCCACTATTTCCCTTAGATAATCACCACAGAAAAGTATGTTGAAGAAATGCGGGCCATTCTTCGTAAGAATTCAGGGTCAGTAGTTGGGCGAGAAATTAATCAACGCAACACACAGAGATGTATGCTTCAAATCAGTACCAGCCTCGGAAGAGACCGATTCTCATCTTTTCTTTATTCTTATACTAGACAGATTAGAACGAATACACTGGTCCTGCGCTGATTGGCTTTGGTCCCGTTGGTCCAATTAATTGACAGGTTAGATTAGAGATCCAATCAGCCACAGGATAACAATGACAGACACTTATTAAAACGAGGCTCAGAGTGACCACTGCCACTCTGACCAATCTCTTTGGGTGGTGACCAGGTCACGGGGTTATCTCCCCTCCCCTCTCCCTCCCACTCTTTAACTAGTATTCCCTCCCCTCCCCTGACCTGGCGGTCAGCCCCTCCCCTCCTTTCCCATGTGATCGACTTTGAGATAATGGTCAGACATGGACCTCACCTGTACTATTGGACTTTGGGATGATAAGAAATCCGCGAGCGTTGTGGCGGTAAGAAAGTGTGGGTAGCCTTCTGGCCGGTAGGGGCGCGACAAATGTCTGGCTGAATGAGACAACTTTAACTCAAAATTAGACACTGCCACTCTGACCAATCTCTTTGGGTGGTGACCAGGTCACGGGGTTATCTCCCCTCCCCTCTCCCTCCCACTCTTTAATCAGTATTCCCTCCCCTCCCCTGACCTGGCGGTCAGCCCCTGCCCTCCTTTCCCATGTGATCGACTTTGAGATAACGGTCAGACCTGGACCTCACCTGTACCTTTGGACTTTGGGATGATAAGAAATCCGCGAGCGTTGTGGCGGTAAGAAAGTGTGGGTAGCCTTCTGGCCGGTAGGGGCGCGACGAATGTCTGGCTGAATGAGACAACTTTAACTCAAAATTAGACAATTTAGGCTTGTCAATTTTACAATGTCATTGCACCTTTTTTCTATGTCTCCTATGGTATTTCCTATTTCCTCTACATGAAAAGCCATGTCTGGCTGCTCTGACACCTATGTCAAGATTTGGTCATCCATGTCCTCCCTGGTACACTCCTTTTCTACCCATACAAAAGGAGACATGAGTAGGAAAGTGAGTGTTAGTATAGCAGTGTTACATAACACACCCAAGTCAGTCACTGTAGCTGCCCACCAGCTGCATGCATGAGTGATCACACTGTCCAGTCTGGTCACTATAGCAACACATACACACATATCTCTTTCCCTGCCATGTTGTCTTCTCTTCCTTTCTCTTTCTCCCTCTCTCCCTCTCCCCTCCCGCTCACCCTCCCTCCCCCGCTCACCCTCCCTCTCCCTCTCACCGTCCTGCTCCCTCCCAGTCATGTTTGGGTAGGAATACATCATGGTACATTTGGGTGAAAAGGAGCGGATATTTGAAAAGGAGTGGATATTCGGAAAAGGAAAAGGATATTCCAAAAAGAAAAGGATATTCCAAAAAGGAAAACTATATTCCTAAAAGGAAAATGATAATCCGAAAAGGAAAAGGACATTAGCAAAAAGGAAAAGAAAGTTGACAAAAAAGGTTGGATATTCCAAAAAGAAAAGTCTTGGATATTTTTTATTTTTCCTATTTCACGTTTATATCCTTTCATATTGGGGACAAAACAGAGGCCTTTACTGGCCCACGAAAATACTGTTTAATTATTTATTTGTTTATCCATTTATTGACTTCAGGGAGTGTGAACAAATTATTCTCTTAGAAAATCGTCATTTTGATGCATCATTTCCTTGTTGAAGTGTTTCTTCCAGCTTCTGTAACAAGAAATTACAAGACAGTCAGCCATTTCAATGGGAGTATAGTCATACATGAGATAAGGTATAGTTTCAGATAATTGATCTGGCGATTCGTATACATGGAGGGAGGGATATTCCCAGTAACTTGGGGGAGATCAGGTGAATTTCTAATACATACATGTTGCCCCTAGCCCTCTGGGGACCGTTTCACTAGACCACATGTATTACGGCTAATTGTTACCTGGATATATATTTTGAACACTTGATATGACCCAAAACCTTATATCAAGTTATGTGGTTATTTCCCTGTGTGGTCCCAAATTGCGCTGTCAGAACTTCTATTGAAACCGAAACGGCCTAATGAGTCACCTTTGCGGTCATAAGGTACCTCTTAACATTAAACAACAATTAATCTATACGGTCAATTCTTTTGAAACCAAAAGTGAACATGCACGGTCATTAATAGCTATTAATAGCAGATCTTTGGATTCTGCTGGGGTTCTGGATACTTATAAATTACTGTTTGGACAGGATGTCGTCAAACCGGAAAATGGATGTAGTAGTTTATTTTTCGGATTCAGGGGTTTATTTTTCGGATGTAGAATTATTTTGCGGATATAGTTAAAATAAACCCCAGCCGGCGTTTCCGCTCAATCACTTACCTCATCAACTAGTTGTTTGTCGTCGATTCCGCGTTCATTTTTGAACGTGTATAAAGTCCTGGTCACATTAAAGTCATTCCTCCACTGTTTCCGATGGAAATATTAGCCATTTTAAAGTTTTTAGGGCATAGGGTTCGCCATAACGTGATGACGATAGACATCGTGCGAGCGATACTTCATGATACAATGGCTGCCTCCCCTCGTGGGGTCAAGCCCAGGCTATGTAAAACTCTACACAATATCTCCAAAATCACCGATAATGTTCCAAATATCCTTGTACTTAGCATGATCTGCTTGCTAAATGGTGGTAAGCAACGAAATAGGGAATAATCCATTTGTCAATTCCGCCACAGTAGACATCGTGCCGGACATCGTGCAAGCCTCAGTTTGTTGACGTGTGGGTCACTTTCGAATGAAATCCTCCGTGCGCTATATAGACTGCCGTACACAATGCAACGCCAAGTCAACGTGCACATGAGTGGCTATGCCGAAGGGTTTCCACATCTCTTCCGGTCGCACGTATGGGTTCTGAAATCGCCATTCATTGAATACTTGATTCCCGTACACTAAATCTTCGCTATCGGGCTCAAACAACATTTAAAACATTTCTACCTATTGAAATATTTTATTTATTTCTTTTTTAAGTCCGTAGACACACGCAACACGGCATTCGATAACCGGAAGTCTCCAATGCTTTGGATAGCAAGCAGCGGATCCTTGCGAAAACACGCCGGCTGGCTGAACATAAACATAAGTAAATACCGACCTCTGATTGGCTGTTGTACCTGGATGTTCATTCTCCCAGCCGTCGCGTTATCATATAGGTTCCGACTAAAGCGTGCAAACTTGCGGGCGTGTAAACACATGGTTTCTGAACTCGCCATTCCTTTATTACTTGATTTCCATAGAGGAAAACTTCGCTATTGGGCTAAAACAACATTTAAAACATTTCTACAGATTCAAATCTTTTATTTATTTCTTTTTTAAGTCCCTAGACACACGGATACGGCATTCGTAAACCGGAAGTATGATGCTTGGTTGCATGCAAAAAGTGGAAGCTTCGTTTGTTTCTGGAACGGAGAGTGCGGCTGACGTAAACGACATTCTGAAGTTATGATTACGTGTACATATGTGATATTGGTTATAAAGAGGGAAAATAAACTAAATATTAGAATGTGATTGGTTGAATTGTGTAAAACATCCTGATTTGGACGTTATAAAGGCTGCGTTTGACTCGGTCCTTTCCATGTCAGATGTAAAATAGTAACCTATGTATGGGAGTTAAGGAGTTAAATTATTGGAGTTCTTCATGCTGTAAGTACATCTAAAACCTTTTTTTGAGCCTAATATTTGTTAATATGTGCTTAAACAGTGTTATTGAATCCCAAAATCGGCTATTAAAGTGATTAATTCCCTCGATTTTGTGTCTTCGGCTTTTGCTTGAAAATAAACCCCTGGGCCCTTCGGGCCTTGGGGTTTATTTTCAAGCAAATGCCGAAGACACAAAATCTCGAGAAATTAATCACATATTAGAGATGTTAGGCGGTCTAGTGAAACGCCTCCCTGGCCTGACAGAGCTGGCCACGGTGGCAATAGGCTTTCACAGGTGCTGGCAGCGCTAGAGCTTACTATTAGCCAACATAAACTACAAATTCCACACAGCTGCAGATTCATCAAGCCTGTCTTCTTACGTTCACCCTAGAAATATAAACAGTCATTTCTGATCAACATAATGACAATTAACTCAGTGAATTCATTCAGAAGTAATCACCATTATTGTTACTATTTTGTTACTATAGTGTTCACCTAATAATCTGTAAATTTCTTAATAAAATTGTTGATTTTAATTAAATAAAATTCTTAATAAAATTTCTTAATAAAATAAAAAAAAAATAAATTGCTTAATGATTTGTAATTACCATCCGGTCAACTAATGGTAAATAGCTATAAATATAACAACACAAGTCACTCAGCCATTTCAATGGGAGTATATTCATAATATGGGTAAAGTACTAGAACGCATTGTGCCCTCTCAGACTTATGATCACCTTGAATCTTTTGGCCTCCTACATCCGAAACAGTTTGGTTTTCGCAAAGGAAGATCAACCCAAATAGCTATCTCTGAAATCATTGACGACATCACTAACAACTGCAACAACAAACAATCAACAATAGCCCTCTTTATCGACATGAAAAAAGCTTTTGACACAATAGACCACTCAATTCTGACCAATAAACTCTCGGCCATAAACTTCCACCCAGAAACCATATCATGGTATTCCAGCTACCTCAATGGAAGATCACAGAAAACAAAAATTGGGGATACTCTATCCCCCCAAGCCTCTCTCTCCACAGGCGTCCCTCAGGGGTCCATCCTTGGCCCTCTCCTATTCAACCTCTATATCAACTCCCTTCCCTCCTACATCACCTCCACTAACCCCTCTCCCATCTCCTGTCAACTCTATGCTGATGATACCGTCCTATACACTTCTGCCGAAACCATCGACGATGCTGCAAGGGTCCTCTCTATGTCTATCCCACACCTAGAAAACTGGTGTGGAATAAACAAACTGACGATCAATGCACAAAAAACTAAAATCATGGTACTATTCCCTCCCCCAAAACCCAGAACCCCTCCCCAGAGCAGCCCACTACAATTTGTCATCAATGGCGCCCCAATTGCCATAGTAAACGAGTTTAAATACCTAGGGTCCACAATTGACGACCACCTTAAATCAACCCAACAAATTAAACTGACTCTCCGGAACGCAAATGCGGCTATGGCCACATTTGCAAGAATCCGACCCTTCCTTTCGCAAAATATAGCCTTCAGAATTCTTAAAACTACGATCCTCCCACACCTAGAATTCAATTCCTGCTTTCTGGACATGGCAAATGCCACATCTAAAGAAAAACTGGAAAGAACTCTCAGGAGAGCAGTCCGCATTGCCTCTCTATCGAAGAGAACCAGCAATGTGGACAATATTATGTCCAAATTCAATCTCCTCCCCCTACTATCTAGACGCACCCTCCAACTCCTCCTCCTTATGCACAGAAGGGCTCACAGCTGTCCCCCCCCCCAACCCATCTACCTCTAACAAAACCAGAGACACTAGGGCCTCCTCCATCTATAACCTCCCAATCCCTCGCCCAAAAAGGGAGGCGTGCAGACGCATGCCTGCCTACTCTGGAGGTACACTTTGGAACGAGCTACCAAAGGCAATAAAAAATGAACAAGATTCAAGATCATTTAAAAACAAAGCCCTAATCATGCTAAAATCAGATCAATAACATAGCTCTCTCTATTAGGCAGACACCAACTCAGTATTGCTGTCTAATCACTCTCTGCTACAACAAGACTCTATCTATATCATACATCTCTAATTCTTTCATTGCACACTGTTGGAGGCACGAAGTTACCTCTCACTGCATTGTATGTACTATAACAAACCTGTAAGTCATCATTACCATTATGTAAACCTTGTTTGTAACCACTGTTTTTTTACCATGCTCTGTTATATATTATACCGTATCGACTAATTCACCGGAAACGTAGTATTATTTCTAACCGGATATGTTAATCTAAAGTAGACTGCAGCAGCAGGTGGAACGCCACAGAATCTGTATTGTGTTACCTGTTCTCGACTATATCATGTGTATTTGTTTTGAGAAGCTGGATAAATAAAATCAGTAAAAAAAAAAAAAAAAAAAAAATATGTTTCAATAGGGGTATATTTCATGAATACATATCACAGGGGAAGACCAGCCAACGATCCAAAACAATACATTGGGTAATTGGGCATCATACTCACCTGGGATACCTACTAGTATATCTGGAACTACTTCCAATTACTTTTGTTATGTGCTGCCCAGTGGTTGGAGAAGTACTGGAAGTGTGAGCGGCAGCTTTTCTAATCTATAAATAGAATATAGCTGTGTAGGTGGGGGTTCTGCATCGGTGGCCTACCTTAGCTCTCTGCTGCCGTCACTGCCGTCCTGACCCCCCTCCCCCCCTCCCTCTCTCCAATCCCCCACCCATTGCCGTCGAAATTTCGTCGACCTTGAGTGAGCAAACGCCAAGCTGTAGTATTTTCTATGGTGCCCAGGCATAGAAAATCTAAGACGATGAGATCATACTTATCATACTTTTGTGCATCGTTTATTAACGTAAATCTGTTAGAGTGTACTGCACGCTGATACCCATTTATTATGAACTGTAAGAGATCAGAATTTGATTAATAGTAGTGGGCCGCTTCCAGTCATTGACGGCAGCAGTATTGTTCAATGCTACACCACTGTAAAACCAAAGAAAACTGGCAAACCTCCTACTCAGCCGGAGAATTGTCTTCACAGAATATTAATGAAACCGTTTCAATACAATACAATACAATAATATGATTGAATTCGGTTAGATTTGTTTTGTCAAAATAGCTGAGAATGCATATGTATGCAACCAGTTCTGAGAATCAAAGCTACAATCAACATTCAGGGTGGCATATGTGCAACTCACCTAATAAATATGCTTCGGCTAGTGGGTCAGGCAGTCAAACGTAGTCAATTATCTCAAAAAGACAAAAATGAGGTTGAAAATGCAGTTAAACAATACCAAATAAATGTGTTATCCAATACCAAAATGTATTCAGATATACCAGTACCAAGAACCTATTATTTCCTAACCCAATTTAACAGAATTTACTAAATGTGTAAAGTTGTCTGTTGTACTCTATCTGGTACACATATCCATTGCATGTATCTCTCGTAATCCTCTCGATTCAAAATTCATTCTACATATTTACCCAGTGCTCATAGGCAATGCTTTTATTCAGTGAGAGGCGTCGAAAGACATAAATAACCTATTACCTGCAGATTTACTCCACCCGATCATGTCAGTACAGCGCTGTGTCAGTGGCAATACCTGCCCACCTGGTACAAGGAAGATGGCCTTCTCTCCTCTTTGTATCAAGATCTTAATGTTGGGCTCCATACTCCTGTCTGGTTTTACAAATGTAAGTATCTCAATTATTGATTTCTTTTTAAATATTCTTAATGTGATGTTATTTTGTGTGTATTAGCAATCAACTGTAAGTCTCAAGGCTGTAGTTATCATACAACCAGCAGTCCCCCTTTCTGCATTCTGCTGTATTCTTCTCCATTGTATCATCTTCATTATCCTAATATTCATTTTGTTAATATTTAATGCTGTTTAAGAGCTTTTTTGGTGCAATATTGAGATTAGGTTGATTAGGCCTAAGTTTATGGATAGTAGATGTTTGTAACTTATAACATTATTCTCAAGATATTTTACTTCACATAGTACATGAATGTTAAGGGGCAATGTGTGAAAATATCCATGTAGGATATTGTGTATCATGTATGTTACTCATTAAATATTGCTATTGGCCTAAAATGAGAAAAAAAGGATGGATGTGTTTAGAATTTAATTTGATTGATGTTTAGCACAGTTGTAAGCCTTTTGTTGAGATTTATGCAGGTTTGAGGCCAGATTTTTAGAGTATAAAGAGCCTTCTTGTTTTGCTTGAACATTCAGCGAAACTATAAATAATATTGACCCTGATACATTGGTTCCTGACAAAGGTTTGTGCCTATTGATTGGCATCAAGGTGATAGTAAATGGAAAAGGTGGTAATGCCAGTAGGCAAACCTCTTAAATTAATCCTTCAGTGAGACATAATAGTATATGTACAGATTAGTCCACCGCTAAACTGGCCTGATGCATTGTAGAGATATAAGAGAACTATCCTCATCCATACACTTTTAAACAGGTTAAAGTGGTTTAAAATGATCCTGAAATGATCCTGAAATCGACTATACAGATTAACCTTACATCAGGGACATTCATAACAGTTTAGTGTCATTCTGCAACGTTCTTTTGGACTTTTGGACAAACTGGGAATGAATAGATATACCGAGCAACACAAAGTTTCATTTTGCAATTACGGTATAAATGTGATTCATAATAAAGTGTGTTTGTGTGTAATGTATTCTTTAGGTAGTGGAGGTACATCTCTTGAACAACTGTATGAATTCAGTTGAATGCCTTCTGAATGTTTGAATTGAATTGAATTGAGTAAACTTTTATTGCAGTTATACTGACATTAGACAGGATCTCCTGCATATGGGAGGTTTCCGGTCTCTCAGTAGCATACATACATTACTATCATGTGTAGGTTTCAATACTTCTCAGTCATTGACTGCCAAAGTTTAGCTACAAAGATGTTTTGAAAAAAATGTTTTACAATAACAATATGGCATCATGGCCAACATATAATATTCATAGCAGATTTTCGTCAAATGATGTTACATGGTTACTGAAAAAAATATTCGTCATTCCATATGTACGTGGTTTTTGCATTTGCCACATGTAAACAAATATGTTGTGTGTTTAAGGAAAATGAGTCATACGTCGCAAGAATTAGATTTTGAGATATCACCATATTTGAAAAGATGAGATCAAGGTGATTCCAATGAATGTAAACACTAAGGTCATCCAATACATAATTCATAATACATAATCTTTTCAGTTTGATATTTTTATTTTTGAAAAAAAAGTTTGCAATATTTCTGGGTGGACAATTACTAGTAAATTAACTAAAAATACTCCATAAGAAGGCCTTCAAAACGCAAGGATATATTTGATACAATGTCCTGAAATTTGTTACCTAGATTTATATGACTATAAGTGCTAACTCCTTCAAAGATCAGAACATATCAATAAAGAGAGCTTGTGAAAAAAACACTTTGAAAAAAATTAATTTTGCGACTTATGACTCATTTTACTGGAACACATCACATTTGTATCAATAGAAGATGTTAGGTGTTCAATCATTGGGAGTTCATTGAAGAGTTCATGCAATGATCATTAAAAACAAATAAACACAAAATTACTTTTACACCCGTAGCAGCTGTAGAGCAAACGCTTTGCTTTCCAATTGAAATACTCATTTAATTTAATCATCCTATTTATTTGAGTTTGCCAATACCAGCTGGTCTGCTAATTCCCTGGGTGGTAAATCAATGGGGGAACAGCTGTGTCCTTAGCAAACTTCAATTAAATGAAACTGAAGATTTAAATTGATGACAGTTGTTTGGAATATCAATGATAAAATGCAAGCCAAGCATTTCATTTCTATCTTGTGGTCTCTCTACACTAAGCAATAACACTATATTAAGTAATAATGGCAGCTACTATACTTATCTAAGCATTTGTTAACCTGAAAAGGCTTTTGATTCTTTTGACATAAACTTTCTTTGAAAATAATTAATTAGAATTGGCTAAACTAACTAGAACTACTATCTGGAAGCTGCTATAAACTTACTGAACTGATGATAAATTGGAATTTAGACGTTATCTGGAACAAAATAGATAGAAGATGAAGTGTAATAATTTAAAAACAAGGATGAAAAATGTTAATTCCTCACCAAAATATGTTTGGTAGGAAAATGAAATATGAAATATAAAAATGAAAATGCAAGAATAATGGCATAATTATTTGATTGCTTTGTTCTAACTGATTATCTTATTATACTGTAATTGTATTGTATTGTATTTGTTTATTGTTGTTTTCTAAATTCATATACTCTGTACTGAGTCATGGTAGCGGCTGGGAGAACTGGATTTTATCTAGATGTCTGCCTACCTGTTTTGTTGGTTTTGTCTGTTATATTTGCATTGTCTGTTTCATTTGTGTACTTTGTGAATCTCGATAAATAAAGTAGTATCTTATCTTATCTTATCTTAATTCAAACCCCAAATGTTTTGTGAGATAATTTCAATAACCTGCCAGTAAAAGACTTTAAAGTATCCTGGCTTTATTAAACTTCAATTCTGGACCACCATATAATGTCAGATCGTGGAGGAAATTTCCTGCAAAGTCATTCCTTTGCATAGGAATGAGATGTGATGTGTTTCAGGAAAATGAGTCATAAGTCGCACAATTGTTATTTTCACAAGATCACATTATTGCAATATTCTAATTTTTAGGGAGTTTATTCCTCATAGATATATCAATCGAGGTATTAAATTTCAGGACAATCTATGTAATATATCCTTTCGTTTTAAAGGTCCTTATATGAACTACATTTAGTTACTTTACTGTTTATTGACCCCCAGAAATATTGGAAACTTTGTTTTCAAAAACGAAAATATCAAACTTAAAATTGAGAAATACTTATTATTTCATTAGACTGTTTACTATCATTGGAATCGGCTTGATCTCATCTTTTCAAATATAATATAATCTCAAAATTATTTTTTTGCGACTTATGACTCATTTTCCTGAAACACATCTCAGATGTCCAGGAAGCCTGCAGACCTAGAAGTCCTGCATTCGCATATTAGATATAGATTGCCCATGCAAGATATATTTTCATGATGAATTTTAATCATTAAATCGCCTGTGGCTAATACAAGGACTTTCAAAATGTATTTCCACATTCAATGAGGAGAATGGGGGGATTACAGAAAACCTAAAATATGATACATCAATGGGTATGCCCATTGTTTATATGAATGTTCTCCACAGTCCCCTATGGTCAAGTGGTTAGTATCTAAGACTGTGAAACTGGACATTGTGAATTTGTATCCCAGTGCAGGCACCCTTTTTGATATTTTCTCATTTTCGAGTCATTTTATTTTTTAATTTCACTAAGATCTTCACATCTGGGACTCGGATGTCCTTTAAACTCACATATATATGTAGTTATTGATGCAATTCCCTTTCGATTGGTAAAAGAATTTAAGAGTCTAAGATCAAATTAAAAGTGAGAAAAGTGAGTTAGATGGGTTTCAGGGATACATATGTTCTCTGTGATAGAGGCATGGTTGGCAGTACTAAGCTTGTGTTTAATTTTGGGAAAATGGTTTTCGCACAGGGCCACAATTTGTCTAGTTCAATATCAATATTTTGTTATTATAACTTGTGAGATACCCGGACGTATTTAAAAGGTCCCAACAATGGAAGGATGTATAGCTCTAACCTAGTCTAGTCATGGGTCAGATCATCAGAAAATGTACAATTGACCTTCACTATATTCTCAATTATCCCAGATTTAAGAAGAAAATTAGGTTCAAAATACCAGACAGATTTATTGAATGAAAACAATACAGAACATACTCAAACATATCTAGTATTTATCATTTTTCACTCTTAACAGAATTTCATACATCTGATACATTTGTAGAACTGTAGATTGTGCATTTTCTGAAAATATGACCCTCATTGAAACAAAACATATGAGCTAACCTTTGTGTTCTTTATATTTCTATTCCTCGACCCAGCGCAACTCTTATACATTTGCGACAGAGCGAGATTCGCTTTAATCTGACTTGTTTGCAAATATCTATATGTGATCCGTTTTAGAAAAATGAGTGATAATATCACCATATTCGAAAAGATGAGATCAAGCTGATTTCAATGATAGTAAACACTAGGACACCTATAAAGTATTTCTATATTTTAAGCTTGATATTTTTGTTTTTGAAAATTAAAGTTTGCAATGTTTCTAAATGGGTAATTACCAGTAAAGTAACTTAATATACTCCATACTAAGGCCTTCAAAAGGCAAAGATATATTTAATATAATGTCCCGAATTCTTTTCCATGGATTCATATGACCATAAGTGCTAAACACCCTCAAAACTGGAACATTTCAAAAAAGAGTTCTTGTGGAAAAAGCACTTTGAAAAATATCAATTTTGCGACTTATGACTCATTTTCCTGGAACACATCACATATGGGCATCTGGACTCAGTTCACTATGCAGTGAGAATATAGTCACCTGTCACCACTATGCAGCTTGGTGCTGTTATTGAGTTTAAAAATCTGTGACTCATGTTTAAATATGAATAAATGTATGTTTTCTGTGGTCCTAAAGACTTTGTTCATATCAAGTATCTTTTAGAGGCAATGACAAAGGTTTCTTCTTCTCCTTCTCCTGTGCTAGTCAATATAGAGGACTCTTTTTTCAGAAATTTTCAGAAAATGTACAATTGGCAGCCCTACATATTTATAGTAGGTAGACGTGGCAGTATTCACCTTAACCTGTACGACCGTTGAATGCCTGTGGGTGGGATCTGTCCAGTATTTATATGTGTCCAGATTCCCGCCAAATGTTGAAATCCTTTGTCCAGTGTGAGATCCAGGTTTTGGACACTGGTCTATTTCTGTCTGCCCTGGGAGTGTTTGTCCCACCTCTGTGGAGGTAGGGCTAGACTTGCATAGGTCTCATTCCTATTTTGGATGAGAAGTGAGAGAATGGGGTGGAGTGGGGGGACTTGGGGGATATATTAGGGGGATAAGGGGGGGGAGAAAGGGGCTAAACAAGGCTTTAGAGTCTTGTTTTGAGAGGAGGAAAAAGGTTTTTTCTCTCTCTCTTTTTTGTGGAAATAGGTATATTCAAACGGTTTCGGCTGTTGGGCCTCATCAGGTACTTTGTTTAGGTGTTAACTCTTTTCCCTTTTTCCACCATTTAGCTGGGGATGTAGGGCGGTCATAAGAATTTAAAAAATGTTTTGATTTGTTTTTATTTCATTCATTTAAGGATTTTTCTTCCTGGGTGATATAAATTAATTATATACCAGGGGCATTCGAAAAAAGATTACAGGTCTTAGTGAGAGTCAGTCCCCTTTGGTTAATTAATAGGTTTCAAATAATTTTCACCTTAGTGGTTTTACCCATTTGGGGAGGAACAAATTTTTTCTCCCCAAATGGGTAAAACCACTAAGGTGAAAATTAATTGAAACCTACCCCTACATATTTAGTAAAATATGCTAAATTAGGCAAAAAAAGTATAAGTACATGTATATCTAAGTATATTTTGTATTATATTGTCTTAAAATATCTGTTCTACTATATCAAACTGTATTTTGAAGCTCATTTCTGTCTTAAAGGTAAATACCAGTGTTCACTTAAAAAATGAATGAATCATGGAATTTTCTTTAGACTTTGGATTTAGAAAGAACATGGTTGGGGGAACCCATAAAGCCCAAAAAAACCATATGTCATTGGATTAGTTTTTATTTCAGGCACCACTGAAATTTATTACTGTTCACTATAGAAGTCTATGGAAAAACGGGTATTTTCTGCATTTTCCCGAATAGCATATGATTGAATCATACGATTTTCTTTTAAATCTGCATATACATTGCTGACATGTTATTCTACCCTCCCAATTAAAAAAAATAAGGGGTCATTGAACTTAAAAAAAAGTTATTCAGCTAAACTTGCATCACAATGAGCTTCCCCCATTGAAATCAATAGTGAAGGTAAGTAAACTTCACTCATCCCTAAAACACAAAATAATATGATAATATCCAGTTTTTTTTGCATTTTGTATTCCCCCAACCATGTTCTTTCTCAATACAAAGTTTGAACAAAATATATTGAATTCCATTGTTTCATGCATTAGTTCCTTGAATTCCCGCCTGCAGCAGTGCTGACAACGCTGGTATTTATCTTTAAATGTGGGAGGATTAGTGAAGGTGAATTATACATTTCCTGGCGATCTGACCCTAATAGGGTCCCAGCTTGGTTTATGACATGGCTAAGTTAATCATACAGAGTACTGCATATGATGCTATTTTTGCTATTATTACCCTGATCCCCTATACATATCCACAATAAAGCTATATATCAATCAATTAATCTCACATAGGCTATACTATTTAATTCAGGGGAAATTAGTGCAGCTAGTGCACAGGCATGTTCCAAATAATCAACTCAATTTGGTCATGTCAAAATAGTTAAATTCTGAATGCTGAGCACATGTGAAAAGGATTATTTCTTACTCTACTTAGATGAGATTGTATAGCCTTAAACTCCAGAAGGGAGCCCGCATGGCTTTCATTTAATAGCAAATGCCATTTCAAATCTTGATTCGCATGGAATTATGGGACTAATGGTACAGTCTAAAATTTGTAAAAATCACACCATGTTCAGCATGGAATATTCATTGTTGCTCCAATGCCAATATCCATGTGTTATGTATGTATGTTCCCATTACACAAGTCCCCATCTTTCCCTTCATGCATTTGGTTTTCATAGATCATTTATACAAGCTATAATATTGGTAAATACATTGTTGCAATTTTAAATAAAGATGTTGCCGAATATTTGTATGTAAATATTTGAGCACAATCTATCCTAGCATGCACTGTAACAGGCATGCGCTGTGGCAGATACAAATCCCCTATTTCATTACGATCCTACTGAAACAGCTAATTCCAAAACGAAACGCAAACACAGTATCTGTCCTCCGATCCCCAACTGCCTTACTAGCTTAATTCAATTTTAAATTTTCCATTATTTTACTGAATGCTGTTACATTTTTATGCATCTGAATAGGTGATTCAGAAGACGCCCACTCACTGGCATTTGTGAGTGCCCAAGCAAAATCTTTTGAGGGCGCACTTGTTTATATTTTGTGTTAGATTGTGTGTTAATTACCCTTTCATTTTGCCAAAATAAAAGATTCTCAAATTCAAGTTAATGAAAACAGGAGGAAATCAACTGATGAATGGTCAGTAATGTTGATATATAACCTGCACCAGAAGTAGTCCGAGTTACCACGTAAAGCCAATAAACATTATGTTTCCAGACATCCCTCCAATTGAACCCCAATAGCTTTTTATTTAAGTTCTGTAATACCAAAGCTTAGATTGTGGCGAACAGTTTTGTTCAGCTATCACATCTTAGAAATAATGATTCCCTGTTTCTTCTTGTCTATCTTAAACTTCTTACTTCTACAGTCTTTCTCAGGGTGTTTCAAGTTAGCGCATTTATTATAGACGCAGTGAGAACATATATGGAGTTGGCGAAAACCATTCGCTACATGGTCCGCACTGAGTGAACAAGTACCCTGGTTGTATTCATAGCATGGTGGTCCCGGCTTGGCTGCTGCCACCTCGCTGCTCATTACATAATCTTTCTTTTCACTCGCTTTGGGGCCTTCTGTTTGCTTTGAAGTTGGCTCCATATTATTCTTGGATTTTAGCTTAGTTTGGGAAAGTTTTAGACGTAATAGCTCGATTTTTGAGGCTTGGTTCCATTCTAGGCGGCCCTTTGCTATTCTAACACTTCTCTGGACTAATCTTTCTGATAACTTCCTATGCATATGTTTTAGACTCTGGAATTCGAGAGTGGTATCTGCAGGGTTTCACCAGTTTTGTAACTTGCAGTTTTTACGAAATAAAAAAATACACTATTATCCCTTTTTATGTATTTTCTTTGTTTTCTTTAAGATATTTATACAGCCATTAGTGAGCAGGATCTACAAGGCCCACAGGGACTATCATCTAACGTTGTCTTTGGTTTTCTGCCAGGGGCTGTTAGGTGCAGTGCTACTACTATGGATGGAAAGGAGCGGTGCTTGAGTAATAGTTATTAGTAATTAGTGTAAGAGGAAAAATGATAGTTGTCAATCTACATAATAGGATGTTTTAACCATTTAGCATATTGCGTTCTGTCCTGGGGAGTTCCTGTGGTTGTTGGATGTTCATTTTCATCTGTGGGTTCCCCCCTTGGGTAAGGTTGTGTGTGTTTTGAATTGTTATTATTGTACTAGTTGAGGTGAAAACACAAAAATAATGCACATGAAGTCAACTGATTGCTTACCTTGCAGGGTGCCTACAGTGCGATAAGAGGAGTTATATTACCAGACCTCTCCCAGTACACCAACACCTCCATAGCCACCACATCAACCTTCCTCATGTGGAGTCAAGTCGCTATATCGCTTTCTGCCCTGCTGTCAGTATGTGTGAAGGACAGCTTGAATGGATTCACATCTCTAGCTGTCATCTGGCTAGGTTTGTATATTTGTTTATATTTGGGACATCTACAAGATTAGTGCTTGTTAAAACTTTTAAAAGAACAATTCTGTAATATCATATGACACATCTCAAACAGACCAAGTGTTTTTGCAGGTCTTCAGTTTAACAGTTGCAATTGAACCTTGACTGAATTTAAGTTGGTTATTAAATTCTAATTTACAGGTGCTGGTCTGACAACGGTCATTGAGCCTTTATTCTCCAGCTTTACGATCATCACCACCATGTTTGCCCTTGCTTCATTCGGTTTGGGACTCAGTAGAACTGGTAAGACTGTTGTCTAGAACTTGGTAACCATGACATAGACTTTGGGTTATGCACAAAGACTTTATATTAGCCAAATGTTTGGAAAAATAAAACCTGATTCAAATGTAGCTCTCTTGTTTAAGTTTCAAGTTCTATTCACATGAATTGTTTTCATTGTGACCTAGGTTTGTAACCAATGTTATTCACAAGTTGATAGATGCCTAAACTCGAACCGGGTATACAGATATTGTAGGTGCCACATTGTAGCGCGCAGCCAACTTTCAATTATGAGGTTGCAGGTAGATGGCCCATTCCCCACTGATCACTGTCTATTTATTTTTCCTCGCGGACCCCTTGACTTACACCATTCCCTTGAACCTTGCCTTGAGGTTGCAGGTTGCGGGAATCCCCTAACCACAAAGCGTGGGACCCTATTCAGGTGATGTCACTCAGTCTAGATGGACTCAGACTCAGACTTGGGTAGGTGGGGATACATGCTGTCAAATGTTACTTAACAGAAATCAATACGAAAACTAACCCTAAACCTAACCTTAAATTGGTGGTTCTAAGTCAGTAAAGCGGGGAAGTGGACTGTCCCGAGTAGGCCCTACGCTGTTGAAAGGGGGAGTGCCATGTGCGAACTGCAACATCATAACTACGAGTGGTAACCGATGAGAAGTATAGTCTACTGCTAAACTCTCTATTGCTTGTATCATAAGGTAGGTCACATGCATATCTTATGCCCGCATCGATGTGTCAGAGATGTGAGAATACATAGAACAACCTTTTTTTTTTTATTAAGATGGAGTAAGGAACCCAAAACAATGAGGACAGAAGGGGGGTATTTGATGTAGGTTGGTTTTATTGGGGGTCCGACGTTTCGGGCTTCAATGGCCCTTTATCAAGGAGGTTTTTTTTTTTTATTAGTTTAGGTATTTTTATTTAATCACTAGCTGTGCCCTTCATCAGGTCTCTGTTACTCATTTCAGTTTCCAATTCATTAATCTTTCAAATGGAAGCGGGAGAGGCACGGGCCACAGTTCAGGCCTACATGGTGTTACATGGCATGGCAAGATCTATAATGCCGTATATAGCAGCCCCCTTCTTATCTGACTCACTCAACCAGTTGGAACCAACGTGGAATCATACAACAATATCACCTGGCCAATCTAGTCTCAACAAGGTTACTGAAACACAAAGGAATTTGACAGGACCTTATCCTCACATGATAAACCACACAATATCAGAACTACATAGAAGTGCTTTGGAATTGAAAAACAATGATTTAGTCAACGAAGGGAACCTATTTCTGGGACATAATGTTACCAAAATGAGTGCAGGGTTATTTCATCGATTGGTAAATGATTCTCAAGCTTATTCAGCACTTCAAACTTTTCTAAGCAACGATAGGAGTTTATCAACTGTGAACATCACATTGGATACTACTAATTACTCAGATACTTCAAACTTTAAATGGACCTTCCTCATCCTTGCTGGATTAAGTTTTGTAGTTAGCATATTATTTGCGCTGGTTGGAAGACTTAATAAGAATGATCGACCAAATGCTATCAGTCCAAATGTACAAACCAATAACAGAGTATGTAGTAAGAATTATGATATTTTAGACAATAGATACAGACTTATATTAGGTCTGTTTCTTGCAATATTGTTTTTCCAAAATTCTGCGGATACCATTGTTTCTGACATATTGTTCACTGCTTTGTATGAGTTCATGGAAAAGGGCAAAACCTTGAGTTTAAATATGGCATTTATTTTCCAAATCACAAAGGTCATATCATGCATTCTAGCAACTCTACTTGTAAGTAGGTTATCGCCAGAGACTATAACTATATGTGATATCTGCTTCATGTCTGTTGGGAGTTTCTTCCTAATGATCGGTATAGTTGTTAATAGCGATTTGATTCTGTATTTTGCTTTAGCAACAAAAGGTTTGGGCATTGGTAATCTCTACCCTACTGTTTCAAGTAGTATCAGTATGTATTGTCCTATGACTGGAAGGGTTTCTGGTTTGCTCCTTTTTACAGCAGGTTTAAGTGCCATGGTGCTTCCCTTGGTTACTGTTGCTATGGATACATTAGGTCTAATCGCTTTCCCAATGTTTGTATCAGTTTGCATAGGTTTGACTGTGTTGTCTCTGGCTCTTCAGAGGTATGTTGTTAAGGACCTTGAACCTTTAGGTGGACCTAATTCCTCTGGTAAGAGTAATGCAGAATATGAAAAGTTGTTGAATAATAATAAAGAAATTAGGTCAATGAGTTCTTCAGAGATTGAAAATGAATTGCATGAGTGAAAGTAGAAATACCTTTAGTACACTGAGCAAACTATTATTACCCTGGGGGGACATTTCTCTCATCAATATATGTGATCCGTTTTTTGAAAATAATTCATAAGTCCATCATATTTGAAAAGAGGAGATCAAGCCGATTCCAATGATAGTAAAGAGTGGGGTACCTAATAAGTATTTCTATACTTTAAGTTTGATATTTTTATTTTTGAAAAAAAAGTTTGCAATGTTTGTGGATGGGTAATTACCAGTAAAGTAACTAAATATACTCCATAACAATGCCTTCAAAATGCATAGATGTATTCAATACAATGTCCCGAAATTTGTAACATGGATTCATATTACTATGAGTGTTACACCCACTATGAATCAGAACATTTCAATAAAGTGATTTTGTGAAAAAACTCTTTGAAAAATATCATAGACATAGACTTGTGATGGGAGATTTTAATTATGATGCGAAGTTCATTGAAGAAGGTACGTCTCAAGGTGCAGACCGTTTCAAAAACCTTCTAAATAAATTTAACTTACAGCAAATTATAAAGAAAGTTACCCGAGTGAGCATTAAAACAGCTACGACCATCGACCATATATACACCAATAGTAAAAATGTGAGCAAAACGGGAACGCTAAGCATTAATATTAGCGATCATTTACCTGTTTACATGCAAATAAAAAAAGAAAGAACTAATTACAAAAGAGAAACATTTTTGGCCAGAAATACCAAGGCATTAGATATAAAAATTTTAAAAGAAATTTTGGTGGACATGGACTGGTCTGACTTTTACCAATCCAGAGATGTTGATGTAGCTTGGGAGATAGTAAGGAATAATATATGTACAATCCTGGACAGAATGTGTCTCATAAAGTGTTACAGGAAAGTGAAAGTGCTTCCAGTGTGGTATGACAAAAGCATAATTAACTTGGGGAAAAACAGAGACAAAGCATTTAAGATAGCAAAGAAGACTGGAAGTGAAGTTGACTGGCATAAAGCTAGGAAACTTAGACTTGAAGTTAATGAAGTAATTAAGAAAGGAAAAAACAAATACTTAAATAATCAAATAAATGAGAACAGATCTGACCCCCATAAACTATGGGAGATAGTGAAACCAATTATTTCTGAGAATAAAGGTAAATCTTATGAGGAAGTATGTATCCAGAAAGACAATTTACAACTCAAGGGGAAAGAAGCCGCGGAAGCGATTAATGACTTCTTTGTCAATATCGGTCCAGAATTAGCTAAAAATATTGAAGTAGATAATGAGAACTTAAGTCGAGATCCAATGAAGATAGAGGTAAACCATGAAGAGAAGTTTAATTTTAACAGAATCGATAGGTTCCAGGTAGAGGGAGCACTCGCAAGGATAGGGAATTATAAAGCGTTGGGGTTAGTCATGCTTCCAACTAAAATTCTGAAGCCGAGTATGAGGGCATTAAGCGCCCAGTTTGCATTTCTCTTTAATCTCAGTTTAGAGATGAAAACTGTACCGCTTGAATTTAAAAAAGCAAATGTCACCCCATTATTTAAAGAGGGGAGCAAAAAGAAACCGGGCAACTATCGCCCGATTTCATGCATTAATCTCCCTGCAAAGATTCTTGAAAGTTGCATTCAAACTCAATTAACACATTACTTTGAGAAAAATGACCTGTTATCAAATTCTCAATTCGACTTTAGGAAGGGGAAATCTATTATAGAAGCACACGATAAACTCTTGGGGAATGTATATAATAACATGAATAATAAATTAGCTACAGACTTGGTATTTTTAGACTTCAAAAAAGCTTTTGATACAGTTAATCACAAAATTCTTCTCACAAAATTACAAAATTATGGGGTTGAAGGGGAAACACTACAATGGTTTCAAAATTATTTGGCTAATAGATCCCAGAAAGTGATCTTAATTAGAGAATCCTCTTCCTTAAGACCGGTAACTTGCGGAGTTCCACAGGGGACTGCATTAGGCCCGTTGCTCTTCTGTATATATATTAACAACCTACATAAAGTCGTCAATCACAGCAATATACAACTATTTGCAGACAATACAGTATTGTATTATGAAAGATCTCTGCAAGACCCAAGCATTTGTACACTGCAAGATGATTTAACTAACATAGTGCGGTGGTGTGACCAAAACAAAATTTCACTTAATATTAACAAATGTAAAAGCCTCACCATTAGATCAAGAGATGATGCCAAAAACTCAACTCGATATCTAATCAAAGGGCAAGAGCTGAAAAATGTAGAATCTTATAAATATCTGGGTATCGAAATTGATAAGAAGTTGAACTTTAATAAATTCCTCAGGAAAAAAGTGAACCTAGTTCAAACCAAAGTGAGGGCCCTATCTAAATTGTATCAAGTATGTGATGAATCAGTCCTACTGTTAATATATAAGACTATGATTAGACCAATTATTGACTATGGAGATATCTTTTATAATTCCGCTCCACAAACAAATCTTATGAAACTGCAAACACTGCAGAATTCTGCATTAAAAATAATACTTCATCTTCCAAAACTCTATAGCACAAAGGACATCCATTCCAGATTAAATATTACATCCCTTCAAACGAGAAGGGAAACACATATTTTGGACAGGGCCTTCGTTATGAGTAAGGATGAATCCGACGGGCAAATCACCGCGATTCTACGCGATTTTTAATGCGCAATCATCTCGCCATAGTTCTGTGATGAGAGTGGACGCTTTTCACGCAATAATTATTGCGCAATGATTGCGTGATGGTCACGCTAAAGGTATAACGCAATATTAGTGCAAAAATCAGCAAATTCCTATGCCATTTGAGCAGGATATTTTATGCACAATATTCTTATTTTATTGCTTTTAATTGCAGAATAATATCATTCGGAATTAATCATAATTCATTATCCATGGTAATACATCAATTGTTTAATCTTTATTTTTATCCTGTTAGACACTTATTATACTCTTATTAGTTGAACATTATTTTGGTCATCTCTTACCAATCCACCATGAAAGTAGTTTAGCTACCTATAGGTGATGATAGTGTGTGTGCACTTGTACAACATCTACAGAGCACTCATAGCACCCATACTATTTCTGTATAGTGGTATATGGGGTGTTTTGATTATTACCTTTTTTAAAATCAAAAAAATAAATTGCACTAATGAACTATTTTATATTACTTGTTATGTTTCTAATCAAATAGTTTGGAACATATATAATATATAAATGCCACATAAGTGTATTAGTGGTACTGTCATTATAAAAGAATTTGTAAATGAACTCAAGTTCCCAATTGCGCTACCTGGTGAAAACACATACTACCGCCACCTGGTGCAAACAAGTCGCACAATGCATTTACATTTGGAATCGTTAGCTTAATATCCAGAACAAATCTCATGATTTCAACATCATTCCTTGATCAGTGAATTATAATTTTATGAAATGAATCCATACGAATACACAATTCTGACGAATACACGTTCAAAAGGTGGCTGGAAAATATAAATTTTGTATTCTTGAGTATGTGTGTCAGAGATGACAGTGAGTATGAGAAGGTTGTGTCAGATGCGCGACAATAAGTGTGAATGCTAGGTGAGTGAGCAGTGCCAGGTATTGCGTCCAGTTGTGGTTGCATTATGATGAGTAAAATTAGATAAATAGAACCAGTAAAATTAGATAAATAGAACCAATGTGAGACCGTAGTTAGACACAGCAGTGGACAGAAAACCATGGAATTCAGCAATGAATATACCTGTGAGACCATGTCTAGGTTAAAATCGATTTGCGAAATGACTATGTATCTTCATTGTACTTGACCACTTGTGAAATGATTTAACTTATTGATTTGCTGTATAAACATTCTAAAAAATTAGTAGCATTACCACATAAATAATAGTTCATTATTTAATCATATTCTAATCATTACAGGTGGAATGGGGGTTCCCAGCGGGGAGTTTTGAGTGAATAAACCGCCGCAAATTTTTGCCGTGCGTAACTGATCGTAGCTCATTTTAAAATGCAAATATCAAAATACCATTCACACCAGGAGAAAGCTGAGAAAAATAGCTTGAAAACCATATAAATCTTTCTTTTGTGAAGCGATTTTAACTATCATATTGAGTGAGTTGAAGTGAACATAAAATATTCGCGCACAATGACGGGAGTAGCGCGACTGTCAAACACAGAGGTGGTGTGGTAATGCTATATTTAGACGCAATTTTGAATGCGCATTATATGCGCAATTGATATCACACCCATATTATTGAATTTTGATAAAAACATGTATTCACAGATACACTTCGTTGAGTAACACATGTTTAATACAAACATAAATGAATATGAATGAGAACCTGGTGCAACACAAGTGTAAGAGTACCAACAACATAGGAGGAAATGGACGCAATGGTTTTCACATAATGGTTGCTAATGGCATGTCCATTTCACTGTGATTCAAAGCCATATGTATCACACTTCACTAGTTTGCGGTCAATCCCAAAATGATTGCATTGCTATCACACTCAATTGCACTCAGTGCCTGTCGGGAAGAGAAGGTAGACAAAAGGAAAGTCCAACTGCGGGGACTCTCGGAGGGGAAAAAACTTATTTACCCCCATCCTAGAAATGAATTATTTAAAAGATCGTATTTATATACTATACCAACTCTGTGGAACAGGCTTGAGCCGAAAGTACAATTAATTCAGGCGAGAAAAGACTTCAAAGTGTATCTTAAACAAAGTTACCACCTGAAATTCGATCTCTTTCTGAAAACCAATGATAATTCCGAACCGTCCAAGTAAAATTCATTGCAAGGGAAAACATGTATGGGGGGAAAAATCTGTGAATTGTAAAAAACACAGGAAAAGTGAATATCGATACATCGATGGTGAGGGAGGGGGTGCCCTTATTGACTTTTCAGTCAATCCTGTTGAACTGATTTACCAGACGTCAAGTCTGATGATCTTTTACAATTTCGAATCCTACATTAATTAAGGTAGGAACTGTTAACTAGTTATAAATAACAAAACAAGACTTAACTCTCGGATACCTAATTTTAGTGTTTAATGAATGTATTGTTCTTAGCATATTGAAGACAATCAATGTAAAAGTGAAACCATGTATAGAAGTAATCTTAATACATTGAACAAGCAGAAAAGTGAAAAGTGAAAAGTGAAAATAATCTGGTAGCTAATGTAGCTTGGATATATTTATGTAATACTCAGAGAAAGCATGTAAATGTAATACAATTAAAATTTCTCGAGTCAATAAAATGGGAAATAACTCTGAAAGTAAACTAAATTAACTGGTTTAATCTTGACAAAAGGAAGGACAATTGAAACAGTTATATTTGTAGGGAAATCCATCAAAGAAAACAAGTCGACAAAATCAAGACAACAAAAGTGACCTTAGTTTGAATCTCAAACACAAACTTCATAGAAGGACTATAAATCATGAAACTTCGAACAATCACATAGTTAATCATCACAAACCTTTACCTTATTTTATTATGTTGGGCTATCAGGAAGACCTGATTTCAGAGGATAAATTAAAGCCCGGTTCCGAAATGTTGTTATGAAATGTATGATGAAATGTCAAATGTATGTAACGGAATTTTGGATAAAATCTTCATATAGAGAGAATGGAACGAGCCCCCAGTAATCAAAACAATTTTTAGGACAGGATTTGTCGTGTAAGCATGATGCTGTAGGCAGAGTGCTTACATGGATGAATCAAGTCCAATAAAGGTTTGATTATGATGGCGAGTTTCATTCTATATTTATTATATATGTGCATTAAATTTGATCAAATATCATGAGTAGATCATCAAATATCAATGAACAAATATTAAGGTAACAGTTGATCTGTTCAATTTTACAATTAGTGTGAACTTAATATAACTACTTGGCGTTTCCAAGGGAGACGTTTTTTGGGTGCACAAAATTGGGTATTAAATATATCTATGCACGTTGAAGCTCATCTTATAGAGTATATTTAGCCACTTTACTAGCAATTGTCCATCCAGAGATTAGGTTTAGAATTGGCATGATCTCATCTTTTCAGATATGCTTATATCTCAAATTTGTTGTGACTTGTGACTCATTTCTCTGTGACACATGATATATACTGTCATATACAGGGTTTCTGAGGTCAGTAATAGGTCTGTCAAAGTAATTATGATTTTGGGTCTTTCAGGATATTAAAAGTAAGAAATTTTGTAAGTGCATCTCTCTACAATTAGTAGAATGCACTAAAACAGCACTCAGAGTGAGAGAGAGAAAGAGAGAGAGAGAGAAAGAGAGAGAGAGAGAAAGAGAGACAGAGAGAGAAAGAGAGATGGGAGTAATGGGTGAAAGGCTAGGGAGGGAGGGAGGGAGGGACAGAGCTGGAAGGCAAGGGAGGGATAGAGCCACAGCAGTGGGCAACCAACCATGGCTGGGTGAGGGGCAGGCCTGGTTTGTCTCATTATGTAATAACCAGAGGGGGCAGGGAGCATGTGCCAGAGTGGAGTGGTGTATAGTGGAGGTGAGAAATGGGTGGTACATGGGTGGAGTAGATAAGCCTTCTGCAAACATGCAAAGTGATCAGACAGATGATTTCACACTGATTGTTACCCTATCTGATCAATGATTTAATCAGTGATTGGCATAATGGGGGTCGACATCAATATTTTGAGGATTTCATCCCCAAAATAAAAGTAGCCAACTCGCTAAAACAAGTGTCAAAGCCAGTCCAAGCACCCCCAGCTCTATCTATGTGTATGGATTTGTTGATGTGCAAAACTCTTGGCTAAGGTGTTAATTCATAGTATTCCTATATAGAACCATGGAATTAACACCTTCATTAAAGGCCTTCAAATCTCCAAATCATGTCAACAAATCCATAGGCATAGGCCTACAGTGCAGAGGAAATGTTAGAGCTAGTTTTAGACAACTACATTTCTATCGTCAGCATATGATAAAAATATGTTTATTGAACCCCACTTAGTCCACCTCTCAAGTGTGATGAATGTATAATGACTGTTTTTATTGGTTAGAGAGGTTAAAAACTGTCCTCAAACGGACTAAACAACCTCTATAGTGCTGCACCCTAAGTTTGGGTCTTTCCTTTATTACCTTGAAGAAATGCGGGCCATTCTTCGTAATAATTCCGGGTCAGTAGTTGGGCGAGAAATTAATCAACGCAACACACAGAGATGTATGCTTCGAATCAGTACAAGCCTTACAAGAGGTCGATCCAATCTTTCTGTTTATTCTTATACTAGACAGATTAGAACGAATACACTGGTCCTGCGCTGATTGGCTTTGGTCCCGTTGGTCCAATTAATTGACAGGTTAGATTAGAGATCCAATCAGCCACAGGATAACAAATGACAGACAATTATTAAAACGAGGCTCAGAGTGACCACTGCCACTCTGACCAATCTCTTTGGGTGGTGACCAGGTCACAGGGTTATCTCCCCTCCCCTCTCCCTCCCATTCTTTAATCAGTATTCCTGTCAGACCTGGACCTCACCTGTACCTTTGGGCTTTGGGATGATAAGAAATTCGCGAGCGTTGTGGCGGTAAGAAAGTGAGGGTAGCCTTCTGGCCGGTAGGGGCGCGACGAATGTCTGGCTGAATGAGACAACTTTAACTCAAAATTAGACAATTTAGGCTTGTCAATTTTACAACCTACTTTTTAAAAAAAATCCTTGAAAATGAACATGTTTTCTTTGTTGATAAGACTTAAGATAGATAATAGGAGCCAGAATCTGGTATGAGTGTCCAGGTTTTTATGATTTTTGTATCATTGAATTGGAATGTAGAACCTTAAAATGGAATATTTTCAACCAAATGGTCATATCTTAATTATGCCATAGGAATTTTCTTGGTATTTTTTTCAAGAATAAAAAATCACCATGCCTGCATATATATCACACTTTAATGAAAAGAAGAGAATTAATTAAAATTTTGAAATAGATTGACTCCACATATTATATTTATAAGTAAAAATCAAAGAAAAGAAAATTTATTTCCAGAATTAGATAATACAATTCTTGTCATTCATAGCTTTTGACCATACATATTGAAATCGTTCAAGAGTTTTATTGCATTGTCATGTATGTATGAATTGGGTCTAACTTTAACCTAAATATGTGCTCTAGTTAACAGATATGTTAAATATTTTGCGATACAGAAAATATAGTTGGTGACATGAAACAGCAAAAGCTTGTGCCCTTAAGTGAGCCAGTGAAATGGTGTTTGAGTGAAAAATATGGGCCTCTGTGTGATTCTAAAAGATGTCATGTTAATCCTTACAATTGCAGATAGGAAGTAAACCCTATTCTTGATAATTCAATCAGGTTTGCCTATGGCATTATCCAAAAAGCCTTATCCCTGTCTGACATGGATGTCACTGACACTATGATAGGGCTTACATATCTTGGTATTAGTGGTTTTCGCCATGAGCCAAGATTGTCTGTTATTATTAGTGCCTTTTCAAATGTTTCAAAATTGTGATGCCTCTATGAACTGAAAGCCTAATAAGGCTAAGGCTAAGGCTAAGGCTTAGGCACTGTATGACAAGAACAAAACAAATGTGCTAATAAGTTAAATGAAGGTAAGTTCGAATTACCTACTCTCTTTTTTCGATATGTATACACAAATACTGAGCAGCATAAGGAATAACATATAAGTGTAATATACAGAGTAAAGTATGTTTAACTTTTATAACTTCTCAAAGGTTATCAACATTAAATGTGTACATTGATTTCACTGGCTCACGATAGAAATCATTAAATTAAGGATACTCATACTCTCAATTTATAATTTAAATATCACTTTTGTTAAAGACTTAAAGTGATTATATAATATAAAACAGATTTCATGACAGTTTACTGATAAATACCTGAGTTTTGAGTTAAATCAATATAGTTGTGGCCAATAGAAATATCTAAAAAATTGATTTACACATTTCCTCATTATTAGAGATTATTTGTTTCATTGTCTTCCCTTCCAAAGCAATATTTCTCGTATTTATGATCTTAAATCAATGTACTTTGGATCTTGTCTCAGTCGGTGACCTGCCTGTTATGAATGTAATCCCCTTCTCTTTTTTGAAGTTAATGCTTCCTATTTTAACTAAATACTACTAGATTAGATATTAGAAAATATCACTAAAGTTTATTTTTTGCATAGTAATGTAAAATCAAAATTATTTTTTCTCGGTAGGAACTAGTCAGGAACCCGTTGGAAGACCTGGAAGTCACCTTTCAGATACGGGGCTCCTTTTTGTACACCTTTTTTGTATCAATAAAAAATGCTTTGAATTGAATTGAATATGTATCTAGATCCTTTACACTTGGAGAAGATATTTTTTGTTTCTTTCCTTTAATAAATGCATAAGTATAAACATCTATTCTTCCATCAATTTTTTTCTATCGCAATGGCATGAAATGTCATGCATGGTCTACATTTAGGCTTCCAGTACATTTCATTTAGACCCGTTAATAAATTTTGTTTATTGAAATACATGGCTCTCTCGCTTGAATTCATCACACACCTGTGGATATGTGAAAGTTATTCATCTGTGTTATATGTGAGATTATACTAAAAAGGTTGGGATGAAGGACAGATACAGATATTCCCATTGAAAAAAGAAACGATTCATGTGGACAACGGCAAACTGTGAAGCAACTCAGTGATATTGTTCAATTCACTGATTTATTTCTTTGGGAAACATGTAGGGTACAATATAAGTCCTTTCTTTCATGTGCAGAGAAGAGATCACGGCACAATCCAAGGACCTAGTTCTATATAATATATATCTTTGGTTTCCTAATTTGATCTAAAAATAATACTGATACATTCTGTGTCGTTATATATCACCATATGTGATGTGTTTCTGGAAAATGAGTCCCATTTCGCAACATTGGTGTTTTTCAAAGTCATTTACAAGATCTCTTTGTTGGAATATTTTCATTTTTGGAGTGTCTAGTCCATGTCGTTGTATGAATACATCTACCAAATTTCAACACTGTTTATCAATTATATCAGTGCGTTTCTTAGATCATCTTATTGAGTATATTTAGCTACCTTAATGGTGATTATCCACCCAGAAATGTTGCAAACGTATTTTTTCAAAAATAAAAATATCTAACTAAAAGGATAAAAGTACTTATTAGATGTCCTTAATCTTTACATTCATTGGAATCGGGTTGGTCTCATGTTTTAAATTATGGTGATATCTTAAAATCCATATTTTGCAACTTATGACTTATTTTCCTGAAACGGATCACACATAGATTATCATATTATAGAGTGAAATTGTTGATATTGTAGGTATGTGCGATAGATCTATAGGTGGCAGCACAATGACTTTTTGCTTGATTCAGTAGCAAACTGAGATTCAAAGGCCTCCATATATGTTTACTTTATTTTACTAAAATATATCAATATTTCTCACAAAAGGACAACATTTGTGAAGAGCATGAAAGGACTATATTTTAGTAATTCTTATGAACAGGTTAACAAAACCACCTATGTTCCTTTCAATTCAACTTGCTTGGAGCGATGCTGTATATTAAAGAAAGATTTAAGTTGAGGGTGAAGTCAACAGACAATTTACAATTCACCTTCACCAATCTTTTCAAATAAACCAAATTCCAGATGAAAATAAAGTTTAAAATACAGTTCAACCTAACCCAACATATTATTAGAATCAATGCAATGCCGCATATACATGAATTTACCTAGTATTGGCCACATTGTAGGAGAATTTAGCAAAATTTACTAAATGACTAGAGCTGCTGTATGGTACAAAATCTGACCCCAATTGTACCTTAACAATCATAGTATTTGGGGATTCAGTGACAGATCATTTGCAAAGGTGCAGTTTATAATGAAACATTGGGGTACATTGTTAGTGTTACTGACATTGTAAACCGACTTTTCTCTTCAAATGTACTATCAAGATTATGATTGCCAAAAATTATTTTTCATCAATTTTCCTTTCTATTTTTTGTTTTTTTATTATTTATTGAGGAGTCGTTACAATTACTGAAATCTCACAGATTTCAAAAGTAAACTTTGTTGGTTCCTAAAATGAAAAAAAATATGTTGGTGAGATCTATTTTTTATTATTTATTATTTTTATTATCTTTTTGTTATCACTTATCCATGTTCTTTCTCAAGACATCATATGAAAAAGAATATTGTGAATACTTTATACATTAGTTCCTTTTACTCCCGGTAGCAGCAGTGCATGTGACAGTGGTTTAGCTCTTTTAATGAAGAAAAATCTGCCAGGGTTTGCATATACCTTGGTAATTTAACCAAATTTCACCTTCTGCATACCATGTGCCCAACCAACTGTAAGCCTTTATATATAACATGTTCTAGTCAACTTTAACTTGTATGTCAAAAACCTCATGTTGTACCACTCATATATCATCTCATCTCTCACCTAGTTAATCGTTAGTCTTAGATAGTCTTAGAAACCAAGTAACTTAAGTAAAGTTCAACCAAGAACCAGGCACCCAACGGAAGACCTATCTAGACGACTGTTTATTTAGATTGTTGGACCACCTTATTGTAAAAACACCTTCAGCAATAAAGAACTCTTGAATTGAATTGAATTGAATTGAATCTTTTGATAGATAATGTTGTCCTAGACTAACCATGTTTTTTTATTTGTAATATTTCGAGGTTGTGGTTGGTAAAACCATAGGTGCGTCATCCCACCGTCTGCGAGCGTTACCTCCACACTAAATTCGGATTTTCATTGACAGTGAAAAAAGCACATTTACATATATTCAATTCCATATTATGCTTAATGGTTATGAAGATCCGTGATCTGAGTAAAGCAGATGTAGAAGTAGGCCTATACCTATGATTACCTCATTAACTTCTAAAGTTAAAGACCAGAAAGTGTGTGTTTCTAACAAACAACATTGCGTTGCTATGGTAGATTTCACGTCAAGACTTCGCTGGCAACCGCATGTCATATGAAGACGGGGGATGGTGACGTCAGACCCGCGTAAACATTCTGTATGTTTCAGTAGCGAGCTTATCTGGAATTGTATGACGGCGGAGGATCATCTTCTTTTAGTTTTGTTTGTGTATGAAAGAACTACTGAATGGATTTCACTTCATCACATAACTCATCGGCGCATTTGATACCGTGATTTGGTCGTGAGAGTGGCGTATATCGGTCCAGCCCTCCTACGTAGGGGCCAAATGTGATCTGTTTTAGGAAAATGAGTCATAAGTCGCAAAATATGGATTTTGAGATTTTACCATATTTGAAAAGAAGAGATCAAGCTGATTCCAATGATAGTAAACACTAGGACACCTAATAATGTATTTCTATATTTTAAGTTCGATATTTTATTTTTGGAAAAAAATGTTTGCAATGTTTCTAGATGGGTAATAGTAGAGTAACTAAATATACTCCATACAAAGGTCTTCAAAAGGCAAGGAAATATTTATTACGATGCCTCGAAATTTGTGATATAGATTCATATGCCTATAGGTACTAAACCCTCTAAAAATCAGAACAATTCAATAAAGAGATCTTGTGAAAAAACACTTTGAAAAATATCAATTTTGCGACTTATGACTCATTTTCCTGAAACACATCACAAATGTGTACGCACTTTTGTTTGCATTTGAAATGTACCCTCCTTCTGTGGCTAAACGCGGAAAATCTTATGCCCGTTTCAAGGAGTCTTGTATAACTGTCAACGGTACTCTGTACCTTCAACTGACAGTATCTGCGATCATCCTTGAAGGATAGTGCGTTTTTCTGTAGGTTATTAGGCCTAAATATGATATTGACCTGTATAAAAAAGAAAAAAAAGAGAAGTGGCCCAGAGTTTATGTCATAATCATACTGTGCCACAAAGTGAGAAAGAAGTACCGCTTTTCCAGCATTTTGCTGACTTTAGTTGCAAAAATACTGCCTTAATCAGCATTTCAAGGAAATCAGCTGCAAATTGGTACTTTTATTTGTGTGAGTGAACCCCTTTCCACGAAAATCAGAACAAAAATGCTCACACATTTGACCCCTGAGTGTGTGTGTGTGTGTGTGTTGAGGGGAGGGGGAAGTTGGGGGGACATTATAAGGGTGTATAGTGATTTGGTATGTGATATGTTTAAGAAAAATTGGTCATAATTCGTCAGAATTGCTCAAGACTTAATGACTTTAATTTACAATCCTATCATTCTTTCTGAGACTTACATGCTCTTATTTCAGGATTTAATTACTATAGTAACAAGCTGTAGCTACATTCCTTAGGACTTTTACGATTCGGATTTGAATCTCCCTTGAGCAGATTGAAAGAATTTGTTGGTACTAATTTCTGATAAATCAAATATATAGATTTTGTTGGTGTCTGTTTCAACATATATTTTTCAAACATGACCTGAAACTCTTAACATTGGGGCCAAGTAAATAGATAGATCCTCTTTATTTGTTGAAATATAGGCTTCTTGCCATTGTTTGATCTTAGATTTGCTCTTTTAACAGTTATATTAATTCCCTCACTTGCCTGTTTGAAGGCCTGTTATGCTGCATACAACATGTTTAATCACATCAATCGTTAGAAAATAATGATATACTCTTTAAACTGGATACTGTAATCATTAGGAACATTAAATTAAAGGAGTTGTTTTGGCTCTACTAAAACTGAGCTGAATACATGTACAGCAAGATAGCAATGACGACACAGAACATAATCTAACAACAATTCAAAATCGGCTGTAGTTTTAATGAGTAAACTGCACGAGAGCACACTTCACTTGGATCAAATATAACATAACATCTACCAGTGCTGCCCAGGTGAGCACTAGCAATACTAACAAGTACTAATCTCCGGTGAGTTATATAAGTTGTACTCAATGTATCAGCATTGACGACTGCAGTAACACATTGACATATTAACGAGTAGGCAACAATGATACAATATGGCAGAACCAGAATGAAATCTAACAATTTAGGAAAGGATAAGAATCACACAAGGGTAGCACAAATGCACAACATTGGGGAAGGATACTTTTGGGGAGGGATACATTAGGAAATAAAAAAGAAATGATTTTAGGAATTAATTGGTTGAGTTTATGAGATATACACTAAATCCATTATCATCGTTTTCATTTCTTCAGGAAAGAAATCTAGGAACAAAGTCAGTTGTAGAAGGTTTGGTGATGTACCAAACATCTTCCAACAAAGGGACAGCACTGATGTTCGCTCATTATTAATGATTCTGTTACCTTCAACAAACATTGATTATCTTGCTCAGTAAGATGATCAAAACTTTTACTTTTATTTTTACTTTTACTTTTATTTCCAATAATTATGATCTGACATGCAAATGCTCTGGCTTTAAAAGTCTCTTAATTTTATAATGAATGAACTTTTGGAAAAATTTAGTAATAGTGTATGAAAAGGGAGTCCCAATAATTATTTCCATTTTTACCTCTTGAGTTTGGTTTTTACAGACTTTATCTAATAATTGTGTTTACATGAGTTTCGCTTGCCCCAGTATCAAGGTGAGAGTTACTCGCCTGGTGGCACAAGTGTATCTAGAAATTATATATAAACATATTCAAATGGGAATAACTTGGACTCTTGCCACTTGACTATATTTCCTTTTTTTCAGATTTTATTTCAACTGGGTATAAACAAGTCAACTATTCGGGGGTTTTTCACTTGGCCCAGTGTGATTTACAAATTTAGATCCGTACATATATAGAGAGAAGGAATATACATTGATATAGCAGTAAGCTATGTTTGAATACAAGATGTTTAAAAGTGAGAATTAACAATTTAATGTGTTGTTTGGTTTTAGTTGAGGTGAGTCATTTCACAAATTACATTAAGTGTAGGGTCTAATCTGCCCAAGGTTTTATAATTAAAGGCGAGTAATTACTAACAAACGATGGAACATTTTCTGACATCAATATACACATTAAGTATCAGGAGACAAGGACAGGACTGGAACACAATGAGGACATTTCCATTTAACAATTATTTTTTTATCACTGTATAATGCCACTTCGGTATAATGTCAATGCACAATTTTACAATTTTGTAACCCACTCTTATATACGATCAATTGAAATTATCAATTTGAATTTACAAGGGGCAACTGGAAAATCAGTAGTGTCGAAGGATGTGTCCTTCTTCCTTTGGTATGTATTATATTGTGAATACAAGTTGCATAATAATAATAATTAACCTTTTTTGCAAAAGCAATAACAAACTAAGTAATAATCGTTCACACAGGCTGACTGATTCCCATATAAGTTTAATCTCTCTACTAGCCCCCTCATTTGATACTTATTACTCTCTTCAAACATAGAGACGGTCCCTTGAAAATCACCTCCGCCTGGCTCTGTAACAAAACCTATCCTGTATGTACTCATTTTCTCCTGTTTGCTATCATGCTTATTATTTATCCTTTGAGCATATTTTACTTTCTTTAGAGAGAGTATGGCACATATATCCATCACTGGAGAAAGAAGTTTATTGAGTTCATTGACCAAAACCTTTGCTAACTTTTTGGCCATGTAAGAGTCAACATCTATTTCTTCTCCATCTTGACAACTGCAGAATTGGAGAGGGATGTCAGCAGTTTCACATGTCCTGTTGTCAGGTATGTTGTGGAAGAGACTCACAGAGCGTTGGTTGGTAACCCCTATGAATGATTTATCAATAGTGTCAGTGACATCCAGGTTCAGGTTCAATATATTGAAGAAATGGGGGTCATTCTTCGTAATAATTCAGGGTCAGTAGTTGGGCGAGAAATTAATCAACGCAACACACAGAGATGTATGCTTCAAATCAGTACCAGCCTCGGAAGAGACCGATTTCCATCTTTCCTTTATTTTTATACTAGACAGATTAGGACGAAATACACTGGTCCTGTGCTGATTGGCTTTGGTCTCGTTGGTCCAATTAATTGACAGGTTAGATTAGAGATCCAATCAGCCACAGGATAACAATGACAGACACTTATTAAAACGAGGCTCAGAGTGACCACTGCCACTCTGACCAATCTCTTTGGGTGGTGACCAGGTCATGGGGTCATCTCCCCTCCCCTCTCCCTCCCACTCTTTAATCAGTATTCCCTCCCCTCCCCTGACCTGGCGGTCAGCCCCTCCCCTCCTTTCCCACGTGATTGACTTTGAGATAACGGTCAGACCTGGACCTCACCTGTACCTTTGGACTTTGGGGATGATAAGAAATCCGCGAGCGTTGTGGCGGTAAGAAAGTGTGGGTAGCCTTCTGGCCGGTAGGGGCGCGACGAATGTCTGGCTGAATGAGACAACTTTAACTTAAAACTAGACAATTTGGGCTTGTCAATTTTACATACGTCCCAATCTCATTTGGTTCGGAGAACTGTGTACAACATAGTTCTCCGAACCACTCTAGGAGCAGACAACACATCGACGCAACCCTCATTTTAGTTTCCGGCCGACAACCCCCGAGCAACCCCGAGTATCACCGAGCGGCGACCCCCCTTGGCTGACCGAGTTCTGCCGAACCGGAACCCCCGACCTAGAACCATAAGTGGGCATCACTTTTCTTCCACTCACGAATCCATTGCCATCCCCAGTCAAATTCTACCCTCTTGCTTCATTAGATTTGGGAGTTTTGATGCCCGATATCTAATTCCACATGAGAGACCTTTATTTACGTTGGGGCACCTCGATCCAGTATTTTTATCTACGGGATTTTTAACCTTTGGCCCGCCGGACGAATTCACAGCGGCCATCCCTATGTGGATCGAGGCTCCCTTTCTCCCGTAAGTACATACATGTTTATACAATTGAAAAATGCAAAAATAGGACAATCTAGAGAAGTACAGAGAAAGAAATCACTCCCCTAAATCAAAATAATAGCTAAAGATTTTACAATGCCTTAGCGTAAAATTATTACTGAGGTACGGCGAACCCGCCTCGGATAATTTGTAAACACAGTCTCTTAAGAGTTTTCACTAGGTGGCGTATTACCGCACTGTCTTTTGAGTTTAATGTATTGTTCATCAATATCTCGGCTTTGCTGGTCTATGGGTTCTCCCCGTAGAAACGTCTCAGGCATTTTCACGCAGTCTTTGAATATTGCCTTATACTTTTACTCGTTCTTGGGCTGCCTATCACTACTTAACGTCCGTAAGGTGGCAGCATGTATCTTATACACTTCCTAGGTACCTGTCGCCATGAACATCCTCAAGGTGGCGACACTGGTACATACTTATACATTTCCTTTGGGAGCCTGGCTCCTCTGGTCTAGAAGACTGACAAGATTCTTTTATATTTTCAGCCCTTCTCTCGACCCAAAAATGGCCCGCTGAGGTGTGCACATCGGTCAAGTGACTACCGACCGTTCCTAGGCTGGTCTCCGTGGTATCACTACTCCATCAACAACGTGACAACCTCCCATTTTTGCTTCACCCTACTTTCAGAGAACGGGTCCTTCATCGTCCTCTCTCAAGTGGTGGCTTATTCCTTCACATAACAGCTAGCTTTCTCACCCTAACTTGAGCAGAAGAGTGCGTCCCACTGCAAGCTAACACCGGGCGTACTTACTAGGTAGGAATTGGTGACTAGACCAATTAATTAAATTCTACGAAAGGGGTGAGGACTTTGTCCACAGTCCAGCACTAGGCCTGCTTTAGCGTAAACTAAACAGCTTTCGTGACAACACCTCCTTTGTAATTATTACCATTAGATTCCAATTAAATTAGCACTACAAAACATTTTAAAATCAGAATCTGCTCACATTTGCACTTAAGACTAACATTATATCGGCTTAATTTTATCTCACACCACATATTCATCTGAGTCGTTGTTTTAACACACTACTCCACGGGGTACTGCAGATCTTTGCTTGATATCCATCGATCGAGGGGGTTTTGGGGGTGTATTCTGTCTAAAGGAGGATAAGGGGTCAGTTTGGAGGGGTTGGGTCTCCGGGTTTTCGAGATCGTCAGTACCGCCAAGGGACTGGGGTTCAGAATCTTGCAGTGGGATCTCTTCAGCGGGTTGCTGTTGGGATGGGTATAAATTAGAAAAGACATTGGGGAAGGAGGGAAGAGGGGCAGAAGGTTTACTGGGTAGTCTATCTAAATTCTGGTTAGGACGTTTACCTAAGAGAGGGAGGCAAGAGCCGCCTCTCTTCCTCTTCACATACACCACCACTCCTATCAATCCAATCACGATTGCTAGGGTGAGCATGAGGGTCGCGAATCCCCATGTGGTGGATGCGGAGAAGGAAAAAGGTTGCACCGTAGGAGGAAGGGGGATATCGGTCAGAGAAATTAGGGGGACGTCGATTCTGCTGTTGAACTGGAGTTGTTGCTTCAGCTCAGGATAGTCTTCGAACTTTCTATAGGTTAAGTTGAGAGAGGGTAGGGACAGGGCTTTGGGGGGTGGAATTCTGATCGTGGAATTATGTTGCTCGATGCTGCGCACCCTCCAATCTTCACTATATAAGACGCAGCCACTGTTTACTGTGACCCGTGTGTGTTTGGTAAAAACATTTCTTATAGGTTTCTTACTGATACACCTTAATACAGTCTCGACTGGAAAGTATACTGCAAGGATAACCGATGACAGTTGTTCAAAATCTCTGAATATTTCGTTACTGACATTGCCACGCTTCTTAATCTCTATCTGACACTTTACTGGACCTTTGCCTAAAATTATTTCTGTTTCACATGTTGGTTTTAGGTTCTCCAACGCAGAGGAACATACAGCTGGGCTGTATCCCATGCAGTGGTTAGGAACAAAAGAGGCACCACTAGAGACACTGTCCATCGCTAATTCAGCGATGCCCTTGATGATTTTGAGGTAGGATGGCCCATAAGGGGTAGGAAAATACTTTAGTTTATAGTGTAAATACTTAGTAGCCAAAACTGCAGGGATGACCACCTGATAAACTAATTGCTCGTCTGACTCAGATATGATTTGAACTTGTACACTTCTGTAGTACCAACGAACATCGTCTATTGGTTGGTGTCCCCTCTCACTCAATTGGTGAAGAATTTCATTTAAATGTACTTCAGGTAATATTTCATCAGTCAAGTACCCGTGCTCTAGGTGTGTTCTCTGGCGATGGAATAAATCAATTTGCCTATAATATACCAGCATAATGCGGTCAACTTGGCTTAGGGCCTGATCAACCTCTCTTCTCATATGCATACGATGAATATCTCTAGAAAAACCATTTAAATGATGAACAATTTCAGATACCTGGTCAGTCAGATTTTGGCTTATCTCTTGCAGGTTTTGGATGTCGACTCGATTCTCTCGTAGGAACAGACGGGTCTGGTTTACCACAGAAACCATCTCTGACTGGAAGTGAGACATCACACTGAGGCCTGCCTGCGATGCCTCCACTGCCGCTCGGAGCTCGTCGATCTGGTCTGTGGTAGCTGTACCGAAGAGAGATCGGCTGATCATTCCTACCACTCCTAGCAGAGCTCGCTTCGTGCGAACTGGTGGAGTGGGTAGATGATCCTTGATGAATTGAACATGAAGCCGCCATGTTCTGAGGTCGGTGATTCCTACCACTTGCTGCTCGTGTAGTCCTTTCATCTTAGCTTCAAGGATGTGGAGCCACGACTCCATAGGCGGAGGAGCAGGGGGCTGGAGGAACATTAATGCAGTCCATGTTGCTGTGAGGGCCCTTACCTCCCCAGCCGAGTATACCAGCACACCTTCTTCCTCGAAGATGTCTGCTTGGCTGCAAATGAGGTAACAGGTGAGCAACAGTAACCCCTTAGTCACTGTCACCACCGCCATCTTGTGCATCTGGTGCTGAGGTTGCCTGCGTGTCCGGTACTTGGTCAGTAGAAGCTGATGTTCTTTTTGCTCTCTTTCCAGGTTTAGGCTCGCTCTCCTTCAGTGGACTAGGCTCTCTAGGGCTAGCAGGCACTCTCCGCTTGGCATGGAAACGCCTATGTAAATGACGCTGAGGATTGTCTGGTGGGAGCACAATCCGCGGAGCTGCTATCAAGGCCCTTGTCTGAGACCTGGTGCGTATATGAGGAGGTGGTAGAGGAGTACTTGGAGTCCTAGGTGTTGCTCTTCCAGTTGGGTTAACTGGAGTCTCTTCTATGTTTGCAGGAGTCCTGTACCTCATCTGAGGTGGTGTGAACGGTGCTGGAGCCGGTGGTGGAATGACCAAGGCTTGGTTCTGGTCAGCATTATAAGGAGGACGACGGGGCGGATCCGGAACCTCAGGTTGGTCCACGTCACTACCCATATCTTCGTCGGCTGAATAGAATTCTTCCTCGACTTCCGGTACCATTTCCACGTCCGCAGCGCCACCTACAGCTGGATCTTCCGCCTGGAGATAGACTTGATTCACAGGTGGAAGCAAAGGTTCATGTATTAAAGCATTGGGGTCAACATTTAGATTTTGCCCAGGAGGTTCAGGGGGGAGTGGCCTCGCTGCCCGAGCCCGTATTCTCGCCCGATTGCGCCTGCCTTGGCCTGCCCTGTTTTGCCTATTCCTAACTGTATCCCAAGCAATATCCCCAGATACCAATTTTATTCTCTCCCGATTTATTAGTTTTCTCTGACCTTGTGGGTCTCTTACGATCACTACAGCTCCCCTTACACCTAGGACTGTATACCCATGATCCCATCTAGGATCTAGGGGCGCTCTGGCGCCTGCTAATACAACTACTGAGTCACCTACCCGTAAGTCACCAGCATTTGCCCGAGCTCTAAGCCTCTCATAATTATACTTACGGCTAGCTTCAGTATTTTCTGCAGCCACCCGGAAAGCATCTGTGAGGGCTTGTAATCGTTCACTTAACACTTGGGGTTCTGTACCATCCGGCCCAGGGAAGATCTTAACAAAGGGGACCGGGGGTTGACGACCAAAGGTGAGAAAATAGGGAGTGAAATTCGTGACTGAAGAGGTGGAGACTCTATGGGCCCAAAGTGTGGGTCCGAGTTGATTCTCCCACTCTGCTGGTCGCGCATTGATGAATTTTTTTAGGATATTCTTAAAGCTTTTGTTAAACCTCTCCGTCTTACCGTTAGTTTGGGGGTGCCAGCCAGAAGTATGTCTGACTTGCGTCCCAATGGATCTTAAATAACCTTCGACTTGTTGATTCATGAATTCTAGACCCCTGTCAGTAATGATTACCTCTGGGGGCCCGTACCGGGGTACATATTCATTTGCCAGATAGTCAGCTATATTTTTCCCAGTTTTTCTATCAATAGGTTTAACTTCCGCCCATCCACTACAATGATCAATTACAACTATAATATAACGATTCCCATTGTCTGAAACAGGAAAAGGACCACATAAATCCATTCCCACTATCTGACCTGGGTACCTTGCTATAGGCATAGCTGTGGGAGCAACCTTATCTTGACCTGCACGATTTACTGCACACTTATCACAATTACTCAACACACGGAGGGTATCTTTCCTCATAGTAGGCCACTTGTAGGCCTCTAATATCCTATCAAGGGTTTTTCTCATTCCCTGATGGCCCACTTCAGTGTGTGCTCTTCTTATCACTCTGTAACGAGCTGATTGCGGCAACACCAATCTAGGATAAGCTGGTTTATTGGGTGGGGACATGATTGTAAACAATAATCCGTTGATTAGTGTGTAATCGTCCACCTCCTCTAGGCCCAACTGATACTCAGCCATCTGTTGCTGCTCTGTTCTGACTTGTTCTCGCTCAAGCTGATCAAACTCCCAGGGGATTTCCTCTGTTTCCTCGAGGGCACCTACTTCAAAATTACTGAGAGCGTTCCCCTCCCCCTGGTCATAAGTTTCATGAGTCTTTATGCGAGATAACATATCAGCCCGTACATTGTTCTTACCTTGTCTATATTCGATGGGGGCACCGTATTCTGCTATTAAAACAGCCCAACGCTGAATTTTTGTATTTTTAACCTCACCAAGAAAGAGCGATTTGAGGGGTTTATGGTCAGTATAGATGGTAAAATCACTGCCATATAGATATGGTCTAAGTTTAGTTAGAGCATAAATAATGGCAAAAGCCTCCTTTTCTATAGTCGCCCATTTGAGTTGGGGACCTGAGAGTTGTTTTGAAATATACTGAACTGGTCTTTCCACTCCATTCTCGTCAGACTGGACGAGTATGGATCCCACTGCGTACTGACAGGCATCTGTATAGAGCTTATAAGCTTTTCCAGGTTGTGGATGAGCCATGATTTGGTCTGAAGTAAGAACGTCTTTTAATGTTTCGAACGCTTCTTGTTGTTCAGGACCCCATTTAAATCTAGCATGTTTCTTTGTTAACGCCACCAAAGGTGTTACAATTCTTGCATAGTCAGGAATACACTGACGATAATATCCACAACAACCTAGAAAAGATCTAATGGCGGACACACTGTCAGGCGGGAGCATTTCTCGAATGGCTTTGACTTTGTCCGGATGGGAATTTATCCCTTGTTTAGACACCTGAAAGCCCAGAAGATCAACCTTGTCTTGAAAGAATTTACATTTACTCTTTTTGATGGTAATACCATGTTCGGATAAAGTGTCAAAAATGATTTTGAGATGTTTTTCGTGCTCCTCCCGTGTTTTAGAATAAATCACCAGGTCATCGATGAATATACCAAGAAATTTCCCAATATATTCGGCGAATATCCGGTTCATTGCCCTTTGAAACACAGCCGGGGCATTAGTTAATCCGAAAGGCATTCTACGCCATTGAAATAAACCTCTATGGCAGACAAAGGCCGTTTTCTCTATGCTTTCAGGGTGCATTTGGACTTGCCAATACCCAGATTTGAGATCTAGAGTGGAAAAGATCGCTGCTCCTGTTAGACTATCAAAGATATCTTGTATATTTGGTAGGGGGTGGGCATCTTTCTTGGTGACAGAATTTAATTTTCTAAAATCTGAACAGAACCTGGTTTCCCCATCTTTCTTAGGTACTAAAGTTATGGGACTAGCCCATGGTGACGAGCTTGGTTCAATCACACCTAACTCAAGCATTTCGTCAATCTCCTTATCTACTATCAGCTTTTTGTTTAAGGGAAGGCGATAAGGTCTCTGATTAATAGGGCGGGCATTCCCCGTGTCAATCTCCATGTATACATCTCTTACTATGCCTAATTTACCATTTTTGCCAAAAACTTCTGGGTATCTTTCTTCCCAGATTTCTTCCTCTGTTTTGAGGGAAGCAAATTCAGAATCTATTTCTTCTTCTACCGTTTGACTTTTATATTCTCTACCTCCTAGACGTATGATTCTTTTTCTGTGCCAGATTACTGAATCCAAAATGTCCAGAGCATCGTCCCCTAGTAGGAGATCGTGTTGGAGGTTTTTAACAACGTATACAGGAAGATGACTACCCCCAGCCTTAATTATCGCCCTGCCTTCTGACTGCAAAGCGTGACCACTCAGTGACCGTAATTGTTCACCTTGTTCTAAAATTAACGGTCGGTGGTTTACCTTATTGAAATGTTTCCACAAATCATACTTAACTAAACTTCTAGTGGCGCCGGTGTCGATAAGTGCTTGTGCTTTCCTTCCCGCCACAGGAAGGGCCACACGAAACCGCTTATCCGGCGAATTTATTCCCCCGAAGGGAGAACAAAGGGGTTTGTGGGAACTCTGGGAGTCAATGCTTGTATAGCCGCTATAACGGGTTGCATTTTGTTATCCATTACTTCTTCCATGTCTGGCCGTACAGCCGCTCTCATTTGTGCGAATCGAGTAGGGCATTCTCTAGCAAAATGTCCCTCTAATCCACATTCATAGCAAGTATTCTTACCTCTAAACCTTTTTCCCCCCTTCTGTGCCCCTCCCTTCCTTTTCTGACCCTGTTGTGACTCTACCTGATTAGAATTGGCAACCGGGGCAGGGTTTGGAGCGCTATAAGGCGGAAATGCAGGCAAATAGGATGGTTGCACAAAGGGAAACTGAGTCTGGTTCTGAACTGGTGGTGCATGAACTGTTACCGATGAAGGTTGAGATCTTTCCCTCCCTAAGAGTTCTACCATATTTCTTAATGTTTTTAATTCGTCCATCACAGCTTTTGTTTCAATATTGGTCTCCCCAGTAGGGGTCGGTGGAGTCAGAGTTTGGGTTGGCGTCCGAAGTTTTGGGAGTAAGGCGCCTATTTCCATAGGTTCCTCTCTCCTTTCACCTCTAGCTGGAGCATCGGCTAACGTATGGGTATACGCTGCCGTTGTCGCCAGGTCAATTGCTTCCCCCAAAGTCTCTGGTCTTGTTGAGAATACCTCGCACCGTACCTGTCTATCGGTGAGCCCACGTATAAAATCTCGAGCTAATTGTGACTGAATTACAGGCAAGGCCAAAATGCCTGGTTCATAAGCCCTCATAGCTGTTTCCAGGTATTTACGGCCATAAATTCGTATGTCTTCGTATGGGAGTTGATGGATCCCCTTCAACTTCTCTCTAAGTTGAGTGGTCTCCTCTTCTCCCATAAACAAGCGAATTATTTCCTGTTTTACACCCTCCCATGTGCGTTCATCTCCCCGTGCTTCTACATAAGATTCGATGGAACGTGCTAATGATCCCTGCGCTAACAATATAACTGCTTCTATGGCTATGTTATCATGTGCCCCTACTGTGATTCTAACTCTGTCCAACCCCTCTAACCACTCTCTGAGTGATTCTTTGTTGGTCCCATCGTTAGGACCCAGCAAGGTTGCATGTCTCTCCATACGCCTTCTAACTACTTCTATTGACGCATAGTGTGCTTTACGATCAGCATCATTGAGTGCATTTACCTCTTCGGCGGTGATATCCCAGTTAATGGGTGTTGTCAACGCCATTTTGGAAGTACTTGAATTAGCTGATTATGTGTAAAGATGAATTACTATTACCTGCTTGATTTGGAATATTCTATTTCTATATAGAGAATTTGGAATATTAATTTTTGCCTAGATCCAACGTAACAATTTTTGTGCAGGTATTTCCAAAAACAAAAATTTTGATCTCTTTAGTCCCTATTCTTACTCATTACATTTTATCCCAATGGTAAGACATAGTTTCTAGCTGTTCACTGCTGAACTGAATCACACTTTCAGAGGTGCCTACGCAGTCGTTCCAATCCTCAGGTTCTGCGATCGGTGGATAACCATCATTGAATATCTCCTCTAGGAAAATATCCTCAGCTTCGAGTTATTGTGGGAACTCTTCCACATACTCAATTCTTTCCGCCGGTGGCATGTCTAAAATACTATCTCTACAGGATAAAGTAAGATAATACTTGTGTGATCAGCTAATGCACCTTCCAATAAAAGCCCAGCTCAGAGTCCCAAACATACAACACCCATAAATACAATGGCAGTTTTGAAAAAGGCACACTCACCTGACTCCTTTTGCTTGCTTCTAAGGTCGGATACCGATCTGACCAACTAACTAGCCCCTAATCATGGTCGCCAATGAAGAAATGGGGGTCATTCTTCGTAATAATTCAGGGTCAGTAGTTGGGCGAGAAATTAATCAACGCAACACACAGAGATGTATGCTTCAAATCAGTACCAGCCTCGGAAGAGACCGATTTCCATCTTTCCTTTATTTTTATACTAGACAGATTAGGACGAAATACACTGGTCCTGTGCTGATTGGCTTTGGTCTCGTTGGTCCAATTAATTGACAGGTTAGATTAGAGATCCAATCAGCCACAGGATAACAATGACAGACACTTATTAAAACGAGGCTCAGAGTGACCACTGCCACTCTGACCAATCTCTTTGGGTGGTGACCAGGTCACGGGGTCATCTCCCCTCCCCTCTCCCTCCCACTCTTTAATCAGTATTCCCTCCCCTCCCCTGACCTGGCGGTCAGCCCCTCCCCTCCTTTCCCACGTGATTGACTTTGAGATAACGGTCAGACCTGGACCTCACCTGTACCTTTGGACTTTGGGGATGATAAGAAATCCGCGAGCGTTGTGGCGGTAAGAAAGTGTGGGTAGCCTTCTGGCCGGTAGGGGCGCGACGAATGTCTGGCTGAATGAGACAACTTTAACTTAAAACTAGACAATTTGGGCTTGTCAATTTTACAATATGAACGAGGGTTCTAAATGTGTCGAAATGAGTGGTAAGTCTTCTGGAATTCTTTTGTAAATTGGCCGTATATTGAGGGTATTGATTCCTGAATTGTTCAGGTACACTCACAAACATTGCAGGTCGTCGGCCTTCTATTTGGCCGACCAATGTTTGAACAATGCTCCCGTATCTTGGTCCATGATCCCCAAAGAAAAAGAAAAAAGTATTCTTCAAAATTCTACTGTTTATGAGTCTGTTTAAGAATTCTTCATATTTAACATCTAGATACCTGAAGTGTTTATTATGATCATGACCAATGCTAATAATAGAGAAGCTAATGTGATTTTTATCCTTGTGGTAATTAGTATAGGACAGCAGTTGATCTAATAGATGGTTTGCCTCAAAGTTCAACTTTTCCAAGGAATGTATCTTCTTTCCATTAGTTATAATGTTCGCACATGCCAGGGAGAAGGGTCTATAATAGTAATCTGTTGGGGTTTCAAGCAACCCTGGTTGGTGATAATTGAACATTCCAATTTCTGCCGAATCCTCATTGAAAAGTGTTGCATAACCCATACTAGAATAATTTTTGAATATGAAGGGCAGATCGAAGGGTTTTATTTTGGACTTGATGACCTCATGTGTATGGTAACCAGTCAGCAATGTGACCATATTGGGAAAGGTATTTTCACCAACCTTGTTGTAGCCCTCGAGTTCAACAGCTGCAAGTTTATCTTTGAGGAGTTTGAGAGTTTTGGGCAAGTAGCGGTAAGCCGAGGAAATTGACAGGGAGTCAGTAGCCAAGAGAAGCACATTCCATCTGGTACGAGTTACCTGCATTCCTATCCTCGGCCGCCGAAAAAATGCTCTAAATGGCATACTAAAAATTGTTTTATGTTTTTTATTATAACATTTGATCAGAAGAAACTCATTCGTCATGATTATTGAAAAGTTAATATCATCTAAGTCAATGATAATTGAAGGTGAGAATACAAGCTTCTTGTCAGATCCTTTCTCCAAGGTAAAATATTGGTACTTGCATGTTGATATACTTTCATTGTGCCATGCCAAGGCTGTATGGTTGATGCTAATGATTCTGTCCTTTTGTTGAAAGATGAACGTTGACAGAGGAGGTATTTGTGAAACGGTTGATCTTGTGGTGTGCTTCTCTATTGAAGCATCCCATGGATCCAGCTTTGATATATAACACCGAGGACTCTCAACTTGTCTCTTGGACCCAGTCTTGCACAAACAGCCCTTATATTCATTCCGGAGGATCAGCAATTGGACAAACCAGTAAACACTTATGCACGGTATGAAGAGCCTTAGCACAGACTTACAAAGTATTCTCTGAAATTAAAAAGAAAAGAAAATGAACGTATAATTACACACTTCAAAGTGGGACATACATTCCTCGCACCATCAAGTTATTTCTACATTCAAATCATGTTAATATGTGATGTGTAAACTTCAGGACAATGAGTTGCAGAAATTAGGTTTTGAGATACCATTATATTAAAATATGACATCAAGCCGATTCCAATGAAAGTAAACAATCAGTTAACAATTAGTCTAATAATCTAATAAGTATTTCTAGATTGTAAGTTGGATATTTTCGTTTTTGAAAGAAAAAGTTTCCAATATTTCTGGGGGTAAATAAACAGGAAAGTAACTAAATGTAGTCCATATGAGGACTTTTAAAACGAAAGGATATATTACATAGATCTTCCTGAAATGTTATACATCGATTGATATAGCTATAAGAGATAACCCTCCAAAAATTAGAACGTTCCAGTAATGTGATCTTGTGAAAAAAACACTTTGGAAAATATCGATTTTGCGACTTGTGACTCATTTTCCTGGAATACATCATAAATGTACAAATCCACCTTACCTTCATACAATGCATCGTGCGTTGACTAAGCACTAAATTTCAAAAAGATGCAGTGTTACAATGAGGGAAACACAAAAGATAACAAAGTAATGAGGTTAAAAGATACAGGTGGTACAGGTATATAGCGTTAAAGATTACTGGTGTGCTCTTCAACATTAGAATGTGGCAGCCTTGCAAGAAATGAATCAACACAACAAAGGTTGCTTTGTTTCAGTTCAAAGCGAGAGAAGAGGACACATTCATTTTAATCATGGTTATTTATGCAACAGGTATCTGCAATCAATGATTCAGATTGGAGGAATCACCAATAACAATACAGTGGGGGTCCAATACGGAACAATGACACACCATAAGGCAATCCTCTGCACCCCATTGGCAGGTGTGGGCTGACCAATGGTAGGCAAGCTCTGTCAGTCTGAAGTTAGACTCCACAAAGGTAGGAGCTAGGGTAATGTTATATGCATATATGTGATGTCTTTCAGGAAAATGAGTCAAAAGTCGCAAAATTGATATCATTCAAATCTTTTTATTCACAAGATCTCTTTGTTGGAATATGTTCAGTCCTTGTGGTTGTATGAATACATGTGCCAAATTCCAAGACAGTTTTTTTTATTATATCAGTACATTTCTTAGATCATCCTATTGATTGCATAAATTTAGCGACTTCACTATTAAATGTCCACCCAGAAATATTGCAAACTTTTTTTAAAAGATAAAAATATTAAACTGAAAATATAGAACTACTTATTAGATGCCCTTAATGGCTACATTCATTGGAATCAGCTTGATCGCTGCTCCCAGTCAAAAGTACCCTAGCCAAAACCCCGCTGTCAGAATACCACTTGCCATAACCCCGCCATACCATAACCTGGCCAGTAAGATTCCTGCAAGTCAGAACCCGTTCATGCCAATACCCCGCCAGCCAAAACCCAACATATTGTGTATCCCTGGGGGATGGGGTGCTATTATTGGGATGGGGGTAACAGTTAGGAGTTTGGAACAAACACTGTCCATAATGTGGTTGTTCACTGATGATTACAACTCAAGAAATATTTCCGAACATTTGGATGAAATTACTCCATGACTTATGACAATGTGTATTCAATGCACCCACATTGCTCATGTATAAATTCTAAATGATAACCTCAGAATGAATTATTTCATTTCACACTTATAAACATCTGACAATTTTAGAGACATTTTTATTGCTAGGCTCCCCTATCTGCTCTGGCCATATACAACAAGATTAAAAGATTAAAAACAGAATGTCTAGATGCCACAGAATGCCTAGTTTCAAACAAAACCATGACTAATCCTATGTATACTTACTGAAAAGTTAGGAAAATATTTTCAAACGTATATAGAAGTTAAGAAAAACATAACCAGCGCCATGCTCTTTCACATAGCCCCTTCCAGTTTCCAATTTAGGTTCATATTCTTCATCATATAGTCCTGTTTACAAAAGCAACATTTTAAGCAGGTATTGTAATCTAAAATTCATTCTGAAACATTTCATCAGTACATTTATATGTCCTCCCAGTTGCGGAAAAGTGATCGCCTCACACAATATGAGTATTTAAGTTCAGAAAAAACATTGTTTTGATTTCTATACATGTATGTATAATATAAATTTCTATTGGACTTACCATATAAGACATAAAAGAGGACGGGGGTGGGGTCGCACATTTATTGACAAGTGGGAGGAATTATGATATTGGACGTTACAAAAAAAATATTGAAATTGATCCTAACATTAGGAAGGAGTCTACACTCCAGGTCCAAACCCTCAGATCAGATACGAATGGTATGTCAGCCTACTTTCCTACTTTGCTAATCGGTATCCCTGCCTAGAACTCGGCGTTTTAATGGGAATATAATGACATTTTGCGGTCTTAATAGAATTATAATGACAATTTGGAGTTTGATGCGAGAGGCTTTTCCTTCACTGGAAGGGACTTTCTCAACTTTTGGCCTAGACTGTCTAACTTGTAGCAAAGTTGCTTGTGACACTATGCGTGATGTTAGAAAGAGTTGAAAGCTAAAATAACTAACATCAAATTAGTTTTAAATTAATGATCCAGGAATTACTTTTGAAAACTGCTAAAAGAAAAGGGGTTAGGGGCTAGATTGGAAGTTTGGGCTGTCATAAAGTTAAAATACGCGGACAAAAAACTTATTTTGTTTTCTTTCCAATGACATTAGAATAATGAATATACTGTATAATGGCAGACGAGAGGTGGAAAGTAGCAAAGTCTAAAGTATAGCAATTGTACATTCCTAGAAAATATCATTGAAGTAACTCTCTGGCTGAGTAGGCCAATACAATATTGTAATAACATATGTAACAAAATAGTTTTTTCTAATTATCTACTCTAAATTAAATGGTCCACAACCGGTTTGTATTGTTAGAAAAAAGGATCACAACACAATAACAACCATTCTAAGGAAGAGCGTGTTTTGTACATCCCATATCCAGAATGAAGAATTTTGAAAAAAGAATGGTTTCTCTGTATTTTGATGGCAGCAGAAATGCATATTTTCATTTTTTCATGTCAATTAAATTTAAATCTATTCAGCCAATGAAAATGTTCAACAACAACTTTAAACAACACCAGAGATATAAAATAGCATTTAAATGGTGTAGTATCTTGATAGCTCTCTGCATTGTTGCCAGACCACTGAAGCCATGGAATATATTGTTTGTCTGGGACATAAATCTAAATAATAATAATAACAAGGAAACAACAGCCTGCTGGTATATTGGTTGCACTAAAGCATTCTATAGACCATGATATATATTGATTAAAAAGGTCCCCTATTACAATATATCCATACCATGGATTGACATCTTAAAGGCATGTGGGCGAGTCTGAAATTGCGACCCTATGCGGCTCCTGGTTGAGTCCTGGCCAGTGGTCATTCTAATAAAAATGTACTAGCAGTGGTCCCCCTAGTGTCTATTGTCTCAATCAAAATTGAATTTGTTCCCAATAATTAATGGTATTAGAAGGTTGAATTATATCCTCAGAAAGGCCAAATTCTATATTCATAAGAAGAGGCTGTTCCATAACAACGAGATTTATTTCTTCGAATTGTTAAGGGAGGTAAACTCTACCTTAAGAGCGCTCAAGGACAGTGCTATGAGGCCAAACACTCATAAACAAGTTTAGGTTGTGGAAAGAGTTTTATTTCAACTTGTGAGACAGTGCGTCTGTTACGATATAAGTTTTTAAATGCTCTCGCTGGTTGGAACTTATTGTCCCAGAGTGTAACATTTACAGAACTTTGTAACCTTTTTGTAGACCGCTCTTAGACTGTAATCTTGTCTAATTTCAGGAATAAAGACCCAGGGTTGGGAAAACAAATTAATGGTCTGATTGCATTAAAACCCCCTTAAAGTGTGCTAATTTACAATGATTCTTGCTAATTATTACATCAATTCTTAACAATTCTACTCAATTGATACATTTTCCATTGGCTCTAGAACATCAATACACCAGTCAGGTTATCCCTTAATGACAGTCCTTAATTTAAAAGTGACAGGTAATACAGTTTAAGCTGCTCAGCTATTACCATACAAATATTCTTGGTAAATGTACTATTGGTGCTGTTATATATGTTTCTATTATACACGCATTGCTCTGAAAACAACGTTTCCAGGTGAGTTACGTATAGTGTGTATATTACTATGTGGGGTTATCGTGGCAATCAATCTATTTTTCACTAAAATTACCGCAGAAATTCAAATTCATCTGTTATGTAACATTACATAACATTGTGTAACCTCATTATCTATCTAATTATCACCCATTAATTATAATATCTCATTATTAAATTCGCTAATTATACTTAGCTATCCAGTACTGTGCAAGTCTACTTATTCATAGGTATTACGTAAGGGCTCCGCCCCCTACTCTTTCCCACATCCTGTATGGACATATGTACAGATGCTAGATCATTAAATCAGTTGCTCAATTTTTTTTTCTATTTCATGATTGAAAGCATAATGGGTCACATTGTCAGAAAATGTACAATTCACATACAGTACTCATTTTCACCCAGAGGATGAGCAATAGTTGTGAATAGTCACTAATGCAATATAATATGGTCTTTACAAAAGCTAATACAAATAAAGCAAAGCTGCTTTAACCCTATATTCCTTGCATGGATGAAAGTGTCTAAAACTTGATATGAAGATTATAATGTAATTTTTAAGTTGTTACATAATGATATGTAACACAGTGTCCCCCTACCGGACAGGTAGCAAAGCAGCAGGGCATGGCTAGTCATGCTAACGATATGCACAGCGTGACGCGGTGCCCTTGGTTTAATGAGGTCAGTCATCCGATCAAGGCACCTTACAAGCTAGCTCCTAGTTATATGTGATGTGTTACAGGAAAATGAGTCATAAGTCGCAAAATATAGATTTTGAGATACCATTATATTTGAAAAGATGAGATGAAGCCCATTCCAATGATAGTAAACAGTCTAATAATCAAATAAGTATTTCTAGATTTTAAGTTTGATATTTTCGCTTTTGAAAACAAATTTCTTGATGTCAATAAACAATAAAGTAACTAAATGTATTCTGTATGAGGACCTTTTAAACAAAAGGCTACCCTGTATAGATTGTGCTGGTATTTGACACATCGATTGATATAGCAGTAAGCAATAAGTCCTAAAAAATTCAGAACATTCCAATAATGTGATCTTGTAAAAAAACACTTTGAAAAATATTAATTATGCGATGTATGACTCATTTTCACATTTTCACAGTAATCACTTATCGAATAAGTCATTAAGGAGTATCAAGATATATCACTGGTGGAGAATAGTAATCAATTATGGAATAAGTCATTCTATAATACTAATAATCTATGCATGAATGTATAAAAAATATTAATAAAGAATATATCTTTTGGAATTCAAGTAAATGTAAATTTAAACATAATCTTTATAATATCATTTAAAAGAAATACCAGGAAGATCTCAGCATAGACAGTACATTGAGAGGGACCATTCCTTTTCAATATTTCATTATAACAGAACTGTATGCCTATTGAATAAAAATCGTTATATATCCAATCAAGTCACTTTCCAAGCTAGCTCCTTGTTATTTGTGTTATTAACTAGCATGTAGTTGTTAAATAGTAATCAATTATCGAATAAGTCCTTAAGGAATATCAAGAGTTATCAAAGTGTTGTCATTGTTTAAGATATTAGCTCTGTGTATGGTCTACATATGCTGGTATATTAAGATGATGCTGGGGCAGTATCTGCTTGATTGACCGCGGTCAGTCATTTCATTCTACTGGGCGGTTAGATCCTGAGGTTATGGTTGTGAATTTTGTCTAAGGCTCCCGGGAACCAAGCCAAGGCGAAGCCTAGGATTGTTTCCGGAAGCCTTAGACGTAATGAAGGACCATAACTGAAGGATCTAATCACTTTAGTCCCCTTTTGTTTGGCTGTTAATATTATTAACAACAATTTAGAAATGATTTCCAAGTAAAAGCCATGATTTTGCCGTTTGGGTAGTAAATATTGTTTTGTATTTTCGTTGCTGTAAGAGGTCGGCCTGAAATGGAAGTCCAACACTAGTACTTGTCTGTATGTGTATAACTGTCCCGGCCAGCCCAACAAACGGGGACCAAATGCAGCCACCTCCAAGAACACAGCTACCTGTTCTTCTGGGTCCTTCTGTGGTGGTTAGTATTGGATTTATTCAAAATGCCTTCATGTAATTGCTGTGAGAGGTATGCTAATAATTTCTGTTCTTTTAGTTCCTGTTTAGTTTAGCAATATTCATGATTTACATGTTCAAAAATAGTGAAGCAATTTGAAACAGTGATTCATTTACATGGAAACAGGTTTCCCAGATGAAAATGTTTAGTAATTTTGAAACTGGATACGGTAATTGTTAAGAACATTTCATAAAAGGAGTTGTTTGGGCCCATGTTTAACGGAACAAGTACAGCAAGATGGCATGGCCCATGTTTAACGGAACAAGTACAGCAAGATGGCATTTCAATTGCGAGGTTCAAGTGCCAGCCAAATTCCATTTTGGGGATGCATGAATTTTGATTTACTCAACTTCACTGGTATCTGAAACAAAAGATTCCACAGTTAGACATTTTATTGATAATAAAGTGTATTCATAATCATTCAATTAAAGCATATGTGATGTGTCTCAGGAAAATGAATCACAAGTCACAAGAAATGCATTTTGAGATATCTTCAGATTCAAAGAGATGAGATCAAGCAGATGCTAATGATAGTTAACATTACAATATCTTATAATAATATTTTATATTTTAAGTTCAATATTTTTAGTTTTGAAATAAATATTTGTGTAGTGGGTCTGGCTCGATTCATATCAAGGCTTCCAACTAACTATCAACCAGGCCTCGGCAGCACTGGGCATAACTACTAGAGTCAGATATGATGCCAAGTTCTGGCCAGTTCCACCAGGAGGCAATGCGCCACCATCAAGAATTTAAGTCTCTACTGCAGACACCCGTTTTGGGAGTTTATCACTTATAGTCATATCGATTGATGTATCAAATTTCAGGACAATGTACGTAATATGTCCTTTTGTTTTAAAGGTCCTATTTGGATTATATTTAGTCACTTTACTGTTTATTGCCCCCCAGAAATATTGGAAACTATTTTTTTCAAAATGAAAATGTCAAACTTAAAATCTTAAATTACCTATTAGATAATTAACTGTTTACTGTCATTGGAATCGGCTTGATCTCATCTTTTCAAATATGATGGTACCTCAAAATCTGTTTTTTGCAACTTATGACTCATTTTCCAGGAACACATCACAATTATAATGTACCTCAGTTTTGTCACAAGTGACTAGTCTGTGAGTTTTTAGTATCTCCACCACAGCCACCTTGATCTCTAACAGCGCCTGTCTCATGCCGATACAGTTCCTGGGGCCGATGCCAAATGGTATCCAGTGACCCTGCTTGATGTTAGCCTTGTTTACTGGTGAAAACCTTTTTTAAAATAAATCAAGAAATATACATGGATCAAATTAAAATAGAGGGGAACGTATCAACAACTATATATAGTTATCGGTCAGTCATATTAGCCAGCTGGTCCTGGGTAAGACCATGAAGTGCCATTCTGTCTCTTTTTCTCTGTCTCTCTCTTCCTTCTTCTCTGTCTCTATTTCCTGGGTATGATCTAAACTGCCTTCGTCTCAGCTCTCTTGCCCTTGATATAACCATATTAAATGTGTTTATAAGGGCGTAAAGTAACCAGTCTCACTCACTCACTCCCTCACAGCTCTCCCGCCCTGGATATAACACTTCGATGTGTTGATAAGGGCGTAAAGCAACTGATATCACTCACTCACTCACTCACTCATATTAGCCAGTAGTCATTAGGGCATATGTCACTCACTCATTGGGCAGTGAGTAATTAGATAAGCATTTCTGCCTCATTTTGATTAATCATGTACGTGTCATTGTTCCTAATTGAACATCTGATGTATTGTTGTTAATGATTGGTCAATACCCAGTTACCTACCATGTATGTGTTAAGAAATCTGGGGGAAATCTGAAAAAATATACATTACAACTAAACAAGGGGACCCCAATCTAAAAAGAATACCACACATGACAGCACTATGCGTTGAATTAGATATAGTCTGATACTAAGACAAAAATGACCAAGGGACAGAGTGGGAACCAATATTGATATATGACTGTGTCTATTATCTATCATATATATGCCTGCATTACTATTAAATTTTGAAGTTATATTACTGCTGTCATGACGCATTTATATTTCTATGCATCGTTTTTCCGACCCGCAAGACTAAGGACCATATTTTAGAACACAAAATTATTTAATTCTGTACTGTCATGTACATTTATTTTGCTTACTGTTTCACAGTAAATATCTCTACTAAACATATTCAAATATTTCTTTTTTTCTCATTTGTGTGTTAATACTATTATCATTTGAGAACTATATTCATATCAGCCTCAGGCCTGATATCTCTGTTGTATTGGCTGCAGGACTGAGTTGTGCTGTCAGTGTCAATCCAATGGGCCATGCATATTGACCACTTTAAAAGATTTAATAATAGAAAGAAGGAACAAGAAATTACCTCTCTGGATCAAATTTCTCTGGTTCAGGCCAGATGTCAGCGTCATGGTGAATAGCATATATTGGAAAAGCCACAACCGTTCCTCTTTCAATCTTTATTCCACAAACTTCAGTGTCACAGTTGGTATAGCGGTCAACCCTGAAACATGTTATCATAAATGTAATTTGCTTTTCCTTGTGGCTTTAGTAATATATTTAGAGGGATCTAAAGACTACAGAAACAAGTTGAGAAAGCTGATATCTATAAGAATATTGCTCAGTTAATTTCAACTCCATCTTCACTAGGATCCCTCAGGAAGAGGTGTGTTTTTTATAAAAGAGAGGTACCTGTTTCCGGTGTAAGATTAATGTATTATTATCTATATAATGCATTTCTGAAACATTATACATACATACATACAAGTATAACTAAAATAAAATTATGTGATACTGTACTACCTGATACCAGGGAAGTATATCCTAAGAGACTCATTGAGGCATTGGTCCAGATAATGTAGTTTATTCATGGCCTCATACTTTACTCCGTCCTGGAATCATACATAGACAAAGCCTGAGTCACTCAATTAGGCCATACACATTATGTTTCCAGATATCCCTCCAATTGAACCCTGATAGCTTTTTATTCTTTAATACCAAACATAGATATTATCAAAGCTTACAATGTGGAGAACAGTTTGATATAACTGTCACTTCTGATAGTAAAATTATGTTCGATGGTCAAGTTGCCATGGCAACTGTTTCTGAAATTGTAAAAAAATAAGGACCTTGTGACGAACACATCTCTGACATATCATGATAAATTTATCAAAACTAATTTTATCTCTGCCAGTTGGGGCAAACAATTATCCGCATTTGTTGATATATCACATGTGTGATTCCAATATTGTCACAAGGATTAAAAAGCGTATGAGTCAAGGGTTGAAATGGTAAAAAATTACCAATATCAGCATGGTTTGAGGAGTCATCGGGGATGAGCAAACATTTTGTCTTGATGAAAGTCCACCCAGATTATTTTATAAGGCTTGTGTCCACATTTTTTTGATGACATGACATATTGTAGACATCAAATTCTCAAATAATTGGCTCTAGAAAAAAACCCAGTTTTTAGAGGCCTACCGATGCAACTGCTGCATCAGGCTCCTTTTTAGGAATACGATCCTTGGAACCCATTGTTCCATGGATGTGAGGTTATCACTTCTCGGATCCCTACTCGGACCCCTGGCTCACAGCACCAATGTGGTGAACTGCAGAACTGCAGGGTCAAAAGTCAGAGTGTGGCTAGAAGACAACCAGAATGAATGAGATATGTTTGCACCAAGTTCTATCTAACTCAGAACTGGGTATTGTGTCCTGCACTAGCCCTTAGCTGCCGTTGTGGAGAGATGTTTGATCATCAGTGGTATTTGGTCAGCAGTGATGATGGGAAGAAAATGTTTATAGAATGAAAAACAGGGAGTTGGCCAACACCAGTTCAACATTTCTGCCTTATACTCATGTCTTGCCCTGTCTACCCCATCCAAGGTCAATCTCAGAACACATTCTGATGAATCTCACTCCAGGGCTACTGCTTTTTTCTCTTATCACCCACGCTCCGCAACACTAGTGGATTGTCTCTATACCCTTTCATAATCCAAGCCAAGGCAAAGTGCAATGTTCTACTCATTTGCCTCTTACCAACAGGGTTCCAATACATGGATATGACCATAAAGTCCCTTTCTGTCTCTTTTCTCTGTCTCTCTCTCCCTACTTCTCTATCTCTATTTCCTGGGTATGATGATAAACGGCCTCCCTCTCAGCTCTACCGCCCTTGATATAACCATATAAAATGTGTTGATAAGGGCGTAAAGCAACCAATCTCACTCACTCACTCCATGGTTGACAATGGTGCAAAAAAGACTTACCTCATTCCCTATGACACTGTCAACTTCCTGTATGACTCTATCTTGGCAGTCTTGGTTGCAGGCGAGGCAGTAGAGCAGGTAGGTCAAGCTCAGAGATACTCCTTCAAACCCGGCCAGGAAGAAAAGCAAAGCATTTCCCAGAATAACATCTTTGGTAATGCCTGAAAGCACAAATGTGATGAGTTTCAGGAAAATGAGCTTCATCTTGCATAAAATTGATTTTTAGACATAATCACAATTATTTGAAAAGATGAGATCAAGCCGATTCCAATGGTAGTAAACAGTAGGACACCTAATAAGTATTTCTATATTTTAAGTTTGATATTTTTGTCTTCAAAAAAAAACTTTACAATATGTCTGGGTGGACCATTTCTAGTAATGTTGGTAAATATACACTGTTGGACAACCTTAAAACGCATGGATATATTTAATACACTGTCTTAAAATTTGCTAAATGTATTTGTACTACAAACAGCATTAAACTCTAGTGTTTGTGACACCAGCAACAACTTAAAGGTTTGTAAAAATATTAAATATAGATACAGTGTATACCCATGTATAAGTCAGACCCCGTGCATTAGCCCGCCCTGTTTTGTCCCCAATCTGAAAGGATATGAACGTGAAATAGGAAAAATCAAAAATATCCAAGACTTTTCTTTTTGGAATATCCAACACCTTTTTGTCAGCTTTCTTTTTCTTTTTGCCACGGTCCTTTTCCTTTTCGGATTATCATTTTCCTTTTAGGAATATATTTTTCCTTTTTGGAATATCCTTTTCTTTTAGGAATATCCTTTTCCTTTTCCGAATATCCTTTTCCTTTTCCGAATATCCTTTTCCTTTTCACCCAAATGTACCATGATGTATTCCTACCCCAACATGACTGGGAGGGAGAAGGAGGGTTAGAGGAAAAGGGAGGGTGAGCAGGGGAGGGAGGGTGAGCGGGAGGGGAGAAGGAGAGAAGGATAAAGAGAAAGGAAGAGAAGACAACATGGCAGGGAAAGAGATATGTGTGTAAGTGTTGCTATAGTGACCAGACTGGTCAGTGTGATCACTCATGCCTGCAGCTGGTGGAGTGCAGGTGCACCAGTGACTGAGTTAGGTGTGTTATGTAACACTGCTAGACTAACACTCCCTTGCCTACTCATGTGGGTCCGATTATCAGAAAATGTACAATTCACCTTCAAAAATCCTTTCAAATAACCCACATTTAAAACAGAAATGACCTTCAAAATGCAGTTTAACATAATAGAACTGATAGTTTACATCAATGCGATACCAAATATAATCAAATATATCTAGTATTCCTGACTTTTCAGCCTAATATAGGAGAATTCCCTAAATGTGTAGAGCTGCAAATTGTACATTTACTGAAAATCTGACCCATGTCTCCTTTTGTATGGGTATAAAAGGAGTGTACCAGGGAGGACATGGATGGTAAAAGATGACCAAATCTTGACATAGGTGTCAGAGCAGGCAGACATGGCTTTTCAAGTAGAGGAAATAGTACACACCATAGGAGACATAGGAAAAAGGTGCAGTGACATACTTTTCTCTGGTGATTATCTAAGGGAAATAGTGGAAAAGGAGGCGGACATGGAACTTTTGGTACTGGAAATAATACAATGTGCCCGGACATAGGAAGTTAGCAGTTGGAAAAGAATTTATAATATGAGAAATAGCTTGTAGTACAGAGGAAAAGTCTGTACGGATGTAATCATTAGTACATATGTCTACTTTGGGACGCAACACGCCCCGTTTATAAGCATGATAGTTTATTTGGAAACAAAGAAGGCCTGGCCTCTTATCAGGAGGAAGATGCTGAAGAGATCAGAACGAGCTGTAAGTGGACAATGAATAATAGTTTAAATAACAGAACTCAGTTGTCGTTGATTGATTGTGAATTTTGGTAGTGTTTTTTTATTTGAATTGAAGTTTAAAATACGAAAACAAGAGCAATGAATGAAGTTGATAATAAAAATGAGTTTCAGCTAAATCTACTGGTTTTTAGTTATTGAAATATGGACTGGCCCCGAATATAAGCCCACCCCGAATATAAGCCAGGTCAATTCACCATTTGAAATTAATATAGGCCGGGGCTTATACATGGGTATATATGGTATACATGTTTTCAAATCCCTCCTCCTCTTAACATGGCAAAAAATAATGGGATGATATTAAGTACATACAAAAAGGATGAACACAGTGTTAAATGGTAGCTAGATTATTATTGATAACTACAGCTATTGATAACTACAGCAAAGGAAATTAACGCTCAGTTTTCTGTCAGTCATTTCTACTATTTTGTATATTTGCTTTGGTTCGGAAGTGGGGTTATTGCATAGTGTTCTAATTCATACAAAATGAAAGAAGAATTTGTAATGCATGTGCCTCAAGCAGATATCTGAGTACCGATATATACATGAAGAATTGGAAGCCTTGTCTTCAGGATCATCCTTCTCGTGGATACTTGCTTCTTCCTGTGCTCTGACCATTAGCTGCAGGAAATCTGTTCTCTGTAAAACAATTTGTGTTTAGCACAAGAGGGCACTGAGGGACATGCATGACGTCACAAGGTTGCACCTTACATGCACACAACACAGCCTCTGATTTGTTTGTTATGTACAATGCATGTTTATTAATACAATTTACTGTTTTCCCCTATGATAAAATTGAGCTTTCTTGTGACTAATCTTTATTTCAATTCAGATGGGGTGCTATGAAATAAATGTTTAGTTTTGGCTTCTTATTCTTCAAATAGAGAAATAAATAAGTTTCCAATTTGTCCAATTTGGTTGCCTTGAAAAGAACATCCAATGTACACTACAAACCAGTCGGTAGAGGCATTATGTACATTTCAACTGCCCCATTCTGATGTCAGACAGGATCGTGAGGCCTCTAAGTCAGACTTGAGACTTTAGTGACCTTTCAAGGTCTTGCACCACCCGATTTGGCAGTATACTATAATATATTTTAAAATTATGTTTACCAGGCTGTTATAGGATATCCCAACCTCATAGATGAGGGATTATATCTCCCCTGTGAGTTTGAAGAGTATTATGATGTTGCAACAATAGCATTTGCTTTTGAAATATGTCATGTCAGTCATATGATATGATAATTACTTATGGCATGAGTTTGGAGCGGGAAGGAAAAGTTTGGAATTTGAGTGATACAAAACTGGTCCTTTGGCTTTGTTTTGTATCACTCCGCCAGAAAGTGGAGTTCTAAATTTCCCTTGCCATGCATAGAAAGATTACCATGAATTTTTTTAGACTTTTTTTTAGACTTTTTCATTTTTTTCACTTTTTTTATTTAGAATATTTATATAGCGTATCAACAAATACAATAATGCTTACAACTAGTCATTTAACCAGTACAGTGTCTTTTTGTACAACAGGTCTGCTTCAGTGAACATGTTGTAAAATTGACAGCACAAATTGTCTAGTTTTTAATTGAAAGTAGTCTCATTCAGACAAACATTTGTCACGCCCCTACCGGCCAGAAGGCTCACTACACTTTCTTACCGCCACAACACTCACGGATTTCTTATCACTCAAAAGTCCAAAGGTACTGGTGAGGTCCAGGTCTGACCGTTATCTCAAAGTTGATCACATGGGAAGGGAGGGGAGGGGCTGACCGCCAGGTCAGGGGAGGGGGGTATTGATTAAGAACGGGAGGGAGAGGGGGAGGGGAGATAACCCAGTGACCTAGTCACCATCCAAAGAGATTGGTCAGAGTAGCAGTGGTCACTCTGAACCTCGTTTTAATATTTTCCTGTCATTGTTATACTGTGGCTGATTGGATCTCTAATCTAACCTGTTAATTAATTGGTCCAGAGAGACCTAAGCCAATCAGCGCAGGCCCAGTGTATTCGTTCTAATCTGTCTAGTATAAAAATGAAGACCAGCGATTAGTTTGATCTCTTTTTAGCGATCCTACTGACTTGAAGCATACATCTCTGTGTGTTTGTTGATTAATTTCTCGCTCAACCCTGAAACATTATGAAGAATGTCTCGCACTTCTTCATTTTTTTGTATTTGGTTAAGAATTCCATGGTCTTCTGGCCACTGCTACCATTTAATGCCATCACTTGTCTAGGTTCTATGCTAAGGGACTTAAACAAGTTGGTTGGGTGAGGTTTGGTATACATCAGCGTGAAGTTTCTACTCGACTTGTGGTTTGTAAGTATGTGGTATTTATGTTTGAAGTAGAGTTTTTCAGGAGTTTGGTTTGTCAGCAAGAGGTTACTGCTTTACTTTTGTAGGTGTTGTGTGGATTATTATGATGTAAAATCCTGATCCAAACTTAGAGGATTTATTTTTTTGAGTCTCATTCAGACATACATCTGCCACGCCTCCTACCGACTCAGAGGCTGACTAACTTTCTTCCCGCCACAAACTCGTTGGTCACTTCCCAAAGTCCAAAGTACAGGTCGCTGTCCATGTCTAATCGTTATCTCAAAGTTGATCACATGGGAAGGGAGGGGAGGGACTAAACACAAGGTTAGAGAGGGGAGGGGGCATTGATTAAGAGCGGGACAGAGAGGGAAGGGGAGATAACCACATGACCTGGTCATGAAACAAGGGATTGGTCAGGTGTGACAGTGGTAGCTCCTGCCTCGTATTCATCTTGTATGTTCATTGTTATCCTGTGGCTATTGGATCCCTTATCTAACCTGGTAATTAATTGGTCCAGCCAGGATAAGCCAATCAGCCCAGGCCCTGTGTCCATGGTTGTAATCTGTCTAGCATATAAGGAATAAAATTGATTACAGCCGCTCTCTTTTAAATGGTTTGGTTCTGGCTGGTGAATGACCCTGATTTCTTCAATGTCTTGAGTGACTTTTTGAAATGTTCATTTGTATGTGTATTTTTTTCCATTGAGGAAAGGATGTTCTAGGCTTTGGCTCCTCTGTAGCATGGGGCGTTTTTGAATGCTTCAGTTTTTGTGAGTGGTAATGGTAGGTTGAGGATCTAGTTTGGGTGGGAGTTTTGTTTAGTTGCTTTTGCGAACGCTTGTCAGTATATATCATCAGTATATGTATTATATGTGCATAAAATTTGATCATATGACATCAGATATCACTGAAAAAATATTAAAGAAGTCCCAGAGAGCCCGATGCCCCGCTGACAGCCCCGTTAGTAGGCCTAGAACGGTGCCCACTGTGTGATCATGCAGTATTTAAGCCTACTGATATTGTTGAATTAAAACGTTCATATCGCGGCCATTTCTTGAGCTACATTAATAAAACATATATCATTTGATAGTGAATTTAATGCTCTATTTATTGATGTGGTTTTTATTATGTATTTCTATAATTATAGTACCAGAATAATGGGTGGATTACCGATCATGGTGATTTGTTTAATGCTTCGCAGAAAGCCAAATCTTGGCGAAGCATATCAACAGAGCTATTTTTAGACAAGTACAGTTTCATAGGACGCTTCCTATATGAATATTTTTATAGCACCCCACTTATAACACCTCTCATATATCATGCGTGTATAATAAATACTAATACAATAAGTAACATACCTTTTCATCTGCTGATCTGTTCTTCAGTCTCTGCTCAATGATACTGAGGAAATAGTTTGTGTTTTTTGCATCAAATATTGTGCATTTAATTCCAACCTTTGCCAGCATGTCCATTACAAATGGTGGCAAACAGACTGCAAGTAGAAACCATTTGAAGTAGTATTCATATGGATAAGGTTTGACCACACTAATCACTTAAACAAGCATGTGAAGTATTTTGAAGAATATTAAAATTATAAAAGATAGATAATAAAGAATCTCTAAAGTCCAACGGCTGTGTTGTGGCTTATACACAAACAATACAAATGGGTGGATCCTTATTATGTATAAATTAAACAATCATATTGTAGAATTCTCGTCCTATTCTATGGATAATGATTGTTCCTAGACCACACTAATGACTAAAACAAGCATATATGAAGAAATGCTATGTAAAAATATATAAACTGTATGAACAATATTATATTAAGACCTTTGAAAAACGGAGCAAATTGATGCTATTGATATACTGAGTGACAAGTATTTGATGTAAATCACCAAAACACCAATACCAGAGAAATCAGGGGCCTATTTCTAAATTAGACAGGCCAAAATAATAACATACTGACATGCTCCTATTACTTTTCTGTTTTTATGCTTATATGAATATGTATTGTCAAAATTACTACACAAACTATTATTCTGATTTTCTAATTTGTACACTCCTAATTTATTTTGATATGTGGGTGAGATCTTCAGAAAATGTACGATTCGCCTTCACCAATCGTCTCAAATAACTCACATTTAAGGCAAAAATTAGCTTCAAAATGCAGTTTAACATTACAGAACTGATACTTTAAATCAATTTGATACAATATACTCAGATATACCCAGTATTCATAATTTTTTTACCCTAACTTAGCAGAATTTCCTAAATGTGTAGAGCTGCCAATTGTACATTTTCTGAAACTCTGACCCATGTATAGATATTTTTTACTGACATCATAGGGTGCATATTGGACCTCTGACCAGAGTGGATGGAAATCTAGCACTAGAACCTACAATAATTATTGTTGTTTATCTAATCGTTTTCCTCCTGTTTGCTACTGTAATGTATACAATAGTTGAGTCTTACAAAGGAACTGTATTCATGTGTCTAAGAAAGCCAAACAAAATTGAAAGTTCTGTGTACTTACTTGCCAAGAAGATTTTAAAGGACATACGTTTGAAGTCAATGAACTTGCGGGCATGTTTGCTGAGCTCACTGTTTTCCTCATTCTGTGAATCCAACTGGATACCAAAGGCTGTGCTTGCAATGACATCCATTGTATAGGCTTCTGCTAGCCTGAAATTAATTACAAAGTATCAGACACTACAATAGATTTGAAATATGATGATATTTCAAAATCCATATTTGGTGATTTGTGACTCATATTCCTGTAGCAGATCACAATTCCACTAAACCGCCTTAGCATTGCTGGTTTTTTTCATTCACATGTGCTCTTTCAACAGAACAGAGTGAATGATTTACAAATATAACAAGCGGCCTAGTGGAATTCCAGCATTACAGAGGCCAATGACAATCTATCATGAATTATATTGAAATAGTATGTGTGCTTTGGCTAGTAGGCTTATCATGATATTACAATTATTCTGTCCTTATGGATACAAATACAAACCGTTTAGTGTCAAATGGTCCCTGGATAGACTTTATTTTCTTTGCAAAGGAGTTTACACATCTGTTTATTTCTGGATACATCTGTAACGATGATGGTTGAATATGCGTTTGAAAAAAATTAGGCCTAATTCAGTAAATTATTACACACCCTGGCTTGGTATTTTTGTCATATTGGCCTTCTTTGAGATTGATACCGTGGTATTGTACATTATCTGTTCCCCTGAACATGCAAAATCATATGATTGATTGATTGATGAATACTTTATTTTGTCTTGGTTTTACAAAGAGGTTGACAACAATTGTATACTAGCCTCTGGATAAAATCCAGGTCTTCCAGCTGTTACCGTAATAGAGCATAGAGTCTTGACTTAATGACTTTTTTAGCATTGATATGCCTTCCATAGATAGAGGCATAATGAAAAAGCTTAACACATAGCACACAGGGACAGGGACAGGGATAGGGATGGGAGGGAAGAAAGGAAGACAGAGAGGGAGGGAGATATGAAAGTAGACTACAGTGTTCTATACATTAATACATATGTGATATTTTCCAGGATAATGAGTCACAAGTCGCAAAATTGATATTTTTCAAAGTATTTTGTTTCAGGAAAGTGTTCATTTGTTAGTTCTAACATCCCATGTTACGTGGAAACATGGACCAAGTTTCCAGATCAACTATTAGATATATTTATGCACTTCAAAGCTCACCCTATAGACTATATTTAGCTACTTTAATTGTCCACCCAGAAATATCGCAACATTTCTTTTAACAAGAAATGTTGGTTGTGACCAAGGAAACAACGGTTTCCCTCGGCTAATTCCACAGTTTCTACTAACCTCCAGCCAACGATTTTGGACTATGGCTTCATATAAAATCATTGTGTAACTATAGAATTGTAGTTAGCACAAGTTTAACCCTAGGATAGTGACGGCTGTACTACTATAGCCTACATGATCATTGAATAGAGGCAGGTTTGACTGACTATAGAATCGTTGCTCCAACCCCAACACACAGGCGATTCTGAGGATTTTGCTACAGGGCTTCAGAAACGCCCTCATTTTCAATTGTAGGACCCACAGAATCCTCTCTTATGATGATTTCACTTATTATCGCTCATCGCCAGCTGTCTCTACTTCAAATAGTTGAATGAGTTGTAATATAAGGCCAAGGAAAATAGGTGTGTTTCCGATTAACCCCCCCCCCCCCCAACCTAGAAGAACCTTCCCCTACCTAAAGATTTGTTTACCATGCCTGATTTTTTTTCATCATTTCTTACTTTTAGGGGGATTTTTTTTCAACAAAAAAGCTTATAAAAGCAGGAAAAAAGTTAAACTTATTTTTCAGGTTCTAGGTTTCCTAAAAATGAAATTTAAACAAATGTTACCATCCCCCCTACCTAGTTTTCAGCCAGATTAATAGGACACACCTATTTTTGTTTTTGGCCTAAGTAATCCTTGTATTTATAAACATGTAACAGCGGCAGAATATATTGATGAATTCAAGCATATGATCAGTTTTAATAGTCAAATTTGGCTAAATCCAGTTTTAATCGCCTCCTGGAATCTTCTAATATACAGGCAAATAATAAGCAGCCAACTTACCAGTAGATTAGGACTGCCAGTACTAGAATAAACAGCAGCCACAATGGTACATTTACCAGACCTTGGATAAGCATTGTGTCCTATGTTGTTATCTAATGCTGTCTGCTACTGTGTATATCTTATATCTAGTGCACATGTGTGTGTGTCACTCTCAAATATTCATCGGTCAGATGTTCAGAAAATGTATAATTGGCAGCTCTACACATTTAGGAAGTTCTGCTAAGTTAGCCTAAAACAATTATGAATACTGGGTATATCTGAGTATATTGTATCGCATTGATTTAAAGTATCACTTCTGTTATGTTAAACTGCATTTTGAAGCTCATTTTTGCCTTAAATGTGAGTTATTTGAGAGGATTGGTGAAGGCGAATTGTACATTTTCTGAAGATCTTACCCATTATATACGGAGGTGCGTATGTATTACTTGGTCACTCATCCGTGCATTGAGTGTTGCAAAGGCCAGACTCACTCCTTTGCTGTCCTACTTCTGTCTCTCATTCTCTCAGTGAGAATACAGCTTTAATAGGAGAGTTGCATAGCCGCCATTTTGAATTTTGATTCTTATGGAATCATGGGAGTAATGGTACAGTATAAAATCTATGGAAAACATGTTATCTTTTGCTTGGAATATTTATCAGTGGTCAAATATCAATATCCATGTGTTTTAGATGTTTCTATAACAATTCATCTTTCACATCATGCATTTCGTTTCTGTAGACCATTTATACAAGCTATGATGTTGTTGAAAACATTCTAGCAATTTTCCATAAATATGTTCAATATTTGTATGTCAGATTTGAACTTAATCTATCCCAGCATGCACTGTCATAGACATGCGCAGTGACACATGCAAATCCCCTTTTTAAAGCTGTGTTCTCAGCTATTAGCAGAAAGTAAATCTTACCATATTTGTGATGTGTTTCAGGAAAATGAGTCATAAGTCGCACAATTGATATTTTTCAAAGTGTTTTTTCCACAAGATCTCTTTATCAAATTGTTCTCATTTTTACAGCGTTTAGCACTTATAGTCTTATGAGTCCATGTAACAAATTTCGGGACATTATATTAAATATATCTTTGCATTTTGAAGGCCTTTGTATGGAGTATATTTAGCTACTTTACTGGTAATTACCCATTCAAAAACATTGCAAACTTGTTTTTCAAAAATAAAAATATCAAACTTAAAATATAGAAATACTTATTAGGTGCCCTAGTGTTTACTATCATTGGAGGACTTGATCCCTTCTTTTCAAATATGATGTTACTCAAAATCCATATTTTGCGACTTATGACTCATTGTCCTGAAAAACATCACATCTACACATACTTATGACGGGATTTATCAATATTCTCCTACAGTTATACAGTTGGAAGCCTAATATTCAAACAAAAATGGCCGTGAGGTGAGCGATAACATGTGAATTCTTCATAGAATGGGATTTTTGGCGGGCTTACTGAGTGGGGCGTCCACGAGAATGGACATATTGTGCCCCTGTTTATTCATAAAAAAGAGATTCCCAGTTGACTTAAATATCCACACCCATTGTTGGTGTGGGGGGACTGCTTGCACCAGCACTACTAGCCAGCCTCCTTTCATTTCAGTTCATGTTTAAATAGTTTGCCTGGTCTTGCTCAAGCCTCTGGTTGATTTTCATATTCATTCCAATATTACTTCTATTACTCAACATTCACCATACAATAATCTAAAGTCAAACTAGTAGAAAGAAAAAAGACACTGGTGAGCAAACATAAGACAAGCCACCACTTCAAAGGTTTTTGTGGGTCTCCAAAATATTAATTAATGAAGATTTGTTGCAAATACATACACACCAACACCTCCGGAATTATGATCAAATGACATTTTTAACCAATGTTGAGAGGATGCAGGCCCAAAGTACTACACAGGAATAGAAGAACATCCATCCTAATTGTAATGTCTGCTATTCACTATCCCGGCAATCAATGGAAAATAACAACAATAGACAACACAGATCTCCAAGTCCTTGCCCGCTGGGTTTGCTTTATTGCCAACAGTCAAAGCAGTAGAAGATGGAACCCTTCAACTCCGCAGGAGAGAAGTATATGAATAAAGAAATAAAAGGCAAAAATGGTGTTTAAAAACTATAAGCAAACAGATAAATGAAACCCCACAGTGACATCTAGTGATAAAAACTCCCTATAGCTGGTGGGATGACCAGCTCGCGCCCAGCCTGGCTGGCCGCACCCGGAGAACTGGGTGACTAGGCCGAAGGCCTGGGTAACTGGCTAGCAGCGCCAGGACAGAGCAGGGTGACCCGCTGCAACCTACTGCGACCCGGTACTACCACACTCAGCACCACAATACCCCCTCTAAAAAAAAATAGTTAACAAAGAATAGATCTTTCGGAATTCAAGTAAATGTAAATTTAAACGTAATAATCATCATAATATTATTTAAAAGGAATACCAGGTTGATCTCAGCTTAGACAGTACATTGAGAGGGACCATTCCTTTTCAGTATTTCATTATAACAGAACTGTATATATATATGTCTATTGAATGAAAATTGTTATACAAATATATTTATCCCTCCTTGATATTTGTGTTATTAAGTAGCGTGTAGTTGTTAAATAGTAATCAATTATCAAATAAGTGCTGAAGGAATATCAAGACTTATGAAAGTATTGTCATTCTTTAACATATAAGCTGTGTGTATGGTGTACACATGCCAGTATAATTAGATGACGCTGGGGCTGTATTTGCTTGCTTGAACATGGTCCATCAAGTCATTCTACTCGCAGCCACCTCCAAGAACACAGCTACCTGTTCTTCTGGGTCCTTCGGTGGCGGTTAGTATTGGATTTATTCAAAATGCCTTTATGCAATTCCTGTGAGAGGTATGGTAGTAATTTCTGTTCTTTTAGTTTCTGTTTAGTTTAGCAATATTCATGATTTACATGTTCAAAAATACTGAAGCAATTTTAAACAGTGGTTCCTAACTCATTTACATGCAAACAGGTTTCCCAGATGTTTAGTAATTTTGAAACTGGATACGGTAATTGTTAAGAACATTTTATAAAAAGAGTTGTTTGGGCCCAAGTTAAACGGAACAAGTACAGCAAGATGGCATTTCAATTGCGAGGTTCAAGTGCCAGCCAAATTTCATTTTCAGGATGCATGAATTTTGATTTTCTCAGCTTCACTGGTATCTGAAACAAAGGATTCCACATTTAGAAATTGTATTGATATTACAGTGGTTTCATAATCATTCAAATAAAGCATATGGGATGTATTCAGGAAAATTAATCGCAAGTCACAAGAAATGCAGTTTGAGTTATCTTCAGATTCTAAAAGATGAGATCAAGCAGGTGCTAATGATAGGTAACATTATAATATCTTTTAATAATATTTTATATTTTTGGTTCAATATTTTTAGTTTTGAAATAAATGTTTGTTTAGTGGGTCTGCCTCAATTCATATCAACATTGATGCTTCCAACCAACTACCAGCCAGGCCTCGGGAGCGATGGGCATATCTACTAGAGCCAGATACAATGTCAAGTTCTAGCCAGTTCCACCAGGAGGCAATGCAACGCCATCATGAAGTCTCTACTGCAGACACCCTCCTGTCGATGGTAAGCGGAGCATACAACCAGTTCCGCAAGGGGATCACATCTTCGCCTAACACCTAGGACTCTTGATGCACCATGGACCAAAATACTTCTGTTATGCAATTTACGCACCCATCAGTCACATTACTTAAGTAACTGTTTTGGGGTTGATAAACCAGCAGTAAGTGTTATTGTGATTCTTTCCCGAAATCCACAAACTTGTACTCACAAATCGGCAGTATACTACATCTGCAAAATTTCTGGGTCAGCATTTACTAGTTAAGTAGCTAAATATACTATACAAGATGACCCTGAAATTGCCTGGAAATATTTAATACACTGCCTTAAAGTTTGGTACATCTATTTATGCTACTGCCAGCGCTAAGCACCTTTAAATTGAGAGCGTTCAGACAAAGGGATATTGTGAATTTTGAAGGTGTTTATGACTTGCGACTCGTTTTCTCACTTTCTCATGTAGTAATACTTATTTAACAAGTACTCCATACTTGCATTGCCTCCACTCGCTAGTACGTTGCACCAGGTCATCAAACCTCTGTGCATATACTTTATTTAACACATGAACTCTTCCACAATCATATGTGATGTGTTTCAGGGAAATTAGTCAAAAGTCGCAAAATGATATTTTTTAAAGTGTTTATTTTACAAGATCCCTTTGTTTGAATGTTCTGACTTTTTGGGGGCTCATCACTTATAGTCATATCAATCGATGTATCAAATTTAAGGACAATGCATGTAATACGTCTATTCGTTTTAAAGGTCCTATTTGAATATGCTTGATCTCCTCATCTTTTCAAATATAATGGTATCTCAAAATCACTTATTTGGGACTTATGACTCATTTTCCTGGAACACATCACAATTATAATGTACCTCAGTTTTGTCACAAGTGACAAGTCTGTGAGTTTTAAGGATCTCCACCACGGCCACCTTGATCTCTAACAGTGCCTGTCTCATGCCGATACAAATCCTGGGGCCGATGCCAAATGGTATCCAGTGACTCTGCTTGATGTTAGGTTTGTTTAGTGGTGAAAACCTTTTTTAAAATAAATCAAGAAATATACATGGATCAAATCTACAAATAGAATGGAACATATCATGGTTGACTTGGACATCTTTGTTTACATCATGATGCCCGTTATGACTCCTGTCATGACGCATTTGTATTTCAATGCATCTTTTTTCTGACCTGCAAGAGTCAGGACCATATTTTAGAATGCAAAATTATTTAATTTTGTACTGTCATGTAGATTTATTTTGCTTACTGTTTCACAGTAAATTACTCTACTAAACTTATTCAAATATGTTTTTTTATCTCATTTGTGCGTTAATACTATTATCATTTGAGAACTATATTCATATCAGCCTGAGGCCTGATATGACTGTTGTATAGGCTGCAGGGCTGAGTTGTGGTGTCTGTGTTAACTCAATGGGCCATGCATATTGACCACTTTGAAAGGTGTAATAATAGAAACAAGAAACGGAAAATTACCTCTCTGGATCATATTTCTCTGGTTCAGGCCAGATGTCAGAGTCATGGTGAATAGCATATATTGGAAAAGTCACAATTATTCCTTTCTCAATCTTTATTCCACAAACTTCAGTGTCACAGTTGGTATAGCGGTCAACCCTGAAACATGTTTTCATTCATACAATTTGCTTTTCCTTGTGGCTTTAGTAATATATTTAGAGGGATATACAGACTGCAGAAAGAAGTTGAGGAAGCTGATATTGATAAGAATATTGCTCAGTTAATTTCAACTTCATCTTTACTAGACCCCTCAGGAAGAGGTGTGTTTTTTTATAAAAGGGAGGTACCTGTTTCCGGTGTAAGATTAATGTATTATTATCTATATTATGGATTTTCCGAAACATTATATACATACAAGTATAAGTAAAATAGAATTATAAAATATTATACTACCTGATAGCAGGGGGGTATATCCTAAGTGACTCATTGAGGCATTGGTCCAGGTAGTGTAGTTTATTCATGGCCTCATACTTTACTCCGTCCTGGAATAATACAAAGATAGAACCTAATGAGAATGTGGTATGAGGGACACTTTTCCACTGTCCAAGATGTTTGTCTTTCCATGGCCCATGAGGTGGAAGCCACACCAAACATGCCAGATTTAGATCTGCATTCTGATGTATTAGGATCTGGATTCCTCTTTTGATTCCTCCAAGGTCAGATACAGGGTTACAATCTTTTACTACCCAAGCTTACTCACAGGGTTACTGCTTCTTTCTTGTACCATCCATGCGCAGTAACACTAGTGGTTTGTCTTTATACCCGTTCTTAATGCAAGCCAAGGCAAAGTGCAATGTTCTCTATTCATTTGCCTCTCTCCAACAGGGTTCCAATCCAAGGTTGCCAATGGTGCAAAGAAGACTTACCTCATTCCCTATGACACTGTCAACCTCCTGTATGACTCTATCTTGGCAGTCTTGGTTGCAGGCGAGGCAGTAGAGCAGGTAGGTCAAGCTCAGAGATACGCTGTCAAACCCGGCCAGGAAGAAAAGCAAAGCATTGCCCAGAATAACATCTTTGGTAATGCCTGAAAGCACAAATGTGATGTGTTTCAGGAAAATGAGTTACAACTCACATAAAATTGATTTTTAGATATTATCATAATTATTTAAAACAGATGAGATCAATCTGATTCCAATGGTAATAAACAGTAGGACACACAATAAGTAATCCTATATATTAATTTTGATACCTTTGCAACAATGATTATTATATTATGTCTGGGTGGACCATTTCTAGTAAAGTTGGTAAATATACTCTATAGGACAACCTTAAAACGCATGGATATATTTAATACACTGTCTTGAAATTTGCTAAATGTATTCATACTACAAATAGCGTTAAACTTTGTGTTTGTGACACCAGTGACAACTTAAAGGTTTGTAATTATACTAAATGTAGTGATTTCCGCCTAGTAATACTAGTTCACTAACCAAGTTCGAATCTTATCAATCTCAACGAAGGGGAAGTAAAACCAGTAACACAGTGCTTTAGTATCTCAGGCTTTATTCCACCACACAGACCCATTCCAGCAGTTAATCTCAGACCCAGCTTAGGTCCAAATGACTCAGCAAGAGTGAGCAATCACTCAAGACAAGAGTAACAAGGTACAGCAGATTCAGGAAGGAGGCAACTTTGGTACACAGTCAATGAAGGTGTTTCAGGTAAAAGGAAGGTAAAAGAAGGTCTAGTGTAATAACAGGTTATGGTACATAAAAGGAATCTCGCCGGAACATCCGGAAAGACCAACACACTAATTGTGGTATAAAGTACAGTTAGATGAGAGTAACCTGTAATATAGGAATCAATGAATATGACCCATGTAAGTTTTGGCGGGAATCCGAAAGGCCTGTTTTCACCAGCACAGCAAGGCACATGCAGCCAATTCTAGCAGTACTGGTCCAGATATGGTCAGTTGGTAAACAAACACTCAAGCCCCAATCAATGCTTGATTGGTATACCCATATTCACTACAATACCCCCTCCAAAATTTAAAGATTTTTACCCCAAAGGAAATAATCTTCCGGAGGTATAAATTATTAAAAAGAAACTGTGAATATACAAAATAGGCAAGAGTTCTAAGAAGTTATAAAAAAAGAATTATCAATGCAAACAAGTCAAAACAAGTACAAAAAGGAGCATATGTGTGTCCTCTCGACATAATTAACAAGTTGCGACATCTCCAATAGTAGGCAATAATAAGCATTAGCTTCAGCAGTCTTTTAACCATCCAGCAGCATCACGACAACAATGAGCTTTCAGAGTCCTATCTATATACAAAACATGATCCAGCACAGGTTAAAAATTAAATTTCTACTATACCAAAACTTCTCTAAAATACGCGGAATAACATCTTCCGTCGTCAGGTAGAACTTCCGGGACATTCAATGTCATTATCGGTCTAGGTCCACGTTCAGTCACAATTCAGGGGCGTTCCATGGTAGGTTCCGCTTTCCGGGTGGGCAACGCTAGCAAGTCCAATCCATGTCCAGTCCAGGTCCAGGGTGGTTCCGTATCGTCATCAGTAACTTACTCCTCCTCCTCAGGCACATTCCCAAGAGTGTTCTCCTCCTCCATCGTCTCATGAGACGGAGGCGGAACACCCCATGCAACCTAAGGTGGACCTCGCAGTGGGCTTCCAAATGGTGGTAAAGAAGCCATCACTTGCGGACTTATGCCGGGACTCCCGAACCTAGGGAATCCACCGACCATAGGCATGGGCATTGGAGGTGAAGCGCTCATGAATGAAGCCATCATTTGAGCTCCGCTCCGTATCAGTCATCTACACAAAAACAGTCATGGCCGGAGGCCTCAAGGTCAGACTGCTTACCGTTGCGCTAATCACTGGCTTAGACAGCATGGAAACTGAAGGTTCAGCCACACTGCCTGCCAACTCCATGGATCTCTCAGATCCTGGATAAGCCGGGCCCCGCATTCCGTTTTCTTCCCGGAACGCAGTGAGCTACACAATGTTCCCACGGAACATAGTACAGCAGAGCCTTAGCTTCTGGTAGAACTGCCCACAGCTCGGTAGGAGTGTCTTAGGGGTAGTTTCTTCCTGCTTCCTGTGTGGAGAGCTTCCCCACTAACAGGAATCTCATCATCAGCACCAAAATAAATAAGGTGACTGCAGTTTTAATTCAGTGAACTTGCAACACAACATTATATGATGAGTTACTAGAACACTTGCAGTCAGAACAACTTATTTACAAGATCTAGACAGGAGTCATCAATAGGAACAACAACTATCACAGCTAATCCTCTAGGAGGGCTCTAGCTTCATATATACAACACTGGACAGTGGTGCTACTCAGGCCAGCCTTTATAGCTTCCAACTACCAGTCTTCCATGCAAGATCAGCCATACTTCGGAAAATTAATTCCAGGATGTAGGTGACCCATTCCTCTACTGAGACTTCATAGCTTAGCACAGTTATTCCCACACACAGGACATAAACTGGCTATACTTCCACTGAGACAAAGTGGAATCATAGTTCCGGGGATCTTCACTAAGCATGACGCCTCAGGCAGCATTTTCAAGCTATTTCAACCAAGATCCAGGACCAATAGCGTTATGAGGTTAGAATCTCTATGCCCCATAGGCCTAGTCCAAGCCACATCACGGTTCTCATGCGACAAGTTACTAATTTTAGGCTCTTTCCCGGCCATATGAAAACAATAAAGTCACATACGCCGTTTGGGGACCCAGGGTGCATTGTTCCGCCTTGCCACCCCGGTCGACTTCTCGTTGTGTTTTTAAGGAGAATCAGACTGTAATTCTCAGTTTGCACATGTACAGCTCAAGATCCTAATTGTAACCATTCTGGAGGAAGGCGCATCCATTCCTCTTTACAATTTTCCAGCAATCTTATTGCTCCTCCCTGCTCAGCTTTTTCTCTCCCATCCAACTAAAGTTCTACTGTTAGCTTTCCATGGCCTCTCCCTCGCTTAGAGAGATTGGTTCAGAAGCTTCAGTTCCACTAAAGTTTTCCGAGGTCTATTTCCTTTTCCGGCGATTCAGACAACTCAGGAGAAATTAGAGCCCTTCCTTGGAAGGTCATTAATAACTCAGCTTTCGTAACCTTCTGCTCTTTTTCCTACCCCCGCAGTCTGCTCTGCAACGGAAATTCATTCTACTTTCTCTGAGCAAGGTAGAATCTTGCTGCCACCAATCTCAGGAAATCTTTGGCCAGCTATAACCAACAAATACCATCAGCTAGTGTCCTTATACAAGTCCACCCAACAAATAGGTCTGCATTTTAGTACAAGCTGCCTAGAGATAGTCAACGTGACATCTCCAGATATCCTAGATGGTCCCTAGTTCAAGAGAGGTGCTACTCATGAACTATCTGCTTTTTCTTTCTCACAGACGGAGGGTCTCTCGAACAAAGAACATGTTTTGTTCTTCAGAGATACATTCACCCCCTCCGGACTAGTAGTGGGAGACAACAGCAGTGTCACCTCGATCACTTGTCCAACCACCATGTCAACATCAAGACGTAGGGTTTCCACGGAGGGATTACTAAAGGCCACCGTCGCCGTAGCGCCAGCCAAGATATTTGAACCAAGGCATCCCACAGTGTAAACCTTCAGAAAGTTCTAGTCAGGCTCAATTGCTTGGACGGAACAGCACGCCAGTGATGCATCATCACAGCGTCTTTCCTGTCATTCAAAGCCAATTTCCCTGACCAGTACACATAACATCTATGCACAAGATCAAAGTCCTGTGCCAGAACTCTGGACTCCGGGCCAGATAAAACCTGTGCCAGAACTCTGGACTCCGGGCCAGATAAAACCAACAACAACAAACATGTTACTTTGTACATCCGTTTCCCTAACGTCCACAGGAACAGCGCACCACCGTGCACAGTAATCTGCAAATCGTTTATCATCGTGCACACCAAGAGGGACGGAACCAATGGTGGCGGCCGACGCAGGGAGTTGTAGAACGTCTTTGTTACCAGGCCAGCTCTAGAACCCGGATCCCCAAAGGAAATCATTAACATCCCCATTCACTGATACTGCAGCGTACCATCTATCCGCAATATTTCAATCACGAAGCTTCAACACCTTCTGGTTTTCAACAGAAACTTTCTGAACACTCGCGTTTGTGATGGGACCCCACTCCACTGTCACTAAACGCCCTCATTCAGCTTGGAAACCTGTCTGACCCCAGCGCATATCGCCGGAATCTTCCGCTACAGGTATGTCCCTGGAATTGGCACCATTCCGGACGAGTGGTCTCTTCCGCTTGACTAGTCCAAACCGCTTTCGTACATCCCTGGCGGACAGCCCCAGGCTCAGTACTACTTACAGAAGCTAGAGCCCCACCCCCAGTCTCCATCTCCAACACAAAACGATCATGAATTGTAGTACTAGGAAGTGCAGACAATTCCCCGGGCCTCACCTCACTCTCTATGAGGTCCGTTCAGAGTTTTCCGCCTTCTCAGACTTCCCTCATTGGTCCGTCTTTCTCGCGGAATACCCGGCCATCACATTCTCTTCCATCCCATACCAACGGAGCCTTAGGAGGAATCACAGTAGCCACCTTCAAGTGGGTTTACTCCAAATCACATTGATTTTTCTGTTGATCGCCGGAATTTCTCCCTTTGATCTTCAACATAACATCTGAGCAATGCAACGAGTTCCCGGAAACAAGCAGAGGGGAAGTAGAATCCATGCCCCCATGTCTTCACCCAATGATATTATGTGTAGAAGTAATCTCACTACACTTTGCATCATAGGTTTCCCTTAAGTTTGTCTCCACTTACACAAAACACAGACTCAGCACCCACGCCGGTTTCCAACTCATAGGTACCAACGTTTGCCACCAAAGCACAACGTCTCCCAAGAGAAGGTCACACGTCCAACTACTTCCTCAGGGCCTCTCAACACCACAACAGATGGACAACCATCTGTAGGCGGAAAGGTCACCTTCAGGTCAACCAAAGTCAATGTCACTGAATACTGCAATTTATTTCTCTTTTTTCCAACATTACAGATTCCCTCTACTGGCTCTACCATAATCAATCTTTCAATGAGATGAAGGCATTTGCTGGAACATACTGTTGACCACTAAAGGTACCAGTTATGGCTCCAAACAAATGTCTACTAGGAGCTACTGCATTTACTGAAGGCCCTCAATCCAACCAGGCAGCATTCCTAGCTATAGTTGCCATAGCCAGCATCTCCGCAGAAGCGGTACTCAAATCCTGAGGATCCGTCATTGCTATCAGTGACACTGCACTTCAATTCTCCATTTCTATTCTCCGAGAGAATATGAGTCCACAAAAGTCTGTATCAGGGAATGTTTCCCAGCAGACATCTGCAAACCTGGTTCTCTGCAAAAGCAGTGCTATTTCTCACGGAGAAATATAGGACAGAAAATCAACTCTAGTCAAGGTCTGTGGTTAAGAACTAGTCACGGCACCAATTGTAGTAATTTCCGCCTAGTAATACTAGTTCACTAACCAAGTTCGAATCTTATCAATCTCAACGAAGGGGAAGTAAAACCAGTAACACAGTGCTTTAGTATCTCAGGCTTTATTCCACCACACAGACCCATTCCAGCAGTTAATCTCAGACCCAGCTTAGGTCCAAATGACTCAGCAAGAGTGAGCAATCACTCAAGACAAGAGTAACAAGGTACAGCAGATTCAGGAAGGAGGCAACTTTGGTACACAGTCAATGAAGGTGTTTCAGGTAAAAGGAAGGTAAAAGAAGGTCTAGTGTAATAACAGGTTATGGTACATAAAAGGAATCTCGCCGGAACATCCGGAAAGACCAACACACTAATTGTGGTATAAAGTACAGTTAGATAAGAGTAACCTGTAATATAGGAATCAATGAATATGACCCATGTAAGTTTTGGCGGGAATCCGAAAGGCCTGTTTTCACCAGCACAGCAAGGCACATGCAGCCAATTCTAGCAGTACTGGTCCAGATATGGTCAGTTGGTAAACAAACACTCAAGCCCCAATCAATGCTTGATTGGTATACCCATATTCACTACACTAAATTTAGATATACATGTTTTCAAATGCCTCCAACCCTTAGCATGGCACAAAATAATGGGATGATAAGTACATAACAAAGATAAGGAAAAAAGTGTTCAATTATTATCAGATCTGTTATTATTGATACCTACAGCAAGGAGATTAATGGTCAGTTTTATGTCAGTCATTTCTATTTTTTTTATATATTGGCTTTGGGCGTGAAGTGGGTTTATTACATAGGTTTCAACTGTATGTACTTAAACACTATGGTTTAATGATGAGTAGTACTGTTCTAATCTATACAGAGATCAATAGAGATATATACATGAAGAATTGGAAGCCTTTTCATCAGGATTATCCTTCTCGTGGATACTTGCTTCTTCCTGTGCTCTGACCATTAACTGCAGGAAATCTGTTCTCTGTAAAACAAACGGATTCATGGTCACTTTTTAGGACAACAAACTTTATGGATCCATAAGAATATTGGATCCACCCAAAATTGTCACCCAAATGAAATTACTTTAAGAAAAATAGTACAACATCAAGTCCCACTTTTTTACCTTGATTTATGTGTAACTTGTAGTCATTCACAGGGACTAATTGAGAATGCGTAGTTGTAAAGGTCTGAGTTGTAAAGAGTGAGTTGTTTGAAACACATTTCCACTTGCCAGATTTTCCAGTTCTATATCTGCTGCACATTAATTATATTCATCCGATGGTGAAATGAACTAATCTTGGTATTTGTTATGTTATTTAAGTGGAATGTACATGAAATATACATAGTTATCCACGGCAATCTGGTGAATTTGTGATGTGTTTCAGGAAAATGAGTCATAAGTCGCAAAATTGATATTTTTCAAAGTGTTTTTTTTTTACAAAATCACATTATTGGAATGTTCTGATTTTTGGAGGGTTTATCACTTATAGCCATATCAATTGATGTATCAAATTTCAGGACAATCTGTGTAATATATCCTTTCGTTTTAAAGATCCTCATATGGACTGCATTTAGTTACTTTGCTGTTTATTGACCCCAAGAAATATTGGAAACTTTTTTTTTTCAAAAATTAAAATATCAAACTTTAAATCTAGAAATACTTATTAGATTATTAGACTGTTTACTATCGTTTGAATCAGCTTGATCCCATCTTTTCAAAAAATAATGATACCTCAAAATCTTTTTTCTGCGACTTATGAATCATTTTCCTGAAACACATCCCATTTTACATGCCCATTGTCCAGCGTTTGACATATATCAGCCAAGATTGCCAGAAACCGGCCCAGCGATTAGCCGTTGTAATATCAATGGGCCTTCTTCATTCTTTCAGTCCTTGGTCTATGTATGGAAGTGTTCCTACTATATTTCTGAGATTAAGTAAGTAGGGTGAGATGGTTTGGGTTAGTCACCATGAAGTTTCTATTTGACTTGTGGTTTGTAAGTATCTGGTGTTTATGTTTGAAGTAGAGTTTTTTTTTTAGGAAGTTTGATTTGTCAGCGAGAAGTTACTGCTTGACTTTTGTAAGTGTTGTGTGCATTGCTTTGTCTTGAGTGACTTTTTGAAATGTTTATATGTACATGTGTATTTATTTCTATCGAGGAAAGGAGAATCTAGGCTTGTTCTCCTCTGTATCATGGGGCGTTTTTGAATGCTTCAGTTTTTGTTAGTGGTAATGGTAGGTTGTGGATCTGGTTTGGGTGGGTGTCTTGTTTAGTTGCTTTTGTGGACGCTTGTACATGGGTCAGATTGTCAGAAAACGTACAATTCGTCCTCACCATTTTTCTCCAATAACCCAAATTTCAGACGAAAATAAAGTTCAAAATACAATTCAACCTAACCAAACAAATTGCTAGAATCAATACAATGCTGAATATACCTAAATTTACCTAGTATTGACCAAATTGCAGGCTAGTTTAGCAGAATTGACTAAATGTGTACAGCTGCAGAGATGAAGGTTGATTAAAGTTTGTTATTTCAGTGTGTGTGCAATCTGACATCATAAAAAAGGTTTCGTTAATAAAGCACTTGTTCTACATCAGTTCAAAGATATGTGATCTCTTTTAGGAAAATGAGTCATAAGTCGCAAAATATGGACTTTGAGATATCATCATCTTTGAAAAGAGGAGACCAAGGTGATTCCAATGATAGTAAACACTAGGAAACCTAATATATATTTCTATATTTTAAGTTTGATGTTTCCATTTTCGAAAAAAAGAAAAGTTTGCAATGTTTCTGGATGGGTAATTACCAGTAAAGTAACTAAATATACTCCATATGAAGGCCTTCAAAATGCAAGGATATATTTAGCATAATGTCCCGAAATTTGTTACATGGAGTCATATGACTATAAGTGCTAAACCATCTAAAAATCAGAACATTTCAATGAAGAAATGAAATAAGGACTCATTTTCCTGGAACACATCACATATGGAACTCCCCATTGTAGAATGTGCATATATACTAATACAATTTATTATACGCGCATGCTATATGAGAGGTGCTATAAGTGGGGTGCTATAAAAATAGTCATATAGGACGCGTCCTATAAAAATGTAGTTGTCTAAAAATAGCTCAGACGTTACCCCCGCACTTCCGCTGTCTTCGCGGAGAGCCAAGGCTCTCCGCGAAGTATGTAAACAAATGCCACAGGCAACTAGACAGAGTTGGAGGTGCTTGGACTAACTCTAACCATAAGTTTATTAGTATATGTGCCCTCTTCTTAGACATTTTCATTGTTCATGTGTTTTAATGCTTTCAAGGGAAACAACAATCAACACAGTCATTGGCCTACTCGTAGCTCTGTTGGCTAGGACTGCGGTCGAGTAGGCCGGAAAAATTAGCATGTAAACAATTGAGTGAATATGCGGGAACATTTATATCCACATTGATTTAACATAATGCATTTGTAGATCTGAATCTCCCCTTTCTGTAGATGTTTTCATTGTTCATTTGTATGGATTATTACCAGAGGAATCTCCCGAAATAATTGTGGATAAAATGTTGATGTTTTTTAGCGTGTCCGCGGCGTGACATCATACAAAAGTCCCGTCGATGTAGATGCTTGTTTCGTACTATTTCAGTGATATCTGATGATATTTGATCAAGTTTTATGCACATATAATAAATATAGAATGGAACTCGCCAGCAATAATCGAAAATTTATAGGACTTGATTCGTCCACATAAGCACTCTGCCTGCGGCATTATGCTTATGTGGACGAATCTTGTCCTATAAATTTTCTATTATTGCCGGCTCGTCCCATTCTCTCTATAAGTAACATACCTTTTCATCTGCTGATCTGTTCTTTAGTGTCTGCTCAATGATACTGAGGAAATAGTTGGTGCTTTGTGCATCAAATAATGTGCATTTAATTCCAACCTTTGCCAGCATGTCCATTACAAATGGTGGCAAACAGACTGCAAGTATAAAACATTTGAAGTAGTATTTGTATTTGTATTTAAAGATTTTTATTCAACAATAGAACATTATGTAGCAATTACACTATTCTCTGGACGTGCTGACATATTTACAAGAGCTAACAGAATGTTATATTGATACTGATCATATGACAGATTTATTCTATATATATCTACTACAAATTATTATAAATAAAAATTGTAAGAGCCTCCTACATTAGGCATTATTAACAAAATAAACAAAATAAATAATAAAGAATCTATAAAGTCCAACGGCAGTGTTGTGTCTTATACAAACAATACAAATGGGTGGATCCTTATTATGTATAAATTCATAACCTTATTATGTATAACACTCATATTGTAGAATTCTTATAGAATTCATATTGTCCTATTCTATGGATAAAGATTGTTCCTAGACCACACTAATGACTAAAACAAGCATGTGAAGTATTGTTCTGTAAATATATATGAAATGTATGTACAATATTATATTAAAACCCTTGAAAAACGGAGCAAATTGATTCTATTGATATACTGAGTGACAAGTATTTGATGTAAAGCACCAAAACACCAATACCAGAGAAATCAGGGGCCTATTTCTCAATTAGACAGGCCGAAAGAATAAGATACTGCCATGCCCCCATTACTTTTCTGTTTTTATGCTTGTATGAATATGTATTGTCAAAATTACTTTCATGCTATTACCACACAAACTATTATTCTAATTTTCTGATTTGTGCACTCCTAATTTATGTTGATATGTATAGATAATATTTCTTACTGATATCATAGAACTGATATGGGGCCTCTGACCAGAGTGGAGGGAAATCTAGCACTAGCACCTACAGTAGGAAAATTATTAGATTATTAGAAAGAATTGTTTTAATAATCTAATCGTTTTCCACCTGTTTGGTACTGTAATGTATACAATAGTTGAGTCTTACAAAGGAACTGAATTCTAGATACCATGTGTCTGAGAAAGCCAAACAAATTAGAAAAATTGGCGAACTTACTTGCCAAGAAGATTTTAAAGGACATGAAATTTAAGTCAATGAACTTGCGGGCATGTTTGCTAAGCTCACTGTTTTCCTCATTCTGTGAATCCAACTGGATACCGAAGGCTGTGCTTGCAATGACATCCATTGTATAGGCTTCTGCTAGCCTGAAATTGATTGGTGATAATTGTTCAAAATTACGGGTAACTACTGTGATTCTCGAACGCACCACCCAATAATGTGAGATCAGGTGACCAGAGTCGACCTGTTGAACCGTCGATTCGGACCTGCGACTCAGGCGACCGCATCCAGACAGGAAAAAGCTACCCACCCACCATCCCTATAAACTTTCCTTCTACAAACCATCTCTTACCTGTAAACATTTCACCCTGGATTTCTACACTTGTACTACCATATGTACATTCATCATTGTATGTGCACTGTATTTTATGCCAATATTGAATAAAACGAAACAAACGGCAGCTTGGGTTTTAAATTACAAATTATCAGACACTACAAAGGATTTGTGTTTCAGTATCTTTTTAGAACTTCTTTTAGCAATATCATGGATGTTGGATGAAATAAAAGCATTAATGTGACCTACTAAAATAGACATTATAGTCCAGCGGAATCTCAGAAAAGTGTGTTTTGTGGTAGGGATGATGTTTTATGATGGATTCAGGTAATGTCAGGTAATGTCCTGAGTAGGAATCAGCCGGGTGCCACTTTGAAACTCTCGGGGAAAAAATTTTAAGGGCCAAAAACAAAATGGCTGCTGGGCGACCCTGTTGCCAATCATAAATACACCATAATTCCTTATTATTGGTGTGTTAGCTGGACATGCGTGCTCAAAGCCTCGGAAAAGCTGTTTTCCGTCCGTTTTCACCTCCGAAAGTTGAGTACGCTGATAGGTTTAATTTTCATTTGTTAGTGTGTCATGATGGAATAAATGAGTATAATCGCCATTATCTAACATTCGAAAAGGGTTGGTCTAGTGCCTCCGGCTCTCAGTGTAGCCACACAGTATTGCTGCCAGTGAGGATGGCCGCTGACTGGGGTGACGTCATGTGAATACTATGTATAGTATGTGTGCTTTGCCTAGTAGGCTTATCATGATATTACAATATGTCCGTATGGATAGGAATACATACCGTTTAGTGTCAAATGGTCCCTGGATAGACCTCATTTTCTTTGCAAAGGAGTTTGCACATCTGTTTATTTCTGGGGACATCTGTAACGATAATGGTTGAATTAATTTAGGAAAAATCAATAGAAATTTAGGCCTAATTCAGTAAATATTACACAGCCAACCGGAAGTGTCCCTGGCTTTGTGTTTGTGTTATATTGGCCTTCTTTGAGATCAATACCGTTGTATTGTACATTTTCTGATGCCCTGAACATGCAAAGTCATGGATTGATGAATTATTTTGTCTTGGTTTTACAAAGAGGTTGACAAAAATTATATATACTGGCCTCTGGATAAAATTCAGGTCCTCCGGCTGTTACCATAATACAGCATCGTCTCGACTAGGTGAGATGTTTAGCATTAATTTGCCTCCGATGGAGTAGAGGCAGAATGCTAAAGATTAACACATAGGAGACAGGGACAGGAGAGAAGAAAGGGAGAAAGAGTGAGTGAGTGAGATTGGTGGCTTTACGCCCTTATCAACATATTTAAGATGGTTATATCAAGGGCGGGAGAGCTGAGAGGGAAGCAGTTTATGATCATACCCAGAGATAGAGAAGAAGGGTAAAAAAGAGACAGAGAAAAAGAGACTTTCTCAAATTCTAGCAGAATTTGAGAAAATGCATAGAACTGTAGATTGTGCATTTCCTTAAAACCTGGACTTTTGATGACAACAATCTTGGCTTACCAGTTTTATCTTGCCCGTAGTGAATGTAGGGGATATCTTGGCCCGTGTGCTCTTCCATTTCTCCCCTCTAGCACCAAACAGACCGCCCAAGAGAACCTTATCTTTGACCAAGGTGGGCTGTAAATCATGGAACATAAGGGTGAGATCATCAAATGGGATCTGTTTCAGGAAAATGAGTCGTAAGTCGCAAAATTGATATATTTCAAAGTATTTTTTTCACAAAATCACATCATTGGAATGTTTTAATTTTGGGGGAGTTTATCACTTATAGCTATATCAATCGATGTATCAAATATCAGGACAATGTATGTAATATATCCTTTCGTTTTAAAGGTCCTCATATGGACTACATTTAGTTACTGAACTGTTTATTGACCCCCAGAAATATTGGAACATTTTTTTTTCAAAAACGAAAATATCAAACTTAAAATCTAGAAATACTTATTAGATTATTAGACTGTTTACTATCAATGGAATCGGCTTGATCTCATCTTTTCAAATATAATGGAATCTCAAAATCTTTTTTTTGCGACTTATGACTCATTTTCCAGAAACACAACACATTATTGATGTACAATTCATCTTCACCAATCCACTCGAATAACCGAAATTTAAAACAGAAATGAGCTTTGAAATTCAGTTTAATAGCAAATAATAGATATTTTAAAACAATATAATACAAAATATACTCAGATATACCTGGTATTTATCATTTTACAGCCTAATTTAGCATATTTTACTAATATGCAGAGCTGCCAATTGTACATTTTCCCGCGATCTCAGCCATAACCTCTTTAAACATACTGTAAAGAACTGAATTCTTTGGGTCGCAGCTCCGACCTATTTAGCCCTGATCATGGTCAGGGCATGCACGCCACTCATGGTCTGGCCAGGAAGGGAGGGGGAGATGAGCTACTCAGAGCTCACCCCACCCCCCCAGCCCGACCTAATTACTGTATCCACTGCTCTGGGTTGATCAAGAGGGGGGAAGGGCTAAGAGGGAGGGGGGGGGCAGGCACAAGCCTTGGGATCTATGAGTAAGGGGTGGGAGTGGGGAAGGTTGAGGAGAGGGATCCAACTTGCATGCACTCAGCTCATGGCCTCGACATGGGGAGCAGAGGTTAGTGTGTGGGCAAGGAAGATCCTCTCTCTCCCTTCTCTGGGAAATGGCTGGATTTAAACTAGTATTCTTCCTTTTGCACATGAAGTTGTTGCCCATTTTGATATTTTTAGGCAAAAAAGTATCCCTAAGATTCATGCTATTGGGTCTCCATGTGGATATTGGGTCTAAAGTTTAACTATTGGGTCAACAACCCAATATTATTTACGACCAAATAATATTTAAAAAAAAAAAAAGTTTTTATTCAGTTTGATCTGCCAATAAGCCAACTACGGTTCAAAATGGCAAAATATACCATGCTTCACAAGGGGATCAAACCTCACTTGAAACCTAGGGTTTGTGCCTCTGAGGACGGAAATATGTTGTTCAAATCAAGCTGTTACAATTTTCCTTTTATATTTGACCTGGTGTTTGGGTAATAAAACCTTGTGCTAGCGAATATCTCTTTGTTACTGTTATTCTTTCGTGAAAAACCTCGACGAAAAACCCCTATGAATCTGCGGTTTACTACATCACTTTTCTTATGATTTTGAATATGAGGAGTTGAATCTGTGGACTATGTAACAATTATTACACATGTGAGCAGTTAGAAACGTGCAGTTTTGGGGTGCAGTTTGCTTGATCCAAACTGTTCATGTGAACAGTTTGGACAAATATGCAATCTCATTGGCGCAGCGTCATCTTGACCTATGAACCAGACACAAATGACGTTGTCCCCGACCGCGTAACTTAGGCCTACAAGTTGCAGTGAATTGAGCTTCCTCGAGCGAAAAATAAGGCTAAACAAGTTAAATTTACTTTTTAACATCCATATAAAGTGTTAATAAATAGCAAATGGCACTCTGTTCTGGTTCAAACTTCAGAGTTTGTCCCGTTTTCTGATGTGTCTCGATCAGTTTGAACCCGAACAGAGTGGCATTTGCTATAAAAACTTAGCCTTACCCTTCTGTCAGAAAATTTATGGAATTGTTTAATGGCGATCTCAGTAATCATGTCTGGGTCCGCAACGATTAACTCTGGGTTGTTCCCCAGAAACCCTCTGAAAACATGATAAAATAATGAGTGAGTTTTTTCCCAAAATATGTTGTATTCCTTCTGGAAAATGTGTCACAGGTCGCAAAAAAATTATTTATATTTTTCAAATTATTTTATTCACAAGATGTCTTAGAACGAATGTTCTTATCTTTGAATTTTCTAATGCTCAAATCCATATACATATGTGTACGAAATTTCAAGACTGTGCACACTGACTGATTAGGTAGAAACTGGTATGCAGCATCTTCCAGCTACCAAGCAACTACCAAAGATCAGAACATCATCCAAATACAAACTGAAATGGCATGCATAGCCTTCTCGTTACCAAAAGTCAGACCACCACCACACACCCAATTGAAATCCCCCATCAACCCAATCAGAATCTGGATTGGTATGCAGAATCTTTTCGCTACAAAAAACCTGATCACCACTCAAACACATACTGAAATGCTGAAAAGCAGAATCTTTTTCTCAACCAAACTAACCACAATTTACACATACAATAGCTTGTCCCCCTAACGACCCGCAAGTCTACTAACAAACTGCTTCATGATTACAATCCCCATGTCTTGTAGACACTAGTGTAGTTAGACACAGCAGTGGGTGAAAGACCATGGTTTTTTGTCATTGAATTGCTGCCCATGAGCCCATAATCTTCTCATGCTAATGAATCTCTTTGTTTATTACAGCCAGTGTACATTGTATCAGTCTACCAATAATTCCAATTGTCTTGGCAAGGATGTTTGATGTTTGCTGTATAAAAATTCTAAACTAAAAAAAAGTATATCTATACATACATAAGATTGCCCTATGGAGTATATCTCACTAGTAATTATCCAACATAAATATCGAAAAACTTGTTTCAGAAAGTATAGAAATATTCATTATTTATCTTAATGTTAACTATCATTAGAATCCCTTAGATGTAATCTTTTAAATGTTGCATGGTACACTGTACATACCCATAAACCTTGCCATACGTTTTGATGTTTTCCTTATCACGGGTATATATGTCCTGTGGAGAGGGAACACAGTTTTATTAAACAGAAATATTGTTTAATAACAATTGAAATTTGTCACGGTAAAATAGTCACAAGACATATTTTCCAACAAAAACCATTGGTCAGAATGTTTTCACTTTTGGGATGTTTAGTGCTGTTAGTGATATGATGCAGTTGATGATTCTGACTGATTAGGTTATTGGTTAGATTTTCAGAAAATGTACAATTGGCAGCTGTACACATTTAGTGAATCCTGCTAAAATACACTGCAATTTTGTCAATACTAGGTAAATTCAAGTCTATTCGGCATTGAACTGTACTTTATTTTCGTCTGAAATTTGGGTTATTTAAGAAGATTGGCGAAGAGGAATTGTACATTTTCTGAAAATCTGACCCATATTTGATGTATAATATAACGAGGATTTGGTCGTCGTTGTATAGTAGGGATCGCGGTTAATCTCTTCTTAGTTGTATATATATATATAGTTGAGAAATAATCCCAAAGTGTTGGTTTTTGTGGTTTATTTCATTTATACTAGCTTTTGAGCTATCGTGCTCTTCATCAGGTCAAGATATTTGATGTGTTACAGAATCAATTAGTTATACGTCGCTAGAAAAAGGATCTTTCATATCAAATAAGTTGGGATAAAGGGTGTAAAGAAAACCCTTTAATTTCTGAATACAAAATATATCTACTGCAGCTGTCTTTGTTCTCACTGATTCTACAATATAGTTGTATTAGTTTGGGGCTGATCGTTTGTATTACTTACTGTATTTCTTTGATATATGTTTACCCCCATGAACGCAGTTGGTTTGGGGCCTGGGATGCCTCGCTTCTTGAAATAGCTGTGATTCCTTGTTCCATACCTGGAATAAATTTATATTATTTTTCAGCTTTGGAAGGTTCTTTGCATATACAGTGGAACATCACATTAAGACCACCCATCTACAATGACCAACTGTCTATCAAGACCAGTTTTTCTCAGTCCCGAATTTGTTCCCTCTATTAGTTGTTTAAATTGAGCCCGCTACAGAGACCACCTCTTTATAAAGACCACCTCACACTGTGACCACTACTCCAGTTCAAAACAGCCAACTACTCCCCGAGTTTCGTCCCACCTATCCTGAGGTGACACCAAATGAACCCACATCGACAGAAAAGCTAGGCTGTCAGTGACAGAATCATATATGTGTTTTCAAATGTTTTCCCTTTATTTCTATGTCAACCAGACAGACAAACTAAACTCATTAAAGGTATAGCCTACGCGGTTGTATAAAAAAAAGATTTTTTCATGAAACATTCGGGGATCGTTCCTGACTAGATAAGAAAGCAAGACTAGGGTTAGCTACAGATTTACAAACAAAAGTACATTGGCAGGTTTAAAAAGGGTTGTAGTCATCTGAAGTTCATGGCATGGGTATTCATTAACTTAAAACAATAAACACCTGCCCCATATGAACGCCTGCCCTGAAAAAGCACCAGGGGTAAGAGTGGCCTGAAGATAGTAAATTCCTGGGTGCTCTAAATGGTAAATAATTGTGTTCGTGTCAAACCACTTTATCTTCCATATTTTGCATTTAGATGAGCCTCAAAAACATCATTCTTTTCACATGACCTTCTTTTATCTTTAAAGGGCCTAATTTACTAAGCCCATTTTCATGCGATTCTCACAGAACTTAGTGCAAAAGAGTCCTATATGACACAAGATCGCAAGAGAATCATTTCAGTGGACTAGGCCCTTTATTCTCAGAATTTGAGATATTCAATGAAAGTAAACATATAAGTATGGCTCTGCCTGGATTTTTTTTTCTTATCTAGTATTTTTATACAGCACATCTTCTGTAACAACGATAGTTGATTTATCAACAAACAAGTACATTGTACAATGAAATTGAGGACATTATCGTTGGGAAAATTATGGGCTCACAGGTGATAGTTTGTCACATAAATAACCACTGGTATATCAGATGGCTAACCAAGTGCAGAGCCTAGATAGGTACACGTTATTATTGTTACATTATTATTGCTCACTGGCAGCTGTCTCTACTTCAAATTGTTGAATGAGTTATAATATAAGTAATCCTTGTATTTATAAACATATAACAGCGGCAGAATATATTGATATATTGAGTCATATAAGTGTCAAAATACAAATAAGATGTTCAGTCCTCTTAGGGGGGCCGACCTTTCCGCGCCAACACCGAACCGCACCCAGACCGAACCGCGCACAGACCCTACCGTGACCAACCACTTCCGCGAACAAGCGTTGCGCGCTTGCCTGCCACAAGGCACCCCGGCCTTCCGTGACCACTAGACCGAGGCAGGGCCTCCTAGCTCCCGCCCACCGGCATCCTGAAGCAAGGTGCATACTGCGTCAGATTGTAACGCCCACATAGGTGAGCTAAAGAACACTCATTGACACACGTTGGACACACGCTGGCAGTGCCAGACAATAATATGCATAGCCCATATTTGAACATGACGTCTTCATGGGAGGAGTACATGAAAGAAATAAAGACATTGAACAGGAGTATTCCTGTGGAAGCCGATATGAAGAGGGGGGGGGGGGCCTCCCAGGTCTCAAAACGACTTCTGGTCAGTCCCAGACCCCTGCAACCGTTTTCTTATCAAAGGGTAGGAAAAAGAAAAGGGAAAAAAAATACAAATACCTATACCCTTCATTTCACTACTATCAGGAGACTGGGGGCCATTTCACCCCAGATTTTCTACAAGATATTTTTCCTAGTGTCTCTTTTTTATACCAGCTACGAAATTTATTCTATTTTATTTCTATTTTAATCCTTGAAGAAAAGGGGTAACAGGCCAGAAAGGGCTACAAGCTCGTAGTTTGTATTTGTTCCACGTTTTTTTAGTTCTCTTTTTCATCTCTTTACCAAGGTTTTTTAATCGGTTCAGATCTCCTGATTCCAAATATGCCGGGTACCACTCTGTCATCCTTGAAGAAAAATTAATTATCAAGGTTTTAAAATATTAAATTCTCTTTTGGTTTGAATCTTTAGCCAACTTTTCTCTTGTCTTTCCCTCTCCCTCACCTCTCCTCTCTCCCTCTCCCCGTCTCTCTCCTCCCACTTTGCTTGTTATGTTGTTATGATTAATAAATGGAATGTATAGTTCCTTTTCTCTGAACATTTGTGATATTTCCACCTTATTATCCAAAACTACTGACAGTGTATTACCAGAGGTATATGGAAATATACAAATATACAATATACAATTTGCCTCCCTCTCTCTTTCTCTCCATCTATCCTCCTCTGTCACTCTCTCTCTATCTCTGTCATTCACCAAACCCCGCCCGCCCCGTCCTACACCTTCCCCCTCCCCTCCCCCCCGTATACACACACCCACAACAACAGGGACGCACAGAGAAGAGCAGGGAGTAGACCTGGTTGTTTTGATTGCATTGAAGTAGTGGGTGATTGAATTGTGATTGTTAGCAGACATACAAGACGATTTGAGTTTAGTTGTATGCTGTACAGGTTCATAATCCAGTTTATTTTATATCGCCAGTAAGATTTACACCTATTGCCAGGTCTTATAGTCTCTTCTACACCCCTGAAACACAAAAGAGACAGTTTTTAGTGAGACGCTGGTTTGCTTTGGAAGGTATATCTTGAAATGTTCTACCCTCTAGGTTTTGGTAAGACACGACTAAGAGGCCTCTAAGATTCTATTCTGCAATGCAAGTGCAAGTTACGAGGCCTTTACAACACAATCTTATCTTGTATAGTGCAATGCACCCTATGTATAAGTATGTTCACCGATACAGGAGAGAAATGGAGTTTGGGGGAAAATGTTTTTTAATTTTTTAAATTTCAAATGAATTTTTATGAAAGATAGAAAAGACCCTTCTAGTGGAGAAAGAGCTACATTTTGAATGTTTAATATATACATAAATAGGATCCACCCATTTGGAATATTTGTATTAGACACAACGCTGGGGCTGGATTTTAGAGTTTCATTAATACTCTTTAATATTCTTTTTTATGTGCTTATTATCTAGCAACTCGTGCAATATTCACGCTCCTTCAACCAACTGGTTAGTTAACCTGTATTTAATACCGGGTACGGTTTAGCAGCAAAGTCTTGGAAGTCAGCAGTCAATTACTGAATGATTTTTTAATGATTATTTTAGATTTCCCTTCTTTTAATTTTTGTTTAATTTAGCGTTTATACTTTTTATAATCCCTATCGAAGTTTGTTTTTTAAAGACAGGTTGCATTGGTGGAGATTTTCCGTTGAATCTGACAGTAGTCAGTCTGAATTGTGGATGAATACACATCATGACAGGGAGTGCATTGAATAAATTAGAATATATTAACCCAATTATACATTATAAGTAACCAAAGTGTCATTTTATAACAGCTTATTTTTTTATTCAAAAACAATCATCATTCTTTAGCACATCACAATAATATTCCAGCTGTTACAATTATCTAGATAGAGATTGTAAAGAATTTAACACTATTTCATTAATCATTTTCTGTGGGTTGTGACTCTTTTCCTGTGACACATCACATCTATCATTATTATTGAGAATGAATAGGAATTAACACAGTATATTATGGAAAAGAATAAAACATAATATATATTGGTTGTATTTGTATCGCCCAACATGTGTATGGCTTAAATATAAAAATGAATTTCGGAAAATAAATATGACACATTTTATTGTATACACTGAGTCAGAAACTATTTAATGAATATATTAGTGCTATCTTGTCAGTTTATCATATTCAAAATATGATGAGATAAAATCAGATTTGCATGTACAACCATGTAAAATATTTACTGAAAAATGATTGAATCTTCAACAATAATAATGGTTTTCACGCTATTTTGTTTTGTGTGTGCATGTGCAGTATAATACCTTGGTCAATTTCACTCGTATGAACCTATACATGGTATGTATTGATTCCTTAGGATATGCCCCTTATTAGTAGATATGTTTCAAGATTATATAAATATTATTTCTATCAGTTTTCAAAATGCATTGGACAACTCGATACATCTATCTGACTTTCCAAAAATTGTATGGGTATATAACAATTGTTTCTACTATAAAAAAAACTTAAAGTTTTGCTCATATACAGGGATATAGCTCTAGCTAGACCAGGCTATAATTTTGTGATTATTCTTACTAATGATATTCTTACTAATAATACTGAAGGCAGGAGTATTCCAACCCCACCAACCTCCCACTTAAATACCCCTGCCGTCATTGTGTGTCCATGTTAATAACTTAAAGCTTATATTTAAAGTTTCTTAACATGCAAAAACAGGTAGAAATAACAGCTCTATAATCATACATGTATGTATAACTCTGGTCGAACTTACCTTATAAAAAGAGCTATATTATTCTGACAATGTGAGATATGATTTTAAGCTTAAATTCGTTCAAGCATCTGTTAATTCCTACTTTTAGATACAAAATCAATGAATCTGTCTTTCTCAAATGTTCAACTGTAAAGACCAGTAGAGGGTATTGAATTCAGTTGCCCCTAGCAACGGCGCTTTTTAAAGCATGTGGGAGACTTGAAACATACAGGAACATTTGGAGAAAATGTGGGCCTAAATTAAACAAAAAGATTTATTCTAATCGGAGCATTCTGAGTGGAGCTTTGAGGGGAAATTAGAACCATTCCCTATGGCAGTCAGAGTCAAAAGTTTGAGAATGCTTATGCAGGGACACGCTCCACGCTGGAAAGAGGCCCATGCCAAGGCCATCTGTGTCGTCCTCCCTTCCTGAAAGACGCCCGCAATTTAACTCCACCCTGACGTTGATTTTCCAATAATTACATAGAATAATGCTCAGTTGGATGGATATCGTATAGGGTTAGCTCAGATCTAAAGGTAGGGGGCAGGGAGGGGGATTAGCTATTGGATTAAGCATGCTTTCTAGCATATTTCCAGGCATGTTTCTGTTTCTAGACATGTTTTTGCTTGCTATTTTATATGAAAAGGTACTTGTAACCAAGGGGGTTACAGGACCTGAATGAGGGTATATAAGACGAGAGCAAAAATCATTGTGAATTACTTGTTAAATGTTATGCGCTGATTATAGTTTAATATTAAAGGTTTACACAGGCAGACAGCACTCTGAGGGACACAGTAACATATAGGAGCAATCCTACGACCTTTCAATGTTTAAATAGATTATTTTAAATGTGAACAAGGAAGGAATGTCGCACAGATGTGTTTAAGTTAGTTAGACATTTGCAATAATCTTAATATGGGTAGAGAAGCTATAGGATCAACCTGAAGTCGGGCATAATCCATTTTATAAGGATAAGTACATTTATAAGCTGACCACAGCTTCCCCCCTCCTCCAGCGTTACCTCCCCCCCCTAGCTCCCCCTACACATACACCCACGCACTCTCCCCAAGCTCGATTAGTATTTAAGATCAGGCCTGTTTCAGTTCTGAACTTGTTAACTCCATTTAAATATAAATACCACCTGTGCTCCTACCTCTATCCCACCCCACACTACAATATGAAAGTATAGATATGTAACACTTTCTTCCCCTGCTTTCATGGGTTAGAATACAGATTCCTACCCATCATTGATTGTACATAGGCTATTTGTAACAGCTGGGAATTTCACATATAGGTAGAATTTCTTTCCTCCCTAAAGGAGAAGATCTCTCCTTAGCTTATACAACAGGCCCCTAGTGTCTAGTTAAGTATTGGACTTATTGGAATTTTAAGTGCCAATCGTCAGACCATAGTCATTTATACATGTCTACAATTATGTCCCTGCTGGTGATTCATTACGCGGGCGGACAGTGCTCTAAGGGACACAGTAACATATAGGTGCTGATGGGTAGTGAGGCCGGGTCGTGGTGGGGTCAGGCCGCCCAGGCCCATCAAGCGCGCAGTGGTAAGGTGGGCGCGAAGAGGACGTTGCGGTAAGGGATTGGCGCGACTAGGTATAGGACCTCCCCTTAGTCAAATTTGGCTAAATGCAGATTTAATTCTGGAATTTTCTAATACTGTAAACGTATTTATTTTCGCGCAGATACATTTTCGCGCACTTAGTACTTTGACACCTTTTCGCGCGGATTTAAATTCGCGCAGCAAGGAAGTCTACCACCTTGTTTATGCAATAATTGTATCTTTCGCGCAGGATTTATTTTCACGCACAAAGATGGGTGCGCGAATATAGCGAAAATAAATACTGTGCAAACATTAATGTGTTTACAGTATACAGGAAAATAATAAGCAGCCCACTTACCAGTAGATTAGGACCGTCAGTACTGGAATAAACAGCAGCCACAATGGTATATTTACCAGCCCTAGGATAAGCATTGTGTCCTATATTGTTGTCTAATGCTGTCTGCTACTGTGTATATCTTATATCTAGTGCACATGTGTGTGTCTCTCTCTCTAATATGGGGCCAGACCCCACTGGAGTATGCCCACCAATTCTTTATTTACTGTCCTACTTCTCATCTGTCACTCATTCTCGCGGGTGAGTACCGTATATACCCGTGTATAAAACTTGAATGGAGGGAAAGATTACTACACAGACATTTATCAAGCACAGAAAACTATGGCGCTTCATGTAGGGGCTACGGACAGTAATTTAAAAATATCAGTATTGAAAGGTGCACGCATGCTTCCCTTTGAAAGTGCCCAGATGTCAACAACATGCCCAGTCGTACTGCCATGTACCATAGAACAAACTTTTAGTGGATCATGAATGATAATTTGAGTATAGAACTCAGTTGTTGTTGATCAATAGGGGACTTGCATGTGCCACTGCGCATGTCTAGTGCAGTGCATCCTGGGATGCATTCTGTTGAAATCTGACATATATTTGGGAAATTTTTATCGAAAATTGCAGGAATGTTTTCACCAATATCAGAGTTTGTATAAATGAGTTATGAAAACCAAATGCATGATGGGAAAGATGGGGGCATGTGTTGTGGAAACATGTATAACACATGGATATTGACAAAAGAGCATTGGTAAATAGTCGATGCTGAACATGGCATGTTTTTTGTAGAGATCACACTGTACCATTAGTCCCATAATTCCATGCGAATCAGGATTCAAAATGGCGGCTATGCAACTCCCCTATTGTGAACTCACAACAATTATGGTAGAGGTTTTTTTTCTTGAATTCGAGTTTAAAACATGAAAACCAAAGTAATAAATGAAGACAATAATTCCAGTTCCAGTTATATGTACTGGTTTTCAATTATTGTAATGTAAGCCGGGCCCCGAATATAAGCCCACCCTGAATATAAGGCAGGTCAATTCACCATTTGAAATTAATATAAGCCGGGGCGTGTATACGGGTATATACGGTAAACAGCTTTAAAGCTGTTTACTCACAGTTTGGTTGTGTTCTGACGGGAACTTTTACTTCTAATAAAATAGTAAATATTTGTTACACTTTTTTTCCATTTTATTCCATTTAACTGGTTTTTAACAGTATACAACAGTTCGATTGGAGATGTTAATCTCGATGTTAGAACAAAAGGATTCAACATTTAGGGTATTGTAAAATCAATGTTTATTCATTATTTCCATAAGTTAATGACAAGCTGGACGACCTACATGTAGAAGTGACAGTCGTTTCATGGAAATCATTTTAAACAGGATAACAACTTATATACATAACAAACAGTAAAATGAAATACATTAACTTAACTGTAAATCCCCCAAAATCATGAAAAATTGTTCCAGATCTCTCTAATGGATGCAAAAATCGGGTTGGTATATAATAAATCCCTTTTTAAATGGTCGTTGACTATATCTGAGCCATACTATATGTCTAGGGATAATATCATATCCAGCCGTATTATGCCCAGCCACTATGTCGAGCCTCATGTCATGTCAATGATATGTGATATCTGATGTGTTTCAGGAAAATGAGTCATAAGTCGCAAAATTGATACTTTTCAAAGTGTTTTATCACATGAGCATATTATTGGAATGTTCTAATTTTTGGCGAGTTTATTACGTATGACTATGTCAATCGATGTACCAAATATCAGGACAATCTATGTAATATATCCTTTCGTTTTAAAGGTCCTGATATGGAGTATATTTAGTTACTTTACTATTTATTGACCCCAAGAAATATTGGAAACTGCAAGGGTTCATGTGGATAAATCATTTTGAGAAATATCAATTTTAGATATGGGTCAGATATTCAGAAAACGTACAATTCGCCAACACCAATCTTTTAAATAACCCACATTTAAGACAAAAATTGGCTTCAAAATGCAGTTCAACATAGCAGAAATGATACTTTCATTTAATGCAATGAGAACTTTCTCTACAAGGGTTCATGGTGATAAATCATTTTGAGAAATATCAATTTTGCAACTCATGACGCATTTTTCTGAAGCACATCAAATATTATGGATCTGGTGCTTATATTCTGAGTGAATATCAATCATTTTCAGAAAGAAAGTTTCCAACTTTTCTAACTTCCAGTTATTAGAGATTAGTTGACTCTGATGCTACTGTGTCTGCTGCTTCTGCTATTTGTGATGTGTTTCAGGGAAATGAGCCACAAGTCCCAAAAACGATATTTTTTAAAGTGATCATTTTACGATATCACTTTATTGGAATGTTTCCATCTTTGGAGAATTTATCACTTATAGTCATATCAATCGATGTATCAAATATCAGGACAATCTATGTATTATGTCTTTTCGTTTTAAAGGTCCTCATATGGACTATAGTTGGTTACTTTACTGTTTAGTGGTCCCCAGAAATATTGGAAACTTGTATTTCAAAACAAAAATATCAACTTAAAATATAGAAATACGTATTAGATTATTAGACTGTTTACTCTCATTGGAATCGGCTTCATCTCATCTTTTCAAATATAATGATACCTCAAAATCCGTTTTTTGTGACTTATGACTCATTTTCCTGGAACACATCACATTTTTCTAACTTTCAATTGTTAGAGGTTTGTTGACTCTGCTGCTGCTGTTGTTTCTGCTTCTGCTGCTGGTTCTGCCGCTGGTTCTGCTGCAGGTTTTTCCTTGCACATGAAGGCCCCAACCACACCCAACATTCCACCATTCCTGATGAACTCTAGATCAGCGCCCGCCTGAAATAATAATTTATTAAGATATCAATAATCATCATAGATTATGACCGGTGTCATAACTTACACACGTCCACAACGGATTGAATGAATGTATGGGTCAGATTTTCAGAAAATGTACAATTGGCAGCTTTACACATTTAGTAAATTCTGCTAAATTACGCTGCAATTTGGTCAATACTAGGTAAATTCGAGTATATTCAGCATTGCATTGATTCTAGCAATCAGTTTGGTTAGGTTGAATCGTATTTTGAACTTTATTTTCGTCTGAAAATTGGGCTATTTGAGAGGATTGGTGCAGGTGAATTGTACACTTTCTGAAAATCTGACCCGTATGTCTGTCCCATCCCCCCTACTTTCCCCTCTTCCCATATCATCTCATCATCATACCTGCCCCCCCCCCCTACATCATCCCTCCCCCTAAGATAATTTTGTAATAGATCTGTGAATACTGACCTCACAATTTTTTTAATTTTTTTTGGACAAATTTCATTCAGGTTAAAAGACAGTTACAATCTCACAAAAATATTATTATTATTGTGATTTTCGTCATGCCCTGACTTAGTTAATCAATTCTTAAATAGAAAAGTCTATTCATATTCAGGTAGATTAAATTTAATTTTTAACCTTACACAAACTTAGAGAAATGTTTAAAGAAAAGTTTTAAATGAATGATGAGAATGATGAATACAACTATTTATTACAATGTAAAGGGTGTGGAGGAAGACCGGGTCTGATCCGAGCCACATTAAGTATGGCCAATGCCAGCATAACAACCTGAATAAAATTTGTCAAAAAAAAATAATCATCATAGAGAAGTGTATCTAAAGACATGTAAGAGGTGATCCTCTAAATAGTGAATAATGCGGTAGTCTTCACAAATACAGTGGAGTATGAATTCTATGGTAAAATGATTTTATTGTCAGAAAAATGAACGTTTGAGAAAGTGTTGCTTGTGTAATCCTTGATGTATGGCAACATAAGTACCCCCTGTCTAAACTCAGTAATAAATATTTTGTACCAAAAAATAGAAAAAAAAAAAGAAGAAAAATAATCATCATAGAGTTGTTAAAAAAGTGATAACTATGGAAGTTATTCGAAGAACAAGATCTGTTTTGAACTCAAGCTAACATGTTTGTTAATCTTTAACTAATCAAATTTGATTTTGATGATGAAATATCAATGAAAATATGGAACTCTTTCGCCTAAAGTTGACAAGTTGTTGTCAGGTTATCGTGTAATGTATTGAGACAGGAACTACTTCCACCGCTAAACAAAATGCTGGTCATTACGCGGGTCAGATTTTCAGAAAATGTACACTTCGCCTTCACCAATCTTCTCAAATAATCCAGATCTAAGACAAAGATAAGGTTCAAAATACAGTTTAACATAGCAGAACAGATATGTTAAACCCACACAAAACCAAATACACTCAGATATACTAAGTATTCATCTTTTTTCAGCAGAATTTGATAAATGTATAGAGCTGCCAATTGTACATTTTTTGAAAATCTGACCCACGCATAATTTCGATCATCTACACCTGGTCAGAGCTTACTCACACAAATATTCCATTTATACCATCGGTAAGCTGAGAAAACGAGCATTTTAACCATCTCTCAAACAACCCATATTTAAGCACAAAATCAGGCTCAAAATTCAGTTTGACATAACCAACCAGATTGCAATGTCAACAGATGGCAATGTCAAATATCCTCAGATATACTAAATATTGACCATTTTACAGTCTAATTTAGCAGAATTTACTAAATGTGTAGAGCTGCCAATTGTACATTTTCTGATGATCTGACCCATTATGGGAACAGTATTGGGTCAGATTTTAAGAAAATCTAGAATTCACCTTCACCAATCCCCTCAAATAACCCAAATTTCAGACAAAAATAAAGTTTAGAAAAACAGTCCAACCTAACCAAACAGATTGCTAGAATCAATGCCATGCCAAATATTCTCGAATTTACCTAGTATTGACCAAATTGCAGCCTAATTTAGCAGAAATTACTAAATGTGTACAGCTGCCAATTTTCTGAAAATCTGACGCACATGAGGCAAAGCAGGTGTTTCTGGTTGCAAGACCCAGTGATGTCTGTTGGTCAGATCCTGGATCATGCTTCTTAGTGTGTGTGAAGATGCAGACAGCTCTGGTTTGGATGCATTCTATTTTATTGTACATTTTCTGAAAATCTGACCCTATTACTTACTGTGGGACTAAAGCTGTCTTGCAATGATTTTCTTAGAAGTATGAGATCGCGACCGATTTCGGAGTCAAACAAGTTTCCACAGAAATAGGCTGTCTTCACGTTGGCCTGTTCACAGAGTAAGACGGCCAATTGCATGTGCAGTGCGGCTACAGTGTGGTACACGCTGTGCACCAAATCCTCCTTCTTCACAGCAGCTAAAATACAGAAAAATTGTTGAATTGTTGAATTGTGAAAATCTTTAAATCAGGGAGCTTTATACAGTGGGATTGGTCTCGGGGATGTGTCAAATAATTTTTTGTTTTTAATCAGGTTTTTCTTTCACGATATTTTTTAAAAAGTGGTACGTTTGAATCTTGGAAATAATTTAGCACTGTGCACCAAATCCTCATTCTTCACAGCAGCTAAAACACAGAAGAATTGTGATGAGTTTCAGGAAAATGACTCACAAAATCGACTTTGAGATACCATTATGTTTGAAAAGATGAGATGAAGCCGATTCCAATGATAGTAAATAGTCTAATAATCTAAAAAGTATTTCTAGATTTTAAGTTTGATATTTTTGTTTTTTAAAAAAAAAGTTTCCAATATTTCTGGGGTCAATAAACAGTAAAGTAACTAATTGTAGTCCATATGAGGTCCTTTAAAATGAGAGAATCTAGTACATACATTGCCTTACAATTTAATACATCAATCTATCTAACTATAAAGGGTCAACTCCCCCAAAATCAGAACGTTCCAATAATGTGGTCTTGTGAAAAACACACTTTGAAAAATATCAATTTTGCGACTTATGACACATTTTCCTGAAACACAACTCAATTGTTTGTGAATATCTTCAACGCAGGGAGCTATATACAATGGGATTGGTCCAGGGGATGGTGTGGGTCCACAATTTGTTTTTATTCAGGTTTTTCTCTCAAGATATTTAAAAAAGTGGTACGTTTCAATTATGGAAATAATTTAGCTTTTAAATAAAGTTTTATAATGAAACATGATGATGAATATACAGAATTGGAAATGGATTAACCAGGTTAAAGGTAACATTAAAAACCTCTGTCCTGGCCGGTAACTGCTAGCCACTCAAGTGAATTAATTTTTGTGTCATTGTATTACGCTGCCCTGTCCTGTGTCAAGGGAAATGTTTTGTGTGTATATTTGTTTTTGTCGTTATATAAAAAGTGTAAAAAAATGCAGAAAATACCAAAAGAACTATGAAACGGTTTAATCATGTTGTTAGAGGTGTATATATGCCAAGATGACAGGATAGAAGCTGAAAAAAACCTTTTAGAAAAAAATATAAATATATAAATATGGTAACAAATTTACCTGGATCTTGGTCTGGGAGTTTGCCACAAGGGAAGGCCATCATATCAATATCCAGGGCGTTGTACATATTTTCTTCCTCCCCTTCTTCTGCTTTCTTTGTTATGTCTGATGTGAAGGTATCTGTTGTTCTCCCATCACCTTTACTAGCCATGTCCATCAGTTCATTCCAGTTCTACAATAAATCAAATGTTGTTATCTAATTGTTGTTTAAAGGAAACGCACTCTGATGTGGTATTGTCCACACGTAAATTAGGTAGGCCCTTAAGGAAGAGTTCTATGTATTCACAGGTATATGCGTCTAAGCACGTAAAGGGCCATTATCTTTATAACCATTGTGGTACCAACTGCCATGTCTGGATAGACTCAAATAGAAAGAGACAGGCTGAGTCCCACCTCAGACCATTCCACAACTGCAGTCCAGACGTTTCAATCGATTTTTGGCCAGAGTAACTACAAAGTCTTGGAAAATATATATATCTTACAACCCAGTCAGTCACAAATACTATCAATGTTTATTAGAATTTTTGGTTGCAAATTAAAACAAATACAATTTTGGACTTACATTTGTTCCGCCGAGCCATGAAGCAAGTCCATAGAATGTGCGACCACCGGCGAAAGGACCTTCATACATTTTATATGTTCCATCGTTTTCAATCTGCAAAAAATAGTTTAAAATTAGTTCTATTCCACTCATATACATGTTGTTGTTGGCACTTTTAGTGTCATATGTGTTTTGTCAAGTCGGAGAGTCTTACTCCGTAATAAAGGAGTGAGTGAGTGAGTGAGATTGGTTGCTTCACGCCCTTACCAACACATATAAAGGTTCTATCAAGGGCGGGAGAGCTGAGAGGGAGGCACTTTATGATCATACCCAGGAAATAGAGATAGAGAAAAAGAGAGAGAGAGAGGGAGAGAGAGGGAGAGAGACAGAGACAGAGACACGAGTTGATGATCATACCCAGGAAATAGAGATAGAGAAGAAGGGAGAGAGACAGAAAGGCTGCTTATGGTCTTACCAAGGACCCCCCCTTAAAAAAGGAGGAGTTCACGCCCGTCCGAACATAGTATAGGTAACATGACAATAGGAGAACAATCTACCATTAGGTCAACGCCTTAATGGTGGCCACTATCTGGGTCAGATCGTCAGAAAATGTACGATCGGTATCACAGCATATTTAGAAAATTCTGCTAAATTAGGCTTACAAATTCCGGGTATATCTGAGTATATTTGGTTTTGGGTTGATTCAAACAATCTGTTTAGTTATGTTGAACTGTATTTTGAACCGCATTATGAATTAAATTTGGGCTATCTGAGATGATTGGTGAATTAAGACAAATTGTACACTTCTGAAGATTTCACCAATTTAATAGTATATTTTCAAGTAAGGCTGAAATGATTATGATGAATACCGTATATATCTGAGTATATGGTATTATATTATATTGTATTATATTGGTTTTATTATGTGTACTCTGGCCTCTCTCCACCATCATCATATCCTATTATATTGTGATAAGATAAGGTAGCGTGCTGCTCTGCTCATAACAATGCTCATATTTTTCTTTTTTCATTTCGAGATTTCGTCATAAGTCGCAAAAATGGAAATTTTTAAAGTGATATATTCACAAGATCTCTTTCTAGGAATGTACTCATTTTAGCGTATTTTAATGCCCTTAGTCATATGATTGTATGTACCAAATCTCAAGACCGTGTATTAAACCGTGTTTTTTATAGGTCATCTTTTAGAGTATTTTTATCTACTTTACCAGTAAATTTCCAACCGCAAATATTGCAAATTTTTAAACCAAAATAGAAATATCAGACTTAAGATATAAAAATATTCATTAGATGCCCTTAATGTTTACTATCATTGGAATCGGCTTCATCCCATCATTTCAGTAGATAAAATTTCAAAATTCGTTTCGTGCGACTTGAGACTCATTTTCCTGAAACATATCACACATGAATACAACCTTTGAATTAAGTCAAGGAAGGCGTGGTCAACTTGAGACTGAATGCCATTGAACACATGTCAAAATTCTTTAAAAAACCCAACATATCTGATGTGTTAAAGGAAAATAAGTCACAAGTCGCAAAAAAATGATTATGAGATATCATCATATTTGGAACGATGAGATCTAATCGATTCCAACGATAGTAAACAGTAGGCCATCATATAAATATTTCTATATACCGGTATTGTGTTTGATATTTTTCTTTTGCGCTTGCGCTTTTCTGAAACATGGCTCTTATTTGTACAACATATTTAGGTACAAATGAAGAATATATTGAATTGAATTGAATAAGCGAGTTGCATGTTTCACTGCGCATGTCTACTGCAGTGCATCCTGGGATAGATTCTGATGAAATCTGACACACACTAAGTGGCAACATTTTTATCTAAAATTGCAAGAATGTTTACACCAATATCTTAGCTTTAATAAATGATTTATGTTAACCAAATTCATGATGGGAAAGGTGGCGACTTGTATTCTGGAAACATGTATAACACATAGATATTGACAAAAGAGCTTTCATGAATATTACACGCTGAACATTGCATGTTCTCTAAAGATTTTAGACTGTACAGTTAGTCCAACAATTCCATGCGAATCAAGATTCGAAATGGCAGCTATGCAACTCCGCTATTGAATTTCTATACAAGTGCCCTATTACCTTCATAGCTCCTGATCCTGAACCACACATGAAGAGAAGACAGGGTAGGAATGGGTTGTCCCCCTTCACCACCTCCTCCTGCTCCTTCCCTGTTCCCATCTCTATCTTATACTCGTCCATCTTGGACACGTACTCCTCCATCAGGGCCTTGTTGGCCGCCTCCTGGGCTTTGACCTTGGCCGAGGGTTCATGACACATCTCTTCCTTGGAGTAGATCTTGGTCAAAGCCAAGAACGCGGCCACAAAACAGTCAAATTCAATTTGCACCGTCAGCCTTAAAAGAACGAAAATACATAATACAGTCTATACTAAGTCAAACTTTCAGAGAGGTTAAGAAAGCCATGTTGAATAACTCTAACCCAACCCTAATGTTGTACCTTGCTTTCAGTTTAAATTCTGTCAGCACTTTACTGTTGTTATATTATGTTTTAAAAGTCATACAACATGGTTTAAGTAATTATATATTTAATTATATTACTTCCCATCTGTTCACTTGTGTTTGCCTTATGTAAAGTCTGTTAGTATAGTTCACTTTTTTACTACCAGGTGGCGACTGGGAGACCTGGATGTTATCCAGAAGTCGAGCTCACCCATTTGTCTATTCTCCTAATGTATACTTATGTAAAACCCTAGACAAATAAAGTATTTTTCAATTCAATTCAATTCAAATGTCTAAAGTTAATTGTAATGTTTTTTTTAAAATTGAAATGAAACGAAATTGCCAGAGCAGCCTTGTTGATTTGATAACTGTACTGATACTTATATGGGTCAGATTTTCAGAATATGTACAATTGGCAGCTGTACACATTTAGTAAATTCTGCTAAATTAGGCTGCCATTTGGTCAATACTAGGTAAATTCATGTATATTTGGCATTCCATTGATTCTAGCAATCTGTTTGGTTAGGTTGAACTGTATTTTGAACTTTATTTTCGTCTGAAATTTAAGTTATTTGAGAAGATTGGCGAAGTTGAATTGTACATTTTCTGAAAATCTAACCCATATATTTCAATCTCTGCGATGGGTTGGTGAGAAAAAACAAAACAAAAATATTGATGTTTTGTTATGACCCTTCTCAATGGGTCTAACGATAAGGATTGTTTGAATAAAAAACAAATGTCAGTAATAAGAAACTGGCTAGTGCTGTCAACTGAATTATTAAATATTAAATATTAAAATCTATTAAGCCTAAAAATACTTGTACTGTAAATTGAATATGTAATGCAATTTTTGTATTCTTTTGATTTGAGTCTGTGATAATATCAGTGTACCACCGAAACCAATAAAAAAATACTAATAAAAAAAGGTGATTTTGAGAGTTGTTTGGATGGGTAATTACCAGTAAAGTAACTAAATTACATAGATTCATATGTCTGAGATACAAATAAAACATGTTTTGAATTGAATTTAAAATGAATAAGAATGTACTGACTTTGCATTCATGCCTGCCTCTAGTCGTTTCTTGAAGAAGGATCCTCCTACACCTGAGCAGTTCGCCAACACCACACCATCACTATTCCTCTGAAATTAGAATTTAATTGATTTCACCACATATTTTATTGGTATCTAAGGGTGTTATACAAAATTTGTGATGTGTTTCAGGAAAATGAGTCATAAGTCGCAAAATTGATATTTTTGAAAGTGTTTTTTTCACAAGATCACATCATTGGAATGTTCTGATTCTATAGGAGTCTATCACTTATAGCTATATCAGTTAATGTACCAGATTCCAGGACAATCTATATAATATATCCTTTAGTTTTACACGTCCTCATATGGACTACATTTAGTTACTTTATTGTTTATTGACCCCAGAAATATTGGAACTTTTTTTTCAAAAACGAAAATATCAAACTTAAAATCTAGAAATACTTATGAGATTATTAGACTGTTTACTACCATTGGAATCAGCTTGATCCCATCTTTTCAGATATAATGGTATCTCAAAATCTATTTTTGTGCGACTTATGACTTTTCCTGAAACACATCACAAATATTAGGAGCCATACATGTGAATATGAATCCAGGTCTTGCTTTATGTTCCTTAACTACAGGGAGTGGGACAGAATTAAAAGTAATTGTAGGTTAGGTTTTTTTTGTTTTTTTTTAAAGAATTTCATTTTCACATTTACAGAAAAATCGCAGATGAACACTTCGCCTAAAAGCAATTTAAGGCGATTTTCAAGGCAATCGGCCCTTATCTATTTTGACATAATATACTATATAATACGAAAATGATATGCATATTCAAAAACAAATTCAGGCGACTGAGTGCCAAGATCTCAAATTAAATCATACATGTTTTTGTCTAGAATTAAATCATAATTATTCACATATTATTATGAAAGATTGAAAAAGGAAAAATAATTGTAGATGAGAAAAAATGTTTTGTTTTATAAAGTCTGGGAAAACCAATTTCTGGCTATTATACTGCTATGGTTTATGGTTTATTCCTATAAACATTTGTCACAAGTGAGTATCAGTGTAAACTGGTAGAGTAGGATAATATAATTATTCACTTTCTCAACTAGCTACATAAACATTAAGATCAAGAGCTGCATATATGGGTGAGATTTTCAGAAAATGTTCAATTCGCCTTCACCAATCCTCACAAATAACCCACATCTAAGACAAAAATAAGCTTTAAAATGCAGTTTAACATAACAGAACTGATACTTTAAATCAATGTGATACCAAATATACTCAGATATACCCGGTGTTCTTCATTTTCCAGTCTAATTTAGGAGAATGTCTAAATGTGTAGAGCTGCCAATTGTACATTTTCTGAAAATCTGACCCATATGCGACAAGGTATTCACAAAACACAAGTGGATTTTGGTTAATGTCTTTTTTCGCAAGTTCTTCAGAATTCACAAAAAAGAAGGTAAAGTGAGACAATTTACAGTGGATAGAAACGAGTGAACAAGACAAAATATGGGTGAGCTTTTCAGATAATGTACAATTGGCAGCTGTACACATTTAGTAAATTCTGCTAAATTAGGCTGCAATGTGATCAATACTAGGTAAATTCGAGTATATTTGGTATTACATTGATTCTAGCAATCTGTTTGGTAGGGTTATAAGTTCAAAATGCAGTTGCATTTTGAAACTTTTTTTGTCTGAAATTTGGGTCATTTGAGAGGATTGGCGAAGGTGAATTGTACATTTTTTGAAAACTTGACCCAAGTATGACAAGGCGTTATACAGAGTAACTATAATTATCAATCTAACCAAGGCATACAGTGATGAACTTTGTAAATGACTTCCGTTCCATGAGGATATACATACCAATTATATTACAGGTTTAAGGGTGAATACGACCAATTGGTGCCAAATCTTATATTACTGTGAACATGTCTTTAAAATGCACTTATATGATAAAGAAGGTCTAAAGGCGCAATTCCACTGGATCAATCTTCTCGTCCGCTCATGGCCCACTCTTTTTCTTTCCCCGAGCACTTAACAAGTGAAGTTAGAGCGAAACCAGAGAGGTCTAATAGAATTGGTTACTGCTCTTTCTATATGCTCTTAAAAACTGCTACATGCACTTCTTTAGAAGCGCACAGGACATTCCACTTAAAGAGATTAACCACTGTCAAAAATATTCCTGTTTTTAACTCATCTGGATGCAGATTCAGTTGAATAACTTTTTAAAAAAGTCGGTGACCCCCATTTTTTATTGCATGAGAGGGTAAAGGAATATGTTAGCTATGCCTATAGAGATTTTTAGGGAAAAGTTATTTTCAATTATTTTTTTATACTGAAAAAACGAAAAAAATTGTCCTTTTCTCATAGACTTCTATAGTGAACAACCCTAAATTTCAGGGCTCCCTGAAATGAAAACTAACCCGGTGACATATTGTTTTTATTGGCTTTTTTAATTAACATAACCTTGTTCTTTCATGAGGCAAAGTTTAAACAAAATGTTATTTTCAGTTTTTTTCCCAGTTGAACTGTGGTTTATCTCTTTAAACTACATGACGCTGCCTGTTAAAGTAGTGGTACAATAGCGCAGTGAGAGCAAACCAATGGATTTACTATTGGATTCATAAAAAAACAAGTGAACCAGTAGAATCGCTCTGCACTTGTACTGGCTAAAAATAAAAGCGGACAAAGAGCGAATGAAAAGCACACTATGAATAAGCGAAGCAAGTGCGAGCCATGAGCACATATATACAAGCGATCCAGTGGAATAACACCTTAATGCCCTTACTTACTGTAAAGTCAGTGTTCTCATTAAGATATTTCACAACGCCCTCTACATCTCCTCTGGGGAACTTAGCATAATGTAAAATCCCTCTTGTAGGATCTTCCTGGAATGGAGACACAAAAACAAACGTTGTTTGATCAGGGTTATACATATTGATTTTAGTTGATGAAATGCAATTTAATACTTTGAGCAGAATGTTATACACACTCACATATTTATCCATTCTAGGTATGTAATTACAACATTATATTATTACAACATGATCAAGATATTTAACTTAATTTAATATGTGTTATAGGAAAATGAGTTGCACAAAATAGATTTTGAGATATTGTCATTTCACAGTGGACAATTACTAGTGAAGTAGTTAAATAATATATTCTATATGATAATAATTGCAGTCTGGATATATGACATTGTAAAGAAAGCTAGGTTGGCAACAAGTGTCAAAACTAACCAGTTCTTTAATAGGAACTCCATCTTTGTAATCCTTGTTGGACCGGTACAAGAGCTTGGCAACCGATGTACCTTTAAATAGACAGAAACCGCAATGTCAGCACTTTAGCTCAGAAAGTAATGTCACCACTGTAAAAACCAAATGTAACGAATATAATGTAGTATATTATGATTCCTGCTAAATACAGTTAAACCTCTCTATATTTTTTTGTTTTGCGACATCGTTTTATTCCTTACACATAGACAAGATTAAGCATCTTTACATCTAGGATAAAGGCAATTTAAAGCATCATACGTTTTATATGAACCGATATACTGTGAAGAAGGTTAACCGTAACACAGGGGGCCTCAACCCTTCAGCTTTTAGGCCACGTTTGGGGGTTTTATCCTTTAATTCCATAGGTTTCCTCTTGTGTTTCAACTTTTTAATTTTTCTATACACTCAGAGATATCGTCTAGCAGACGCCTTCACATTTTTCTATCGTCCCTCCTTTTTTCACTGCCACCTATATTAATTTTCACCAGAGTAGCTCTCGTTCCCAACTAATACATGATCGACAGCAGGCTCATATCGCCATTTTTTTATAATTTCTGCCTATGAATGTAGGCTTTAATTTGGAGGAAAATCCAGTTTACTACCTTAGTTTGAGCATTTGTTTCCTCTGTGCCAAATAAAATCTCTCTAACCGAGGGGTTGAACCTCTCTATTGAGACAACCCTTGGGACTGAGGGATTTGTGGTCTCCTTGAATCTACCAAATACCAAATATATTCAGTTAAATCTAGTACTGACCAGTTTTTCGCTTAAGGCCAAAAAAAATAGGTGTGTTTCCGATTTAGCCCCCCCCCCCTCCCTAGAAATACCTTACCCTACCTTTTTTAGCATACCTGATTTTTTTCCCCATCACATCTTACTTTTTTTGGATTTTTTGACAAAAAAAGCTTATAAAAGCAGGAAAACTGTCAAAAAGCACATTTCCCATGTTCAAAACAACTATTGTTATGAAAAAGACATTTTTTTCAGTTCCTGGGAGGTGGTTTCCAAACAAAAAAAATTAACAAAAAAAAAAGTTACCACCCCGCCCCCTACCTAGTTTTCAGCCAGATAAATCGGAAACACACTTAATTTTTTTTGGCCTAATTTAGCAGAATTTAATTATTGTGAAAATTTGAAGAGGAATCTTGTCGCTGACATTCAGCGTTCTTCTAGCTCATCTACAATTATATCTATGGGACGATACATTGATAGTCGTTCATCTTATAAAACAGTGAAAGCCATTATAGATACTAATTATCAACAGATAACAGAGGTGATACAATTCGTTATATTTAGGCATACACAGGAAAACCAGGTCTAGTCTCTAGACCTGAGGTGTACTATCTGTATTTCTTTTTCAGAAATTTTCTTTGAATTTTTGATCCACTGTAATGTGCTAGTCATGAAATAAAAGAATTTTATTATTATTATATTGTTCAGAAACAGAATGATGAAAGAAATAATGAGATATGAGGAGATTTAACAAACTATATTGTATATATTCTCATAAGAGGTGGGAGTGTAAGCGAGAGCGAGCCGAGTTCAACAATTCTTTTTGTAAGTTATATTTTTTTATCTTAGTTTTGAATATTTTAGCATCTTCTATATTACGAATTTTAATGGGCAAGTTCTTCCAATCTGACGATCTGACCCATATAGATAATAGGTACATTCGATTCTCCAGACATACATATGGGAGCTATGTAAATAGAAACATGGCTGTCAATCAGTGCTGTCAATCATGGCTGTCAATCTTTGGCTTTTTCCATGCTTTACTGACATGAAAGTACTCATACTCACTAATGCACATGTTCGAGCATGTCATATGGGTCAGATTTTCAGAAAATGTACAATTCACCTTCACCAATCCTCTCAAATAACACACAAGACATAAATGAGCTTCAAAATGCAGTTTAACATAACAGAAGGGTTGACGTGTATGTCAGCCGACTGCGCTACCACAACTGAGCTATTGCGCTGCTCAGTAGAACGTTCCACCTGGCTCACCTGGCTACACTTGTTGTGTTACCATGGTTCAATAGGTGTCAATTGGCAACCTGGGGTTGTTGCAAGGCAACAATCTCTAGGTTAGCCCAAAATAGCCTCAAACAGATTATATATCTCTGATTAATGTGTATTTTGGGGTGGAAGTTAAGTAATTATGTTAATGTTTATTTACATAATGTACATAATTAACTTCTAGAGTATGCCACAGGGTATTGTGACTTTTGAGGGTTCTCTAGATTAATTCCTAGCCAGTTGCTTGTGGTTTCGACCCCCAGGGGTCTCATCAGGCGCTAGCTTGGTCACTTTGGTTATTATTTAGACAATAACTCTGGACCCAAGATTTTTGGTGTCCCTCAGATGGGACTAATTTTCCACATGTTAAAACGGTTTGTGGGGCTGATACTATTAAAAGGTGGCTTTTCATCCAAAGAAGTTTATAGTTAATATGGGTGAGTGGTTTGATTGTACGTCAAAACCAGCCCACACCTACCTCATGGTAGGTTCCAGTTGGTTCCCCCCAGTGCGAACTGTTGGGTGCTGGTGTGGGGTTTGGTGGAATGGGTGGTAGGACCTGTGTCCGGGATGCCTTATATGGGCATCCGTAGCCTGATAGAACCGATCTCAATGCTGATAAGAACATTAGTTTAAACGTGTATGTGATTGAGATTGTTCTACCGGATATATTTAATCCAAAATATTTAGTCCGCTTGGAATAAGTGACTTTAGTCTGGCTATCCATCTTCTTTCCTCCTTATCTCTCTCATTTCTGGCCTCCTGGGAGTCAGAGTGTTGCCGAATGAGACTGAGAACTGAGATGGATATGCTCTCCCATTTTTGTGAGACATCAGGGTGTGATGAGTGCATGTGCCTCGCCACTGTGGTGTCATTGTTTTTTCTGATGTCTTCATGGTGTTTGCCAAATCTTGTCACAATAGTGTTCTTGGTTTGGCCTACGTATTGGATGTTGCATAGTGTGCAAGTTATGAGATAGATCAGATTTGAACTCTGACAGTTGACAAGTCTATGACAGGATACCTGTCGGTTGGTTTCTCTGCACAAGATGTATCCGCTAGTGTTGATTCGGGGGCAATACCTACAGCCGTTAGGTCTGTTGCAGCCATGCGTATCTATTCGGTGTGGGCGGTCCACCTGGGGAATGGTGGATGCGCGTACTAGGGTGTCTTTTAGACTTTTGTTCTTGCGGAATCCGAACGTGAGTTCGGCGTTCTGTAAGAACCTAGTGTTTTTAGTTTTTTCCACGTAATGCCAATTCTTCTTGATTACTGATCTTAGATCCGGTAGAACAATCTCAATCACATACACGTTTAAACTATTTAACATAACAGAACTGATACTTTAAATCAATGCCATACCAAATATACTCAGATATACCCCACATGTGACATTGTTTTAGCCGAATAGAACAGAAATGACTAAATATGTAGAGCTGCCAATTGTACATTTTCTGAAAAGTTGACCCATATATAGTTGACACCTTTGCAAACAAAACATGAGTGAGTGTGATATGTGCATAGCTGATAACAGGGACTTTCGGCAAGCAAACATATCTCAATTACATAACCGTACGCATATCTTTTTTCTGAGGTCGTATTTTCATGCATGAACAATATATTCGGAGATCAAACACTTTACTTGATATGTTACGTAACGCTTTTCCAGCAATGTTTAGCTGAACCGCTTTCTTTCTTTAACAAATGGGTCAGACTTTCAGAAAAAGTTCAATTCGCACCTGTACACATTTAGTAAATTATGCTAAATAAGGCTGAAATTTGGTCAATATTAGGTAAATTCATTGCATTGATCCTAGTAATCAGTTTGGTTAGGTTGAACTGAATTTTGAACTTTATTTTCCCTTGAAATGTGTGTTATTTGAGAGAATTGGTTAAGATGAAATGTACATTTTCTGGTGATTTCACCCATATGTGTGTTTAAGGATAAGTTTACCTTTACCTTTTCCATGATTGACCTAATTGTAATGTATTCCTGCCCATATTGCAGAGTTAATGTATCGGTTCCTACTCTCTCGTATTGATATATTGTACTGTATTAAGACGCTGGGTTTATCGAAATAATGTATTTTATTTCGAACTCTCTTCACTGACCGTGTGTTAAAGTCTATGTTGCACCAAAAAAGTATAATCTTAGTGACTATGTAAGTTCATGCTGTATTGCATGAGCAGATTTATTTACCCACAATCTCGCCTTTGGTTTATTTCTTATTAGATATTATATGTTTGCCTGAGTTGTACTACTCAAGTCCATCTCACATCGGTTCTTATAAAGTCCACCTGAGTTGTACTACTCAAGTCACTCTTAAATGCTCATGTGAGCCAACTATGTTACTCACCCACTAGTTATACTCACCTGGGTTTCCCTTGTTTTTATTCTGCTTTACTTATATCCTCTTACATTATATATTCTTAGCATATCTTCCAAATTTGGTAACTGTCGGAAGAAATGGTACCTTCGCTCTATCATACGGACATGTCATCCTTTTTGTCAATCACTTATACTCGCTCATATGTACTCCTCTGTACTCTATGAAAGTGGCAAATAAAAACAACTTATCTTATCTTATCTTTACTTATAGGTTAGACTTGCTGCACCTCCTTAATGCATGTTTAACACTTACCGATATCTATAGCGAATCCTCCAGATTTGGCCACTTCCTCTGCAGGTAAATAGACCACCACATCTGAGACTACTCCCGTCTGTGGCTTCATCTTACTCGGCCTGCTTGGCTGCAACAAACAAGTTGGATAGTTTTTTATTCAAATATATTTATACAGTAAATCTCATATTAAATGACAGTCAAGATTATGGTTGAATTCACCAGAAAATGTAAAATTCGCCTTCACCAATTTTCTCAAATAATAATTCAAATAATTCAACAAACCACCAGAAAAGTCTTTTTTGAGAAGTGTGGCTCCTATTTATACATTGCCTTAGGTATGAATAAAGACTATTCTGAATTGAATTGAATTAAATAGAATAATGATGGATTTTTTTAAAATTACATTTTTGCTGAAGAATACATTTCATTATTGATTAATAAACAAGCGTGGCAGTACACATGTAACATCCATTTAAAATATATTATATGCCTTGTAAAATGTAAATTATGGAAAATATAGTGGTTGTGTATATGTCTATCATTATTATTATTGGTCTCAGAGTCCGAAGCTGTCCGCTGGTGTAGTTCCTTCAGACTACACCAGGGGGCAGTGAAGGGCTCAGGTTCAGTCTGATTTCTCAATCCTGGAAGTGTTCTTACCATTTGCGATGTGTTCCAGGAAAATGAGTCATAAGTCGCAAAATTGATATTTTTCAAAGTGTTTTTATCACAAGATATCTTCATTGAAAGGTTCTGATCTTTAGTGAGTTTATAACTGATAGTCATATGAATCTGTGTAATACATTTGAGGAAATTGTATTAAATATATCTCTGCATTTTGAAGACCTTTGTATGGAGTATATTTAGTTAGTTTACTGGTAATTACTCATCTAGAAACATTGCAAATTTTTTGTTTTAAAAGTGGAAATATCAAACTTATAATACAGAAACACTTATTGGGTGTCCTAGTGTTTACTATCATTGGAATCACATTGATCTCCTTTTTTCAATTATGGTGATATCTAAAAATCCATATTTTGTGACTTATGACTCACTTTCGTAAAACGGATCATATTTTATGTTCTGTTTATCTATTATATCCTGTAATATGCCTTATGTGCATTTTATCCCTACTGAGCTTTTACTATATTGTTTATATCCAATATGTTGTCAACTTTTCTTATTTATATGAAAGATTATGCTGTATGTACTTCAAACGGTGCTGATGTGATTTATCACACCCATTTCATTACGTTTATCTTTCCCTTATACTGTATGTGTGGCTGGTCCACAAGGGCTGGTTGTGAAGTTGCATAATTAATTACGTTGCAGTAAGATTAAACTCTTGTTCCGTGTTTATTCAGCTAAGTAAAGTATCCGAACCAAGATCACTACAGAATCATGTTATACTTCACTGAACACGATTATGGGTGAGATCATCAGAAAATGTACAATTCGCCTTCACCAATCCTCTCAAATAACACACATTTGAAACAGAAATGATCTTCAAAATACAGTTTTATAGAACAGAATAGATATTCTAAAACAACATGATACAACATATACTGAGATATATATATACCTGGTATTTTTAATTTTTTAGCCTAATTTAGCATATTGTACTAAATATCAGCCTAATTGCAGAGCTGCCAATTGTACATTTTCTGGCCATCTGACCCATCTGACAAGTCCTCCAAGCCCAAAATTAGTTCCTATGGTTTGGCGCAGGATTCGTCTATAGGGAAGGGGGAAAGGGGAAGTGGTGGGAAAGGCCAGATGCTTTGGTCATTAAATTAGTGTCAATAAATGCCGCCTACCAGATATGGCCTGGCATGGAGGGGAGAGGATACAGCTAAGACAAGAGGAACTGTCCCCCCGATTGGGTCGAGGGAGGCGAGCAGAGTCCATAGCCCAGCTGCGTTGTTTTCATGAGGATGTTAACTGATTAACAGGGACTAATGGTATTCCTTCTTCCAAACATCAACATCAAAGAGAAAACACGCCGTTCTAAAATTATCCTGCCATAAACTATAACGTCTATAGATGATATAGCATAACGCTAAAGGACTGCCATTAATTTACCTCCAGACCTAACCTACATACCTGTCAGATCAATACAATTAGAATGAAGAATTAGATCAAGGAGACTCGGAAAGACCCAGATCGGCCGGATCTTCACAGAATGTACAATCGGCAGATCTAAAGACTTATTAAATCTGCCAAGTTCGACTGAGAAATGGTCAATACTATATATCTGAGCATATTTAATATTGCCGAGTTTCAAACAATACGTTTGATTATGTTCATAAAAATATCAAAGTTAAAATATAGAAATATTTATTAGGTACCCTAGTGTTAACTATCATTAGAATCACCTTGATCTCCTCTTTTTAAATATGGTGATATCTCAAAATCCATAATTCGCGACTTATGCCTTATATTCCTAAAATGGATCACACGTACATTTTCTGACGGGTTGACCCAGTGATTGATTATACTACTATGGATCCAATGCTTTGATACTCATATCTCCGGTTGCATATCGATCTGGGAAGAGTGAGGCTAGTGCATGAATAGGTTCAGAGTCGTAACAGGCACAAGCAAACTAAAAGTAGGTGAGTCGTTAGTGGGTGAAATCGCCAGAAAATTCCGTACTCCAATGCTCTCAAATAACCAAAGTTTCAGAGGTAAATGAAGTTCAAAATACAGTTCAACCTAACCAAACAGATTGCTAGAATCAATGCAATGCCGAATATACTCAAATGTACCTAGTATTGACCAAATTGCAGCTTAATTTAGCAGAATTTACTGAATGTGTACAGCTGCCAATTGTGCTTCTTTTGAAAATCTGACCCTAGTTTAGATTTAATTAGTTCCTAATTCAGTGGTTTAACCGAAGCACTGCACCCTTCTCCTTGGAAAAATATATCTAATGATTATGTGGGCATAAAATAACAATAATGCCTAACTAATTCTGACCCTAGTTTAGATTTAGATTGGTCTAATTGAGTGGTTTAATTATCAATTAATTTTTTAATTATATACATGTTTCCTACCGTTTTGCCAGCTGTGCCGGACTGACTACTGGCACCAGAACCCATGATGGTAGATGTCCCGCAGGTGATATAGTGTAGAGGTTGAGGTGTTAGTCCTTGTACGAATGAAACCACTATATAGAGACTATACCTTGCTCCATTCCCCTCTTACCAAACGGCCATTGTTTATTATTTGGATTAACTCCAGTGCCTGGTTACTATAGCTGAGTGACCTTGGGTCCAAGCTGCAGTGGAAGTCCATGCGTTGACCCTGAAGTAATTACACATGTTATGGTAACACTGGAGGAATTGCGTTATCGTAACTTGTCGCATTTAAGACTCCTTAAGTTGTGTAAGTGTGTGTGTGTGGGGGGGGGGGGGGAGGGGGGTTGTAGTCGGCATTGGGCAAGGTCGTGCGAAGAGGGGATTTGCATTGTCGTCATTTTGAATCTAGATTCGCATGGAGTTATGGGACTAATGGTACAGTGTAAAATCTATAGAAAACATGCCATGTTCAGCATGGACTATGTATCAATGCTCTAATGTCAATATCCATGTTTATATGTGATGTGTTTTAGGAAAATGAGTCATAAGTCGCAAAATTAATATTTTTCAAAGTGTTTTTTTCACAAGATCACATTATTGGAATGTTCTAATTTTTAGAGGGTGTATCACTTATATATATATCAAACGATGTATCAAATTTCAGGACTATCTATGTAATATATCCTTTCATTTTAAAGGTCATCATATGGACTACATTTAGTTACTTTACTGTTTATTTACCCCAAAAATATTGGAAACTTTTTTTTTCAAAAACGAAAATATGAAAATTAAAATCTAGAAATATTTATTAGATTATTAGACTGTTTACTATCATTGGAATCGGCTCGATTTCATCTTTTCAAATATGACAATATCTCAAAACCTATTTTTTGCGACTTATGACTCATTTTCCTGAGACACATCACATATATGTGTCCATAACACATGTACTCTTCATTCCCATCATGCATCATGTTAACAAAAGTCAATTATACAACCTGTGATATTAGTGAAATCATTCTTGTAATTTTTGATAAAGATGTTGCCAAATATTTGTACCGGTATCCCAGATATCATCAGAATCTATCCCAGGATGCATTGTAATAGACATGCGCAGTGAGGCATGCACATCCCCTATTAGGTCCTCCTCACAGCTGCATAAGGGTCAGATTGTCAGAACATGTACAATTCACATTCACCAATTCTCAAATAACCTAAATTTAAGACAAAAATAAGGTTCAAAATACAGTTCAACATAACCCAACAGACTGTTTAAATCAAGGCAATACCAAATACACACCTAGTGTTGATGCTTTTTTAGGACAATTTAGCAGAATTTACAAAATATCTTGATCTGCCAATTGTACATTTTCTGACAATCTGACCCCAATACAAGTTTACAGTATATGTATAATGTAAGTGCGAGACGTAGACACGCTAATCCTACTCCACATGTCAAATTCAAATTATGAAATGTGTTTGTTTCCCTGCCTTAAATATTGGCTGTCATTCTGTAGACTTGCACACATCCTCATACAAATATTATATAATTGTGTTTAAATACAAACACTTCAGAACATTACAATTAGTCCCAGTTGGATGTTTACCATTTGCATGTTTACCATTGTGTTTACATAAACTACTGCTACCATAAACAAAACACGGTAGACATCTAGAAAATAGCCCTGCAACTCATTTTGACAAATAATGTATATCAAAAATATATTTCTATCACTTCCAACTAGTCAGGACCACCTGGAAGACCTGGAATTAACTTTCAATTGCGGCTCTCCTTTCTGTACGATCTTTTGTATAAATAAAAAATATATTGATTGAATTGATGAAGGATGGATGCTCGATGTGTTTTTATTTTTGAAAAGGTTTTATTCAGCATATCCTGCCATCGAGGCTCTTACAAGTCTAAACAAGAAGTATGCAGTGTCCCTTATATATTTTTATTATTTTTCTAAATTGTTCGTAAGCTTCACACTGATAGGTCAGTAGCTAAACTGGATCCGTATACAAGCCAAGAACTTCATCCACAAGCAGCATTTATGAAAATTGTTTTACTTTCATTGTATTTGTTGATCAAGTAATGATATGCATACACACTGGGCCTTAAAATCGGTGCAAGTCTATATTTAATTGAATTGAATTGAGGAAAGATCGACTTTGTATACTGGATCCGAATACCAGCCAAAAACTTTATCAACGAACAGCGATTATTTATGAAAATGATTTATTGTATTTGTTCATCAAGCAAGGGACTTAATATTGGTGCAAGTCTAGCCGCTATCTTGTAGCCAGTTATCACCGGGTGCAAAGTGCACATACTGTAACACGGGCTCACGTGGGCTAAAACACCTAATATTGCACAAGTGGCCTTCATAAACTCTTTGAAATTAGCAAAATTCAGGACTAAAATGAAGATCTAAACATACCTAAGAATAACCAAACATAATTTGAATGAATTCATTACCAAATTTTGAATATACCTTTAGGATTTGATTTTTAGGATTTCTCAGCCTTATTCAGTCAAATATATCACATAGAGCTGCCGATTATGGATCATTATTTCAGGAAATGACCCACATCGATTTATTGTTTCTGGCTTGCTTCTACATGGATACATTTACCTACATATGAAGAATTGGCCTTCATGAATTCTCTTGAATTACCCAAATTTAAGCACGACTTAGACCGAATTATAGCCCAACATAACCAAAAGAAACTCAATATCATTTATGTTCAAATATAGCTACTAAACTTACATCAGTTTACGCCAGTTTAACCAAATTTACTATAAGTGTAAAGCTGCCAAGTGTATACTTTTTACTGGCCTGACCCGTAGGCCTTTCCTATAGGGGTCAGATTTCCAGAAAATGTACAATTCAACTTCACCAATTCTCTCAAATAACCCACATTTCAGACGAAAATAAAGTTGAAAATACTATTCAACCTAACCAAACAGATTGCTAGAATCACAATGCTGAATATACTGGAATTTACATAGTACTGACCAAATTGCAGCCTAATTTAGCAGAATTTACGAAATGTGTGGAGCTGCCAATTGTACATTTTTTGAAAATCTGACCCATAGGTGTATGTAACATGCTCTCTGACTGTCTATGCCTGCAGCCTACATGTCTGTCTGTTTTTTTGCTTATTTATTCTTTTGGAGAATAGAACTTTATTCAATATGTCAACAAAAAATTAATTCCTATCAAGAGTGAAAAATTAAACATTCTATCCAAAATATTATTATGTATGAATATCGCTGAGATGGGATATATTGTATCGGTGGTTATTATTTACTTTCTTTCTTTCTTTCTTTCTTTCAGACTTTGCTTTGTGTGCAGTAGTGTGAGTAATATGTACCAACATGAGGGTCAAATCGTTAGAAAGTGTACAATTCATCTTCACCAATCCTCCCAAATAACCAGAATTTAAGACAAAAATGTGGTTCAAAACTCAGTTCAACATAACAAAACAGATTGTTTAAATCAAGGCAATATCAATTATATTCAGATATAGCTAGTATTGACCTTCTTTACTGTCTAATTTGGTACAAATTACTAAAATATGCACAGCTGCCAATTGTGCATTTTATAAAAGTCTGACCCATGTATGAGACATGCATAACGTGCATGGCAGAAGTGGGTCACCTATTCATTGGTCTCACAAGGCTCTTTAGGGACCGTTTATAATTAACCACTGGGGCGGGGGGGGGGCAGTGGAGAATTTGGGAAAATTGAGCAAAATTGTATGACCCGCCTTTAAAGTCTTGTGAACAATTTCATGACCGCTCCCCGCCCCCCCTGCCCCATACGTCAATGCAGTTCTCAATCTGTGCAGAAAAAAATGGCCCTCAACTTTTAGTCTGCGCAAAATACGATGCACCCCTTTACAGAGCCCGCCCCCTCCCCCTCGAAAATTCTCGGTTTAAGGTAACTGAAACGCAATAACAATTCTGCTCGGAGCAAGTAATTATAATTGTTCGCCTTCATTTGATACAATTTGAGATATGATATTTCAAAACATAAGACAAAGCCGATTTCAATGATAGCAAGACATCTAATAAGTATTTCTATATTCCATGTTGATATTTATATTTTTTAGAATAAGTTGAAATATATTTGGGGGAGCAATAACTAGTAAAGTAGCTAATATATATATATACTCATTACGATGCCCTTAGAAATGCATCAATATATTTAATACACTGTCTTGAAATTTTTCGACACGTATTCAGGCGACGAGAAGCGTTAAGTATCCAAAAAATGAAAACATTCCAACAAATAATGTCCTGTGAATACCACACTTTTAATAATACTATGAATCTGTACTGTCCTTCCTATTTTTCTCACGTGCTGTGTGCTAGGAGTAGTTCTTCCGAGTTACACCAGAGGGCGGTAGGGATGTTAGAGTTGGTTTGAAGTAACCACTCCACCATCGTTAATCTTGCTTACGTATTGTGTACACATCTAATTTATCTTTCATTGTTCATTCCTATGTATTTTGCCGTATAACCTTCTACTTATATGTGATGTATTTCAGGAAAATCAGTCAGAAGTTGCGAAAATGATATTTTCCATTTATTTATTGACAAGATCTCTTTGTTGGAATGTTCTCAATTTGGAGTGGTGTATAATCAATTTTATTTCTATTTTTTTGTATTTTATTTATTCTATTTCATTTTATTTTTTGATATATCATTAGAACTAAACAGATGAGATCAATCCGATTTCAATGATAGTAAACATAAAGGACATCTAAGTGTAGTATTTCAATATAAGTTTGATACATTTATTTTTGGGGGCAAATTTCATTCAGGCTTTAACAACAATTTTTTACACTCTCACCCCAGGGGTTTTCATAGCGCCCTGCTACTCATTCTTGTGCATCGAGATAAATTGTCCACCCAATATAATAAGCTAATCTAAATATTAATAAAATAGTGTTTGGAGCCTTAAACCCCTATCTTGTCTAAAACCGCTGGGCCAGATCTCCATTATATTTCACATGCACATTGCAAAAAATGGTGCCGAGCCATTCCGCTATGTTTCATTAACACTTTTTGGAAGATATCAGGGTTTTAAATGGATTCGAAATGGGTTGAAATTGAACACCCCCATCCAGGGTCCCCATCGGTGCCTGAAAACAATCCCCTATCAGTGCCTCTACACCAGAACATGCGATTTGCATATTGTGTTTATATATAGGTCAGTGCAGTCTCCTCGCTAACCTATAGCTCATAGGTGTCATAGCATGGACACTTTTTAAAATGTGGTTTTCTACACTTTACTCCCGATTTTGTTAGTTATACTTAGTAATGTTACTTATAATTTAAGAGCTAAAACTGGTTGTAAGCTCTGATATCATAAATATATTTACTGAACCTGTATAGGAAAAATAAAAGGATATCTGCTATGACTAAATAGATAGTGTTTATTGGCTGTTTTGTCCCCAATCGGAAAGGATATTTATGTGACATTAGTGGCTGTAGCTTTGACTGCTGGGGTGGGTTATGTAACACTGCTACACTAACACTCACTTGTCTTTTGGCGTCAAAAGTGTGTGACCTGTTTCCCTTGTTCTGGACTCTAAAATAGGCATTGTTTATAAAGTAGGTAAATTGTTGTTTATTGTCAGAAATGAGCAGCAGTTGTCGATTCACTTTTTAGAAATTCAACCTTACATGCCCAAATTAGTAGATACTTGGTGAGAAGGGACTATTTCCTGGTGGATTGTTATATATATATATAGAATTTTTATTCATGAAGTATACAATTACATCGTGAAATGGGTAACAATTCTCCAAGGTAGGTCTTCCATTGCCTCCGAAAGAAAATCATAAAAAATCTGTGGGTACAATTTACTTATTAATATCCAGCTGGACAGGAGTAATTCATTATTCTCATAAATCGAGTAGTCTTAGAATTATGACAGTTATGTAGGATACGATTTTACAGTACATAAGAATTCTTACAATGTTGATGAGTATTTATAACATACAATATAGTATACATAGTATATATGGACTCTTGTACATTGATATTAGTATGAGATATGGCACTATACTGTGAATCCTAGTGATATGACATAAATCCTAACCCAATGAGTCAGTGAGCGACTCATGATAGTACTCTTATCAGTACAGGTAAGAGTGTGTCAAGTTAATTCAAAGGTTATAATCTGTTAGAGAGTATAATATAGGTCCATGTCAACAACATTAAATAGATACACATAAGATATCATACAACATAATTATACATTATATCTGATCCTTAAATAAGGGTCACCCCATCGCCCTCCCACTCTATTTTACCCATCGATATCTCGATCTTAAATAGAAGGCATTACACGCCAAGACCACTATTTGGTCGACAGTTCTTTTGTTACATTCAATCCCGACCCATCAATGGGTTCTTTCAGATATTGGTCGAAGTCTGTTGGGTAGATGTGTTTTAAATATTTGTTAAACTCTTTCTTAGATTCAATCAGTTGTGTTTTATCCGGAAGGTTATTCCAGAGTACAGACATGGTGTATACGTACGATTTTTTAAACCTTTCATTTTTGGGGTGTGGAACAACCATTTTCCTGCCCTTAGTTAGAGTGCGAAGAACTACTCTTCTGTTATCAATGTTTTTCCCTGATTTTACCCGGGAGTGAGCTCTCCCTAACAAGTGAGCTTCTCTTTTTGTCTTGAGAGTCGGTATATTAAGTTTCTTGTGTATTTGTTGAGTGCTTGTAAGCTTTGGCAGCCCCAGAATAATCTTGAGACATGCATTCTGAAGCGATTGCAGTTTCTGAAGATTTTTCCGCTGCGCCACATTATAGAATACATCCCCGTATTCAATGTGGGGTAAGATAGTAGTTTTATATAACATTAAAAGTGTATTTCGGTCACACACTCCGAATAATTTAGACATGGCCTTTACTTTGGCTCTCACAAGACGGTTTTTTCTATCCAAGAACCTCTTAAAGTTGAGTTGCCTGTCCAAGTCAATACCAAGGTATTTATACGACTGAACAGATTCAAGTCGTTGGTCATTAATATAATATTCAGTGATGTTGTGAGGTGATGGTTTCGTACATATTGTGACTGACTTACATTTCCCAATATTTAGGGAGATCTTATTCATTCGGCACCATTCAGCTATTGTGTTAATGTCATTTTGTAAAGAATCAATTTTTCCAGATCCCACAGGCCTACTCCCGTATATCACCGTATCATCCGCAAATAGTTGGACTCTGCTGTTCTCTATCATATCTATTAAATCATTGATGTATATAATAAATAAAATCAGCCCTAGGGAAGTCCCCTGCGGAACACCGCATGTGACCTTCCCTAGCCCCGAAAGTATTCCGTTTACTGAGGTTCTCTGTGTTCGGTCGTCCAGATAGTTCTGGAACCATAATATTTCTTTCCCCTGAATTCCATAATTAATTAATTTTTTTATGAGCATATCGTGGTTAACCGTATCGAACGCTTTTAGAAAATCGAGGAATATTAAATCAGTTGCCCTTTTATTATTTAGATTATTATAAACTTCTTCTAATAGATTATCATGGGCATCGACTATGGATTTGCCCGCTCTAAATCCGAACTGTTTTTCACTCAGTAAGTTGTTGTCATTAAAGTACTCCGATATTTGTTTTTGGACACAGCTTTCCAATATTTTAGCGGGTAGTGAAATACAGGAAATAGGCCTGTAGTTTCCAGGGTCACAACGATCCCCTTCTTTAAAAAGAGGGGTTACAACTGCGTCTTTAAACGCCTTAGGAACTGTATTGGTCTCAGTAGAGAGATTATATAAGAAAGCAAACTGCGTACTCAACGCCGACATGCACGGCTTAAGGATTCTTGTAGGCATAAACCTTATCCCCGAGGCCTTATTGTGGCCAATTTTTCTAAGCGCCATTTCAACAGTAATACCGTAAATTTGACTGAAGGAAAACTTATTTTCTTCTATGGACAAAATCCTAGATTTGTTAGCCTTCGTATCAGTCTCTTTTACCTCTAAGTTTCTAGCTAATTTCGGTCCTATTTCTACAAAGTATTCATTTATTTTGTCAGCTGCCTCTTTCCCCCTGAGTTTTTTATCATTATCACTAGAGATAAGTATTTCTTCGTTCCCTCTTTTTGCTTTTCCTTCTGACATTATAGGTTTCAAGATTTCCCACAGTTTATGTGGATCATTCTTATTCTCAGATATTTTTGTTCGAATAAATTTGCTCTTTGCGTTTTTTATGGCCATGGTGTGTTGGAAAATCCAAACAGAAAATCCACAAGTAGACTAGCTCCATGCCCCATAGCCTATTTTATGCAACACATGTTAGCCAACCTAATTACTTGTATATTTCGTTTCTTTTGAAAGAATATTTATTTTAATAATTGATATGAAATGAATGCTACCCGATTTGATGATGATGATGTTGATGAATTACATTTTATTAGATGAATTCATGAATTCATTGCATTTGTAATTCGGAATTACAAAAATAAATATGTTGTACAAGTCTAGTGATGTCTCCTTTTGTACAGAGGGAAAAGGAGTGTACCACAGGTGATATAGATGGAAAAGCTGACCCGACCTTGACATAGGAGTGCCTGCAGGAGGATATGGCCTTTTATGCAGGGGAAATAGGACATACCATAGGAAACATAAGAAAAAGCTGCAGGGATATACTTTTCTGTGGTGGATATATCAGGGAAATAGTCAAATCTGAGCCGAAATATGAAGTGAGGAGTTGGAAAAGAATTTGTAGTAGGTGAAATAGCTTGTACCAAAAAGGGAAAATCTGTACCAATTTCGTCATTTGTACATATGTCTACTTTGGGACGCAACATGGGCCTAACATAGTGTCTCAGCCTATAAGGACGGCTGGAATGTCTTATCTGACATACACAGAGAGAGGCTATGATGGCCCAGTGGTGTTTAGATACATGTTAATACAGCTGTGTCTCTGTCTGTCTGTGTCTCTCTCTCACCCTGTCTTTCCTTGCCTCAGTCTTCAGCACTCTGTACAGTGTGTATAATTTTTTTTCTTTGCCCGCTTAGTTGGCGGGTGAAATCAGAGCAGGTAAAATCAGAGATTTACCCGACCACACAGAAAAAGAATCTAAACAGCGTTCCAATTTTGGTATGATGTTAATACAGATACTAAGTTATAGAGACAACTTGAAAGAGAAAGATGGTGGGAGAGGGAACAAGGAGAGATGAAGATGTGGGCCCCACTGTCCCACTAGCAAATCCCGTGCATAGCATGGGTATTTGCTAGTCTAATATCATTACAATAATTCTCCTGATTCTTATCATGTATTAACTACTAGTATTATACAGCCAATATAATTTTGATAAATATGAAGATGAAAAAGGTGAAAAAGATGATTGACAATAATAAGGAATAATACGGCCTAACTGTCTCAGTGTTTCTTTGGTAATAGTATATTTAATAATGCTAAGATATAATCATATATTGTAGGGGTTGCTCAGTTCTAAAGGTAGCAGCGACATTTCAATATAGGCTATTTTAATGGACACAACGCTAGGTCATTAAACACAATTGCACTAAATACAGGTGAATTGCAAAGTTGGTTGAAGGAGCTACGCAACTCGTGCAATATTCTAAGCACCTGAAACGAGTATGCGACTGAAACACTATGCACCTGATTTTGTATTCATAATTTAATAACATGAATTGAACACATTTTTATATGTCATGAAGTTTAATCTTGGCACGAAACACCGGTAAAAAAATGCATTGGTTGACATGACTACCACACATGAACTAACCACACATTAACTTGTATTATATACCATACACACCATGGTATATCAATATTATGTTGTTCACATAGCAATGCATTATAATAAAAAAAACAATAAATCATTGTATCAGTATTTAAGAAGAATTATACCTGTTTCAGACTTATATAACTGAATCTGCCTGGTATCTTCAAGTTCAAGTAATCTAAAATACCTATCCCACATAAGCCTGAATATGTATACCATGCATACGCCTAGAGAGAAAGAAAGATTCCGATTCGAAATAAATATTATACTTAACGGAATATTATGTCAGTTATGGGTCAGGGTAGGGTCGTTCTCCATAGAATCTTACGAAATGAACGAAACCAACTGGCATCTGAACTAAATTTAACTCTAAAGCACTTGTTTTTCCCATTTGTTATACCTTGTGTATGGCTTACGCTAAGAATTAAAAAGCATTGATATCATCGGTAGATTTCTTCTCAACCTAGATACAACATATATTACAAACTCTCAACTCCACAAATCAGCCGGCCAATAATCATTCATCATAGATATGGTAATGCTAAACAAAACTATGTAATATATACTAAAAATATAATCAATTCCATAAAAATCACCCAGATTTCTTATGCATCTTTATTATCTTAAAATAATGTGATCAAACATCTGTGACTCTGAGACAAATTGATATCTATAGATATATATTCACACATCGAGGTCTTCGGCGGTTACCAGAATTTGGAATATGATACATAAAAATAAGGTTTGGTAAAGAGCCAAACAGGTAATATACAGAATGATAATAGTTGAAACATACACAGAGGCCTTGTGCGTGTTTCTACGTGTATTTGCGCAGAACAGCCCAAAGTTCATGATAATAACATGAAACGATAAACAAGGCGAGACGGTGAGATAAATAAAAAAGGGGCTTTTGTTTAAATCTAAACACTTAGTTGCTGTAAAACAATTTGAATTATTATGGGACCTGCATATGCACCACCTTGCATCTGTATTTGTAAGCAATTATTTGTGTTTTATATCAGAGTGTTTTATATCATATCATAAACAGTAATAATACATTTTTTTATTTTTTTATCATATTTGTAGATCTGGAACAAAATGTATTCAGATCATATCGAAGCCCCAGTATAGGGGCACAGAGAAACTGTGTTGAATTCGATATTCTGCAATTGATGTTCTCAGTAATAATGTATTTTATTACTACCATGTAAATATTACAGATGTGGATTTAAAAATATAATCTGGTCATATCGAGCACCCCCAAGTATACGGGCATATGTTGAAATCAATATTAAAAGTAAAAATGTATTTTATTTCGTTCCTCTTGTTGATTTTATACGCGTGTAAATATTACATGTAAACCGCCTGTAATATCAAAACGTACTGATATTTAAAGTAGTAATGTATTTCATTACGGTCCTTCTGTTGATTTTAAGTACCTGTAAATACTACATCCCGAGCCACACACTCAGGAGTGCTATGTGCATTGAAACCATCACTCAGTGCATCATCTCTGCATTCCCCTCTCTCAGCGCATTGCCTGCACTTGTGATGCAGTGCCTCTGTGGGTGTAAGTGCAGTATAAACAGGAAGCTGTGTGATTCCTGACTGCACTCCTATACCTACATAGTAGATATTGTTGTCGCCATCAATTGTTTCGGAAGATTGGTTAAATAAATTAGTGGAGAACTTGATTCTTATGGTTGTCAATTTGTTCGTCCAGCCTCGTCCAAGGTTCGTCCAAGGTTCGTCTTGGTTCGTCTCGCTCGTCTCAGCTCGTCTCAATCGATATTTAAATGTGGGAAGCTATTACTTACTATGGGAGTTGGGACCTAGCAGAAGTTATATTCTCCTAGTGTGGGGATCGCACCACCTAGGACTTCTGTATTGTTAATTAAATGGAGTTGGATGGGGATCTGCCCAGCAGGGCCGGTTGGCGTCTGTCTCCGAAGAATGTACACACAAAGCAAAGGTTAAGTTGGCGATCTTGGCTCGTTTATTTACTCTGCTATCAATCTGGGGAGGTCTACCGCGTACCCTGCCTGGGCTCCAACTGCCCTTACCCTGAATTCCCACCCCTATTTATACTCCCTCCCCCCATGGACCCGTCCTTGCTCATAATGCAAGACCCTAGCGCCCCAGGCAGTGGACGAACTTACCCCAATACATCGTTCGTCCACCACCTCCCAACCCCAACTACAACAATATATAGAAGTGCAGTCAGGACTCACAAGGCTTCCTGATTCTACTGCACTCACTGAAAATCTATTTCTGGGCATACTGATCGACATAATTTAAATGATTTATTTTGGTAATCAGAATAAACCAATCTTGTGTGACAGTACCATGATTAACCTGTGATATATATATAGATATATGCCTGTGGTATATTAAAACCCATGGTCCCTGTTAACAACATTGGAACATAACTACCATGTACATGATCAATTCTTAGGCTATTTAATTACTTCCTAGATATTTCTCAGTTCAGAGTTTACATAAATAACCTGCCCAAACCCCTCTGCCACCCCACTGGCAAAGTCCCCACTGCTCCTTAAGCCCCTGAACAAACAAACCATATACAGGGCGGAAATACAAGCCAACAGCAAACTACTATATATACAAGGCCTAGAAACAAAGGATTCATGGTTTTGGGCAGGAATTTTTGGCGTGGATACATCAGATACCATCTTGCAGTCACAGAGGGTAGGTGTCTATGCTGCATCTATTGTATATATTGAAGCATACTTAGTAAGTTGTTCATTTTTGTAAAGTCTGTGCCATTGAGATTAATTTGATCAATTGTGAACATCATATTTTCTTTATACATGCATTTATTCTCTGATGGATTTAGGTTTTATATCATATCTTCTTATTTCAGGTACCACTCTAGGCGATTATGTGCCTGCATTGCACAGGTAAATATCTTTTCTTCTTATATCATTCATTCTCATTTCCTACTCCATAAATAACAGTGTCAAACTTTAGTTCTTTTAGGAGATGAAGAAGTGTAGACTTACATACCCGGCCCCTGCACTCCCTACATATAGTGGTATGCAGGTTTGTTACTAATTTCATGGAAATAGGGGTCTTTTGTTGGGAACTTCACATGTCCTTGAAGAACCAAATCAAGGAGTATTTTTTCCTGGAGGACTTCGCAAATATAGCAGGTATAGAGAAAAGTCGGAACAAAGGTGGAGCAAGCATAATAATATAGGCCTAGTAATTCCATATGAGTGTGGAGACCGGGCTTAACTATCTACAGACCAATGGATCATTTTTCATCCCTTTTCCCAAGGAGGAATCAAGGAGAATTGATATTAAGTATGACATAATAATGAACAGAAATAATTGTGTATGTATATATATATTGCACCAAATATAGCTGTATTTCATTCTTTTCAGATGCTGGTATGACGAAATATTTCAACAAGAAAATGATATGAGGAAATAGGCTACTGCAACAAGAATGAACCCAAATGAACCCAAATGATGAAATGTTGATTTTCTGAGGCTGAATAAAAGTATAAGTAATAACCATGAATGGGAATTAATATTTAATATTGGGCACATATCCCATAAATATCCCCCCTACCCCCCCCTACCCCCCCCCCCCCCACCCCCTATTGATTAAGCGCAGTCAAACAGCAGCATATATGTGTGACGTCTGTATAGTATTTTACTGCGATCATTGCATTCACATGTTGCTGCGGCAACCGCGGTGATGGGATCACATCACAACGAGTAACGCTTGCCGCTCTTTGCTGCCCGTGATGACTGCAGTGAATTTGCAGCGTTGCAAACTGCAGTTAAAACAGCACCTGGGTGCATCGTAAATATTTTAATTGGCCACATTACATTACAAATTCTTTATTTCATCTTCACTTAAAACATACGCATAACAATCCGAGCTGTTATATTTCATGTGTTGCCTTAATCATTATACGATAATACCTGTCAGTCATTAAAAATTTGTTTAGGATGTTCATTACCAACTATAAGTGAGCAATTACATAAAAATAGTCATTTGGCTGTTATATACGCCACGATTGTTTCCATTAGCCACAATCTTCATATACGATCTGTTACCTAAACGATGCATTGTTTTGACCTCTAGCTATCATATCAAAATTCGCTGCGATTAGTACATTTATCATAAAAACAAACAACCAACACAACCGACTGTAGTCAGCGCTTTTTGGAATGAATGGGCGAGAGTCAGTGTTTGAGTTTGGCGCGCCCGGTATCCTAGCGACCGGCGCTTCCGGTTATCCAACCATGCATCTGTTCATAGATATAATCGCATATATAATATATACAACACATATATGGCCATGAATAGGGGTCAATTGGCTAGTGTTGTATATTTTGACGTGTGCAAGGCCTTTAACTCGGTCAACCATTGCCTATTTAAGGAATAATTTTCGAGGTTTTTTCTGGTCGCGGTCTCTATAGCGTCAGGGAGTTCGAGGGCGAAGCCCGAGAATTCCCTGACGCTATAGAGACCGCGACCAGAAAAATCCGAGAAAATTATTGCTTTTAGAAGAGAATTGATGAGATTCCCTTAATGTTAGAGCAAAAAAGATAGACAAACCTTCTTTATTCCGTCCAAAAACATCCAAAAACATCCAAAATATCATGAAAAGCCATGCGAGTCGTCAGCCTTTCTATGAGACCGGAAGTGATTTCCCTATTTTACTGAAAACGATGCTTTGGATAGCAAGCAGCGGAACCTTGTGAAAACACACCGGCTGGCTGAACGTAAACATTAGCGAATACGCACCTCTGATTGGCTGTTTCTCCGCTAAGCCCCGCCCCCTTCACTCGGCCAGCCGTCGTGGTATCATGCAGTTTCCGACTAACGCGGCAAGCATCGGACACTTCCGGTTCTCGAATGCCGTGTTGCGTGTGTCTAGGGACTTAAAAAAGAAATAAATAAAAGATGTGAATCGGTAGAAAGGATTTAAATAGTGTTTGAGCCCGATAGCGAAGATTTAGTCGACGTGAATCAAGCAATAAATGAATGGCGAGTTCAGAAGCTATACGTGCGACCGGAAGAGATGTGGAGACCCTTCGGCATACCCACTCATGTGCACATTCACTTGGCGTTGCATTGTGTACGGTGGCCTATATAGCGCACGGAGGATTTCATTCAAAAGTGACCCGCACGTCAACAAACGAAGCATCTACAAATGCCGTGTCCGTGTGTCTAGGGACTTAAAAAAGAAATAAATAAAAGATTTGAATCGGTAGAAATGTTTTAAATATTGTTCGAGCCCGATAGCGAAGTTTTCCTCTATGGAAATCAAGTAATAAGTAAAAGCCATACGTGTGCTTACGTTACGTAGACCGGAAGAGATTTGAAGCAACATTCAGCCGCCATATCACCATCAGCTACATAGGGTAGTGGTTAGACTGCTCGACTTCGGCGGAGAACGTCGAGGGTTCGAGCCTCGTCAGGTCCTTTGGCTTTTTTTCCATTCTCTTGATCTATGGAGACGGAAGTCTTGATCTATGGAGACGGAAGTCTTGATCTATGGAGAAGGAAGTCTTGATCTATGCGGAAGTCTTGATCTATGGAGACGGAAGTCTTGATCTATGGAGACGGAAGTCTTGATCTATGGAGACGGAAGTCTTGATACTGATCTATAGGCTTGATACTGATCTATAGGGAGTCTTGAGACTGAACTATAGGCTTGATACTGATCTATAGGGACGGATCTATGGGGACGGAAGTGGTTTAGAGGGAATCTATAGTGAAAAAAAACCTCCAAGAATCTCATCAGATCGATTCTAATATTGGATAAACTACATGGCCTGGGTCTGAATATGTCGTCATTAGAATTGCTGTTCAGTTTCTTGTCTGATAGAAAACAATATATTAGATCGAATTGTGGCCTCAGCAAGGATTTTAATATAGCTGCAGGCGTTCCTCAAGGCAGCATATTAGACCCCTTAATGTTCATTTTGTTTATAAATGACATTTCTGATATAGGTCTAAATGGCAAACTTATTATATATGCCGACGATGTGGCTTTTATCTCCTGTGATAATAATATGGACAGGTTGCGAGTAAAAACACAAGAAGATATAAACCAATATCTGGTATGGTGCAAGAAGAATAAACTCCTGGTTAACAATAAGAAGACCAAAGCCCAATTGTTTGGTCGTAAAGGTAGAAATCAGAATAATAATGACCCAATACTGTATTGTAATAATACAAGGATTGAACGAGTCTATACTTCTAAATACTTAGGATGCATCATCGACGAAAAACTAACGTTGAATCAACATCTTTCAAACACACTGAAAACAGTGTATTGGGAACTTGGGGAATTGCAATGTAGAAGAAGATATATGTCTCCAAAAAAATGTATATTAATATTCAAAACCTACATATTACCAATTTGTGAATATGCTTGTGCTTTCTTCGGTCCAACGAACATTGGTTTGGTCGGTAAACTAAACAGGGAATTGCTCATGGACAGCAGATAAATGTGGATATTAAGTTGAGAGATTATAATATTTTACCTTTAGAATATAGAAGAAAAGCTGCCATGCGGTCATTGGTACACTAACATCGTACTGAATCACTTGTTATTACACACGTGAGCAGTTAGAAAGGTGCAGTTTGGGGGTGCAGTTCGGTTGACCCAAACTGCATACGTGATCAGTTCGGGTAAAGACGCAATTTCATTGGTGCAGCGTAGGCCAGATGACGTCTTCCCGACCGCGTAACTTAGGCCTACAAATTGCGTTGAATCATGCCTCCTCGAGCTAAACTATAGGCTATACAAGTTAAATTTACTTTTTGACATCCTAATAGAGTGTGTAATAAATAGCAAATGGCATCTCGTCCCGTCAGAAAGCGGGAACTCACCCCTTCGGGGTTCGTCCCGTTTTCTGACGGGACTCAATCAGTTTGAACCCTCCATCGTGCCATTTGCTATAATTGTAGACCGTGACTTAGGATTGCGGAATGATATCGCCCCAATTTAGAATTGCCCCGACCAAACACAGAACGATTAAAAAGATCGATTGTTTATATTGGCAAGCGAGAACGGAACGAACTTGAACAGGAGTTCAAAACAATCGTCGATCACAGGTTGCTGAAACGAGCACGCATGATTAGCTATGGAGAATTGCTCAATGATAATTGATATGTTTTTTATACTTGCCCGGCTTTTATTCTCGGGGTGAGATAGCTAAACGTCTTGAATAACCAAACTAGATTTATTCCCAGTCACAATATATGTTTCTGGATTTGTCGACATGTAATGATCTGATATTTGTGTAGGTATTTAGAGTATTGGAAGCATCTCAATATAATGTTATAATTTGTCTAAATTTGTAAATAAATGTACGAAATTGAATGTTTATAGTAGTTCACAATGTAATGAAATATTGGACACAATGAGTACCATCGATTGGAGATCCTTACTTATAGTTCATCAACGTAAGGGCGACGCATGAAATATAGCTGCGTGGACAGCTATGCGTATTTTTTATCATTATAATATATTATCTGTTAAATGTCTAGGCCAATAAAACCATTTAAAAATAAAATCAAAAAAAAATAATCACTACCCAGCTGTTCTATCACTGGTCTAATCTAGTCTATAAACATAGGCATTTGTCAATTTCGTCGCAGGGATAAAAACAGGAGACCAGTCAAAAACCGTTCATGCTTATGCTACTGCTATCGATTCTCTATACACATCTAACAAGGAGTATTTCAGTTGCTTGTGATCAACAATTGATTTTAGGTTTCCAGGAAACTCATTCCAAAAGGATATACCTTCTACATCAGGGAACGTTTATATCTTTCTGTCTTTGGGAAAGTCAGCACAATATTAGCAGTCATATCATTACGTAGTAACCTCTCTTTGTTTATTATATTTTGCTCTGTTCTATACTTGTGTACCATGCTAATCATATTCGCCTTCCTACGAACATCTAGTGGTTGGAGGTTAGATTCTTTCATCTTGGCATTATAGTCTATCCCTTCGTTGTGACCATATGCAATTCTTAGAGCATATTTGTACGATCTATCTAATTTCTTGGTCAAACCTTTATTTGTGGGCCCAAGAAAGCAACCAATACTGCACTTTCCCTCCCATAACTTATGGGGTTTCTCTCTCTTGTCCCCCCAATTATATATGGGCTTAAAGTGGACAAAAAAGGCTTTGTCCCTGGCCCACCATAGCTTATGGTGGGATCGGTCTGTAGTCATCCCATAGCCCTCCTCTCCTCTCTCCCTCCTCTGCCCACCATAACTTATGGGTGGGCCACCCCAATCACCCCAATCCTCACTAGTTCTCCCCACCTGTCCCCACCATACCTTATGGGTGGGTCACCACAATCCTCACTAGTTCTCCCCACCTGTCCCCACCATAACTTATGGGTGGGCTACCCCAATCCTCACTAGTTCTCCCCACCTGTCCCTACCATAACTTATGGGTGGGCCACCCCAATCCTCACTAGTTCTCCCCACCTGTCCCTACCATACCTTATGGGGTGGGTCACCACAATCCTCACTAGTTCTCCCCACCTGTCCCTACCATACCTTATGAGTGGGTCACCACAATCCACACTAGTTCTCCCACCTGTCCCTACCATACCTTATGGGTGGGCCACCACAATCGTCACTAGTTCTCCCCACCTGTCCCTACCATACCTTATGGGTGGGCCACCACAATCCTCACTAATTCTCCCCACCTGTCCCTACCATACCTCATGGGTGGGCCACCACAATCCTCACTAATTCTCCCGACCTGTCCCTACCATAACTTATGGGTGGGCCACCACAATCCTCACTAGTTCTCCCCACCTATCCCTACCATACCTTATGGGTGGGCCCAATCGTCACTAGTTCTCCCCACCTGTCCCTACCATACCTTATGTGTGGGCCACCACAATCGTCACTAGTTCTCCCCACCTGTCCCTACCATACCTTATGGGTCACTAGATCTCCACCTGCCCCTACCATAACTTAAGGGTGGGTCACCACAATCCTCAACACCACCCTGCCACCTGTCCCTACCATACCTTATGGGTGGGCCACCACAATCCTCACGAGTTCTCCCCACCTGTCCCTACCATAACTTATGGGTGGGTCACCACAATCCACACTAGTTCTCCCACCTGTCCCTAGCATACCTTATGGGTGGGCCACCACAATCGTCACTAGATCTTCCCACCTGTCCCTACCATAACTTATGGGTGGGCCACCACAATCGTCACTAGTTCTCCCCACCTGTCCCTACCATATATTAATGGGTGGGCCACCACAATCCTCACTAGTTCTCCCACCTGTCCCTAACATACCTTATGGGTGGGTCACCACAATCCACACTAGTTCTCCCCACCTGTCCCTAACATACCTTATGGGTGGGTCACCACAATCCTCACTAGTTCTCCCCACCTGTCCCTAGCATACCTTATGGGTGGGCCACCACAATCCTCACTAGTTCTCCCCACCTGTCCCTAACATACCTTATGGGTGGGTCACCACAATCCACACTAGTTCTCCCACCTGTCCCTAGCATACCTTATGGGTGGGCCACCACAATCGTCACTAGATCTTCCCACCTGTCCCTAGCATACCTTATGGGTGGGCCACCACAATCCTCACTAGATCTCCCCACCTGTCCCTACCATACCTTATGGGTGGGCCACCACAATCCTCACTAGATCTCCCCACCTGTCCCTACCATATATTAATGGGTGGGCCACCACAATCCTCCCCTCCTCTCCCTCTCTTCTGCCCACCATAACTTATGGGTGGGCCACATTCCTCACCCATCACTAACCATGATACCTTGCGTGGGCAACCACAATCCTCCCCTCCTTGCAAGTTCTGCCCACCATAACTTATTTGGAGGGATGGAGAGGTTACCATAATTCCTCTCCTCTCACCGGCCGTAAACTTAGTAAAAGAAACACATAGTTTAAGCCAGAATTTTACAGTATCTTTGTTATAATCATACATACAGAAAATACATGTATTTATAGATTCACACATGCATACATATAAACATATATAACCCAGAGCAGGACCCTATGAGCCACAGGCTCCCTGGTTCTTGTAGGGCAGCCCCCCGGACTGCCCATTGTGAATCTGTGAATATATCCTAGTACGAAATAAGACACACCAACTATTAAGTCATAGCATAAACATATATGAGTAATTCTCCCAATCGGGTGTCATTTGGTTTTCCAGCCTAGGGCGTATAGAACATATATATTTGGGATTATCACACATGATTATAACCATTTATTTTAAATTCTTGGGCAAAAATAAGGCTGTGGGAACCCCACTTTCAAAGCTCTTATGCCAAAATGTTCGCCGCTATCGTGATAAAAGAGCTGTTTCAGGCTAGAAAATGTATAATAGTTATGGAATTTGAATAAAATACACAGGTTAATTTATATTAGAAAATCTATCTATATTTATGTTAGAAAATATATCACTTCCGCTAATGAAAGATGGTTTCTACACATGCACAGACGTTCATCATTGCGAAAAAACAAATATTCATGTAATCATGCATTTGAACTGATCTAGAATTGAAAAATATTGTTTGGGATTATTTGTGTCGCCATTACGACATAGACTCAAATAAGATTCATTGAATTGATATGGGAATGTTTTATGTTGTGTTACAACATGTAACATAATTCTCATATTTAAAATAAAATATATTTTAATGCACTTTCCCCTTTTTTAATAATTGTTTAGGCCTGCCTGAATTTGGTAAAAAGTATAGATATGAATAAATACAGATGTTGTTGAATTGCAGTGAGCATATGTTAGGATGTTGCCATTACGCCATAGTGTCGCCATTACACCATAATTATTACAGATAAAGAGATCCCTTTAATTAAGCATAGTAATTGTAAAGTAATAAAAAGTATATTTCTACAAAAATGTTTTCAAACATCTACAACCAGGCCCTCTATAGCCAGACAACATCGATTCTCTAGCTCTTGACTTTCAGTTAATTTTGCTAGCCGAATTGGAATTAATTCACCTCAATGTTACACTAAATCATTTGATTAATCAGGTTAAATATGGCCGAAATAAGGCAAAACAATAGGGAAAATATAGGTATCTGAAGCATAGGTGTAGGAATCGAAATATTTGCCCCAGCCTTCCCAGACTTTGTCTGCGTTGTACTGATATTCCCTGCTATATGCACGCCAAATATTGTAGAGATTCAACGACTAAATGACGTCACCACCTGCATTGCGAGAATTACTCATATAAACACAACATAAAAAGACACAGATATATACAATCATGCACACGCTAAAAGATATTTATTTACACTCATAATATACTGATTCAAATATTAGCTAATGCACTAACCTAAAGCAAACTGGTTAAATAATATTTCGAGGACAAAGTGCAAGTCTACATACATGCTGCCTGGTCAGTGGTATGTCCTACTTAGGCAGTTAGCTATGCCCAGTCCTTTACCTAGACAGGGACGCATATGTGACCCATGACTCACCCCTGCCTGCACTCAGGCCCTATACTCAGTGCTGGGTACATACATACACATACACACTCTCCCTCTCCAGTCCAGTCAATCTATGATACAACCTCAAAGATATTACAAAAGTAATTATTTTTTAGGGATCCTATTCCTTAAATCCCTTATTTCCTAATCCAAAAGTCCTATAGGCCGTCAGCCATTGGGAAAATTAAAAATTGGCTGCCAGAAGAACATGCTTTCACCTTTTTGTAAATAACCCCGAAAATATAATATTTAAAGCTTAGGTGATATTAAACCAGTTTTAGTAGACATAATACCGATTCGCTTCATATATGGCTTGTCTCTCTGCCATTAATGGTTGCTGAGATATGGTGCGTCAAATGTTAACATTCTTTCTGAATATTGTTCCTTTGAACTGTCTGTGGGAGAAACACGGTGGAGGTACATACAGCTAGGTGGCAGCAGCATGCTGTCTAATCTCTATGTTCTCCCGCCCTTGATATATCCTTCAATGTGTCGATAAGGGCTTACAGCAACCAAGATCACTCACTCACCCTCCCACTCACTCCCTCTCAGCTCTCCCCCCCTTGATATAACCATATTAAATGTGTTGATAAGGGCGTAAAGCAACCACTCACTGATTCCTAATATCGACTATCCAAACCACAATGAAGAGATACTTATGTGATGTGTTCCAGGAAATGAATCACAGGTCGCAAAACTGATATTTTTCAAAGTTAAATTTAATTATCAATATAAGGTATGAAACATATCAATCCAGTACAGGATTCAATCATGGCAAGTAAGTGACACATAAACCAGGGGTTGAAAGTTCCAGAAACCACTTCAATGTACGTAAACAAGTTTTGCCTATAATAGTAGGACTTAAATGTGTTGTTATCCTTTTATAACAATGTATCTCCTCCCTGAAGAGAGTGGAGGATCTAGGTGACATTAAAAGCAAAATGTTTTAATGCAACAATTTTTTAGTTAGGCCCTGATTAATTCATGAAAGAAAATGTGATCCGTTTTAGGAAAATGAGTCATAAGTTGCAAAATAGGGATTTTGAGACTGAGATTTTCAAGGAACACATCACAAATAATAAACAATTACGACCGGTGTATTGGTCTAAAACTAATCACCCAAGGCTTCATTTCCATTTACAACTATGGTATTTCACTGTTTCGGCACTACCAAGTATATAATTCATATTGATATTCTTCCACAATCTCTCAATTAAGTATCAAATTTAGATTCAAAATGTTCCATTAGTCTACTTTAAGTCCTGCGACGAAATCACACATTACCTTTCCCATGCATACAGTCTCAGCTATACATAGGATAATAGGAGTAGAATCAGGAAACTGTTACAAATCAAAGCCTTTACTGAATGGATAATTTTGGTCTTATATTGGATGGACTTTATTGCTTTATGCAAAAGAGCACAAGGAATTACTACTGCGATGTAATCACTTCATGAATTAGCCACTTTCCATTGGATTTCTATAAATGGTCAATTTTTTTCCTTCTGTGAGAGTGTCTTAAATACCTGTGACGTAATCACAGAAATATTGAAAAAGCACTGTTTTGTGCGTTTAAATGCTAGAAATATGGATCCCACATATACAAATGTATATGTGATGTGTTCCAGGCAAATGAGTCACAAGTCGCAAAATTGATATTTTTCAAAGTGCTTTTTTCACAAGGTCTCTTTTATGAAATGTTCTGATATTTAGGAGGTTTAGCACTTATAGTCATATAAATTCATGTAACAAATTTCGGGACATTGTATTAAATATATTCTTGCGTTTTGAAGACCTTTGTATGCAGTATAGTTAGTTACTAATGGTAATTAACCATCCTGAAAAATTGCAAACTTATTTTTCCAAAAATAAAAATATCAAACTTAAAAATATAGAAATACTTCTTAAATGTCCTTCATGTTTACTATCATTGGAATCAGCCTGATCCCCTCTTTTCAAATATTATGATATCTCAAAATCCATATTGTGCGACTTATGACTCATTTCCCTAAAACGGATCACACATATGATAGGATGATAGAAATCCTCAACGCAACACCAATATAGTGGAATGATTTACTTGCCTGTAAGTGTTAAAGCCACTGGCTTACAGGCCAAACAATGCTAAAAATAGGTTGTGGGCACATTTCATGAGAATTGATCAAGTACATACACTGTTTTCCATCATTAGAACCCCCCACGATCTCACCTTTTGAAATGTGATGATATTTCAAAATCCATTTTCTGCAATTTGTGACTCATTTTCGTGAAACACATCACATGTAACAATCAGAGAAATCACAACGTGAAACTCTTGGGTTGTGTGAACATGAATTTGAATAAAAATAAGTCATGTTCTGTTTAGTCCGTTAAATTAGGTGCATTGTCATGGCTAAAATATTCTCTTAAGATAAGTACTCCTGAGATGAACTAGCTTAAAGGAATTAGTGGCGAAACGTGATGCCAGTAATGTCTTAGCTCACGTTTTTGTTGTCACTATGTCTTGTCTAAACTTTAAAAAAAACAATATAATAGAATGTATTAAATACTAGCAGATCTTGTCAATCTTCTCAATGCAGTACATGAGATGAAATATTTGTGCTGTGTTACAGGGAAATGGGTCACAAGTCACAAAAAATGGATTTATAATATGGATGTTATCATGTAAAATTGACAAGCCTAAATTGTCTAATTTTGAGTTAAAGTTGTCTCATTCAGCCAGACATTCGTCGCGCCCCTACCGGCCAGAAGGCTACCCACACTTTCTTACCGCCACAACGCTCGCGGATTTCTTATCATCCCAAAGTCCAAAGGTACAGGTGAGGTCCAGGTCTGACCGTCACCACCCAAAGAGATTGGTCAGAGTGGCAGTGGTCACTCTGAGCCTCGTTTTAATGAGTGTCTGTCATTGTTATCCTGTGGCTGATTGGATCTCTAATCTAACCTGTCAATTAATTGGACCAACGGGACCAAAGCCAATCAGCGCAGGACCAGTGTATTTCGTCCTAATCTGTCTAGTATAAGAATAAAGAAAAGATGAAAATCGATCTCTTCCGAGGCTGGTACTGATTTGAAGCATACATCTCTGTGTGTTGCGTTGATTAATTTCTCGCCCAACTACTGACCCTGAATTATTACGAAGAATGACCCGCATTTCTTCAATCATATTTGAAAAGATTATATCAAGCCGATTCTAATGGTATAGTAAATAATAGGTCATAATATAAATAGTGATTCTATAATTTCAGTTTCATATCTTTATTTTTGAAAAAAAAAAATATTTATATTTTTGGGCGGATAATTACTAATAAAGTACCTAAATATACTCCATAAACTGACCTGAGAAATGTATAGATGTATTAATTACATTGCCCTGAAACTAGGTACACAGGTTAATGTTACTAGTGGCATTAGGCACCCCAAAAATCAGAATATTCGAACAAAGATATCCTATGAATGAATAACTTTGAGGAATATCCATTTTGCGACTTATGACTCATTTTCCTGAAACACATCACATTTTTACTTACATTCTTCAGGAAAGAAATAATTACTTTGCTGTTTCATATTACTCTATTGAATTTGAACCAAGCTGTACCAAATTAAACATGGAAAATTGATGGAAAAAGCTGTATTAAATTTAATTCATGATTGCTTGTTTGAAGGGTCTTCATAAGGTCTTCCCCTTAAGAAAGCAGGCAGGTGGGCAGAAGAGCTTCAGAGTGGAGAAGGAGTGTGGTGGCCCACCCATAAGTTATGGTGGGCAAAGGAGGGTGAAAGGAGTGGAGTATTCTGATGGCCCACCCATAAAGTATGGTAGGGACAGGTGGAGAGAACTGTTGAGGATTGTGGTGGCCCATCCATAAGGTATGGTAGGGACAGGTGGGGAGAACTAGTGATGATTGGGGTGGCCCACCCAATAATATATGGTAGGGACAGGTGGGGACAACTAGTGAGGATTGGGGTGGCCCACCCATAAGGTATGGTAGGGACAGGTGGGGAGATCTAGTGATCTAGTGAGGATTGGGGTGGTCCACCCATAAGGTATGGTAGGGACAGGTGGGGAGAACTAGTGATGATTGTGGTGGCCCACCCATAAGGTATGGTAGGGACAGGTGGCAGAGTGGTGTTGAGGATTGTGGTGGCCCACCCATAAGGTATGGTAGGGACAGGTGGGGAGAACTAGTGATGATTGGGGTAGCCCACCCATTAATATATGGTAGGGACAGGTGGGGAGAACTAGTGAGGATTAGGGTGGCCCACCCATAAGGTATGGTAGGGACAGGTGGGGAGAACTAGTGAGGATTGGGGTGGCCCACCCATAAGTTATGGTAGGGACAGGTGGGGAGATCTAGTGAGGATTGTGGTGACCCACCCATAAGTTATGGTAGGGACAGGTGGGGAGAACTAGTGAGGATTGGGGTGGCCCACCCATAAGGTATGGTAGGGACAGGTGGGGAAACCTAGTGAGGATCGGGGTGGTCCACCCATAAGGTATGGTAGGGAGAGGTGGCAGGGTGGTGTTGAGGATTGTGGTGACCCACCCATAAGTTATGGTAGGGACAGGTGGGGAGAACTAGTGAGGATTGTGGTAGCCCACCCATTAATATATGGTAGGGACAGGTGGGGAGAACTAGTGAGGATTGTGGTGGCCCACCCATAAGGTATGGTAGGGACAGGTGGGGAGAACTAGTGAGGATTGTGGTGGCCCACCCATAAGGTATGGTAGGGACAGGTGGGGAGAATTAGTGAGGATTGTGGTGGCCCACCCATAAGGTATGGTAGGGACAGGTGGGGAGAACTAGTGAGGATTGTGGTGACCCACCCATAAGTTATGGTAGGGACAGGTGGGGCGAATTAGTGAGGATCGGGGTGACCCACCCATAAGGTATGGTAGGGACAGGTGGGGAGAATTAGTGAGGATTGTGGTGGCCCACCCATAAGGTATGGTAGGGACGGGTGGGGAGAACTAGTGAGGATTGTGGTGGCCCACCCATAAGGTATGGTAGGGACAGGTGGGGAGAACTAGTGAGGATTGTGGTGGCCCACCCATAAGTTATGGTAGGGACAGGTGGGGAGAACTAGTGAGGATGGGGGTGGCCCACCCATAAGTTATGGTGGGGACAGGTGGGGAGAACTAGTGAGGATTGTGGTGACCCACCCATAAGATATGGTGGTGACAGGTGGGGAGAACTAGTGAGGATTGGGGTGGCCCACCCATAAGGTATGGTAGGGACAGGTGGGGAGAACTAGTGAGGATTGGGGTGGCCCACCCATAAGGTATGGTAGGGACAGGTGGGGAGAACTAGTGAGGATTGGGGTGGCCCACCCATAAGGTATGGTGGGCAGAGGAGGGAGAGAGGAGAGGAGGGCTATGGGATGACTACAGACCGATCCCACCATAAGCTATGTTGGGCCAGGGACAAAGCCTTTTTTGTCCACTTTAAGCCCATATATAATGGGGGGGACAAGAGAGAGAAACCCCATAAATTATGGGAGGGATAGTGTGTCATTGGGTGCAACAAGGGAGAAGCATATTCACATATCTAATTCTAATTCTAATTGAACAGAATTTATTAAATGTGTAGACTTGCCAGTTGAACATATTCTCATGCCCGATTCCTTTATATACATTATTCCGGACGATTTATGATTATCTTTCCTGGAATTAGAGTGCCCAAGGGTATAGCATAGAGTATAAAAAAACACAAACCACCTGTCGGCACTGTGTCAGCTGTGATACCTGCCCACCTGGTGCATGCTGTTTTTGGGAAAGTGCTTTTTGTCTGTTTTTCTGTTTCTCTCTCTCTTCTTCTATATCTCTATTCCCTGGGTATGATCATAAACTGCCTCCCACTCACCCCTCCCACCCTTGATATAACCATCTTAAATGTGTTGATAAGGGCGTAAAGCAACCAATCTCACTCACTCACCTGGTGCAAGGAAGATGGCCTACTCTCCTCGTTGTATCAAGATCTTAATGTTGGGCTCCATACTCCTGTCTGGCTTTACAAATGTAAGTATCTGAACTAAAAAAAAAAAAAAAAAAAAAAAAAAGTATCTGAACTAACGAGCAGCCAAAGAATGGGGTGTTCTCCGGCAGTTGGGAGGTTTTCCAGCCCCTTATCTGTCATTTACATTCACCTGTAACAGTTCTCAGTAATAGACTGTTGATGGTTCCCTACGAAGTTGCACTTTAAGTTTTCCAATAACAATAAAGATAAGAAACAATGTGCCTAAAATTATCAGTAATGGTTTGCAGGATGGTATGTGCTCAATGTTTTATGATTAGAAATTATTAGCAATTTTTATACAAGTGATTATACAAGCTTTCCTGAGGGTATAATAGTGTCTTTTTAAGTAAAATATTCATCTTGCCATATGTGATGTGTTTCAGGAAAATGAGTCATAAGTCGCACAATTGGTTTTTTCAAAGTGTTTTTTCACAAGATCACTAGATTTAGTTACTTTACTATTTATTGACACCCAAGAAATATTCGAAACTTTCTTTTTTCGAAAATTAAAATATCAAACTTAAAATCTAGAAATACTTATTAGATTATTAGTTTACTGTTTACTATCATTGGAATCGGCTTGATCTCATCTTTTCAAATATAATGGTATCTCAAAATCCATTTTTTGCGACTTATGATTCATTTTCCTGAAAGACATCACATATACATCTATGTTACATGTTTTCATGAATAAAAATCCGATGTTGGACCAAAAAAACACAATTTTGTAGCTGTTCTCAAATTGAATATAAAACCCACTCATCTTTTACCTTGCAGGGCCTCTATAATGGAATAAAAGGAGTTATATTACCAGACCTCTCCAAGTACACCAACACCCCTATAGCCACCACATCAACCTTCCTGGTGTGGTCTCAAGCCACTATCACACTCAGTGCCCTGCTGTCAGTATGCATGAATGACAGTGTGAATAGGTTCACATCTATAGCTGTCATCTGGCTTGGTAAGTACTTTTGTTTGTATTTAAATGAGACATCTACTAGAATCTATCAAATTGACATTTCACAGAAACATATATATTTGAAATTAAAAAAAACAAAAAAACTGTAACATCAAATGACACAACTCAAATGGATCAACCAGAAATATAGGCAGATTGTCCAATTTGTTTATCAAAATTTTAAGTCAGGTACATTCTACTTCTTGAAACCCAATATGTGCCATATATGTGATCCGTTTTAGGAACATAAGTCATAAGTTGAAAAATATTGATTTTGAGACATATTATTTTAAAAGAGGAGATCAAGCGGATTCCAATGATAGCAACACTAGGACACCTAATAAGTATTTCTATATTTTAAGTTTGATATTTTTATTTTTGCAAAAAGAATTTGCAATGTTGCAATGTAAATACCAGTAAAGTAACTAAATATACTCCATATGAAGGCCTTCAAAATGCAATGATATGTTAAACAGGATGTCCTGAAATTTGTTACATGGATTCATTTATGTACAAGTGCTAAACCCTCTGACAATCAGAACATTTAAATAAAGAGATCTTGTGAAAAAACACTTTGAAAAATATCAATTTTGTGACTTGTGACTAATTTTCCTGGAACGCATCACAAGTGTTGATCAATTTAATCATTCTACATAATGCAATCTAATTTGGAGGTATGCAAAAGTGCTGCTGCTGACACCTTGAAGGTAAATGCCTGTGATTAATAAATAAGGAATGAATCATGGAATTGTATTTAAACTTTGGATCTAGAAAGAACATGGTTGGGGGAACGGAATCTTAAAAGTCCCGCAAAACCATATGTCATTGGATTAGTTTTTATTTCAGGGACTGCTGAAATTTAGTACTGTTCACTATCGAAGTCTATGGGAAAAACGGATATTTTCTGCATTTCCCCAATAGCAGACAATTGAATCATACGATATTCTACGACAATCTGCATACAGATAGCTAACATATTATTATACCCTCCCATTTAAAAAGATAAGGGTTCATTGAACTAAAAAACGTTATTCAGCTGAACTTGTATCCCCATGAGTTTCCCCATTGAAATCAATAGTGAATGGAAGAAAACATCACTCATCCCGAAACACAAAATAATATAAGATCCTGTTTGCTTGGCTTTTTGTATACCCCAACCATGTTCTTTCTCAAGACGAAGTTTGAACAAAATATTGTGACTTCTATTGTTTCATGCATTAGTTTCTTGAATTCCCGCCTGGTGCAGTGCTGACAACGCTGGCATTTACCTTTAACCAGTTGACAATCAGCTAAGACTAAAACCTATTCTAGTCACACTGGTTATAAAGTATCTATTATAGGTGCTGGTGTGATGACAGTTATTGAGCCTTTATTCTCCAGCTTCAACCTACTGACCACCATGTTTGCCTTTGCTTCATTCTTCATTGGACTCACCAGAAGCGGTAGGACTGTCATCTAAATTATCTTGAACACCATAATCTGAATGCCCTGGTGGTTGTCAACCAGAAAATCACTGCCTATTTGAGATGGGTTTCAGGAAAATGATTCATAAGTCGCAAAATTGATATTTTTCAAAGTATGTTTTTCACAAGACCACATTATTCGAACGTTCTGATTTTGGGGGAGTTGATCCCTTTTAGTTATATAGATCGATGTATTAAATTTCGAGGCAATGTATCTACTAGATCCTTTCAATTAAAAGGTCCTCATATGGACTACATTTAGTTACTTTGCTGTTTATCGCCCCCCAGAAATATTGGAAATTTTTTTTTTCAAAAACAAAATTATAAAAATTAAAATCTAGAAATACTTATAAGATTATTAGACTGTTTACTTTCATTGTAATCGGCTTGATCTCATCTTTTCAAATATAATGGTATCTCAGAATCTATTTTTTGCGACTTATGACTCATTTTCCTGAAACACATCACATTTAGCCAAACTTTCAAACATTAGTCTCACCAATAACACCATTGTCATTGCATTACGACTAAATGATCTGGTAGTCTTAAGTCAGTAATAACTGCATGTGGTTCATATGTTTGAATTTTTTTCATAGATGATTAACCTCAAGAGTAAGTCATTCTTTGTTGTTTCTTTTTTCCTCATCTGTCATTTGTACTTTGGTTATTTGCATTGGGCAATCACCAACACCCGGCTGAAATAGCCCAAGTGGCAAGTGTATTAATCCTTTATTCTAAAACTTTCCTTTTGATTATATCAAGTTAATGATCAACACTTTGATATTTTTTTTTTGTAAAATGGGACTTCGGGCAGACACAATCCTCACTTTTGGGATCCTGTATTCCAAGTATGAATCAAATCTTTGCAAAAATGTATATTTTAATTTATTGCAGTTTCCATGTCATTAATCTTTCAAATGGAAGCTCGAGAGGCACAATCCATAATTCAGGTTTTTATGGTACTCTGGGGCATGGGGAGATCTATAATACCGTATATGGCGGCCCCCTTCCTATCCGACTCTTTCAACCAATTGGAGCCTACCTGGAATTATACATCATTATCACAAGGTCAATATGGTCTCAACACTGTCACTGAAATACCAAGGAATGTTACAGTATCTTTTCCTCACAGGATAAAACACAGACTATCCACACTTTTTCATAGAAATGACAAGGAATCAAAACTCAATGATTCTGTGAGAGAAGACAAGATGTTTCTAGGAAATGATCTTAATGAAATGAGTGCAGGGTTATCTCATCAAACGGTAAATAACTTTTATTCAACGCTTCAAACTTTTCTAAGCAACGATAGGAGTTTATCAACTGTGAACAACACAATGGATACCACTAATTACTCAGATACTTCAAACTTTAAATGGACCTTCCTCATCCTTGCTGGATTCAGTTTTGTACTTAGCATATTATTTACACTGGTTGGAAGACTTAACAGGAATGATCAACCAAATGTTATCAGTCCAAATGTAGAAACCAAAAACAGAGCATGTAGTAAGCATTATGATATTTCAGACAATAAATACAGACTTATATTAGGTCTGTTTCTTTCAATATTGTTTTTCCAAAATACTGCTGATGCCATCGTCTCTGACATAATGTTCACTGCTTTGCATGATTTCATGAAAAAGGGCAAAAACTTGTGTTTAACAATGGTGTTTATTTTCCAAGTTACCAAGGTCATATCATCCATTCTAGCCACTTTACTTGTGGGTAGGTTTTCCCTGAACACTATAACGATAACTGATGTATGTTTGATGTCTGTTGGGAGTTTGTTCCTAATAATTGGTGTAGTTGTTGATAGTGAGTTGGTCCTTTATTTAGCTTTGGCAACAAAAGGTTTGGGAGTAGGTAACTTCAGACCAACCATATCAAGTAGTATCAATATGTATTTTCCTATGACTGGAAACGTTTCCGGTTTGATCATGTTGGTAACTGCTGTTAGTTCCATGGTGTTTCCTGCCTTGATTACTGTTGCTATGGATACATTTGGTCTAATCGCTTTTCCAGTGTCTGTAACTGTTTGCATAGGATTGACTATATTGTTTCTGGTGCTTCAGAGGTATCTTGTTAAGGACCTTGAACCTTTGGGTGGATCTGATTTCTCTGTTCAGGACAATGCTGAATATGACAAGTTATTGAATGATAATAAAGAAATTAGGTCAGAGAGTATTTTTGTGCTTAAATTGCATAAATGAAGGTATAACATCATTATGTGGAATATAATGTATGTATGGGGCAGCATATAGGTGGCTCCAACGTTTTCATTATTTGGTCAAGCTGATAGATAGTTTTTGGAATAGGTCTAATTGTGGTTGGGCCCTAGTGTCTAATTCTTGGTGGGCCCTAATATGGGACTATTGGGAATGAATATCAGAAGTATATCATAAGTCAAAACTTCATGTTTCATTTGCAAATTTGCATGTCTCTCAGCATTTAAGTATATACCGTATACGGCCAATTTTTATTTTTTATGAAGGATTTACAAGGCTCACGGGAACTTAGATGTAGTACGGTCCTTGATCCTCCGCCAGGGGCTGTTATTATGTCAGTGTTAAAGGTATATATGGGGGTATTCAATGAAAAAAAGATCTGTGACATTTTCACAAAACTTTCAGGGATTATACCTTACTATATCCGAAAGAAAAAAAACTTTTACAATCGCTGGAAAATAACAGTGCTTTAGTATTGAACTCAATAAGAAATGTAATATTTTTCACGTTTTACTTTATATAAAAAAATTGTTCGGTGACTTTTTCACCAAATTTTCTACAAATATATATGAGGTCATATGCTACACATCTATTGACAAGTTATGGTCATTTGAAGTTGACCAAATCACCCAAATTTACTAATCAAGCACCATAATCAATGAAAATGAATCTTAAAAAGCATGACTCAAAAAAGCTGTAATAAAAAAGGCCCATATAGATATTGGAAATCGTGCACAAATACATCTCAAATTATGATAACAAGGAAATATTTCGAAGGAAAATAGGAGCCGCTAGGTAGCGCGTGTGATGACACCCGCAAGTATCTTTAATGATAGAAATGTAGAAATGACAGGGTGCAGAAACTTTTGCATTGAGCAATACCTTCTGTTTTGCATAATAGAATTCACATTTGAAGAAAATTGGAACACTCTATATTTAAAACATGCGCCGCCAAAAACGTGAGGTAATATGGGGATGTGACAGGAATCAATAGCACCTACCGCACTTACAACAATGTTACTGCTCCCGCTTCCAAGTATTCAGAGGAGTAGCGGGAGTAGAAGCGTGCCAATAAAACTTTATTAGGGTAAAACAGTGTTTTTCAATTATAATATATGAGCTCTATGTCCATTGCCACAGCTTTGACAAACACTCTTTTTCGATTAACAAAACGTTGTCTATCAGCCCACTTGTGGGGATGCCATTTTGCATAAGGAATCATGGTATCAGGGGTCCAATTGCAGTAGCGAACAATCATCATGCATGATTTGGCAGACTTAAAGGACCCCCCTCTCCCCCCCACCCACACAGCCGACCTTCCTTGGTGATCTCCTGCTGTTTCCTTTTCCTTTTTCCTGTCCCAACTCATTAAGTGAAACAGGGTAATTTTTAAAGGGGGTCTCCACTGGTTGCGGGAAGCTCTGCGATAAGAATTCCGATTCCATATCAGGAAATAGTTTTCAAGCGCAGTTCATGTGCGGACCAACCATAGCAGTGGGGACCAGTTCTGTGATTGTATCTGGCCAATTCCACCAATTTGACAACATTTGGCCCCCAACCGTGGAAAGGGGTAAAATGGGCTTAAATCAAGTTAATTATCATTTATTTGATTTTTTTTAATAGGATGGTTCTACCAACCTGTGGAACAACATTTTGGGCATTTTTAGCCCATTTCTTTTTTTTTTATTTCAAAATCCCATTTTGGAGGCAAAAATCATTTTTTTTAACAGCCATTAGTCCGTGGAATTGCTAAATTTCTAAATAATCTTCAAAATTGAACATTTTTTTTTATATGTTGTGATAGTAGGTTACGTGAATATGATCTGTGTAAAAAAGAATGCAAAAAAAAATATTTTTTGGCCAAAAGCCATCAAAAATCAAAAAAATGTTGCCTCTCAAAACTTAAACAGAACAGGAACAATCAATTCAAGTATTCAAGTCTACTTAAAAGAGTAAACGAGGGTAATGAATGTTATATATATTCTAAATATAATGAGTTATATAATGTGTATGTATACATATATAATGGGCAGAGGGTCAATGACCTGTCACCCTTGCCGCTGCCATTATGATTACCATTACTGAATGGTTATTTGGCTGTAACTTTTCTTCTAGTTAGAATATTTTCACCAAATAAAAAGTGTTATGACCTTTATGTGGAGACCTATCAAGTACAATATAGTTCAATACATTATGTGCATATTTGTTTTATTTATTCTAATTTAAATCCTCATTTATGTAGAAATATGAACCATAATTCGTCATGCTATTTTTGGCATTTTTTTCATATTTGGGATCTATTTTTCGACCCCCATGTAAACAAATTCCTAATAATCAGAATGGTTCCAAACTTGGCAGTTTAATACGCATATATATAAGGTTGATAGAAAATAACAAATCAACTAATAAATGTAAAAATTATTTTTGGGTACTCAGGGGGTGTCTAGGGGCCCAAATGTTGTCAAATTGGTGGAAATGGCCATCTGCGTTTGGATTGCGGCTAAAAATAGGAATTGCATGTGCTGCGACTGTCACAGAAGTTTTTCAGAATGTTGAATATTTTCTGCGATTGAACAACCTCTGCGATTGAACAACCTCTGTAGTACAATTGCGTTGGATCTATGTTATTATTACTCAATCGATTTTATCATATTTCATCCAGGGCTTTGACACCTATTACATTTTCAATTTAATTCTAGCTGAATATTTGTGTGTGCCTATGTCAAGGTTGGTTATTATTATTTTTTGAAATTTCATTTCAGGCCAATAACGTTGGTGTGAAGTTAATATATTACCTTGATGTAGAATAAATTAAAATTTTGCAAGGCACAATGAAAACCAACCCTGGGGTGGGAGTCTCATATATTGTTGTGGAATGAAAACATGATGAAATAAACCAAAAAAACTTTCAAAGTCTTGGTTTTTTTTACAATCAAGTTTTTTTTAAAAAAATATAATTGTATCATACATTAGATAAAATACTACAAAATGTATCTTTATTTTCTACAATGATGTTTTTCTATTCACCCATTGATTTCTGTCTAAAGTCTCGAATTGATAGCTATTAATGTCATACTGCTGAAGAGTATAATTATAGAGTTGGGAAAATATTCATGATTATCAGGCATGTATGGCCTGGTTATTCAAAGGAAAACATTGTTTTAAAAGTTGAATGGAAGGAAAATTACTTTGTTCTATTCATTTCAAGGCAATCAATAATTAAGTTGCATCCAAAGAAAATAGATTATATCCAGCTAGAATGTTGTCACACATTGCCATCTTTTGAAAATGAATTGTTATGATAAGAACAGAAAACAAAGCTTAAATGAAAAACTTTATCCTAATTTACCGAATTTATCAAATATAGTATGCTGTGTACCACTTTCGTCCACGACAAAAGAGGATTTGTTCACAGCCACATATTATGTAAGGCTGGCAAACCTCCCATTGTCGGGGAACTGCCCCATTAATGCGACCAAGGTCGAAATAAAACGTTTACAAATACAAATTTGCTAAGGTTCAAGCGAAGCAAACATAAAAGTTTGTAAATGAGTTGCTCTAAAATGTTACAAGTCATGGTTACTTGTAAGGGTTATAGCACTCACATTGACTATCAGTCTAGTATAACCATGTTTCTCCCCACCCCCTCCCCATTAATATCATAATATTTGGGAGAATGTTCTTTGTACATAATGTTACAATTATAAATCACTGGTGAACTCAATGCACTTGTACCCTATCCCTATATGCTTAAAGCCGGCGCCACACTACCCAAAATAACCCTTGAGATAGGCTTTGCAACAGGCTTTCCTGATAGGCCAGGTCATTGCAGAGGTCTATCAGGAAGGCCTGTTGCAAACGTCACCACACTTCTGCAATAGTGCTTTGCAACTGATTGCAATAGCATAGTGACGGCTGCGATGCAATGCTTATCACCAACAAATATTAAACCTGTCTTATATTTCTGCGATAGATGACAACGCATTTCTTATTATGAGGCCTATTGCAAAGGCTATTGCAGAGGCTGTCGCAAAGGGGCCCACACGTCTGCAATTTCATCTTTGAACCAGCCGGCTTCACTGTAGTTGCCTTACGGGAGTTCTCATACAAGTAGCATCTTAAGATTTCTTCTTGTCTGACGTCTGCGAAAGCTGCAAGCCCCGCCTTATTCGCGCGAGACCTGACAGCTTGGTCATACGATACGCTAGCCTTCAGCGCGTAAACCTGGGAGGCAGACTTCTCACAAACAGTTATGCAATGGTTAACGACCCCACCTATTTCCTCCAAAGGTCTGTCATCATCTACTAGTTTGGCAATTCATTTCAAACTCAATAGCAGCAATTTTTCTATGGACTCAATTGATTCACCTTTATCGAGTTCTTTCCTCTGGTCAAAGGGGCAATACCCTGCTGTCAAAGATCAAATATTCTCATTTCTATTGCAGAGGCCTGATGCAAAGCCTACTGTGAGGCTTATCGCCTAATTTAGCAGAATTCAGTAAATGTATAAATCAGCAAATTGTACTTTTTTTTGAAAATCTGACCCATATATTAACTGGGAATGTTTTTGTTTGTTTTAAAGATGTTTATTCAGCAATGAGTGAAAACATTTTTTTACAAATTCATACACATTCATTAGAACAAAAGGATGAACTTTTATAATGTGTTTTTCATAGCCATGACAATATCCAAATATCAAAGAAAACTGCTGAGAAATTCAGGCATATTCGCCCGAAAGGGCACATCTATTGATGCCCCAGTGATATGGAATAAGCTGGGAAGAGTAGGATTTTTCTACTAAAAGATTGTATTTGTATAGTGCGTTCGTTTTATATATTCCTCACACAACGCAATGCATTGTTGAAGTCCAGTAGGAAGACCTGCAGGTTGTAGAATCTGAGAAACTTTGTTTTCAATGTACTTGTACAAAAAGGAAATAAAATCTATTTATATTATATATATTATACTTCAAAACAACAGATCAAGTCATCTCATGAAAGAAAATAGAGTGTTAATAGATACTTCCGGTTTACCGGAATGTAGCTTCAGTATTCTCCTGGATAATGGAGTACTGCCTGTTGGTGCCACCTGTATTGTGTACAGTGGAACCAATATTCACTGTACCCAATATAATGCCCCCGGGTACATCTGAATCTCTGCTCCAGTGTAAAGCAGGGAACTGACAACCACCGGAAGTACACCAGGCGCACAAAGGAACTGGTGAGTGTGCCGGATCTGCGCAGACATCGGTCAAACCTGGAATCAAAAGTTGAAATTAATATTTAAAAGAAATTGAAAAGTGACATTTGATATGGTACCATGGTTATCAAATCAATTGTACTGGACCGACCGGCGACAATGGCATAATTAATTAATTATGCAACTGCATAAAACCCAAGCAAGAAGCATCGCCACATTCCGCCATCGGCGATGCATTACCACTGTACAACTTCCTCTATGATCGGGGAACCCACTCTATTTCTCATTGTCCAACACTAACCAGTTACATGAATGCCTAAGTTATAGCCTTAGGGAGAGATTTGACCAAGATTTTTTAGGTATTACTGGTATAATTACGGCGTTACAGACCTCTCGCGTTTAGGCTTCAGCTTCAGGAACACTCGCAATCAGACATCGTTCACTTCACTATCGTTCCCTCGGCCGTCTCCGTCACACATCGGCCCTATTCGGGCACACACGCAACGCGTCCAATCACAGGAACGTTAACACCCGCGCAGCCTAAAAACACACCGGCCAATCACAGAACATCTCCTATACCGTCTTCGGTGGCAAAAAGTAAATATCATGGCCTCCGTGTAAACACAGTCCCCCGCAAGGCACAACGAACGGAACTCAATGCAGAATTAAATCAATAATGCCATCGGACACCCATCGCACACACCCAAGCAAAACCTAACTTAGACATCACCTACAGAAGTTCCACAACACGGGAAAACGAATTGCAGGGATACCTCACACTTACGGCAAAGGTCACTTCTCACGGACTCACGGACAAGCACCGTCCGAATCAATCGAGACACACACACACAGCCATACCAGGGGCGTCGCTGGGAATTTCCAAGTGGGGGGGACATATTTTGGTATCTTGAACCTTTTTTCTGATATTTATGTATGAAGTGTACAACAACATGAATCATTTTTCAAGTCTAAAAAATAGTTCAAAGATACCATTACGTTATGTGAAACAATGATGGATTATAATAGTGTCAGTTCATTTTCTTTCATTAATCATTTCAAGCCATTCAAATATATTGTTACAAACACTAACTAGAATCAGAAAGAGGTACAACAATCATTAAATATACATCATAGAAGTATGAGAAAATTTCAAAACATTTCTGACTTTAATAAGATATAGGAAATTTTATTGATGCAAGGAAAGGTGCATAAAATTTAGTAGGGTTGAAAACAGGCTCTCGCAATTGTAAAAGTTTTTTTAGTTAGCTATTTTCCAATTTGGGGGGCTTGGACAAAGCAAAGTACAGGGCCTTGTCCATTAAGCCAATTCTCATGTGATTCTCAAAGAATATAGTGCAAAAGAGTCCTGTACGGTGCAAAATCGCACGAGAATCGGCTTGGTGGACCAGGCCCTTTAAACAGGAATTACATCACACTGGCTCTGTTAATTCAGGAAAACTATATTCCAACAAACTCTGACCTGATGTTGGGTCCTTCCCGCTCATTGAAATGAGCTCCCCTAAATTCTCATGTATAATAATGTTCTTTCTAATTTTTAATAACAATTCAATTATTGACCAAACTGTAATGAGAAAAATTGGTCTTGTATTGTATATAAGGAATTTTCTTACTTGTATCAAAAATAACTTCACAGAGTTGATATGCATAAAATCTGTATGCCCCTCCTGATTTCTATGACCAATAGTGGGAAATTTGTATTATGGATATTAAAGGTATAAACAGACTGTCCAGCAGAAAAATAGGAATTATAACATTTTATTTAAATTTTGATTCATGAAGAACATGGATAAGTGAATCAAAAAAGCAAATAAAAACAATATGTCACCAGGTTAGTTTTCATTTCAGGGAGCTCTGAAATGTATTACTATTCACAGTAGGATTCTATGGGAAAAGGACAATTTTATCTTTCCACTATAAATAAATGGAATTTAACTTTTTATAATCATAATTATTGCTTCACAAGCAAAAAAAAGAAGGGGTTGGGGTCACCAGCTTTTTTTAAAAAAGCATCATCGGCTGAATTTTCATTATGATGAGCTAAAAACCGGAGTATTGAGAACTTTGTATTAACGATTTACAAGGCTAAATAACATTTTTCAAAATATAATAATAACCTGTTGGTTCACGCATGAGGGCAAACCGAAAGCTATGATGGCTTTGTTTAAAAAAAAAGATGGGATTCATCCATCTGAAATCTTGGAAAAGGGGAGAAAAATATCCTCTTTTTTTACAAACTTCAATAGTAACCATTGTTGGTCCCTAAGATGAAAGTCAAAAGCCTCAATTTCGAGTCACATGAGTCTTTTTTTAAAGAGGTTAAGATGTTTCTATTAGATTATAGTTATGGTTGATTCTCTCAAAATGGGGTCACTTGGGGCTATTTGGGGGTAACATTTTAAATTCATTGAAACTACTATTCCTTCACATCATCGATTCTACACATGTTTTAAAGCCCACATCGAAACTTGGAAACACTAATCTTTTTTTTTTTATTATTCACTTACAGGCCAAGACATTTAACAACAAGATTTCATATGTAAAAACGTAATGTCCACCATGGAATCTTAAAATCCTTCCTGGAGCAGACAAAATGAAGGAAAACATAAATTGCCTTGTGTTGCATTCCAACGCCCTCGGATATAATATATTGAAAGTGAAATGAATAAAAGTTGTAAATTTCTGTTTAATATTGTACCATTAACAATAGCTACTGAACTAAGTATATGGATGAAAATTCTGTGTAAAAATGATCTTTTCTCCATATTTTATTGAGATATATATATTTCATGTTTTGTTGGGCGTTGGAATGCAACAAATAGTGTTAATGTGTCATCATTGTTTTCTGGCACTTCTGTGATCTTTCTAAAAATTTGAAACATGTTACTTTAAAGTGAACCAGATGGGCATACATTAGACATATAAGTAATGATTAGATTACATGGAGATCAATGAAATAAGTATATATAAATATTTAATTATGAGTTATTTTACATTAGCACCCTGATTGAGGACCAAACCAGTGCCAGATTAAGCGGTTCGGACCAGTGCTTCTCAATTAAAATTTGAGAAAATCTCTATTTTCAAGACTCCTTAGGGTATCTAATTTAAGCATTTTGAAATAAATGAAATAATACAAAAAATGATTAAGGCCTAATACATTTAAAGCTATGTAAGTATAAGGGAAAATAAGAAAAGAAAAGAGGCATTATACATGATTATACCCTACCCGTGTGTCTTTGTGTGCTGCCTGGGTAATAGGGTAATTTGTTTTAGTAACACTAAAGTATCCTTAAAATGGGTATTTGTAATGAGGTTTTCTGATGCAAATGAAGCATACACCTTTTAGATTAGAATAAAATTCTACAGCCTTGGACCTTTTGTACTTTGTACTAGGTATTAGAAGGCTATAGAATGAAAAATATTCAGAGGGCCTTGGACCTTATTTTGGGAGGATTTTTTTTAGAGCCTCTGGCTTGGACCTTTTTAAGCTCCCACCAAAAGTGGGGGGGACATGTACCCCCCGTCCCCCCCGGGAGCGACGCCCCTGCATACACAGACAACGGGATTTAAAGGTAAGCAATTCAGTAGGCATCAATTCAGAATCAGTCGGTACACTAACGATAGGTCCATGCGATTATTACATTACCATCCTGTACTCGGAATCATCATAGCATTACATACCAATGTAAACAGAATTTAAACTAAGAATTTAAGATTTACACACGGCGCATACCAAGGCAAGTGCTGACGGTAGTTACCAAAATTAACACCAGATGGCGGCACTCGCAGCCAATAGCAAACATACAAGGCTCGCCAACGTACACTGTTCTCAGCCACAATTACACACGCCCACTAATAATAAAACCGTTCATGATTTAAAAGAACAGTCAACAATAAATCAGGAAAAATAAAATAAAAAGGAGAAGTCAGTTTTCTAATGGCAAAATACCCTAAAAGGGACTAACACGAACGAACGTCATTTAGACAACATGTTATATTGACATTTTTCTCATTAACAGCAGACAGAGATACACACCAATACGATGGCAGAACACAACTGCTCAACAGGAACACAGACGGTAACACCAAACGGCAACAATGACAGTCAGTAACACCCGGTAACACCAGCGAACGCAAACCACAAACACAGTCGTTAACCACCCTCAACAAGCAACAGCTACACCAGCAACCACAGAGTAGCTCAAGCAGATACACCAGCAACCACAGACTAGCTCAAACAGTTGGTAACAACACCCATCCAACTCACTGGCACCGGTAGGGAACCAACAACTGCAAATTATAACCTACAAGAAATCACACACAGGTAAGATATACAGTACACGCATTACAGCAATTAATCACTAATATTAGTGCAACTTCTGGTGTAATGCATACATGTCATGTCATTCACACGCCCACGTCAATATTTATCAGGGCCTAACAACGTGTGCAAAAACACACAGGTCCATTAACATGTCGATAGTTGTATTGGTTTTAAACCAAATAATGACAAATAAAATAATTTACAATCGCTGATATCGCTGATTGAAACTCATATCGCTGATTGCAACACTTCTGCCAGCCCCAGTTGGTAAACCAACACACAAGCACACATACACACATTACATTGCATTAACATAAAGTGACTTTCCACACACGTTCAGTCACAATTTTACTAACATTGTCCTTTCATTCATTTCAGTACATTGCACATGAACTACAAGTCACAGCACGAATCGAGACACAAATGGTACTGATCGGAGAAGAGAAATACACACCTCCTACCACATGGAAACTACTCAAACTCACGACATACATCAAAGAGACTTCAGCCAACCAATGTAAGTAAACTTTACAAATAGTGAACGACAGTTAATGCTTCATCTAATGATTTACATCCAATCTATACAATGAGGTGAAATATCGTCTACATCACTATAATCATGGTTCCACTTGCTACAGTGACATCACAATATTAAAACGTCTGACTCAGTTACATAATTCCACCATATATGTAAACAAATAATTGACTTCTGGCATACAATCGCATCATACTTTACAGCGTCCCAACGGTTCCATTTCCACAGGTAACCGCACAAACCGTCGTCAGCAGCAAACCGACCCAGGTCACATGCACACACAAAAGCACACGACCCATGGCAGGCTCTACACTAGTGGCTGAACATCAAACAAACACCACGGGAAGAATAACAAGACAATGAACACCGGTTTCAAAGCCAGGCAAGTGACCAAAGCTAACATAAATCACTACAGACATGAACAATTAAGCAATGTCACTACCATCAACGCACAACACCGATTAGACACAGGACAGCCAATAAATCATAAGGGAAATATATATATCACGTCAATAATCAGGCCAATTAAACTCATGTCTTTATAACAAGTAATTGTTCAACGATACAAATATTATATTATATGATACTACTTGCAACAACAACATATATTCAGAAATAATACTAGCACAGGTAAAAGTACTGACAGAACGAAACCAAACATTTATTTCATACATTTCATATGCACTAGGAGCTGTACCGATGGAAAGAATGCACACAATTAATATATGAAATTTTTTACAATTACAGCAGAACACCATGGACGATCCTTTAAATGAGAATGCAGAGCGTACTTGTGCAACCTGTCACAGAAACTCCACCAAAGAATATAGCATCAACTGGACTCTCCCACCAGAACGATATGTGAACCGAGCATTCGGAGATCAACCAGTCCACGCAGGGCAACAGCAGCTGATATGTCAGCTGTGCTTCACATACCTTTCACGACGCACGGACATTCACAAAGTAACAACATGGTCATGCGCATGGCCCGCATTCATTTGGTCTATACTCTCTGGAAAAACACCTTGCAACGCACAAGATATAGTACCCATACTGCCAACGTCAGTAAAATCAATGTGGGAACACGACATCGACGCAATACGACTGTCCTTTAGGCAGTACTGGCAACAAACACCAATTGTAAGTGATGTCACCACAGAGATCCAACAATTCCAAGTCGTAAAACAAAATGGCACCCTCAGCGAAGTTCAGGACATAGTAAACCGCAATTGTTTCCCACATATCCGGTGTCCACTGGGCTGCTGCATTTTTGTAGATGATGTAATATTCTCACGTGCGGAAACAATACCAATACATCACTACCTAGCGACAAAAATGCCACAATTAACTGCCTTCGCCGCAAACAAAAACTGCGTGATAGGAGCGAGACCAGACTGGATGACTGTCAAGCGAACCCTCATCTGGGACATAAAACCAGCATTGATGATCAGCGATACAGAGGGCTTGGTGTTCATCTCATGCGCCTCAGACAAACATGCACCGCCGACACACAACTATATACATGTGGCCCAAAACCCAATACTCCATGCAACACCGACTGCACAACCGACACAGCTAACCCCAACACAGATGTGCCCCAACTTTGTCCGGCCCGGTAGAGGAGGACAATACAACACATCGTACACGGTACTCAGGCAAGGAGGCGGCGCGTCAGGTTTGTCCACTTTCCGTTTGGCCATGAGGCCCCACAAAAGAATACTTACTGCCAGAGAATATGCCATGGACGCACTAGTGCTGAAACAACGCCCAGACATCCGGCACTATGCCCTCAACTGGGAGTTGTTGGGTACCAATTACGTCAGACGTGCACTGTCTTTTGGGGAAACAGCGAACAAAAGATATACACCCAATGTATTATCCCAGGCAGCACAATCGGCCACCCTTATCAACGCACAGGAAGCCGTGTACCTCACCACAGCCCTAAACAGTCGACATGCACGGACGAACGAAGACAATGAACCGCTTGACAACCACAGTGAAACGACGACAAAACACCAATACCACCCAGTCATACATCCCGCAGATGGCTATGGACATTTGCCATTCAGAGTACATCACGTCACTTGCACAAGTGAAGAACAGGATTTTTCATCGGGATGCTCCATCACTCTAATAGCACACGTCCTAGCACATTCTACGCACATACGTCAGTCTTTCATGCAACACCTATCGGGACAAAACGTGACGCAAACTGCCAGCCATATATACAGCTATTGTACAGATGCGCAGTTAGACACTCCCTTTAACCGAGTAAAAAGAGGAACGCTGGCCGAGGAAGATGAGAAGATCATGGATAATCATCCACCTCCACGACGAAACAAGTACAAGTGTGAAACAGTTGCAGGGAAATACCTCAGTACGTTATGCGAATCAGTAGCCTACACTGAGACTTACACACATCAGATACCAGATTTTCTCGCACATTTGGACACAAACATGGCGTTGATAGTCAACAAAGATCGGCACCTGCGGCAAAATGACACCTTACTGACTACGCCTGATGGACAATGGAACTTAATGGTGGGGATAACTGCAGTCGATAATCCAATGACCAAATATAGTCTCGCAATGTCATTTCGATGGGTGGAAGATTGGCATTGGCAGCATAGTGGAGATAATGAGCGACTAAGGAACACAAATGCACATCGGCTTCTACTATATGTTCGCAAGGTACAACCACAGCACATAGACAGAGACCAAGTGATGCTTTGGTGTGGCGGCCAAAACAAAATAAAATGCAACGATCATAGGGAAAAATGGCTAATAAGAGAGTCGTTAAGCACAACACGGAAATGCTCCTTGCCGAACTGCGGCAATAAAATGAAGTGGCGTTGCCCACAGGGCTTGGGGATTTTTCAATGTTCCAAGGGAGTGTGTTTGAAACACAAAAAAGAATTATGTGCGTTGGACCACATAACCTTCATCCAACCGCAACACAACCCACCCGACGACACTCAGAGAAATCAGAACGCACCACTCGAAAACGAACGTGAACCACAACATCAAGATGACACTGACGAAGAAGATGACGCACCGGTACACATAGAATTAACAACAAATGAATTAGACCATATACCTTGCCGGGAGGACGACAGCGACTCAGAGACGGATGAATACGACGACATTGTAATGGGACCCATCTCCCTACCAACTGATAATGAAGATCCCAACATCCCTATGGCAGCAAACAACACATATGAAGGTACCTTCTTATCTGACACTAGTGAAGCGCTGGCGGGCCACTTCATTTTGAACGACCATCTGCGAACAATGGTAAGGAGAGCGTTCTATCGGCCACCATCGATTAAAACACAACGTATCTTACAAAACATATGCTCTCAAAATGAAGAAAACACGGTACCACTCATATACCCAGAAGCTTCCCTCTTCCCTCACATCTTCTGGGACCAGCACAACAACACAATGATTGGCGCAATACCGGCATCAATGTATACCAGCGGTTATATGAAGCCCAGGAAAGGAGGATTGGCCTCATTGAACGACCACATGACAGTGAGAATATTGGATGAAACGCTGCTGACAGCACATGACCAGTTCTATCTCCAGTGGGTGTTTGATGTTAAAGTCAACCAGGCCCTAAATTACAACAGTCCCGCAGTTGTAGTAAACAAAGGCTTGGAACATCTCCGGAGGCCACACGATGGATCGTTAATGAATCAACGAGAGGGAATGTTGGCGTTCGACGAAATCGACTCACGCCGTCAGGTTCACAGACTAGCCGCGTTGATGAGGGACCTTGACGGATTTGATTACTTCATCACCCTGACATGTAATGACAGACTCACTTTCGGCGTCCAACCAATAGTCGCAGCTATCGAACAAGTGTACGGGCCAGACAGAACAAACATCATAAAAGGCATAACAGACCATTGCGCCCTATTATGCCGAGCATGGGAACGTACGGTGAGACATTTTTTAAATTGGATACAATATGGTCCAGAGCAACCATTCGGCGACGTCGAGACTATCTGGAGTAGATATGAGTTTCAATCCCACGGTGCCTTGGGCAACAAACCGCATGTACATGGGTTTATTAAAGTCAGAAATGAGACACACTTCCAAAAAATCAGCCGAATAAGATGCACCGCGCTGGCCATGTTCAATAAAGAGACACACACTGACTTTGATAGCCTATTGTCATCTGGCGTTATCCAGAATGAAGACGATTTTGATGAACTAAGGCAAATCGCATCTACATTGCAAGTGCACGACTGCGAACATGCCTCTAACCGTTGTCACAAAATAAATCGCCAGGGTGAGCTGGTATGTCGTGTCCAAAGGCACCCAGCTTCACAAGAGTATGGGTTCTCGGGTAACAACAACATGTATGAGGATGATGTTATGGATCTGTTTCGCGAAATGGGATTCACTTCTACAACACCACAGGGGCAAGAGAAACTCGATGAACGATTTACTGGAGGCAGGTATACCTATCCGGCTAACAAGGACGAAATCTACATCCCAACGGTACCGCACATACTGATCGCCCTGAAATCGTGCTCCAATGTCCAACTCGTGGACACTAAGTTTCAGGTGAGCTATGTGTGCAAATATGCTGCGGGAGTGGAGGAGCATAGAGAGGCAAACTTCAACAAGCATAAGGACCACAAATCAGTCGAAGTCACATTTGAAGAGTACAAAAATATCAAAATTACTAGCCAGAAGCTACTCGCCGATAAAACCACCAAAGAGAAACTAGCCAGAGAAATCGGACTGCCTGAAATCATGTGGTATTCACTCGAGCTACCGTTCATCCTCACCGAGACCGAATACACACATGTGTCTACTTTTGCACCAGAGTACCGCGGTGCGGTAACAAAGAAACAATCACGGGAAGAACAACAAGGCGGCGCAGAAATACCCCCCCCCATTGAGATACGACTCGCCATGGATGACAATCGACGATTCACAACATCACAGGAACTGGTCATCAATCAATACTATCACAGTGAGTATTATATGGACAGTACATGGGCCTTTTCACTCAGACCGCCCGAGCTGCTATATGTACAACATCTCGAAACGTATGCAAAATATTTCATCCGCATACCAGCAAAACGAAATATGGGGTTGGAACAGCAGATGGAGGAGTCGCCCTGGATCGATGGAACAGGAAAACAGGTGAAGATACGCACTCGCTATCTAACGGAGGTCGCAAATTACACTGAGGAGGCATGTGGCAAGGATGACCACCCACACCATGAGATGGCCACCCTAGTGAGGAACAACATCATCAACCCACTAATGGAAAATAATGCAGAAGAAAATGACCCACAGCTTTATGAACGGTTCATAGACACCTCAAAAACAAAGCGAAACGTCGTAGTTTTCCCGGCCGTCACCCCTTTCCAGCTACCAAAATTCGTCATTCACCTCATGCTATCGTCGGCTATTTTTGATACTGAAGTAGACCTGTACGAGGTCCCAAACCTTGCCACTGCATTAGTGAACAGCAGAGTGTTCTCTAACATGACACCCACAAGGAAAGAAATCATGTCGGTGGTTAAGTATTACATGCTAGAACAACTCATGTGGTTGCCCATGGGCAATCGGCAATTTAAGAGAATATTACGTTTCCTCCCACAATCTCTATATTCATTGATGCATGAAAATGAACTACAGTTTGAGTCAATGCCACTAGCGACCGATCTAGCCATATCCATCAAAGCGAGTCAGGATCTCAGTCGTCTCGAAGAAACTATGCGCCGACATTCCATCCAGGCCTTATCGCAGCAAGGTATACCCAACTTCCCGGAAATGGATCCAACAACAAACACCCGCATAACTACCTACATTCCCACAATCACACAAGCGCCCGGGCAGACTGATACTTCCTACATCGAGCAAAAAAGGGCTTTGCACAAACTAAAGATAACGATCGACGCAATCCTCGTCCCAAACCACTCGTTCATTAGGTTCCCCATTCTCATAGGGCCACCAGGATCGGGCAAAACCTTCCTTCTCATGGTAGGAATGACTTACGCCATTGCACAAGGATTGAAGACCACCCTAACAGCGTTAACTGCCGAACGAGCACAGGTATTAGGCGGAGAACATTTGCATCTATTGTTTGCTCTGCCAGTCTTGCAAATGGGTGTCCAGTCGGTACACAATATGGCCGAGATGGCATTAGGGAAATTAGCAAAACAGAACGTCCGCATGGAGTATCTTCGCCGGATACAGGTTTTAGCTATTGAAGAAATTGGATTGATCTCGTCAGAAATTTTCGCAACGATGGATCTAATATTACAACGCCTTCGCGACTCACCCGTACCTTTTGGTGGAGTAGTAATAATGGCGACCGGTGATCACGTCCAGCTCCAGCCAGTGACAGGTCAAACGATTTGGACAAGCAGTCATTTCCTCACGACTTTCTCGGTAATCAACATGACCAGTTATGTACGTAGTGCCACAGATCAGGACCTGCAGACAGTACTAAACATAATGAGGCAAAATGTGGCGACGGAGGAACAAGTGCAACAAGTTATCAACATATTCAGACAAAGATCAACACAGACAAATTTCTACCCAGACTGGTCGATGGTGCCACTTGACGTACTAAGAGTATTACCAACTAGAAAAGCCGTTGAAGATGCAGTTCGGAAACACATCACAGAAAAAAAACGAGACCGCAACCTATGCACCAGATCATATAAGTCCACTGACGAGGTCGAGTCGAGCGCTGGACACTGGGTTGTAGGTGACCGAACAGTAGTAAACGCATTGAACAAAAAGTGTGCGGAACACGAGTCACTGTTAGTTTATGAAGGTGCCATCATGCGCCTAACCTACAACAATAACATCCAGCACGGCACTATCCCAAGATTCTCGCAAGGTCAACTGTGTGTAGTTCGCGACATACAAACAACAAATGTGGAAAGTACAACAACATTGGACATGCGCATGAGAATAACCTTGATTCCGCCAGGACATCGCGTCATGTCGATTAACCTCATCCCCAATGAATGGCCCACATTCTCAATACAACCACGCGTAACACTGCCAGTTATTGTCGGTCGATCCAATGTCAAGGCACGCAGACTGCAATGGCCCTTACATCTGCATGTGGCATCCACGATCCATAAAATTATTGGTGAGACCTGCAACCAGTTGGCAACACAGATCAGCAGAACAGGGTTCATGTACCAAATATGGGAAAAGGGCATGTTATTGGTACTGCTGAGCCGTGTGCGCAACATAAATCACATGTACTTCATAGGATCGATAACAGAAACACTAGCAGCGATAGCCGATATGCTTCGGAGGTCGACACCAACCCAAGCAAAAATAGAAAGAACACTGTGTCAGCTGGACATACTTCACGACACGCCAAGACAAGTAGTGAATGACTTTATGCAAATCCACCATGATATCCCAGACTACGATATGGGCTGGGTTTACATGATAGCCAGTACAAAGAGGCCACAACAGTGCTATATCGGCGAAACTCGCAACATCAGAAGAAGACTGACTCAACATAACAGTGGACACGGCGCACTGTTCACAAAACACCTGAGACTACGACCATGGTGCCTATACATCATCATCAATGGTTTCCCCGGAACTGGAAAGGACCAAGCGAACTCGAATGGCCGCAAGCATCTCGAACATTTATGGCACTCTGCTGTCTCACGGATACCATTCAATGAACGAAATACCATAACTGTCGCCGCAGCGGGTCGCACAGTCTTCCAAAATTACAAGCAACAGAAGCCTCACTGGAACCTACAACTGATACAGTGTGGCCAAATGGTGACGAGAACACAACCAGTACCAAGTACGTCAGACAGTCCAAGGGCCAGTATCGAGGAAATACACGAAAATTGAACAGAAGACAACATACTGTGATAACATCGCATGAAAAAAATTTCATGTTACCTCTTCCCACACGGACACATGTGGAAAAATGCGTTAAATAATAATAACGGTATACCAGTACAATGTATGCTATAAAAAACGATTGCAGACTAATAAGATAGTCCCTAGTGACCGCCGAGGCAAATATAAATAATGAGATATGAACTTTTATACACCACAAATTGCAATCCAGGAGAATCCAGAATTGATACGGGTATACTGTGGTAACGAAGGAATATCAAAAAACTTGAATGACATTTATATTCCAACTGACGTAATGATAAAACCATTTTCTAATCTTGCAATGGACAGAATTTAGTAATTTTTGGCTTTCACACTTTTTGAATACTTCATTGCATGATTTAGAAACAATGTTCTTGTCCACCAAAAAGGTTATCGACGTCCATCGGACATGGCCTCAACATGTCTTAATCCATCAAAGGAATGTATTGACGTTAAAGAAATCTGATTATACCTAATCTTTATGACAATGTCATTAACGAGTATTTCTTTGGTTAAAATATTTCAGCAATCATTATTGAATGGCGCTGCAAAGCAGGCGGACAACTATTGTTATTAATTAGAAATTTGTACTCAAAAACTAATTAATGTTCCAAAGGTAATGTCAGTAAGACACACAGCATGGAGATAATTAAGTAGAAACATGTAACTGAGTACCAGATCTCTGATTTCTGCATTGACTGTTTCCTAATATTTTACATAGTAACGATGCTGTCATTAATATTGATAACGTTAAGAAAGTGGGCAACGGAAATGTCGCTTCAATAAAGAACGATATTACTTGTATTACAATTGTTAACTCATATACGAACATGACGACTTCCCCCAACACAAATAATTACACATTATAATTCCCTATCGCACATTTATGCGGCACAATAGTGCAATTAAATTTCTTTTATATATAGTGCCTGACCGACTTAAATTTGCTCCTATATACCATTGAACCGGCCTACTTAAGAACGCTTTATTGATTAAAACAAGTCTCAATTGATATTTCCTATTAGGCAATCATCAACTACATTGCACTTGTGATTAATTACTAACTACGATTATATCCAAGGACGTCTATTACTCGAAAATATCGCAACAATCAATTAAATGCAGAGAAATGTCATCATTTTATTTCATGAATCAACTTTATTTCAAACGTTAATTACATACACTAAGTCATATAGACGACAACTATTCACTTTTTCGGAGTAAACAACGGATATAGACGCAGATTAGTAACAAATACCTATGTAGAATCTAAATCAACCGATGTTCCATCATTGACCATTAAAAAGGACCACTACCTGGACGAAATCAATTTGTCCAAACTCAGTGTCTGCATAACGAGGGGTTTTGGGGCCCCACTTATGCAGACGTAATTTAAACAGGACAACACCATAACATACCCTTCATGGCCAATGTAATAGCACGTTTACGTGCTACAAATGCTGTACTACTATAAAATAATACAATTTCATATACAAGGCATCATTACAAGGAACATCACATAGATTGTTTAAAATCGTCTCAAAGCATAGGCGCTGTTTCACATAACGACCAATACTGTTAAAGATAATTGACAGTTATACACTTTATGCTCAGGGCAACGCCACACTTAACATAAATGAGGTATGGACGGGTCTTTTCAAATATCAAGATGTCATTACAAGCAAGTCAAATGGTGACACCATTAATTGGCAATGTACACCGTATAAACACTCATTCAAATATTATGTGCAAAGTCAACATTGAAAAAAACGTTAAGTTAACAATAACAACTAACATTACAGAATGGGAACACTTGTGTCCGTGGAACTCCTCCAATATTAAGGTTGACAGCAAGCCAACTTTTTTCCTGACTAAACTGTACCAATATATTAGTCCACAAAAATGGAAAAACAATATGTAACACAATCGATCTGGCGATTCATATATACCAGTTGACAAGTTCATAGCAGCTCAAAAATTATTACTACTCAAAAAATTGGCCAAGTTATAGCATAGCGACACATCATTTAACAAAAATATTCTGTGTATTAGTGCACAAACACAAATATTCGGTAGACTGGCGCACTTATACATATTTATCATGGAATGTAACACCTGCAAGTGTTGACAAAATGTATGTATAACGTATCCACTATATCAATACAACTTGGGTAACTAATATAACTGCTACTTCAACTAGGTCGATTAAATATGGATATCAGAAGGTATTATTGCATTATATAAGATACAAATTAATTAATGCACTATTACAGATCACAGCTTCATTACCTGAGTAAAACAGTAACATCACGACTTAAAGACTGGTTATAGCACCTCCAGTTGAGTATCAAAAAATGCAGCACAACAACAAAATTGCATTTTAAAGACTAGAAGATCGTAAAATGCGTATTTTAAATGATCCGGCATGGGTATGTTGGTCTATAATACTGAAAGTGGCCAAACATCACTAGTTTAAAGCTAAAAAAATAGGCATCCTTGATGTGACATAGCAAAATAGTGATATGTACGTTCAGGTCAATATCAATGACACTGGCTTTACAATTAATCCTCTGTTCTATCAACAACATCTTCACACTCGGGGACGTCTATCGCGAGATCAGCGCCTGTTGGCATCAATTTGGCTGGCTCATCAAGCACTTTCTCAGGGTAAATATAGGTGACGTGAAACTTCTTCGCCACAGCCGCCTCACTGCCTTCGGACACTGCCGACTTGTACCAGCCGGCCAGCACCCATTCCACTAGGCCTGTTTTGTAGGCAGTCATCACGGTCTTAATATGGGCCCGCAAATCGTCTAAATCTAATGGAGGAGCACTTTCCTTGGGCTAAAATGACAAGAAGGTTAGAAAAAAGTTAGCACGAATAGAGATAATTATATATGGAATACCAACAGCAATAGATAATACAACAGTTCTGCAACAGTACAATATAAACAGGAAATTGTAATTAACACAACGTTCCAATGTTAAACAAATTGTTAAATACCAGGTGGTTACATAAATGTCAATGTCTAACGGCCATAATTGGCTACAGATAAGTACAGGGTTCAGGAATAGTCAGCTACTTACACAGATAAGTACAGGGCTCAGGAATAGTCGGGCCATACGACGAGAGCATACTTTGACATTGCGAACGTTCAGAGTCTTACTGCTGAGGTTGAACGCCAAGGAAGTGTATGCCACAGCGTTGCCATCTGTGCCATAACAGATTTGCTCCTCCCCGTGGCTGCCGTCACATGCTTCTGACGAGCACTTGTACACGATGTCCGCGTGACTAATGGTCAAGTCCTTCACTTTGCCACCAAAGGGGTAGAAATTCCCTTCCACTGCCTTCTCTGGGAGATAAGGTGCGACTGGAGGTAGCTTTTTGGTTGAGACAGGTACAAAGGGACTGTCTGTTTCAACAGTCGGCAAGGAGAACATGAGTGTCCCATCGTAATAAGCTGGTTCATAGAGCAACACCGTTGACCCTAACCACGTGAATCCAGTCACTCGCAGTAGATTGAAGGTCTCAGTTTGGCTCTTTGATTTAAGGTTAAACAACTTTCCCGAACGCAGGTCTCTGAAATATACAACATTCAAAACGTTAGTTACTACAACAAGTAAAAGATTCAGTGTTACGACTAATTAATGACTTTCAATGAATACATTGTTAACTGGCCAACCTTACTTATCACAAAGTTGACACCATAGAAAAATTACAATTTTATAATTACTTTTTATTATACATGACAATATCAATGATTCAATACAAAGTCTTGCAAACGGCAATTATTACTAATTATACATTTAACACGTTCATAATGGATTAACGTAAAAGAAAGTTTCCAATGTGGATGTACACATTAACCAATTTGTTTTTTTATTGGAAACAATAATTGAAGTCCTATCTAATTGAAAATGGCCGCCGGTGGGAGGCCACAGAAATATAATTTATTGGAAACGCCCACAATTGTTGCAATGATACAATAACACTATAGTTACAAATCACATGAAAACAAAAAAAAAATTTCGTCATCTTACCTCAAAAGAAATAGGCGGTCGTAGCCAACCTCAACTTTGGCCATTTTACTCCTGTCATTGCCTCTCTGCAATCTCTTAGGCGATGCCTTTTTTATCTTGAGAATTTGTGCGATTATAAACGTGTTGTCCGCATCCTCTTCGGAGAGTACGTCAGTCAGGGATCTCAGGGTGCAAGCATCACGCATGACATACCTTCTCGCCGCGGTGAAGTCGCCCTTACATAAAAGATCGTTGATTTTGGACGCCATGACCTGTAATTAAACACCGACTTGCGTTAAATTCACATATAACAACATTGTGATTGATTACGACCATCAAAACGACACAGCACAAAAACTGACCCAAAAACAAACAGTCATACAAATTAATATGCGGACAATTGTCGTATGGATAATGGAATAAGTTATCCGTTTGACCCCAAAAACAACCATTATCAACTATGTGCCTGCTGTACACAGACACGATATTATTATTGATCAACCTTAAAGATTGGCCTGATATGAACGTGATCATTCAATCGGCACAATATTTAAAAACAATAAATATTTTTTGGTTTCGTAGCCACGTGTTGCAATCGTTATGTCGAAGTATATGGCATTTCCAGGAACATAAACAAACAGTATTCTACGTGGTTGCATTGCAGTTTGCACTAACATTGCATTATCACCCCTTTATTTAGTAAACATAGCTCGCCGAATAATAAACACCCTTCCTAATTGCAACGATTTAACATTCAATGATTACGTAAAATTTAGTCACAATTGTTGTCTCCGGCACCCGAAACGAAGTACGCCAAACCAGTAAATGGGCAGCGACCAGATAACTTATCTAGTGTGCCTGTCAAACCTTCACACTTCACAGAAAATGGTCTCGACAGAGCCACACGAACATTGACACATACAATCACTTAATTGAATTAATGACTTACTGTGAAAGTTGAGAAGAGTAGTGGAAATTGAAATGAGAGTAGCGACGAATGTTACAGGTCTACCATGTGTTGAACCGGAGCTGTAACTGAAGCGATTGGTCCGTGGACTGACATAAGTCGCCACCTGACGGCATATACGGCAACGAATGGGTATGTAAGGTACCCAAACAGTAGATCAATTCCACGCCGATAGATGGCCTCAAAGACATTACTTACAAATTGCCGCCAATGGTAGTCACATAGATCACACAAATAAATGTGTTTCCTAGTGCATGTACCTGCTGGTTAATGTAATTGATGTGTCATAGAAGGATGCCAATAATATATAAACATTTAACAATAAAAGTAACCATTGAGTAACATATGCCCTATAAGTGCGAAGAGAGATTTAACAAATTACCCACACAAAAATAAATGTAATGTATGATGTCATAAATGTCTGGCAAACAAGGCATATTGTTTACACTAAACTTTATTATGAAACGACAAACCTCAGCAGAAAAAGTAAAAGAAAAAGACTTCAGCCCCAGTTTTGAAGTCCTTATTCCCCAAATGTAAGAAATGATATAAAAGGTAAAAACAAATATTACGAAATGAAAAAAAAAAAAAATGCGCCCCAGCTCCCACCTGGTGCCATCATACACTCTGGTCAGCAAGTAGGGGTTTGAAAGTAGGCTTCTTCTGGGGCCCAGGACTCTTCTCATTATCTATAGAAAAGATGCCATGTTGAGCATTTAATATTAATAAATGTTCATATGTCAATATGCATTCGTTATATGTGTTTCCAAGACACAAGTCCCCATGTTTCCCATCAGGCAATTGGTTTTCATAGATCATTTTTACAAGCTATGATAATGGTGAAAACATACGTGCAATTTTTATTAAAAGTCTTGCCTAATATTTGTATGTCAGATTTCAACATAATCCATCCATTTGTAGACATGCGCAGTGAGACATGCAAATCTCCTATTGCAATTATGCAAGCATGGGGGAGCATGTCCTGTGTTTTAATAATCACAAGATCTCTTTGTGGAGTTGTTATAATTCTTATTAGGTGTCCTAGTTGTTGCGTCCCAAAGTAGACATATGCACCAATGATGACATCGGTACAGACTTTTCCTCTGTGGTACATGCTATTTCCCATATTACAAATTATTTTCCAAGTGCTAACTTCCTATTTCCAGGCAGATTTGACTATTTCCATTTCATTGGAATCAGCTTGGTTTCCCCTTTTCATACCATATGGTGATATCTCAAAATCCATATTTTGTCACTTATGACTCATTTTCCTGAAACATCACATATATATGGAATTCATAATAATGGTGTCTTACCTGGAATCACAAGAACATTGTGAAATTGTGTAGAATTTTCTGTTAAAATGGCGATATTTGAATTGACGGGCAGAAATGTGATTGGGACAATGGTCATGTGCCCTACAGCATCGGTCGGTACTGGCCTGCCAACCCAAATCACTGTAATCCTCTGCTCGGTTACCGGGACCACACCAATTAGTCCCTGGGGCGTAGATATATCTCTTTTCTCTTCTGTTCAACCCATTCCCCTTCCCCTCTGAGTCCTGATTGTCTATGTTGTACCTGGTTGCAGCCAAATAGATCGCCCTTTTTGTTTTCTGACATTCTCCAATTTGGTAGGCTACATTAAGTAGGTCTCGCACAGAGTTCATCCAATAGTTTAGATGTATGTATCCATGATTAACTAACGTTTTAGTTACGTGTTCCACACTGCCCCGCATTGAAAGTGTGCTTGTCATATTGGGGCTGTTTCCAGCTGATGTGAAAGAAAGTATTTCATATAAATCATTGTGTGTTTGGCAAGTAATCATTTCCCGATCATGGCTGGAATAATAAGCTTTGAATAAAACCTTCCCATCACTAATGGTCCTGAAAAATATTGACTGCTCGCCTTTTCCTGGAAGTTGAACTTCGTGAAAGTGAACTGACCCGCAGTGGAGATGTATCTCCAATAACTGGGAACTATCTATTGAAATGTCCAAGTTACACTCTGATGGATCTTTTTTGTTTTCCATTGTTTCAGAAAATCCATGACATGCCGCTCCACTTAGGGAGAGAAGCAGTAGGACCAAAGCTCCCACCATTGTTGATATGTGTCTTGAAAGAGTAAGGTGCTGTGAATGCTAAGTAAATCCAATTCTTCTTTGTGGAGTTCATATAGAAGCTAATAGAAACCGAAACGCCTTTCTCTTTTTAGGTTCTCTCCATATATAAATAAACTAGGTTAAGTGAGGTTGCCGTCCGAGTTTGTTTTTACATCCGGGACTTTACTTTACTTTCCTACAGTCAAGATCGAGTTCGGGCGAAAAAATCGCCCCTGTTTTGGAATCAATTTGCATCCTTTTCACAGCTTTGAAACACAAGTAATGCTTCGGTAAAGGTTATGCTTCAAAAAACATGAGAGTATAAATTTGTGATGTGTTTTAGAAAAATGAGTCACAATTTTTCAAAGTGATTAATTCTCAGGATATATTTGTGGGAATGTTTTAGTTGGTGGGATGCTTAAAGCCTCTTATAGCCTGAATACATGTACCGAATTTCAGGACAGTGTAATAAATATGTCCATGTATTTCTAGGGTTGTTGTAATGAATATATTTAGTAACTTTACTAGTAATTGCTCAACCCAAAATACTGCAAACTTTGTTTTCAATAATACAAATATAACACTTAAAATATAGTAATGCATAATAAATATCCTATTGTAAACTAAGATTAGAATCGGCTTGATCGCATGTTTTCAAATGTAATAATATCTCAAAATCCATTTTTTGCGACTTATGACTTATTTTTCTGAAACGGGTCACATTTTAGTTCATCAGAATTCATCTACTGCTATAGTGTCTTTTAACACTCCTCCTTTGATTGAAATCAAAATCATACGTAAATGAAAACAAGCGTGAAATGGAAACAAACGTTAAAACAAAAGTTTAGTTTTTAAATGGGCCGGAAAATCATTTGAAATTCTAAATCATTTTGTAAATGAAAAATGAGTTTTAGTTTAAAAAATGAAAAATAAATAACTTTCCATGCATGAGCACGCTCGTCGTCCGTAGACGATATCATTATCATCTGATTTGTTTTCTGAGTTTTCATTTAAGAAAAACATGAGCTTCAAAATGCAGTTTAATAAAAACATAACAGAACTGATACTTTAAATCAATGCTATACCGAATATACTCAGATATACCCGGTATTCTTCATTTTTCAGAATTTCCTAAATGTGTAGAGCTGCCAATTATACATTTTCTGACAATCTGACCCACATTATATTAGAGCGACTCTCCCGTGTCCCCATTCCTGCCCCATACAGATGTCACAACCCACATGTATGTTGACAGACCGGAGCGGATGTTTCCCAGTCGTATTTACCCGACACAATTCCATGTCATGGAAAAAAAACTTCGCCCAAATAGTATAAGTGTTCCTGCCTAGACTAGACCCTGTCCTTTTAAAGAGATAAATCAGAGTTCAACTGGGAAAAAAACTGAAAATAACATTTTGTTTAAACTTTGCCTCGTGAAAGAACAAGGTTATGTGAATTCAAAAAGCCAATAAAAACAATATGTCACCAGGTTTGTTTTCATTTCAGGGAGCCCTGAAATTTATGGTTGATTACTATTGAAGTCTATGAGAAAAGGACAATTTTGTTCGTTTTTTCAGTATAAAAAAAAATGGAAAATAACTTTTCCCTAAAAGTCTCTATAGACATAGCTAACATATTGCTTTACCTTTTCATGCAATACAAAATGGGGGTCAACAACTTTTTGAAAAAGTTATTCAACTGAACCTGCATCCCGATGATTTAAAAACAGGAATATTGAAGATTTTCAATTCTAAATAATATCTTTCAAAATATGTTCTATCTGTTCTTTCATGCATGAGGGTAAACCTGTACAGTGGCTATGTTTAGAAGACATTTCAACTGGAAAAAAGTTATTTGTCTGTCTGAAATCTTGGAAAAACTGAGAAAACATCCATTTTCCCCACATACTTCAATACTAAACTTTGATGGTCTCTAGAATGAAAAAAAATATCCATTTTTTTTTGCTTTTTGTTATCCCCCAACCATGTTCTTTCTCAAGACGAAGTTTGAAAAAATTATTGTCACTCCTTATTTTTCATGCATTAGTTCCTTGAACTGCAGCAGTGCATATGACAGTGGTTTATCTCTTTAAAAGATTAAATATTGAAATTCTCTGATGAAATTTCAAATTTTATATAACAGCTTTAAATATGTGTTATGTGTTATTTAATATTTGAGGAGGCACCCGCCTTGGTTAGAAATCGCAACGGTTTTTTAAGATTTTGTATAGATTCCTTCAATTTCTAAAGTTTCTAAAGGTCGAAAATATAATAATAATAATAGATTTTTATTTCCATATTACATTTACAACAATTGTTATACAATGTAGAATTAAAAGAGAGAAACCTATGGAAAGAGGTCCATGATTAAGATTGTTGTGCTTATAAACTTTTGAATACAAAATACAGCGAGCCCCATTCCCATTAATCAGGTTCACTGTGTTCATTGTTTAACTTGCGTTGGCATTTTTTTGAGATTAGTAAAACTTTACATTTTTGGAAACGTCAGAACATCAGCAATCCAAAATGGATGATGTCATTCGTGCCAAAGCCTAGTTTGCGAATTAATAATATTTTTGTAAACAAAAAAGTGTAATTATGATTTTTAATTAGAAAAAAAATCTAAATCATTAAGAGATTAGTAAAACTATATAATTTTGGAAACAACAGAACGTCAGCAATCAGAAAATGGATAATGTCATTTGGACTGAAGCGTATTTTTGTAAATTATCAATGTTTTTGTAAAAAAAAAAAAAAGAAGTGAAAAATATGATTTTTAATTAAAAATGTATAGTTTTTCTAATCTCAAAAAAATGCCAACGAAAATACATAGTGAGCCTGACTACATCGACTGTTTTGAATACAAAATCAAATAAACTATGGTGCCAAGCCTCAGCATTCTCTCCTAGAAAGTTGTGATCCTGATCAATGCAAAGTGCATTTATCCACAACATAGCCCTCCTAGATGCAGTCAGATGTGATGTGTTTCAGGGAAATGAGTCATAAGTCGCAAAAAATCGATTTTGAGATATCACCATATATGAAAAGATGAGATCAAGCTGATTCCAATGATAGTAGACAGTCTAATAATCTAATAAGTATTTCTAGATTTAAAGTTTGATATTTTCGTTTTTGAAAAAGAAGTTTTCCCATATTTCTGGGGGTCAATAAACCGTAAAGAAACCAAATAATTATAGTCCATATGAGGACCTTTAAAAAGCAGGGATATATTACATAGATTGTCTTGAAATTTGAGACATCGATTGACATAACCATAAGTCACACACTCTCCAAAAATCAGAATATTCCAATAATGTGATCTTGTGAAAAAAACACTTTGAAAAATATCAATTTTGCGACTTATGAATCATTTTCCTGAAACACATCACAGTCTGTGCACAGAGAGGCCGCAGTGCCACTGACTAAATAAATAGAAACGTGCTGCAGCACTAGTCCATACCCGGACCCACACTGGCTGTGTGATAGTGGGTCTGTTGGGAGACTGCTGCAGGACATGTGGGTCACATTTTCAGAAAATGTACAATTCACCTTCACCAATCTTTTCAAATAACCCAAATTTCAGACGAAAATAAAGTTCAAAATACAGTTCAACCTAACCAAACAGATTGATAGAATCAATGCACTGCCGAATATACTCGAATTTACCTAGTATTGACCAAATTGCAGCCTAATTTAGCAGAATCTACTAAATGTGTACTGCTGTGAGTTGTACATTTTCTGAAAATCTGACCCATGTGCGTGAGATTTTCAGAAAATGTACAATTGGCAGCTCTACATATTTGATTATTTCTGCTAAATTCTGCTAAAAATATAATAAATGTTGGGTATACTTGAGTATAGTTGGTATCGCATTGATTTAAAGTATCAGTTATGTTAGTTAAACTGTATTTTGAAGCTCATTTCTGTCTTAAATGTGGGTTATTTGACAGGATTGGTGAAGGCGAATTGTACATTTTCTGAAAATCTGACCCATGTACAGATCCCTCCGCCGTCAGCGAGAGAGAAACTCAATTAATATGGGATGCACTGTTATAAATAAGTGTGTTTTTACGCGAAAGACCGCCCTGTACCACATGTCTAGTTCGCATACTCCCACGCGCCCCAGAAAGCTAGGTGTGGTGGTTACTCAAGGGTGACAAACATGAACATCAAGCCCCCAACATGACTCCCCGGTCCCCGCACTCCCTACACAAAATGACACGCATGCTTGTTCCCATTTCCGCTGACTTAGGGGGTCTTTTGGGGGAAATTCGCATGTCCTTGAAAACCTTAAAAAAGGGGTCTTTTTTCTGGATCACTTCGCGAAAATGGAAGAAAGGGGGTGTTAATTCAACTGGTAAAGTGAGAAGTTTGTTTGTAACATTTGGCCTAAAGCTTGGGAAAGTTATGATAGTGATAATCAGGGGAGCAAATTTGCTCTTCTGTGTGGGTTTTGGTCATTTGATCTGGCACATAGGGGATTATAAATCGCTCTTAAGACAGGAAACTTGGAGCCTCTATTGTGGGTTGGTCACTCCTGTTTTAACTTATTTAAGTCTCGTTTCTGGGAAAGCAAATGAATGTGAAAATGTCAGTGTTTTTAAGGAAAAAGGTGTGTTTTTTAGGGCTGAAAAATCAGCGTTTTCATGGAAAAAGGGGTACTTTTTCAGCTGAAAATCCGCGGAAAAGGGTATGTTTTCTGATACTGTAAACGTATTTATTTTTGCGCAGATAAATTTTCGCGCACTAAATACAATGACACCTTTTCGCGGGGATTTAAATTCGCGCAGCAAGGAAGTCTCATACATTGTTTATGCAATATTTATAGGCCTATCTTTCGCGCAGGATTTATTTTCGCGCACAAAGGTGGGTGCACGAAAATAGCGAAAATAAATACTGCGCGAAGGTGGAACGAGGTGGAACGAGCATATGTCCTACTTTTTGTATATGAGTGCGGGGACCGGGCATGACTCCATATCATGCATGAATGCACAGTCCAGCTAATAATAGCACCAGCACCCTCACACCCATGCAACATTAGGGACCAACAGCCAGGCTGACCAAGAGCTTCAGTTAGCTTGAGAGCGGCATGCATGTAAGACACCTGTGTACATGTAGAAAGCAGGGAAGACATTCACTGGTACATACATATCCCAGGTAAGTATCATGCAAGCATCTCTTTTATTTCACTCTAATTCATTAACTATGATTTTTAGTATCACTTCTCATGAATAATCCATGTTCAACTTTGTTTCAGTTTTGTGTCATTCATTAAATCATTAGGCACCTGAGAAATGTACACATTCTAAGGTAAGTGGTAGAACGCTAGGTAGCCTACCATGTAGGTTTCTATACATTCACAATCAAGTTTTTAAATGATTTATTTACACATTGAAAGGTCCTAGGTTTGATTCCCGTCCAGTGTTGCTTATAATTTCCTACCCAGCATAGCATTGTTGAAATATGTGCGTTCTTTTTTAGCCACCCATGTGGGCGTTACAATCTTACGCAGTATGCACCTTGCTCCCGATGCCTGTGGGCGGGAGCTAGGACGCCCTGTCTCGGTCTAGTGGTCACGGGAAGGCTGGGGTGCATTGTACGTTAAGATGCGGCACTTGGTGACCGCCCATAGTAACTGGACGACGGGTAGCACCACCAAGCAGCAGGTGTCTCGGCGGCCGCCACTTGTGACACATGGGTGAGTGAATGGTATAGGTGTCATAGGCATATACCAATTGATTTTTGTTGTATAATCTTATTAATCTCTCCATTTCTCTTAATATTTAACCATCGATTATTTAAATGTCCATCAGGTATGTATTGGCTGCTGATGAATAAGCTATTAATTAATATCATTGTAGACGAATCTCATGGAGAAGTATAGAAAGAGCCATTTATCTCTCAAATGAAGCTATTAGGCTGAATACACAATCAAACTTTTGGACACAGATGTCAGTTAAATACATGATCTCCATCACATGGCCTCTCCACACCTAAACAAAATGATATAATGATATAGTATAAAGATATATATGGTCACTTCTCATGAAACGTCGACAGGTTGACACGTTTTTTATGTCTGAACAGAGATGGGTTACTGAATTTTGTGTAGACGGAGCGTCATCCAACGTGTGAGTACTACCGGGGATAGCTCTGCTCAAACAGACTAAATAATATATGTGATCTATTCGGATTAATGATTTAACTAATTATTGTAAATATCAATATTAAATTTCCCTCTCGTGGAGAAAATCAAAATTGTTGCTTCTCAGACCTACCCCCACCCTATATTACCTTTTCAGAAACTCATCGTTTTTAGCGTTTTCAGACAGAAGAGCAGCCGTCACAGCCAACTATAATGGGTCTATCTTTGCATTTGGGCTTGCGCGACAAGGGCGATCATAATAGCATTGTCAGGTGTGCGAAAATTACCAGCATTTACACCTTCAACCTCCATCAATCGGCGCGCAAAAATAGCGGGGGCAGTCATGGTCACATATTTTCTTGTTACAGAAGCTGGCATGAGGAAGAAACACATCAACAAGGAAATCATGTACCAAAATGATGATTTTCTAAGATAATAATTATTTTACCCTCCCCAAAGTCATTGAATGAATAAAAAAATAAATGATTAACCACTTTTTCTGTGGGCAAGTACAGACCTACAAAAAAAGGATAAACCCCCTCCCCCACCACGCTCTGGGGCTACTGGTTGTAGTGAAAATAATCAACACAGCATGACAGGGGGCGCTGCGATCGCGTTGTGACGTCATTACCCACTCACGGCCGCCAGTAGAAAGCTACGCGAAAAGCCAATATAGACAAGCGCTATGAGCGTGCAACAAGTTGACCCGCCTTTCGCGTACTTTCACTAGGGAAATGCGTGAACACTTACCACAGTGTGTGTTTCAGGAAAATGAGTCAGAAGTCGCAAAATTGATATTTTTCAAAGTTATTTATTTATAAGATATCCTAGTTGGAATATTCCTCTATTATAGTTGGAATTTGTTGGTTGATCATAGACTTGTGCAAGTCTTTGATCCTGTTTTTTGTTTAAAACACAATAATATCAAAAATATATTCTCTTGTCAGAGTCACTACAGCCTCGACTGAGGAATTAAGAATGACGCCCAAGCATCAGTAAGGTCTTTGCTGTGTGTGTGCGCTCATTGGGGGCAGAGGGACTTGATGCTAGTCTAGGTTGCTCAATGCCGCTAGTAACAGTTCAGTATTTCAAGGCGTTGTAATAAATATATCGATGCATTTCTAAGGTCATCTTATGGAGTATAATTAGATACTTTATTGTTAATCATCCACCCAAAATCAATTTTTTTTTTCATAAATAAAGATATCAAACTTAAAAAATAGAAACACTATTTAGATGCCCTACTGTTTACTACCATTAGAATCGGCTTGATCTCATCTTTTCAAATATGATGATATCTCAAAATCCAAATTTTGCGACTTGTGGCTCATTTTCCTGTAACGCATCACATATAATATAATTAGCTCCCAGACCCCGTCCCAGACAGGACGGGAGCCAGTGAGTGAATGTGAATGACTCAGAGCAACTCAGCGATATACGCAACCAGACTAGACAGTGCAAGGGAAAGAACTATTCTAATCATCCATACTCAGCTCCTGAAATAAAGGCCAAAGGTAAATCAATTAGGATTATTTGTTGAACTATAATAACTTCATAATTGCATAGATCAGAATTACATCAATTGTATTGATTGTATTGCGGTAGTATTTGGCTGAGTGCTGGGGTATATATGTGTAGCCTACATAGTGCCCTCGATCCCCTACATGGGGAGGAGATATGCATTCATGAATAATTTATCTAGGGTATGTGGGGGTATGGATACACTTCTGGGGATATAGTATCTTGTTCTTTATGTGAGTCTTTGTTAGTGTCTGGTCTCTTGGCTAATGTGCGTTAGGAATGTTTAGGGTGGGGGGGGAGGTTGTGGGGGGTAGGGTAGGGGATTCTAGAGGTTCAGATATTTGTTTAGGGTGGATCGGAATGTGCTGCGTGTTTTAGGAGGAGGAGAGTTAAGAAAAGGGAGGGTGGGGGTATAGGAGATGGGGGTCCAGAAACTTTACCCGCTAGTAATTTTGGGTATTGTACTTAATGATTGGAAGGGAAAGAGGGCAGGGGAAAACATGAGGAAGAGGGGGAGGGGAAATCAGAGATGGGGTTGGGAGGGACAAACAGGTATGAATGATAGAGAAGAGGGGGAGGGAAACAAGGGAGAGGGGGAAGTGTGGGGAGAGAGGGTGACCGTCCAAGAAGTGGGGGAAAGAGGCGCGGGAGAGGGTGTAGGCAAAGGGAGAGAGGCGAGGGGGAGCGTGAGGAAAAGGGGAGGGAGAGGGGGGGGAATCGGAGATGGGGTTGGGAGAGAAAAACAGGTATGAAAGATAGAGAAGAGGGGGAGGGAAACAAGGGAGAGGGGGAAGTGTGGGGAGAGAGGGTGACCGTCTGGACGATGCTAGTAGACTTAAACGACTAAAGTGCTGAAGCCTTCAAAAATCAGAACATTTAAATGCAGAGATCTCGTAAAGAATCACCTTGAAAAATAACATTTTTCTGACTTGTGACTTATTTCCCTACTCCTTCTCCTCCCCCTTACTTCTCTGCCCTGCCCCCCTTCCCCTTTGCTCCTCTTCCCCCGCTTCTTACCTCCCCTCGTCGTCCTCCTCCCACCTCTCCACCCTCCCCTGGATGAGGAGGTGGAGGAGAGCCTGGGGATGCAGGGGTTAGGGTATGGCGGGGGGAGCGTTGTAACATATACAATATCGAGAAACATATTTTTGTTTACCCAGAATTGTTTAATTTGGTTGTACTAGCTCATTATCTATATTTTCAGTTGCCAACATGGACGATTCTGGAAAAGCTGCCATTGCTGCAACCATTAGCTTGTTATTTGCCCTGCTCTGTGTCTTTACAACATTTCTCCTTCTCCACGGCAAGAACAGACGCCACACCGCCAACAAACTAGCAGCCAGTATCATGATTGCACATGTCATATTTACCGTCCTGGAGGATATCATGTTAATCCACACCACTGGACTTAGTCGCCGGGTTGAAACGCCAGAATATTGTTGGTTCCACGTATTTGCAAAGTTTGCGTATTCAATCTTTGTACCAACATCACTCATCGTCCTAATTGTTGATGCGTTTATTTACATCAAAGACCCCATTGGTTATGCACAGAAATACTCCACCCTAGGTGTTATTGCTATGCTTGTTGTGCCATGGGTTGTATCATTATTGGTCGCCTTGATTGTTGTTACAAGCTTCTTCAGTAAGCCACTAGTTTCTTATTCATATGTGCATGAGGAACCAATGTATGTTTGTCATTTGGAATCACATGGTATGAAGAAAGAGAGAATTGTAATGCAGATTCTAGATGCGTTTTTATACATAGCGGGTGTGACTTCATTTATCAGTTTGATTGTGGCTCTTGTTATGTGGTGCTGTTACAAATGTAAACACCAACGGGGGACTGATTACACCCTAATGGGGGAAGAGATTGTGAAAGCAGTGAAATATTCTGTCATCTCGCTCTGTCTACTTTGTGCTGGCTATGTTGTCTTTGCGGTGTTTGATATTGACACTGACTTTCCGTTCTATCGTTTTTCCAAAATGGATTTTCTTACTTTCTATGGATTGTTGCAGGCAATTGTTTTCATTTGTCTATTTGAAGGAACACAAGAAGTAATTCCTCAATATTGTGGTTGTTGTAAGAAAAGTAAGTCTGCAGAAGCTGTTCATTTTGATGCTAAAGAAGGTGTGTTCATTGATCAAGTTTGAGACCAATATATGTGATGTGTTCCATGAAAATGAGTCAAAAGTCGCAGAATTGATATTTTTCTGATTGTTCTGATACGTAACTGGTGATTACCCATCCAGAAAAAACAAAAATAAAATTTCAAACTGAAAATATAGAAGTATTTATTAGGTGTCCAAGTGTTTACTATCATTGGAATCAGCTTGATCTTCTCTTTTCAAATATGGTGATGTCTCAAAATCTATATTTTGCGACTTATGACTTTTTTCCTAAAAACGGATCACATATGGTAAACAATGCGATTACTTATGTACTTGAGAAGTGGGCTGTTGCATGTGGAATTCTGTTCAGCATTATGTATGTTTAAATGGTATTAATACGTTCTCTATCGTAGGACCTATTGTAGGATCTGTCTTTTATATATTTACACTAATGTTCAATTTAATGTCCTAATAATCAGGTGCTTTTTCTTTTACCATCTTCGAAATAATTCAAAAGAAAATGTCATATTGTTACGTACTGATCCGTAGATCTTATGATTGGTGCTGATTCAGGTATAGGGAGATATTAATAGCTAGATGTTATATTAGCATTGTAGATCGACGGCAGGCCTTTGTATAGAGTATTCCTAGGTAAAGGGTCTTCCCTGAATTCCTATCTAGTTTCCCTGTAGATTTGTATATGTAGTATTATATTCATTAGAATTAGTGGTAGTAGATATTCAGCATGATATCCATAGTCAGCAATACAGGGACTATCAAGTATATGAGAAGTATCCTGTATATGTAGTGGTGGCCTATACTAGCCTCCTATGTGTTTAGATTGGAATGCAGCATCCATATTATAGCACAGTTACAGCCACATAGAATAGAGGCCACTCAAGGAACTTAGTTATTAGCTCTAATCTGTATTCTGGTATTAGGCCAAAACAAAAAATAGGTCTGTTTCCGATTTATCTGGCTGAAAACTAGGTAGGGGAGGGAACTAACTTTTTTTTTTTTTTTAATTTTTTAATTTTGTTCGGTAAAAAAATCCCAAAAAAATAAGATATGATTTTTTAAAAATCAGGTATGTTAAAAAAAAAGTTAGGTAGGGTAAGGTTTTTCTAGGTAGGGGGGGGGGTAAATCGGAAACACACCTATTTTTTGGGGGGCCTAAGGAACATGAGTTCATATGTCATGTGCTTCAGGTAAATAAGTCATAAGTCGCAAAATGGATATTTTTCAGAGTGATCTATTTATAAGATATTTCTTGGAATAGTCTAATTATTGGGGTGCTTAATGCCACTAATAAAATTAATAGTATAATAGTATACTGTATACATGTACACAATTTCAAGGCAATGTATTAAATATATCTATGTATTTCTAAGGACATTTTATGGGGTATATTTAGGTACTTTATTAGTAACACATCACATATATGGGTCAGATTTCCAGAAAATGTACAATTTGCCTTCACCTTTCCTCTTAAATAACCCACATTTACGACAGAAATAATGTTCAACAGTTCAACCTAGCCAAACAGATAGCTAGAATCAATGCAATGCTAGTATACTCGAATTTACCCAATTTTGACCAAATTGCAGTCTAATTTAGCAGAATTTACTAAATATGTACAGCTGCCAATTGTACATTTTTCTGAAAATCTGACCCATATACTAGAGGTGCCAGTGCTGCTACGGTCTCCCCCTGAGCCTATCCCTCCCACCCTTAGAGTTAGTCCCTTCCTTCCCCTTGGTTTGCCCTGGTCATACCGGCCATATCCTACTACCGTCCCCTGCTACCCTCTGTCGTGAAATACCGTTACTACAATATATAACTTTAATCTAATGGAGCAAAAGAATGATGATTGTGATTATGTACCTTCTCCTTAGATCTTATTTGAATACTTGAAAATATCATGTCAGCATGAAATAGTATCTCAATTTTTCTTATTGGATTATCATCTGTGAGCCTATATCTCAATGTTAATGTCCTCAACCAAAGATGTGCTGTATACAAATACTAGATGAAAAAATACTAAAAAAATAAAATCTTTAAACAAATATAGTCAACTAAGCAGTAACTTTAGCTCATTAACCTTCTTAAGCATACACATTTATTACAATAAATTAAAAGCTTTTGACTCCCTGCATGAGATCAAAAGTTAACATTTGGCAGCATGGTATATGGATAGGAAGCCCAGGAAAAATCAAACTTATTTATCACAATTATTTAAAGATTCATGATGCAAAAAGATAGTTGTACAAAGCCGGAATTCTCTACGTCTGGAGAGTTTAAAAACACATGTGAAAGTATAAGTTGGTGATATTTATTTCATTGATACAAATCAGGTCAAAAATAGTAGTCTATGTTTATGTGTATAAGTACTAAGTCAAAGGTGTAACAGGGTAAAAAAAAGAATATATATTAGCATAAACAAAACATGTAGAAACCAACAAAAATGTGAAATACCTCGACTTTACCATCATACTCGCTTATGGTATAAGTTATTTATACATATATATTTTTTACATTTATATATTTGTAGTGGGCTGGAGGTTATAAATAGCCTTCCACGTCAAGAGTGGGTTGATCAAATGTCCTTGACATTTCCGTGCCTCTGTAACACTCTAGGGAGCTTTTGGATTTGTGCTAGTTGTAAGACAACTGTGCTTTACTATTATCACCCATTGGCAGGATTCTTATATTGTATTCAACTACAGCAGAATGTGTAACTTTTTTGTGTGTAACAATTTACTGTATTCCTGTACAAGCTATTCTTATGTACTGTATTTACTGGTAATGTTCGCCTGGTGCGACACCTCTTTTACTATGTGAGGACAAGCATTTTTTATATTAAAAACTCAATAATAGATTCATCTTTTCAAGCCTGTAAGTCTTGTATGCATGTACTGTTGAAAAGTGGGATTAATCTGCTATATAATATCATCAAGGAGTGTAGTTTACCTTGTTATATATAAGGAACTTTTAAGTTGCTAAAAACAAAAGAAAACTACTTTTTAGATTTGTTTTATTGGTAAATGATTGTACATAGTTATTAAGAGTTGGTATGAATATACCATGATTCAATAATATAGTGTAATTCCAGAAAAATATCAAATATGTTGAAAAGACCTGACTATGCACATTCTAGTAAGAGAAGAGTTGTAATAATAATATCAAAGCATACGGGCACTCTAAGAAAATCAATGGTTTCATTGACTGAGACATGACCTTTTTCTATGAAGTGTATGATGAATTGGAAATAAAAACACTTATATTTATATATAATATATGACTTGCTCCTGCCTGTAAGGTATAGCTGTTCGATCTTGGGTAGTATCTGTTGGTCTTGGTTAGACTTGCAGTCTGGTTGTGGGTGGCAATAAATCCCAATAACAGCCGTTCCCTGTTGGTGTTATTCTTTGCCTTTGGCGAGATCTGGAACAGTCGGAGAAAGAACCCGTGTTTGGTGATCGTCTAGTAAATAGAGCCATTTACTATTGACACAATTCATTACATATTGTTTAAAATTATTGTTTAAAACAACAAACTACTGTCTTCAATCATTGACGTCTGAAGCAAAATTGGATGAATAAACAGCTTCCTAACAATCAGCTTTGATGTTGATGAATCTCAAGGTATACTCCGTATGAAGTATTATTTGGATTAGATTTTCAGAAAATGTACAATTTGCCTTCACCAATCCTCAAGTCTATGACCCGAGTCATGAAACTGAATAAAGAAAGAATTCTATGTCTGCCCCCCACACACCCTCTACATCTCATCACACATACCTCTTCATTCATTTACATTCCTTTTCCCTCTCATAAGATAAAAGTGTAATAAAATAGTTTTTTCTGACCTCATACACAAATATTGATTCAAATTGTAAAACCTGATAATTCAGGGTGTGGGGGCAGACCGGGTCTGACCCGAGCCACATCAAGCCAGCATAACAACCTGAATAAAATTTGTCCAAACAAAATACCACCAACCACTTGATTATTTACAGTGACACGACTTGGTAGATCATATATATGCGAGCTCCTCCCAACAACTCATTTGGTATACCTATATAACATGTAATATTACCCTGTATATTCTACATGCTTTGCATTTTCAATGATTCTGACCTGCTTTTCTCTCTCCCTCTCTCTCTCTCTCTCTTTGTTTGCTTGTACAAGCTCATATGCCCCGAGCATTATCCACTCATCCTACTGTAACGTGTAGTAATGTATTTTTATACGATAGGACTCTCGTCGTTAGATAGTAGACTCTTTAAGTTAAATTGATTATATTAAACACTTATTCAAACCAGGAAAACAGAAGGAAGAAATGTGCTGATACATTTTTTCGGCACATCGGCATGTTGACCCATTTGTCTATGTTTAATGTAAATGCCTTTGGACAAAACAATGATTTTCTATTCTACTCTATTCTAATACATTATTCTATCATGAATCTCTTTGCAAGCGAATTACTAAGTTCAATCTAGGCTAATGTTGCTATGGATGCTAGTGAGTCAGATTTTCAAAAAATGTACAATTCACCTTCACCAATCCTCTCAAATAACCCACATTTAAGACAAAAATGGGCTTTAAAAAAACTGATTCACTGAAGATTAAAATTGAAAATAATTGTATACTGTAAATGAGAGTTTTGGATTTTGGATTTGGATTTTTAATGTAATACTGTATTAGTAATTAGTACCAACTGTAGCCTAGTTTATGTAACAAACAAGAAGTTGAAGAAATGTAGTAAGAAGGCATGGGCTGGTAGAGATCCCCGGATAAGTCCCCAGGTTGCGCGGATGCACTTAGGATGCGCAGCCCTTGCACGGCCGCGGACTACATCCGGACTCAGGGAAAAGTGCAGCCAGTGTAAGCCAGCCTTGCACATCCGGCTGCACTTTGGCTGCACTTTTGCTTGGCTGCACTTTGGTTGCACATCCGGCTGCACTTTGGCTGCACCTTTTTGCACATCCGGCTACACTTTTTTTGCACATCCGGCTGCACTTTGGTTGCACATCCGGCTGCACATTTTAGTATGCCTGGGGCAGGTAGGGTATTGCGGGTGGACCTCAGATTACTTGGGATCAACTTATATATTTGCTTATGATTTGCACTAAAGTAATGAATATATCCATTATGGGGCCAGAAGTTGTGTTCAATCGTTCTTTTCAGTCTATGCTACATTTACTTGATGGTGGAAAGAAGGTAGAAACAACATTATAACCAGTCATTTTATATGTACATTTATTTTATTTATATCCTTTGTTACATCAATAGTATATCAAGGTGAAGATGAAGGTTACCACAAACCATCCTTGGAAATAGACGTTTTTTGCAATAATGATGGTTCTAGAGTGTCTATACTATTATAAGCATAAACAAATGTACAGAGATGACATAAAGAACAGTGAAGCTCATGGTCACAATACAAGCATGTTAAGAAGAATCCATGTTAATTATTAACCAACAATAAGACGGGAGATAACAAATGTATTTCTTCCTGGTTTGAGGGATACATGTTTAAATTCTTCTAACTCTCGAGACCATTACTTTACGTGAGGGGTGGGGTTATGAGTTTTGGGTAGGGTGTGTGAGTGAGGGGTGGGGTGGGGTGTGGTGGTGAGTGAGTGAGGGGTATATGAGTTTTGGGTGGGGTGTGTGAGTGAGGGGTAGGGTGAGTGAGTGAGGGTTATATGAGTTTTCGGTGGGGTGTGTGAGTGAGGGGTAGGATGTGTGAGTGAGGGGTGTGGTGGGTGAGTGAGTTTGGGGTGGGGTGTGTGATTGAAGTGGGGGGTGGGGGGGGGTATGAGTGAGTGGTGGGGTGTATGAGTGAGTGGTGTTTGAGTGGGTAGGGTGTGTATGATTGAGGGGTGGACTGTCTTGGTGAGTGAGGGGTGTGTGAGTGAGGGGTGGGGTGTATGAGTGAGGGGTGGGGTGTATGTGTGAGGGGTGGGGTGTATGAGTGAGGGGTGGGGTGTATGAGTGAGGGGTGGGGTGTATGAGTGAGGGCTGGGGTGTATGAGTGAAGGCTGGGGTGTATGAGTGAGGGCTGGGGTGTATGAGTGAGGAGTGGGGTGTATGAGTGAAGGGTGGGGTGTATGAGTGAGGGGTAGGGTGTATGAGTGAGGGGTGGGTTGTTTGAGTGAGGGGTGGGGTGTATGAGTGAGGGGTGGGTTATATGAGTGAGGGGTGGGTTATATGAGTGAGGGGTGTGGTGTGGTGGTGAGTGAGGGCTATATTAGTGAGGGTAGGGTGTATGAGTTTGGGGTGGGGTGTGTGGGTGAGGGGTAGGGTGTATGAGGGAGGGGTGGGGTCTATGTGTAAGGGGTAGGGTGTATTAGAGAGGAGTGTGGTTGGGTGTGAGTGAGAGGTATATGAGTGAGGGGTAGGGTGTATGAGTTTGGGGTGTGTGGGTGAGGGGTGGTGTGTATGAGTGAGTGAGGGATAGGGTTTCTAAAATTAGCACCCAAAAATGCTAAGCATCTTGTATAAAACAAATATTGGAATACAGAGATCGTCAACACCGAGGGATCATCCAAATTCTTTTTAAAAAATTTGAATTTAAAATGTTTAAAAACTTTCCTAATCCCATTGCTCCAACACTGATGTGTAATCTCCTGAATAACGAGACAATAAAATAAATAATTGAATCAATATTTGTTAAAACTAATCCTCCTGTGTTGACACCTATGACTGATATTTCTACAAACAATACTGTTTGTAAAAACGTACCATGATTCAATTGAAATGACTCAGTCATGCAAAACACCTGAATCCTGTGCTGACATACATACCTCTTAGACTTTCTAGAAATTTTGACAGAAAATAACAATTTTGAAAGTCTGAACCTTTAATTACAAGTCTTTGATAGCTCTAGGACAATCAGTCACCTAAGGTAAAAACAACTCTCTGAATCACTAAAAACAAGATAACCTGGATGAATATACCTCAACAATACATAATAAACTAATATTTCTGTCCAAAAAAAGTTACAAAATGTGGATGAGGGGAGGGGCAAGATGGAGTGAGGGTATGAGGGGGTGAGTAGAAGAGGGGAGGGGCGAGATAGGGTGAGGGTTTGAGAGGGGATGAGTGGAGGAGGACAGCGGCAAGATAGGGTAAGGGTATGAGAGGAGAGAGGGGAGCGTCTGAGAGGTGAGGAGGAGAGAGGGGGGCAGTGAGATAGGGTGAGTGTATGCAAAATATTTATATCAATAACCACACAATTAATGTGTACAAATCAGGTGTGGAGGTGAGGTGAGGTGAGGTGAGGTGCAGAAGTGGAGATCAGATCTGCTCTAGTGATATGATGTACCATCTAGTTGACAGTGCTCCTTCACTGGATTTTGAACCATTTTCGGTGTAGATTTAGATGAATGGCCATATAAAGTCTGTTGTGATTGTTGAGTTGGAGTTTTGCTTTATCATGACACCATCCCCTGACATCATGAATTATATTGTTGTTTAGCGTCACGTTCCTGAAATGATAAGAACATGAACTTTATCATATTGTATTGTTTTAAAAACTTAAAGTTTTTATTTCGGAACAATTTCACATGATAGCTTATCCGCGCAGAATAAAAGAATGACATACAAACAATATGATTTAGACCAGTCTAAACAGATCTGGTGCAAGTTGATTATCTAAAACATTTTCCAGGTGTCATAAGGGCCAGTCATATCTATCAAGGTTGAGCTTAGATTTCATGCCACTGATCGTAAGGTTTCTTTAAATTCGACCAGGGGCTATCCTTCTCACCTACAGGAAGCCTATGCCACAAGGTGGGGCCTTGTATATGAGGTGATATTGTACATATTTCTCAGAATTTGGAATACTTAATTTTAAGTTTATACTTGCAGTGAGCCTAGTCTGACCCCTGGGGGACTGACAAGGTATTAATACCTGAACCAACACTGGTCACTGGTATCAATGTTCCCTCTATGTTTTAACTCCTGAATATTTAATAAAGTTTTCATGACATGACTTTATTTTCCAAGTCATAGAACCTACATGCATCACTGCTATTTTGACTATCATCAATTTATAAATATCAAATTGACTTTTACTTTACAATAAATGATATATCTCAATCTCCTTTAATATTTAACCATCAATTGCCTAAACGAATATCTAAAGTGCATGGACCTATTGCATGGAATCGTGCTAGGATTGTAAGTATCCTTAAAGTATCCTTATTAGGGGAGATATAGGGCGATATGTAGACCAAATATACAGTCTTCACAATATAATTATGAAGTTGAAGTTTAACTACACATTAATTTCAATTTATGAAATACAAATCTAAAAAGGTAATAAGACGTTTTTAAAAACAGTCATATAGAGATTGGTGTAATATTAATCATAATTATGCAAATGACTCATAAGAGTTATCAGTTAGTCTCTCATTTATACAAAAACGTACTGTACGTTTTCATTGTGGTTTCATTGTGGCGACAAGAAAGTCAGTGTGGCGATAATATTTCTTTGGAATTTTGCCACAGTGGCTAAAGGGAAGAAAGTCCTAGTGCGAGCCCAGGCTCAGGCCTGTCCCTGGGTGAAGGTATATTAGTCACGAACAACCTGCCTCTGCGTATGTCCCATTACTAGATCAAATCTTAAGATGAAGAGGCAGGTTCGATGACTAAGGTAGGCTATATAGGCCTATAGCCTCCCAACCCGTCACTCATGAAGGAAGTGCTCGGGGGCCGTTTTGACTAGATACCCTACATAATAATTTCCATTGGATACATACATGAACGGCTCTGACTATGCCTCCCATACAGCCTTACAACCTAAGTCAGACTATACTGACCCAATACACTAAATACAGTACTACGTTGACTGTACTAGAGATTGACTTGGCTATAGATACAACCTAGGCTAAAGAGTAACGTTAGATAAACACGCCGACTCGGCCTGGCCTAGCTACTGGCAGAACATGCTAAATATTAACTCAGTTGTAAAGCATTGCATGATTTAACTTACCTGATAATCTCTGTAATACGGTTGTTAACTCCATTGGACTTTTGTAAAGATAAAACGTGTAAAATTGGGTGGAAATAGGCCTATGAACAGTCGCTGCAAACAAATAGTTTGAACCATCCGCCATTTTGTCAAGTGGGTCTGCGCATGCGCGTTTATAACAGCTGATGGTGGTCCATGGATGCGTACCGTAGTCTCTCCACAGACCCCCCGACAGACCCACTATCCACAGCGATCTACAGCGAGTAGGCTAATCGGTGCAGTGTATTTATATACAAGTGTATATGTACCGTATGTACCGTATGTACCGTGGATATGTACCGTACTGTACCAATTAAAAAACGTGTCTGTAGGCCTATGGCTATGTTACAAATGTTGGTAATGTATAGAATAAAGGTATAGGCCTACAGGACAGTTCAACGGGAAAAAAACGCCCAGTCTAAATGTCACAAAAATCCCAGGGATTGCTCCTTACTACTGAAGAAATAAATAAATGAAAAAAAAATGATAGGCCTATGTTACCCCCTTAGTTGTTTTTTTTTTTGGGGGGTCACTTGAAAAAAAAAGTGCTTCACTATGGGACTCTATGAGAAAATGTGATTTTTTTTCACGTTTTATGAAATAATAAAAAAATGCCCAGTCCAAATTAGTTTAGACTTTCTATACATTTATTTGAGGTCATAGCTCACAAATTAAAACAAAAAAATCATATCTTACCAGGATTAAAGAAAAGTTGGAGACCTCTAAAGTTGACCATGTAGTACACTTTTCATGGCTGGTCTGGCTGATGCCATTCATTTCACATTAAAATTTGTCATTGTTCAGCCTTTTAACTCATATATGGAGTGTCATCATCAGCTGAAGGGGTCTTTGCATCAATATAATTGTGATTATACTTCCCACAGTGAAAAATGGTTATTTATCATATGGTATTAGGCCTAACAGACCCTGTTCGAAAATGATGGAAATGATGAAAATAATTCAATCAGTAAGCACTAGGGGCACCATCAGTGACAGATTTATAGAGGAATATAGTAATATAATACAGCAATCTAGCTTGTATCATCGCCCTGATAGGTTAATGGAGTTAAATGACCCAGCGTTTTTTTTCGGGACAGGCGTTTATTTGAGCCCTGGTGTTCTATTGATGAAATACGGTAATTAATTGAAACTGTTTGTGTCAAAGCCAGACGGCCACTCAGCTGTGCGGGAGGAGCAAGAGGGGTTGTGCGAATCAGGACGCATTTCCAGGACGCGCGGGGGGATGTGCCTCCTATGCACAAGCGTGGACGCACAAATTATGAATCTTAACACTTGTTTAAAGACCTTGTAATGTGGTAAGATTTTAGATAAACATAGTCTTGACATTCATAACATGTCCTGATACAACAACCTATATGTATTGGGCGGGGAGGGAGAGGAGAGGGGGTGATGATCAAGATATAGTTAGGCCCAAGTTAGGCTATTGTGATGATTGTCACACCCATTTTATGCTTAAACTATTACCGCATCATGTTGATTGCAATCAACATAGTACTGTATAGGGTCAGTTAAGTCTGACTATAGTAGAAAAGGGAGGGGCAGATAGGCAGGAGAAAAGTACATCCCCCCTCGCGCGAAAACATGTATTACGGCTGTACAAAAAAGCCAGCACAGCCGCCGTCGCACTAGGCCAGTGGTATGGTGGTCAAGCTGAGGACTGGCGTCCATGCGCGACGCTCGTACAGCTGGGCAGCAGACGTAGTATTTTCGCACCTTTCCCGCATCGGACGGCAGGTGCCGTGTCACTCGGGTCCATAACCTGTTTTCCTTTGTACACCTTTTGGAAATAAAGAATTTTATTATTATTAATTGAATTGAAAAATACTTTATTTGTCTGCGGTTTTACAGACTATAGACAAATAGGTAACCAGGCTTCCTGATAAAATCTTCCAGCCGCCACCTCATTATAGGAACACATCTTTTTTTCCCATGCTAGAAACCCCACTGGTACCAAATATCATGAATGTATATCAAATGTTTAACAAATAGCAGTTAAATATGTTCTAAAACCCTCATTATGAAGGTTCATTATTTGTTTACTTGATTTTGAAATAAAAATAAAAGATTTCTTACCAAGCACCGTCATCCCAAATAATACGTTACTATATCCATAACATCTCCTTTATCTAGAATCCCTGTAGTTTAACAGTGCAGAACTAATGCAGTTAAATGCAGTTTATCATTTTTCAATTTAGGAGAATTTCTTAAATGTGTAGAGCTGCCAATTGTACGTTTTCAGAAAATCTGACCCATGTTACCCATGGCCCATTGTGATATGTTTCAGGGAAATGAGTCAAAAGTTGCAAAAAATGGATTTCGAGATATTATCAAATTGGAAAAAAATGAGATCAAGGTGATTCCAATCCTATCTGTAGTACAGATAGGATTGGAATCGGCTTCAGCTGACAATGTTGCGGTTTGTTTCGTATATGTTACAACGTTGTATCTCAAATAGCTTTGCCTATATCAACGAAATGTTGTGACCTAAAAACGTGCGACATAAAAACGTGCAACATAAATATGAGTGTTTTTTCACTCTATGCACAAGACATTTATGTTCAGACCATTCAAGGGATATGGATGATTTTATATTAGCAGAAAGCTGATATCATTGTGATTCCTCTGGTACATCTTACAACTTTCTATCTCAAATTGTTTTGCCTCTATGAAGCAAATGCTATGTGCAACGTAAAAACGTGTGATGTAAAAACGTACAATGTGCGATGTAAAAACAGGTGTTTTCCCCTTCTACACACAAGACATATCTGTTAAGACCATTCATATTGCATACACAACATAAGAATTGGTTGTCCAATATATTCATATTAGTTTTAAATGATTTTTTATCATAGGATTGAAAAGCACAACTAATCTATGTGGCGATGTAAAAACATACATAATTAGCCATTTTCCCATTGAACATTTTTAAACAGGCATAACATCCTTATTTATGGTCCTATTTGGACTTATTAGGTATCAAATGTTAGGTATTGTCTTAAATATATATCAAATAGGTTGTATTCTTGTGTCATACCACAAGTTCATTGCATGAAAGTGAGCAACATGTGTGACGTAAAAACGAAAAAAAGCCTTTTTAATTGTGTTTGTGCTATAATATTTTTAAAAAGTAAGTTGGGTTACTGAAATGCATTGAAATTCGAACCTGGTGACTAAGCAAATTTAATCAGATATAAAAAACACTAATTGATGTAAATTTCTGAATCTTCAAGTCCCAAATGTTTAATCATTGACAGTTTTCTATGAAAATATCAATTTTAAAGGGTTATAACTCATAAAATATGCATCAGCCCTATAATAATGTATATATAAGAGGAATTTTCATACCAAGAGGAATGTGTCAGTATGATTTGTTTTAATATCAATGAATATTAGACTGAGACATGAGGCATAGAGGGGCTAAAGGTAGGGAAAAGGGCACTGGGCCCATTTCGTTGGAATGGACCATATATGTGTATGATAATTATAGATTTAATATATATTGCAATATATAGTTAAGATAAGATAAGAGAAGATAAGATACTACTTTATTTATCGAATTCATATTACATAAGGATAATAACACATAAAAAAGACAAATAGGTATACAGTCCTCTAGATCAGATCCAGTTCTCCCAGACGTTACCATCTCGTACAAGGCCGAGTTATAATTTTGAAACTTTTTCAAGTAAGATTAAATCAAATAAGTATTAAATAAGTATTAAAATAGTGGTAAATAGAGACACTAGGCCTCTAATGATCGAGGTCTGCTTGGCAAGAGATGGTACCGTATGGCACTAATACAATATAAAATACAATAGGTAAAAAAAATAATTCTTATTAGGATATAATCCTAGACATTATAATACATTTTCAATCTGCTTTTTTAAATTCATATTTTGAGGTTGCCTTGTGGGCACTAGTTGATAGCCCGTTCCATTGGGACTGGGCTTTGTAGATGAATGAATTTTTATAAAATGTTGTTTTGGGGATCTTAATTTTGAATTTTTTTCTGTTTTGAGCATGACTTCTTGTCGAAATTTGTCAAGGTCAAGTCAAGGTTTTCTTCATTCTGGGATAGATAAATAGCAGCCTCAAGAGTGTGTAGGTTTGTCCTTTTTTCATTATTTAGAATTTTCAATTCTGAGTATTTGTTTTCCACATTTTCTCTCTTTTGCAATTTAGATATATACCTTATTGCTGTATTCAAGAGAGTGTGGAGTCTGCTAAGGAGTTTTTGACTTGTTGTTTGGTAGAATATATCACCTGATTCAATGACTGGTATAATCAACATTTTGACTATATCAGTTTTTATTTTCTGATTTAGGACATAGGCAGATTTTCTTAATGAGTTTACCTTCCATTTAACCTTATTGATGACATTGGTTGTATGGTTGGTGTAAGTAAGTTTCTCATCAATTACCAATCCTAAATACTTGTATTGTTTCACTTGGGTAAGGACTTTACTTCCAAGCTGGAGACTATGAGAGATATTTTCTTGTTGTTTTTTCCTGTTAAATTGTATGTATTGGGTCTTAGAGGCATTCATTGATATTTTGTTTAATTTGCACCATGTATTTACATGGTTCAAATTTTGCTGTAGTTCTTGTTACAATTTTGTTTCATTTTTGCTGCTATTAAAAATAACCATATCATTGGCATAGTGTTGAATAACTGAGTTTTCAATTATTTCATGGAGATCATTAATGTATATGGAAAACAAGATTAGCCCTAAAACAGTTCCTTGTGGGACACCAAAGGTAATTGTGTCCTGCTTCGGATAAAGACCATTCACCCTCATAATTTGCTGTCTGTTCATCAGATAATTTCTGAACCAATTATTCGCCTTCCTGTTATCCCATATTTTTCTAATTGTTCTCTCATGGTGCAATATGGCACCAGGGGGAGTCATTGATCCGTGCTCACCTACATACCCCACCTATCTACAAACCCTAAAACCCTCTACTTCCTCTTCCGCCTTCTCTCTCCTACCTACTCACTCTGTCCTTGCTTTCCCTATAGGCAGGACCTAACCAAATTTACCCTTTTGGAATCCATATTGTTTGTGGTAATAGTATTCATTATTTTCAAGATATTCTGATGTATTCTGTGTATATAATTTATGAAAATGAGTCGCAAAATTGATATTTCTCAAAGTTTTTTTTCACACAATCAAATTATTGGAATGTTCTAATGTTTGGATGATTCATCACTTATAGCTACATCAATCAATGTATCAAATTTCAGGACCATCTATCTAATATATCCTTTCATTTAAAGTTCCTCATATAATTATGGACTACATTTAGTTACTTTACTGTTTATCGACGCCCAGAAAAATACGCAACTTTCTTTTCAAAAACGAAAATATCAAACTTCAAATCTAGATATACTTATTAGATTATAAGACTGTTTACTATTATTGGAATCAGCTTGATGCCATCTATTCAAATATGACGATATCTCAAAATCCAATTTTCCCGACTTAACTAACTAAATTGGAATACTGTTAATCTTGAATCCGTCTCTGATGCTCTACTGCAATAAATATGTAATAGGTTTACGACGAAATGAAAACCTCTAAAAAATGTGTTGTGTATATTATTTAACCTAAATAAAGATCCATGTATAAAAAACGGTCACAATTATTTTTTAGATCAAACTATGAGTTATTTTGGCATGCATGTTTTAACCTACCTCGGAGATAGGAATTAACATAAAAAACTCAACTTCATGTTTAGTTTTTGTAGTTGTTTTTATTTGAGGGCATTGATATGCTGTTACTGCTCCGGCCATTTTATTTTTCCTTCATCATTGGATGGACTTCGTTCACTGATGATCAAGAAAGATGTTCCATTCTCCTTTCAACACTTTTGTAGGATCTGTTTTATTCATGGACCCCTTGTTGTTAACAATTTGTGTCTTGCATTTACATTAAACAAAAGAAAATTATTGATAACGCCCATAAGTTGTCTTTACTTGAGGAATATTTATGCCCTTACATATTTTGGTAAATGCATTTGGCCTTCACCAGAGCTTGTTATTTCGGTGAGTCAGTCTTTGCAAAGTGAGTGTAGCTCTTTCTACTCAGTCCTCTATGGCATCATACAGAGCTATTCTTATACTTAGTTTAGTACATTAACTATTCACTTAGTTTCATAACATCATTCAGTTTCAAATATGAATACTTCTAGTAGAACACATACAAAGTAAAACTACACTGTTGATTCAATAAATTAGAGATAAGACGCTAAGAAACTTAAGTATACAGTCACCATAAGTGGAATTGTTTGGTCTGACACAGGTCGCTTATCCAGGTACAGCATCATTCTCAGTAGCCTAGATGTTAGAGTGCCCTTGTGGTTTTGATCCAAGACTTCATAAAAAAATCAACATTCATGCTTGAGTCGGCCACCAAAAGTGTTTGCAGCAGTTGTTTCACATAATTATCATCAGTCACCACCATTAAATTTCTACCAATGTGATTGTACCAAGTACTGATAACTTCAGGCCTAAAAAATGTGTAAATATTGATAACTTCAGTCTTAAGGGGCAAACAATTAGTAAATCTTGATAACTTTTGATCATCAAGTCATCAAGTGCTTTTAGGTGTTAACATTTCCATCTTGAGGAGCTGGATTCACAGCTCTCCTCCAGAAAAACCAATCTTTAGTCAGGAGACTAAATGCCTTACGGAAATCTTTACTTCTCCAAACATAAATCAGAGGATTAACAACAAATGTCAACTCAAAAAATATCAAAGCCACTCTATACAGCACAAGGAGAAAGACAGGGGAATCATCATTTGTGAAACTGACTATCAATGAAAATGGTAAATACATCATGAAGAAGAAACCAACAACCATGCCCAACATTTTAGCCAAGTTAAATTCTTGCTTTCTTTTTGTCAGCTGGGAACTATTCGGAATAGTACCAGCAACTTGGGTGTTTCTTTTCATGTACATGACGCCGATTAGGACATAGAATATCAGTGTGACACTTGAAGTGGTAAAGAAGACCAAAATGGCGTAAAATGTTACAACGGACTCAGCATAATTTTGCACAACACATTCTTTGAAGACAGTTGGGGACCTTCTAAATATAATTATTAGACCAACACATATAGCTCCAACTGTGAAACAAATCACCAAACATATTACATACCTAGAAATTGCCCATTTTCTCCACTGACCAACTGCTGCCTTCAAGGACACATACCTTTCAATGGCAATTGCAGTGAATGTGGCAAGTTGTGTTAACACAAGTAATCCATCTATAGAAAGGCTCAAGAAGCAGAGAGGTATGGAAACTGAAGCATTCTTTTGGCCAAGGTATATTCTTAATGGTAGAGATATAAATGAGAATGCACCATGAAGTAAATCACCTACTGTGAGGCTAGTAACCAGAATATTAGACCGGGTTCTCAGAAAGCTGAACCTTTTGATGCATATCAAAGTCATGGAATTCAGGACAACTGCGCCAAAGCCAAATACCGCCCTGACACCGATTAGAGATGCATAAACCCGCTGCATTTCTAGTTATTCTCTGCTGCACTGTCAGTCAATGTATCCACTTGTAGTAGGAAACTCAGCAATACACACAACCCAGCTACCAAGTTAAGGACTGGCAAGCACAGAAGTAAAGATGTCTGTGCAAAGAGAACATACCACATCTAAAATCTAGCCTCTGGTTCATCATCCAATCAGAGACTAGAATCCTGACAGTTGGATATTGTCTACGTTGTGTGCTGGGAGGGAGGTACACCGACTATAATCCTCATGGATATTGTCTATACTGTGGAAATTTGTGATCTGTTTTAGGAAAATAAGTCATAAGTCACAAAATATGGATTTTGAGATATCACCATATTTGAAAAAAGAGATCGAGCTGATTCTAATGATAGCAAACACTAGGACATCAAATAAGTATTTCTATATTTTTAGAAAAATTGCAATGTTTCTGGATGGGTAATTACCAGTAAAGTAACTAAATATATTCCATACAAAGGCCCTCAAAACGCAAGGATGTCTTTAATAGAATATCCTGAAATTTGTAACATTGATTTACAGTTTCACCCCCTCCTCCCAGGTTCTAGAGTAAGACCATTAAAGTGATATGGTCCTGGTAAAAAAGATTAATATAGACGATACAATATTACATTGGTAATGCTCCATCTATGGAACCATTTGCTCATTGATATGAAGTATGATTCAAAATTGAGGGGTACATATAATATATATATAATGTATGAGAATTTCTATTTTTCAAATACAGTTACAATGGTGGAACAAGAACTGCTTCAGAAGATACCATGATTTTCTACTTGTACTATAATATTTTACCTGTGGTATGGAAACAAAGTAATAATATATTGTTATTAGTAAATGCTTAACCCATTCAGGACAGCGCCGTCAACGTTGCATTATGCTTAACGACCAAGCGTGGGAAAAGAACATTCAATTAATGACGTCCTGAGTGAAATGTACACGTCCCGTCATGACGACGCTTCACCGCGTCCACTGCCCTCTGGATGACACACATTCTAATAACGTCATCTGAATTAAGGACGGCCACTGACGTCACCACCATTGAATAACGTTGTTATTATGATGCTTTTTGGCAATACGCGTCCTTTCCCACGGAGTGCTTTATCGCATTACGGGTCCTGTGCGTGGGAGTGCTTTTACGTACTACACGTCCTACGCATGGGAGTGCTTTAAGGCAATACGCGGCCAAACGCATGGGAGTGCGTTAAGGCAATACGCGGCCACACGCGTGGGTATGCTTTAAAGCAATACGCGGCCTGAATGGGTTAAAGTTAAAGATCCTCTCAATTGATCAAATATTTTCACTTTAATAATTATCATCCCTAACAGTTAGTTAATAGAATGAATATGAAATTTACAGAAATGGCAACTATTGCCTATGTAACAGTATATGTTGCAACCTCCACTAAAATCACTCACATTGTTAAAAATACATACAAAAAACCTGCAAAACTTTTATCGTACACATTATAGAGATCAGCTAGTCTTTGGATAAAGAAGAAACCCAAATATCAGTAATATGTTAGTTTGATCTAAACTTAGTTAAAGTTTAATAGGTTTAAACCCTATTTGTGTCTCCTACTGCACAAGACAATGTCGAAATTTTGCAGCTTTGGAAAAAAATCAAAATCAGTTCTCAAAAAAGACAAATAATATTAGATAAGATTAGATATTATAATTCAACATCCCCAGAGAAACCTGTTGCCAGTGGAAACACATTAATAAAATTTGATCACAGATAGTTAGAATCAACCTGTGAGAGCTGAACAAAACTGATGAGATATTTTAATTCTATTATAATATCTAACACTAACACAGATTAAGGCTTCCTCACGTGCTGCAAGTAATGCGCTTGGAGGTTAGGGATTATTCTTGTGTGTTCTTCCTTCTTACATCTAAAGTTTCTGGTAATAAATGAATTAAACAGGTAAAAGTCTTACAAGAAAAACATTTCTTCCTTTTTCTATGCCTACATAGGCATGAACTATTAACAAATGCCCCCATTTAATCATACCTCCCACTTTCATATATATGAAATATGTAATAAAAGTGTCACTGAACAGTCCTTTAGTCATGCTTATTATCATTTTTCTTGACGGTTTGTGACAACCACTTTTGAAAAAAAGCTGCCTACAGTTACACAATTACCCACAGAACCTTCATACCTGTTGGTATGGTGAAACGCAAATAAGGAAAGAAGCGATAATCATCAAGGCAATTACCAGTTGCGCCACCTGGTGAAAACAGTACCACCACCTGGAGAGACCAAGTGGCATGATGGTAAGCCTATAGAGCCTATTATTTGGTAATCTACACACAGGTAACTTCCTACAAAATTTAATAGGTTCTTTCAGGTAAACTCCTATCCTATATAACTATAGGTTCCTTCAGGTAACCTCAAAATAGGAAATTCTATCCAGGTAATTATATGTGATGCGTTACAGGGAAATGAGTCATAAGTCGCAAAATGGATATTTTTCAAAGTTATTTATTTATAAGCTATCTTTGTTGGAATATTCTAATTTTTGGGGTGCTTGATGCCGCTAGTAACATTAATAGGTGTACAAAACTTCAAAGCAATGTATTAAATATATCCATGCATTTCTAAGGTCATCTTATGGAGTATATTTAGGTACTTTATTAGTAATTATCCACCCAAAAATATTAATAACTTTTTTTTTTCAAAAATGAAAAATATCAGACCTAAAATCTAGAAAGACTACTTTGATGTCCTATTGTTTACTACTATAAGAATTGGCTTGATCTCATCTTTTCAAATGTAATGTTATCTCAAAATCCATTTTTTGCGACTTGTGACTCATTTCCCTAAAACACATCACATATCTTAAGACATTGTCCAAGGAATTACAGCCAGAATCTATACATCATATTTTTTTCAACAAAATTTTATTTCGTTGATATTTCACACTCTGTGATACGTTTCAAACATACAAATTAAAATGTTAGCAACATAAATAATACTTATAATTAGGATATTATTCATATATTGAATTTCAATACATTTTTCAATACATTAATAATTTCTTCTTTATTTACACAATTAAAATGACATATTCAATGGGCATGGTCAGACATTCAGTCCTTTCATGTTCAACAACACAAAAAGCAAGAAAGGGGAAAGACATTACAACAACCACTTTTAGTACATTTTTGGCCTCCCAAAAACATATTATAACAGTTGGCTAAGATAAGAACATATGGGGCATCGTTATAAGTATGCGCTGAAATAGTCAACTGACTATAGATTATACATTTTAATCATCAGCCAACTACTATGTGGTGTTTGACTATTAGCTAGTAGACTAGCACTAAGTCCTTTAGGTTATTCTCATAGACCAGAAATCAGACCAAAGTGAAGTTAGTTATTAGATGATACATTTTCTTTACTTTTAAGAAACATTATTTTAGGAATTGTTTTAAAAGTATTGCCTTTAAATTAATGGCTATGAGTTTACCAATTTCATTTCTACACATATATTGATATGTATAAAAAATAATAAATAATCAAGGTGTGCTAGTCTATCCATGACAGGAAGGTTTAGAGCAAAAAGAACAGATCCGATCACTGTCATATCTAAAAAAAAAACAAGTGGCATGTGCAATAGCAGCAGATGGCACACATCATGGGTAATAGGGGAGTCATCATAGTAAAAAGACTCCTTGTCATGGGTGAAAAGATCTCCGTATTGAAGAAATAGTCAGTGCCATGAAACTATTTGTTCCAGGAATAGGAATATCCAGATTGTAATAGGAAAAGGTGTCTTTGTTATGGATTTTGGCTATGCGTAATATGTGCAAAAAAAGAAGAAAAGTCTGTAATATTACACAGGTCGTACAGATGACAACTTTGGGACGCAACAAACCTCATTTCTCTTGGCATTATCAGAACTTTGTCTTCAATGTATGAGAAATTATACAATAATCCAATGATGGCAATATCTCCCTGTTTTATAATGTCTGAATGCATTGTTCAGCTCTCATTATATTCAGTGTAGGTAAGACAGGTTCATTATACATCAATTTCATAGCTTAATTGATTACACTCTGAATTTTCATTACATTCTGTATAGCTAGGTAACTGGGGTGCATTTACAATTTCTTTCATAATGAAAGTACCACTAATACACTTATGTGGTATTTATACATTAGATATGTGATGTGTTTCAGGGAAATGAGTCATAAGTCAAAAAATATAGATTTTGAGATAACTTTATATTTGAAAAGATGAGATCAAGCCGATTCCAATGATAGTAAACAGTCTAATAATCTAATAAGTATTTCTAGATTTTAAGTTTGATATTTTCGTTTTGAAAAAAAAAAGTTTCCAATATTTCTGGGGGTCAATAAATAGTTAAGTAACTAAATATAGTCCATATTAGGACCTTTAAAACGAAAGGATATATTACATAGATTGTCCTGAAATTTGAGACATCGATTGATATAGCTATAAGTGATAAACCCTCCGAAAATCAGAACATTCACATAATTAACAAATAAAAACAACTTTGAAAAATATCAATTTTGCGACTTATGACTCATTTTCCTGAAACACATCTCATAATGTTCGTAACTATTTCATTACAAACATTACCAGTAATATCTTAAAATAGTTGATTAGTGTAATTGATTTTTTCAATTTTAAATAGGTAATAATCAAAACACCCAATATAGGCTAACTGTATACAGAAATGCTATGGTTGCTATGAGTGCACTGTAGCTGTTGTTTAAGTGCACACACACTAACATCTAAAACTGCTCTCTTGGTGACGAAAATGATGTTGAATAATTGATGTATTGCCATGGAGAATCAATTATGAGTAATTTCAAATGATATTATTCTACAAAAAAAGCAATACAATAAGGTGAAAATTGTGCATGAACTATCCCGCCCAAATGCCATGAAAATTTGCTAATTATTTCACCGATATTGCATTATACCCTTAGCGTGACTATCCCGCAATCATTGCTAAATAATGATTGCGCAAAAAGCATCCACGCTCATCACAGAACTGTGGCGAGATGATTGCGCATTTAAAATCGCGTAGAATTGCGTTCATTTGCCCGTTAGGTAGTGTGTAGAAGGTTCCTGAGGGAACCTATACACACACAACAAATTAAAAAAATTACTTTGCTTTATGTTCAAAATTATATTTTGGGTTCTGGTTTTGGTTTTGGAAGTGAGTCAGACACCAGCGATTCTGATGAGGAAATTGATTTACCCCCAGTCCGGCTACCTGAAGGTAGAAGGTAGTGTCTAGCACAACATGTTATAGAAAGGTAGCAAATACAAATGTGATGTGTTTCAGGGAAATGAGTCATAAGTCGCAAAAAATCAATTTTGAGATGTCACCATATATGAAAAGATGACATCAAGCTGATTCCAATGATAGTAAACAGTCTAATAATTTAATAAGTATTTCTAGATTTTAAGTTTGATATTTTCGTTTTTGAAAAAAAAGTTTCCAATATTCCTGGGGGTCAATAAACAGTAAAGTAACTGAATGTAGTCCATATGGGGACCTATAAAACGAAAGGATATATCACATACATTGTCCTGAAATTTGATACATCTATTGATATCGCTATAAGTGATAAACTCTATAAGTGATAAACTGATCTGGTGAAAAACCACTTGACAAAAATATCAATTTTGCGACTTATGACTCATTTTCCTGAAACACATCACAAATCAGTAGTAAATCTGGGTTAGCTGAGGGAACCTATATTTAAATATAAGATAAGATAAGATCAGATAAGATAAGAGGTTTTTTATTTGTCTTTAAAGATATACAAAAATATTTTGCTTATGAGGAAGACAAACTGGTTGATATACCTATGGGAAAAATCTGGTGAATTGACCCATTTCTTCCGGCAATTACCGTGTTTTGGAATAAGGTTCAAGTGACTTATATCTATAGGAGGTTATCTGAAGTGATAAATGCACCACAAATTAGAGGAATAGTTATGAAGGATACAAGAAACCAACAAATCTAGATATGTAAGACGTAAGGAATCCATGTATCTCATGGTAAGGGGTGGGTTCCACTGGCTGGCTGCTTCTCCCGCTACTGCTCCCACTTCTTGATGAAAGAGGTGAGAACAGAAGTGGGAGAGTAACAGGGATGGGTGCTATAGGCCATGTTACTTCCTGCTTCTTTTGGAGCATTATTTTGAAGCGTATAGTGCTCCTGCTTCGATCAAACATGCTTGATTTGAAGCGCCGCTACTTTGTAGAGGGAGGTAGAGGGAAGTAGCGGGGGCAGAAGCAGGGGACTGGCACCATTCTATGCTACTTCTCACGTTACTTGATGCGTCCATTTCTATGTGAAAATAAACTGTTGTCTGCTTAGATTTCTGAGTAGCGTTAGAAGTAGTGGTGGAAGTAGCGGGGAAATAGCACCCAGTCCGGTATACCTTCAGCTGCTTGCTCCCACTTCTAAAGAAGAGGAGCAAAGAAGCAGGAACAGTAGCGGGAAGAGAAGCTGGCCAGTGTAACCCAGTCTTCAGGGGAAATAAGAAACATTAAGGGAAAAAAAACAAAAAAACCATTAAACATTAAGGTGAAACACACATAGCCCAAGCGTAGGAGACCTCTATTAATTAAGAGTGAACCAATCCTTCATGGATTGCTCACATAATAAGGTATTGCAGAACTATTACAGGATGATTTTCAACTAAAACATAAATGTTTCTTTTTAAATTAAGTTCTTTCCTTGGGAACAGTGCCCTCAATAGTGTTTCTGTAGTGGATGTGATTTATTTCAAGGCTAAAAGTCCCATGTTGTCAAATTTGTGGAATTGGTCAGTTGCAGGAAAGGAGAGTAGACCACTGTACACAATCGCCAATGAATGCCAAGCCTAGGTCTCTGTGAGGTGCATATTGTAATACATTATACACTAAATTTCATTATTTGTCTTGTATAACCTGACTTCATTTTTCATATATCATTCATGATTAAGTTATTTCCTATTTGCAGGTTCATAATCCACAACACAAAAAAAGGCAGTTCCTTTAAGACAGTAACTGTCTCATCCTGCACATGATCTGAATGGTCCCAGTCAAAATTGCACATGTTACCAAGACCCTCTTTTGGTGAGCCATGTTGAGGACCTTCTCAGTCAGGTGAGTGTGAATTAAATATATGGGTCAGATTTTCAGAAAATGTACAATTGGCAGTTGTACACATTTAGTAAATTCTGCTAAATTAGGCTGCAATTTGGCCAATACTTGGTAAATTTGAGTATATTCAACATTGAGTTGATTCTGGCAATTTGTTTAGTTAGGTTGAGCTGTATTTTGAACTTCCTTTTCGTCTGTGATTTGGGTTATTTTGAGAGGATTGGTGAAGTTGCATTCTACATTTTACAAGATCTGGCCCATATGGTTCATACTGACCTAACTGGTCATTTTCGGTACAATAGTTCTCTCAGTTTTCATTCTGACTTGTGCTAGTAATCTATTGTGTAAGTTGTTATTATTTACAACATATAAATGCATTTTTGTATAGATATTAATGTTGCTGATTTCTATGAGTATGTTAATGGATTCATAGATTTTTGTCATTATTTTCAATAATACATTTTTATATTAATAATCTTTGTAATTATATTTTCGATTTTTTCTAATCCAATGTCCTCCTGTGTTGTGTTAGTATACATAGTGAATATGTGAGACCAACATATGGTGATTAATTGACATGTCTCTTTGGAGAATTGATATCGAATTCTTACAATGCCTATGATTTGGATTGCTGTTTCGTTTTACATCAGTTACATGGATGAACTTGCAAAGGCACGCAGAATTGAAAGTAGGTGAACCACCGAATCAGAAAGAGGTCATCAAAAAGGTGCGTCAATTATTAGGGCTGCCTTTTTCTCCCCATCATGCAAGATGCTACCTGGCATAAACTAATTATATATGTTGTAGGTTTAGAGTGAACACAGAGTAGTCATTAGTACCTCTATTCAACACCAGGTCGCCTACCTGTCCAGTGCTTGTAGTGTATACCAACTCACTCTACTAGAGGCACTGATGTACATCATATCCTATGTTTTATCCAAGTCTATGTATCATCTTATTCTGCTTTACAGGTTGCTGTTATATCTATTACAATTACAACAGATTGTATGTTATACCTCTTCTCTGTATGTACTGCAATGCTATTGTAACCTGTCTAATACATCATGAGTGGATGCGACAGAGCGCAGGTGGTGGTAGTATGTATTTTTAATGTTTCTATAAAATAGTAGATTGATATGTTTCAAATTTCTAATATATAATGTAAATCATCATACTGAGACAAAATGTAAACTGTACATAATTAAAATACAAGCTGCCGTTAAACTTCTTTTTATTTGAATATTTAATCGCGTAAAATACAGTGTATATGGGTCACATTTTCAGAAAATGTACAATTCGCCTTCTAGCGGGGGAGCAATTTCAAAGAATCGTGCACTTCACGACACCTTTTTTAAATTTTGCATGTTGATAGTATAGACCATGAGGTATTCAAAAACCACTGGCTACACGCTGGCAACCCCCCCTGGTGGCCTGTAGCTGCAAAATTCAAAATGGCCGACCAAAATATCAAATGTACCATATCTCCGCTTCTACTAACTGTATCGTCAAGTATAATACCAATTTATAGATGTTTTTGAGTATGAGGAATCCATTTCCGAAGGTTATTTTTAGATTCAAGGTCATTTTCAAGGTCAAAATCCAATATGGCTGCCGCTGTGGAACAAAAATCTCATATCTCCACTACGGCCAGCACCTTACACTTGTATAATACCATATTTCTATGTTATATGTTGTCAGCAATCTATTTTAGAAATCATTGATCTGTTTGTAGGTCACTTTTAAGGTCAAATTCAAGGTCAAAATGCAATATGGCCGCTATTAAAAACAACAGGACCCTATCCCAGCACTTACAATCACTATATCTATGTATGATACCAGTTTGATTAAAGGTGTGTGATTTAAATTTTGCATGTTGATATTATAGACCATGAGGTATTCAAAAACCACTGGCTTCATGCTGGCAACCCGCCTGGTGGCCGGTAGCTGCAAAATTCAAAATGGCCGACCAAAATAGCAAATGTACCGTATATCTGCTTCTACTGACTGTATCATCAAGTATAATACCAATTTATAGATGTTTTTGACTATGAGGAAACTATTTCCAAAGGTTATTTTTAGATTCAAGGTCATTTTCAAGGTCAAAATCCAATATGCTGCTGCTGCTGTGGAACAAAAATCTCATATCTCCACTACTGCCAGCACCATACACTTGTATACCATATTTCTATGTTTTATGTTGTCAGCAATCTATTTCTGAAATCATTGATCTGTTTGAAGGTCACCTTTAAGGTCAAATTCAAGGTCAAAATGCAATATGACAGCCATTCAAAACAATAGGACCCTATTTCAGCACCTACAATCACTATATCTATGTATGATACTGGTTTGTCTATTATTTAAGGTGTAAGGAATCCAATTCTGGGGCCCTTTTTGCATTTCAAGGTCATTTCTAAGGTCAAAAGCTATTACTCTTTTTTTTTTTTTTAGTTCAATATTAAGGATAAAAAAGTTTAAATTCTGCAAAATTCTTCCAGCAACCACCCTGACATTTATACGATGGTGTGCCCCTCAGTCCATCTTTGAAACATTCACACCTCTGTTTACATGCTTTCATGCAAGTGCAGTGAAGCATTAGTGAACAGGTTGCACTAGCATCTCCCAAGTCAGTCCAATATGGGACCCATGTCTTGAGGCATCCATTCCATTCCCAAGCATACTTTGCAGGATCTGGCAGACATAATTGCTTCTCCAAGGCTGGATGCCAAATGGAAGTGGACACAAAAATTGTTCTTTTAACATACTGGTACAAGGCTGCTCTAGGGGTATGCTCTCTAGGAACCTAAGACAGTGAGTGAACAGAAATCTTTGTGCAGCATTTACTGTTACCCAGCAATAGTTCTGACTGTACATGAGCACTGTAAGTTGCTCCATGCGCTGCATATGGAGGGAATCCTCTGTCAGCTCTGGCAGATTTTCAATTAAGCCAACCATTGTCCCAGTTACTTCAGGAAAGTTCATCCAAGTTCATCCAGCATTCTGTCCAGATTTCTTCCCAATGCCTAACATGCTAGATGTTATGTCACAACCTGTAAAGGCATGGAAAAATGGAAGGATTTACAATTATCGGGGCCAAGCTGCATAGAAAGTTCATGAACTGGTATATGAGTGTATGCCTTTCAGCTTCCAAAGCCAACCCACAACTCAATAAGCCCCAGGCTTTGAACTGTTGTAAAGATATGGACAGACAGTACAATGACATCAGAATCAACAGTCCAGAGGAAAGCTTTTGTATGGCCACCAATGGAAGCATGGCACATGTGCAGCATCATCCATGTGTCTACCTCCTCATGCTCACATGGAGTGATGTCAGACAATTCTAATAGCTTGTTAGACAGCACTCCCTTTATTGTCAAGAGCTGATAATTGGATCTGACAGTTGCCATCACAAGCTTATTAGATAGAAACTGGAGTTGATCTTTATTCTCACTAACTTTCAGGAAAGCCTGCCAATCTTTTCTGTTGGGAGATGGGGACCTTTTCTGAAACTCTTGTTCTTTGAGCAACTGTCTCACCAAGACGTTTCACATGTGATTGATATTTTAGATAATCCTGAGGATAGCAATCCCAGATGGCATCTATTATTGTGGCACATGTATTCGCCTGGTGGCGAACTGGGTTTGCACTGTCCGAAGTTTTCTTAGGAGCGTTTTTCCAGGCCGGCTTAGCCAAAGCCCGTCTCACGTCCTCCACAGAGTTAAGTCCAGGGCCGCCAGTGTGAGTAGCGCGTGACTGGTCACTATGCTCAGTAAAAGAAGCGCGAGAGCTAGTACTCGCGTCCCTACTGCCACTCTCCTTAACCGCAGCCTTATTCTTCTCCCGCCCTCTCTTAACTTCCTGCTTCGGTTTTCCCTTGGGGGAATTAAACTCCTTCTTTGACTTTGTCTTACCGCCATCAGGTTTTGCTTCGTCATTTTGCTTCACTGACTTAGCATTACCTGACGCAGACGCAGTCTTGGTTTTCCCAACATCCAAACTCTCGACCTTCTTTTCAGTCTGTTTGTCTGATTTCTCAGACTCAGGGGCTACCACTGATTCAGGATCAGTTTTCTTAGATGTCTTCCTTTTAGGCCTAGAGGCAGCAGTGCCTTTGGGAGGCAACTGCTCCTCTTCCTCACTCTCATCCGACTCCACGATCTTGGCAGACTTGACAGGCTTAGTCTTCCTTTGCCTACTCCTTTGAAGCTGCCATTCTGCTGCATCTTGACGATCTTGCGCCTTCTGCAGCTCCATCTTCTTCTTCTCAACTCTCTCATAATCGGCCTCAATCTCTGCGGTCATCTCCCGATACCAGTCATCTTTCGGGGGATGTTCCTCAGTGCGGGTCTCAGAAGTCACAGCCGCTGCGTCCGCGGCTGTGGACTCCTGCTCCCCACCTGTACAAGGTCTATCTTCGGGTACCTTCCTCTCAACGCCACCCGTTGACGAGTCAACTTCCATGGCCGTCACCTCCTCCTCCCTATCAGACATTCTGACTTGATCACTCAAACCAGAGTATCCAAGCCAGGTTCCAAGTTCTCTTAAAACACCTAGTCAACCAACCGAACAACAATCTGGGAATACAATGCTTTATCGGGGGGATAAACCAAGCAATCTAGATCGCATACAACTGGCAGTGAAACACGTCTGGCGTGTCCACTAACCGAGCGTACTCTGCAGACCCACACTCTCGCCAGTTCCCGTGACCTTGTCCCGCGACGCCCCATCCAATCAGAGGTCTTTCTTCCGTCTAAATATAGCATCGTAGCCCTGTCGCCGAGTGGTACACACTAGAGTGCACGTACCGCGAATAGTGGTGTCTCTGCCTGCCCTGTTACCTAGCAAGCATACACACACAATATCCAGGCACCTGGGCTCCCGAGCAGAACCCAATACACTACCAACAACAGCACAAAATTTCATCAGAAAACATAACTAAGCAGTTTCTCCCTACTTTCCGTGGGGTGTATTGCTTCGGCCCAGTCACATATCCCAGTAGGTGTCAGGACAATGAGAGGCTACATGCCCTACCAGTTAGTTAATTTTCCAAGTCAATTTCAATGCCAAAACCACGTATAGTAAGCTTGAAATTGTTGTTATTATTTCACATAAAATATCACACCAGAGAGGAATAAATCCTCTCACCATGTTTGATGTGAGATATCATTCTACCAGTACTTCTCGTTGTGTCATTTTTTGTTTCCTCTGCACCTCATACAACTGATTCACTCACTCGTAGCCAAGTCGATCAGGGGCTTGCCTATGACGCTTAGGCCTTTCTTCCAAATACCCTGATCTTAACAGATTACCCATAGTCTTAGCTAACGGTGAGCCCTCTATCTCTTCCTCATCACCCGAATCACTAGAGCTCTCAGATTCCACAGCCGCTTCGCCCTCACCCACTCCCGCGGCCACACCTGACGTTGGGTCTGTCACAGGAGATGGTTTCTTAGGTGGGCGGCCGCGCTTCTTCACGTGTCTCACAATCTTATCTGCAGGAAGCACTGTCGGAGCGTGCCGGCCAGGTATGACATGTCCCTGAGGATTAATCCTCAAGTAGTCTTTTCCCGCTACCTGCTGCTTTTGATACTCAGGAGCTCTATGCAGATTTACCGCCTGCACGGGAGTACCATCCGCATCAAAAGCCAATTTGAGTAAATCTCCATTCCATCTGAGAATCCCTTCCTCGGTTCTGAGTTCATAGGTAGAGCCCTGCACGTGCCTCACAACTTCAAAAGGACCATCCCATTTGGGGCCATATTTCTTTTGAGCCATAGGCGTCGCATATCTCCAAACTACATCTCCAGTTCTAAATATTTTTGGCCGGGCCCGTCTATCGAAATACCTTTTCTGGTAAACAGCCGAATGCCCCAGGCGTTCTCTGACAAACTTATGCCCTCTTAACAACAAGGACCTGATCTCTTCCACAAATACACTGCGGCAGGGAAAATCAACATCTCCTGTTAGAGTACCATAAATAATGATGGCCGGAACGGTTAATTCGGTGCCAAATACTACCAGATTCGGAGTACACATAGTGCTCTTATGCACAGCGCCCCTATAAGCATGTGCAATACAAGGCACCAACAAATCCCAATTCAGATCTTCAAACTGTGTCAGGCAGGAGAGTTGCTCTACAAGGACACGGTTCCAGCGTTCTACCTGTCCATTTGCCTGAGGTCTATAGGGTAGAGACATCAATTGCTCGATATCCAGCAGAAGCAACAATTCCTTCAACAGTGCTGAACGAAATTCAGGCGCCCCATCTGTCTGGAGAGAGACTGGCGGACCATATCTCAATATCCATTCAGTAAATAAAGCCATCGCACAGGTAGCGGCTGTGTGATCAGGAAGCGGATAAGCTTCAGCCCACTTAGAAAAATAGTCTGTGACAACCATCACACAGCTATTTCCTCTAGGGGTTCTCCTAAATGGACCAATAATATCCAAAGCAATGCGGCTCCAGCGCACACCATGGATTTCTTTCTTCAACGGGGTTATACCTTTACCACCTCTGCTCTTACAAGAAGCGCAAACTTCACAGCCGCGCACCCAATCGGCGATATGCGGGGCCAAACAAACTTTTGCCTCGCGGCCTGATAAGTTTTAAACTCGCCAAAGTGAGCTGCAAGCTTACTCCCGTGCAAAGTACGGAATAACTCTCTTCTCAGAGACAAAGGTACCAATACACATGTATATACAACTCCGTTGTCGCTTTCCCAATCTAAGCAAAGCAATTCTTTGTCCACTTTTAAAAATTCTATTCTATTCATATAATAACAGAACTCTCCCCCCTCAGCCAACAAAGCTTTATTGTCTGGCTTCGGAGTCAAACCCTGTACTATAGACTTAATCCTTGACAAAACATCATCTTCCTCTTGCGCTACCTTCAACCTATCACCCGCCAATGACGAGAAGATATGATAATTGACGGTCATTGTGGCTACCACTGCATCATGCGAACCACAGTCTAAGCAATCGTCGCGAGGACATCTTCTCACTGGCAGCCTTGAAAGCTCATCCGCATTCATGTGTTTGCGGCCTGGCCGATGAACAATCTGATTTTCGCGCAAACCATAGTGCTGCAAGGTGGTTAACCATCTTGCAAGCATACCCGACGGGTTACGGAAATTCATCAGCCACCGAAGTGAAGCATGGTCAGTTCTAAGTTTAAAATCATGCTGGCCAATGATATAGTGTTGAAACTTAGATAAATAAGTTAAAACAGCTAACAGTTCTCTTTTCGTGGCACAATAATTCTGCTGTGCTTTAGACAATGAATTGGGGGCCGACCTTTCCGCGCCAATCCCTTACCGCGCTCAGACTGAACCGCGCACAACCCCTACCGCGACCAATCCCTTCCGCGAACAAGCTTTGCGCGCTTGCCTGCTACAAGGCACCCCGGCCTTCCCGTGACCACTAGACCAAGGCAGGGCCTCCTAGCTCCCGCCCACAGGCATCCTGAAGCAAGGTGCATACATAGATGGAATGCGCCAAGGGCGCCATCTGGCGAACTATTATGCATCAAGGTTGCGGCGGGATACAGAGGGACGGAGCGCAGCGTAGTCCCGAGGTATCCCGCCGCAACCGAGATGCATAATAGTTCGCCAGATGGCGGCCGAGGTGTATTCCATATTTATTACATCCCAAAATCGCATCTTTACATATGGGTCAGATTTTTTTAGAATGTACAATTGCGAATTTTGTGACCTTTGCATATTATACTGAATGGGTACTGCAGACAAATGAATCGATCTTAATGATTTTGGTATCATTGGAAAGGGGATATCCATAGCTTTATGAAAATGTGCACATTAGTGACCTTTTCATAATTTTTGTATGAAAAAAATCACTTTCAATGTTGATATTCTTATAAAAACACCCAGAATTCACTACTTTTTCACATTATACCTGCCCTCTGATCAAAAGTATGTGTTCTAGATACTAGATTTCATCTGGTTTTATTCCCTGTACATGTTTATGACAACTTCGTACAGTTTTAGCTTTCTATTAGTCCTCATCCCAATATATCAGTCCTATACTCAAATGTCCAATATTTAGGAGTCACTTGGGCATACCCGGTATCAATCATAGATTGTAGTATACTGGCTGAAAATATATTCTTGGTATATGATTTAAAACTCCTAAAATACACTTTAACATATCCTTAATGCAATCTTAATACAACTCGGCCAGTAAATGAGATATTAATAGGGCCATACTTCAGTGTGTACAAGACCAGAGATTTTATACAATTTGGTACCGGGTATCCCCTGTACCATATCATAATATAGATCCAGTTTCACGGCCACTAGGAAACTAAAATCCTGTATATCCTATCCAAGTAGTTATTCTAATATGCACACCAAATTCCAACCTTCCCAATAAATCTATTGTGGAGATATGAATGCAAATCATATCAGGGGTATACCCGGTATATATGAGGGATACCCGGTATGGAATGAAAAGAACAGCTAGGACACACATTCAAACTGTTTTTATATGACCAAACCCCTCTTTTTTCTTCTGGAAACCAAGACAACCCCCATATATACTTATTGGGGAGGTATTCCTGGGATTCCTTCGACATTGTCAACCAAAATGAGAGTGACCAAAGATTATACATGCCTATTTATGGTGTGGAATTATTGTTAAGATGTTTAGGAATTAACCATTTGTGTGATATTCATCAGTCTAATCATTATTTATATGTTTAAAAAGTTGTTTTCAACAATTGTCAGTGAAGCATTTCCCTGTCCTATGTTAAAGGAAAGATTACTATAGCCTCACAGTTAACAAGAGTCCAAGAGGGTATACCCGGTACCATCATTATTTAACACGATTTCTATGCACATTTAACAATTATCTCTCAATGGAGATCATGTTAAGTTAGTTTTTATTAATCAGAAATGTCATATGTATAATTCATCATACTTTTAAGATTATGGGGGCAGGCATGTTGAGACAAATGTCATGTGAATTGATACCGGGCATCCCACACAAATCATTTTCTGTTGATAAACGATAGCAAAATAGCATAATTATTGTAGGTAGGCTCCTCCTATTGTATGTCAATGCCACTTGCAATTCCTTTGTCAATGTACAAGTGAAAATTTGTTCATACACGCAATAGATGCCTTTTTAAAGCATATTAAAAGAGTGGTTGATACCGGGCATCCCCTGATACCGGGCATCCCCCCTTCTATCCTAGTAACCTTGACTAAGTCCTTTTTTAACCTACAAAACACCATAAAACTTACCATTTGAACATATCATGCCTTACTGTAATATGTATGTAGCTTTATGCCTCATTTCCATGCAATTTAATTCAACTTTAACCAAAATCATGATACCGGGCATCCCTTGGCATCCCCTGTAAGGTAGAACTTTTGTCATAACTTCTACCCATGTGACTTTATCTTCTGTATTTTTGTGCAGTAACATGCCCTGTTCCCTCCCCGAATATGGGAGAGCATTAGAAATAAGATATGACACCTTTTATTTTTTAGATGTTCTCAACCACCATATAATTTCATTAAAAAATGTTATGATGCATCATATCGAGTTTTTATTATTGATTTTAGAGCCTGTATCCATTACTACACTTATTTCTTATGCACTCACTGAGTTTCATGTGATTGTGCCCGTTTAAGTAGCCACAATGAGTTGTTAGATTACATATACCCTACTGGGGGGATGCCCGGTATATAGAGGGATGCCCGGTATATTTGAGAAGGTATTGTTCTCAGGCCAAGTGAGGTGATATTTAGTCAAGAAGTAACTTGAACTTAACTCAATTGTGTGCCAAATATATACTGTTCATATACTTGCTAGGTTTCAAGTGGTTTTGTTGACTTTTGTAGCCACAGTGAGACATCAGATAAAGGGTACCTTACTAGGGGATGCCCGGTATTATATGTAAAGGGATGCCCGGTATCAAAGATGGCTTTCTTTTACCAATTTTTTCAGGGAAACTGAATATGATGAATTGGTTATGAATTGCTGTATGAATGGAAAGGATGTATATGTTGCCAGAAAACAGGTTTTCACCCTGTTTATAGCAACAACTACAGCATTATTGTATTTATATTTGAATCATATGTTTCTGATCAAAACCCTCCTGATTTGGGGAAATGTAATCCATTTAGTTTCATGTCTCACATAATAAGCTGTGATGATACATAGATATGGATTGGTATGCTAGTAAATGAACATTCAATCCTTGTAAAGAAGTAGTTTTTATTTGGACATTCAATTATCATGTCCTGAGTAATTGAGAGTATAAGGAACTGACACTTCATTTGATACCGGGCATACCCTAAAAAAAGATCACCTTGTTTCAACTACAATAAAAACTTAGATATTGAGAGTTGGTGAGTATAATTGGTGTTTTGAGGTGGTGGGGACATCTATGATACCAGTCAGAAGGAATATGACTTTATACTTACTATTTTATTTTTCAATCTTCCTAAATCTCACAAAATCGCAATTGTACATTCTAAAAAAATTTGACCCATATGATTCATCGATTGAACTTTTCATTTAAAGTCCCTAGCTTTATTATTTCCAGAGTAAATCGGTAAAAACTTTCGAGTGGGCGATAATATGAGTTCCGCGAAATAAAAACAACAGCTGGGTACATGTGCACCCTGGCACTGCCTAGGTTGTATGCGCCAAGGGCGCTCAAGTGCGACATAATTTTCATGTTATGCACCACTTTGACCAAGTGCGATATACAATGCTGAAGGTATAGGCAACTACATCGCAGGGGTGTAATAATGCGTCAGATTGTAACGCCCACAAAAAATCATATATTTATAAATTATGCCATGATAGGTGTGCGTATTCACAAAAACATGGCCAGATTAGCCCATGGCATAAACATGCCTGGATTGCACTAGTGGAATCCGTTTTTCGAATGCTACCAATCTACAACATTATTTTGATTGGTTGCGTAAATTTAGTTGCACCAATCAATGACGCTCATTTCATGACGCTCATTTCATGACGCAACATTGTAAGCGCTTGTTTTTGCCAAGTCCGAGGGTTGCGAGACATGCAATGAAGGTAAATAACTCTTAAATAAATCTTAAATATATATCATGGCATAAAAATATAACTAAACTTGAGCTGCATAAGGGGCAACGCATTCACAAAACGCTCGTGGCTTTTGGCGAGTGTCTTTCACGCGTGCCTTCGGCACTTGTGAAAGACACTCACCAAAAGCCACTTGCGTTTTGTGAATACGTTGCCCCTTATGCAGCTCGCGTTTAGTTATATCTTATTATCCACACTTTTGAACAATTTGCCTCAAAAACCCAGGGCACTTTCCAACAGGGTGGAGTTTCGATCTTACCCAACTAATGTCTATCCCCAGGAATTCGACCAATATTTAAAAGAGGAAGGTAATTATTATAGAATAGAGTTTTCCCAAATATACTACTTGTTAAAGCCAGCCAGTACAGGAATGAAAACTGTCATTATCTATCTATCTTTATGTTAGTGAAGGTCTATAGTGATGATCGTTTCATAATAGTGACAATATAAAGAGAAAAGATAATTAAATACCCAAGGAATTGCTATCTTGTAAGCAACTATCTAGTATAGAGGGTTGATTTAAAGATATTATCAACAAAAGGATATGGCCTTACAGATAGAATTATTTTATTATGGCTCCGTTCATGATAGTTAAACTGAACCTTATAATGATTACAGTGGTATTATCAATGAGCAGTGATGAGGAGTCACAACTAGGACTGTCCATAACAATTTTATACTTGTAACTACAACAAAATCATATCAAGATCGCAAAGGAAAAACAAGAACACTTGCATTTCATGGAACTTTTTATTTCGATTATTTAAATGTGATTTTGAGGGGCCACCAGGACGATCACTGTTGTGAGGATTGTGTATTTCTCCGATTACATTATGTATGATATATAAGAACTTAGCCTCAGTGAAGCCCATACAGAATTCCGAATACAACCATTTATAGCCTAAACCAACAATTATAATGAAAACCTAGCATATAGGTGCAGAAGTCTTTAGTTTGAGGTGCAGTCATCCAAAGCTATATAAATTAATTAATGGCCTTTAAATGAGTGAGAGAGTCAAGACAAATAAGGAGACGATGAGAAGCGTAGATGCAGCACAAACGTGGGAGCCTATTTTATTTCAGCCCAGGCCAGGGAGTAATATATATAAAAAAAAAAAAAATTAAATATACGGGGAGAGAGAAGCGGCGACTTGTTTCTGGATAGTAATATGATGATCCAAAGGAGGAACTATGTATTCCAACGCACACAAACTCTTCCAGTCTCCGGCCTGTTTAATTTCCTCCAACGGGACACCCATAAGATGTAGGTAAGTAGCTGCTCCTCGCCTCAATCCGTGCAAACCGATATCTTTGGACACTCCAGCCTCTCTGGACCACTTCTTCAGGGCAGCTAAAGCAGACGAATATAACACAGGCATACCTTGAACAGAAATCAATGGATCAGTTGATACAGCAGGACATCTTTCAAATAAGTATTTCAACCAATAATGTAGACACAAAATTCCACCAGACTTTGCCACTGGAGCAAAAAAGGTTCTTGAAGCGAACTGATTAGTTTTTGAAGATTTCACAGATATGAGCACTCCCCAATCTTTAAACTCAACATCCTCCCTAAGCAGTAAATGAGTATCTGGTGGGGAAGAAAAAATATGGCAGTTCCTCAACAATGATCTAAATTCCAAGAGAACGCCAGCCCATAAGCACAAATTCTGATCACTTTTAAGGTCTATTTTACGGTGAATCAGAACCAAATCTTCAGGCAGAATAGGATCCTTTTGAGAAGGTTTAGCTCCCAACCTCCGCTTTACTCCTGCCAGGACCACACTTAACATGAAATCTTGTCTTATATCCACACCACCATGTAGTTTAGACAAATAATTAATTGAAGACACCATGTTATTGATAGTGGAATAAGCATAATTCCTGTCAGTCAAATCGGTCACAAACAAGCAAACCGTATGTGCATCCACAGGTACAGATGAGAAGGAATATCGCTGACAAAATCGGTAGTAGGAGTTCCATTGGGATGATCTGGTCTTCCTTGTCGTCGCAGCGAGAGCTTCTAACTTCAAAGCCTCCATACAACGAGTCAAGTCATCTAAAAAAAAATCAGAATGAAATATCAAACCTCCACTTCCAGTAGAAAAGATCACGCAGTAAGACAGCCAAATGTCTACAAGAAGGCTGCTTCTTGCTCAGCAAGTAGAAGGCCAATCTGCTCCTACACTGTATCTTCAAATCACGATTCCTCATTGTGGACTTGAAACGAGATACAGCTGACCATATAGTCGCTATATCACGTACGTGACCTCTACTGAAACAACAAGATGGCAGTTCAATTATCTCTCCAGTATCCAATGTTCTTACAGTAAAATCAGTTGCCTCCTGAAAGATACCTCCTCTCTGTTGGTTATCAAACATATAAGCAAAATGATCCTTAGACCTGGTACATAACAGTTCACAATTGTTCTCAACATGGCCAAAAAACTTTAAGCCATTCATGGCAGACACATTCTCACGCCACCATTTTAAGTCATCAAGGAAATAATGGTTCATCTTCATACGGTGCTTACTGCCCAATGCTTTTAGACAATTACATATACCGAATGAGTGCTCCCTGCCGCCGTTCACGACCTTGCTGCAATGATTAATCAAACCTGAGAAACGTTGAACTTGGCGACGAGTGATCCATTTTCTACCCCAGAAAAAAGCAATAGATTCATGCAACTTGATTAACTTTTCATTAGGCAGGCTCAACGTCATAGCCACAGTGTCTACGTTGTACCCTATACACTTGGTTACCTGTGAAGGACTTGTCACCTTGGACCACTCCACAAAAAATCCCAGGTCCCGAAGACATCGTATCAGCAGCAGTAGGGCTGTGAGGCACTTTTCCTGACTTTCCTCGATCAAACAGAAATCGTCTATGTAAGAGTAACACTTATACCCTCGCTCCCTCATCATCCTAGAAACAGAATTGGTCACACAGGTGAAAATAAAAGGCGCTGCTCTAGCTCCAAAGCATACACAATTATCTTGTAAGTAAACATCCTGGCCCTTCATATTCCACTGAAGACCAAAATATTGTCTATTAGATGGATGGATAAGCAGGGATCTGTAAGCACTTTTTATATCGAGGGTTGCCAAAAAGTCATTAGGTCGAATAGTGGAAATCACCTCATCAATGGTCGCATATGAAAAGGTAGAGAACACTGCATCAGTAAAACAATTAACCGATACGTTTAATGGGCGTTTGCAATCAGTGATAGGCCTTATTTTTCCATTCTTTTTCCTGATAGCGCCGATGGCGTGAATGCAGGTAGGTTTCTTACACACGACACTCAGCTTATTACAGCTAATCTCCGAGTCAATCAACTTAGACAGCTCATTCTCTGCTCCCTGTACAAAACATGAAGAGTAGTTACGGCAATGATATGGTATAAGATTAACACCTGGATCTACCAACATGAAACCGTTCGTTACTCCGTCTAGAACGAAATGTGCATCTTCGTCCCATTCAGAATTAAAGTTTAACCATCTCACCCAACTTTCCGGTCGGAGCTGACGTGGAACGCCATCCAGAAAGCCACTGCCTGTAATCTCTGATGCTTTAGAAACTAGTTGATGAAAAATTGACTCAGTAATCACCGAAAAGCTATTTACACTAAGTGTCGGGTTAGTAAAAACCTCACCCTGCCCGCCATCTTGTTCCTATGCTGCATCATTTTCCGGTTCCGGGTCATTTGGTGACCTTAAGGTCTCACTACGATCATTTCCTTTGTGCCAATCCTCCGCTCTATGTCGCAGGCCACAGAATCCACAAACGTGCTTCCTCTTACAGGGAAAACGACAACCTTTACGACAGGAGGGCACGTTCCAAACCCAGCAAATATCTGCAGGCCACTTTTTGAAGTCATACAAAGGGTCGTAGGGATAAGGTCCACCGCCTCCTGAAGGCGAATTTCCAAAATGGCGGCTCTGGGATCTGAAATTACTGCGTGGAGGTGAATCAAAATGGTGAGGCGGTGAAACAGGAACATTTAAGTGATACTCAGGCCCTAAATACAGTGAATTAGCTTCCGCATCAATGGCTGGCCACTCGCTAAACTCTCCCTGAATAACCTTTGAAGTTACAACTCTTTCGTAAAGAATCAAGCCCCTCGGATCAAACTGGCCGGTGGCTGCCTTGGTTGAAATGTACGTGAAATGATCAACATAGCCGCTTACCGCTCTGACATCATTACGAACCAAAAACTGCAATACTTTACAGCAGCCATGCAAAAGTTCAATAGTCGACAAATGTCCAAAGCTCTTTGCAGGAATACAGTAATATTCTGGGCGTAACTTACTGGCATTGCTTTTCAGCGGAGAGCCTTCATCGAAGTCAAAGTCGTCGTCCATGAAACTCGCATTCGAGCGAGCCCCACTAGAAGTAGGTGCCATTGCAAATCCACCACTACGACGAGAAGAAACATGACGAAGAGAAACAGTAATGTCCGCCAAGCCTCGTGCCAATTCCGCCACTTCAAGTTCAAGCCTTACAGTCTTCATTCCACCGGCAGTTTTCTCTACCTTGCCCTCCTTGATTTTCTCCAGCAAAGCATTATATTCGGTTGACCCTCTCGCCGGCACCTCGTCCTCCTTCAACCCGGCCATTTCAGCAATCTTCTTAGCAGACAAGGCCATGTTCGAAAATCCTGAGTGAGTACTAAACAATATTGTGAGGCAGCTCGGTCTAGTATGCTTTCCACCACAACCTCCACACTGAATGTGTTTCGGCATTGACCAATGTATCTTACTGATTTTTTGTGGACTTGAAGAAAAAAATTCTCCAAGTCAAAGCTTTTCCTGGTCAAACTCGCCCGAAAGTTCTGTTCTCACTGCCGGTTGTGGCCTGTGAGTCCAATATATATATGCCCTGTGACGTCATAATTCGCTGCTGATCGATCGATGAGTGCCAATCAAATTTATATTCATATTATTAAAATAATATCTCCCATAAATAGGCCATGCGCACACGCATGTATGTGACTATGGGTTCCCCACTACCCCTCCTGTCTTGAATGGGCACTTGAGAACATTGAACATTTGAGAAATACAAATTGCAACGATTGGAAATAGAGGTACAATTAATGGCTCAATAATCATATGGTATTACAACAGTCAAAAAAATATGTCGTGGTATTTAATACAATTTAAATTGTGTAAAAGGCTTAAATAGTTTTTGAATAATGAGCATAAGTATTCGGACATAATTTTAGACACTATTTCGGCTAATAGCTCATCCTATAGGGTATATTTTATAACTACTTTACTAACGATTGGAAACAGGTACAAATAATTTCGCAATTATCTTATGAAATTAGGACAGTTGAATAGATATATTGGGATATTTAATACAATTTAAATTGTGTAAAAGGCTCAGATAGATTTTGAGTAATAAACATAAGTATTCAGACGTAATTCTAGACAATATTTCAGTGAATTTAGAGCAGTGAAATAAACATGTTGAGGTATCAAATGGAATTATGTACCCTTCCCTAGCCCTAGACTCTCCTCTGTCTCTCCTCTTTGTCTCTCCCCTCTTTTAAAAGTACAAAATGAAGAGCTGTCATGGACAGAGAATACAAACCTATTGTATATATTTCATTTTCAAATATATAATTAATATATTATATATGCTAGGGTTTGGTTGGTGACAAGTAGATGTTTACCCACCAAAGCTGAATTTGGAATAAAAAAATAACTTTCTGTTTCCATAATGAATTGATAGCAGGTCGTGCTTACACCAATACCCAAATATAATTCACTAATCTCTGAGAATATTTAAGACCTATATCCTACCCATATGTGAATATGCATGTTAATTTTTCGGTCCAACAAATATCTATGACAGTATACGGTAACATAGGCTCTGACTGGGTAGTGCGGCCAGGTCGCGGTGGGGTCAGGCTGCCCAGGCCCATAGAGCGCGTAGCGGTAAGGTGGGCGCGAAGAGGACGTCGCGGTAAGGGATTGGCGCGACTAGGTATAGGACCAATGAATTACTGGCATAACTCAAAACTACTTCCCTAGAATTCTGAATCTGGGATAGGACGCAAGACATTCCATACCCACTGGCGTCTGTATCTAAAATAATAGTTCCAGTCGGCTGTGGATAGCCTAGCACAGGCGGTGATGTTAACAAGTCTTTCAAATCTGAAAAAGCCTTATGACAGTTCTCGTCGAACGTCACCCGCCGATTAATTTTCAATTCTGCTCTGGACACCAATGCTTGAATAGAAGCCGCAACCTCAGAAAAGTTAGGCATGAATTCTCTATAATAAGAGGCAAACCCCAGAAACTGTCGGACTTGTTTAATAGTAGTCGGCACTGGCCACAAATGAACCTTCTCCAACTTGCCCGGATCAGCGCGAACCCCCTTCTGAGAGACTATTCTACCCAGATACTTTACATTAAGTTTGAAGAATTCGCATTTCTTTGGTTTCAATTTCAAGCCATAATCAGCTAGTCGTTGCAAGACTTTTTCCGCATTAGACAATGCTTCATCAAAGCTGGAGCCAAAGACTTTTCAAGTGGACATTCCGCAGCCGGAGGCATTGGAACCTCAGGCTCCAACAATTCCACATCAACAATAGGGGAGTCACCATTCATCAGATCCCCCCCCCCCCCCTTGCAGTCTGCAATTCAATCAGTACAGGAGAGCTGGTAGGATTGTATACAGACAGCGTGCAATTATATCGGTCGCCAGCAACCAATAAACTCCCTGCAACATAGCATCCCAACCCTGCTCCATCCGGTTCAATAAACATGTCTTCATTGGGGGACATTGGACCAAAGCCGCTGCAAATGGCAGAAAAAGCATCTATAAAAACACTCTCACAGCCGCTCCGCGTCATCGGTCCACTTTGCAATGCCCGACACATGATCGACTGTTCACCTGCCTCGAGGGTGAATAATCCAGACCAATCAGAGTTACATTTATGGAGATAGATAAAATCCATCCCTATGATTCCAGCCTCCGCACCAACCAAACCACTTACCACCAGGCAATTGAGAGCATACCACCCGCCTCCCAACCCCAGCGCCAGACGCACACACCCATGTGTCTTTAGATCATGTCCAGTTCCTGCATAGCACGTCACCCCACATGGCATGAGAGAAGGCCTGACTGAGAGTTCATCATACACGCGCTTCTTTATTAGCGTGCATTGGGCTCCCCAGTCAATCAGGAATTGTCCAGTTACATTCACCAAAGTCACATCCGCATACATGCGCTCAGCCACAAGCGGGCGATTGCGGTCTGAGACACAAATCTCAAAATCGCACAAGTCACACACCATAACCTTACTCACCACCCTAGCATCTTCTCCCCAAGATACTTTTAGAATTTGCCCGGGTGAGCATACATACTCAGGATTTCCTTCATTTACCACCATCACTGAGCATGTGGCGCGCCCAATTGCGCCACTGCCGCTGCCCTCGTGCACTTCACCTCCAAGATCACCTTCTCCATGGGCGTCCCCCGGCTGATCTAGGGGCACAAGAACATCGGATCCAATTGGTTTACTAGCCCGATTTATCGACAATGTGGTGTGTATGCTGTTTGTCGCGATCTCCTGTTCACCGCCTAAGATGATCCAACCTTGTTTAACAGCAGAGCCAACTGTTCTTTAATCGCCGCAGCCTGAGCTGTAAAGTCATCAAAAGACTTAACATGCGTTTTTTGTTTAGCACAATCTGCCCACATGTGTCCTTCTTGCTGACAATAGTAGCATTTACGAGGCATACCAGGTCTTCTCCTATAATTTCCTTCAGAAGAAACCTTTCTACCCCCCTCACCCGACCCGGGCGGTGGTGGTGGTGGTAAAGCCTCTAGTTGCGGTTTTGGCCTCTTCTGCCACGCCCGAAAAGCTTGAAACTCTGCCATTTCTTTATCATCCCACTCCCATTCTGATTTGGTCACAGTAGTTACTGTTGCCACACCCGCCCCGCTTGTAATCGAGTGTAAGTGCGACGAAAAGTGTGAAACTCCACTGGTACCAAATACATCCCTATATCTAGTAGCGGCTGCCGCAGACGAAACTATATCGGTCGGCTCCTGCAGTGCAACATAGTGCGACATGCCTTTATCCAACAGCCCATCAAGAAATGTTTTTACCGCCATTTCATGCAACGTGCCATCCCAATCACCGAAAGCATGTGCTGCCTTCAAGCTTATGTTCTGGCTGAAAGCAGCCGGACTCTGTCCAGGATCTTGCCTACATTCGAAAAATTCCCGCTTCCGCGTCTTATCAGACTTTTCAGCCTGATAGTCATACTCAAGCATCTGCAGCAGCTGATCGACTGAAAAATCATCCGGCTCCAGCATCATGGCTTGCGGCAGCTGTTTACCTACTCCGGTTAGCAGTTGTATTTTATATGTCTTGTCGTCCCAATTGTTTGAACGTGCTATCATTACTGTGCGTCTTTGATAGTCACGCCAATCCTCCCGACCATCCCATTCAGGGAAATTCACAGTTCTAGGGTTGCGCATTGGCTTAGTTGGTTTAAACTTAGGCATGCCAAATGCAGGTCCCTTACCTTCAGGCAAGTAACCCGCGGCTGGATCTATTGACCGCCTAACTCCATCCATACCGGCCGGCAATGATCGCCTTACCGCGCCCATAATTCCATAACCAACTGGACTAGGACTAGAAGCGCGCAAACCACGCCCAGCTTCTATAGCACTCCTCCTGTCACCTTTAAATGCCCGCCCGACAGTTGGTGCGTCCGGCATGACTGACGTATAATGTGGTGGATATGATGTTACATCGTCTGGATTTCCTTTCTTTTGATCAAAGTCAGGCAAATCATTCATGATTCGGGTGTATGATTCATTAGTTATACCACCTGGATTCTCATGAACAGGAGTGCTAACCTTTTCTATTTCGTCAGCAAAAGCAATACCTCTAGATCTGCGCTGTGGGACTTGAAAGTCAAAGCGGCTATTCAATTCTTCCAAATTCGTTCTCATGCGCTCATTATTCTTATGCTCCCAAGCGCGCCTAGCCTCCAGTGAAGTCAATTTCTCACTTTGATCCTTCACTACAGATCTTAAACGAGCTTCTTCATTCTTAGACAGAGTCAACTCTGATTCAGTATAAGCCGCTTTCTCGAGGGCCTCCTTCCCCCTTCTTGCAGACTCCAATACCGAATCATTCATCAAATTCAAAGTACTCATTTGCGTAGAGATGAGTTTATCCATTCTATCATAGGTCATGCGCCTATTCCTAGTACGGTCCTGAGTCCATTCAGATTGTAACTGACCAATATCTGCATGAGTCACTGGAGTCATGGGAGGCAGTTTACCATGTAAAAACTCATCCTCGTCTGAGCCAATATCAACAATCTCAGGTGCCTTTTTCAAAGCACTACGAGGAAGCTTTGACAACTTCCTCCTCATAGTCACTTTCAAATCAGGCGGTTGTATATGCTCATCGCCGCTACTTGAATTAACTTCTATGCTCGCTTTCACCCGCACATTAGCATCAACATGAGGTTCCAGCGAGCGATCGAAATTCAGTTTTGACTGGGCCAACTGATTCTCCAAGTCCTGAATAGTCTGATTCGTTTGCTGTAGAAATTCATCCACAGCCGTCAGATTGTCCGGTGCTCCAGTGGAGAGCCGAACATCTTTCCCCTTGTCCCCCATCGGCACTCCTCGTTAGAGGCTACCGACGGCTGACACAGGTCTCACCCGCTAGCGAGCAAAATCCATCCTGGTCACGGCACCAAATTGTAATGTCCGATCGACAGCCTTAAGCGACTATGGGAACTTAATCTATCTAATCAAAGACAACGACAACAACAGGATCTAATGGACCTCGCCAGCACTCAACGTTTATATTCTCTTATCCACACCCAGGTTGCCAAATATCACAGCTTGTGACGACAACAACCGACATACATAAAGGAAGCAGTACATGATAATAACATGCAAATACAAAAGGGTGTATAACATGTAAGTGTGAGACATACATAAGATAAGTACAACATACAGCAATAAAAAGTTTGAAAATACAGATACACAACACAGCACAACCTCTGTTGGTGACTAAGACCACAACCGCGACCCGCCCAGCTAGCACCAGTACACAACTTACATAACCAAGGATCTCCAAGCGACACCCGCTTGAGACGCGCGTGGGCGCGGCTCTGGTTCAGCAAAGCTAATCCATAGCCGCGCACCACAGGTGTAATGAACCCTGTTATGTACCTATGTACCTGTGATATATGTTTATCATTTGACAGGCTTTGTGGGAGTGAGGTGCCTTCCACTAGAGGAGATGAAGGAAGAATGAACTGGAATACCTATTGAAGTATAATTAACATAATTAAATATTGTATTGGCCTGACATTTAAAAGAATAAAAAAATGTATATATATGGATTGCACCGAATATAGCTCTATATTTTATTTTTTTTACTGAAGCTGGTAGAAGTACTGCAACAAAAAAATAATGAACCAAGATGATCAAACGATGACTTTCTGAGGATAAATAAAATAAATAAGAAGAATCAATATTGTCATGCCTCTGCCTCTGCCCCCCCCCCCCACCCCCCCCCCCCCACCCTCCCATATTGAATAAGCGCAGTATAACAGCAGCATATGTGTGACGTCCGTATAGTGTTTCACTGCAGTCTCCGCGTTCTCTTGTTCCGCAGCTGGGTGTGACGGGATGTGATGCGTTACAGGGAAATGAGTCACAAGTCGCAAAAAATGGATTTTGAGATATTATCATACTTGAAAAAATCAAGCCGATTCCAATTATAGTAAACAGTAGTACGTCTAAATTTCTAGTATTTCTATATTTTAAGTTTGATATTTTCATTTGTGAAAAAAAGTTCTCCAGGTGGACATTTACTAGTTAAGAAGCTAAATATACTGTATGAGATGACCTTGGGAATACATGGATATTTTTATTAAACTGTCCTGGAATTTATTACATGTATTCAGGCTACAACAAGCGTTAAACACTCCAAAAATGGAAACATTCCCACAAATACATCTTGTAAATAAAACACTTAGAACAATATCAATTTGCGACTTATGACTCATTTCCCTGGAACACAACTCATATATGGATAATACAAAGACATACGTTTTTGTTCAACTCGAATGCATTGTTTGGCCACTATTAAACAAATGCAATTAATCAAGGAATCTTATTGTGCACCAGCTTGCATTTCTACCTGATCGGTGTTTTATATGTGATGTGTTTCAGGAAAATGAGTCATATGTCGCAAAATTGATATTTTTCAAAGCGTTTTTTTCACAAGATCACATTATTGGAATTTTCTGATTTTTGGAGAGAGTGTCACTTATAGTTATGTCAATCGATGTATCAGATTTCAAGACAATCTATATAATATATCCTTTCATTTTAACGGTCCTCATTTGGACTTCATTTAGTTTGTTTACTGTTTAATGACCCCCAGACATATTTGAAACTTTTTTTTTCAAAAACGAAAATATCAAACTTAAAATCTAGAAATACTTATTATTTTATTAGACTGTTTACTATCATTGGAATCGGATTCATGTCATCTTTTCAAATATAATGGTATCTCAAAATTTATTTTTAGCGACTTATGACTCATTTTTCTGAAACACGTCACATATTAGAATAAAAGCTATAGAAGACATCCTATATTCATTCATATTATTTTGTTAAATCAGGTACAAAATACAGTTCAAAATAAAGGAATTTTGTTTAAATTTATGCACCATAAACTATTGTTAGATATGACTAATGAGTTTTATATTTCAATTTATTTTCATGGAATTTTCTGAATGTGTAGAGCTGCCAAGAGGGGAGTTGCATGTCTCACTGCGCATGTCTCTCACAGTGCATACTGGGACGGATTCAGTTCAAATCTGACATACAAATATCTTGCAATATTTCTATGAATAAAATGTAAGAATATTTTCATCAGTATCATTTTTATAAATGGTCAATCAAAACTAAATGCATGATGGGAAGGATGAAGTCTTGTGTCATGGAAACATGTTAAAAACATGGATATTGACATTAGAGCATTGATAAAATTTTCCATGACATGATTTCAATAGATTTGATATTGTACCATAATATTAGTCCCATAATCCCATGCGAATCAAGATTCAAAATGGCAGCTGTGCAAATCCCCTATTGGAATATTCTAATACCCGGAACCTTCAAATTCAATGACCAATGGCATAGCGTGAAAAAGACTATTATCTGAAGACTAACTCCATCTTGCCTTGTCAGTGCGGCACTCTCATACCTTCCCACCTGGTGCAAGGAAAATGGTTTCCTCTCCTCTTTGTGTCAAGATCCTATTTTTAGGCGCAATACTCTTGTCTGGTTTTACAATTGTAAGTACTGGAATTATTCATTTTCAAACTGTTCGGGATATTGTTGTACCAATATTTGTTTTAGCAGTTTTTAATAAGTTTTAGTTGGTAAGATAATGCATGCTTTTCCCAGTGAGGTGGTTTTTGCTGAGCCTTTTAAAACATGTGATGTATTTCAGGGAAATAGGTCACAAGTCGCAAATTTTATATTTCTCAAAGTGTTTTTTTCACAAGGTTAAATTATTGGAATGTTCTTTCTTGGAGTGTTCATCACTTATAGCTTTATCAATAGATGTATCAAATTTGAGGACAATCTATGAAATATAGCCTTTTGTATAAAGGTCCTCATATTGACTACATTTGATTATTTTACTGTTTATTGACCCCCAGAAATCTTGGAAACATTTTTTTCAAAAACGAAAGTATCAAACTTAAAATCTAGATATACGTTTTAGATTATTAGACGGTTTACTATCATTGGAATCGGCTCAATCTTATCTTTTCAAATATAATGGTATCTCATAATCTATTTTTTGCGACTAATGACTCATTTTCCTGAAATACATCACATATCATAGTTGGATGAGTTGTTGGAACATACTAAAACTAAAAATCTATAGAAATAGTTTTGCTAGTTATTTTATTATACATATTATACTTACTATGGCTATAATTAATTGGGGAAAACTTAAGCATAGACATTTTGTAGGAAGCTTTGATTCCATAGCATTGGTGGCGCCCCCTGGTCAGTCTCGTGGTCACTACCTTTCTTCCCAGGCTACTTACAGGCACTTCCTCTCGCCTGTCGTCCATTACATATCTTGTTAAAATTTTGTTCTACTGAACGACGACAAATACGGTATGCCAGCAGGCACCCGGTCGACAAAAAATAGACGACGAGTAACAAGAAGTGCAACACTACACGCACAGCCTACACAGGAGCCTACCAAACGATCCAAACGCTCAAGAAACGTAATTAAAACTAGGCAAGAGAGCACTCAGAGAAAGACAAGAAAGGAGGCCCATAGCAAACCGCCCAACCGGAACGAAGTACAAACAAACATGGCGACAAAGGCAGAAATGGACGAGAGGTTTCGAGAAATGGAGAAGTCCATGGGTAAATTTCAAGAAGATATACAGACGTCACTGGCAACCACGATCGCAGCATCGATAGCTAAGGCGATGTCTGACATGAAACTGGATACAGAAAAAGAAAAAGAAACCGCAACAACAGGTGAAAAAAGCAAGGAAGATGTGCCCGTGTACCCACTCGCAGGAGCCCACCAACAGAAGCAGGCCTCCTACCCGCCACCCAGGGATGTGTTACACGATAGTATGACCAGGATGTACCTGGAAAACCATATGGAACTCGCAAATCCCATGTTTGCGACCCAAGGAATCAAAGGTGATATAAACTTCGACCCAAGAGTGCGTCGACCTATTGCCCGCCCACACATATACTTGGAAAGGGAAGGATTAACCATGCCCAAGGACAAGTTAGAGGCCAAAGATACAATGAATTATTATGAATACGTACAGGCATTCACAAGTATGCTACTTGATGAAAACATGACGAAGAACGAGGAGAGGTATTACCTGATCCAACACCTCAATCAAGTGGCACAGGACGCCAAGGAGAGGCCGTGGAGGAATGTCCTCAGGTGATCCAATAGTATCTTTGACAAGTTAGAACGGGGGGACTGCGAATGGCAGGATACGCAGGCCATACAATATGAGAGAATGCGCCTCTCACTTGCAGCAAGGTCGATAGTGGACATAGAATCGCACACATCCCCATGCCCAATATACAACGCCAAGGGCCAGTGCAAAGAAAGCGAGGATCACAAGCTGGAGGAGGCAACCTACCAGCACATATGTGCCTACTGCTACGCGCTCGCAGGGAACAGACATAATCATCCGTCAAATGAATGCATGAAGAGGCAAAAAGCTAAGTCTCCACAGAGCAGAGACCCCAGCCCATCAGGACATTTCATGTATCCACCGCCACCGATGAATCCTACCAACCCCGGGCAGACATATCAGACACGCCCACATGCAGCACACGCCCACCAGCCATACTACGCACAACCGCCAAAAAACGTATAACTCCCGCTAATTGTCACCAGCGGGAAATAAAAGCGGATGACGAGAGCAACGTGAGTACCACAAAAATGAAACATGACACTGTATATTATGACGATGAACACCAATTTCCCATTTACATATACGAGGACTATGAGTGTAGCCGCCATTGTGAGTTGTGTACACATGAGCAAGCCGGAAGCTTACACCACTTCCGCCCAAGTGATAAACCAATGGGAGCTCTTGATACATATCAAGGAGACACTCAGCCAATCAGAGATGTCGTAGGGAAAACCAAAATGGCGGCACCCATCAAAACACACTCGAGCGATGGAAAACAGAAAAATGACAGCAACAAAAACTACATTATGCGACAAACTGAACAAGGAAGCTCTAAAGGTATGACTCAAAACATAAAACACGATACAGAGGAGGACATTTTCATGTATATTAGAAGAATGTGCGCCTCTAAACAGGGTATAATACCGGATCGACTGGTCCCGGGCCCGATCGAACTGGCTCAACACCGTCGAGAGACATGGCCGCAGCCAAATAGATATGTACTGCAACATGACATCGCAGAGATATACGATCAGACGAGAAGGACGGGGCTACCAAACATGTTGGCTGCTAGAATTCAGGTACCAAGTAAGTTGAACATCGAGATGTGGGTCCACTACCTTACGCGAGAGATACATGAACCAGAATTGTTGGATAACATCAGATATGGATTCCCAGTCGGATACCTAGGCCCTGTGTCCGACAGCGTGGACGTCGACAATCATACTTCCGCAAATGAATACAAAGACCAGGTAGCCGAATACATACAGATAGAAATGAGGCATGGCGCCGTGTATGGACCATATAGCGACCACACGTTCAGAGAATGGACCCATACGAACCCAATAATGACAAGACCGAAGGCCGACCCCCTAAAGCGAAGAATAATTCTGGACATGTCGTACCCAGAAGACATGTCCATAAACGCCTACATCAGACAAAACTCCATTCTGGGCGTAACAAGGGAACACAGCCTCCCAACGATAGAGATGCTGGTGAAGCGGATACTAAAACAAACAAACCCACCGTACATGTTCACACTCGACCTGCAGAGGGCATATAAGAATTTTCGAAGTTGTCCAAATGACTGGCCGCTCCTAAACTTTCACTGGGAAGGAAAGTACTATTTGGACACAAGCATGCCATTCGGCAGTAGACTGAGTTCAACGCACATGCAAAGGGTCGCGAACGCAATAACAGACATCATGAAAAAACGAGGACATCAGACATACATGTACCTCGATGACATGATTGGGTGGGCGCAAGATGAAAGCGACGCCACAAGAGCATTCAACGATGCCAAGAACATACTACAAGATCCAGCAGCCAGTGAAAAGACGCAGCCACCCACCAAGAGAGCAAAATGGCTGGGTATATATATCGACACGGACCACATGACACTGTCGATTCCAACAGAAAAGCTGTGGGAGATACAAAAAGAAGCATCAAAAATCAAGAAGGAGAGAGTCATAACAATGAAACGCCTACAGTCAATAATAGGTAAAACAATATACATAGCCAAATGCATACAGCCGGCGAAAGTATTTGTGAGACGCCTATTACAGACACTGAGGGAAACAAAACAGAAGCAAGTACACGTCACAAATAACATGAGAAAGGACCTGAACTGGATTGAAGCCTGTGCCATAAAATGGAACGGCATAGCCATGATAGTCAGAGAAAAGATCAGCAAGACGGTGTACATATCAGAAGAAGGCAAATGGGTCGTAGGGACAACAGGAGAGAAACTCACGCGAACCCAGACATTAGACGATGACAAAGGTAGAGCAAACAGAGTGGCAAGGGGCGCCAAAGCCATAATAGACACTCTGACGGGCTCGGAGGATGCAGGAAAAACCATCATGGTAAAGACCGATGATAAAGATGCCATACAGATTCTCACAAATGGATCCAGAGAGGATTACAACATGACGGGCGCAAGGGCAATATGGTTGACGCAGGCCTTGGGAAACTTCAGAATAGTATATCAAATTGAGACAATTGAAAACATAAGACACATAAAGCAAAAGTCTCACGAAGAAATAGATATTAAAATACAAAACAACTTCGACGTGTAATGTATGTATGATATCCTTCCAGATCCAGAGCTTCGACAACTAATGCGCGAGGCTGAGGTCTCACAACAACTAGCACGAGCGCCAGGAACGATGTCAAACCATAAGACAGCTGTAAGGTTGCTGTTAGCATTCACGTATCGATATAAGATTGAACCAGACAACATGACGGATGCACAAGCCTGCGCCTATGTACAGTATATACGCTCATACTTGAAGAGTCCTAAATCAGTATTGAACTACGTATCCGCAGTGAGGGAGTTCTTCAAACGTCGAGGGTCTCCATCACCAGCCTTCCACTCATATAGGCTCCAACTGGCGCTGGATGCGGCAATGAGAGACAAGACCCACCACATAAATCAGAGAAAGCAAATGGACATAGAACAGATAAGGAAAATACTAGGGCACGCTGAAACGTTCCCAGCACCAAAGCAATATAAGCTAGCCATACTGGTCATGTATACGGCAGGCTTTAGACAGTCGGAGGTCGCACCACCATCAGCATCCGCATATGATAACACACGACACATAACAAGAAGCGACGCATGGATACAGGAATCACAGTTGGCCCTGAGGCAAAAATGGGCCAAAAACCTTCAAGCCTTCGACCAGAGGCAAACTGTGTACATACCAGCCTCGCAAGACAACGAAATATGCATAGTGAGGGCATACACAGACGCAATCGAAGAGGCACCAACACGATACAGGGAGCAGCCGCTCCTCGTGTACCCAAACACCTACAACCCAATAACGACAGCCGACCTCAGCAAGCACCTCAGCTGGTCTCTGAGACAGATGGGCCTACCAACACAGGAGTACTCGCTACACTCATTACGCAGATCGGCGGCGACCCATGCATGTGACATGGGAGCCACCGAGTCAGACATCAAGGACTTTGGTTCATGGGCATCCTCCGCGTACGCCCAGTACGTGACCAAGAAGGCTGCTACTAAAGTTTCCAAAGCACTTGTGAAAAACCTGGAGGCGTGAGAAAGACAATCCCGCGCGGCACCACGCCGCAAGCAACAACAAAAGTCGCATAGAGACTATACAACACCACAATCTGCAACTCAAAGGGACACACCCAAACGACTACTAAAATAATCTAAACAAATCTCATTTCTAATAATCTAATAAGTGGCCCCCGGTCACAGACAATCTACAACCTCCTCAAAGGACAACGGGCCACGCCCAACGTATATCACACATACCTGCCTCTCAGGCACATAACAATAACCAATGGACTCGGCAATAAGTCGATAATTTACCACCTTCTCTTATAATACCTCACGGGTATCTACTTCTCTATAATATATAGCCCTCGGCTATTTCAAATTCCACATTCCATAAATTTCATTACAAGCTTGGGGTTTGGCGACCTAGGTATAACATCTCTATAATTTAATTATACATTATAATAAAATTATCTCATATTATTGTATAATTATCAACAATTTAATTAAATAAAATTGTCGTCGCCCAAGCTTGTCTTATATATATTTATTCATATCTATTCTTAATAACTGGGGTTACATGAATGTTGTAGGAAGCTTTGATTCCATAGCATTGGTGGCGCCCCCTGGTCAGTCTCGTGGTCACTACCTTTCTTCCCAGGCTACTTACAGGCACTTCCTCTCGCCTGTCGTCCATTACATATCTTGTTAAAATTTTCCTCCCACCCACCCATCTAATAACAAAACACCACGAGACACCACTCTCATCATATATTTCTTATATAATTCAACTCATTCTACCTTAAATTAAAATTCAAAGGTCGAATTCTGGATGTCGACCTAGGTATAACATCTCTATAATTTAATTATACATTATAATAAAATTATCTCATATTATTGTATAATTATCAACAATTTAATTAAATAAAATTGTCGTCGCCCAAGCTTGTCTTATATATATTTATTCATATCTATTCTTAATAACTGGGGTTACATGAATGACTGATACAGAATTGTGAATGAATGAAAGAGATGAAGATAACTCAATTCAATTCAAAACTTTTTTATTGGCACAAATGAGAGGTGTCAGGAAAATGAGTCACAAGTCGCAAAATTCATATTTGTCATGGTATTTTTTACACAAGATATCTTTATTGAAATGTTCTGATTCTTTGAGGCTTTAGTACCCATAGACATATGAATCCATGTAACAAATATCAGGACATTGTATTAAATATATTTTTTGTATGGAGTATATTCATTTACTTTACTGGTAATTACCCATCCAGAAACGTTACACGAGAGAAAACCATCAGAAAATTGAGGAAAGAACTGCGGGGATACAGAAAGCTTTATCTGAAAGCTAACGAGGAGGAGAAAGATGGATTGAGACAACTGAGAGATGAGGCAAGGAACCAGATAAAATCACTGAGGAGGGCAGAGAACAAAAGGAAGAATAGGAAGGAGAGGATGAAGCGACAGGGGCAGTTCACTGCAAACCCATTCGGTTTTGTAAAGAAACTGCTTGGGGATAAGAGATCAGGCAGGCTGGACTGTCCAAAGGAAGAGGTCGAAGGACATCTTAGGAAGACACACAGCGACCCAGACAGGGAGCAGGGATTAGAGGACCACCCAAAGTTGATGAATCCGGATGAACCAACACACGCTCTGGATTGCTCAGAACCAAAGCTCAGTGAAGTGAACGCAATCCTCAAGAAAGCCAGAACATCTTCAGCACCAGGCCCAAATGGAGTACCATACAGCGTTTATAAGAACTGCCCAAGGATCGTGAAGGAGTTATGGAAGGCCATGAAAGTGATATGGAAGCGGGGCCAATTGCCAGAAGAATGGCTAAAAGCAGAGGGCTGTTTCATCCCAAAGGAGGAAAGATCTTCATCTCTGGGACAGTTCAGGACCATTTCCTTGCTAAACGTTGAGGGAAAGCTGTTCCTCGCCGTTTTGGCAAAACGAATGATGGCATATCTCCTGGGAAACAAGTACATTGACACAACAGTACAGAAGGGAGGTGTACCAGGAGTACCTGGCTGTCTGGAACACACTGGCGTCCTTACCAAGATAATCAGTGAAATCAAGAAGAACAAGGGAGACCTGGCCGTGATCTGGCTAGACCTAGCAAATGCATATGGACGTATACCGCACAAATTAGTAGACCTAACACTGGCGAAGTATCACATCCCAGAGAAGATCAGGGGGCTACTGAAACACTACTTCGATAATTTCATCATGCGATTCACCGTTGCAGACTACACAACAGATTGGCAGCGACTAGAGGTCGGAATTGTCACCGGGTGCACCATATCTGTAGTCCTCTTCTCCATAGCAATGAATTTAATAGTCAAGTCGGCAGAGAAAAAGAGCCGAGGACCGGTCCTCGAATCAGGAGTAATACAGCCCCCAACAAGAGCCTTCATGGACGACATGACCATCACAGCAAAGAGTGTTGTAGAGGGCCGATGGATGCTGGAGGATCTAACAGAGTTGATACACAGGGCACGGATGAAATTCAAACCAAGTAAGTCAAGAAGCGTCATACTCAAGTGGGGCAAGGTCCAGGACAGATTCAAGTTCAGGATAGCTGATGCTATAATACCTACTCTTAGCGAAGCACCTGCGAAAAGCTTGGGCAAGTGGTTCAAGGATACCCTGGTGGACAAGGATAGCATCGACGAGATGATACAGAAAGCCAAGCAGTGGATGGACACCATAGAGAAATCTGGACTACCCGGGAGATACAAAGCATGGTGTTACCAACACGGAGTTCTCCCGAGGATGACATGGCCCCTGCTAATGTATGAAGTACCAATGACAAGGGTTGAGAGCCTAGAGCGTCTATTTAACCATCACCTACGTAGATGGCTCGGAGTGCCAAAGTCATTCAGCAGCATTGGACTGTACAGCAGGAGCTCCAAACTGCAACTACCACTAATGTCAATCACAGAGGAGTTCAAAGTGACCAAAGCACGGCAGGCATTGATGTTCCGGGATAGTGAGGACACCATGGTACGAGAAGCCAGGATTGATGTCAGGACGGGACGAAAGTGGAAAGCAAGCACAGCCATTGAGGACGCCGAGAGTCGACTGCGCCATAAAGAGATTATTGGCACAGTTGCAACAGGTAGATTGGGGTTTGGCTCAATACCCAGAGCCTCATGGACAACAGCAAGCAAGCGGGGCAAGAGAGAACTCATCCTGAAAGAAGTGCGACTGACAGAGGAAGAGGCTCGAGTCACTAAGGCAGTAGGAATGAGCCAGCAAGGACAATCAACCAGATGGGAGCAAGCCCGACCCAGGAGCATGTCCTGGAAGGACATCTGGAAGATGGACGGGTATAAACTATCATTCCTGCTCCGATCAGTCTACGACGTGCTGCCTTCACCAAGTAATCTCAGGATCTGGGGATTAGCGGAGGATCCAAACTGCAAGTTGTGTGGAAGACCAGCTAATCTGGAGCATGTGCTGTCAGCATGCAATGTCGCGCTAACAGGAGGGCGCTACACATGGCGCCACAACCAAGTTCTGCGGGAGATCTGCGCAGCCCTGGATTTACATCGGAGAAAGAAGAGAAAGATCGAGAAAGGGCCCAAGTTTATCAACTTCATAAGAGGCGGAACAAAAGGCAGCTCAAACAGACCACCAAGCGGCATCCTGGCAACAGCCAATGACTGGCAGATGCAAGCTGACGTCTCTGGGAGATCAACATTCCCAAGACAAGTGGCAATAACAACACTGCGACCTGACATTGTGCTGTGGTCTCCAGGTACGAGGCAAGTGGTTCTAGTGGAGTTAACAGTGCCATGGGAGACCAGACTGGAGGAAGCCCATGAAAGAAAGAGGGAGAAGTACCAAGGATTGGTCGAGGCGTGCCTAGGAAACAACTGGAAGGCTTGGAACTTCCCAGTCGAGGTAGGCTGCCGAGGCTTCGCATCCAACTCCCTCTGGAAAACACTGGGCTTCCTAGGCCTCACTGGAACTGACAGAAAGAAGCTAGTTGGTGTAGTAGGACGGAAGGCAGAAGAGGCATCCTGCTGGATATGGAGGAAGAGGGAGGAGCCATGGAAGAGCTAGTCGGACCCTGGCTGAGTCTGATCACCTCAGTCGGCGCACCCCCGGAGACCGTAGTGGTACGCGCCGAAACGGTTGATGAAAGGGAGTTCCACCTGATGAGGGGTCTGACTTAGCAGTTCGGTGTTCAAGGAACGGGGGAGTTCCACTGGATGATGGGCCCGACTTCGCAGCGTAAGCTGTATTCTAAGAACCCATCCAGAAACGTTACAAAATCGCATTGTTTTTTAGTATCTGTTCTGTTTTGTTAACCTGCATTTTGAAGCTCATGTATGCCTTCAATGTGGGTTATTTGAGAGGATTGGTAAAGCAAATTGTACAATTGTCCGACCCATTTAGAACCTCACCAATAGCCCACCTGCGCGGCGGCCATCTTGGATTTCGTTCGCGCAAAGGATTGTGGGAGGTGGAGTATTGCACGCACCATTGCACACGCTGCGGCAAGCGGCGACCATTAATTTAGCCTTTTGTAAACATTGCAACGAGATGGATGGGTACATCTGTTGTTTTCCTGGACGTTATAATAATAACAAATTGCTTTGGGGGTATTATTTTCTGAAATTATATATTTTCCTCTATATAATCCTAAATAAATAACATTCAGGAACAAATATTAAGGGATCTTGAGTCCAAAACGTGAGGAAAGGTTATTTTTGCATAGGAATATAGCATTGCATAGAAATTAGAACATATCACAAATACATATAATATGGTCAATTCTATTTTTTTGGCGTCCAGGTCGGTGAACAATTGTCATTTTTCAAACAGGTCTTAATCAGAAACAATTGTTATGTCAGGAAAATAGATGTTTCGAAGGGTTTTTGTGGATAAATTGGTAAGCTTATCTCTTGATATTAACTGAGCAATAGGAGATGGGACAAATGAAGCCCATTGTAAGTATACCATGCATATGTCATGTGATTTATTGTAATTTTTGCTAATTTTACTAAATCAGCCTATTATAATCTTGATTTCTTTTTCATTATATGATAAACATACATGTATATGCATCGATGTCCCAGAGTCACAGAGATTTTATTAAATTGATTTTAGATAATAACTATGGATTCAGAACGAGGGTGTTTCCTTGTGGAAAAACATATTGCCCTTCTTGTTTTTGTAGTTGAGTGTGTCTGACATATGTTGCCAAATTTGAGGAGAAATTTATAGAGTTTTTCAATACTTTATAAGGTCCTAGCCTAAAGCATACGCACAGTATAACACATGAGAAACACCAATGCTAAACCGTTTAATTCAATTAAACAGCAGTTGATTTCTTTTATAATAGTGTATTATTACATGGATAACGATTTAGTATAACTCCTATATCTGATAACAGTTTCTATTATACAATAACTATGTATTTATTTCCAGAGGGTATTTCTCTTTCATTGTAGGCATACGCACAGTATGCATATTCAGGCATATATATGCATGGGATATATATTTTGGGTTACTTGAATATATCCAACAAATTCAGTTATATATGAAACCAGTCCAATTGTTCTTCTTTAGATACTCGGGTATTGAATATTCATTAGGGATTTCCTTATTATATAATGAGCAAGTGTTTGCTTCATTAACATAGCCTATATAGAAAAATCTTCACTAACTTTAGAGCTGAACTACCCCTAAACTATATCATTATATCTCAGCATTATATATAACATATCACAGCAGCTGTGATTGTTAGGCCATATTATTCTTTACAATTGTCTACTCAGATTATCTAGTATTATCATTTTCATCACCATAGAATATTAAACATGAATATCTATATCTGGGTGAGATTATATTTAAAAAATGGCACTTATAAAAGGTCTGACTGTCTTGACGTATAGCGGCTAGGATGCCTTAGCATTTATAGTTATATTTTATAAAAATATGATGTACAATTGTCTCATATATCCCATTTCTTCTTTGTATGCATATGCATGGTATATGCATACGCATGGCATGTTTCTAATGATATCTTGATAATCATTTCAAATGTGTTTGGACAACATAAACAGGAGATTGTTTATTACCTTGAATAAGGGTCAAACTGAGTGGGGTGGCTGGGGGTCCGGGCTATCGTCATTTTAAAATTTGCGCTCGACGGCCGCTGTTCCTTGCCTGGTGCTTTGGTCACTCTACCCACTAGCTACAGTACCCCCTTGTACCCGGCCACCCAGCCTATACTACAATCTATCCCATAATACTCTGCACCGCGCCCACGTCCGGACATGCGCATACGCCAGCGCAGGTGGGCTATTCACAGTATGGATGATCGTCCAAATAATACCCACATATAGAGATGCTTTTACTGTTCTCCAAAGATATATAAACATCAATGAGGCCAATATTTGCCAGATTGAAGGTCTTGTTTTGATATTCATCAACTTAGCGATGCACCACAATTGTGATGTGTTGCAGGAAAATGAATCACAAGTAAGAAAAAGGAATTTTGATATATTATCATTATTTGAAAAGATTAAGCCGATTCCAATGATGGTAAACAGTAGGGCACCTAAATAAATATTTCTATAATATTAGGTTTGGTATTTTTATTTGTGAAAAAAATGTTTGAAATATCCCTGGGCGGAAATTGACAAGTAAAGTAGCTAAATAGGCTGTACAAAATGATCTTAGAAATACATGGAAATATTTATCAGACGGTCCTGAAATTTGGTACATATATTCAAGCTACAACAAGCGTTCGGCCACTTAAATATGGAAACGTTCCCACAAATACATTTTGTGAATAAAAGACTGAAAAATATCAATTTTGCGACTTATGACTCATTTCCCTGAAACACATCATGATTTTTCAATAGGCTTCTAATAGTCTACCTGAAGGGCTATACAAAATATTCAGTTCTGGGTTCTCTGCAGTTAAGTAAGATTTGATTGGTTAAGAGAGAAAAGTGTTGAAAAAATTGAAAGCATTTTTGTCTTAGCTATAATAATCGCTGCAGTTGTCATTAGGTTTATTCAAATTTTCCTATACATAGATTTCACTGACGTCACGGCCCTTGCCATGTTTGGGGTCAAGATAGATGGCTATGTATGCTGCAATACTTGAAAATATCGTTTTCTGGCTGTTTTAACCTTTACCAGTTTTAATCTGACACAACAATACCTTCATGATAGGTTAGATAATCTGCCTTTAGAGTAGAATTACCCAAGTATCTACTCTTGTGAGTTTTATCAACTTTGTTTTGATACCCCCGCCATAGACGGCCAGCGTAGCGATGACCCTGAAAATGGCGGTCACTGTGATACCCCAGCCAACTGGGTGACGTCAAGTGAAATCTATGTATAATCATTTAATTGCTGAATGGAACTATAACATTGATGATTCATGGAGAGGTTCTGGTCATGCAAAATACCCCGATAATCATAGGAGCAATGCGCTCGATTAGAACATCATTCATCCAAATTACCTTTTTACGGTCTTTTCCTCAAACTTTCCAAAATCTGTACCAGAAATGTAAACAATGGTATCATCCACATATTGTAAAAACTTCAAATTTAAGTTAATATTTTGTAGGTCATGAACATTGATCAGATGCAGAATAATATTGCCCTCTGGGGTACACACATAGAGGAACAACAATATTTCTTTTTTAAAAGATATTTTATTTCAACAAACAATTCCACACATATCATACATTTCAAGTTTTCGAAAACAACATGTGTTGAAACAAATATGAGGGGAAATACATTTATAACATAATTATGTAGTGGTTTTTCCCTTAATACCATCAACCAGATTTGGCTTTTGCGTTCCGCAAAGAAGACACAGAATCAGACGTAACTAAGTTACTCCAGCTCCCTTCTTTATTCAAGATCTTATCCGGGCATGAAGCTTCCCGAAGCTTAAAACAACCTTGGTGTCCCTAGACACCTAACTCTTATGGAGTGCAGTATAAAGTGGTCCCTGCACACATACAGATATCAAGTCATTGTAAGGGATGAAGAGGGAGAGATTCTATAACAATGAGAATCTAGAAGTATAAACCATAAAGCCCAACATGGCTACTAAAAGTTATGGTAAAAGATAATAAAGAGACACAAGGCCTTTATGTAAAATAAGAATGGAAAACCAAGCATGGTTTACCCCATGGCGCTTCCTGGTATTAGTCACCAGAAGTACTCAAAGACTAAATCTCTTACAATTATACCTTTTATATTCGTACAGAGGTTGTTTACGGGAATTATACTACTCAGATAGTACTTAGATATATACATTTTAGCATTGTTTAAGATATACTAATGATGAGAGCTGTTTCTCATATATTTTAACCTTCTACAATGAAGATAGACACAACTACAGCCTAACCTAATATAAGAATAGACATTTTTTTGTAAGTTTTCACCGCCATATTAAAATAAATGCACAAGAGCTATCCACTTGAAAAATAAAACAACGTCCTTGGTATAAACTTTTGAGAGCAGTTTCTCAGTCACAGCAAAGCTGTGAAGCCCAATCATTGTGTACCTTCCAGGGCCTTTACAGAGAATAAGAGCATTAAGTTCTGTATTTCACTTAGCGCCGAGTCTTCAATCACCACCAGGTTTTAATTTCTTGAGTTAATAAGCGCCGGGAGGTGGTTACTCAAGGAAATACGGTAGTCATACAATTAGATAGTCCATGTCAACAGGTTTCTCAGTGATAGCAAAGCTGGAGCTGTTTACAAATTAATTATAAAGCCCAATCCCTATGTACCTTGCAGGGCCTTTACAGTGGAATAAGAGGAGTTATATTACCAGACCTCTCCAAGTACACCCATACCTCCATAGCAACCACATCAACCTTCCTGGTGTGGTCTCAAGTCACTGTCACACTCAGTGCCCTGCTGTCAGTATGCATGAAGGACAGCCTGAATGGGTTCACATCTATAGCTGTCATCTGGCTAGGTATGTGTGTTTTCTTATATTAAAACTGGTGATTCACTTGGGTTGCAATTGACATACAAACATTTTTTAAAACAAGTAGTAGGGTTTCTGCCTAGTGCAAAATTGATGTTCACTTCAAATTTGTGGAAAGAAATTTGTGAAATGCCCTATCAAATGTGTTGAGTCATAAAAATTGCAAAAAATTGATTTTGAGATACCATTATATTTGAAAAGATGAGATCAAGCCACTTCCAATGATTATAAACAGTGTAATAATCCAAAAAGTATATCTAGATTTTAAGTTTGATATTTTTGATTTTGAAAAAAAAAGTTTCCAATATTTCTGGGGTCAATGAACAGTAAAGTAACGAAAGGTAGTCCATATGAGGACATTTAAAGCGAAAGGATATATCAGATAGATTGTCCTGATATTTGAAACATCGATTGATATAGCGATAAGTGATGAACTCTCCAAAAATTAGAACATTCCAAGAATGTGATCTTGTGAGAAGAACATGTCATTATTTGCGACTTGTGACTCATTTTCCTATAACAGATGACAAATTCTAATTCACAGGTACTGGTGTGATGACAGTCATTGAACCTTTATTCTCCAGCTTTACTCTTCTCACCACAATGTTTGCCATTGCCTCCTTATTTTTGGGACTTGCCAGATTGGGTAAGTATACCAGCTGACGTTTATAACTCAGGGACTGCCTTAGTGGCTGGTGGCTGATCTGATGCCCCATGGGTGTAGGAGTAGACCTGAGGATATCTTCAGATATTGTGTAAAGTCAAAATAGGGCTGTGGTGGCTAGAGGCACGGTCTCAGTAAACAGGGTAGCAACTGTTGCAACCCTATTTTAATGTCACCTCTAACTTTACTGTATAACAAGGTCAAGTCCTTTTTTGAAGTAAAAAGTTACAGTAATTAGGATCCATTTGAAGAAAATGAATAATAAGTCGCAAAATATTGATTTTGAGATATCACCATGTATGAAAATAGGAGATCAAGGTGATTCCAATGATAGTAAACACTAAGTATTTCTATATTTTTATTTTGATATTTTTATTTTTGAAAAAAAAGTTTGCAATGTTTCTGGATGGGTAATTACTAGTAAAGTTACTAAATATATTCCATATGAAGGCTTTCAGAATGCATGGATACATTTAATGCAATGTCCTTAGATTTGTTACACAGATTTATATGACTATAATTGCTAAACCCTCTGAAAATCAGAACATTTCAATGAAGAGAAACATAGCAATTTTGCGACTTGTGCAGTAGACCATAGTTCTCACCGGTTACCGCTCATAGTTATGGTGTTGCAGTAACCACATTGCACTCGCCCTTTTAATACTGCATTCATTCACGTGATGCAGTGTGGGACCTACTCGGAACAGTCTACTACCCACTTTACTGACTTAGGACTACCAAATCAAGGCTAGGTTTAGGGTTAGTTTTAGTATTGATTTCTGTTAAATAACATTTGACAGCATGTATCCTCACCTACCCAGGTCTGAGCCCGAGTCTAGTCTATCTAGATAGAGTGACATCATAACCCGAATAGGGTCCTGCGCTTTGTGGTTAGGGGATTCCCCGCAACCTTAAGGCATGGTTCAAAGGAAAGCAAGTCAATGGGTCCGCGAGGAAAAATAGATACACAGTAATCAGTGGGAAATGGGCCATCTACCTGCAACCTCATAAATGAAAGTCAGCTGTTTGCTACAGTGTGGCACCTACTCACCATACCCGGATATACGTATACCCGGTTCAACTTGTGACTTATTTTACTGGAACATATCACATATTAGGGATTCATAAGTACAGCACCATGGTGGTGCCTAAAATATACACTCCTAGCTGATTATGTATGTTTTGTAAGTTGGTATGTAACTTTAATATTTTCATATATCAATATTAATATTTCAATACATTCTACTTCTATAGTAGCACATAATGGGGGTTTTTCATGTATACCAGCGTGTTTACTGACAGATCAAATAATTATGAGTCTTTGACCTGTTGCTTAATTCTTTGGTGGAACTAGATCCTAATTTAATAAGACATTCATATTGGAAATAAATGCAATACTTTTCCCAATAATTAAGCCTATTCTCTCTATCCCTTGTTTCAGTTTCCAATTCATTAATGTTTCAACTGGAAGAAGGAGTGGCACGGGCCACAGTTCAAGCTTACATGGCACTACATGGCATGGGGGAAGCTCTAATGCCTTATATGGCAGCCCCATTCCTATCGGACTCACATAACCAATTGAAGCCAACATGGAATTATACTGTTTCACCAAAAGGGCAGCCAAGTCTCAAGATAGCAAGTCATCCTTCTTTTCTTCATATGATTAACTACACACTGCAATCTGACTTTTATTTGAATGCTTTGGAATTGAACAATAATGGTTCCATTGATGATAATAACCTTATTTTACGACATAATGTCAATGAAATGAGTCCTTTATTTAATCCAACTGTGAATATTTCTCAAGAATTATTGTCAATGAATAACTCAATACTTCAAACCTTTCCAAGCAACAATAGTAGTTTATCAACTGTGAACATCACACTGGATTCTGTAGATTACTTAGATACATCAAACTTTAAATTGACCTTTTTCATCCTTGGTGCTCTCTGTTTCATCATAAGCCTCTTAAATGTTCTTGCTGAAACACTTAATAGAAATGATCAATCAATTGTTGGCACTGGCAATGGGGACATTATTAACAAAGTATCAAATGAAGAAAACTACATTTCAGACCATAAATATAGACTGATATTAAGTGTATTTTCTGTATTATTGTTCGTCCAAAATATTGCCGATTGTGTTGCCACTGACATAATGTTCACTGCTTTGTATGAGTTCATGAAAAAAGGCAAACACTTGTGTTTAACGATGTTGTTTATTTACCAACTGACAAAGGTCATATCATCCATTCTAGCAACTTTACTTGTTGGTAGGTTTTCCCTAAACACTATAACTATAACTGATGTATGTTTAATGTCTGTTGGGAGTTTGTTCCTAATAATTGGTGTAGTTGTGGATAGGGAGTTGGTCCTTTATTTAGCTTTAGCAATACTTGGTTTGGGAGTAGGTAACTTCTATCCTACAGTATACAGTAGTTTGAATCTGTATTGTCCTATGACTGGAAAGGTTTCTGGTTTGCTCCTCATGGTAACTGCTGTTGGTGCCATGGTGTGTCCTTCCTTGGTTACTGTTGCTATGGATACAATTGGTGTTATTGCATTTCCTGTGTCTGTAGTAGTTTCTACAGGGTTGACTATATTGTTTCTGGTTCTTCAGATTTATGTTGTTAAGGACCTTGAAGTTGAGCCTTTAGCCAGATCTCATTCCTTTAGTCAGGATAATACTGAATTGAAGATGTTGTTGAACAATAATAAAGGAAACAGGTCGGATAGTTCTTTGTATAATGAATAATAAATGTACAAAGTACACCCTCAATCTAGGGGCAGTACATAACAGGGGCGTCGGAACCAGGGGAGGGGACACATTCCCCCCAAATTTCTATGGCATAAGAAGAGGTCAAACCCAATATGGAAAAGGTCAAAAGCCAGAGCATTTATCAGAATTAATTTTCTAATATTGGGTATTTAATGATAGGCAAATGTCTATTCTTATATCAATCTTTTCTGCAATACTAATGCCCCGTCCACACAGATGCAAATTAGAAAACTGGTGCAAATTTGGCACTTGTGATCATTCACATGTGAAATCGTAGAAATCCTGTGTGGATTGTAGAAATCCTGTGGGAATTGGCAGGGACTTCGGCGATTTCAGATTTAATAATGAGGATCGCACAAGGTATATAACCGGAGACAACAAAAGATATCAAGAAGAAGTATACCAAGAGAAAAGAAAAGAAAAGAAAAGATGTAAAAAAACAAACAAGAAAGGATTGACATTTAACAGAATATCCCGACAATGAATAGACAATTTAAGAAACTTTGAGTATATTTTGCTTAAACTTTCATTTAAACTTTCATTTGTATGATCATGAATACCTGGTGACAGATAGTTGTTAATGCCATTATCTTTATTCACATTTTTTATTTACTCTGTATGACAATGTAACATCTGTAGCCGTATGTATGAACAAAATCAGAATAACAATCTTTATATATAAATAATGCTTTCAGTCTGTTGTTGCTGTTTCACTTCTTGACTTCATTTGTTGACTATTATATATTATTGTGCTTACCTTCCTGAATACTACTTGTGTTTTCCTGGTCCCTATTACATCATTTTGGGGGTAATACTATAGGCACAGGTTATCAGTGCACAGATCTGCACTGGCCTGAATGCCTATTTTTTCCTTTAGTAGTATCAATAGTCCATCGTGTATTGATGGGTAATTAGGCCTTTGTGTAAAACATTATATGCATATGTACTTTCTACTGCCTTTCCTATCACCACCAACCACACGAACCCACCCTCTGTCCCTTTCTTGTAGAATGACATAGCATCTATGCGATAAAAGATATGATAGCAGGATGAGGACTCTACTGTCTAGACTATTGGCGACCAAAAACCGCCTTGAGAAAGGCGGGTGCAGCCAACATATTTAGTATCCATCTGGCGCCCCAGGCATCTAGTGCCAAAACCCTACCTTATACAGATCCCAAACAGATCATCCCGTTCTCATGTTAAACATACCAATAGCCAACCTTCTTACCCTTAAATCGCAACTATATTAAGTCTCCTCAAAGTTTTGTCCAAACAAATAATCCATCTATGCTTTAGAACAGGTTATCGATATTCCTATAATTTTCCTATGGGGATGTGTTTCGATCTGCTGTACCCCATTGGCACCACCACGTTGGTCCCCTAGGGGAACCATAACGCCAGGCCTAGCATGATGCAATGTGGCATAGACCGTACCGAACACACAACGGCGGTGGTGTGTGCAGGACACTAGGTAGGAGGGGGCAGGAGAGGGGGGGGGGGGGAGGGGGGGTGATAACCAACATAATATAACTAAACTAACCCTGCAAAACGCTCCCTATACTTTCCTATCCTTGTGCGGTCATTTTCTGGATGAATCGATGTCTGTGTCGGCTGTAAGCCGTCCCTGGTGTCTCCCCAAATCTCACTTCTCCACCACCGGGCTCAAGACCTCTAGTCAAGACTACCTACAGCCGAGGACAAACTTGAAATAACCTCCTACAGCCTAAAAACACCATGTGAACCTGCTTGTCAAATCCTGCAACACATAGCAATGGTATTTAAGCATCTAAAACACACGGGTCTTGCGTACCTCCGGTAACTCACTAAATGATGCCGGCAAAACCCTATACTAACACTATTCCAATGAATGACTCCCCCATTGCTTCAATGGGGCGCCATTGACTGGAAGCAGAGCTCTCCTCCTTCCTCTTCAGAGTACCTCAGACCTCTGGTCACTTCCCTCACCCTCACTCCACGCTACTCCTCCAGAGGGTCAACAACTGTTCCCTCCCACCCACGCCAAAAAGAAGGACTTTGTGAAAAACAGGAGTGAGAAGTTTGAAGAGTTGACTCTCGCACAACCACTTGAACACCTGGACAGCTTGTATGTCCACTACACATCTCCTATATTGACACTAGATTATCATTATTATTAATACAACCAAGGACGAACAATAGACTCCAGCATATCTATTTTATTTCACTCACCATCTAAAATTTAAATAAAAACCAGTTGTGCTTCCAGCTTTGGGTTTGAGTCAATGTGAACACCGACAGACATTTCATTTTACCACTCATCAAGTGCCATGTGCATTTCATCTTTTACTGTACAAATACTTGCTTGTGCTGAATAATTATATGTTTGTGATTAAAAGTTACTGGTGAACTTAACTAAATTGTATGAACAAAATGTGTTGCATTGCAATCCCCCTTTTACCTTTCCCTACTCCTAATTGAAGGTTTAACGTGTACTGGACAAACAGGTCTACATGCTCATGATTAAATCTGACCCAGAATGGACTAAATAGGGCAGATATGTGATCCGTTTTAAGAAAATGAGTCATAAGTCACAAAATATGGATTTTGAGATATCACCATTATTTGAAAAGAGGAGATCAAGGTGATTCCAATGATAGTTAACACTAGGACCCCTGATACATATTTCTATATTTTAAGTTTGATATATTTTTTTTAAAGAAAAAGTCTGCAATGTTCTACGTGGGTAATTACCAGTAAAATAACTAAATATACTCCATACGAAGGCCTTCAAAACTCATACAATGTCCCGAAATTTATTACATGAATTCATATGACTATAAGTGATATACCCTCAAAACATCAGACTATTCCAATAAAGAGATCTTGTGGAAAAAACACTTTGAAAAATATCAATTTTGCGACTTGTGACTCATTTTCCTGGAACACATCACATATAGTGGAATTGCACTGATCCATGAAGTTTACTACTACAATACCCATTGTGATGTGTTCCAGGGCAATGAGTCACAAGTCGCAAAAAACATTTTATCATATTTGAAAAGATGTAAACATTAGGACATCTTAAGTATTTCTATATTTTAAGTTTGGTATTTTTATTTGTGCAAAAAAAGATTGAAATATCCCTGGGCGGAAATTCACAAGTAAAGTAGCTAAATCTGCTGTATAAAATGGCCTCAGAAATACATGGATATATCTATCAGACTGAAATTTGGTGTTGATATGTAGGGGAGTGTTCCTGTGTGATCCTAGTGATATCAATCCTACACCAATTACCAATCCTGCACCAATCAATACCAATTAGTTGAATAATTCTTGGTATTCTGGTTAGACGGCATTGTGGGTCAATTTAACACCAGGGGCATATATGAGAAGCCTCAGGCTTGCTGCGCTAAGGTGGTGACATCCGGTGCGGCTGAAGTAAGTGGGTCAGATTTTCAGAAAATGTACAATTAGCAGCTCTACACATTTTGGACGTTATCCTAAATTAGGCTGCAATTTGGTCAATACTAGGTAAATTCATGTATATTTGGCATTGCATTGTTTCTAGCAATCTGTTTGGTTAGGTGGAACTGTATTTTGAACTTTATTTTCGTCTGAAATTTGAGTTATTTCAGAGAATCAGTGAAAATGAATTGTACATTTTCCAAACAACTGACCCATATGCAAACAAACAGCAACAACAGACATAGCAAACTTTCCAGAATTAGAAGACATGAAATAAATATATAGAACTAACCGTGGTGCTGTCTGTGGGATCTTTTTTCATTGAAGGCGAAGGTGAAGGTGAACAAGGTGAAGAAAGATCCCATAGACAGGACCAAGGTTAGTTTGAGATTTATTTGACCTCTTACAAACGATTTTAAACATATTAGATTGCCTTTAATTATGGTAACTTACTGCGAGAGAAACACATCAAGGGTGTAGCATGAAATTCCTTTGACGCTTAAATTTATGACGGCCGTCATAATGTTAACGACGGGCTCCGCATTTTCAATGCTTAGCAGACGACGCAGCGTCATGGCATGACGTGTTACCAAGACAAAAATGGGCGACTTTCCCACTAACTAATGAAAAAGCAGAAGGATAAACTGGGTCATCTGTTTCTTCCCTAGGGACAAATCAAACATATTTCTTCCCGCTCGTATATAACAAGCCTATACAAAGTCTATGGGCACTTCATTCCAGAGGTGAAATAAAATAATCATCAGGTTATACCCGGGGGTTATACATACAACCAGAATGAGAGCTCTGAGAAAAACTTTAATTTGATTGTCATCTTATGATAACTAAACACTAGATAAACATCATGTCTAGATTGAGCATATTATAACCTTCGGTTTCTATAGTTACATAGTGCTAGTTGATCTTAAGTTGACCAGTGTGATTCAGAAACAATTATTATATAAATGTTACACTGAATAAAATAAGTCAACTAGCGTCAGTGAGTGCCAGAAGAAGAAGCCCAGATTTTATTAAAATCATCATTCAATTCACATACATGATACAACAAGCAATTTATATTTAAAGAGAATAATATATTGATTGATTAAATAGAAGTTAACATGACATGTTCCCTTAGTTTTATTCTACTTTTGAACCAACTCTAGGAGCAAACTAAAACAAAAGACATCACATTATTTATGACCATTTGCTAATTTGGAAGAAATAAACACTATTGAAACATCGCTTCATTTTATTACTATTGGCAATATATCATGTTCACTGATAAAATGATAACCAAATTAATACTATCATTTTCAGCATAATATGTCATTTCCTAAAATGACAATGCCCTGGGTTCTATATTTCATTAATAACTGGTCCTCTCATGCTGAGCCCAGAGTCGTGCGCTGTCCCAGTTACGTCACTGATAAGGTGGTTAACTCCAAACCATAGATGTAACAAACAAGCAGGAATGTCCCTTAAATCAACATGGCCTGCATGAACTCAAAAAAGTGTATAGTTAAATAGAATTTAAACTAAACATTTGCCAGATAATTACAGAACAACATGTTATCTAAAATTCTTTCGGACTTACAAATATAATCTTGGAGTGCATGTCACCTTACCAGTTTCAAGCTATAAGCTAATATATGAATTTATAACTATTAGATTTAATATATATGGTAATATATATTTCCCAATCTAACAATATGCACTGGGGCAGAGAGTGGATGTTATTGTCTCCGCTCGATGACGTAATATTTTAAACACTAGGTGGCGTGATGCTCAAATTTGCCTTACTGGGATAACAACAATTAAAGAGTTGATTTCGTGTCTGACGGTAATGGCGGCAAGCTGCATGTTGCACAACTAGAAACATGGGTCCCTAATTAGTGACTCTACACGCAAGACGTTTTTAAACAAAATAAAGAGGTTTTTATCACAAAATTCAATAGCTACACCTATCTAACACTGGCCATACCGGTGTTCACCTCCCGATGATCGGCATGGTCAACAATGGCTGCCAAGCACCCTGCTGATGAATCAACTGGCCCATCACCCAAACTGAAAAAGGTACAATATTGAACTAAGATATCAATGAACAATTAACATTAGCATCTGGAACTGGCACAAAAATGGCCAAATCTAACAATGTCATGGTTAATACTTTACAAGGTGAAAAAGGTTAAAATATTATGCAACAGTTGATGATGGGCATAAATCAGTTGTCGCCCCAGCCCAATAAAATCTGAAATATTTCCTAAACTCTGGAAGGATTGGCACCGAATAGTATGCATCTTTAAAGGTATAGACGGGTGTTCAATGGAAAAAAGATTGGTCGGTGACTTTTTCATGAAACGTTCAAGGATCGTTCCTGACTATATAAGAAAGCAAGAAATGAAAAGAAAGTACGTCTCATCGGCTTATTTTTTTTTCTACAGCCACTTGAAAATAATAGTTCTTTAGCATTGAAGTCTATGGAAATTTTTTTTTTTTTTCACATTTCACTATATATAAAAAAAATGATCGGTGATTTTTCATCAAAATTTTATACACATATATATGGTATATTATGCTCCAGATTTACCTAAGAAAAACTGCATGTTGACAGGGTTAAAAAAGTTGTGGTCATTTGAAGTTGACCACATCACCCAAATTTAGTAATCAAGTAGCATAATCAATGAAAATGAATCTTAAAAAACATGGCTCAAAACTGCTGTAATAACAATAAACCCTGTAGATATTGAAAATGGTGCACAAACTAATCTCAGCTTATGATAATAAGGAAATATTTCAAAGGAGCCGCTAGGTGGCGTGTGTGTTGACACCTGCATATATCTTTAAAGGTCAAGTATAATGAAAATTGTAAAATTCGAGTTAAGGGCTTATTTACATGTGTGGGGGTGGTATCGATGGCATCCGGGGTTGAAAATTGAAAAAAAAAAATCTGTTAATGCCCGTTTTTCACAGGTTTTTGATGAGTACACAAATAGGGCTGAGTCTGCCTTACTAGAGGGTGTGTATTCGCGCCCCACCGCTGTGACGTCATCCATGTCCAAGCTAAGGCTTGCTTTAGCCTGGCTAAGCATTATCACCTAGCGTTTAGCATGGGGATGGGTGGGAACAAGCAGAGGTTGGAGCAGAAGAGAAATAATTAACAACTTGCTAATTGTGTACCTGTATATGAGCAAGCAATAAAGGATGAGAGGGATCTTTGCCCCATACAAAATACAAATTGCAACGATTGGAAATAGAGGTACAATTAATGGGTCAATAATCATATGGTATTAGGACAGTCAAATAAATATGTCAGGGTGTTTAATACAATTTAAATTGTGTAAAAGGCTTAAATAGTTTTTGAGTAATGACCATAAGTATTCAGACATAATTTTAGACATTATTTCGGCGAATAGCTCATCCTATAGAGTATATTTTTTAGCTACTTTACCAACGATTGGAAATAGAGGTACAAATAATTGCGCAATAATCATAATGAAGCTTTTACCATTGACTTTGCATTGGATTTTGGCCGATGTCAGTTAACTCGGATGTCGGATGTCGGATATCGCCGAAATTCGGCAAGTTCAGGACATCACCGATCTTTATAATTTGCTGAATGATCCGATATCCAAAGCGAGCTGAACCGATATTTATCAAATTCGGTAAAATTCTCTTTTATTAGGCCGAAATTCGGACTTCACATATTGGGCCACTGTGTCGCCATTTCCCTACGGATTGGAATATTTTAAAAAGCTCTGTAATGCTGACATGTTCCCGATTCGTTTGGTGTACAATACAAGTTCATAGCCTTAATTAATTGCCTGTACAATTCGGTTTCGGTACTCCCCTCCCTCAAGCCATAATATAGGCCTACTACACCTCTATGTTCACACCTACCAGTCGTGCTTGGACATGGATGACGTCACAGGCCGCTGGACCCGTGCTAAGATGGCTACCCACCCTTGCCGCGCTGGGTTGCAGTGGCTCACTAAATGGCAGCGCTTAAACAGCTCTCACTGGTTTGATTTACTAGGTTGGAAGCTATAACTTTATAGATCGTTTCAAAATACTCCCCCAAATGTATCAAACACCAAAAAAAATCCTTTACACTTGACCTTTAAGGTTGAAAGACCCCATCCAACGATCTTGTTGAACCATGTCCAAAGCTGTTTGTAAACTGGAAATCTTAAAAATAATGTTTCTACTTAAAGGTACATGCTAGTGTTCAATAATAAAGGAAGGAATCATGGAATTCTGTTTAAACTCTACTTATTGGCCCCAAACCAAAGATTTGGAACTTCAGCGCTCCCTAGCGGCCATTAAGCTACTCATCTGGCATGCGTATCATAGCACAACTAATAGCCCTTGACCAACTCTACATTTTGGCAGAGGTTAAAATGTGTCCCCTTTATGGTGCTAATATAAAAAAAAATCAAGGAACGGGCCCATGGACTACATACGCATCGAGCAAATTCTTGCCAAATTGCCAGTTGTCAATGTTATGGCCAATACCTTCATTAAAAAGTTAAATATTTCATGCTGAACATAATACGCTTTCTAAAGCTTTTCCACTGACATACAACTCCATATATATCCAATGCAAATCAAGATCTAATATGGTGGTTATGCAAATGCACTATTGTGAACTCACCATGTGCTTATAACCCCAAGACCTGGTTCGAGGGAATTATTGCCTTTAGAAGAGATGGTAGAGAAAAAAAGATAGACACACCTTCTTTATTCCGTCGAAAAACATCCGCACACGCCATGAGAGTCACCATACTGTTTACGTGACCTGAACTGGAAGTCTGTGCATGGATCCGTACTTTACTGGACACACAAAGAAGATGGAACAACTCTCGCTGCACGAAACTGACAGAAACCTCTGTATAGACAATATACATAGACCAACTACTTCTTTAGCTGTATCAAACTAGTATTTCATTTGATTACAAACTATCTAAATGCTAGACTACAATACATTATCACCTTTGGCCCCGTTTATCAAAGTATGAGAGTTCACATACCCGTTCCGTTTTTGAAAAATTCCTTCCACTTTTACCGCGGTTCAGGGTGCGAACATCCATCTTGTTCACTTGTCAACAAACAACAATGGCAGAGGCTAGGGCTTTCAAATTATCCCTGGTATCACTAGCAAAATTCAGCCACAATATCACCACCAGTTCCATAGCGCAGGGTTTAGAGCGCTAGACTTCAGGGGAGAACGTTGAGGGTTTGAGTCTTGTCCAGGTCCGTCAGCTTTTTTTTTCATTCAAGGCCTATAGTCTATACTTGTTGGAGTTGTCACTCTACATGCATACTCTGCTAAAAACGTAGTTATTTAAAAATCTGAATTGGGCAAACCTTTTGTTTTTTAATGTTAGCAAGTCTGTGAAGTTTTCTTGACTCACACTGAAGCTATACTATCAACGTTTGAATATGGTCACCGCTTGGCTGGCCGACAGAAGTGACAGGAAACTATAGAACGAGCCGACCACTGATCCCTTGAGGCGGAGGTTGTAGGCGCGATTCTATAGAGAAAAAAAATCTCCCAGAATCTCATCAGATCGAATCTAAATTAACTCAATAACTCATACACTTGGTTTAATGTATCTAATGTATATCATTCAATGTATGTACAGTTAGATATGTTAACATGTTCCTTAATTTCCCCAAGTGAAAAAAAAATCCCCAAGTGGGCTCAACTTTGTGTAAGGTTTATATTTTTGGAGATGGCAATTGAATGAACACTTTTTCTTCTGTTGGATGTACGCTCTGGTTGACTCCTACTTATTCTGCAAAGTTTAAAAAAATATTAGCTCCAGGATCGGACCGGTATTTTGATATGTAGCCTGGGTGCTTACTGTATGTACAAAAGGGATTCATTATCCTGTTTTGAATACTTTTATTCACAGTCTGTTTCTTTTCCTAAATGGAACACACAATTGATATCTCTTGGTGTGTTCCATCTAGCAATGGGAAGAACACACCTGTGTCAATAGTGACAGTAGAATGTCAAATGTGAATGTGTAATGAATGTCCCTGCCAACTTCAATGGTCTCCAACCTTTTTTAAGAGCGGCACCACATGATTTGTGATCGCTGTAATGACTAGTTTATGACCTTAAATAAAGGTTTAGCAAAGACAAACCCAACAGGTAATATTTTCTTTAGTCAGTAAGACATTAAACAGTACTACAAACTAATAGACTATAAAATTCATATGACATATTATAAATATTATTATTATTATTATTGTCTGGTTCGATTTGATTTTTCTTATACCAGTCATCTTTTTTATATTTTAAGAAACAGTCCTGTGTACATTGTCATTAGTTATTTAAGCCCTGGTGGCTTGACTGTCTAGTTCATATAGTATTAAACCAACTCCCCCTACCACTGCTGGCCCTGAATGTATTATTATTATTGTTATAAAAGACATTCAATAAGAGAAATCAAATGTGCAGGTGTCTAAATGATGTACTTATTATCACAAGCACAGAATAGTTTTATTATTTAGTTATTGCTATGGTAAAAAAACCCTGATACTATTTGCATTGTTGTCAAAGGCATTCTAGATAATAGATTGATCTGTGTTTGATTTGTATCATATGATAACGATAACGAAAAACGATGGAACGATACTCTGAATAGGGTCTATAGGTTTGTATGGTATACTTGCTTGAGTATTGAGAATAGGTAGAGAGAGGATGTTTTTGGTGGGAGGAGGGAAAAGGGGGGGGGGGGGGTAGTTTCCAGCACAGTGAAATACCTTATTTCTTCTTTTGAGAAAAAGTGGTTTTGGCTATCTGGCCTCATCAGGTACTTAGGTATTCATAAGATCGGATTTGTATCCATTCTATTTGGGTAGCTGAGTCTCTTGTTACCCACTACATTATATATGTTTATACATGTATGTATATATTCACCCTCCTCACTCAAACCTATTTACTGACACCATAGATTACTACTTGATTGCCATTCAAACTTTTTGACCCATTACAGGCTGGCTTTCTCCCAGGACAGTCTACTATGAAAACTATAAGCACCCTGACTGAGTATATTGCTATTGCCCTAAAGAATGAATCCTCAACCTTATAAACCTTTATCGATTGTCATTAAACATTAACCATTAACAATATTATTGAAATTGCTTTTGGTACTGCTTCATTTTTACTCCTAAAAAATACATTGATTAATTGTACGACTTTATCTAATACTGCGAGCTTGCAGCTCATTTAGTTACTTTACTGTTTAATGACCCCCAGAAATATTGGAAACTTTTTTTTTCAAAAACGAAAATTTCAAACTTAAAATCTAGAAATACTTTTATTAGACTGTTTACTATCATTGGAATTGGCTTGAGCTCGTCTTTTCAAATATAATAGTATCTCAAAATCAATTTTTTCCGACTTATGACTCATTTTCCAGAAACACATCACAAATTCTATACTGTATCAAGAAAGCTCATCTCCTATGTAATTAATTCCTAAATTGAACCTGGGTATGTTACAGCAACCTGGCTTGTCTGGGAAATGATATCTCCCAGGTGAAATAAAGTCTTCAAAGAAAATCTTTTTTCCACGAATATTATTATTTAAATACCGAAAAAGAAGGACAAACATGGGTCTATTTTTCTATGAAATAAGTGGTATAATAAAAGACAGTAGTTGCAGGTAGGAGGATCCAATAGGCACTCTCCTAGCCAAACGATGTGAGGCCACCTAGTGTCAGTTCATACAAACTATTATTGTTGTTAACTATAATGTATTCTCAATCCAGACAAGCCCTGGTCACAACTTATTTTCTCTTGTACCACTTCGCAGTCCTCTCCTTCTGAATTACCATAGTCATTCTCTCCCTCAAAATTCAGTCTTGTGCCAGACAAAACCTCAGGAATTATTTCTTAAATAGACATAGTATTATTAGTATAGTCAGTATAAGTTTCACTAGCACAGTCCCTGTTTTAAGTGCACCCACAAAACTACTTCCCCCCCTACACATTTTCCTTGTCTGGCTGAACTAGATAGGGAATTGCTAATATAGGGATTGCAATGTTTCCTCTGAAGTTCCTGCAATTTAGTTTGAACCTCCCTTTTAACTAGTGAATACCGCTCCTTTGTTCTTGGTATTTCATTATCTTTACTGCCACTTTCATTGCACACCTTGCACACATGCTGTAATTCAATATACATATCTGCAACAGGGTCAGATTTTCAGAAAATGTACAATTGGCAGCTCTACACATTTAGGAAATCCTGCTAAATAAGTTTGAAAAATGATAAATACAGAGTATATCTGACTATATTTGGTGTCACATTGATTTAAAGTATCAGTTCTCTTATGTTAAACTGCATTTTGAAGCTCATTTTTGTCTTAATGTGGGTTATTTGAGAGAATTGGTGAAGGCGAATTGTACATTTTCTGAAGACCTAACATAACTATGGCTGCCAGAGTTGTTTTCAAAGTAGTTACACCTTTTATCCATTTGCTCCAGCCTAGCGGTATTCATTCTGGTGTTTTCCTACAGAATTCTTACAGAGGATAGGACAATGAGTTATTAGTTGGAAAATTGGTATTTTTTCCATGTTTGGTAATTAGTGCCCTTGGTCCTATTAGTACATGAACTAAAGTTTGATAACTGTATAATTAATATGTCAGTATTTCTAAGGTCTACCGAAGTAAGTGTATTCACCTGCTTTACTAGTGCTTGTCTAACACAAAATATCGGTAAATATATTCTCAAACAACCAAAGATATAAAAGTACAGGGCCTTGTTGCACAATGAATTTCCACGAACGTGCGGCCAAGGAATTAAATTGTGGTTGATCTTTGGATAAGAATGACCAGGATTAGTGACGATCAGGCTCTGTTGCACAAGGACCCGTCCTAAGTATACACACTTGTGCATGTTCTCACGTTGCACACTCTTGCTCGTATTTTTACATAGAATACGGTAATGATCAACAGGGTACCTGTACATGCAAGAGGAATCCCCATTTATGACATCACTATCCTAGGTATTTTCCAACCTTTAGCTCGAACTAGTCGTTGCTTAAACCATACAGACACGCAACAATCAAAACCTTCTGACACCCACTCGATCATACATATAGGGTTAACAATCTGAGGTTGAAAAAGGTGCATGTCCACTCTAGCTCTCATTATTGCTCTCGGGTATAATTAGTATGCATGTAACTGCATAATATTATTGTGTTATCTTGGTATAATTGCTTTTTAAATCATTGCTTGTTTGCTTTCCCCTGCCCTTCCTCCCTCCCTCTGAGGAAAAAGAAAAATATTTCTTAGAGCAGAGGTGAGTTATCAACAAATGGTGTGTGTATAGGGGATGGGAAGTTGGGTTTTTTAAACCTTTAATTTAACTGGGTTTACAATTCCCAGATACCCAGGATGTTCCAATATGCCCAGCCTATAACTATAACAATGAGTCTTATGTGTATCAGTCAGCTGGGCAGACCCTGGAGGAGTATTTAAATTGATGGAGACATTATTAATACACCACGTCCTACAACCCTGTGATCAATCTCTTAATCAACTCTGGTTTGATATTTATTTTTTTACTATATTTAGGTATTACCTGATCGTGTTCATTCTCTGGGGTAGTGACGAAAATCTGTTGCACAACAAATTAGTGGGTTCACGTTTGTACACACTTGTGAGAACATAGACAAATATCTGGGTGAAAATGGTGATGCACAAGTGGAAGTTAGGTGCACCTCTTAGGGTGTCCTAAGTCTGTCCCTAGCCATAATGAACAGATACATAAAAAAATAGTTGAAGGATTGAGGCCACTCAACCTTTCTTGGGCTTCTTCAGAGGGTAACAATCATCCAAAATCATGTAGGTATATCATTGTTCTTTCAATTAGTTAAGTATAATTTTTCAAAATTGTTCATTCATTTGGGGTTTTTTTAACAGCCTCCTCCTTTAATTGATTCATTAATTTCCACACATAAATGAATAAAACAATATTGTAAGTGTTTACACAGTGATTCTCCATTTTTTAAAGCATTTAGGTATTCGTTGGTATGGAGCCTCCTCATTCCTATTCACTCCTGTTTGTTCTTGTCTGTTCCCTCAAGCTAATGTGCTTGCTTTCTCACCTTCCCCTCCCCTGTAACACATGTGTGAGTGACTACCTGTATGGGTTAGTGGGTGTCTGATACATGTGTCCATGTGTGTATGTGAATTAAATCAATTCTTCCTGGCTAATGGCTGGAATAGGTGGAATTCCTCTGGATTATAGTGGTAACCCATTGGTACCGTATTGTGTATACAAGAAACATGAAGAGTAGCAGACTTGAGAACATGTTGGAGTAGGAAAGACTAGGATCAGCCCTTATATATATAATATGTGACTGGAGTGTGACATAATAATAAAGGAGTAAAATGTATTTAATGTAACCATTGTCTTGTCTTCTCTTTTGCCGATAATAATGCATCTTTTCTTCATACAGCATGGTACAGTACAGTACATTAATTGCAATATAATACCGGATATAAACAAACTATTAATTAAAGCGAATATTTTCCGTTTTCACCCTGCCGCCCCCCTGCGAAATTCACCGTCCCCATCCCCCCCTGAATCCTGGCCCACCAGGGTTCAGGGTGCTAAAAATAGATTTTTGAGTGCACGAATTGCTGATACGAAAAACGCTGCGCTAATCGCCGATACGAAAAACGCTGCGCGAATACGCTGCGACGAAAAAAACGTATCAAAAGTGGGTACAAGAAAATCATATTTATTTTCGTATCGCGCGGATATGTTGCGCGGGAGAGTGTACTGGTAATTACCCATCCAGAAACATTGCAAACGTTTTTTTTTTCAAAAATAAAAATATCAAACTTAAAATATAGAAATACCTTATAGGTGTCCTAGTGTTTGCTATCATTAGAATCAGCTTGATCTCCTCTTTTCATATATGGTGATATCTCAAAATCCATATTTTGCGAATTATGACTTATTTTCCTAAAACACATCACATATTTCATTATGATTTCAGTATTTTCTGCGGTGACTCCACTTATTATCGCTCACATCTCTAAGGCGATTCAACTTCACACTCACAACTTATAATAATAGCAGCAGAATATTGATAAATCCAGTCCTATACGCCATAATATGAGTACATTTGGAAAGTTTAATTTGGAAGGAATTTAATAATTCCAAAGCATCGGTGTCGCCCCCTACCCTTCTCACCAGGTAGCTGCTGTCCCACAATCCCTCCCTCTTCCATCTTCTCCAAACATACTCAACTCCAACCTCCATATTCAATAATACATTTTTATTATATGTCATATCTTGTCATGTCATATTATATTATTTATATTTTCAGTTGCAAACATGGACGATTCTGGAAAAGCTGCCATTGCTGCAACCATAAGCCTGTTATTTGCCCTGCTCTGTGTCTTTACAACATTTCTCCTCCTCCATGGCAGCAACAGACACCACACCGCCAACAAACTAGCAGCTATCATCATGATTGGACATGTCATATTCACCGTCCTGGAGGATATCATGTTAATCCTCACCACTGGATTGAGTCGCCCGGTTGAAACACCACAATACTGTTGGTTCCACGTATTTGCAAAGTTTGCCTATTAAATCTTTGTACCTACATCACTCATTGTCCTAATTGTCGATGCCTTTATTTACATCAAAGACCCCATTGGGTATGCACAGAAATACTCCACCCTAGGTGTTATTGCTATGCTTGTTGTGCCATGGTTTGTATCATTATTGGTTGCCTTGATTGTTGTCACCACCTTCTTCAGTCAGCCACTAGTTTCTTATCCAAATGACCATGAGCCACCAATGTATGTTTGTCATTTGTGATCCGTTTTAGGAAAATGAGTCATAAGTCGCAAAATTGATATTTTTTCAAAGTGTTTTTTTGACAAGATCTCATTATTGAAATGTTCTGATTTTTGGTGGGTTGATCACTTATAGCTATATCAATCGATGTATCAAATATCAGGACAATCTATGTAATATATATTTTCGTTTTAAAGATCCTCATATGGACTACATTTAGTTACTTTACTTTTTTTGACCCCCAGACATATTGGAAACTTTTTTTTTCAAAAACGAAAATATCAAACTTAAAATCTAGAAATACTTATTGGATTATAAGACTGTTTACTATCATTGGAATCAGATTCATCTCATCTTTTCAAATATGTTGATATATCAAAAATCAATTTTTCGCGACTTATGACCCATTTTCCTAAAACACATTACATTTGGAACCACATGGTATAAAGAAAGAGAGAATTGCAATGCAGATTCTAGATTCATTTTTATATATAGGGGGTGTGACTTCATTTATCAGTTTGATTGTGGCTCTTGTTATTACACCCTAATGGGGGAAGAGATTGTGAAAGCGGTGAAATATTCTGTCATCTCGCTCTGTCTACTTTGTGCTGGCTATGTTGTTTTTGCAGTATTTGACATTGACACTGATTTTCCTTTCTATCGTTTTTCCAAAATGGATTTCCTTACTTTCTATGGATTGTTGCAGGCAATTGTTTTTGTTGTTTATGCTAGACAAAGTGATTTGAGGCTTATTTAATAATTTTGAACATTTCCTGCATATCTCTGAGGCATGCCTACACAGGAAAGATCTATTGAAAGAAAACTAGTAAAAAATGGCATTTTCCCATTTGGAACCATTTCATGAGAAACAAACATAAATGGCTCATACAATTAAGTAAGCGGAATTAGACAAAAGCTTTTGTTCAACTCTAATAGAATGCTTGGCCACTGTGATTAATCAAGGGACCTGATTGTGCACCATCTGCATTTTTACCTGATTGTTATTTTGTATTAGAATAAAAGCTATAGAAGTCATCCTATATTTAGGATGAAATATGTTTGAATGCTCCAATTTGAATTACCATATGTATTGTGGTCTGGTCCTCAGAAAAAATACAATCACAAGTTCTAAATTCTGCTAAAGCAGGTACAAAATACAGTTCAAAATAAAGGAACTATTTTTTAAATGTATGCAACACAAAATATTCTTAGATATGATTAATACATTTTATATTTCAATTTAATTTCACAGAATACACTGAATGTGTATGGCTGCCAATTGAACCTTTCTAATGCCCTGAACCTTCAAATTCAATGTCCAATGGCATAACGTTAAAAAACTATTATCCGCAGACGAACTCCATCTGGTCTTGTCAGTACGGAACTTTCATATCTCCCCACCCGTTGCATGGAAAATGGCTTCCTCTCCTCTTTGTATCAAGGTCTTAATTTTAGGGGCAATACTCTTGTCTGGCTTTACTATTGTAAGTACTGGAATTTTTAATTTTCAAAGTGTGTCCCCGTTCGGGAAAATCTTTGTACCAATATTTGTTTTAGCAGTTTTTAATAAGTTTTAATTGATAAAATACTTCATGCTCCTCCTAGTGAGGTGGTTCGTGTTGAGCCCTGTAAAACATATCATAGTCTTATGAGTTGTTGGAAATCTATAGAACCAGTTTTGCTTGTTATTTTCCTATATGTGTATATGGGTCAGATTTTCTAAAAATGTACAATTCAACTTTGCCAATCCTCTCAAATAACCCACATTTCAGACGAAAATAAAGTTCAATATACATTTCAACCTAAGCAAACAGATTGCTAGAATCAATACAATGCCAAATATACTCGAATTTACCTAATATTGACCAGATTGGAGCGTAATTTAGCAGAATTTAATAAATGTGTAAAGCTGCTAATTGTACATCTTCTGAAAATCTGACTCATATCATAGTTACTATTACTAAAATTAATTGGGAAAAATCTAAGCATAAAAATCATTGATACAGAATGGTGAATAAAGGGTTGAAGATAACTCAATTCAATTCATTTCAAAACTCTTTTTATTTGCACTGTTATAAGCGTACAAAAAAGGAAGCCCAGTTTTGAAACCTAGAAAATAGAGATAGAGAACAAAAATCACTATTCCTCACTGCAGAAATAATCAGTACTAAGAAACATTAATTACAATTTATACAAATGATGAACACGTTCACACATGCAAAATATAGGATTTAGAATCTTTCCCATTTCTAAGAATAAAACTTACTAATGTAGGAGCATCTACTGTGTTGTGTATAACATGTTTGTGTGTGTGTGGGGGGGGGGTGCATACATCCAAGATGCTTTATATGAACATCAATGAGGGAAATCTTTGCCAGATTGAATGACTGAATTCTGGTTTTAATATTCATCAACTTAGCGATGCATCACAGTTGTTCAATATGCTTGAACTAATAGTCTACCTGAAGGTACATACAGAATATTCAGTTCTGGATTCTCTGCAGTTAAGTAAGATTTGATTGATTAAGCGTAAACAAATTGAAAGAATTTTTGCCTTAGCTATAGTGATCGCTGCAGTTGTCATTAGGTTTATTCATTTTTTTTAAAAATGAAGATCCTATAATTTAATTGCTGAATGGAACTATTATATTGATTGTTCGTGGAGAGGTTCTGGTCAAGCAAAATACCCTGATAATCATAGGAGCAAATGCGCTTGATTAGAACATTATTCATCCAAATTTCCAATTCACGGTCTTTAACTCAAACTCTCCAAAATCTTTACCAGAAATGTAAACAATGGTATCGTCCACATATTGTAAAAACTTTTTTTTTTAAACAATTTTCTTAGGAAGATTTCCACAATGTGGTAGGTCTCATAACTTATAATTTAAATTCAAATTTTGTAGGTTATTAACATTGATCAGAAACAAAATAGGCCCTATTGACCTCTTGGGCACACTGATAGAGGAACAGCAATCATCGGTACAAACTTTTTGACAGCTGGATAATTAAGGATAAAACAATTTACCATATTCCCTTGAAATATCGCCAGGCCTTAAATAACCGTGGGCCTTGAATTAGCGCCGGGGTTGAGTATTGCTTTTCAGTGGAAATGCATTAAGTTCTGTATTTCACTTACCGCTGGGTCTTCAATCACCACCGGGTTTTAATTTCTTGAGTTAATAAGCGCCGGGAGGTGGTTATTCAAGGAAATACGGTAGTCATACAATTAGATAGTCCATGTCAACAGGTTTCTCTAGATAGCAAAGTTGCAGCTGTTTACAAATTAATTATAAAGCCCAATCACTATGTACCTTGCAGGGCCTTTACAGTGGAATAAGAGGAGTTATATTACCAGACCTCTCTAAGTACACCAACACCCCCATAGCCACAACATCCACCTTCCTGGTGTGGTCTCAAGTCACTGTCATACTTTCTGCCCTGCTGTCAATATGCGTGAATGATAGCTTGAACGGGTTCACATCTATAGCTATCATCTGGCTAGGTTTGTATGTTTTCTTATATTAAAACTGCTGCTGATTCACTCAACCTTACATGGTTTGCAATTGGCATAAAAATATATTCTAAAACAAGTAGTAGGGTTCCGGCCTAGTGCAAAATTGATGTTCACTTCATTTGTGTGGACAGAAATTTGTGAAATGCCCTATTAGATGTGATGTATTTAAGAAAAATGAGTCATAAGTCGCAAAATATGGATTTTGAGATATCATCATATTTGAAAAGTGGAGATCAAGCCGATTCCGATGATAGTAAACATTTAGGACATCGAATATGTATTTCTATGTTTTATGTTTGATATTTGTATTTTTGAAAAAAAAGTTTGCAATGTTGTAATGTAAATATCAGTAAATTAACTAATCATACTCCATACAAAGGCCTTCAAAACACAATGATATGTTAAACATGATGTCCTGAAATTTGTTACATGGATTCATATGTCTACAAGTGCTACAATGTTTCTGGATGGGTAATTACCAGTAAAGTAACTAAATATAAACCATACAAAGGCCTTCAAAACGCAATGTCCTGATATTTGTTACATCGATTTATATAACAATTTAAGTAAACCGTTTAAAAGTCATAATATTTCAATAAAGAGATCTTGTAAAAAAAACACTTGGAAAAATATCATTATTTGTGACTCATTTTTCCTATAACAGATCACACATTCTAATTCACAGGTACTGGTGTGATGACAGTCATTGAGCCTATATTCTCCAGCTTTACTCTTCTCACCACCATATTTGCCATTGCCTCATTTTTTTTGGGACTTGCCAGATTGGGTAAGTAAACCAGCTGACAGCTGGTGTTTACATAACTCAGGGACTGCCTTAGTGGCTGGTGGCTGCTCTGACGCCCCACAGGTGTAGGAGTAGGAGTAGGAGCTACCTGAATTTTGAAGGCATTTGTATTGAGTATATTTAGTTCTTTTACTAGTAAAATCCAGAAACACTGGAAACTTTTTTTTCAAAAATGAAAATATCAAACTTAAAATATAGAAATACTTATTAGGTGTCCTAGTGTTTACTATCATTGGAATCAGCTTGATCTCCTCTTTTCAAATATAATGGTATCTCTAAATCCATATTTTTCAAATTATGACTCATTTTCCTAAAACGGATCACATATAGCAGAGGGTTTACTGACAGTTTAAATAATCATAATCCTTTGAACTGTTGGGTAATTCCTTGGTGCAACTAGATCCTAATTTGATAAGACATTCATATTGGAAGCAAATGCAATATATAGTGGACCACAGATTTGTGGGTACGAGTATACAACATTCGAGAAAGAATCACAAATACGAGGAAGTTCATTTGAACTGTGTTTTATTACCCAAAGGTATACAGTTACAAAGGTATTGTCTCTGAACAAGGGTGCTTAATTTGAACAACAGAAGTATCTCGGTCCACGGCCTGGCTCGAGTCCATAGTGTTAAGCGAAGCCTGGATCCGCTTGCGGAGGTAGTAGTATCCTCCGCCTACTGCCCGTCGGAGGGTGTATGCAGTGCTGTCAGCACGATGATGTATGTCACCCTCTGACAGAAGCAGCCGGAACTGGTGGTCGTCACCGGCTCCAGTAGAAGTGCCCCCGCTGTCGTAGCCTAGTTGTAGTCGGCAATGGTCGGCAGCGTTGATGTATTTTGGGTGGCGGACCCACTACCAATATACTATTCCCAATAATTATGCCTATTCTCTCTATCACTTGTTTCAGTTTCCAATTCATTGATATTTCAACTGGAAGGAGGAGTGGCACGGGCCACGGTTCAAGCTTACACGGCACTGCATGGCATGGGGGAAGCTCTAATGCCTTATATAGCAGCCCCCTTCCTGTCTGACTCACTCAACCCATTGAAACCAACATGGAATTATACTGTTTTACCCAAAGGTCAGCCGAGTCTCAACACTGTGAGTAAGACAGCAAGTGATCCATCTTTTCCTCACATGATAAACCACACACTGCAATCTGAATTATATTTGAATGCTTTGGAATTGAAAACTAATAATTCCATTGATAATAATGCTAGGTTATTTTATCCAAATGTGAATATTTCTCAAGAACTATTGTCATTGAATAACTCAATGCTTCAAACTTTTCCAAGCAACAATAGTAGTTTATCAACTGTGAACATCACACTGGGTTCTATAGATTACTCAGATACATCAAACTTTAAATTGACCTTCCTCATCCTTGGGGCACTCTGTTTCATCATAAGCATCTTATATTCACTTGCTGAAACACTTAATAGAAATGATCAATCAATTGTTGGCAGTGGCAATGGGGTAATTATTAACGAAGTATCAAATAAAGAGAACTACATTTCAGACAATAAATATAGACTAATATTAAGTGTATTTTCTTTATTATTGTTTGTCCAAAATATTTCCGATTGTGTTGCCACTGACATAACATTCACTGCTACATATGAGTTCATGAAAAAGGGCAAAAACTTGTGTTTAACAATGGTGTTTATTTTCCAACTTACCAAGGTCATATCATCAACTCTAGCCACTTTACTTGTGGGTAGGTTTTCCCTGAACACTATAGTGATAACTGATGTATGTTTGATGTCTGTTGGGAGTGTGTTCCTAATAATTGGTGTAGTTGTGGATAGTGAGTTGGTCCTTTATTTAGCTTTAGCAATACTTGGTTTGGGAGTAGGTAACTTCTATCCTACAGTATACAGTAGTTTGAATCTGTATTGTCCTATGACTGGAAGGGTTTCTGGTTTGCTCCTTATGGTAACTGCTGTTGGTGCCATGGTGTTTCCTTCCTTGGTAACTGTTGCTATGGATACATTAGGTCTAATTGCTTTTCCTGTGTCTTTAGTAGTTTCCACAGGGTTGACTGCACTGTGTCTGGTTCTTCAGATATATGTTGTTAAGGACCTTGAAATTAAACCTGTGGCCAGATCTGATTCCTATGGTCGGGATAATACTGAAGTTAAGATGTTGTTGAACAATAATTAAGGAAACAGGTCAGATAATTCTTTCATGACTAAATGGTATTTAATTGAAAGTCCACCCTCAATCTTGGGGCAATGCATAACAGGGGCGTCAGAACCGGGGGAACAGGTGGGATATGCCCCCTCTCCCCCCCCCCCCCCCCCCCCCCCACACCCAAAAAAAATGGTTAGAGTTCTGTGATATAGTCAAATGTCTATTCTTATATCAATCTTTTCTGCAATACTAATGCCCTGTCTACACTGCGAATTAAAAAACTGATGCAAATTTGGCACTTGTGATCATTTGCATGTGAAATCGTAGAAATCCTGTGTGAATCATAGAAATCCTGTGCGAATCAGCATGGAACTTGTGCAATTTCAGATATAATACTTAGGAATGCACAAGGAATGTAAGCCAAGGACAACAACATGATATCAAGAAGTATACAAAGAAAAAAGAAAAGAAATGACAAAGCAAAAAACGTTGACATTTAACAGAATATCCAGACAATGAATAGACAATTTAGTAGACTTTGAGTATATTTTGCTTCAACTTTCATTTCAATTTTCAATTGGGTGATAAGGAAGACCTGGCGACAGACAGTTGTTAATGCACTTTTCTTGATTTACATTTTCGGTTTACTATGTATGACAATGTTACAACTGTAGCTGTATGTATGAACAAAATCAGAATAAAATCGGAATAAACTCAGAATGAAATCGGAATAAAATCGGTCTGCATGCATTAGAATTTGCAAATAGCTTTTTCCCCAAAATTGGTAGTGAATTTATTGACAATGTAGAGCCAGTATTAGAGGGAAATGTTGACATGATCTTTCATATAGAGCCAGACATTCATGTAAATAAAGTGGCATAGTTTATTAACAGTCTTGATGTATCAAAAAATTCTGGCGTCAAAGAAGTAGACTCATGTGTATTGAAAATGTCTATGTCCTCTTGTGTAGATTTTGTGACCAGTCTTATTAACCCGATTATCCAAAGCGGAAACATCCCAAATAGTTGGAAGATTGCGCCAATTAAGTTACTACCAAAACAAGGGGATCTTTGTGATATAACTATTGTCCCTGTCCTGAATAAACTTCTAGAGAAAGTGATATATGATTGATATATAATTTTCTAGAAGATTCTGAGTATTTTTTTAAGCACAGTACGGTTTTGGGAAAATTTGTCAACTGACAATACTGTGTTTGACACCCTGGAGTTTGTTTTAAAAAATGTAGATGAAGAAAAATCTGTTGCAGCAGTATATTTTGATATTTCCAAGGCATTCAACTCAGTGAATCATACCTTGTTACTTTAGAAACTGAGAATATTGGGTTTGGGACATTTTTCAATGGGTGTATTGGAAAACTTCCTGGCAGAAAGAGGGCAGTACTTATGCGTGGACGATTTGACGAGCAGGACTGAGACCGTAGACAGTTGAGTGCCTCAGGGCTCACTGTTAGGACCTCTCCTGTTTTCCATTTTTATCAACGCTATAAGGTCTTGCAATTTTCCAGGAAAACTCCTTTTATATGCTGATAACTCTGTTATTTTGATGGAGGGGCTCAATTCTGACACCCTACATCAGAAGGCAAAGTCAGCATTGATTTTATACGAAGAATTGTGTGAGAAAAACTGTTTAAGAATAAACATCAGCAAAACCAAGTACCAGCTGTTTGGTAAAAGAGAGGTAACAAATAATTTCAAACTTCTGGTGATGCTGGGTACCAAATTAGAGAGACTGAAATCGTTTAAATACCTGGGTGTTATAATAAATGAGAACCTATCGTTCTAAGATCAGATCGAGAAGCATATCAGAACTGCAAATTGGAAAATCGCTGAGGTAAGACGGAGGTGTAAATTCATGAACAAAGACATATGTCGACTGATGATGAAAACATATGCTAGAATTTGGAAATTTTCTCCAACTTTGTTCGGGAGCAAATTTAAAGAAAAGGTTACAAAAAGTCTGGAATAAGGGCCTCCGGCTAGCATACGGAAGGGATTTGTCTAATGCTGAAATTACAGCTAGATCTGGACTACACCCTCTGTATCAGCGAGCAGCAATAGCAACACTGAAACTGTTTTTCAAGCGAAAACGGGGGTATGAACCGTTAGTTAATGTGAATCATTTGTTGAGAAATAGAGAAAGGAGCATGTTTAAAATTGTGAGGGCACAAACTGAAAGATACAGAGGTAGTGTGTTTGTTAGAGGCAGATGCCTATGGAATACTTTGTCCATTGAGTTAAGAACAAAAGATGACAGAGATGACTTTGTAACTGCGCTAAAACATGAATGGAGTTTATGTTTTGCAAATTTCCAGAATTTGTGAAGTAAGAAAAATTAATGTCTACTCCTAAGACCCAATAGTGTTCTCAGATTCTATGCTCGGACTGTATAATGTTCTGTCATTTGTTGAAGAAAGGAAATATTGTGTTGTAGATTTAGAATAACTTAATGATTAGAAGGTGTGATAGTCCATTATAAAATGGACACTATCTCAATAATTTCAGTATATGATGTGTGATCCTTCTCAATTTGAGTGTTCTACGTGTTTCTTATACCTTATTAGTAATTAACCCTGTTTTACCCGTTTAGGAGTGCAAATATAGTATAACTTTGTTCTTATGTGAAATGATTTCCTTAGAGAATGATTGATTGATATATTTATTCTAGGCACCGTATGAAGCACGTCCATGGAGGACAATACGTTTTTACATATGAACATTTGTTATTAAATGTCTTTGGCCTGTAAGTGAATAAAAAATAAAAATATAATGTTTATATATAAATAATGCTTTTAGTCTGGTTTCATGTCTTGACCTCGTTTGCTGACTATTATATATTATTGTGCTTACCTTCCTGAATACCACTTGTGTTTTTTTGGTCCCTATTACATCATTTTGGGGGTAATACTATGGTCACCATAGGGTTATCAGTGCACAGGTAGTTATATTAGAGCACAGGTGGTTATAGAGAAGGACAGAGGCGAGCTGGGGTGTAGATCTATTCAGGATATAAACATAATTAATAGAATCAGATGGATCCAAAGGGCCCTTGAAGCCCCTAATAATAAATGGTTAAATCTGCTCAGAAAAAGTTTGAAAAAAGATGCACAGAGGAGATCTTTCTTTTGAGAAAAAGACCCCAAAACACTCTAGATAAATTTTACCAAGAAATGTTTGATGTATGGACTACGATATATTTTGCATCTCAAACCAGCAAAGATGTTCTTAATGAACGAATATCGAATAACACCCATATTGTCGAATTTATTAAAGCTAATATATGGAATGTCATGATAGAAGTATGTAGACGCCCAAAACTCTATTTTGAATGTAGTCTGATGATGCTCCTCATTCTGCACTTGATCTTAATTTGTCTCTTTTAACTTTTTAAATTTGTGACTTAATGCTTAATCTTAAATTGCGATATCTTAGTAATACACCTTTGACGATTTTTGCTTGATTGTAAACTGTACTAGTATTTTCTCTGTTTTTCTCATTAGCTTTGACTGAGAACATTGTGTATAACATGACGCTTGGCTAAATAAAGTTGTTTGAATACAAAAAGTGACCATAACCTTTCCTAGATGGAGAGCGGCAGATATATATGTGATGTGTTTCAGGAAAATGAGTCATAAGTCGCAAAAAATAGATTGTGACATTCCATTATATTTGAAAAGATGAGATAAAGCCCATTCCAATGATAGTAAACAGTCTAATAATCCAATAAGTATTTCTAGATTTTAAGTCTGATATTTTTATTTTGAAAAAAAAAAGTTTGCAATATTTCCGGGGGTCAATAAACAGTAAAGTAACTAAATATAGTCCATATGAGGACCTTTAAAACGAAAGGATATATTACATAGATTGTCCTGAAATTTGATACACAGATCGATATATACATAAGTGATTAGCTCCTCAAAAATCAGAACATTCCAATAGAGTGTTTTTGTAAAATAAACACTTTGAAAAATATTATTTTTGCGACTTATGACTCATTTTCCTGGAACACACCACATATTTCATGACAAATGTTTTGAACAATAATTATCAATTTCTATAATAATTAGAGACTTACCATAGGAATTAGATTTTTATGAGCAACACATAGGGTTGTGGGGTTAAAGAGAGATCCCGTCCGGTGGGATCACATCACTTCATACTTCAGAATTTGGAGAAAAGCCGAACTAACTAATATTAATGCAACACACCATCACAAATACTTGAGTTGTGCTATGATACACATTCAAGATGAGTAGCTTAAACGGCATCGTGCTTATGTGGACGAATCTCATCCTATAAATTTTCGATTATTGCCGGCTCGTCCCATGGCCGCTAGGGGGTGCTGAAGTTCCAACTTTTCTGTTTGGGACCAAAAAGCCTCTGCAATAACTGAGCCTATGGGGAAGGTCTGTTGCAAAACTTATCGCAAGGCTTTTGGAGCTAGCATGGCACCAGCTTATAACTTTGCAGCAACTCATTCTGGAGAATGATTTTTAGGATGATGGGTTCTTTGTTCCCGCTATATTTATATACACTTTGATGTACCGGTATATTGATTCCTTAATGGGTAAAATTGCCATCATTCATGACAAAGACCAAAAAATTGCATACTTCCTTTTTTTCGCAGGTTGTTTTTCGCAAGTTGTTTTTCAACATTTGTGAAATTAGCTATTTTGTGAAAGGCAATTTTGTGTAGGTCCTTGATTTGTAATCTAAGCTCTGAGGATAATATTTGTATGACTTATTGGCCAAAACCCGGAATTTGGCGGCTTCTAATGAAAATGCACCTTTTGTCAGAATTTTCATGACATTGAACAAATGACCATAACTCTGAAAAAAATCAACATAGAATCATCTTTTGTTCATGAAGCAATCCCTAAATACACTCATTTTGTAATCTAATATACACTTTGATGTATATTGATTTCTTAATGGATAAAATTGCCATCTTTCATGACAAAAAACAAAAAAATTGCATATGTAGTAGTTCTGCAATCCTCCCATTGCATGTAGCTTATCCAGAAGGGATTAGTACACTTCATTAACTCTAGAGGTGCTGCAGTCTGTAAGGCTTGCATTACATGTCATTTATCTGTAAACCTCTATTATCTACCCTTTAGTTCCTCTTTAGTTTATCTTTAAGGTAGTTTAACAAAATGGGGTTAATTGATTTCCAGGCAGTTGTCTTCAAGCTATCATTTAAATCTATTTCGCCGTTCCTACAAAACTTCTTACATTTTATCACAATTCCGAGTCCAGCTAGAACAAATCCGGCAACGGCTGCGACTAAGGTAAATATACCCATCAAACCTTTGCGAAACACATCGTTATGAATTTCCTTTATCATGTTTTCCATTTTCGCCTTAAGTTCTCCTTTCTGAAATAAAAATAAACACAAGCATGAGGCACGAGAGAAAACGATCCGCGAGAAATGAACAGCAGTCCTGAATCGAGAACGACAAGGGTTAAACTTAACCTAGATTCTAGTACTTACAAGTGGTAGAGTAGAAACTGCTCGAGTTGACCCAGTCAAACGTGTTCGTGCGGAAAAGGAACCAATTGTAGACAGCTGAAATATAAAATAAATTATGATGAAAAGATAATGTTAATGTCAACAATTATATAACATAATAACATTGAAATAAAAAATATTATGGAAATAGAAATACCATCATTATCATCAAGTTAAACTGGGTTAACCATAACACAGTATGGGACATTGATCCTTGATATGGTTACCATACATTGAAAACATAAACATCGAGTGGGAAGAGTAGAAACGTTTACACAGAGGATATATCCATTAGACAAAATAGGTAAGATTATCAAAATATTAGGCAAAAAAAACCCCAACTTACTCGAGCTAAAATGATAGAGGTTGTTCTAGGAATAGTCGGTTGAGCGCTGTATGTAATATCCTAAAATTATAATATAAATCGATATTATATATCAACAGTAAAAAACTCGTTGACGTATGTAGTAACTGAAAATTAAATTACATCGCCAAATCAACTAGTATTAGATCTAAAAAGTCTAGACTACACTTACAAATGGTATTTATAGATTCGTTAGAATATGCCACATAATACTAGATACCTCTATAACTCTTTCTAATACACACCCATTCTCTGTCTTTCTCTATCCTCACTCTCTGTCCCTCTTTATCCCTGCTCTCTAGCTGGCCCTCTCTATCCCCGCTCTCTGTCCCATGCTACCCCCGCTCTTTGTCCCTTTCTACTCCAACTCTCTGTCTCTCTCTCTCTATCCCCACTCTTTGTCTCTCTCTATCCCCGCTCTCTGTCTCTCTCTCTCTATCCCCGCTCTTTGTCTCTCTCTATCCCCGCTCTTTGTCTCTCTCTATCCCCGCTCTCTGTCTCTCTCTCTATCCCCGCTCTCTGTCTCTCTCTCTATCCCCACTCTCTGTCTCTGATTTTGGTAACACATTTGGCACAACAATTCATCACCTTTTAGAGTGGCACAGCAAAGTTATTTGAAATTAAACATTCTTACAATAAATAAAAGCAAAATCCATTTGCATACACAGCCCAGTTTTCTTTCAGATGGGATAGCTTGAAATAGATATATATTCACTCCCAGATCATCTCTCTCCCTTTTCTCTCCCTCCCCCTTATCTCACTGTTCCCCTCTCTTTCTCCCTACTTTTACATTCTCTCCTCTATATATCTACATTACTTTCCCTTCATCCATCTCGCCAAACACTCCTACATTCTCTTATTCATCGCTATACTCCAGCTCAAAATGCTCCAAACTCAATGTTCCTTTTTATATAGATTATTCAAAATGTCTATATTTCAAAGGACTTTATTACATCAGTTCCCCATTATTATATAATATTTTCCTGCAATTTGCATTGAAAATGTTCCCTACCTTCCCAAAATTAATTATAGGAGGAGAAGGTAGGAGAAGGGGGAGTGGTGTGGGGTGAGGGGTGTGGGGTGGAGGGGCCAGGTGTGAAAACACTGAATACCGACCAAAGGCCTCAGAGGAGTATTGGTGGGTGGGGGTGGGTGGAAAGTGGGAAGCGGGAGGAGGCCAGGTGATAAAACACTGAATACCGCCATATGGCCATTTAAAACTGCAACGATTTACTTCATTTTATACATGTTGATGTTAGAAATCAAAAGGACACAGAAAAATGACTCAAATGGGGACTATGGGGAAGCATAGCTAAAGGTGGCGGTGGCCGTTTGTTATTAAATGTTATCGTTCTTATATTGATTTAAACTGCTGCAACCTAAGGTTGTCATCCTGCTTAGAGGTTCAACAACTGGGTAACGTTCCTCCCCAGACAATTGCAGCTTTAGCAGTCAAAGACAGTACCGCCCATAGTCAGAGTACCACCCATCCCATGGCTAAAGTAAAGTCAAAGTCAAGACAGGTGGGGGTATTGGGGAACCCCTGGTCACTTATAGACCAATATATGCGTGCGCAGTGTCTATTTTTATGTACCTTTGGAAGACTGCACCTCAAAATCAACAGCCCCCCCTCACACACACACAAACAAGCTTATATCAGTTGGGTTGGGGTTGTGCTTCAATGAGCAATGAATCACCAGTAGGGGCATAATTATAGACATGTATAAATGACTCTGATCAGACCATTACTGGTGACGCCTGGCTTACGAGAGACAAGAGTAAGAGAGGGTTTGGGCTAATTAAAATTTATTAGGTAAGATTTTAATTATTGTACATATAATGAGATATGACATGTTGATATACATTTTGTTTGTAAACAAGCATATACATGATACATAGGCCCTAGCCGCGTTAGCCTTAAATAGATTTGGTGAGGGTGGGTGGGTGAAAAAGGAGAAGCTGTAGTAGGGTGAAGCGCTGGAGCAGAGTGAGGGGGAGAGACAGGGGTGAGTAGGTTAAGTAGTAGGACAGCTAGGAAGAGAGAGGGGGTGTTAGTCTCCGACACCAGGTGTCAGCAATGACGTGGTATCTCTTGTCCAGATACCTATCCCATTACTGGTGACGCCTGGCTTACGAGAGACAAGAGTAAGAGAGGGTTTGGGCTAATTAAAATTTATTAGGTAAGATTTTAATTATTGTACATATAATGAGATATGACATGTTGATATACATTTTGTTTGTAAACAAGCATATACATGATATATAGGCCAAGAAACCAGAAGTTATGTGTTTAAGGAGTGGGAGGGAGGGTTTAGATTGAGAGAGTGGAGTTGAGAGAAGAAGGCTGTTTATAGGCGGCTGTAATTGAGAGTTGTTATTTTTTGAGTTTTTGCTAGTGAAGATTTCTAGGCAAATGTCGAGATTTTTGAGCTTGTTACTTTAAGCTTGTTATTTAGCGATTTTTAATTGTTATTTGGCTATGGCTTTTATGATCTTCCTGTTCGTTTTGGAGTATTTTGTCTTTACGTAGGCTCTGTAGGCCTGTGAAGACCACCTGCCATAATTTTGTACCTCAAGTTCTGTAGCCCCTGCATTGAATGCGACAGTTGCTGCTGATTTTCTTAAGCTGTGTAAGCTGAGGTTTTTAGTGTTTATGTTATTGTCTTTTAGGTGCTTTTTCCATCTGCGGCTTACATATGTGGCTGGGACCGGTCTTATTGTGGCCTGGAAGCATATAAATGGCTGGTCGGGTTGTGTAGTGGGGTCTTTTCTTAGCATTTCACTTATTGCCCTGACTACGCACATTCGCTTGTCCGGGGACTTGGCGAGCTCGATGGTTCTTCGTTGATAAGTTGACTGCATGTTCTTTGCTGATTTTATGTTCACAGATATTCCGTTCAGATTAGGTTCGACGACCACATCTGATCTAGTGAGGTGTTTCAGGGGGTCAAAGGCTTTGATGGATCGTGGAGTCACCTCTGATTGCCTGAGCGCCCCTTGAAACATCAACAACACTGCCACTTTAGTTATTAGATCATTGAACTCACTTCCGAGGAGGAGTATCATATTTCTGAGCACTTTCGGGTCCAGGGGCTCTTTTATTCTTGGTATGTAGGCCTTGTTTTTAGTCAGCCCATCTATGAGCCACTTTACCCTCTGATGCTCCCAGGGTGATGTATCAGAGTCACACTTTCTCAGGTAGGTTTTTATGTTTGCTAGATGGTTTGCGACAGATCTTGGCGATGGTAGATGCTCGGATAGGTATTGCAGGTATGCACATGCCTGTCCGACGGTGGCACTGTGTGGGTCGAACTGTGCATAGCGTGCAAATGCGGAGTATGTGGCAACACTCGATTTTCGGTTGGCAGTCATGCCCTTACTCCATGCACTTTCTTGAGTGGCCTCAGCTCGCCTTCCCAGAGCTTGTAGTCTTGTCCCTAAAATGGAGAATGTCATTGCATGAGTTTACTGCTTCAATATTTGGGTCGATGACCTTTAGGCCGTAGTGATCGACCCACATCTTAGCTTTATTAAAGTCTTTAGCGCCCATGTGCGCTCTACTTAATGCGTCTGCCACCTCATTATTGGCACCGGCAATGTGAGCGTATGAGATGGTGAGATCGAATAGTGCCTGTATCATCCAGGCAATTCGTGCTGCCTTGATGATGACCTTGTTTCTTCCTTTTCCTGTGCTTAGGACAGATACACTTGCTTCGTTGTCGCACAGTACTCGTATGTGGGTGCCCCTGTCCTCGGGGCCCACAAAATTTTGCAGTGCTACTGCCACGTTTATTGCCTCTAGTTCTGAGATGTTCTCCGCCTCTTGATGGTGGGGGCAGACCTGTTTGGAGTATGCATACTCTCCATCAGTACCTCCGATCCCTGAGAGGCAGGCATCCACCATATACACCTTGGAGAACGATATGTTAGGTATGATCGATAAGCCATTACATTGATCACAGAACTGGCTAAACCACTTGAGGTCCTCCCTCATGGGACTATTGATGTTCATGTGCTTGCCCTTGAACTCTCGCAGTCCATCTAGTAGCCTTGACACGAATAGTCGAGCGGGGGCCACGCATTTGCCTATGTGTATCAGGGTCCCCACGATTGACTGTAGTTCGGTTTTTGTTAGAGATCTGCGTTTGATGTATTTGTCCACCAGGGCCTTTGCCTCCTTAACTTTGTCCTGTGGTATGCTTAGGGTCATGTCGTTGGTGTTAATCAGTATGCCCAGCCACCTCACGGATTTGGCTGGTGCCTTGAGTTTTTCTGGGGCCTCAGGTAGCCCTAGATCTTTTAGGAGGCCTCTGGCGAACTGGTAGGCATCTCGAGTCACTTCTAGGGTCTCACCAACGAGTATGAGGTCGTCAAGGTACATGTATGCACGGTATCCATTTTCCCTGACTATCCTCACAATGGTGTTGGCTACCCTTTGCATGTGTGCGCTTGAGGCCCTACTGCCGAAGGGCATTGTCACGTCGCAGAACCACTGGTTTCCCCACTGCAAGCACAGCAAGCACCAGTCCAGTGGGTCTGATGTAAAGTTCTTATATGCTCTGGAGATGTCGATCGAGGCCAGGTGTATGTCCCCCGTCATCGAGCTCAGCTCTGATACCAGGTCTCCTACCGTGGGGAGAGTATGGGGGCGTTCCTGGCCCCAGACCGAGTTCTTTATGATATAGCGATTTATTGAATTTTCTTCGGGGAATGTCAAGTCTATTATAACCCTTCTGTCCTCCGACTCACGTTTAGCCCTTGACATTATTGGGGATGTGTGGCACCACTGTTTGAATGGAGGAGAATCAAATGGTCCTAACAGTCCCTTTAGTGCCACTTCTTTCTTTATAAAATGATCGATTTTGTCACTGAACTGTGTAGCGCTTGGGTGGTTCCTGACCTTAGAATTATTAGACACTGGTCCGGAGTAGCCCATGGGAAAGCCATACCTTATGAATGATAGCAGTTCCCTGTCATCACTTGAATCAGATAGTCTGTCTATCTACCAAAACAAGGGAATCTTTGTCATATAACTATTGTCCCTGTCCTGAATAAACTTCTAGAGAAAGTGATATATGATTGATATATAATTTTCTAGAAGATTCTGAGTATTTTTTTAAGCACAGTACGGTTTTTGGAAAATTTGTCAACTGACGATACTGTGTTTGACACCCTGGAGTTTGTTTTAAAAAATGTAGATGAAGGAAAATCTGTTGCAGCAGTATATTTTGATATTTCCAAGGCATTCAACTCAGTGAATCATACCTTGTTACTTCAGAAACTGAGAAAGTTGGGTTTGGGACATTTTTCAATGGGTGTATTGGAAAACTTCCTTGCAGAAAGAGGGCAGTACTTATGCGTGGACGATTTGACGAGCAGGACTGAGACCGTAGACAGTTGAGTGCCTCAGGGCTCACTGTTAGGACCTCTCCTGTTTTCCATTTTTATTAACGCTATAAGGTCTTGCAATTTTCCAGGAACACTCCTTTTATATGCTGATAACTCTGTTATTTTGATGGAGGGGCTCAATTCTGACACCCTACATTGGAAGGCAAAGTCAGCATTGATTTTATACGAAGAATTGTGTGAGAAAAACTGTTTAAGAATAAACATCAGCAAAACCAAGTACCAGCTGTTTGGTAAAAGACAGGTAACAAATAATTTCAAACTTCTGGTGATGCTGGGTACCAAATTAGAGAGACTGAAATCGTTTAAATACCTGGGTGTTATAATAAATGAGAACCTATCGTTTAAAGATCAGATCAAAAAGTATATCAGAACTGCAAATTGGAAAATCGCTGAGGTAAGACGGAGGCCCAAATTCATGAACAAAGACATATTGGACTGATGATGAAAACATATGTTCTCCCAGTGCTAGAATTTGGAAATTTTCTCCAACTTTGTTCGGGAGCAAATTTAAAGAAAAGGTTACAAAAAGTCTGGAATAAGGGCCTCCGGCTAGCATATGGAAGGGATTTGTCTAATGCTGAAATTACAGCTAGATCTGGACTACTCCCTCTGTATCAGCGAACAAAAATAGCAACACTGAAACTGTTTTTCAAGCGAAAACGGGGGTATGAACCGTTAGTTAATGTGAATCATTTGTTGAGAAATAGAGAGAGGAGCATGTTTAAAATTGTGAGGGCACAAACTGAAAGATACAGAGGTAGTGTGTTTTTTAGAGGCAGATGCCTATGGAATACTTTGTCCATTGAGTTAAGAACAAAAGATGACAGAGATGACTTTGTAACTGCGCTAAAACATGAATGGAGTTTGTGTTTTGCAAATTTCCAGAATTTGTGAAGTAAGAATATGTCTACTCCTAAGACCCAATAGTGTTCTCGGATTCTATGCTCGGACTGTATAATGTTCTGTCATTCGTTTAAGAAAGGAAACATTGTGTTGTACATTTAGAATAACTTAATGATTAGAAGGTGTGATAGTCCATTATGAATTGGACACTATCTCAATAATTTCGGTATATGATGTGCGATCCTTCTCAATTTGATTGTTCTACTTGTTTTTCATACCTTATTAGTAACTAACCCTGTTTTACCCGTTTAGGAGTGCAAATATAGTATAACTTTGTTCTTATGTGAAATGATTTCCTTAGAGAATGATTGATTGATATATTTATTCTAGGCACCGTATGAAGCACGTCCATGGAGGACAATACGTTTTTACATATGAATATTTGTTATTAAATGTCTTTGGCCTGTAAGTGAATAAAAAATAAAAATATAATGTTTATAATTATATAAATAATGCTTTCAGTCTGGTTTCACATCTTGACCTCGTTTGCTGACTTTCATATATTATAGGGTTTACCTTCCTGAATTCCACTTGTGTTTTTTGGTCCCTATTACATCATTTTGGGGGTAATACTATGGTCACCATAGGGTTATCAGTGCACAGGTGGTTATATTAGAGCACAGGTGGTTATAGAGAAGGACAGAGGCGAGCTGGGGTGTAGATCTATTCAGGATATAAACATAATTAATAGAATCAGATGGATCCAAAGGGCCCTTGAAGCCCCTAATAATAAATGGTTAAATCTGCTCAGAAAAAGTTTGAAAAAAGATGCACAGAGGAGATCTTTCTTTTGAGAAAAAATCCCAAAAACACTCTAGATAAGTTTTACCAAGATATGTTTGATGTATGGACTACGATATCTTTTGCACCTCAAACCAGCAAAGATGTTCTTAATGAACGAATATCGAATAACACCCATATTGTTGAATTTATTAAAGCTAATATATGGAATGTCATGATAAAAGTATGTAGATGCCCAAAACTCTATTTCCAATGTAGTCTGATGATGCTCCTCATTCTGCACTTGATCTTAATTTGTCTCTTTTAACTTTTTAAATTTGTGACTTAATGCTTAATCTTCAATTGCGATATCTTAGTAATACACCTTTGACGATTTTTGCTTGCTTGTAAACTGTACTAGTATTTTCTCTGTTTTTCTCATTAGCTCTGACTGACTGAGAACATTGTGTATCACATGACGCTTGGCTAAGTAAAATTGTTTAAATACAAAAAGTGACCATAAGCTTTCCTAGATGGAGAGCGGCAGATATATATTTCATGACAAATGTTTTGAACAATGATTATCAATTTCTATAATTGTTAGAGACTTACCATAGGAATTAGATTTTTATGAGCAACACATAGAGTTGTGGGGTTAAAGAGATATCCCGTCTGGTGGGATCATGTACATGACTTCATACTTCAGAATTTGGAGAAAAGACAAACTAACTAATATTAATGCAACACACCATCACAAATACTTGAGTTGTGCTATGATACACATTCAAGATGAGTAGCTTAATGACCGCTAGGGGGTGCTGAAGTTCCAACTTTTCTGTTTGGGGCCAATAAGCCTCTGCAATAACTGAGCCTATGGGGAAGGTCTGTTGCAAAACTTATTGCAAGGCTTTTTGTAGCTAGCATGGTACCAGCTTATAACTTTGCAGCAGCTCATTCAGCAGAATAATCTTTAGGATGATGGGTTCTTTGTTCCCGCTACTTGCTCCCACTATTTTTGACAACCTATCCTTTTTTGTAATTTTATATACACTTTGATGTACCGGTATATTGTTTCCTTAATGGGTAAAATTGCCATCATTCATGACAAAGACCAAAAAATTGCGTATTTCCTTTTTTTCGCAGGTTGTTTTTCGCAGGTTGTTTTTCAACATTTGTGAAATTAGCTATTGGGTGTACAGACATGTATGATGTATCAAATGAAAGGCAATTTTGTGTAGAGTTCTTGATTTGTAATCTAAGCTCTGAGAATAATATTTGTATGACTTATTGGCCAAAACCCGGAATTTGGGGGCTTCTGACGAAAATGCACCTTTTGTCAGAATTTACATGACATTGAACAAATGACCATAACTCTGAAAATAATCAACATAGAATCATCATTTGTTCATGAAGCAATCCCTAAATACACTCATTTTGTAATCTAATATACACTTTGATGTATATTGTTTTCTTAATAGGTAAAATTGCCATCATTCACTCATATGTAGTAGTTCTGCAATCCTCCCAGTGTAGCTTATCCAGAAGGGATTAGTACACTTCATTAACTCTAGAGGTGCTGCAGTCTGTAAGGCTTGCATTACATGTCATTTATCTGTAAACCCCTATTATCTACCCTTTATGTTATGTTCTGTTACAAACCAGACTTGTGATGTAATTCTGTTTGTACCTCTTACATTTACTTCAGTTCAACCACTGTTTTATACCCTATGTTTTACCCCACTATTATGTGCTGATCCTTTGGATCGCTTGAGAGTCCCACACCAGTTGTGTGTGGAGATCCGTATGCCCTACCCTGTGGTAGTGGATCTGGATCGGGGTCAAGCCTTGACCATGGAATTGGACTAATAAACCAGAAGGGGAACAAACATACTTGGTGTCTCTTAGTTTATTCGTGTTAAGTTGTGCGAATCACTACACATATATATTTTCTTTTTTTTCACATTTGAAAACTCATTGTGGATCAGCTTTTTAATGTACAGTCATGTATCATATATTAAACAAAAGGCAATTTTGTGTAGAGTTTTTGGATTAATAGGCTCTAAGCTCTGTGAATAAAATTTCTATGACTTATTGGCCCCAAACCGAAAAGTTGGAGCTTCAGTGCCCCCTAGCGGCCATTAAGCTACTGATCTGGAGTGCATATTATATCACAACTAATAGCCCTTGACCCACTCTCCATTTTGGCATAGTTTAGAATGTGTCCCCTTTTATGGTAATAATATAAAAAAAATCAGGGCCTGGCCCCTGGACTACATACGCATCCTTCAAGTTCTTGCCAAATTGCCACTTGTCAATGTTATGGCCAATACCTTCATTATAAATGTTCAATATTTCATGCTGAACATTTATAATACGTTTTCTAAAGCTTTTCCACTGACATACAACTCCCATATTTCCAATGCAAATCAAGATCCAAGATGGCAGTTATGCAAATGCCCTATGGTGTACTCACCTATGACCTAGTTCAAGGCCAAGCATGTAGGGTAATAGGTACTAGATATTACATACTCTGGCTGAGCGGTATGCCATACTGGGACACCTTCATTCATTGAATTCTATACGGATAGTTACGATAGCAAGGATTTTGGATAGAAGATTGAAGCAGATTCTTACAAAAATGAAGCAAAGCAATTGGATTCACAGGATTAGACACTTTGTGTAAGTATGCAGAGTTAGATATTTGTGTACCAACGAAAATAATATTCACAAACAAGGAGGAAATGTACAGTTCATAATACACTTGACAATAACAAGTTTACAAATGTAAATTGAGAAACTATGATGAGTCATTTTACAAAGTAAAGCCAATGTTAACCTGTCATATCTATCTGCTAGTCACCTTTAAAAACCAAGAAATTTTAGATCTTTATATCTTTTGTCGTTCAGTCGTGGCCCCAGATAGTCCATTAATGGGAGAATAATGGTTTTAAATGGTTTTAGGGATGATATTGGAGCTGTTAAAGCTTTCCTGATTTTTTGCAATTGGTTCTGTGGTTTGCATTTGATATTGCTTGCTAGATTTGTTTTTTAAAGGTGAGTGTATTATCTATGTGTACTCCTAAATATTTATACGTTGTGACTGACTCCAACTTTTCATTCTGGAGTGTGTATGGGATGCTTCTGTTGTTAGTATTTTTGATAGGTTTTATAATCATAAGGCCGCTTTAGAAAACACATGAGTCCTAGGTCTTCTGGTGATCTTAGGGATCTGCCATCTTGGAAATGACAATCATTGTTAATTATGCTCCCAAACTTTGCATCATTTAAATTGTTTGATTCTTTTTTGGGTGTACAGTATACCATTCTAATTATTTGGAATATTGGTTATTGATGAATTATAAGTTGCAAAAATTGTGATGTGTTTTAGGAAAATGAGTCATAAGTCGCAAAATGATATTTTTTTATATTTGTTGGAATATTCTAATTCTTAGAGGGTTCAGCACTTACATAAATATGAATCTAAATATGTACAAAATTTCAGAACATTGTATCAAGTATATCCCTGTGTTTTGAAGGCCTTCATATGGAGCATATTAAGTAACTTTACTGGTAAATTACCCATCAAGAAACATTTCAAACTTTTTTTTTCAAAGAAAAATATTATCAAATTTAAAATATAGAAATACTTATTTGTGTATGTATAGGTGTCCTAGTGTTTACTATCATTGGGATCACCTTGATCTCCTTTTTTTAAATATGGTGATATCTCAAAATCCTTATTTTGCCACTTATGACTCATTTTCCTGAAACGGATCACATAATGGTATATTAATTGTATTGCCCTTGGTCCTATCAGTACATGAATTGCAATTGAGAACTGTATATTTAACATGTCAGCATTTCTAAGGTCTTCCCAAGTATACCTACTTTACTAGTGATTGTCTATAGTGAAATATCAGTAAATATATTCTCAAACATCCAAAGATGTACATAGTACAGAAGTACAGAATTGCTAAAGATTTACATTTTTGGAATCCACTGCAATCCACGTTGTGGGACTTATGACACACCCTTCTCTGACACATCTCCTTTAAAATTGGTTGAGTTGAGATTCAACATCATTGCCATAGCATACCATAATTGTGTTGTCTTGCTTCTTTACAGACCATCCACTTCAATTATAGTGCGCCTCACCTTCATATTACTATTGATCATTGTGAATATCTACACTAGCTTCTTCATTTCATGGCAATCAAAGGGAGACAATGCTTCTGGCCAGTCACTTCAGGAAGTTTTTCAGAAACTTAAAACATCTTTTCTCCAGTCAAATGTTAGTCAATCCATCAGAGATCCCAAAGTCTATGTGGGACATGACAAGATTAACAATGTGAATTATAATGAGAAGGAGGGTGAGAACCCTTGGAACAAAGTTCCTAAGTTTGAAATATTCTTAAGAATGTGCTCAAAAGGAAGGAATGAGTATGAGTCAGTACTTCTACCCAGTATGAAACTCTTCCTACCTCATGATATAACATATCTATATGTACTAGATGATGAGAATGAAGAAGACCACTCATGGGGAAATTTACTACTAAAACAATGGCCTCATCCTAAGGTTATTTATGAAATTCCAAGACCAAAGATTTACAATATACTTGGCGTCAATCGACAGCAGTGGTCATTCTTCTATCCAGAGAGTTACACCAAAGCTGAATATATTGGTGTTGTTGACCCTGACACTCTATTTATAACTACTGTTACACCTGAGGATTTGTTTATTGATGGTAAACCAATTGTCAATGCTGAATATGGAGGAATAGATTTGTATTTCAATTATACTGCCAGAGTCACATACCACCTGTTTAAAATGCCTCAGGTTATGCACTGCATGGCCTATTTTCCAGTCATAATCAAGGTCCAACACATTATAGAACTCAGAAAATATTTAGAGAACTTTTACAGTAATGAGACCTTTGATGAAAATATTCAGAAAACATACATCATACATTCACGATTTCAGTCAGTTCAACATCATATGTCAATATGTTTACTTCTTCCATAGACATGAGTATGAATTTAGACTGATGTCAGTAAAAGGTCAGGAAGACAGAACTAAACCTGATATTATGAGGGCAAAAGAACTAATAAAGAAGTATCCGGATATACAAAGTGAACATATAAGATTTCCATTCGAGTTTTACAGAATCATGTTTTCTGAAAGAGAGAGGAGTCCATTTGTTAGAGTGAGTATACATTGGAAATTCCATAGCAATATGTATGGAGACAAAATATACAAGGGAAAGTCAAAGCAAAATCAACAGTATTTACACCATGCCCTCATTGAAGGTGCCTGCAACAGTTGGGGCTATTCAATATGTCCAGAATTATGTCAAGGTTATAATAGATCAAAGTTGCATCTTAATCTCTTCGATTTTGAGGATGTTTTATGGACAAAGATTGCACCTATGTCGACCTGTCTACTGGAACAAAAGAGACACTACAAGGATGTTGATAAGTTAATCACTTATTCCCAAAACAAAAGAAAGCATTTCTTCAGTCAAAGCAACAAAACAAAAACAATATGTAAACTTTTGTCAGAGGTTGTAGCAAATGCCACTGTTCTTATTAAATGAAGCTAAAATATAAAATCATTATTTTGTCACATATTGATCCACTAAACTCAACCAATGTCAAGCAATGAACCATTGGTTCCTTTTCACTGTTTTGATATAAAACAATGTCTTGTTAGTTGGTGTACAGTTGTGCATGTTTTTATATCTGCATGAGGTTAGTTGATTCTCAACATTACACTTAATCTAGAATTCATCTTTTTGTTTTCTTTTTCATTGTTTTTAGTTGAAACTTGGTTGATCTGGTTGCAAAATTGTACATAATTCTATCTCAATAATAATCGTAATATTAGTATAGTCTGTTGCAATAGGTCGCACAGCACCTATACATGTGACCATACTTAACATCGCTCACAAAGTGCCCATATGGGGGACTCTATTACATATAGGTCACAAAGTGCTTATAAGTGGGACTTTAATAAACGTAGGTCACACAGTGCCTATATGGGGGGACTTTAATAAACATAGGTCACACAGTGCTTATAAGTGGGTCTATAATAAACAGGTCACATAGTGCCTATATGGGGGACTATACTTAACATAGGTCACACAGTGCCTATATAGGGGGACTTTAATAAACATAGGTCACACAGTGCTTATAAGTTGGTCTATAATAAACATAGGTCACACAGTGCCTATATGGGGGACTATACTTAACATAGGTCACACAGTGCCTATATGGGGGACTATATTAAACATAGGTAACACAGTGCCTATATGGGGGACTATACTGAACATAGGTCACACAGTGCTTATATAGGGGACTATAATAAACATAGGTCACACAGTGCCTATATGGGGGACTATAATAAACATAGGTCACACAGTGCCTATATGGGGGACTATACGAAACATAGGTCACACAGTGCCTATAGGCCTATAGGGGACTATAATAAACCTAGGTCACACAGTACCTAGATGGGAGACTTCACTAAACAAAGGTCACACAGTACCTAGATGGGAGACAATACTAAACATAGGTCACACAGTGCCTATATAGGGGACTTTAGTAAACATAGGTCACACAGTGCCTATATAGGGGACTATAATAATAAACCTAGGTCACACAGTGCCCAAATGGGGGACTGTAGTAAACATAGGTCACACAGTACCTATATAGGGGACTTAACTATACATAGGTCACACAGTGACCAAATAACATTGACCAAATAAAATGGGGGCTATACTATACATAGGTCACACTATACATAGGGGACACCGTGCCCAAATGGGAGACTATAGTGAACATAGGTCACATAGTTATTCATTCATAAGAATCTTGGTCATATGGCAGATCAAAATTGAGTGCTGCATAATGGTAGAATCATTGTTTGCTATCAATATACACTATAAAGAACTAAACTAGACTCTTAATATTTTTCTATTCAGCCGAGAATACATACATCTAGAAGTTTCATGCAAATTTACACCTAAATCTAGCTTTAAATATTACCTAAACTTAGTCAGGAAATTATATGCAAATAATTTTTTGATAAAATTTACCCAAGTCACATTATACATTTATCCTAGACTCTTTTCAGCGATTCTGACAACTATTTTACATTATAATACTCAAACTAAAACATCAACCACATACAATATCAGAGCACAATACATGTACATTCACTTTTTCCGCCGATATCAGAACAATAATTTGCAAATTCAAGTATTGGCACAGCGTATCATTTTTCATATTTGCAATATAATATCAAAATTGATACATGTATTGACAGATAATATTTAATTTTTGTATTTGATTTTGGGCGGACATACAGTCTATAATTTACAAAGCAGGAGTCAATCATGACATTGATGTTATATCGTTTGACAGCCGACCTGTCATGCTGATTGTATCCTAATATAATATTGAAAATTTTAGGGTTCATGGTTTATGCGCATATATTGTTTCTTGTAGATCTTAAAATGGCCTGACTACCGCAGTTCATTTATGAAAAACTTAGATTCATTGAAATACATAGCTATATATTCTAACAGCACAGTTGATTAGTTTATAGAGTGGAACCTTTACAGATTACATTTTCATTTTAGATTTATAAGTTGTGTGCATCTATACCGGTTTTTTCATATGTGAAATTATATGTGAAATGCAGATTTTTCAGATGTAATATGTAGGAAAATAAAGAATCCCATCTATCCTTTTGAACAAATGTAAATGAATTTCAGATCTGTCTTGACACAGCATAGATCTGTCATTGGTTTGCTTGTGACAATGAAACGAAGCAACTGACACCACAAACTTCTGAAGCTTGTGCCCCACAATTCGTCTTTCTGGAATAAAAAGCATTATGTATTGAAAATCAAGTATCTGGAAATAAATCCATGTTCAAAATTAGTTGAAGACACTAAATATTACATACTGTATACATATGTAAATATTAAATAATAGAAATATCTACCATCCATTTAAGTTTTTAAGGAAGACAGGTGAGGTAGGGAGAGGGAAGTTATAGGTGTGGGATGAGATAGGAATAGTTGGTGAGAGAAGGAGGGCAGGGCAGGATGAGGTGAGGGGAGAAGGATAAGAGGAGTGATGGAAGGAGGGGAGGGGTGCGATGAGGTGGGGTGGGTGTGCCTTTATCATTGCCTTGGAGTGTCCCTTGATGCAGCCTTCACATTTTCTTTTTTTTCCCGCATGTAATTGTCGTAAACAAGCACTTTACAATGTGATCCACAAAGGTACGGGGTCCTGGAATAGCATGGCGGGCTGGTTGAATCTGTATAACATTATGGGCATCTTCCACCATTCCATTCCTGCGTAAATATTCACTACCCATCTTGCCGCACGTTTCCTTGCTAAGGTATTCACGGTCATTGGGGTCTCATATATATATCCTCATCCATATCACTCTCATCCTCCTCAAGATGGATAATCTTCCAGGTGTACCTTGTATGACTTTCTAAGTTTCCTAATTTTAGCTTTGGAGTTGCGCAGGACTGGAACTTGGGCTGAACTTGTGTCCATTGCCTCCTTCTCCTCCTCTTCTAATTGTCCTTTCATTCGTCTTTTCAATGGGCTCTGCACTTCCTTGTATTTCTGCAGGAATGTCTGATATCCTTCTAAGGTAAAGTGGAATGAATTTGCAGGAATTTGTTCAAAACTCGAATTTATTCCTACAAATGATACATAGTCCACTCCTTTATAGTTCATCCTCTTTATCTCCCACTCATTGATCCTGGCATATGCAAAAGGATCATCAAGGAACCTATCACCGTAGAGATTGTCCATTTTGTCCATTACCCGCGTTGGAACAAGAACACATCTATATTCATCCAGACTGTGTCTTCTTTCCACTTCCATCACATCATTTGTTTCCTTTAGACGGTACAGGACAGGGACTTTAAGACTAAGCAACCTAAGTTGTAGTTTGATTAAGTTTTGAATATACAGTTTGTGGGCTTGCGAGTGTTCTGAGTATGGTAGAACTTGGGTATACTGGACGAATATTTCCAGGTGCAGTTTTTAATAAGAAATGTTACCACCGACTTCAATGAAATGAGAAATAGTCTTCATTCCTTTAATTCCGGGATGGATTATGGTCAACAACCGAACAATCAGTGTCCAGTGACTGGCAGTGTAGTTGTTGGTAGGTCTACATTGAAGAGGAGGCAAGGGTGAGTCATGTTGGTCTCGTGTTTTCATTTTCAGGTGGAGATTTTCTTTTCTTTAAAATTAATATGACAGTATGATACATTTCATGATGTCGCCGACAGACGGTGTTCCTACCACCTGCCTTAGAAACTATATAGTAGTAACATCTTCATATCTTTATGTCGTCACAATCAATGCATTTGTCGAGGGGGAGGGAGTGGAGTGGAAAACCCAAGACCGGGTCAGTTTTTAATCATTAAACAAAGTCATGCCCTTGTGCTACAGTCATTAAAATCAAATTAAATTTTTCTGGTGGTTTTTTAATGATAAGTTATCCATATTTCTGATTTCACTGTCCAGATGGTTCCATTTTGCTGCCATCTGGTAGCTCAGGGAGTCCCTGTCATGTTCGGTTCTCGGTCAAAACTGCTTAATAATCGGACCCTCACGCCTGGTAGGATGAGTAGATCCCTTGTGGGTGGAATTGTTTGAATATTCACTCATTCCAAATTTCGTCTTTTGTCGGCTATTCTGGAATTAACAACCATTATTAATCATGTTCCCAAACGTTTGCATCTTTTAAATTGTTTGATTCTTTTTTTGGTGTACAGTATACCAATATACATATTTGGAATATTGGTTATTGCATATTGTTCAATGGATTTAAGGAGTGGATTTGTGATGTGACACAGGACAATGAGTGATTAGTTGCAAAATTGGTATTTTTTTCCATGTTTGGTAATTAGTGCACTTGGTCCTATTAGTACATGAATTAAAATTTAATAACTGTTTAATTATTATGTCAGTATTTCTAAAGTCTTCCCAAGTAAGTGTATTTACCAACAGTACTAGTGATTGTCCAATGTGAAATATCGGTAAATATATTCTCAATCATCCAAAGATATAAAAGTACAGAAGTGCCAATGATTTACGATTTTTGAATCCACTGCAATCCATGTTTTGGGACTCATGACACATTCTTCTCTTGTTTAAAATTGGTTGAGTTGAGATTTAACATCATCGCCATAGCATACCATAATAATTGTGTTGTCTTGCTTCATTTACAGACCATCCACTTCAATTATAGTGCACGTCACCTTCATATTACTATTGATCATTGTGAATATCTACACTATCTTTTTCCTTTCTTGGCAATCAAAGGGAGACAATGCTTCTAGCCAGTCACTTCAGGAAATTACTCGGAAGCTTACTACATCTTTTCTCCCTTCAAATGTTAGTCAATCCTTCAGAGATCCGCAAGTCTATGTTGCACATGATGAGTTTGAAAATGTGAATTATAATGAGAAGGAGGGTGAGAATCCTTGGAACAAAGTTCCTAAGTTTGAAATATTCTTAAGAATGTGCTCAAAAGGAAGGAATGAGTACGAGTCAGTACTTCTACCTAGTATGAAACTCTTCCTACCTCATGATATAACATATCTATATATACTGGATAATGAGAATGCAGAAGACCACTCATGGGGAGATTTACTACTGAAACAATGGCCTCATCCTAAGGTTGTTTATGAAGATCCAAGACCAAAGGTGTACAATACACTTGGCCACAATCGTCAGCAGTGGTCATTCTTCTATCCAGAGAATTACACCAAAGCTGAATATATTGGTGTTGTTGATCCTGACACTCTATTTATAACTACTGTTGCACCTGAGGATTTGTTTATTGGTGATAAACCGATTGTCAATGCTGAATATGGAGGAACAGATTATTATGCCAATTTTACTGCAAGAGTCACATACCACCTGTTTAAAATGCCTCAGGTTATGCACTGCATGGCCTATTTTCCAGTCATAATCAAGGTCCAACACATTATAGAACTCAGAAAATATTTAGAGAACTTTTACAGTAATGAGACCTTTGATGAAATATTCAGAAAACATATATCATACTATCATGAGTTCAGTCAGTTCAACATCATATGTCAATATGTTTACTTCTTCCATAGACATGAGTATGAATTTAGACTCATGTTTGTAAATGGTCAGGGAGACTTTGGTAAACTTGATATGAGGATAAAAAAAATGATGAAGAAGTATCCGGATATACAAAGTGAATATATAAGATTTCCATTAGAATTTTACAGAACCATGTTTTCTGAAAGAGAGAGGAGTCCATTTGTTAGAGTGAGTATACATTGGAAATATCATACCAACATGTATGGAGACAAAATATATGAGGGAAAGTCGAAGCAAAATCAAGAGTATTTACACCATGCCCTCATTGAAGGTGCCTGCAACAGTTGGGGCTATTCAATATGTCCAGAATTATGCCAAGGTTACAATAGATCAAAGTTGCATCTTAATCTCTTTGATTTTGAGACTGTTTTATGGACAAAGATTGTACCTATGTCAACCTGTCTACTAGAACAAAGGAGACACTACAAGGATGTTGATAAGTTAATTACTTATTCCCAAAACAAAAGAAAGTATTTCTTCAGTCAAAGCAACAAAACAAAAACAATATGTAACCTTTTGTCAGAGGTTGTAGTAAATGCCAGTGTTCTTATTAAATGAAGCAAAAATATAAAATCAATAAGTAGACTAACTTTATACATGAAAACAATATCTTGTTAGTTAGTGTTTTTATATCTGCATGAGCTTAGGGGATTCTTAATATTACATTTAATATAGAATTTATCTTTTTGTTCTCTTTTTCATTGTTGTAAAAGTTTCCTTTAGGATGTCATATTTCAAATGACTATTTTTCTAAAGAAACACAAATCAATGTGAAAATAGGATCTTGAACCTGTCAATAAGTTGGAGAAGATTACAGTGTTGACATTTACTAATATAGTGTTTACATTTACTTATTATCTCATGCTGCATTACATAAACAGGATGCTTGTTACATTGGATTTGATGAATATAATAACAAAAGGTAACTGTGTGTATGTTTGTTTTCTATTCAATATTAAGTCGCCCACCCTCGCATTTATGAGTTCTTATAAACTGATCTTATGAATTTGTTCATAGCACAATCATAGCACAAAATTAATTCTCAATCATCATAATTATCAATTATCACGATTATCATAGCAAGAACATTTTTTTTAGGAATACAAAAAAATATCAACCTATTCTATCAATACTATTTGGCATTTCTGTATGATTCAGAAAATAATGACAATCAAATGTTTTACAGTACACCCAGTGCCCCCTCCCCAACAAACACAAACTACCCCTGGTTTTTATTGAAGACTCTATTTTTGTTATAATAAAAATGCAATTACCCGCTACTTTCATGCAAAGAAGCTTGAATTCACACATCTGGTTTCACTTCAAGAAATATGGTACTGGTGAAGACTATATGACAAAGAAATATGACATAGGAGCATCCTCTAATTTAAAAGAATTAATAAATATGGCAATTGATATGAATAAGGGTGCGTATTTGATGTTATACAGCAACTGGGCAGTATGGGTATGTGAATTTAAAACAGACATTTATGGTATAAATCAACCGGAAAATAAAAGAACCACAAAGTAATACTTTTTAGAATATTCCATTTGAAAAAATGTTGGCATTTATTACAAGTTATACAGAAACTGGGTGGGTGGGATTGTGGGTGGGTAGTATCAGATTATGAATTTGCAAGACATTCCGTAATGAATCAACCGGAAAATAAAAGAGAGAAACAAGATGTTGACTGACCAGTTGTAAATAACATCATGCAATAAAGAATTTCTGAATTGAATTGAATTGAATATAATGTTTATTAGAATATTCAACTTAAAAGAATGTGGGCACTTACTATAGGTTATATGGTAACTGCATGGGTGAACTTACAACAAGACATTCTGGTATAAATCAAGGGAGAATAAAGGAAAGAAGGAAGACATAATGTTAGTAAAATACTTCACTTAAATCCATGTGGGCACTTGTCTTAGGTTATACGGTAATACAGTAATAGGTGGGTGTATGGGTATGTGAATTTCCAATAAGAGGAAGCAAGACTGGGTGGGTGGTATCCATGGGTATGTGAATTTAGAACACATGAAGGAAAGAAGAAAAAAAGAAAGAAATAATCTGTATCTTAACAGCAAATCCAGTGAGTTACACAGGTATTTGCTAATAGAAATTAAAGTGGCTATACTCTCTTGGCTAAGAGCATAAGGGTTAAATCAGCGGAAAATGTACAATGGGCAGCTCTACACATCCAATCCACATCCAATCCACGCAGAATTTTAGAATAAATGTGTAGAGCTGCCAATTGTACATTATCCGATGATTTGACCCTTATGCCGCTGTAGGCTATACTGGTAGCCTAAAAGCCTTATTCATATATGTGATGTGTTTCAGGAAAATGAGTCATAAATCGCAAAATTGATATTTTTCCAAGTGTTTTTTCCACAAGTTCTCCTTATTGAAATCTTCTGATTTTCAGATGGTTTTGTGGTTATATTCATATAAATCCATGTAACAAATTTCAAGACATTGTATTAAATATATCGTAGTGTTTTGAAGGCCTTCGTATCGAGTATATTTAGTTATTTTACTAGTTTACCCAGCCAAAAACATTGCAAACATTTTGTTTTCAAAAATCAAAATATCAAACTTAAAATATAGAAATACATGTTATGTACCCTGGTGTTTACTATCATTGGAATCAGCTTGATCTCCTCTTATCAAATATTGTGATATCTCAAAATCCATATTTTGCGACTTATGACTCATTTTCCTGAAGCACATCACATATGTGGTGTGCTTTAGGAAAATGAGTCACAAGTCTCCAAAAAAAAAAAAAGAATGGCAGCCCAAAGCTGCTTCTGCGAGAATAATACCAAAATACAAATGGCTATTGTCTCATTATTTACAAGTTGTAGAAAACATTGTCCTGAAATTTGATACACCAATTAATATACCTGGCAGTGATAACATCTCCAAAAATCAGAACATTCCAATAAAGTAATCTTGGGAAATAAATACATTGAAAAATACCATTATTGCGACTTATGACAAATTTCCCTGATGAAACACATCACATATGCTAGCATTGTCCACTTTATTGCGCTTCTCAATACAAAGTAATACAAAGTACGTTTTTCTATTGTTGTTTTCATATTCCTAGGAGGACATTGTGGTGGCAGCACATGTGCTGTGGAGGTGGTTGTGGGTGTTTCCAAAAGAATCTGTTCATTTCAGTACAGCGCTGTGATACATTCCCACCTGGTACAAGGAAGATGGCCTGCTCTCCAATTTGTATCAAGGTCTTAATCTTAGGCTCCCTACTCCTGTCTGGTTTTACAAATGTAAGTATCTGAATTATAATAATAATAATAATAATCGATTTTATTTCCATCACACAGTTATACATGAATTGAGTCGAATAATAATGGAATTGGAGGACTGTCTGTGCTATTCACAGCTCTTCCGAGCTCCCCGTTGTTTGGAACATATAATGATCTAACATATAAGTTATAACAGTTGACTAGTTGACTATAGGTAATATATATGAATAAGGCGTACAAAAGTGTACATATATATACAAGGGCGGGTGTGCAAGCACCCTGTCCGACCTATGTCGGTTTTCTTCAGTTTATAAGTTTTCTTATATTGTTGTTAATCGTTGGAACTTTAGCATTACTGGCTAGTGGGATATATTGTAAAGAATCACTAAGGGTTTTTAGCCCATAGGTTCAGTAAGATGAAGAAGTGAGACAAGAAGTCCGAGGTTGTAGTTCGTCTGGATTCGGCCTAGGCGGTGGTGACTCAGCGAGTAACAGAGTACCTAGGTCCGAGCAGTCACTTTATTTTATACTCCACAATCATGAATTATTCATACAATCAAACCCAGGAAATATTCCACTAGCTCTTCCCCTTCCCTCTAATTGGTCGAGGGAGAGAGAATCTTCCTTGCCCACACGCCGACCTCTGCTCCCCAGGCAGAGACCATAAAAGGAGTGCATGCAAGTTGGATCCCTCTCCTCGGCCTTCCCCCTCCCACCCCTTACTCATAGATCCCATGGCTCGCGCCGGCCCCCCCCCCCCCCCTCCCTCTTAGCCCTTCCCCCCTCTTGATACCCCAGAGCAGTGTATAAGTAATTAGGTCGGGCTGGGGGAGGTGGGGTGAGCCCTGAGTGGCTCATCTCCCCCTCCCTCCTGGCCAGGCCACGTGTGGCGTGCGTGCCCTGACCATGATCAGGGCTAAATAGGTCGGGTCTGGGATCCAAAGATGCCAATTCTTTACATTCGTCCCATATTTTATTTTTGTTGAAAGCTTTCTTTCGAACAAAATATTTAGCCACTGATCAACCCAGTCCAACCAGACAAGAGAAATAGAAATAAGGTTACATAATTTATACACACAAAATCATAGAAAAGGGTAAAGTAAAAGTATTATAAATTATTATATCTGTAGACCTAACGGGTCAAGATAGAAAGTTTCCAAAGGGAGTGGCTCTATTAAAAGGAGTGTTCATTTATATCAGAGGCCATCACCCTGCACTAAAAAGTCTTTTAGTCGAATATTATGTAAGAGAAGTCTCTGTGTTTTTAAGTGTGCTCCTGAACACTGTTAAATGTCTTCCTTTGTACTGAGCTAGTACTCACAAAGTTCTCCAATACGGTCGTCACCGCCGTCTCCTCTGCCCGGCCGGTCAGCCGAGGCCCCCGCTGGACCTCGTCGCTGACCGACAGGACGCCCGTCTCTTTCTCTCTCCTCCTTTGGCCATGGAGAGTGAGAGCGGTTGGGTAGTCAACACTACAATATTTCCATTTTTAACCTCAAATACTACAGAACACATGTCGACTTTACTGTAGCATCACGTATAAACTCTTATTATTTGGAAAAATACCTCTTCAAAGCAGAATGGTCGGAGACAAGGTGAGGGCTTCGATTCCATGGTGCTTCCTCTCAGGCTCCTCTGTCTCGACCGATTCTGTTTGTGTAAAAACAACTTCTCACAATGAGAGTTGAAATAAAAATACCTATTTGGGCTGGATCCTTGTTCACGGATTCCACCATTTCCTCCCGAGAGAGAAAATGGATTTCACCCAGGTATACTACTCTGTGTTCTGTGATCTCCCTCGCACCCGAGAAGAGGACAGAACAAAATTAATAGTAAATATTAAACAAGAGTAAGTTACAGACAAGTTCAAAAAGTGTTTGTTACCCCAGAGAAACCCAATAAACATTGGTAGACTAATTATTTCATCCTGGTCAGTCCGAAATTGGCAGCGTAATATGGTGAGGCGGGGGAGGGGGCAGGGATATGCTCGAGGGAACGAGAGCCAGTCCTAGCGCCTGGAGTGGCCTCTCCCTCCTCCCGATCTAGGTCTTGGAGGGCTAGGGCTACAGGGTGGTGGGTTGGGGGTCCTATTGGGATATTCTCTCGGGGCTTAAGGTTTCTCAGACAACACAAAAGGCTGACTTTGCCTCTTGGGGCGAGCCCCTTTCGGCGGAGGTAGATTATTCCCAGGGTCATGACTCCTAGGAGAGTGGGGATGAGAGTGGCTATACCCCAGATAGAACTTTCAGACCAAGGGGTGGAGGAGATCAGGGGAAAAACGGGTTTAGGAAAATCTGTCAGGGCTAGTAGGGGTATTTCAGCTCTTGGCAGGAAAGTCAATTGCTGATCTAAATGGGGGTAAAGGGATACTTTGCCATAAGTCAGATTAAACCCAGGGAGGGGCATAATCTTGGGGGTGGGGAGTGTTATATGGGACTCATGGCGTTGGATGCTACTCACACGCCAATCCTTTCCGACCAGGAGACAACCGCCTTCTAAAATCACCCTGGCATGCCGATGATACGTTTGTATCACTGGTTTTTGCCCAGGGCACCTCAAGATTGTTTCCAGAGGTTCATAAATAGCCAGAATTACAGAAGAAATGGACTCGCCCTCTCTAAACACTTGGTTTGTTAAGTTATTCCTTTTTACAATCTGCGCCTTACAAAGGTCTGGCTTTTTACCTAAAATAATATTTGTTTCGCAGGTCGGGGTTAGATGCTCTATTGCAGCTGAGCAAATCTGGGGTTCAAACCCGATACAATGCTGAGGAAGAAATGACGCGCTGGATATGCTATCTAGGGCCACCTCCTCTTCTCCTACCAACTTTCTCAGGTGGTCAGCACCATATGGGACCGGAAAATACTTTAATCTATAGTGTAAAAATTGAGTGCCTGAAACTGCCGGAATTACTGTCTGGTATATTAGCTCCTGTTCGCCGTCTAATAATAGTCGAACGTTCAGGTGTCTATAATACCAGCGGTTATCTTGTGGGGTGTAATGTTTCCCTTCTTGTAATTTAGACAATATTTCTGATAAGTAGGCCAGTGGTAAAATCTGGTCTGTTAAGAATCCCCTTTCCAGCTGAATGCGCTGGCGATAAAATAATTCGTTTTGACGGTGGTAATTTTCCACCGCCCTACTCACTCGCTGCAATAGAATATCCACTTCCCTTTTCATATGAATCCTGTGAATATCTTTACTGAAACCATTTAACTGTGTTAGAATGTCTGCCACTTGGCGGGAGATGTTACTTGCTGCAGCTTGGAGCTGCGCGATGTCCAAGCGGTTCTCTGTCATGTAGAGCCTTGTCTGATTCAACACCGACACCATCTCTTCCTGACAATGGGCCAATGCGCTCTCGCTAGCCTGTGCTTCTTGTACTGCAGACCTTAATTCGTTCACCTGTCCTACAGTAGCGGTGCCAAACAAGGCACGGCTTAGCGAGCCCACAAAATTGAATAGGCCTCTCTTCCTTCGGGTGTCTTGTTGGACTGGTGTTGGAATCTCTGCCTGGAGGAAACCCATGTGCTCCTCCCAGGCACTGACATCTCCGTCTCCCACAACCTCCGCCTGTCTGAGTTCTCCAATTCGCCTCCTTAGGACGGAGACCCAAGCACTGACAGGAGGGGGCGTGGGGGGGTGTAGAACGATCACTGTTGTCCAAGTCGCGGTCAGGGCTCTGACCTCCCCTTCCTCATACACCAACACCCCTTCCTCCTCAAACAAATCGCCATTAGCCATCATAGCCAGGGCGATTATGAGGAGGGACTGGAAGGTGTAGGTTGAGAGAAGTCCGTCACTGGTGGTGCCCCTGGGTCGAACTCCCATGGTTGGGGCTGTGGTGGGGGTGACGGTGGGGGTGGGGGTGTAGGTGGTGGTGATGGTGTTGGCGATGGTGGGGGTATACAGGGCAGCTTCCTCGGCCTCTGCACGGGTGAAGTGGGCGTGGCTGGGTTTGGTGAGGAGTCAGGCCTTTCCCTCTTAGTAGAGCCTAGAGGGTGGAACACTTTGATCCTCTTTTCAGTGCATTCAGAGGTGGTGGTCAAAGCCTTGGGTTTAGGGCACTTGGTTGGGGTCTCTATCCTCCCTCTTTTTGCCCTTGACCTTGTAACAGGACCTGGTGGTGGTGTGCGCGGGGGAGCAGTCTCCACAGCAACGGCTGGTGGCAGGGGTCGGCGCAATGTAACTGGCTTAGGTGAAGCTAGTACTAGCACCTTCTCCCTCGGCGGTCGCTGCTGGGGTGGGCGTGGCACTTGTTGTGGTTGAGGTGGGCGTGGCACTTGGTCCTCGTCCTCCACATGCATGTGCTCGTCCTCTGGTTGCTCTGCTCTCGCTTGGTCTTCCTGTTCTATCTGAATTGGAGGAGGCATGTTTGGTATGGGTAAATAAACAGTGTCGGGCACTGCCCTAGGCTGGGGTGGGGGAGGTGGTGGAACATGAACTTGTTGAGCTTTTTGGGCTTGTCTCCGAGCCTTATTTCTCTTTCCTTGACCCGCCCTCGGTTGCCTAGTTCTCAGTATATCCCATTCTATTTCCCCAGATACCATTTTTACCCTATCCCTATTTATACGCCTGCGTTCACCCTGGGGTCCCCTCATAGTTAGGGTGGTACCCCTTATCCCCGTTATTACATAACCATGATCCCACTTGGGATCTAATGGAGCGCTGGTGCCTGATAGCACCACCACATGATCCCCTATTTTTAGATCCTTTGCATTTGCTCTGGCCCTTAATCTCTCATAATTAGCCACTCTACTGGCCTCAGTGCGCTCAGCAGCTTCTCTGAACGCATCTGTTAAGGCCTGTAGGCGCTCACTGAGTACGGCATCTTCTGTTCCCTCTGGAGTGGGGAATATTTTAGAAAAGGGATATCTTGGATTGGTGCCAAAAGTTAGAAAATATGGTGTAAAACCAGTTACACAAGAAGTGGAGACTCTATGTGCCCAGAGGGTTGGACCTAAATGGCTTTCCCACTCTGCTGGTCTTGCATTGATGAATTTTCTTAGTATATTTTTAAAAGTTTTGTTAAATCTTTCAATTTTACCATTTGTCTGGGGGTGAAAAGCTGTAGAATGCCTTACTTCAGTGCCTATGGATTTAAGGTACCCTTCCACTTGCTGGTTCATAAATTCAAGTCCCCGGTCGGTGATGAGCACCTCTGGGGGGCCATACCTAGGGACATATTCATTAGCCAGATAATCAGCAATGTTTTTAGCTGCTTTGGAGGGTATGGGTTTGACTTCTACCCAGCCAGTTGCGTGATCTATTACAGTCAAGATGTATCTATTACCTTTATCAGAGACTGGGAAGGGACCACAGAGATCCATTCCCAGTATCTGACCAGGATATTTTGCTATTGGCATCGCAGTAGGAGGTACACGCGCCCTACCCACTCTGTTTACAGCACACCTAGCGCATCGGATTAAGACATTATAGGTATCTCTTCTCATGGTGGGCCATTTATAAGCCTCTTGGATCCTATCTAGGGTCTTCCTCATGCCCTGGTGGCCTACTTCAGTGTGGGCGCGCCTCACTACTCTATGCCTAGCTGAGGGTGGCAGGACCAGGCGGGGGTAGGCTGGCTTGCCTGGGGGAGGGGTGAGAGTAAACAGCATGCCATCAATTATGGTGTAATCCCCCTCATCCTCCATCCCCTGTTGAAATTGTTCCAACTCCCTCTGTTCTAAACGTATTTTGTCTTTCTCGAGTTTATCAAATTCCCAAGGAATTTCATCTATTTCCTCCAAGGCACAGACTTCAAGAGAACTGAGAGTCGGCCCTTCCTTCTTGGGGTTTGTTTTTATTCGAGAAAGCATGTCGGCCCGGATATTGTTTGCCCCCTTTCTATATTCAATGGGAGCCCCAAACTCTGCTATTAATACCGCCCATCTTTGAATTTTGGTGTTTTTAACTTCTCCCACAAACAGAGACTTTAAAGGCTTGTGGTCAGTGTAAATTTTGAATTCGCTACCCTGTAGATAAGGTCTGAGCTTGTTTAAGGCATACACGATTGCATAAGCTTCCTTTTCAATCGTAGCCCAATTGAGTTGTGGCCCAGAGAGTTGTTTAGAGATATACTGAACTGGCCTCTCTATGCCTTCACTATCAGACTGGACCAATATGGCCCCTATTGCGTAATCACACGCATCGCTATAGAGACGATAAGGCTTATCCAACTGGGGGTGCGCCATTACTCTATCTGAAGTTAGTAATTCCTTCAGAGTTTCAAATGAGCTTTGCTGCTCTTCCAATTTGGAATAGATTACAATATCATCTATGAAAGTCATGCAAAATTTGCCAATAAATTCCGAAAACATTTTGTTCATGGCCCGTTGAAAGACGGCTGGTGCGTTAGTGAGTCCAAAAGGCATCCTACGGAATTGAAATAGGCCCCTATGACACACAAACGCTGTCTTTTCCATGCTATCCGGGTCCATCTCTACTTGCCAGTAGCCGCTTTTTAGGTCGATGGTGGAAAAGACAGTTGATCCTGCTAAACTGTCAAAAATATCTTGAATATTTGGAAGTGGATGAGCATCCTTTTTGCTTACAGAGTTTAGTTTTCTGAAGTCGACACAAGGTCTATTGCTCCCATCTTTCTTTGGGACCAACAATATCGGGCTTCCCCATGCTGAGCTGCTGGGTTCTATTACTCCCAGCTCCAGCATTTCATCTAATTCTTTATCTACAAGTTTTCTCTTGGCCAGGGGCAAACGATAGGGGCGTTGATTAATTGGGCGCGCATTTCCAGTATCTATGTGCATTTTCACATCTTTAAAAGTACCTAATTTTCCCTGCTTTCCTATGCCAAAAACAGCGGGGTATTTTTCTTCCCATGCCTCTGCCTCTGTGTGGATAGAGGCGAATTCTTGATCTGCACTACCCACTTGTTGCCTTCTGTAACTTTTTCCTTCCAAAATTACCTTTCTTTTTCTGAAGCTAATTTGGGCATCTAATATAAATAAGGCATCATCCCCCAGAAGCAGTTCATGGTGAAGTTTTCTTACAATATAAACTGGAAATGAGCTACCCCCCAAGTTAACTATCGCCTGCCCTTCAGTTTTGAGATCATGACCAGAGAGTGATTTAAGAGATTCCCCCTTTGTCAATACGAGAGGCCGATGATGGGTTTTGCAAAAGGCTCTCCATACATCCTCCCGCATTAGACTCCTTGATGCGCCGGTATCAATGAGGGCACGCATCTCCATCCCCGCCACTGAGATGGAGAGGCAGAACCTCTCATCCGGCGTTTCTATTCCCCCTGGTTAACATATTTGGCTGGCTTTTGAGTGGTAGAGGCCATCTGCATGGCCGCCACCACTGCAGCCTGTACATGTGCATAGCGGTGGGAACATTCTCTTGCGAAGTGTCCCTCCTCCCCACACTCATAACAGACATTTTTACCCCTAAACCTCTTCCCTCCTCCCTGCTTATTTTTTTCCGGTCCTGGATTATCATTTCCCTTCCCCTTCCCTTTCCCTGGGTGATTTGCTACCTGAGAACTGGCGATCGGGGGTGGGGGATAGGACGTGTTGAAATATGGGGGATACATAGGCAACATGGGTGTCTGAAAGGGGTACTGGGGTGCTGCACCTGATTGGGGAACGATCACTGTGGGGTTGGATGGTTTCCCCGTCTCCATCCTCTCTACTAATTTCGTAAGGTAATTCACCTTAGACTCCAAATCAGCTATCAGCTTCCAATCTGAAGCATCTGCTGGATTTGGCCCAGAGGGGGCCATTTTCTTAGGAAGGATAGCCCCAATTTCCATTGGTTCATCCTTCCTATCCCCTCTGGTAGGCTGTCCTGCCAGAGCGAAGGTGTGAGCCGCAGCTGAGGCTTGTCTTATTGCCTCAGCCAGGGTATCAGGGCGAGCAGCAAATACGTCATGACGTATTTGCTCATCCCTGAGTCCCAACACAAAATTCCTGACCAACGTCTCTTGGACTATCTCGTGGTCCAGGTTATCCACGCTGTAAGCCCTCTGAGACGCTAGCTGGAACTTGCGTCCGTATTGCTTTGCATCCTCATATGGGAGCTGATAGAGATCGGTGAGCCTTGCTCGCAGCTGCTGTTCCTCCTCTTCATTCATGAAGAGGCGGAAAATCTCAGCCCTCGCCAGATCCCATGTCCTATTGGCCGGTACCTGTAGGAATCCTGCCACGCACCTCGCTAGAGGCCCGCTGGCAAGAGTTCCCAAAAGCTCTAGAGTGAGCGTATCATTCGCTACACAGTAGGCTTTTGCCCTGCTTATTCCATCTAGCCACTCTCTCAAAGTGTCCTTATTGGACCCATCATTTACTCCTAGCATGGCGCCATGGCGTTCCATGCGCCTTCTGACCTCTTTAATAGCTGCAAACCTGGCCCTCCTTTGACCCTCGTCAAGCATGGCCAAGTCCGCGGCATTGAGATCCCAATTGATGTCCGCCATGTTTTACACTTTGTTGAGAGAGTGAGAGTAAAGAAAAAAAAAGAAAACTAGATGGCACAAGGTACAGAGTTATAACCAACAGAACCCAGAACCTAGCAAAGTTTTTGCCCCGAACATTGCTCACCCACTCTCCTTGTATTATGAGTGTTTGAGTGTGATCATTCTCCCAACCCTATACAGTGGCCCAGATCCACCCTCCATACATCCCATAAATACAATATATAAGCTCAATCAGAGTTTTAGAGTTCCACTCACCTACTCTTCCAGCTCATCCTGCCTCTCCTAGGCTATGTCTCACTTCCAGTCAGAAGATTGGATTGTTGCTCAACTTAGCAACAAGTCCCAGAAGTGGTTCGCCAGTGTAAAGAATCACTAAGGGTTTTTAGCCCATAGGTTCAGTAAGATGAAGAAGTGAGACAAGAAGTCCGAGGTTGTAGTTCGTCTGGATTCGGCCTAGGCGGTGGTGACTCAGCGAGTAACAGAGTACCTAGGTCCGAGCAGTCACTTTATTTTATACTCCACAATCATGAATTATTCATACAATCAAACCCAGGAAATATTCCACTAGCTCTTCCCCTTCCCTCTAATTGGTCGAGGGAGAGAGAATCTTCCTTGCCCACACGCCGACCTCTGCTCCCCAGGCAGAGACCATAAAAGGAGTGCATGCAAGTTGGATCCCTCTCCTCGGCCTTCCCCCTCCCACCCCTTACTCATAGATCCCATGGCTCGCGCCGCCCCCCCCCCCCTCCCTCTTAGCCCTTCCCCCCTCTTGATACCCCAGAGCAGTGTATAAGTAATTAGGTCGGGCTGGGGGAGGTGGGGTGAGCCCTGAGTGGCTCATCTCCCCCTCCCTCCTGGCCAGGCCACGTGTGGCGTGCGTGCCCTGACCATGATCAGGGCTAAATAGGTCGGGTCTGGGATCCAAAGATGCCAATTCTTTACAATATAGTGGAATTCAGTCCCCAGTTCTAGTATTCGTTTCTATTTGTAACATTTTCCTGTTCCTGTCCTGTTGACATTATTACAGAACAATTCCATTGCACTGCTCTGGTTTTGCTCCAGATTCGCTGGTTCTCGGTGCTCGGGGAAAATAAAAGAGCAGAACATGAGCTGACCAAAAGAGCGATGCAGTGGAAATCCACTGGAAAGTTCTTTGGATTGTTTTAATAGGAATATTGTAAACTAATTGGGGTATGTTCAGGAAAATGTCGCGAAAATTAGATTTTGAGATACCATCATATTTGAAAAGATGAGACCAAGCCGATTCCAATGAATGTAAACATTAAGGACATCTAATAAGTATTTTCATCTTTTTAGTCAGATATTTTTATTTCTGAAACAATTTTTTGCAATATTTCTAGGTGGTTAATTACCAGTAAAGTAGCTAAATATACTCAATAATTAATAAACAGTCTTAAATTTCGGTACATGTATTCATACAACCACAAGGACAAGACAATCGAAAAATGAAAACATTTCAACAAAGAGATCTTGTAATTAAACGTCTTTGGAAAACACCAATTTTGTGACATGTGACTCATTTTCCTGAAACACATCAAATTTTTTGTCTAGCTAATTTCACTTTATTTCAGTTCCAACTGATTGAGGCGCATCAGAAAACTAATCTGCATTGGTCTGACAGTTAGAACCTGAACACAGCGCCATTTGCCATTCTAAAATATCCCAAAATTAAGATTCTGTTTATATAAAGTTCAAGGCTATGGCACAATTCTGGATGTAGGGACAGTTAAGGAACACCTGGTGCCTTTGGCATGAGTTTGCATCTATTGACAAGCCACTGACATTTGTGATGTGTTTCAGGAAAATGAGTCATAAGTCGCAAAATTGGTGTTTTTCAAAGCGTTTTTTTCACAAGATCACATTATTTTGGAGAGTGTGTCCCTTATAATTATGTCAATCGATGTATTAAATTTCAAGACGATCTATGTAATATATTCTTTCGTTTTATAGGTCCTCATATGGACTACATTTAGTTACTTTACTGTTATTAACCACCAGAAATATTGGAAACTTTTTTTTTCAAAAACGAAAATATCAAACTCAAAATCTAGAAATACTTATTAGATCATTAGACTGTTTACTATCATTGGAATCGGTTTGATCTCATATTTTCAAATATAATGGTATCTCAAAATCTATTTTTAGCGACTTATGACCCATTTTCTTGAAACACATCACATTTAAAGCTGTACATGATCAGCTAAGTCAAACTATTCTTCTCCGAATCATTGCAATACAAGTTTGGTCCTGAGTAAATTAATTGAATATAATTTCAGTATTGTGATCATGATGGAATGAGGGAACATTGTACCAAAAATGAAACAAAGTAGATGAAGGAATACAATTCAATAGATCAAACATGAAATATAGAATCTGACAATAATAACCTTGTATAAAAGGTTAAAGCAATTAATCATATCTGTTTATCCTAGCTTTCATGGGAGAAAGGCTCTTCCTCACCTATTTGTTAAAACCAGAGAAACAATGACCTTTCTGACAACCCACATCCATGTGAAGTATAATTGATTTGTATTCATTTCATAGTTATTTGTTCTTGTTTGCACAGATGGTGCCTCAAGATATTCTAGTGTAAAAACAAATTTGTAATTAGGTCAATATTCTGGTGATATATGAATATACTCAATTTGTGAGGTGTTCCAGGAAAATGAGTCACAAGAATTTTTAGTAATAAGGTATCTTTGTCAGAATGTTCTGACTTTTGGATGGTTGTTACTTTATTGGTTGTTACCCACCCAGAAAAATTGCAAACTTTTTTTTCAAAAATAAAATTATCAAACTTGAAATAATTATAGGAATATTTATTAGATGTCCTAGTGTTTACTATCATTCGAATCGGCTTGATGTCCTCTTTTCTAATATAATGGTAACTCAAAATCCATATTTTGACACATTTTCCTAAAACCATCACATTTAGCCTCCCATACATGGGTCAGATTTTAAGAAAATGTACAATTGGCAGTTGTATACATGTAGTAAGTTCTGCTAAATTGGGCTGCAATTTGGCCAATACTAGGTAAATTCGAATATATTCGGCATTGCATTGATTCTAGCAATCTGTTTGGCTAGGTTGAACTGTATTTTGAACTTTATTTTCGTCTGAAATTTGGGTTATTTGAGAAGATTGGTGAAGGTGAATTGTACATTTTCTGAAAATCTGACCCACATACGATTTGCCAGTAGGGCGTTGTGGTCCACGTGGTCATCTCTACTCATTTCCTCTTCTTTTAACTTCTGTCTTTAACTGAGTGCTCTTATTACTGGTCATGCCTCCAATTAAACTCTTTTAAAAATGGATTATGGGATTGAGCAAGGTGTCGGTGGTGGTATATGCCTTTAACCTGCTCTAAAGCTCTTACTTTGTTGTATGTGATATGCGATCTGACCAGACTATTTTTTAGCAAAAGCAAAACCATAAATTGCTGTATGTAAACCTAACCGTTCGAAATTCAATTGCATGTACTATCGTTTTTATTAAAAATTATGGATTTATATATTTAAATGCGTTGATATCTCATATAGTTGTAACTTAGCTTCTTTAGTAAAACTTTTTTCTGTAATTCAGGCTGTTCTGAGAATATTTGTACTGTTTGCATGAAAATGTTCAATGTCCTGAATAAAATAGTTTTTAAATATTAAATCTTAATCTTTTAAGATGCTGCAATTGGTCACCGTTGCAAGGGAATGTGAGATAGATACAGAGTGCTCCAAACCAAGGCTATATACAGGAATGCAACAATGGCAAGCAGTAGCAATAGAAGTAGGAAAAAAAATAAGGGAAAGAGAGAGAAAGGAGAGGTCTGGATTGTGCGAACTTGACAGGGAGAGAAGCAGAGGGAGACAAAGAGCATCAGACGGGGAGGTATAATTGTTTAAGTTTTGGCCTTTATAGGATTTAACGCTGAGATAGAATAGAATAGAATAGAATAGAATAGAAAATCTTTTATTTGTCTGATATAAGTTTACAATAAAGAGACAAATAGGTCTACATGCATATGTATCGAATAAGTCAATGCATTTCTTCCAGCTGTTACCTTGATTGGAATATGAGAACTATGAACTACTGATAAAATAAAATAAAGTTAAGCATGTTACAGATCAAGTATATCTAACGACTAGGGGGTGGTTCAAATATCAAGGTACATTGGTATTTGTTACAACAGTTGAGTGATTGACTATGCACTCAAAATAAATGCTTACACAAGCAGTAAAAGATTAAACACAGTAAACATAATAATAGGATGATGTTTTAAAGCTTAGAAACCTCAAATACTCAAATATACTTTTGAGATCTCGAATCGGTACAGATCATGACGGGGAGCATAAAGTACATTATGCTCTGGACATTCCAGACTAGAGTTGATATTACGGTTTTATAGCGCTTACATTAGTAATAACAATAATAATAATGACAAAGTAATCTCATTACAGTCAGTGATAGGCTCTTACCAGGGGAGGTCAATGGTTTGAAGTGATTAATTTTGAGAGCTCATTAAGTCTATAAATAGGGAATTTTCAGGTTAAAGTTAGGCCAGCCTATCTTCAATCTGTTTCCTAAAGGCTTTTCTCGTGTCCAGGTTTTGCAGGTCAGCTGGAAGTGCATTCCATGCTTGGACTGCCTTGTATATAAAGCTATTTTTAAAGATTGATAGTTTTGGAGGTGTTACTTTTAAGTTTTTCCTTTTACCAGAGTGACTTCTGGTTGGAAGAGCTCTTTTGTCTAAATTGGACTAACATTGATGGACTAACTAACTATGATGGACTAACATTGTGTAACACACACAGATGGGACATAAACATGGCAAGAAGCACAGATACGTGGTGTTTTGTCCCCAAACTGTCAGGATAAAAATGTGTCATAGTAAATATCCAACATATCCAACATTTTTCTTTTCTAAGATATTCCAACACATATTCAACATGACTTATGGAAATCCTAATATCCGAAAAGATACTTTCTTTTCTTTCTCTCACAGAGATATCCACATAGCCATCTTTCTTATGCCAGAGTCAGTTGCTTATTTTCATATATTACTATGTGGTGTCTGAATAGTGGCTAGTATACTAGCACTGAGTCCCTTAGGCTATTCCCATAGACCAGAAATCTGACCAAAGTAAAGTTGGTTATTTTATTGTACATTTCATTTCTGTAAAAGAACAATTAGTTAAATGATTGTTTTGTAAGAAATGAGGTTGTGTGTGGACGAATTGCATTTATTTGGATGCATTGATATTATTTAGATTATAAAAAAAATCAATTTGCGCAAGTCTATCCATGACGTTTAGGAAAGGAGAAAAAAGGAAGAAATCTTCACTGTCATATTTTAAAAGGACCAACTGCAATGCATCATAGCAGCAGATACCACAAGTCATAGGTAATAGGGGAGTAGTAATGGTAAAAAGACTTCTTGTAATGGGAGAAAAGATCTCAGTAATGAAGAAATAGTCGGTGCCATGAAATTCCAGGAATAGGAATATTTGTCAGGAAAAGGTGTGTTAGTAATGTATCTTGGCTATGCGTAATATGTGCAAAAAAAGAGAAAATGTCTGTAATATTACATATATTGTACAGATGACGACTCTGGAACACAACACATGGAGAGGCAGAAGCACAGGGACAGAGACATAAATAATGACATAGAGAGGGACTGAAAGGTGTAGGTGGAGGGGGAGGGGAAGAGCACAGAAGAGAAAGTGGTGGTGTATAGGAGGAGGAGGTAGCAGAACAGGATGTGTTTGTGGAGGAAGAGGAGCAGGGTGTAGTGGTGGTTGAGGTGAAGGAAAAGGAGGAAGTGGTGTTTCAGGTGAATAAGGATGAGGTAAAGCAGGCACAGAGAGAGACGAAGACAGAGAGAGACCATTCCTATATATTTGTTTTCTGCCTTCTTCCCCTTCCCCATCGCTGTTTCTCTCTCCCCCCTCTGTCCGGCTCTCTCCTTCCCTGTCAGTTGTAAAGTCAGCATTGCTACATTTAGATTGGTTATCATGTTTAATAAAAACCTCATTGGTACCATATATAATGGCTTTTTTGGAAACAAAGTTCACAGAAGTTTAATGTTATTGAGAGAAGGGCGGGTTGTGAGATGTCTAACAAATAACTTTTCAAAAAATCTTACCAGCTGGATATGTAAGAAAAATAGGTCTGGTTTCATTTGCAGTTTTTGCAATATCTTTTGTGGGCTTTTCAACCTTTCTGCTTGTCCCCTATTATCTAATGTGGTGTGTTGTCTAAGGAGTACAGTTTTTTCTTTTTTTTCTCAATTGCGTTTTGGCAAGCAGTTACTTTTTACATATTCTGAGAAAAAGCTGTATGTACAAGATATTCAAGTGCCCATTTGCATGCACTTAGTAGCAAGGTATTGGATTGATGGTTCGGCTAATTCTGAAGCTCCCCTGAGGCTATTGTTATTTCTTTTTGATGAAATATGGTTAATGTATGAGAATCCTTGCACCATTGTTCCTGCTGCCCACTCATTGTTTACATTGCAGGGCCTCTACCATGGAATAAAAGGAGTTATATTAACAGACCTCTCCCAGTACACCCACACCTCCATAGCCAGCACATCAACCTTCCTGGTCTGGTGTCACATTGCTATCACGATTGCTGCCCTGCTGTCAGTATGTATGAAGGAACGCTTCAAAGGGTTCACATTTCTAGCTGTCATCTGGCTAGGTTATTATGTTTATTTGTATTTAAATAGGATATCAACTACAATTTATTGACGTTTCACCAACAAATGTCTAAAAAAATGTTATTCATAAACCCTGTAAAATGAAATGACACATATCAAATAGATTAACTAGAAATATGTTTACATAGTTCAGAGTGTCCAGTTGGTTTTAACAAAGTATTAAGTCAGTCAAGTTTGACTTTGGGAAATCCAACTTCTTGAATTTTTGCTTGTGAATCTTAGATTGGTATGCATCTAGTTGATCAAGTCTGCTATTCAATTTGTTTATACATGCATTGCTCTGAAAACAATGTATCTGGACTGATTTATGCGTAGTGCGAATTTTGCTAGTCATTTACGTTGGGTTGTCATGTCAAACAATCTGGTTTTTTTTTACTATGCTTACCTTAAAATTCAAATTCCTGACTAATTCTTTTTTCTATTTTCATGAATGACAGCATGTATAATAATTATGTTAACTAAATCATTGGTTTCAGTGATTTCTAGTATTACACGAGTTGCTATGCAACGCATGCAAACATTCAGACCCCTTCAACCAACTTGTTAGTTAACCTGTTATATAATTATAGGTGCTGGTGTGACAACAGTCATGGAGCCTTTATTCTCCAGCTTCCACCTCCTCACCACAATGTTTGCTCTTGCTTCCTGCTGTGTTGGACTTTCCAGATCGAGTAAGCCTGTCGTCTAAATTGTGTGATCTTGGACACCCTGGTTGTCAACAAAATCTCTGCCCAACTTGTCACACTTTTTCATGTTTCACTAAACTTTGATGACATCATCAATTGTATCTATCTATTCATATAGTGTGACATGGTAGCCAGCATGTCTGTATGCTCCATTTAGGCCTCCTAAGGTCTTCACAGATTATGTCTCAAATCTGAAGTCATAGACCCAACTATTTCAACTCAGTAATCAGAGCAATTCAAATTTGCGACAGTACAATGAGTGAAAACTGATCAAACACAAATATATACAACATAGCATACACAAGATATTAGATATATTTCTCATATAATATACTAAACTTCTTTTCTTTCATTTTAATGAAAGAAAATAAGGCATAAAGAACATAACAATTAGTATATAAAATGTAGCGAAGTTGTATTGTCGTCGCTTTTGAATTAGGAATCCCGGTAGTTATCTTTTGGTTGATAGAGAGGTTAGGAAAAATCCCAAATATTGATATTTGATTGGGTTTTTATTTCACTAGGTTTCGGGCCTGTTTTGCCCTTCTTCAGGTCAACAGTATATAGAGAATTAGAATTAGAGAATTAGCATATAAGAGCCTTCACCAGTGCCTCCACTGGGGAACCACCTTCTCTATTGTTATGAAAAAAGGTATAACAATTGAAACTGTTGACTGGATTATGGGACTGAAAATGTGGATATTTGTGCCAATGTAGTGACAATGAACAATACTGAGTGATTGCAGTACAACCAAGGTGTTCAGTGATCATCATTCTATCAATAAGATCTGTTTAAACTGCTCAATACTCAGAAAATGTAAATTGATTTGTTATAGATGGGTAGGAAAACGATGAATAAAATGTAGGTTTTATTTTAGTTTATTTTAATTTCTGTAATTAGATTAATGACAATTGAAATGCTCAGCAAGGAGCAAACAGTTATCTATACCCCTCCAGTAGTGCTGACCCTACCCTTTCTCTCTGCCCCCTGCCCTTCCTGCCATTTTGCTTTGCCCAATGCCCCGTTCTCATCCCATACAATTATGATTCAATTTTGTTATCACCTCAACATACACATTTTACATGTCTAATTAAACCAGCTTCTGTAAGGCAGGGTTGAATAATTAATAAGGCCGCCAAGTAAATATATCCTTATTGATACACTTTCCCATATTTATTTAACAGGAATAAAATGGCCTTTTAATTATCACAAAAGGAATATGTAAAAGTGGATAAATATTCTAAAAATTCAGATAAGGCGGCTGAATGTCCTAGGATGGTAGATGTCTAGCATGGTAAATGTCAAAATTAAATACATTGTTATCCACTAATTTGTAGATATCTCATGTCTCTTATCATCTGTTTCAGTTTCCAATTCATTAATTTTTCAAATGGAAGCAGGAGAGGCACAGGCCACAGTTCAGGCTTTTATGGTGCTAAATGGCATTGGGAAATCTATAATACCATATATAGCAGCCCCCTTCCTGTCGGACTCACTCAACCAGTTAGAACCAACCTTGAATGATACAACATTAACACAGAGTCAATCTAGTCTCAACAAGATCACTAAAACAGCAGTGAATGTGACGTCATACTTCCCCCGCGGGATACACCGGACAATACTAGAACTACTGAAAAATTCTATGCAATTAAAACACCATGATTCTGTCAAGGAAGAGAATTTGATTGACGTAATGTTCACTGCTTTGTATGAGTTCATGAAAAAACGCAAAGATGTGTGTTTAACAATGTTGTTTATTTACGAACTGACAAAGGTCATATCATGCATTTTAGCAACTTTACTTGTGGGTAGGTTTTCCCCAAGTACTATAACCATCACTGATGTTTGTTTAATGTCAGTTGGCGGTGTGTTGCTAATAATTGGTGTAGTTGTCGATAGTGATAGGGTTCTATATTTAGCTTTGGCAACAAAAGGTTTGGGAGTTGGCAACTCCTTCCCAACTGTATCAAGTAGTATCGCTATGTATTGTCCTATGACTGGAAATGTTTCTGGTTTGACCTTCATGGTAACTGCTGTTGGTGCCCTAGTGTTCCCTTCCTTGGTTATTGTTGCTATGGCTACATTTGGTCCAATTGCTTTTCCAGTGTCTGTAACTATTTGCATAGGATTGACTATATTGTTTCTGGTGCTTCAGAGGTATGTTGCTAAGGACCTTGAACCTTTGGGTGGATCAGATTCCTCTGCTCTGGATAATGCTGAATATGAGCAGTTGGTCACAGAGTTCTTTGAAAACGATATTGAATTACATAATGAAAATTCATTCTAAATGTGGCCCATAGGTTTAATGTTGGGCCGTAATAGTCTTATGGCCCTGGTCAAAGTCCTTAGGGTAGGGGGTTTGGGTCTGCAAGTAGGTGAACCAAAAGCCCTTAACATTATCCAATCTGAAATGAAATTTAGCTATGTTTTCTTAATTTCATCATTCTAAAGTCCATCATTGAGATGATTTTGGGCTACAATTCGCCTGTGAAACTAGTCATTATCGAGTTTTATGCCTGCTCTGAAAATACCATATTTAGTTATGTATGCCAAAGAAGAATCAAATTCTTTACAACATACTAACATGACATTTGAACTCCATGATAACTCATCTATGCAAACTATTTCCTCCTCCTCCATGTATACACAATGGTGAATAGGGGAATCAAATAGCCACCATCTTAAATGTTGATACACATTGAATTATGGGCCTTGTAGTAACTGTAAAGGTGTCTATAGAAAACATGTCATGTCCCGGGCAACTGGGAAATACAAACCCAGCGGAAATTAAACATGGAAAGAAAATAGATAGAGGCATATTGATGCTGTAATATCAATTTTCACAGGATTTTTTTTTTTTTTTTAAAGATTTTATTTTAACTGGGGAAGACATCTCCCAGTAAACTGGGTTATTCCAATGCGCCCAGCTTTGGGTAACAATGATTAAATTTTAGCAAGATGAACAATGATCAGTTTATGGAGTATGGTATTGGTGCAGTCAGGTTCAGAAGGCAGTTTTGGACCCCTAATGCTCAGGGGGTCATTAACACTTTTAGCCTTAGTCTTAGCCTTGTGGTTAAGCTTATCGCTGGATGTGGTATCGAGGAATGCGGGTATCTGGACCTGACTGGGTGAAAACATTGGCAATTTTCAATAAAAAATGTTGCTAAATACTTTGTGATGCATTGACTCACCTCAAACCATTCCTATTAATGTCTTGATGTCTATCATCAATGCGGAAATTTGAAAAAAACTATTGAGATGTTTGACTCTAATGACTCAAAGCCTAAACCAATTGTGCTAGTGTCTATAGTGTTAAATGAATATACGCTGGAATTACATGTTTCGATTGACTATATTCTTTTTTTCCATTCTTTTTTTTTAAAGATTTTATTTTCACTGGGTTGAGGCCTCCCATGGTTGAGGCATTGTCAGGCTTCCCAGCATGTGATGTGTTTCAGGAAAATGAGTCATAAGTCGCAAAAAATGGATTTTGAGGTATCACCATATTTGAAAAGAGGACATCAATCCGATTCCAATGATAGTAAACACTAGGATATCTAGTATGTATTTCTATATTTTAAGATTGATACCAGTAAAGTAACTTAATATACTCCATATAAAACCCTTCAAAACGCAGGAATATATTTAATACAATGTCATAAAATTTATAACATAGATTCATACTACTAGAAGTACTGTACCCTCCAAAAATGAGAACATTTCAATAAAGAGATCTTGTGAAAAAAACACTTTGAAAAATATCATTTTTGCGACTTGTGACTCATTTTCCTGGAACACATCACATATAGTAATTATAATATTATAAAGGGTTAATCACTAGTGTCAAGTGTCACCGAGTATTCTATTCTATACATCAACTAATACTAAGCACTGACAGGGGTAACATTATAACAGTACTGTACAGTTCATCATTTAATGTGTTTAACTTTAAGATAAATTTTGTCAATTAAATGTAATTAAATGTCTCCATGTTATTAATCGTATTCAATTGAGACATTGTATAAATCATGCTCTCATACACTGAAGATATTTGTTGTTTCATTTCTGTAATAAATGCCTACAAAAACATATTTTTCTATAGATTTCGTCCTATAGCAAAGGTACAATTAACACAGTATACTTCTAGGCTTGTTCTACAGCTCCTTTATCATCTAAACTATACTATTATTGTTAGTATGTAATTATTATACTGTTCCTTATAATTTTGTAACGTTTGATTTTTTTCTAAATGTGTTTTTGGTTTCAAACAATAGAAAGTATCGCCATAATCGATAATAGGCAAATCATAGTTTTGTATATAAGAAGGGTTTGTCTATCGCAGTCATTATATATGTGAAGGCAACCCCTTGCCCCAATATAGCTGCAACGAGGCCACTCCCACCTTGGTTTGTTGATGGTTACCAACCATGTGATAAGGCTCAACCAATGGGATAGCAGGAAGAAAGAACATTTTACAGTAACCGTCACTCCTCCTTCCTCACTCGGGTCGTGCAGACCTACATTAGCGTATCAGCATTGAACTATTTTGAACTTTATGTCTATTCTGATGGAGGAATAAAATTTAATATTCTATGTTCGCCAAACCTCTCCTTCATGTTCTTTATAATAGTTATTTTGATATAGAATAATTATTTAATGTCCCTTGATGTATATATGCCTCCCTGACAGTCTATATAGTTTTGACAGGACTTTCATTCTCCTTCACACAATTTGGATTCTTTTCATTATACATATTTTATTATTCAAGTGCCTATCCAGCTCAATTCCCAGGAATTCGTAGGCTTCTACAGACTACAATTATTGGTTATTTATATGATGAAGCTGATCATCTGAATTTTTAAGGGGCTTATTGGTGCTGATAGTTTTTGAATTGAATTGAATTGAAAAAACGTTTATTGCAATAATTTTGCCATAAAAAGAGCAAATCTCCAAGTAGCGTGAGGTCTTCGGCCACTTCATAGCTTGGTTTACAGGTATTTATTGTAGAGGACAATACGACCTTAGTCATTGACTAGGTGACTATGGTGACTATGATTCTCTACACTCGTTACATTTGTTGCTAGAAATTAAAAATTTCCATTCATCAATATTCAAATATATCTTTTTAATTTCACACCAATTTTCAACTTTTGAGAGGTCATTTTGGAGAGAATTGACTTTTGGGCTGCCTAAATATTTTTCATGAAGAATAACTGTATCATCAACAAATAGCTGATAAAATATATCTTTTTTTTACATTTCTTTATTAAGGTAAGAAAACTATGAGATGTGCCAAAAATCTTGTATATGTGGCTAGGAGCAACCATATCTCCCGCCAGGCCCTGAGGGTGGACTTACGGTGTTGTCATTGTCTATTTTTCACAGAAGACCCATACAAGCCAATAACTGGTGCTTATATGTTGTAGTTCAAACTCGTTTCATTGAAATTTATGGGGCGACTCTTGAAATCGATGCGCAGTTCTCAAGTCTATGGTACATCCTTTTCTCCTGGCCGCTGACCTCTGCAGTTGTCGGAGTAGTCATACTGATGTTCTTCTTGACCAGGATCACCATATCTATAATCTATAAGATATATTGATATGGCTGCGAACGAAAAGCGATGGAAACATTGAGCTGTACCGAAAAGTGAAATAACAAGTATTAAGTTAATTATTGATCTATTCAACTATTGATGTAGCTACCTAACTAAATGTAGCTACCTGGCGTTTTTTTTGTTTTTTTTTAACGTTTTGATTTTCATACACATTGTGAAAATTTGCAGTAGAACATTTCAGCTGACACTCAACGTTCTTCTAGGTCGGCTGCAAGCCTATCCATGAAACGATAATATTTTTGTCTTTCATCCTAAAAAACAGTGAGAACCATTATTGAATTATATAAACACAAATATCAGAGTTGATCCAAACGTCAAAATCTGAGGAGTTCTGAAAACAGGTAATATGGACCCCCCTCCCCCTCTTTTGGGGTCTGGAGGTTTTTACCCTGATGAGTTTAATGAATCTCACTTTTGATGACTATGTTATGTTTCTTGCCTATGTTCTTTCCAGTGAGATGTTTGGCCAGCGTTGCACTTTCTGTGTATCAACTCTGGATCTCTTCCAGGCTTAAGTACTATCGATATTTAATGATAATGGGAATGTGATCGTATAAGTTACTTATCTACTTTAAAGGTTAATCATATCTCTAGTAAGGATCATGGGGGAAAGAACTATGTCCGTCTCAAAGGCCATGGGTAAATAATATTCTATGTTCTCAAAACGCTCCTCCGGAAAGAATAAGGTATAGAGAGAATACTTTGTAATTTCAGTCTTTATTCCTGACAAATCCTGAGATGAGGTTGGGTCCTTGTTCCCAACCTGGTATTACATACAGGTCCTCAGGGAGGTGATCATTATTTTATTAAGAGACACAAGTAAGGAACATGTAATGAAATATAAATGAACATCAAATACAATACTTCAAGGTAATAAGAGAAACATATAACCTCAATGTTGGTAGAAGTCTGAATAATGTGATATCAGAACATGAGGAATTATTCAATAAAACAATAATATGACTAGAAAATATAATCCTAGTGATCCTTGGACCCCTAGCAGGATCCGGAGGCATCTCGGAGGCTACCCGGAGGTTGCCGGGAGGCTACCCGGAGGTTGCCGGGAGGTTGCCTGGAGGTTGCCCGGAGGTTGCCCGGATATTGTCAAATAATAAAGCCCACCCTTAAAGGGATTGTAACAAGTAAATTCATTTGCAAAAACAAAAACAAAAAAATATAACAACAAACTGATAAAATATAATATGCCCCCAAAAGTTCTTTATCGAGCATTGAGTATATTTAAGCAGCAATTTAGCAGCTGGGGAAATAACTCTAACTGACGATAGGCCCAATAATCTTCAATGTTATACAACTATTAGCGAAGTACCCGTCATCTGGACGGTCCCCCTCTCTCCCCACATTTCCCCCTCTCCCTCTTCTCCCTCCCTCTCTTCTCTATCTTTCACACTTTTTTTTCTCTCCCTACCCCATCTCTGATTCCCCCTCTCCCTCCCCTCTTCCTCATGCTCCTGCTCCCTGCTTTCTCCCCCTCCCATCTCTCCCTTCCCGTACATCCTCTCCCTCTTTTCCCTCCCCCTCTTCTTTCCCTCCCCCTCTCCCTCTCAAACACCCCCACCCTCTCCCTCCCCTCTTCTTCACTCTCCCACTCCTCTGCATGTAGTGGGGTTCCCCTGGAAGTGACATAGGACCTCACAGGGGCTTTCCAAGGCTATAAATAGAGTGTGTAAATCCCAATTTAAAAAAGGCTTCAAAATCATATTTTCCCCCTAGTTACCTTAAACCACATATATAATGTTCTCCAGACAGGGTCGACGGACCTGTACAGACTAAAAATATCACAGATTCTGAGAACATGCATGACAAAAAAACCCTTCTAGCGCTTTATATATTCGGTAGCGGAAGATCTTCTTGAGGATATAAAGGACTATCTGAATATATATTTTTTTTTTTTTTTTCACGTTTTGGAAAATATTTGATTCAAAAGACATCAGACACGGGTCTCACAAATTCAGGTGGTTTTCGTGGCCCACTGATGTTGACATCTTTTACAATTTGCAGTGCAGAGAGAACCTAAATATATATATTATGATACACAAAACAATTCATTATAGTAAGATAGATACCGTTTATGGAGTAATGGATAGATTTCTCATACAGATAGACCTGTCTCTGCATAGTTGCTTTTTGCATTTGGCTGAGTACCGTTGCAGAGATAAGGGTGGTCTCCGCCGGCTGCGGTAAGCTCTGCGGTAACCCTTGCGATGGTGTTGTGCTGGTTCTGTTGGTGAAGAGGAAGGACGAGGTCCTATCCACATGGTTCACTGGCCCTGTAGGCAGGACCTCGCCACTTTTCACCAACACAGCACCATTGCAAGGCTTACCGCAGAGCTTACCGCAGCGCTTACTGCTGCCAGTGGAGACCACCCTATATTCTACAAAATTATTTCTATTTTTTCTTTGTAACAGACATGCCAAAAATTGATTTAATAGGTCAAGACACATTGACACACTGTTGAGTCATGCTTCACTGACATGCTCTTCAGTCGACAAGGGTGGGGGGGTAAGATAACAAACAAATCCCAGCTGAGTTTTAGTTATAACTTGTTGGTTTCATTAACTTAGCGAAACACGTGTTGTTTCGCAAGTCATTATATGAATCATTAACTTATTGATTTGTTGATGTTTGTTTATTTTGTGATAATATTTGTATTGATGTGCAAATGAGTTTTGTTCGTCAATTTTTAGTTGGATCACGTTTGCCCTAAAACATGACATAATAGTTTTTTTGTTTTTTTTAAAGAAGTTTTTTCCCATTTAACAGTCACATTACAGATGAACACTTCGCCCAAAAGGGAATTCAGGCGATTTTCAAGGCAATCTGCCCTTATCAATGTAGACAGATAATATGAAAATTATATACATATTTAAGAAAAAATTCAGGCGACCTAGTGGCCAAACATATGTTCTAGTATATAAATTGTTCGCATATGGATGAAAAAATATGAAAGGAAAAATAATGAAAGATGAAAAAGTATATTTCCCTACTATATAAAAGCAAGCAAATTATTGGTTTTAATCTAGATAGAACTTTTTTATTTCATTTTTTGATAAGATGTATAGATCCAAATTATTTATGGTTTCACAAGCAATCTCTGGTCAGTTTTTCTGACATGTGAAATGTTTAACTTTCTTTCTTTCTTTTTAACTCTAACCCTTTCTGCCCCCCTCTTCCTGATCAATCTAACCCCGTTATCCACCACCCACACACACACATACAAAACACATGGGTCAGATTGTCAGCAAATGTACAATTAGCAGCTGTACACTTTAGGAAATTAAGCTAAATTAGGCTAAATTAGGCTAAAAAATTGTCAATACTAGGTAAATTCGAGTATTTTTGGCATTGCATTGATTCTATCAATCGGTTTGGTTAGGTTGAACTGTATTTTGAACTTTACTTCGTCTTAAATTTAGGTTATTTCAGAAGATTGGCGAAGTTGAATTGTACATTTTCTGAAAATCTTACCCACATACAAAACAAAAGTAGATCACCTCACGGTGAAGTCTTCATATGCCATTAGAAGTGGATTTACCAGTGTGCTCTACCCACAATTTTTAAGGCCTAAACGTAACATTCTATTGAAGCTGTAAGAGTTGATACTAAAAGGTGAGTACAATTAATTATTGATTTCAAACCCTAGTAATCTTCGTTGAAGTGTTTGTAGTTAGATAGTGGCTGTCAGACATTCATTCAATTCAATTCAAATATTCTTTATTGTCAGATCTTTACAAACAATGGTTGGTCATATCTGGCGTGCCAGCTCTTCCAATAAATGCCTCAATTACATCATTTTCTTTGGGGACAATATTTAGAATAACGATAGAAATAACAACAAAGAAGCTATCACATCATCACTCGATGAAGAGGATGATAAGCGATACAGACAGTAGAATAGGATAACCATACAATTTATACAACATGAAAACCTAATTTCGTCTTTTTAACACCTGATATGGGTCAGATTTTCAGGAAATGTACAATTAGTAACTGTACACATTTGGGAAATTCTGCTAAATTAATCTAAAAAAATACGAAAACCAGGTATATCTGAATACATTTGGTATTGCATTGATTTAAAGTATCATTTATGTTATGTTAAACTGCATTTTGAAGCTCATTATTGTCTTAAATGAGGGTTTTTGAGAGAATTGGTGAAGGTAAATAGTACATTTTCTGAAATCTGACCCATATAAAGCCAGTAACTTTGATCGGGATGACACTTTTCCTTTCTATTTTTTTACAAGGGAATTATTTGAGTCATAAGATAAGTATTTACTAGCATGATCGAATGATCAGGTGACGGAGACGACGGATCTGTAGTTGACCATAGTTAATAGAGCATTACAGTCATCATACAATACAAAGGCATAAATACTGAGCAGCGTTAACCACCATACAAATAAAAGTCCTGGCAATGTAACCACCGATTCAATATCTCAGTTAGAGAAGTTATATTCCCAAAAGCTCCGGAAACTTAGCAGTCATAAGTGCATTCCTGAAAACAACATCGCAGAATCACTTTCATTAGGTAAAACTTCCAGTTGTTTAGGATATGTAAGTATTTTGACTGATTCTAAATTTCTAAATTAGTCATGAGTTTCAAAGATGAATTATTCATGTTTGGATCATAATTCTTTCTCCAAAATTTAACTGTATCAATTGAACCAAAAGTATTACGTAAACTAGGACTTGGATTCAATAACTTGTTAGTTTCTAGACAAGGACATTTGGAATCTAAATATTTTGTATTTATATTTTGTATTTATATTTTTTTATTACTGAATATTGAGCTGCATCTTTTAATTGTTTCAATGTAGAATATTGACAATGCCAAGAAATGATGGGTACGAGGAGCCGGTAGCAGCACAAGGACATATATACATGGGACTTCAGCAGCGGCAGTCAGTGAAGTCTGACTCCTCCAGTCAATGTGACGCTGGCTATGACTATTTGACTCCTCCTGAAGCCCCTCCTCCTGAGCCTCCTCCATCCACCACCAGGTGCTGCAGGACTCCTCCATGCTGGGGAAAGCTGGTGTTTGTGCTGTTAGCGGTACTCATCATTCTTGTAGCTGTTCTTATAACCCTTGTGCTCAAAGGTAGGTCTATTTAATGGGTAGGCAGTAGAGTATAAATGTAATGTGTTTCAGGAAAATGAGTCATAAGTCGCAAAATTGGTGTTTTTCAAAGCGTTTTTTTCACAAGATCACATTATTGGAATCTTCTGATTTTTGGGGAGTGTGTCCCTTATAGTTACGTCAATCGATGTATTAAATTTCAAGACGATCTATGTAATATATTCTTTCGTTTTATAGGTCCTCATATGGACTACATTTAGTTACTTTACTGTTATTAACCACCAGAAATATTGGAAACTTTTTTTTTCAAAAACGAAAATATCCAACTTAAAATCTAGAAATACTTATTAGATTATTAGACTGTTTACTATCATTGGAATCGGCTTGATCTCATATTTTCAAATATAATGGTATCTCAAAATCTATTTTTAGCGACTTATGACCCATTTTCTTGAAACACATCACAAATGTAATGTGTTCGTAGGAAATGAGTCACAGGGCGCGAAAAATGAATTTTGAGATATCACCATACTTGAAAAGATGAGACCAACCCGATTCCAATGAATGTAAACATTAAGGACATCTAATAAGTACTTCTATCCTTTTAGTTTGATATTCTTATTTTTTAAACGAATGTTTGCAATATTTCTGGGCGGATAATTACCGGTTACGTAGCTAAATATACTCAATGGGATGATCTAAGAAAAGCACTGATATAATTAATGGGAAGAATCCGAAAGTCCTAGTTTTTTTGGATTTTCATTGCGTTGTTTTTTTTCAACCAGGGATATCACTCGAAGCCTACGGCTTCTTGTGACATCCCCGATCGTAAATAACTTGTGGGCATTGTGTACAGTAAGTAGGAAACCAACCTCGTTATATCCTATCATAGAATATTTAACCATTGTTTCCATTGGTTTTCAGAAAATTCCCATGCAGGCCGATCACATAACTGATGGAAACCTTTGTATTACAGGAGTTATTGTAGCTTCACACCAGCACATGACTGGCACCAACACCCCGCCTCCATCTTACCAGACTCCACCTACTACTGTGACTACCAGATTTCAATCCACCAAGACCAATCCAACTACCGTTGACAGTAGCTTTCTCAAGATTCCGAGAGCAACTTCAGGTAACGTCTGTAACATTGTAAAATTCAGACCTATAGTTTAGTGTATGAATGTTTATTGGAAGCCTTATTCACAAGTGCATCTGCCGCCCCCCACCCCCTCCCCCCACCCCCCGCTAACGACTCAGAGGCCTAAACACCTTTCTTCCCGCCACACACTCGTGAATTCCTTTCTACTCTTCAAACGTTTACATATGTGATATGTTTCAGGAAAATGAGTCATAAGTTGCAAAAAATAGATTTTGAGATACCATTATATTTGAAAAGATGAGCTCAAGCCGATTCCAATGATAGTAAACAGTCTGATACTCTAATAAGTATTTCTAGATTTTAAGTTTGATATTTTCGTTTTTGAAAAAGAAAATTTCCAATATTTCTTGGGGTCAATAAACAGTAAAGTAACTAAATGTCGTCCATATGAGGACCTTCAAAACGAAAGGATATATTACATAGATTGTCCTGAAATTTGATACATCGATTGATATAGCTATAAGTGATAAACCTTCCAAAAGGTAGAACAATTCAATAAATGTGATCCTATGGAATAAACACTTTGGAAAATATCAATTTCGCGACTTATGATTCATTTTCCTGAAACACATCACATATCATTACCATCCTCTGATGAAGGCCAAGGAAGGTGAAACACGTCAGGAACGCCAATAAACCTGCATAATGCCAACTTGATTTGTTCCCATGATTGTTTTAGATGATTTGCCCTCCCTTCAATTCTTTAATTATATATTTCTGTTTCAGCCCAGTACCTGATGCAATGTCTACTAAATGATGCATCCATTCCTGAGGGTATCTGCATCTTCAATGCAACAACTGTTGTCATGGTTGAAGCGAAGACTAACAAGTCAGCCTTTATCCGTGCAGACTTTGTAAAGCAGACCTGTCACCTCCACTACATACATCTGGACTTCTCTCCTATCAGAGTTAGCTGTCCCATCAACAATCTTATATACATAAGTGACACAACAAACAAACGCTTTGTAGTATATGACCATAAGGGTGAACTGGTAGATACCTGGATGCCAGACAAACCAGGATATCCAATGGAAGTATCACTCTTTGGGCAGAACTTGCTCGTCAGTAGTCTGGCTCCCCAAGGCCTTTTTGTGTACAATAACTCAAGGAAACTACTTGAATTACTGCCTGACACTGGAGCATTTGTTCCACAGTTTATGAGACTTATAGGTGACAGGATTATAATTACAACAAATGCATATGGCCACAACATGATTATCTATGATCCAGTGACTCATAGCTATAGCACACATGGAGGGGAAGGTACAGGTGATGGGTTGTTTAATGGTCCTGCTGGTATATGTCAGGGTCTTGGTGATACTATCCTTGTTGCTGACCAGAAAAACAATCGCATTAGTGTGTTTACGACTGATGGCCTGTTTCTTCACCAGTTGACCACTAGTGGTAGTGGGTTAACTGATCCCTTCTCACTGGGTTGGATTCCACATGTAGACGGGAATATATTAGTTGTAGGAAGTAAAGGACAACTGATATTCTACACAATCGATTGATTTGTCATATGTGATGTGTTTCAGGAAATGAGTCATAAGTCGCAAAAAATAGATTTTGAGATATCATCATATTTGAAAAGATGAGATCAAGCCGATTCCAATGATAGTAAACAGTCTACTAATCAAATAAGTATTTCTAAATTTTAAGTTTGATATTTGATATTTTCGTTATTGAAAAAAAAGTTTCCAATATTTCTGGGGGTCAATAAACAGTAAAGTAACTAAATGTAGTCCATATGAGGACCATTAAACCGAAAGGATATATTACATAGATTGTCCAAATATAATGGTATCTCAACTTGTGACGTATGACTCATTCTCCTGAAAAACATCACACTATTATGAGAAACCTATCTAACAAGCATGATACATGGCCTAATAAGATATGAAACGAGTTATGAATCTAGTTGTAGATTGGTTCAACTGTTAACAACCCGACCGTGGGATACAATAGTGGACTTGCATGTTCCACTGCACATGGGTCAGATTTTCAGAAAATGTACAATTCGTCTTCACCAATCCTCTCATATAACCCACATTTAGGGCAAAAATGAGCTTCAAAATGCAGTCTAACATAGCAGAACTGATACTTTAAATCAATGCTATACCACATATACTCAGATATACCCAGTATTCACAACATTTCAGCCAAATTTAGCAGAATTTCCTAAATGTGTAGAGCTGTTATTGTACATCTTCTGAAAATCTGACCCACATGTCTGTTACAGTGCATACTGTGATTGATTCTGTTCAGAGTTGACATACATATATTTGGCAACATTTTTACCTAAATTTGCAGCAATATTTTCACCGTTATATCACAAGTTGGGGTGTTATCATATAGAAATGAGTGAGATCTGCCTATTTGATATATAGGCAGATCTCACTCATGTGTTGACGTATCAACACATGTGTGATACGCCCAATACCGAAGGGACTTGTTTTGATTGGTCACATAAAACAAGTTGCGCCAATCAATGATGCTCATTTCATGACGCTGATTTCCTGACAACTGGTTTCACCTAGTACCACCTTTGCTATCCGTATGTATTTTTTTTATTTCATTAAGGCCAATATAATAGTTAATAAACAATTTACGTGGTGTTCTGAAGAGCTGTGACGGTCACAGACAATATTCCTTTTCCATTCCTTATTTTAATATGTATGACAACGATTGTATATGTGAAATGGAAATAAAAGCTCATATAATAATATATCATTTTCTACCTTCTTCCACTTCCTAAACCATACATCTGCTCCAAGTCATAATGCTACTTCATTTTATCAAAGACTAGCAAAGTACCCGTCCTCCGGACGGTCCCCCTCTCTCCCCACATTTCCCCCTCCCTCTCCCTCTTTTCCCTCCCCCTCTTCTCTGACTTTCATACCTGTTTTTCTCTCCCAACCCCATCTCCGATTTCCCTTTTATAATGCTCATTTCCCCTTCTGTACATCGCTGTCATTTAAACCAAAACCAATTTTTTAATATTTATTTTTTGTACATGTGATGTGTCACAGGAAAATGAGTCACTCCCCCAACCTATTTGAGAACATCTACTGAAAACTCACATAACTTTACAAAAAAGCCCATATTTCAAATTCTGGGACTTTTTAACTATTTTCCAGGGGGACATGCAGTTTCAGAATCTATAATAAACCCAAATTGGAAAATTTGACCCTGGGGTCCCCTTCTGTTTGACTGGTCACTTATAGTTAGGTCCCCCTGGACGTAGGTTGTGGGAAATGACGTAGTATCTCACAGGGGCTTTCCCAGGCTATAAATAGAGTGTAGAGATCGCAATTTTAAAAAGGCTTCAAAACCACATTTCCACCCCAAATACCCTCACAAACCACATACGACGACATCCAGAGAGGGGGGATTGACATCTACAGATGAGTAAAGTAGTTTGTAATTCAACAAATTCCGAGAACATTCCGAACAAAGAAAACCTTCTCTCTACCATTTCTTTTCTACCTCCTTTCCTAGAAATCGCTCTAGCTTTATATTATATGGATATACATCTTGTTCAACACTGGTATTTCAATTCTCATCAATTTACAAAATATCTTATGTATTCAATTCAGATCAACAAATATATTGATCTTTTACCAATTGTTTATTCAAATTAAAGTTCATTAATCAACTATGTTTATCTACAACTCACTCATCATATATTTTAATAAAACATTATAAATAAACTTGTATTCTCCAACCCAGTGTTTGCGTCAGTCCATGCAGCTAACCATTACCACTCAATAATAAGGAACATCCAAAATTATCTATTTAGCTCGAGATAGCAACAGCTGGCACTTATCTCATACATGGAGCGGGGTCATTCTGAGGGTGGGTGGGGCTTGGACCACAGCTATAGGTATGTGCCTCCACACACCCCCTCACACACAGTGGAGGTGCATGGATCATGCACCCAACAGGCACCTACATACAACGCATCCAATGACTGTTGACATTTGTTCTAGTAATTGTTTCCCATAATTCCCATATATGAGAACCATTTAAAATAGGCAAATGTTAGAGTATGTGTCTAACCATTTAGTTCAGCACAGTTTTACAGATCACATTGAATAATTTTTTCGACACAATATATTTCCTTGTTTGATAGTCCAGGTACAGGTTCATAACAGATTTTGTTATATTTAATTTATTCAGATTAATAAACATACCTATCTTTAACTTCTCCCACAACACAGGAGAAGTTTGTACTTAGGTAAAACAAATAAAGGTGTGTTTCCAATTTATCTGGCTTCAAACTAGGTAGGGGGGGGGGATTGATAACTTTTTTTTTTTAATTTGTTTTTTTAGGAAACCACCTCCCAGGAACATTAGTTGTTTCAACATGGAAAAACGTGCTTTTTGACAGTTCCGGCTTAAGAGATTGCTAGAATCAATGCAATGCCGAATATACTCGAATTTACCCAGTATTGACCAAATTGCAGCCTAATTTAGCAGAATTTACTGAATGTGTACAGCTGCCAACTGTACATTTTGTGAAAATCTGACCCATATGACAGATAGAAGCACTGGGTTGAATGACAACATTAATATTCAATGGCCAGAGGGTCCACTTGTTTACGGTCACACCATTAACATCGTATAGCAGGATGGACTACATGTATGTACTTGTATCTGATTGATGGTGCTATTTTCTCACTTTACTTAAATATGATTTTAGACTTTAGATTTAGAGGTCCCACATGTATTTGAGAACCCCTATATAATGTTGTATTATTACTGAACTTGCCAAGTATTTATTTGTAATTTTAGTTTATATTGCTTTGGTTGTTGTACCTAGATTCTTTGTTAAATAATCAAAGAATAGCGTATACCAGTTATAAAATCGAGCTAAAAAATGTGTTTGCGATGTGATGCGCAAGAGAGAGAGAGGAGAGAGAGGAGAGAGAGAGAGGGAGAGAGGGAGAGAGAGAGAGGGAGGGAGAGAGGAGAGACAGGAGGGAGAGAGGGAGAGGGAGAGAGGAGAGACAGGCCCCACCAAGAAAGCTGATATCAGCCCGATATCAGAATCTGATATCAGATCTGATATCAGATAGGCATGTCATTCTGATATCAGGCTGATATCAGGCTGATATCAGATTCCAATGAGCAAGAAATTTTTACATACTAAAAAATATGCATGCAAAAAGGGGGTTTCAAGCTCTTCTGTTCAAAGTTTGCTGAAAAAGGAATTTTTAAAGATTTTAGAATTTTTTTTATATCAGATTCTGATATCAGACTGATATCAGACTGATATCAATTTCTGATATAAAAAAATTATCTGCAGATGCTTTGATTGTCCTCTCATTTACCTAATTCAAGCTCTCCTTAAATATATTTCCCAAAATTCTTGCTGAAATAGGAATTTTTAACGATTTTAGAATTTTTACCATATCAGATCTGATATCAGATGGATATCATTCTGATATCAATTTCTGATGAAAATGAAAATATTTGCGGATGCTTTGATTGTCCTCTCATTTACCTAATTCAAGCTCTCCTTAATATATTTCCCAAAATTCTTGCTGAAATAGGAATTTTTAACGATTATACAATTTTTACCATATCAGATCTGATATCAGATGGATATCATTCTGATATCAATTTCTGATGAAAATGAAAGTATTTGCGGATGCTTTGATTGTCCTCTTATGTACCTAATTCAAGCTCTCCTTAAATATATTTCCCAAAATTCTTTGAATTTTCGCTCGGCCCTATATCAGATCTGATATTGAGCCGATATCAAACCGATACTATTTCTGATATCAGTTTCTGATATTGAGCCGATATCGTACCAATACTATTTCTGATATCAGTTTCTGATATTGAGCCGATATCATACCAATACTATTTCAGATATCAGATCTGATATCCAGCCAGTATCAGACCAAAACTATTTCTGATATCAGTTTCTGATATTGAGCCAATATCATACCGATATCATTTCTGATATCAGATCTGATATTGAGCCGATATCATACCGATACTATTTCTGATATCAGTTTCTGATAATGAGCCGATATCATACCAATACTATTTCTGATATCAGTTTCTGATATTGAGCCAATATTGTACCAATACTATTTCTGATATCAGTTTCTGATATTGAGCCGATATCGTACCAATACTACTTCTTGTATCAGTTTCTGATATTGAGCCGATATCATACCAATACTATTTCTGATTTCAGTTCTGATATTGAGCCAATATCGTACCAATACTATTTCTGATATCAGTTTCTGATATTGAGCCGATATCATACCGATACTATTTCTGATATCAGTTCTGATATTGAGCCGATATCATACCAATTCTATTTCTGATTTCGATCGTTATGTCCAAATCGTCGATCGTAAAGTAAAAAATAGTTAATCGTAAGTCAGAATTATCTATTGTAAAGTCAGAAAAGTCTATCGTAAATTTGAAATACTTAATTGTTAAGTCGAAATAATCAATCGTTAAGTCAGAAATGTCAATCGTAAAGTCAAAATAATCAATGGTAATGTCAAAATAGTCAATCATTGAGTCAGAATAGTCAATTGTAAAGTCAAAATAGTCAATCATAAAGTCATAAAAGTTTATCGTAAAGTTGAAATAGTCAATTGTTAAGTCGAAATAGTCAATCGTAAAGTCAGAAATATTTATCGTAAAGTTGAAATAGTCAATTGTTAAGTCAAATAGTCAATCGTAAAGTTAGAAAAGTCAATCGTAAAGTCAATCATAAAGTTGAAATAGTAAATTGTAAAGTCACAAAAGTTGATCGTAAAGTCAAAATAGTCAATCGTTAAGTCAAAATATTGTACCTAATTCATACAATTTATTTGTGTAAATAAAATTGCTAACTCTAACTCAATGTCTTCAGTCTTGGTTTCTTGGACCATGGATTTCAATTACTTAATCAAACAATCCCACATACAACAATTCATGCTCTCCTTTAAAGAAAATCAAGAAAATGCTATTACAAAAGTTTGTTGGCTCAACATCAGAACCCGAATTTTCAATCGGCCCTATATCAGTTCTGATATTGAGCCGATATCATACCGATACTATTTCTGATATCAGTTTCTGATATTGAGCCGATATCGTACCAATACTATTTCTGATATCCGTTCTGATATCATACCAATACTATTTCTGATATCAGTTTCTGATATTGAGCCGATATCATACCAATACTATTTCTGATATCAGCTGAACATCAGAACCCGATATCAACTTGATGGTCAAATCTGATATCAGCTTAACAACATTTTTCGGAAACGAGCAGCGCGCATGCCTAAAACGTGTCATTGGTACTCTACCACCATTTTTTAACTGTCAAGATCTGCAGGAGTTTGGAAACATTCAGGGCTATTTTTATTTGTGAGTATGTTTCTGTTTGACAATTGATATATTTCTAGACCCCCCCGGGCCCCCCACTAAGGGGGCTGATTAAGGGGGTATTTTTGCAACTAAAGTCAACGAAATGCTGGAAACGGGGTATTTTTTTATTCAATTTGTGGCACAAAATAGCCTATAATTATGACAGAAATGGGCCACTTCTGTTTTGTTTTTTCATTTTATTTTATTCAGGTCGATGTCATATTTAGGCCTAGGCCTAATAAGTTACAGAAAAACGCACTATCCTTCAAGGATAATCTCAGATGTTGCCAGTCGGAGGTAAATATGTGAATATTAGTTATAATATTTTGGTCGATTGATCGAGAAATAACATATCCATCAAGGGTAGGATGAAGTGATGCTATATTGAATCCTATGTTATTGAAACCATATATATATATATTAATTTTAAATTGCAATTAGTATTTGTTGACGAAAAGATGCACATATTATGTATATTTTGATTAAAATAAAAGTTACTAGTCCACAATGTCTCTGAAACCCTTTATTCCCTAATGTAAAATTCCTTGAACTGGTTTGGGAATATTTTATGTCTTGTTACAACATGTGGTATATCTCCAATATTTTTTCTAAAAAAACATTTTTTGAAATTTCGACCGTCCTAATAATTGTTGAAGCCTGCCTCAAAACGGTGAATAATATTAATATGGTCAGATATTGATGTTGTTAAATTCAGGACAGATTTGTATCAATGTCGCTGTTACGCCATAGTGTCGCCGTTATACCATATAATTATTACAAAAAAAAGAGCCCAGCCTGTTCCAACACTATGATTTCATAGTAATATCTTATGATAAGATATGAATATCTTTACAAAATCAAGTCAAACTTCTGGTTAGGCCCTCATATGCCAGCCAACATCCATTCTCTAGCTTTGGCTTTTCATTAAATTTTGCTAGTGAGTAATATATATCATTTTTACACTAAATCATTTGATTAATCAGGCATAATGAGGCCGAAATAACGCAAAATAAAAGGGAAAATATAGGTGAAAATATATCTGAATGATAGGTGTAAGATTCGAAATATTGGCCCCACCTATAGGTGCACTGCAAATAACATAATATTGAAATAACTATTTAAAAACATTTAAACGTATGTTATTCTACACAGAAGTACGCTTCATTTGACACTAAGATCATCTCTATCCCATTTTAAGGGAGTCGGTGCCGAAAAAGAAATAATAAAAAAATAATAAAAAAACATTCAAATGTACCGTATATAAAATAGAATAGAAACAGACCTTCATTTGACACCGAAACCGTGGTCCGGGGTATGGACTGCACGACACTGCCGCCACCTAGCGGCACCTAATCTGAGTAGTCTAAATCCTCAGCCGCCGTTTTTCAAACTGAGACTGTGAGAGGGAAGGTCGTGACGTTGGGATTTTGCATTGTAGGATATTTCCAGTGGTGAGTACGTTTCAGTTGACAAATTTCAGTATTTCATGACCCATACATGTTTAGTGACCCATGATGAATAAACAATAAGTTATATATATTTCGATATACTGAGAGAAATAAGATATCCAATCTTGTTCCCTATTATCGCCCATCCCATATCGCCGTGACCGTGTATATAATTGGAATAACAGAGCTGCCAACTTCTACGATTTCGCCGTAGTACCTACGATTTCAGCGTTAAAATACGATGCTACGATCTGAATGACTCAAAGTACCATTTGGGGGAAATTTAGGGCCAAAATGTTTTGATGAATAATTTGTATCCCTGCCAACCGGCCGCCGACACATCGGAAATTATTGCTAGAGCTGAGGGTAGAGTATTCAGGCCCACCGCTGCCGCTCCCGAAATCGCGGCCGGCCATCACCGTTTCAGAGCATGATACAACTTTGCACGGCCAGTTAACAAACTTTCCCTAGACCGATTCTCATAAAAATTAAATCATTAGACTTCTCATTATGTTCCCTATATGCATGTCACATGTCAGCTCAATCGATCTAGAGCAAATATATTTTTTCGCTGATAATGTGTGGTAGGGTTGCAGTGACTAAGACCGCAGCATCACAGCGGCTATAGTATAGGACTACTATAGCACTAGCATTAGCGCTGGACGGGAAGATGCTTGCTGTCTGCTTGCGGTGTTTGGACCAATCAGAAGCTACTTAAGCAGGTCTGATCTATGTTCCTGAGATGCACTGCTATGTTTTGAATCAACCCACAAAGAAATCCGACTGGTAGAAGCGATTTCATGCGATTTTATATATATAATTATATATAAACTTTTATTTTCCATATTACATACTTATGGCCTAGATGGAGAATGGGTCTTCTGTCTCAGTCAGTTCTCATGAGACAGTTCTTCCGACAGGAGTCAGGACCCTCTACTTATTAACATAACATTATGTTTATCATATAACAGATAAGTTTTTAAACAATGTAAGAATAAAATAACAATAAAACAAAGCACATACATACAATATTGTACAGTGTTTTCACTTTCTGAGGGGGCTGCATAGCCTTGCAGTAGATTAACAATATAGTGTGGGGTAATTGTTACATGCTTACAAATGTTTTGGTTTTTGAGGATTTTTCTCCCCAGTCATAATATATTTGCAATATATTTACAATAGTGATGTAGTCCAGTAGAAATAGGGTTCAACCTAGAACAAATTGCAATAGAAGGTTTTTCAATGGTTTTGGGTACTTTGAGGCCTCCTTATTAACATACTAAAAGTCTACAAAAATCAAGATGGCGGAACATTCCAAAATCGAAGGTCAAAGGTCAAGGTCACCAAATCATTTTTTTTAAACCTTTTGAGCCATAAGTTTTGATTCATTGAAGATAGAATTTTCATTTTTTGCACACATATAACCTGTAATGGACCCTTCATTCTAAAACAGTCATTTGACCTCTGACCCCAAGGTCAAGGTCATTTAAGGTCATCAAAAGATGAAAAATTTGGCTTTTTCAGGGAATTGGACTCATGAAAGTTTCCACTTTTGACAGGATATGACTCAAACTCATTCACAACATAATGTATATGAAAGCCAGTGAAATTATTAGCCCTGCAGTCAATTTTAAGTGCCCTGCCTCAAGTATTGACCTAACAACAGCCTAACGAATGTGGTAACAATAAAACAACAATAGTTGGGATTTTGACCTTAATAGGCATTGAGCTCCAGATGAGCACCACACTATTTTGTATGTTTTGATCCATATCTCTGGATTTATTATGAATACTATTTCCATTTTTGGCACAAATAAGACCTATGATAGGAGCTTCATTTTAAAATAGTCATTCAACCTCTGACCCAAAGGTCAAGGTCATCCAAGGTCACCAAATTATGAAAAATGAGGCTTTTTTAAGGAGTATATCTTATGAAAGTTTCCTCTGTAGTCAATACAGTTGTTCTTGTATGATTGGTATAGTATGAAGCTGTTTGCGATTTATAGGTACATGGGGTATTGCCACCAGTGTGTATTTTGAGAAATTCAAGATGGCTGCCAAGATGGCTGCCATAACCAATCGATATTCAAAACTTGACTTTTGCTTATTCAAATCTTTGATGTTGTACCAATTTTTTATGGTTTGAGGGGTCAAGGAATCCAATGAAGCTATTTCCAATAGTCTGCGACCAGTTGCCATAGAGATAAGGTTACCATGGTAACCAAACATTTATCGGACATCTTTTTATTAATCAAGATCATATCATATTGTTGTATGCCATGCTTGTCATGGAGTACCAAAGAGGGTGTAATGGGGGTCATTCAGCAACATAGAGGGTATAATGGGGGTCATGCAGCAACATGGAGGGTATAATGGGGGTCATGGAGTACCAGAGAGGGTGTAATGGGGGGCAATTCAGCAAAATAGAGGGAATGATGTAGGTCATGGGGTACCAAAGAGGCTGTAATGGGGGTCATTCAGCAACATAGAGGGTATAATGGGGGTCATTCAGCAACATAGAGGGTATAATGGGGGTCATTCAGCAACATAGAGGGAATAATGTGGGTTATTGAGTAACAAAGAGGGTATAATGGGGGGCCATTCAGCAAAATTGAGAGAATAATGTGGGTCATGGACTAACATAGAGAGTATAATGGGGGCTTATTCAGCAAAATAGAGGGAATAATGTAGGTCATGGAATAGCAGAGAGGGTGTAATGGGGGTCATTCAGCAACAAAGACGGTATAATGGGGGTCATTCAGCAACATAGACGGTATAATGGAGGTCATTCAGCAACATAGAGGGTATAATGGGGGTCATTCAGCAACGCAACATAGAGGGTATAATGGGGGTCATTCAGCAACATAGAGGGTATAATGTGGGTCATGGAGTACCAGAGAGGGTGTAATGGGGGGCCATTCAGCAAAATAGAGGGAATGATGTAGGTCATGGGGTACCAAAGAGGCTGTAATGGGGGTCATTCAGTAACATAGAGGGTATAATGGGGGTCATTCAGCAACATAGAGGGTATAATGGGGGTCATTCAGCAACATAGAGGGAATAATGGGGGTCATTCAGCAACATAGAGGGTACAATGGGGGTCATTCAGCAACGCAACATAGAGGGTATAATGGGGGTCATTCAGCAACATAGAGGGTATAATGTGGGTCATGGAGTACCAGAGAGGGTGTAATGGGGGTCATTCAGCAACATAGAGGGTATAATGGGGGCTTATTCAGCAAAATAGAGGGAATAATGTGGGTCATGGAGTACCAGAGAGGGTATAATGGGGGCCATTCAGCAAAATAGAGGGAATAATGTTGGTCATGGGGTACCAAAGAGGCTGTAATGGGGGTCATTCAGCAACATAGAGGTAAAAATGTGGGTCATGGAGTACCAGAGAGGGTGTAATGGGGGTCATTTAAGAAAATAGAGGTAATAATGTGGGTTTTGAGTACCAGAGAGGGTATAAGGGGGGTCATTCAGCAACATTGAGGGTATAATGTGGGTCATGGAGTACCAAAGAGGCTATAATGGGGGTCATTCAGCAACATAGAGGGTATAATGTGGGTCATGGAGTGACACAGAGGGTATAATGGGGGGCCATTCAGCAAAATTGAGAGAATAATGTGGGTCATGGACTAACATAGAGAGTATAATGGGGGCTTATTCAGCAACATTGAGGGAATAATGTGGGTCATGGAGTGACACAGAGGATATAATGTGGTTCATGGAATAATATAGAGTGTGTACGTGGTATAACTTAATGTTACACAGCTCAGGGGGGGGGGCAGTCTAAATTCTGAGGCAAAAAGGCTTTACATAATATATGGATGGTCTTTAGTGTCAATCATGGAGTAACACAGCAGGTGTAATTAGGGGTCATTCATCAACATAGAGGGTGTAATGTGGATCATGGAGTAATATAGAGTGGGTAATATGGGTTATTCATATATCTAATAGGCCGATGGAGATGTCAAATCATCGAGTCAAATCGCACTTAACCCCTTCAGGGTTTCGTGCGATTTGACCCGCCGTCAAGATTGATTTGACATCGAACAGAGGGCTATTAGATATTTATTACATACTGATTTGTATATTTATCTGTTATAAATGTTCCGATTAGTGCTGTATGTCTTGCCAAATTATCGCAACTTTGCTTGGAAACTTCCAAAACGTGCAAGGCAGCGCTACACAGCAGAGCGAAACGTCACCAAGTGCACAACGTTGGCAAACCAATGAAATTGCGTCTTATGGGTCACATGTTCATGTCCCGCTCAAATAGCACATAAGTGCTATTTGACATTTCAAATAGCACCCCCGAATAGCACCCTTGAAATCGCACACGTATGTAATAAAGCAACATAGAGATCATGGTGTGGTAATGCAGCAATGATGTGGCATAATGGATGACATGCAGCAACATAGAGGGTGTAATCAGGGATTATTTATCTGATATTAGATGGAACCTGTATGGGACTTGGGGCTGAGACAATGACAAAGGGAGGGTAGAATAGGGTGCCTCAGTAAGATGCAGGGTATAAAGGTGATACATCAGCAAGACAGAGGGCATAACAGAGATACATCAGCAAGTCAGAGGGTATAATGGTGGTACTTCAGCAAGACAGAGGGTATAATAGAGATACATCAGCAAGACAGAGGGTATGACAGAGGTACTTCAGCAAGTCAGAGGGTATAATGGAGATACTTCAGCAAGACAGAGGGTATAACAGAGGCACTTCAGCAAGTCATAGGGTATAACAGAGATACATCAGCAAGTCAGAGGGTATAATGGTGATACTTCAGCAAGACAGAGGTTATAACAGAGGTACTTCAGCAAGTCAGAGGGTATAACAGAGATACATCAGCAAGTCAGATGGTATAATGGTGATACTTCAGCAAGGCAGAGGGTATAATGGAGATACTTCAGCAGAATGAAGGCTAGACTGGGGGTGCTTCTGCAACATGGAGGGTAGAATGGGGGGGGGGTGATGGTGCTTCAGCAGAATTGAGGGTATAATGGTGATACTTCAGCAAGTCCGAGGGTATAATGGAGATATATCAGCATGTCAGAGGGTATAATGGAGATTATTCAGCAGAATGAAGGGTAGAATGGGGATGCTTCAGCAAATTGGAGTGTTGAATGGGGGTGCTTCAGCAAGACAGAGGATATAATGGTGATACTTCAGCATTCAGACATACTTCAGCAAGTCTGAGGGTATAACAGAGATACTTCAGCAGTTCCGGGGGTATAATGGAGATATATCAGCATGTCAGAAGGTATAACAGAGATACTTCAGCAGAATGAAGGGTAAAATGGGGATGCTTCAGCAAGTCAGAGGATATAACAGAGATACTTAAGCAATTCAGAGGGTATAACACAGATACTTCAGCAAGACAGGGCATAATGGAGATACATCAGCAAGACAGGGCATAACGGAGATACATCAGCAAGACGGAGGGTATCACAGAGGTACTTCAGCAAGTCAGAGGGTTAATGGAGATACATCAGCATGACAGAGTGTATAACAGAGGTACTTCAGCGAGACAGAGGGTATAATGGTGATACTTCAGCAAGTCAGAGGGTATAACAGAGATACTTCAGCAAGACAGAGGGTATAACAGAGATACTTCAGCAAGTCAGAGGGTAGAATGGAGATACATCAGCAAGACAGAGGGCATAACAGAGATACTTCAGCAAGACAGAGGGTATAACAGAGATAATTCAGCAAGACAGAGGGTATAATACAGATACTTCAGCAAGACAGAGGGCATAATATTACCTTATATAATTATTTCAGATGTTTGGGCCCACCTGTCCTCAGACGTTAGGGTCCAGATGGAGATACTTCAGCAAGACAGAGGGTATAATGGAGATACTTCAGCAAGACAGAGGGTATAAGAGAGGTACTTCAGCAACCCTATACCCTCTGACTTGCTGAAGTATCACCATTATACACTCTGTCTTGCTGAGGTATCACAATTATACCCTTTGTCTTTCTGAAGTATCACCTTTATACCCTCTTGTCTTGCTGAAGTATCCCCATTATACCCTCCTGTCTTGCTGAAGTATCCCCATTATACCCTCCTGTCTTGCTGAACTATGACCGTTATACCCTCTGACTTGCTGAAGTATCCCCATTATACCCTCTTGTCTTGCTGAAGTATCCCCATTATACCCTTTGTCTTCCTGAAGTATCACCGTTATACCCTCCTGTCTTGCTGAAGTATCCCCATCATACCCTCTCACTTGCTGAAGTATCTCCATCTGGACCCTAACGTCTGAGGACAGGTGGGCCCAAACATCTGAAATAATTACCGAAAACATGCGAAAGTGTGCCCTAGCGTCCAAGGTTTGGGCCATAACATGTGAAGGTGGGTTGGAAATCTGAAAATAAGTGAAAGTGGGCCCTATTGTTGTTTGGCCCTACCGTTGTTGGGCCCGAATGTCCATACACCTTGTCCAGTACTTACAATCAGGGGTTTATGGCAACAAATTAAATATCATATTTATTTATTTTCAGAATGGGATTATAGTTTTTATTTTGACTATTTTCAGCCTATTTCGTCCTATCTACGCAAATTATGTGAAATCTGATTGGATGAAAGGGAATCAGATTGACATAAGGGATGATGCTCTTTAAAATTGCAATGGTAACCATGGGAATATCTCGTTGCTAAGCAACCAAGGCAGATAAAATATTTTCAATGACCTCATTGGATTCCTTGGGGTCGATTTAGGGGGGGTAGGGGTTATCAAATCAAATGTATCTATAAGACCTATGGATATATAGGCTGATTTCCTGTCAGCCAATCAGATTTCACCTTATTTGCATGAATAGGGGGGAAATGGCAATAATAGGTGAAAATAGAAAATAGGAGCCTACCACATTTTTTTCAGCATCCTTCAGAACACCCATAAGAATTAAGAAATTTAAATAAATGTTGAGATCAAAAAAGGTTGCCAGACAGTTCTGCACTATCATATGCTTTTGAGTTAATAAAATACCCAATGAGGCCAAAATCCTACTCTATATTTTCTTAGATACCACATTTTGTTAGGCTGTTGTAATGTCAGTTTTTCAAGTAGGCCTCTGTAAATTGGCTTTTGGGTTCAGAATTTCACTGGCTTTCATGTGTACATTATATTTTGAATGAATTTAAGTAAAATCCTTTCAATGGGGGAAACTTTCATAAGTCATATTCCCTCAAAGGCTTCATTTTTAATGGTTTGGTGACCTTCAATGACCTTGACCTTGGGGTCAGAGGTCAAATAACTGTTTCAAAAGTAAGGGCCCATCATAGGTGGTATGTATGCAAAAAATGAAAATTCTATTTTCAATAAATCAAAATATATGGACCAAAAGGTAAAATATTTTTTATGCTTCATTTTTTGGTGACCTTGACCTTTGACCTTCGATTTTGGCATGTTCCGCCATCTTGATTTTTGTAGACTTTTAGTATGTGACCAAGGGGGATCTTAAGTACCCAAAACTGTTGAAAAACCTTCTATTGCAATTTGTTCTAGGTTAGGCCATTTTTTACCCTAGATCTACTGGACTAATGAGGAAGGACGCAACAATGAAGGAGGTGACCCAGGGACAATCATTCTCATCTAGGTCCTCAAAACATAGTCCCTAAGTAAGGTTTTAAACTCTTTCCATTCATACATTTTTGCGTGGTTTGGTATGCTGTTCCAAAGAATTTTGACTGAAATAAACTAGGATTTCAACCAAAACATCATGAGAGGGGTACAGGACTGATTCCTTGATACCCTACCAATTAGCTTTAAGACAACAGTGTCACATTGACTTTCTCAAACCATCAACAGAGATTTACCTGCCCACACAGAAATTTAATGTAAAACTCTCCCCTGCACCCATAAAATGCTGGGAGCAAAATTAAAATAATAGTTCAAACCTACAATCGGCCATAATGAAAGTATGGTACTAAATAATCTAAATAATTCACCCACAGTAACTTTCGCCCTGTGCAGAATAGGCCTACTTTGCCAGAAATTATTTTTTAAACATTAGGGTTTGGGTTCTGAACTTAACTTGAATACAGTGTTTTTCCAAAAACGGGATAACCAAAGCATTTCAACTTATAAAAGCATCCAATTATTTTCGATAATGCCCATTTTCATTATATATTTTATTATCATGCTGTTTTATATAAGAATAGCACCTGCCACTTCATGATGATCTAGTTTAGTGGCAGTAAAAACATCTTTCATCCAGCTGATGCTCAATGATGGACACCGACATTTTGCCTATTTGTCCTGCATATTTCAGTCAAATAAGTTATTTTCTCAGTTCACTCTTCAAAGTAGGAGATATTTAAGTATTAGAGTTATGTCCTATAGGACAATGCAATATATGCAGTGAACATACCTTTATATTTTGTTGGGACTTGTACATGAGATTATTAAATATTTAGCAATATTGGCGTTTTTGTGGAAAATAGGGAACTTTTTATGAATGAAAAGATGATTGTACCAATGTATTAGATGGGATTAGGAGATGGCTCTATGAATACTTTTACTTTATTTATGGAATAATCATGACTAATTATGAATTACTCCCATAAGAGGTCCTTTCTTGTTGGAAACTTTATTTAAATTATAACCTAAGATTGACAAATAGGATTACCATATTAATTATACAAAAACCATAACTTATAAAATATTGACGATTGTTTGACTTACACAAAATCTTCCCCAACATTTGTGGGTTAACATCTGCTTACATGCCTGATTAATAGAGTTGCAACATTATGGTGTATACATAGACAGAAATATCTGGGATTAGGCAGGAGTGAATATTTACTGATGTCGGTCAAGGGCCGGTAGGCCTGCAATGACAGCGGTGAATATTCACAACGCCGAGAATCCAAGGGTTCTTCTGTGTTTATTTGACCTCTCCCACATAACTTATGTTAGATTAACATCTGCAGCGATTTTTAAGGAATAAATAGTTAAATAATCATGTCTTTGGCTTGATTCGCTCCGAAAACATAGGCCCAATATTAATGAAGAGCTGGAACTATGGAAGATCAGAAAGCATATGCACAGTGTACCAGAAACTAGGTCAGCCGTGTATTGCCCGCGAGCAATATTGCTTCAGTTACTGACCAGTTAAACAATATATAGAGCCTATGTTTTCTCTATGGGCTGAGCATATCAAGAAATAAATATGGTCGATTCTCATGAAACGGTTCCAAATGGGTATTTTTGGAAATGTCATTGAAATGAAATGAAATTGCTAGCAAAGGTGCTCTATATCATACTCTTCTAAACCGTGAAACTGCACATCTTACGTATGAAAACTGTTGGAAATATACTCTTAAAAATAGATGGCGTCACAGACGGTGATGGTCACACAAATATTCATAGTCATGTCATTCATTAATAGAACAATAAAATAATAAAAAAGTTGCATGACCTTAAAGAAGAATAAAAACCCTCTCAAATGGTATATGGGATTTAGACCTACTCCCATTGGATCATCAGGTAATAAGTGAAGAATGGCCATCACAGACAGTGACGGGAGCCGCACAAAAAAATTCCCCATTTGTAAACATAATATCTCAAGATCAATGAGGTATATTGATAGATTTTTTCTTCTGGTTTCAATACACCAATGTGTCCACCTTTCATCAAGCACATACAAATTATTTATTGGATGATTTTTTAGTTAATTACAGCCCATTATCAGTGTCACGGACGGGGACGGCCATATTGGGTTATAAATTTCTCTCTTCCTCTGTGTATTTAATTTTAGATTTTAGTGCAACATTTTTTCATGGATTATTCTTCAAGAAACTCTTGGCCCATATGGATACATAAACAAACATTCCCATGTAATCTTAATTAATTTTAGGAATGATATATTCAATACTTGGGTAGGAAGGTTAATTTTAGCTCATTTAATGGCTCCAATTTCTTAAATATTCATCATAGGTATGGAAACGTGGGTATGCATTTGTTCAGAATATAGAGTCTGATTGCATCGAAACATTAATTATAATGCATGACTACATGGGAAAGACCTATTGAAAGAAAACTGGTAAAAATTTTCCCATTTGGGACCATTTCATGAGAATCAACCATATGTGTATTCCCTTCTTGCTGAAAAAATATCTACTTTTATGAACTGGAAAATATAGTGATCTGTTTGACTGATAAATACATTGTTTTCTTTCAGATATTAGTAGACAGTATGCCTAACCGTTTCTTGCTAGCTGCGGACAGGTGGATACTGTGTAGTGAACTCCCCAAGTCCTGCCCACAGGCCCTGCTACCATGGATTTGTTCCAAAGGTATGTTATAAATTAAATTATCTACAGAAGTTTGATACCATTTAAACTGTAAGTTACATGGGGTGGGTGCATAATTACCTGCTACTCAGTAATTAATTGTAAGCATCAAATATGAGGGTGTGTGTATACTGATTCAAATATACCAAAAAACTAATTTTTGTAATTCTTGTAACTAACTCTAGTTCAACTCTTTCCATGATATTTGCAAATCCAGCATGACGAAAATTAAGTACTGTAAATCAACATCTTTTGATTAGACATGCAGTGTGAGAAATTAATTTTCCCACCAATTTGGCTGCTGAATACAGACATTTGCTAGCCTTCACAGAAATTTACTGTCCTTCTCAAATGGAACTAAGTTATTTTCTTTTTTCTATTCCATGATTTGCAAATAGTTTCCGTCTGTAATATTAGGCATATAAACTTAACAAACCAAACGGAGATGTACAAATGTTGTATACCTCATACCATGGTTTCTGATTGTATTACAAGCGCTGGGTAGATAATGTCAACTATTCAAGTGATAACTATGTCCCTTGTTAATGATGTTTAATTCATGACCTGACCTTATTTATAGGATGCTTTCGAGAGATGCTGGAAACAAATCAACTAATCATGGAGGAGCTGCAGGCATCCACAAACACGTGTTTGGACTTGGTGAGAGTTTGATCAGCGATGGTAATATACTCAGGAATATACTCATATGAACCTACTTGGCATGGCCATTTGATTAGAGAAACTGGACAATCAGGACATACCTTAAATCCTGAGGACGTATGACAACTATTTCATCAGAAAGACCTGTCACGTAATACCACTGCCCAATGGCACAGGATGCCAACTTCACCAGCTCAGGATCAGACAGCACCAAACACCAGGGAGCTGTACAGTGGTCATCTCATCCATGAGCAGAAGCTCACCTAATCAAGGCCTCAACCTAAGATGACCAACACCTAAATATGTGAAACTTAAAGCAAGAGTACTAAAATATGACTATTACCTGGAGAAATTGGATATACGGATCCCAGACAACTACAATGTTCCCAGAAAATACACCTTAAATAGGAAAATCTTGCTATGGCCTGGCAATTCAAGAAATTAACGCTGAACTATGCATTATTATAATACTATTGTTTCCTTGTGTTGGCGTCTCAACAGGTTTTTGTATGAGAAATTGACGATCCTGAGAGGGATTTAAATGATATTACTCTATGTATCTGTTACAAGCTTTAAAAATTATGTTATCCATAGGTTAACCTCAATTTTCCGTTCAGTCATAGATGGATGATACTGCATTATATTTTTGTTCAGTCCTATATGGACAGGTGAGGGATTCTATATAATGCTGTAATGATATATAATTTTACAGTCAGTATTTTAAGCGTTTTTGGCGTCAGGTTTGTAAATGCCTATATGAGAGGGTTAAGGTGAAACAATTTACCTCATATTAAGGATATTCATATAGTATTCAACACCAGGTATATATGGACATTTTATGTCATTATGGGCATCAATTCAGGGTGTTTTTGTGACATGTTTTTAACGCCAGAAAATGGCGGAGACTTTTCTAATTAATTGTTGGTCTTTTTACGCACATGATGAGACATGTTTTCTGAGACTGGTCGGACAAAATTTATGCATCATATTTGGGTCAAAAATAGGTTAACACCACACAGGTTTTGGGACTATAGGACAAATTTTGGGTGTATCCAATCGGGTATTATGCTAAGTATTTTTACACTCAAAATTGGTATTTCAAGGCATGTCCAGGCGGTCTAGGAAATGACATTTTTTAGATTAAAGTTTGGGATCAGATTTCATGTATCTGGGTGACCAATATTATAGGTTATTATAGCGTTTTGATGACACAAAGACAGCCTATTTCTATCTTCTAGGTATTGGCAGTCAGGTTCAAATATATTCAGCTGACATTTATTTTTTAGGGCAAGTTATATCAATGTTTATCAAAATTTTGTAATACAAAGTTCTTTCAATTATTTCTGGTGAACTTCCAGCAGTGGACCATTAGCTAATTATTTGTCATTATTTGTAACCATAATGTGTCATTTTTTTTTGCAACCATATTCCCTTGTCTCTTGTAGACTTTCATGTAATCACAGGAAATAAAGAACCTAATAACCAAATGAAAGATGTTCATGTGCATTTCCTAGTAAGAATGAAGCTATTATGTAATAAAAACTGCAAGATTATCAGTATAATATCTCCATTATTTATTTGTCTTATATTGGTTGATGAAATCAGAAGTGTTATTATTGGTTGACATCAGATGGACATCAGAGATCCCGGACAGCAGCTGTATATCAGATATCCCCGGATATTAAATCTACCAGATTCTGATGTTCTTGATATCAGGAACAATACTCCTATGACATCAGTTTGATTTCAGTTCCTGATATCATATCAGATCTGATATCAGAAATAATATTGGTCTGATATCGGCTCAATATCAGAACTGATATCAGAAATAATATCGGTACGATATCGGCTCAATATCAGATCTGATATCAGAAATAATATCGGTCTGATATCGGCTCAATATCAGAACTGAAATCAGAAATGATATCGGCTCGATATCAGATCTGATATCAGAAATGATATCGGCTCAATATCAGAACTGATATAAGAAATAATATCGGTATGATATCGGCTCAATATCAGAAACTGATGTCAGAAATAATATCGGTATGATATCGGCTCAATATCAGAAATAATATCGGTATGATATCGGCTCAATATCAGAAACTGATATCAGAAATAGTATTGGTCTGATATCGGCCCGATATCAGATCTGATATCAGATCTGATATCGGGCCGACCGAATTTGAGGGTGCAGTCTGATATCGATCGATATCAGATCTGATATCGGGCCGATGGAATGTCTGATATCGGGCCGATATCAAGGTGATATCGGGTTTCTTGGTGGGGGAGGGAGAGAGGAGGGACAGGAGGGAGACGGAGAGAGAGAGGGGGAGAGGGAGGGGAGAGGGAGGGGAGAGAGGAGAGAGAGGGAGAGAGGAGAGAGAAGAGAGAGAGGGAGAAAGGGGGAGGGAGGAGGATTGTGCCAGGAGAATTGTGAATAGTTTGCCATTAATTTAGGGATGTTTCTAATTAATTGTGCTAATTCCTCACTTCTCTGAAGTAAGATTTAGAGGTCCAAAATTATTACTGAACTTACCGAGCATTTATTTTATAATTTTATTTCCTATTATAAATGCTGCCATACTCCTGAAGAAGGCAAACCAATATGCCAAAACTAGTTGCGAAAGAAACTTGGAGAAAATCCAAACATACATACCGGTTTTCAATTTTCATTTGTAGGAACCTCTACCTTATTTAATATCTTTATTTTCTATTGTTTGGCTGTTGTATCTAGATTCCTTCCTAAAAAAATCAAATAATAGACTACTAAAATCATGCATGTTTTCGCGATATAATGCAAGAGAGAGATTGAGAAAGGAGAAGGGGGATTTGGGGGGGGGGGGGGGGGGGTGGAGGTGAGAGAGAGAGGCGCCTATGGCCCCGGGAAAGCCACGTACCGTACACTCACTACAGTTCCCCAATAAACAACCACTTGTTGTTGTCTTAAATTTTAACGTTTGAATAGTTTCCCAATCTCCACTAGTTTTACAAACCAGCAGAATGGATGTACATTCACATACAATGTACATAAAATCCCTATATGATATCGAAACAATTTCAATTAAATAAAGAACACATTTTGTACTTACACAGCGATACGGCAAGGCGGAGGCGGCGGAGACCAATGTAACGAAAATGACAAAACACAACACCTCCTGCCACCCGTTGCATCACTAGTTCCCAATCCACCATGCTGTAGGCAGCACCGTCGCTCTTCCCGCGTTAGGTTTCTTAGGCAACTTTACACGTTGTATCGTGTGGAAGAATGTATGTGTCATCAATAACCTTGATTTCTACTTCTACTATTGACGTCACTTACTACGGTATACATAGTATTCACATGACGTCACCCCAGTCAGCGGCTATCCCCACTGGCTGCCATACTTTGTGTCTACAGACAGCAAATGTTTGATAACGGCGATTATACTCAGTATTCGATCATGACACACTACAAATTGACCATCAAACCTATCAGCATACTTTATATCACATTCACTAAATCTTTCTGGGGTGAAAACGGCTGGAAAACAGCATTTTCGAAGGTTGGAGCACACATGTCCAGCTATGGTTTACAAGGCTTGACACACAGTATGACGTCAGTGAATACTACGTATATAGTAGATATAGGAGAGGGAGGGGCAGTGGACGGGGTAGGGTAATTGACTGCCAATAATGGGTAATTAACTTTTCCAACTGACCCCATTATTATTTCTTTTAATTATTATATTTCACTTGTCATCTTATTAATCATGATTCTTCAATTATCGCTAGGGGGCCATTCATAATTAATCACCGTTCATTTGGCCACCAGGGGGCAGGGTCATGCCCTGGTGGAGGGGGGCGTGACTAGATTGGAACAACGGATAAATTGCAGAGAGAATAAAGGTTTTCGATTTTACACCATTCATGAGCGCAGTTGTGTAGACTCAGTTGGGTGGGAATTAACTACTTACCCCTATTGACAATAATAACCTCAAACTTACAACAATATCCTTCTACTTTTTTCACTCTTGTTTCTATTACATGTTCATGTTCTTCACAATTATCAGGCGGACATTATATATAATTAGAAATCAATAAGAGAACGCAAAAACGGCCACTGTAACACCAGGTAGCCCGCAAAATTGATAGGCTCCTCCATGGGTTAGGCCTATATGTGATCCGTTTTAGGAAAAAAAGTCATAAGTCGCAAAAAATGGATTTTGAGATATCATTACATTTGCAAAGAGGAAATCAAGGGGATTCCAATGATAGTAAACAGTAGGAGACCTTATAAATATTTCTAGATATTTTTAGTTTGATATTTCTAATTTTGAAAAAAAAAAAAAAATTTGCAATGCTTCTGGATGGGTAATTACCAGTAAAATAACTAAATAGTATACTCCATACGAATACCTTCAAAACACAAAGATATATTTAATACACTTTCCCGAAATTTGTTCCATTGATTCATATTACTATGAGTGCTATACACACCAAAGTTCAGAAGATTTCAATACAGAGATCCTGTGAAAAAAAAACTTTGAAAAGTATCAATTTTGCGCCTTATGACTCATTATCTTGAAACACATCACATACGGCCTTTTTCGAATTGCTATACAAGGCTGGGAAGAACTGATTTGTGCAGATTGCCTTGAAAATCGCTTAAATTATTTTTTGAGCGAAGTGTCTGTCTGTATTTTTTGTTAACATAATGAAAAATAAATTCTTTAAAAAAAATATCAAAAAAAGTTGGTGTGGAATTGAGATACTTTTGAAACTAAATACAGACAATATGTTAGTCGTATCCTAGACAGTATTCTCTTAATGAAGGGAATAAAGGCACTTCATTGTCTCGACTGAAAACAGGAAATGATTTAAAATCCGATGAAAGCTTAATAACCCCTAACTTTTAGGGACCAGGTGTTTCCCATTAACTTCTCGTCGCTCCTTCTGGACGGGGCTTTGCTTTCAGTGAGGCTGTTATATGGATGGGTTGGGAAGGCAAAAATAATGTGTTTAGCAATTTCTATTCGAATTTGACTGTTTGAATGCAGATTATTTTTTTCCAAATAATACAAAGTCCTTAGAAATAACAGTAATGGTAGTTTATACACGTGTGTGGATTGCTGTCCTCTCAACCTCCTATAACATGTTACAGTTAAATGAAGTTTGATCAACAATTGTATTTATCAAAAAAAGGAAGGTATGAGGAAACTTTAGACCAACTCTTGTATAAGTAAAGTGAACAAAAATTATCAGCGAATTTTCAGTGAAATAACGTCAACCAAGCGGATCGGTGAAGAACGCTATTTAGGATTAAGTAGAAATTGAGAACGAACAAATCTTCCTTCTGTAGATTAGGATACGCCTTACCTATATATTTTCACCGATATGGGTCAGTCAAAGTTAAATTTAATAAGGAAGATGTGAAAGTGAAGGCTACCGTAGCCGTAGAGCCTACAGTTTGGTAGGCCTAGGCCTAGCCTACACAGATCTGTCATAGGCTACTTTAGTTAGGCAAAGTAATAAAACACGCTATTTCCTCACAAAATATTTCAAAATAAAGTAGAAATTCAGTAAGACCCGCCAGTTATTTCACTCAGAGATTTATTTTCATCATTAGGCCTAATCCTATCGGTGGCTAGATGCGGATATCTTTTTTGTAAATATACTGATATGCCATCCTGGGTGCAATATTGTACTGGTTGTCATGACGTGTTCTAAATTACACAACGTTAGCAACGCGCACTGTAATCCTACTTGACGACGCTTTTTCCTGCGTATGACGACTGCGGAATTAGTCGGGGAAAACCGTTTTCTCCTTGGTCACAGCCAAAATTTCTTGTTTATAGTGTGTTATTCACAAGATAAATTAAATTATTCTCATGTACGATAAGTCTATGTAATGATTTTTTCTCTAAATGTCATCATACTCTGAGAATATTGTACCTTGTACACAATGATTTAAACAAACAATGGTCTACATACAGGGTACCAAATGAGTTGGTTGAAGGAACATGAATATTTCACTAGTTGCGTAGCAACAAGTGCAGTAGACTACTGCAACTAACAAGTTAGTTAATTTATCATTACATGATCATATGTTGCTTTTAACCATATAAATACAGAATATTGTTCAGTCTTCCCCAAACACTTTTGCAATGGCAAATTATTATTAGAAATATATCTTACTCAAATCATTCTTATTTTTTTTTTGCAAAATCCTTCATTTCCACTAATATAAATAACATTTGAATCAGTATTAGGTAGATTAAAGGTCTCAAAACACCAAAAGATGGCGCCACCACAAAAGTCATATAGCTTTCTGGTAAGGAGAAACGTGAATACTGGATGATTAGTGGCTAATTTAGAAATGGATTTTTAGAGGAGATTCCTGCAAAAAATCAGGAGGGTTGCTAGAGTGATTTTCAAATACATGATATAAATAAAGGCTGATCCTTATGAAGATTAGAACATTTTAGAGGGTTTTGAATATGGGTCTGTTTTTGTTGTGATTCAGTCAGTGCAGACCTGCAAGCATGGAGGTATGTCAACAAATACAAGTCTAGTTTGATTTTTTCAGGGTTAACCTACCCTGATAAATTGATATATTACTCATATAAGATGGGGCTAGTGGAATTAGGGCCTGAAATAGTTGGGATTTCGCTCTGATTACTTGATTTAGGCTGTCATGCTACATTAAACTATAGAGGAAACCTTTTGGTGGTCTGAGACCTATAGAGTAAACATTGGCTATTTCCCAATGATGTGTATACAGGATGAAAAACGTTATTTTTGCATACTTTTCAGGCTGAATTTGAGGCTTGGTGTGAGTTGCACCTAAATAAACTATTAGAAAAGTGTTTCCCAACCCCTATTGGATGTCTGTTATGGGCCGGCTGCACCACATCAGCAGGCTACGGCCAGAAACGCTTTAGTGTCCCCCAGATGGGGATAAGGGGAAAGGTTTTTTATGTGCATCGGCTGGCATTTTCTTTAAAAAGACGTTATTTTAACCTACCCAGTAAGGAGGAGCATATGGAGGTGTCACACCTGTGCCACAACAGGCTTTGCTGCACACCCGAACACCTTATCCTTGAGTCGCATGAGTCCAATGCTGAGCGACAATCATGTAGGGCGATCGGTCGCTGCACAGGACTGCATGATACGGCCTGCATTTTTTGAGGTGAAAAACGTATAATATTGAGAAAGAATTCACAGTTCTGGTTGGCGTACATATTCATCACCGTTTCACATGAGTTCATCCCTTCCCTAATAGTTATAATTTAAAGTTTCTGTTGCTTTTCACTAATAAGTCTACTAATAAGTCTACTGTATTTATTTTTCACTGTCAGTCCTCCTTCCCCTCAATTTCACACCCTCCACAGTTTCATCCTTGGCATATGAGTGCTCTATATTAGCTATGAAGCTTGCCTTTTGCCTTATAGACGTTTGCTTTTTGTACAAGCTTCTGCGGTTCTTGCTTGTGAGACCGCCACTCTTATAACATTGCTCATTGCGAGCCTGGTCATATGTGGCATAAGCAATGTTTCTCCTCTTTGCTCTACTCCTTTTATAAGATATTGATGCCTGTCTGACCTTATCCAATTTAGCTCTTTTATCTTTCGTTTTAAGCTGTTTTGTGACCCTGCTACACCTTGAAATGGGGGCTCCTACGGAACGGCAGAGTTCAAGCAGGGACTGCCCAGGCGAATTGTTCATCGAGTGGACTGCAGCATGTGCCCGGCCCGATGAATTCCTGCAGAACTCAAGATGTTTAGGTAGAGACTTAGTTAAGCCCCTGTTGCTGGCCTCGCACTTGTTCTGCGTGCGGTTAAGATAAGTCTTTTCCAGTGCATCTTTGCCGAATCGTAGTGTTAAGCATTTTGCAAGTTTTGCAACGTCCCCTTTTACTGGCTTAATTAAGGTGTTATCTGGATTGTTGTATTCCTCGTGTGCAGGTATGAACGGTCTGGCCCACCGCTTGTCTTTCCTACACACTAAAGAAAAGTCAGAGCATAGGCGATGGTCCCCTTTGTAACATGCTATGATAGCGTCTGGGGTGTTTTGGAGGCATTTTATCACCTCTGCGCAGTCTCCGCTATGGGTGTCTGAAGCAGCCTGTAGTTCTGCCTGGCATCTCATGGCAAGATCAAGGGCAAACCTCTGTTTGTACCGCTCTTTATCTGTCTGTAGTCGCCCTGGAAACATAGATTTAGAGAAGCTGGTGTACTTTAGCATTCTGTTCTGGCCCTTGGTTAAATGCTTTGTACAGCTAGACAGCTGAGCATTGATTTCCCTTGCTGCTAAATGGGCATTGCTGTCACCGTCAAGTGTAACCAAATCAATGCTAGGGCCTCCTGAAGATGAAATCTCTTTCGCCGCTGCTTTTAGATATTCACCTTCATTCCCTATTGGAGCATTTCGTAAGACGTTAGCAGTACAGCCAACTTTATGCTCCTTTCCCCTACAAGAGCAAAGTTTGGAATAAACATTTGCCGATATGATTTGCTTACTTCTGGTGACATTTTCAGCTACCAAGTAGGTGGTCCTTGTTGCTGGCTGAGTAGGCGTCTTTCCAACACCACTGCTAAGCCGATTATTGTACGTCCCATCTGCCTCCACTGCTATACCTGCAGATGCTGGTTGCCCCATTTTCTTATTAAGCACTTGCAGGTTTTTAATCCTCCTTGTCATGTCTTTCTTATTTGTTCTTTCAATGATGGGATTGACACGATTGGAAGCCTTTTGCATGGAAGACCTAGCCGGGGCAGCAGTGTTGGTTGAACTAATAATGTCTACAATGCCAGTGTTCCCTATTCCTTGTCGGGCAGCACCTACCTGGAGCCCTACATTTGGTCCGGCTGACTTTCTGCCTCTCCCCTCTCTAGCTACTTCGTCATAGAGTTTGTGTGAGTCAGAAACATAACCGCACATGGTGCATTTTAATGCCATCGACCAGCACAACCCCCACTTTTGTGCTTGGAGCTCATCCCATTCCAGATCACCGGTGCAAGATCTGGACTTTTCCATGTGTTGCTTGAATGCATGGTTAAATAAACTTGCTGTTTTCTGCCTGTGAACCAACATGTAGGTACTGCCATCGCCCTCCGATATGGTAGATTCCTTATCATAGGCTGAATAAGCATCCTCTGACAGACCCTTTGGACGCAGAATCATGCAGTCTGTATTCCTCCCTAAAGAATCTTTTGTTACTAACTCACCCACTGGAGATGAGACAACAACCTCAGCTTGCTCCAAATGATTGAATCTCACAACATGTCTGGTTGTTCTTTCATATTGAGGCACCTTAGACCTGACCCCATGTCCAACCTTGAAATGACTCCTGGATTTTTTCAATTTTCCCTTCGCCATAATCTGCTTGTATTCAAGTATTTTAAAAGAATAAGAGAAGGAGGTATAGGACCTAGACTTCTCTCAAGCAATTTATAAACTGCACTAAAGATTCAAACAAAGGATAGGATGACCCATTTCTACTGACACAAACTCATGATAAATCATCAAAAAAGAGCTGCTCCTATGTCAATGCCCTAGTTAGAGTCAACTCATAAGGAGTCAATGTTACACCTATATTTGCATGCCTCATTGACTCTTGGAATGTCAACAGCATAGTCTCAATGTTGGTAATGCCTACAACTTGAACAATCTGATTTTTTTCATCAATCTAATTTTTTATGTAAAAAAAAATAAATATTAAAAATTAATATAAAATTTATTACTTTTTAGGTCATAATTGGCAATCAATATTCTAAAAACTTAAACTGAAATCCAGAGCAGGTCAACCAATGTTTTACAATCATGAAATGATAATTCTTACCACTTTGGATTGGTGTTCGCATTCAGCAAATGCGATCATCTAGTCGAAACATGTTTCTTCACCGTGCGGCCATGTGATAGCATTAAACTAGATGATCTGGGCTGAGAATAGGAAATATGACAGTCAGACCCCTTATTTTTGCACTGATTGTAGAGGACATATGTACAAACTAGGATCTCAATAGTTTTCATAGCTGACTTAATGGAAAATATATCAAAAAGTTGATATCTTTGTAGAAAATCTCTAAAATTCGTGCCCTTTTTCATTTTTGGGCGTTTTTGATAATTTTGACAAAACATAAACTGCCAAAACTACATGATCATGTAAACCGATCCTCTTCAAATTTTGCATGTGAGTTGCATAGACTGTTGGCAATCAGCATGCCAAAGGGCATTAAGCTGGGAGTATTGCTTCCCTAATTCCGAACAAGGAAATGATGGTCATGTCCAGGCAGGATTTTGCACAATGATCTTTGGCTGCTCCTGGCCGCAAAATGTCAATCAGAGTCTAGGGAGAAAACTGTTCACTGAAACCACCCCAATTTTGTCATGAGTGACAGGTGCAGGTAGAGGTCTAATAATATTTAGGTTTTAGAGATTTCACATATGAATAGGGTGAACAATTTTGGTTTTTTTTTAACCATTTTAGTCATTTTTTTCTTAGATTTTTGATATTTTTCTGAATTCAAATGATATTCGAGCACTATAAAAGTATAGATTCCTGCATGCAGTTACTGTTATTGTTTAAACTAATAGTTGAGAACATCTGGCAGAAAGATGAATGAATGGGTTGAATAACTAAGTTGCATTGAATCAGTCTTGAGTGCAGTGCTTCATAATTGGACCAAAATCTTGATGTTGGCCGTGTCATAGTAGATCACCAAAAAAGAAGAGAAATACCAGTGTATGATCTAAAATCTTAATGGTTTATTGAATGAACATGTATAATGGGAAGAAATAGGTAAAAAGGATTGATTTGATTGGTCAATTTTTGCAGAAAATGTGAAAATTTTTATTATTTGTGTCTTTTGGGACTAAATTCGGCCAAGACTTCCCTCACAAATGACACAGTTTTCTGGGAAACTATGTGCTTCTCCCATCAAATTGTCCCTTTTCCTTATATTTCATAGTGTTTAGATGATCCTGACCATGAATTTGACCAATTTGGTTATTTTAAGGATTTTTAGTGGCATAGAAAGCAATAAGAGTTCTGCATTGGCTTAGCATGTAAATACACCTATCTGGCCGCAGCCCAAAAAGTTAAAGGGAACCTCAATTTTTCTTATCTTCCACTTCACACATGCACATGAAATTTCAGTATTTCATTCAGTCATATATTACCTAGGTATGAGACACTTTTCGACAAAACCCCTGTTTTTAAAGGTCTCAAAACACCAAAAGATGGCGCCACCACAAAAGTCATATAGCTTTCTGGTAAGGAGAAACGTGAATACTGGATGATTAGTGGCTAATTTAGAAATGGATTTTTAGAGGAGATTCCTGCAAAAAATCAGGAGGGTTGCTAGAGTGATTTTCAAATACATGATATAAATAAAGGCTGATCCTTATGAAGATTAGAACATTTTAGAGGGTTTTGAATATGGGTCTGTTTTTGTTGTGATTCAGTCAGTGCAGACCTGCAAGCATGGAGGTATGTCAACAAATACAAGTCTAGTTTGATTTTTTCAGGGTTAACCTACCCTGATAAATTGATATATTACTCATATAAGATGGGGCTAGTGGAATTAGGGCCTGAAATAGTTGGGATTTCGCTCTGATTACTTGATTTAGGCTGTCATGCTACATTAAACTATAGAGGAAACCTTTTGGTGGTCTGAGACCTAATACAACAATGTTGTTAATGGTAGAACCGGTAGGTGGCGACACTTTATTTCATAGACTGCTATTTAATTATGATTCCAGTAGATGGAGCCACTATTGATTCTCTCAGGGAATGTTTCCATTGAGTGAATACATGTTGATGTGACCGTAGCTGTATACATACAACCCATTCAAGTGACTGGCCTATTCACGCGTACACCGTAGCCAGGTATAGGGTTGATGGTTCAGCTAATGTGACCGATGCTATTTAACCAGCAGTTGGGATCTTTATTATGTATTTGTTTGTGGGTTTTCACCCTTGAGGACGTTGATATACTCATTTAAGTCATCTCTTTAACAATATTAATGTAATTGAAGATATTCTCTCATTCCTGAGATGCCTCGTACAGCAGATTGTATATATCTAGAGACATTGTACTAAGAACATTGGGTCAAAATGAGCTGTTATAGTTCATGTATGCTATTTCGGTAAAATGGCTCCCTCTACAGGATAAAGGTACATTTACAAATATCTCAAATTTACGAGGATATTTAAGGATATGGTAAGATCATTGAAAAGTGTCTCATTTAAAAGTGTCTCATATTGTAAACGTATTTTTGTACGGATTACCCTTAGATATAGTGTAAATATCATTGACATACAGAGAGCACTAACACTCCGAGACAGTGGCAAAGTGACATATCAACTACTTTCACATACACATAAGAATACAACCCGAAAAATAAGGAACATGTCGCTGAAATCATAAATAATATTGAAATAGAACATGTTCGTCCCGATCAACCAATTTTTGAAGCACCGTGTACACCGGGAGGAAGGATAATTCCTGTGTATCGTAAATGTGTTGATGGTTCTTGTAGTTGTATTCATACGATCGACAATGTTAATACCCAACTAAAACCATGTCGTTTTGCCGCTTATATGTTTTCATCCAGCCCAGAAGTTTCTACAGAGTGGTGGACAGTATTTACGGGCATCGTCAATGGTTTTAAAATTGTAGACGAGGATGTCCCAGGCTACGAATGCAAAAATTATTCTTCTATTCTTGACGACGAGGCCAAACACAAAATGGATGGAATCGTATCTGCAGAATTAAATGAAGGCATGGTATCTTTAGCTTCTTCCAAACCTACATGTGTCCACGCAATGGGGGCTGTGTTCAAGCCGAATGGAGATATTCGCCCCATAACCGACTGTTCTCGCCCAGACATGAGGTCGGTAAACAATTTCTGTAGTTCATTATGCCATGATTTTGCCTACAAAAATATCCAAGATGTAACAGGTATTTTAGAACAATACGATTTTATGACTGTAGTCGACATAAAATCAGCCTATCGTTCGGTCCCCATCTCACCTCAACACAGGAGATTCATGGGCTTTAGCTGGAAATTACGTGAAAATGAACAATATTATGTGGATAATAGATTGTGTTTTGGCTCACGTTTGGGTCCCTACTATTTCAATCTTATATCTGATTTCGTCACCGACATTCTCAATGACAATTTTAAACTCAGGGTGATAAATTACCTCGATGACTATATTGCCCTATCTCATCCAAAAGAAGCATCAGTCGAGGCACAGGCCACCATTGTGAAATTATTACGATTTTTGGGCTTTTATATATTGTGGGGGAAGGTGACCCCCCCCAGCCAAGTATGTACTTACTTGGGTATTGAGATAGACTCTGCAGAGATGGTCCTTCGCCTCCCAATCAACAAGTTAAAGAAGCTCAAGGAAATTTTGTCTTCTCATGTTAATGCAAAATACATTACGAAGAAAGCCTTAGAGAGTGTTAATGGGTTAATATCTCACTGCTCACAAGTGGTCCGAGGAGGTAGAACTTTCAGCAGGAGATGCTATGATTTGTATAAGGAGATGATACAAAAGAAGGTGAATCGCCTACCTATGTCCGAGATTATGCTTCAGGATCTCCAATGGTGGCTTAATTTCTCCAAGGTTTTTAATGGGGTCGCATCTATTCAACACCCCATGTATGACCACCCTATGGTGTCGGACGCATCAGGGAAAGGCTACGTTATTTATCTTCAGAATGACTGGATATGTGGTGCCTGGCACGAAGACTTGAAAAATGATCTAAATTCATCGTGTGAACATGTAGGTTTGTCCCCATCTGAAGCTAGTGTTGACTTTTCTAACATTAACATACTGGAACTCTGGCCATTATTATTAGGCCTCCAACGTTGGGCAAAAAAGCTTTGAGGAAAAACAATTTTAACCTTTGTCGATAATACCCAGGTTATGTACATGCTGAGGAATGGGTCCAGTTGTAATAAGACATGCATGCAATGGCTGCGAGAGATTTTCTGGATCTGTTTCATCTATGATATTGCCATACTTCCGAAATACATCTCTACAAAAAACAATTTCGTGGCTGATACCCTTTCAAGAATGACTTATGTAACCACACGTGCAAAATTATCTGAGATGCTTGCCGGTACATACCTATGTTGTTTTAATCTGTTAAATAATTATTCCATTAACAGATCTGAAATCGCTGGACCAGGAGACGGAGAACCTGATGCTAAAATCGCTGGCACCCTCCACTAGGAAGCTCCGGGCTGGGCAGTGGAATTGCTACATAAGGTTCTGTAATCAATTTAATATTCCCCCGATTCCTTGCGATATTACCACGATGTGTAGGTATATCGCTTTCTTGGGCAGATACATGAAGAGCTCGTCGGTGTCATCTTATTTACAAGCTGTTTGCTTCTACCATTGGCTATACGGAATCTCAGCACCTTCAACGAGCGACAATCGTGTTAAATTAACTCTTAAAGGATTATCCAAATCTTCGGGTGATTCTTCGTGTGGGAAAGACCCTCTACTTCCACACCATCTCAAGGAAATTGCAAAAATTATTAACTTTGATGATATACAAGATTTATCAGTGTTTGTAGCAATATTATTCATGTTTAGGACATTATTGAGAGTTTCTCACGTCACTAAATCCCCACATACTATGCTGTGGTCAGACATTCAATTCCATGGTTGGGGCATGGTAGTTCGTGTACGTTCCTCCAAGACTACCTCTTCTAAGGACAAACCAAGTTATATACCCGTTAATAAGCTAACAGACAGTAATATCTGCCCTGTTTATTGGCTTTTGCAATTGTTTAAATGTTTCAAGTTCTCGTTCAATGATCCAATCTTCCCCATGAAAGACAGTGCATTTTTAACTTACGGTTGCTTCTCCATGACTTTGAGAAAATTCCTATTTAAAGCTAATATTGTGGGGAATTATTCTTCTCATTCGCTGCGACGAGGATCAGCGACTCATATGGCTTATTCCGGCTGTTCAGTGTCAGAAATCAAAGGCAGAGGCCTATGGAAATCAAACTGTGTGTTTAAATACATAACCCCCCCGATGGAAATCAAGAGACAGATGGATGAGAAGCTCACAAAACATTTATAACATGTGATCAACTTGCTCAGTTGCTCAGGGCTTGCCCACCTTTTCTGCTTTTATATTTCTCTCTATCTAGGTCTGGCGGTTTGGAGGATAAAGCTATAATATTCCTGCCAGCCTGTCGTTATCGTTATTGCTTGGAGGGGTCGGGATGTGTAAAGACGAAACCCCAGTATTCATCGCATACAGCCAACGACCGGAAGAGCCGGAAGCGCCCGGAGTTCGAGTATCCAGGGCGACGTTGTCACCTTCGTATAAAAGTGGGAGCCTCGTCGATGGAACATCATTCCTCCACGAGCCGCCGAGCAGTGCACATCGTCAGCAGATTTTGAATTTTGAGAAAATGTATATTTGATTATGGAGGATAAAGCTATAATATTCCTGCCAGCCCGTCGTTATCGTTATTGCTTGGAGGGGTTGGGATGTTGTATATAATTTGAAATTGAACCATCTCCATTGATGAACTGATCTGTATTGCTATACATATATGATATCATACCATTTAACTTAACTTGTAAGCTGCCTGTTTAAACGTCGATACACCTGGGGCTTGTGAAAAACCCTAGTCTGGGATTTTGCACACTCAGTATAAATAAAAGAAAAAAAAAAAGATATGATTTTTATCTCATACATTAGGACATGGAAATAACTCCTGAGATAACCATAATTATCTTATTGAGGAAACAAGAAAATAACTAGCAAATTAAACTTGTTTTTAATTCATGTCTTCTTGAGAAGAAAAGAATGTGTTTTATTCTCTTCTTCTTCTAACACAGTGCAAGTATATACACATTTTCAAACAGATTCTAGCAGTCATACATGTCATGGAAACATGTATGCGATATAGATATTTACATTAGAGCATTGGTAAATACTCCATGCTGAACATCGCTTATTTCTTTTTTATAAATTGTTCTCCATCTAGTTGTCCATTCTTCATTTTTATCTTCTATTCTATATACAGATGGGGCCGATATTCAGAAGTTTGGTTGTCCTCGAATGCCGATGGCACTGTCTATCAACGGTTTTCTTCTGTAATTTTGCCATTTAAATTGAAACATTGCACCGCGGCCAGACCAATCTCTAAGGGAGCAGGATTTGAGGGGCTTAATTGATGTATGAAAATTCCAACTTGGGAATCATTTTGTCTACCTACTAACTTAATGAGAATGTTTTCTCAATGATTAAGCTGCTTTAAATAAGATGGCGTTCATTTATAATGTTTACCAATAATATACATACTCAGTAGGCATACACAGCAGCATTGTTTATATGGCGTTCTTTTCCAATAGCCAACGCAGTCTGGTGTCAATACATGACACAATCGAATAGGACCAAATTGTACAACTCACACTCCAAAAATATTTGTAACCAAATAGATCAAGATGGCAATGGCAAACAAAAAATAAAAAGCCCATGTTGGCTATGATAAAGTTCTGTTCATCATCTTTCACTGCCTGCATGTGGCCACCATGACTTTGTTGTGTCTAAGCCCATGTTGGCTATGATCAAGTCCTGGCCGTCATCTTTCACCGCCTGCAGGAAGCCCCTGAGGTGTCCAATGGTGTGCATGTGATCTAATAGTAGCAGCACCTGAGCCTCACAACCACTGGCAGACTGTAAACGGATATTAGTTACGAACATGAGTATGACATCTCTTAGTTATATTGTCCATGAAATCAGTGAGAAAATCACCAAATTAATGTTCTTATTGATTTGTACAACATTAAATTGCGATTGAGTTAGTCAAACTACTTTCCAAATCTTTAATTAACAAGAGGCTTATTTTACAGACTTTAATGTTTAATGTTTAATGTACACTTTGATCAAGCAATTATTGATAACGAAGAAAGTTTTAAATGAGAATGAATTGAAGGTTAATACACTTAATTTAGATTCGAATCACAACTGGTTTATTCTGCAAAACTTCTCAACACGGTCTTTACAATAAGGAATTTGCATGTGCCACTACACATGTCTGATACAGTGAATGCTGGGATAGATTTGACATATTGTTACACCATTTTGCAGCATACTGATGTAATTTCTCTATGCTACAACAGCTGTACCAATACAATAATTAGAAGCACTTTTATTGAAAATACATTTCCAACGATGCTGTTTATCTATGAAAGCTCTATACATTTGAAATACCCGAGTGGAGAGAGAACGACTTCTCACATCACATCCCGTATAATACAATCATGGGAATTTTCTGATCTTTATACTGTCCTACAACTCCCAAAATATGTTGGCTATGGAAATCCAGATTTGCCTTTCTACTTGCCTGGGCTTGAATCCTTATTCTTGTTGATGAATCAATGACACCCTTTGCTTCTAGGTTGATTGCAAATCCTGGTCTGAATTGCAAGTGTTTCACAAGCATCGGCTTCATTTGCAGGAAGAAATTGTACACGCTCTTCAGACTGATCAATAGTTTGTAGTTTGGAAGGAACGAATCAACGAGAGGTAGTTCTGCATTATTGAAAAAATAGTATAACAGTTATTTTGACATGGTAAGCCTATACTTTAAATCTGTAATTTACTTCCAATATATATAATATATCCCGACCATGGACTGATGATAATAAACAACCACCGCTACCGGAGAACATACACCGCTACCCCAGAACATACATCATGAAAGTACCCAAACCTGCAACCCATAACTACCCAACTTACAACCCTACACCTTTGAAGCATCAGGACCATGGCACTGTAGCCAGGGGTCGGCTGATATACGACTTGTGGTGTATCATAAGTCACATAGACCAGGATGTGGGTCGAGCGATGCAGGGCATCATGATTGTGAAGGAATACTTGAAACCCAACTACTCAAACCTCCACAGCTGACTCCCGAATGCGCAGATGTACATAATGTATTACCATAAAGACAATTCAAAGACTGTTCAAGATACAAAGAGTTATAGTTACCAATTTTCACTAGAATTCATATTATATATGACAAAAAATTGTCAAATTGTCATCAATTTTAATCTCACATAAAACATGAGTGCCTTAATACTAAATAAAATTCTACACTGACTCGTCTTAACTAGGTCTCTCTATCATAAATATTAACTAAGGTATAGCCTTTTGATTTTCAACCAATCAGAGTGCTGCTTTTAACTTGTTGACACGTTACTATGGAAACATATGTTACACATTTTTTAATATACCCCCTATTCATCTCTGTATAAAAATATTCCCTGAAGAAGATCCACCTAGTGATCGAAACATAGGAATCAACCACTTGAATTTATACAACAAATGAACTACAAACCTCATGAAAAATTGCTAGTGTCTGGTTTTGGTGTTATCAGGACTTCAAATTATATAATATATTTACTATAAATATTGGGTATCTATGTAGGTTGCCTTGTAATGCTTCTTATGTAGTGTGTGTGAAATTAAAGTGGTAACTCACCCATGCCTTGAGCAATAATTGAGTCCTGGAAGAGAAGCAATAATACATTTGTTGCTTAAAATTGTTGCATTTGTTTCATGTAATGGAAACATGTAGACACAAATATATATTGATTGTCTGGTCAAAAACATACACAAATGAAGATGGTTGATCCTGATCGTTATCATTGTAATTTTTCTAGTTTCATGACATGAAATGCAAACAAAATCTGATCTTCTCCTTTCATGTTTTGACAGATCGTCCAGGAACACAGTTGGTATAAAGTTATTACAAGTACTATTCGATGAAGCAAAGTGATGATGTATCTAAAATTAGGATTTTTTCCTTTACTTTACTTATATCAGAATGTCATAATGTATCAGTAGCTGTACAAACCACAGAATCAATCCAAAGCTTGTGATCAATGCACTCTCTGTGCTTCGGACAGTCCTTCCATCCACATTGTATCACTGGGCCGTCTGTATCATTGAGTAGCACCAGAGAGGCAGAGTGCTTCTCTGGACAGGTGAATATAAGGAAGGGTTGATAGGTTTGGTGGTAACCGATTTGGGCAATGACATGTTCAATTCCTTGTTGGATGGGAAATTGAACAATTCTTTGTATATGATGATTACAAGGATTGAAATTTTTTTCTTCACAGGATACATGGACGGCAACCGTTGGTACATTCTGCCACTGTTCCTTGTACAACACTTTTGGGTCTTCTTGTCTGATTGTCACATAATAGGGTTTCAAGAAAAATTGAGCCCCATCGCAGCCAATTGAATTCTCGTTTAGTAACTTCCACTTTTTTTCATTTCCTAGGTAGCAAATAAGCTTCCCAATTAGTCCATATGGAATGAAGTATCGCTTTGGTACCAATATTTCCCAAAGTTGTTCCTTGTGTGGTTTAATATGTAGCGTTGGAAACTTGTGTCTTCCTTCAGTCTCTTTTTCAATCTGTCCAAGTTTTGGCAACATAGACGGAACCAAATAAAATTGGCGATAAAACATCATGATGCTATAATTGCACATGATTTTTATCATGAAATCAGTTTTGTCCCCCCAAATATCTTCTGCCAGGGCATGGTAAAGTTGACCATCCTGCAAGTTCTTCCAATACTTGTGGCGTTTTAGTTCAGATTTTTCCCGAAGGACATCCTTTGATGTAATGACTTTCCGCATCTCTTTTATCAGCCACATAGGTTGACAGATATCCTGTTTGAAACCAGATATTGTTTGATACTCAAAGGAGACTAGTTCACGGTGAATGTTGAAATACCCAAGGGCATTCCTGAATTCATCTTCATTGAGGTTCAATTGTTTCATTGTCCTCTGCAACTTTTGATCATTCTCTACAAAAGGTTCTTTGCACACTTCGGTGCGCATTTTCAGCCACTGATAGGGTACATCAACTTCAAAATGTTTCACAATCTGTGACAGTTTTGTTTTCAGTTCCTCACAATGCATATGCATCTTGCATGAGTATGTCATGTTACCTTGTAGAAAGTCACTATTATCGAAACCATTATCTCCGCAGAAATCATTTACACAATCCATGATTGCATTCATTCTTTCGTCAGCTTCCTGTTAATTGGTAGAATTTGAAAAAGCATTTCAACAACACTTCATGACCAAGTTTTATAGGGTCAGAATTCGGGAAAATGTACAATTCCCCTTTCCCCATCCTCTGAAATAATCCAAATCTAAGAGGAAGATTTTGCATTAAAAATGCAGTTTAACATGAAGGAAATATTTTAATCATCACAATGCCAAGATTACTCAGATATACATAGCATTTATTCATTACAGTCTAATTTAGCAGAATTTACCAAGTTTATAGAGCTGACAATTGTACATTTTCTAAATATCTGACCCATAGGAAGTAATACATAACAGGGGACAAGGAATAATTTTATCATGAATATACTACTAACATTGAGGGCGTCTTTTTTCAATAGAGCATGATTATCATATATGGCATTTTTATCCAGAACAAATAATAACATTTCAAAGTTGGATATGGTCATCTGCCAAGGCAGGTCTTCCAGAAGGATCCATTTCCTAGAAAATATTTTTAGTTGTAAATAAAGCTTTAACATATTGGATTACAATCCTTGTAACTGACTTATTCATTTATTGTCAATGTCCATTGTTTTCCAAAACATAGTATTGACGGGTTGTAGAAACTCTGCTTTAAAACTTTTGTTAGGCGTCTTAAAAATATAATTTTGATATCATCGTTCATGTGACTGTCCTCCCTGTGGGATTTTACTGTCTATTTTCAGCTGCCTCTACAGTACAAATGAGGTCGTTTTTAAAAGTCTTAAGGTTTTTACGTGGTTCCACTACACATGGTTAACAAAGAGTCATATGATAATGGAATATAAAGTATATATGTAATGACCCCCGAAAAACTGTCTTCCTCAACCGGGAATTGAACCACGGATCTCCCGCTATGCGCGCGGACATGCTACCATTGCACCACCGAGGTTGACTGATTCTCAAAGGCCACCACTGTAACCAGATTCCACACTCTAGGCCACTACACTATCCCTTACTCTTTCTGCACGAAATTCATATGATTTCGTGCTCAGAGACAGTGAATACAACCTTTACTGAGTGTGACCGGCCACGGCACCAAATGTAATGACCCCCGAAAAACTGTCTTCCTCAACCGGGAATTGAACCACGGATCTCCCGCTATGCGCGCGGACATGCTACCATTGCACCACCGAGGTTGACTGATTCTCAAAGGCCACCACTGTAACCAGATTCCACACTCTAGGCCACTACATATATACTATGTACACAATTGTATAATGTTAACATCGATGTTTTAATAGTTCATGAGGTCTTGTATCTTCTTTTTCAAGAAAACAAATGAAAAATAATTCTCTCTGTTTTTGCCTGCATTCTGTGCCCATATGTGCATCTAGCATTGAGATCCAGTCAGATATCAAGCTGTTATTTTTCTAAATGACTCATTATCATGAAATACATAAATTTTTGCGTGTTGAAGGTTCAGCGTTCGAGTGCAGAAGAGGCTGAGAGATGGTGCGCTATGGAAGAGAAGGGGGGAAGGGGGAAACCTCCAAGGTGACCAGCTAGGTGACGCTCCTGTTCAATGCCGAGGAATTCATAGAATTCCCTAACTAATTAGTATAATCCACACTTCAATTAGTATAATCCACGGAAAAGGTCTCATCGTTGACTATTATCCTACTAGAATCATATAAATCATTCTTATAGACAAAGAGTATAATTAGTAGCATATTTTCAGTGAATTTGTTCAGAGAAATTAATGATAATATTGCATTAAAACCCCCTAAAAGTGTGTTAATTGAATATAACATTGATGATTTTCGGTCAGATCAAATATTCATGCTAATAATATAAGCATGAATATTTGATCTGACCGTAAATCATTTTTTTCTAAAGAATACCTTGAAGTCTAGTCTGCTACTATCTGTTCTATCCCAAGACATTTATAAGCACTCACGTTTTCCAACACATTATCATCAATGTTATATTCAATTATATTCTTAGGGTCCATTGTAGGGCTTTAGTTTCTATGACAATATTTCTTAATTTTGATAAAAGTACACTATGGTTAACCATATCAAAAGCCTGTTTGAATTCGAGGAATAGCAAGTCTGTTGCCTTTTTATTATTTTGATTTTAATAAACTTTCTGTAATAAATTATCAAGTGCATTGTTGATGAACCTTCCCCCACTGAAGCCATATATTCGTGTTCACAAAGCATATACAAAGTATATTGTTAAGTAGCTACAATGTGGGAAGGTAGGATTATGTATTTAAGAATTTGGAGAATACGGAACTTGTCCATGAGGGAGTTGGAGAAGGAAAAATTTGAGAAGGCTTGATAATAGGCTAATGTAGGTGAGAGCTGTAAGTCTTAATAATTGTAATAAACAATTGTTACCTCTGATGTTACTAAGTCAGCCTTGTTACCAATAGTGAGAACACATGGATGGTACGATTGATCGCTGTCCCTAGATGCGCCGGCTGTGGAACCAGCAGTATCTTCTCCTGTTGCCATCGTCCTAAGCATTATTGTACTAAGGAAGTATTCTATGTAATCTGAATTCAATAAGAAATATATATCTCTATATCTGTGATCATGAAATGTATATTTCCCTCCCTGAAATACATAACATTATTAATGCTTTGTATACATTCAATATTATACATTCATATATGCAAATGTCCAATATCAATAAAATACAGTATATCTATGGATGCATTATTCATGGATATATTAGATATTTACATGGTTTTATATAAAACTAATCTGTATTACATCTCGAGGATAGTGAGATATTTAATATATAGCTTGGGGGGCACCTCTGCATATTAGCAAAGTTGTGATTCAGCCAGCCTCTCCCACTAAATGTCTTGGCTACTGACCACAGAAAAAGGAAGCTAACAACAGGGTGTTAAAGAGTTATTTCAATCTTACCTTTCTTAACTTGTTTATATTCAAATGATCAGATTTAAGTCAAAGACTTACCCTTTTCACTTTTTAGGCGATTCCCAGGGCAGTTCATACCTAATTTGCCTTCTTTGGCATCTGTCGGGACTTCACTGTCCAGTTCTTTGGACAAGTCTGTGACTAGAATATAGAGCGTCCTCTTTGTTATGAAGAGCTGATGGACGTCATAGTACTCCTTCTGTATAATTAAATACGAAAAAGTAATCAATGACAAAGCTGTCAAATGGCAGCATAGACACTACTGATGGACAATGGTTGACTCAGGACTGAGCACTGATAGATCGCTAGCTAGTGGCTACTCAGACTTTGAATAAAGTAATAGGTGTGTATCCTTTTGCGAATGAGACATGGATTTAAGACCATGAAAGGCGCTGAAGAACTAGCTCAGTTATTATGTTGTAGAAAGCTATAGAATCCATGAGGATTGCAGGTTGGAAACACTCATCTCATTACAATACAGAAACTGTTCAATACTTTTATGCTTTGTAGTAAGGACTCATACATAAAAGTTAAAGGCAAACACTACTATTCACTGCCACGCCCCCCTTTTCCCCATGCCAAATCCACGGGCATTTTCATACTATTCCTTCAGCATTGCAGTCTATGAGGAAACAGCCCATTTTTTCACATATTATAGAATAAAACAAACAATTAATGGCTACTCCTACTGTCCCAAAATCTTCTACACATACAGTTCAAGTTATATACTACAGATAAAAAGGAAAAAAAATATATGTCATCGCGTTAATTTTTTTTTTATAGCTGTCTGAAATAGACATGTTTGGGAAACAGAGCTAGCTATGGGTACCCACTTAACATGCAAGTCCATTGGGAAATGCTGCATTTTCCTTTAACGGTTTTGGGAATAAAACAAAAATGGATACTCCAAATGTCCCAAAATTTTCTACACATATAGTGCAGGTAATTCTCTACACATACATAGGGAAAAAAATGTATGTCATCACATTAAAAAAATAATTGTAGCTGTCTGAAATAGACATGTTTAGGAAACATAGAACACTTTGAAAGCAGCAGATTTTTCGGTTGTCAGCCATGTTTCAAAGCCCTATAATTCAGAAACTAGCACGGTGACCCATTAATTTTTTTTCAGTTTTAAGAACACACATACTTCAAAAATCATATACTAAAGAATCAGAAAAATGACATTTATTTTCACTGGGGAGGAAAAAAAATTGTTTTATAAAAATGGTGAAAAATAGTGAGTTTTTTCGAGATTTGAATTTAAAATTCACATTATGTATTTCTTGTTTTCAGAATAAAAATAACAATGCACCCTATAGAAAAGAGGCATAGAATTATTGGCCAAATAATACTCTCTCTAAGACTGTTAATTTGACTTAAATTGAGTGAATATAAATAGCAAATATGAACTATGAAGTTGAGGTACTGCAAAATGGGCCCCCCTTTTGGTCCTCATTGGTTCTTTTGAGATACCAAATTTTGAAGCACTGTAATTCAAAAATGAGCACGGCGACCCAATGATTTTTTTCCATCCTTATGGCCAGAAACACTTCAAGAATCAAATACCAAAGTTTCAGAAAAATAACATTTATTTTCATTTTCCACTAGATAGTAGCGTTTGCCTTTAATTAAGCTTTGATTACAAACATTGGATTACGGGCTCCTTAGTCCCCCTAGAACATTCAAGACCTCTGCTGGCAAACACAAGACATACATTCATTGCTCACCTGTCCAGCGAAGTCCCAGACATGGACTATGGACTGAACTTTTGACTTTTTCCTGTAGCTTTCGACCCTTTGTATTTCATCTTTGTCCAGTTTCATTTGCAGTGATCTCTCCTTTTCATTTATCGCTTCCCCATCATTGGTAACTGGTTCATCTGTCAGCAGTAAAGTAAATACTAGTAAATGATGTCGATTAGGGAACATGATTCATTTGCAAAGTAAAGTAACATAATGCTTGCTATAGCACTTAAAGAATCAAGATGCATTATTGCAGAGGAACAATGGTACATGGATGCAAACCACTTTACCTTACGAATATATATGATTAAAATTGAAGTTTTAACATTGTTCAAGAAAGACATCAACATTCATACTGTTCTGAAATCTGTTTCATTGTACATAATTTACAACTCTACACTGTCAACTCGGAATTCGTAATTAGGCATTCACCGGAAGATATTATTATCATTATTGACTGAACAACCTACATTGTAATTTTCCATCAGTACAAATAAAGAATTCTTGAATTGAGTTGAATTCAAAGACAGTAACCAAATGTTTCAGAATTAGCGTTTGAATTGCCAAAAGTGGACCATTAATATTCTGAGGAGGAGCTAACAAATACTCACTAGGAAGAACTTTGTTGACATTCAGTTCTTTGTTCTTCAGCTTGTGTTGTTGTTGTTCTATTGCTGAGGCCAGGGCCCATGCATCCTCCTCTTGATGAGCTCCCTCTACAAATGGGCACAGCAGATAAGTCATAACTTCAAAACACAAACTTTTATCCCTTTTCCTTGGTGGGCTCATGAAATTTCTAGTTTCAGAGAATTCTTTTCCCAGATGCATGACAATTTCTAATTCTGAGACTAGAATCACTGGCCCAAGATCCGCCAGTCACAGCGAGTGTATTAGCATAATTCATTCTTTGCTTCAGTGTTTAGTACTATTTGTTCACCAATTCAAAGCAATAAGTCAGTTGAATTTACTTTAGTTTAAAGTTCACATTATTCAAAAACTATGATAGATACATTCTTACAGTAATACAATAAGAAATGATAAAATAATACCACAAGTTTTGAACATAAAATATTGACAATTGAAATAATGATATTTTTTCAAAGACAATAACAGTAAGATACTCATAAAGAATCATAACGCTCAAACAAACTAATTGACAGGCAAGATCACAATAGTGCATCAGTAAATAGCAAACTGGAAACAAAGAAAAAAATCTACAGAATAATGATTCACAAACAGCTGTTGAAAGAATATATAAACAAGATCAATGTTCATAAAGCCAGTGGTTTTAATTGGGTAAATGCGGAGACAATAAAGTTAATCTTTTCCAGGATCCCTCAGCAATTAATGCGGCCATTGAAAACGAGCGTTAAGTTCCTTAAAATGACATCAGAATCACCATCTAGTTTAAATAGAATTGACACCTTTGAAACAAATATGTCCATGTATGCAGCAGAAGATACTGCTACCATTGACACGGGTCCAAATGTAACATAATGTGTTAGAGCCTCTCAAATAAATGTACTTTTCAGCTCCTGGGATCAAAAAGGAAATTAAAAGGTATTAATTTAGGTGGCTTAATATGTATTGATGGTTATACCATTAAGAGCCAAATCAGTAAGAAACCTAGGATATGAGTTTGATGAATAATTAAGTTTAAACAACCACTTAATTAGAATAAAGACTCTGGTTCAAACAAGGTACTATAGCTGGCAAGAATCAGAAGCTATGTTACTAGTAATACAGTGATACAGATTGTTCAAACCCCAATATATAACTATCGAATTTGAGTTAATGTTCTCCAGTTTGGCAAACCCAGGTTTAAAAAAACTTCAGAGTGTGGTCTTAGGTTCATTTCCCATATGAATATCATCCAATTATAGAACCCTGTGAAAGGTTGAATATCCAAACAGCCGAAAAAAGTAGCAGAATACCATTATTAGGGTTGATATATAACCTAAAAGAGATAGTGTGATGTCAGTGTGTTGAGAAAAGGAGTTAGCAGTGTGTTGAAAATTGTATTGATTCTGTGCAAACTCATTAGTATGATACCAAATAAATCTCCTGGTCAGATCCTTACCTTCAATAAAAGTCCACTTGCCATCGTCATCAATTTCAGCCATCAGCACTTGTATATCCGCCATGTCTGTGCTATTGTGTTCCTCTTCAAACGTTTCTCCCACCAGAGACCTGACAATGGAGGTTTTCCCCGCTGCTGATCGCCCCAATATTACAATACGTAACCGACACACTTTGACTTCACCCCCCTTCAGGGCTTCTCTATACGCCTCCTCAATCTGGCCTTCTGAGTAAAAAAAATGCGATGTATTAGAAAAATAAAGTGTTACTATAACCCAAGTCACCAAAAGTACTCATTCATTAATGAACATTTCCTGAAAATACATGTTTTTCTCATTATGCTAACAACTTGGCACTTGGGGACAGATCTTTGATAGAATATCGTAGCGAAAACATCAGAGGTAATTTGAGTAGAACCATAGGTCAATTGAGTAGAATCATAGGTCTTTTTACACAGAATCTTATGTCATTACATAGAAATGTGTACATGTATGTAGAATACTAAGGACACTCAAATTCAAAGCCTGGGAAACATATATTAGGGACTGTTAATTATGACCCATAGTGGGTCAACAAAGTGACATAATTGATAACCTAAAACATAGCGTAACAGGACTTCATGGGACATTTTTTTCATTTATTGGTATTTATAGGAAACATAGATGAATAAGAATATTTCTCTATACCTTTTATTCATATAGACAATTATAGGATCGCAAATGTATGAATAGATTTTGTTCATTATTATATAGTTTTATCATGACAGCTGTGATGTAATGCGACATGCTTAAATTGTACCATATATATGCTACTATTTAAGCATGTCGCATTACATAGGTTGATTTCAGATGAAGTTAAATGTAAGTGAAAAAATCACAACTGATAACAATTATTTTTCTCATGGTTATTAGATTACCTTAGACATCAGCATTGTAGTTGAAGTCTAGTTATTTTTTTACCGTTTTATTAAAAAAGAGACATTATCCTGAACGTTTCCCCTCCATTTGCTTAAAAATATTTCTAATTTAGGCTGAAATACCTGGCTTTCAAAGCCGAAAATATGCTGGGAGACATCCTGTTTTAAGGGTGATGACAATGTTTAGACAGGAACAGCGCCAAGAATATCAACCGCAACCGGCTAATTAGTCATTACAAGTTATTAAGTTAGTAATTATGGTGTTGGCTGGGTTGCAGGAATCATGAAACTTGTCCTCCCCCGCCCCCCCCCCCCCCCCCCACACACACACTAGGAAATAGCTAGCGATGCCCCTCTCAAATGCTGGGCACCTTCACATAACAGTTAGGCCTAAAAAAAATAGGTGTGTTTCCGATTTATCCCCCCTACCTAGAAAAACCTTACCCTACCTAAATTTTTTTTTACCATACCTGATTTTTTCCCCATCATATCTTACTTTTTTTGGATTTTTTGACCAAAAAAGCTTATAAAAGCAGGAAAACGGGTTTTCCTAACCTGGAACTGTCAAAAGGCACATTTCCCATGTTCAAAACAACTATTGTTATGAAAAAGACATTTTTTTCAGTTCCTGGGAGGAGGTTTCCAAACAAAAAAAAACAAAAAAAAAAAGTTACCACCCCTCCCAACGTAGTTTTCAGCCAGATAAATCGGAAACACACCTATATATTTTTTTGGCCATATCTTCCACATCAGAAAATGTCCAAAATGAAGTCCATTCTAATGTTTGACAATATTTGCCTAACATATGTTATTTCTCTTCATGGTATATCTGCCATTTTAAAGCACAATGTGCAACATGTAATTAATGTTTGTGAAACACATCACAACTAATTGGTGTCTTCATGGTCACCCATCTGTGTATTTATTGTGATGATGAATGTATGATTACCTGACAGAAGTGGACTATGTTGCTGATTACTGGCAAATGTGGCTTCCATTTCTTTCCTCATCCTCTCGAAGCTGATGCTGTATAAAGGTAGGTGGAGGAGAATATAAGATATGATATCAGATCGAATAAAGATAGCAGATACGATAGAGTAAGGTGTCTAGTGAACTTTCTCATGCTTATAGTGATAAATTCAACAATTAAAGAAAGGATGTTAAGAAAGGTTGAGGGCAATATGCATGCAGACAATGAGTGAATAAGAGACTTAGGCTTTCATCTAACAACTTATACTGTAGACATAAGCACCCACCTTCTTTACTAGTACCCCCCTCCCCCAACACACACACACAAACACATGGTGGGGTGATTATGTAACAGCTGGCAGCCATTCTTAGAACTTTACATATAACAATTGGAATTAAGTTAGATATTGACTGAATTAGTCTTTATCACTTTATACTTTATTTCAATATTTCATTTGTTGCACAGCCACTGTTACACTCTGACATAACCAGTTATAGAAATATCTATAAATGAACATTCTGGAAGATTTCAGCGTGTATTCTAGCTTTCTGACTACAGTCAGAAGAAAGGAGACGTTTAACCAGTAAAGTATGTGAGCGCAAGTGTATGAATAAATCTACCACATTTCTAGACAGTGTATTAAATATATATGAGTAATTCTCCCAATCGGGCAGCATTCGGTTTTCCAGCCTAGGGTCTCTACAACCTGTATTTAGGATGATCACACATGATTATAACCACTTTATTCGAATTCCTTGGCAAAAATGAGGCTGTGGGAACCCCCCTTTCAAAGCTGTTATGCTAAAATATTCGCCGTTATTGTGATAAAAGAGCTTTTTTAGGATAGAAAATATATAATAATTATGGAATTTGAATATAATACACAGCTTAATTTAGAAAATATATTACTTCTGCTGACCAGAAACGGTTTCTACACATACACACATGTTCATGATTATGAAAAAACACAACATTCATGTATTCATTAATTTGAACTGATTTAGACTGGAAAATCTTGTTTTGGAATAATTGTGTCGCCGTTACGACATGTAATGGCTTCAAAACAATGAAACACTCCAACAGTAATAATTAATTTTAAATTTCATTTGTTTTTTTGTGGAGGGAAGATGTACATGTAGATATATCTAGGTAAAAAGAAAAGTTATTAGCCCACGATGTCTCAGAAACCTGTGATTGCCTTGCATAACATTCCCTGAACTGGTGTGGGAATATTTTATGTCGCGTTACGACATGTAAAATAACACCCATATTTAAAATAAGATATATTTTTATGCAATTTCCTCTTTTCTAATAATTGTTAAGGCCTGCCTGAATTTTGTAAAAAGTATAGATATGAATAAATACAGATGCTGTTGAATTAGAGTGAGCATATGATAGGATGTCGCCGTTACGACTATAGTGTCACCGTTACGTCATAATTAATAGAAATAGAGAGATCCTGCTATATCAGCACAGTTATTGTATAGAAATTAAACAGATATTTTGACAAAAAGTCATTCAAATATAGGCGAAATAAGGCAAAAATGGGCGTTTCTGAAATATAGGTGTAGGAATCGAAATATCTGGCACAGCCTTCCCAAATTTTGCCTGTATAATGCTGATATCCCCTTCTACATATACGCCAAAAATTGTAGAGATTGGACGAATTTTATTTTTTCTAAAAAAATGGCCTCCTGAAATCAAATGCTGCCCGTTTGGGAGAATTACTCATATATATACTGGTGTTTCTAAGATCAACCTAAGGAGAATATAGACTTTCTTGACTAGTAATTGTCCATGTAGAAATTTTGTAAACTTTTTTTTCAAACAAACCTAAAATATAGGAATACTCTTAAGGTTTCCCCAAAAGCTTTTTTAAAAAACACTTCTCAAAATGTTACCATATAATTGGAATTCATTTAATCGTGTCTTTTTAAATCTGATGGTATCTGACAATGCCTTATCTTCAACTGATGACACATTTTTCTTTAATACATAACATTTGTACTTCATCACACATTTGTCAATAAATGTATTGGGTATTTCATTGAGAGACAAACCAGAAAATAAATTTAAATTTGAATAAAATTTGCTTCGCCACGAAGATACCCTGTAGTGCGTGCTACTAATAGTTTGAATATTATTAGTATAGCACTTATTGATAGCAGACATTGTGCCTTATGCATGCAGTGGCAATATACAAGCTTTTAGCATTCTATGTAACGGATGTGATTCATACTTACAATCGGTCTTTATTTGGGGAATATATGGAAATGAAAACATTGGTTAGCTTAGATTTCTCAAATGAGGATGAAACATTTATATAATACTCTACTTATATAAATATTTAATTCTGAGATTTGAAGATAAATGCCAGCGTTGTTAGCACTGCACAGGCGGGAATTCAAGAAACATAATAGAAGTCACAATTTTGTTTTGAAACTTCTTCTTGAGAAACAACACGATTTAGGGAATACAAAAAGATGTCTATTGACATTGATGTCAATGGGGGAAAAACATGAATTAGATTTTAGACAGAACAATGCGATCAGTTTCTTGTAAATTTCTCCAAACATAGCTGACATACTGTTTTGTCCTCACACATAACAAAACAGGCTTATATTTGGAAAAATATTATTCAGGGTTGCAGACGGCACATGTACCCATTTGTGAAATCGTTGTGATAAAAGTACAGCTGAATAATTAATTGTTAGTTCAATGACCCCCTGTTTTTATTATTTGTTGGGTAAAATAACACGTCAGCTTTGTATATGCAGATTTTAAAGAAAATCACATGGTTCAATTGTCTGCTATGGGGGAATATGCAGAAAATACCTGACTCCTATAGTAAATAATTGAAAATTTCATCGGTCTCTGAAATAAAAACTAATCCAATAATATGTTGTTTTGGTTTTTCTGGAGGAGGAGGGGGGGGGGGGGCGGGCTTTTTGGGTTCCTACAACCATGCTCTTTCTAAATCTAAAGTTTAAAGAAAATTCCATGATTCCTTCTTTTTTGATTGAACACTGGAATTTACCTTTAGCACTTTTAGGTTCATATTCTTATAAAAGGCGTTTTCATTATAATGTCCTGTTTTCCTCACTGATTGTTGGTTACTTGAGACAAAATATGATTTTGACTTTCTTCCCTCTCTCATTTTCTCACTCATTCCCTCTTTGCCTCTCCAATCACACCTGTCACACACACACACACCACGCAGCCAGCTACCAAGTAAATCAAATTAGATATGAACACTGAGAATTTTCTGACAACTACTTCAGAGGTTTAGTGGCGGCATTTGGTATCCTAGGAAATGGGGTATGGAAATAGAACCCTACCTTACAGGAACCATGAGAAATATACATCCCAATTCTCCCTCTGTGACAATATCTATTGCACTATTCTCCTATCAATCTACCCCCTTGTCTTCTTAAGGGTGGACCAAGGGGAGCCCTAGGCTTCCTTTGATCGCAATTACTTAACATTCAGTGACACAGACTCAATATAATTTTCCATTGAATTTGATGAACCATAAGACTGAATGACTCCTGCCCCTCTTCTGCACCGTCAACACCTCCCGCCTACCCGCTCCCCCCTCCCACATGCTCTCCCCTGCTTCTCCCCCCTGACATTATACCTCATACCTCTTTCACTCCCACCCCCCTTCGCCCCAGCACGCATCAGCCAGGTAACATGTAGACATTATAAATTTAAATACTGAGTATTTCCTCACAATTCCTACCGAAGCAGCAACATATCCAAGCACAATCATAGAACACTACCTTAAAAAAGCATTGAGGAATCTACAACCTGATTCTCCCCTTGTAATAATACACAATTCTCCTAAATCGGCCCTAGGCTTCCCTAGAACCCAATCACTTAACATCAAACACAGACACTCAATATTATTTTAAACTAAATTTCAATTTGGATCAATTGAAAGGGACAAACTCCTCTGGCCACTGTGCTAACCAAACACGTCCTGTCTCCCCCTCTTGCCTCCCCTTCTGTCCTCCTCCTGCCTCCACTCCTGCCAAAACTTAGGTCTTAGATTCATTTCGGTCCATATATTTATCAATTCTGCCACTGAGTTCAATCATTTTGTCCATGCATTTATTTATTCTCAGTTTTAAAATAATTCAGTCAATAGATTTGGTATGTTTGTCTCTCTAAGTCATAGAAAAAGACAAAATAATGTAGATAATACTTGATGCCTCATTTACCCCCTGTCCCCTCCTTTCACACTCTTACATGTATCCCTCATGTGTTTCCACCGAGTCCTCTTGATCCACTCGCCCCCTGTCCTCTCTCCCTCTCCACCTCTCCCCTCCACCTTTTCCACCCTTTCCCCCTATCTCCCAATTCCCCACTCCCGTCTCTCCCCCTCTCTGCCCTTTCCCACTTCCATAGATCCCCTCCTGCTCCCCGTCCTCCTCTTTCACCCTGCATGTCGTTTAGCCCATCATTAAAATTGTATAAATTCTAGGCATGCCTTTGAAATTAATTAATCTATTAAAATGACCAGCTCAAGCTATGTATGGGTCAGATTTTCAGAAAATGTACAATTTGCCTTCACCAATCCTCTCAAATAACTCACATCGAAGACAGAAATGAGCTTCAAAATGCTGTTTAACAAAACAGACCTGATATTTTAAATCAATGTGATACCACATATACTCTGAAATACCCAAGGTTTACCATTTTTTAGCAGAATTTAACAAAATTACTAAATATGTGCAGGTGCTAATTGTACATTTTCTGAAAATCTGACCCGTATATCAAATCCAGAATTTACATGTCTGTATTTTTTCCTAAAATCCTGCAAATGTGAGAAGTGCTTAGAAATACCCATGTGAAACACTGACCCACTCACAAAGACAGCTTGACAAACCCTGACCCTACAATGCAACAAACCCCACCCACCAACACACAGACAGACACAGTCAATACCAAATTAATACAATTCTTTACTAACTGAATATCTCCATTTTTTCATCTGTTTAAACTATATCACTGTTCTAGGGAACTTTGTTAAATAATTGACACATTATTATTTTGATGTTCTTATATCTGTTTAAATTAGATCACTGTTATGATGAACTAGATAATTTGACAAGATTAGTTAGAAACAGCACCAGCACTGTTCATTCCATAAGCACTGGTTGACAAATAGCTACATCTTGATTTATAAATATGTTGAATAAAAGTAATAATGAAATTGTTAATTGTAAATGTATTAGCTACTCATACACACATATAATATTTCATTATTTTAGTGTAGTCATTATTACCACCAGTAGGTGTATGTAGGTGCAAGGTTAACACTTACTATAATCCCTCCAGCTTGTACCCAGCTCCTGCATGATGGCCTCACACTCCTGTAAAGCAGGCAGCTGACCTGTCCATACCAGTGCATTCAGGAAGCAATGCAGCTGATGCCTGCGGCCTTGCTTCAGGTGGTACAATAACAGGTCTACCTGCTTCTCCTTCACTGTCTCTGCCTGAAACATACATCTAAACTGCAGTCCACATATAGAGAGGATAGACTCATACCATGTTATTAGAGTATAAACAATGGGGGTGAAGACGCCAGAAAATGTACAATTCACCTTCACCAATCTTTTCAAATAAACCAAATTTTAGACGAAAATAAAGTCAAAATTGTTCAAACTAGGTCTGGTTCAACTTACCCCATGCCTCAACTTACCCCACTCGCCCCTACAGTTCAACCTAACCAAGCAGGTTGCTAGAATCAATGCAATGCCGAATAAACTCAAATTTACCTAGTGTTGAACAATTTTCAGCCTAATTTAGCCAAATTTAGCCTAATTTACTGAATGTATACAGCTGCCAATTGTACATTTTCTGAAGATATAACCAATGGTATTATTTTTACATTAATGAACAGATTTAGGAATTGAAATATTCACCATAGCTCTCCCATCATTTGGACTCCCTGCTATATGTATAGCAACATGTGCAAAGCAATTTCATTTTTTCCCCAAAATGACAAATTATAACAAAAAAGGGGAAGTCATGGAAAATTTACAATTCTCATTCACCTATCCCCGGAAATAACCCAAATTTAATACTTTTGTTCAAAATCGTTTCAACTTAACCGAACAGATTGTTTGATTCAGTAGCATATCAAACATACTCAGATTTACAATTATTTAACTATTGTAACCTTAATTAGTCGAATTAAATAAAGGTGTAGACTCAGAATTGCAATTATACGTTTTGAAAAAAAATAAAATAGTCCTCATGTTTCACAATTTGCTTCTGATACCTTTATTTGTTATATCATATAAGTAGCTTCAGCACAGCTGAGAAAAGTGTTACATAATGTTTGTACTCAATAACAATGTTTAAATACCAAAAATACTTGATCTCTTTTTCTCAAACTATGATACATGATCCTTTGCAACATGTGACTCATTACTCTGTAGCACATCACAAATATACTCAGATATACGTATCACTTAAGAATTTCTAACCTTATTTGATGGATTATTATACATAAAATAAGATAAGTTAAGTTGTTACATGTGTAGAGCTGCATTTGCAATTGTACATTTTCTGATGATTTCACCCATATTTACCTGTATTTGTTCATCTATGACATTTAATACACACAGCTCTGCCCACAATTCCTCCAAAGCAAAGGTTAACTATAACAATGGATCTGTGTCATCAGAAAAATATACAATTCAAATTCAACCCTAAAATAAGGTCACCAATCACTGATAGATCATTTGATTCAGTGCAGTACCACACATACTAACAGCATTAAGTATTTCTCCATGTTGAACCTAATTTAGCAGAACTTGAATAATATCTAGAGCTGCCATGCAAATTGTACATTTTCTGATGATTTCCCCCATATCTGTAACCATGCTTTGTCACATGCACAAGCACTTAACCAAGCTATTGTAGATTAGTGTTCAAGCATTATTTACCTCTATGGACCTCTGTGTTGGTTCATCTATGGCATTGAATATACGCAGGTTTGTCCACAATCTCTCCATCTCCACTTTCTCCCTCAGCCGTGGTGTAGCGTCTGTAATAACCTGCTTGAGCTGCTCAGTGAGGAACTCCTGCTGCTCAGGGTTATGCGGGTCCCACAGATACATCCTATAATAAACCAGAATCAACAGTATGAGAAAACTAATATAGAAGAATACTCAGTTTATTCAGATATCTGAATATATGTAGAAGAAAATAATGAGAATGATGTGATCTTCTGCAATGTAAATCCAGGGGTAAAATAGAGAAATTCCTCATTGATGTGGGAATTATGTGCATAGGCCTTACAACGTGTTGAGCCATGAATTTTTTAACTTGTCAAAGAATTCATTATTTGCTTACTGCTTATCACTAGGATGAAGTATTGAAAGTGTGAAATTTCCAAATGTCCTAGGTTCAGTTATCTTACGAATTTAGAGGATCGATTGATAGATAGGAATATTGTTGGAAGTTGGTAGACGAGTAGCCCTTTTGTACACTACCCTCCTGTATGAGGTGACATCACTAGTCTCTATTGTACCCTCCTGTATGAGGTGACATCACTAGTCTCTATTGTACACTACCCTCCTGTATGAGGTGACATTATTAGTCTCAATTGTACACAACCCTCCTGTATGTGGTGACATCACTAGTCTCTATTGTACCCTACCCTCCTGTATGAGGTGACATCACTAGTCCCTATTGTATACAACCCTCCTGTATGAGGTGACATCACTAGTCTCTATTGTACCCTCCTGTATGTGGTGACAACACTAGTCTCTATTGTACACTACCCTCCTGTATGAGGTGACATCACTAGTCTCTATTGTACCCTCCTGTATGAGGTGACATCACTAGTCTCTATTGTACACTACCCTCCTGTATGTGGTGACATCACTAGTCTCTATTGTACCCTCCTGTATGTGGTGACATCACTAGTCTCTATTGTACCCTACCCTCCTGTATGAGGTGACATCACTAGTCTCTATTGTACACTACCCTCCTGTATGAGGTGACATCACTAGTCTCTATTGTACACTACCCTCCTGTATGTGGTGACATCACTAGTCTCTATTGTACCCTCCTGTATGAGGTGACCTCACTAGTCTCTATTGTACACTCCTGTATGAGGTGACATCACTAGTCTCTATTGTACCCTCCTGTATGAGGTGACATCACTAGTCTCTATTGTACCCTCCTGTATGAGGTGACATCACTAGTCTCTATTGTACCCTCCTGTATGAGGTGACATCACTAGTCTCTATTGTACCCTCCTGTATGTGGTGACATCACTAGTCTCTATTGTATCCTCCTGTATGAGGTGACATCACTAGTCTCTATTGTACACTCCTGTATGTGGTGACATCACTAGTCACTATTGTACACTACCCTCCTGTATGAGGTGACATCACTAGTCTCTATTGTACCCTCCTGTATGTGGTGACATCACTAGTCTCTATTGTACACTACCCTCCTGTATGTGGTGACATCACTAGTCTCTATTGTACCCTCCTGTATGAGGTGACATCACTAGTCTCTATTGTACACTACCCTCCTGTATGAGGTGACATCACTAGTCTCTATTGTACACTACCCTCCTGTATGAGGTGACATCACTAGTCTCTATTGTACCCTCCTGTATGAGGTGACATCACTAGTCTCTATTGTACCCTCCTGTATGAGGTGACATCACTAGTCTCTATTGTACCCACCTGTATGAGGTGACATCACTAGTCTCTATTGTACCCTCCTGTATGTGGTGACATCACTAGTCTCTATTGTACACTACCCTCCTGTATGAGGTGACATTATTAGTCTCTATTGTACACAACCCTCCTGTATGTGGTGACATCACTAGTCTCTATTGTACACTACCCCCCTGTATGAGGTGACATCACTAGTCTCTATTGTACCCTCCTGTATGTGGTGACATCACTAGTCTCTATTGTACCCTACCCTCCTGTATGAGGTGACATCACTAGTCTCTATTGTACCCTCCTGTATGAGGTGATATCACTAGTCTCAATTGTACACTACCCTCCTGTATGAGGTGACATCACTAGTCTCTATTGTACCCTCCTGTATGAGGTGACATCACTAGTCTCTATTGTACACTACCCTCCTGTATGTGGTGACATCACTAGTCTCTATTGTACCCTCCTGTATGAGGTGACATCACTAGTCTCTATTGTACCCTCCTGTATGAGGTGACATCACTAGTCTCTATTGTACCCTCCTGTATGTGGTGACATCACTAGTCTCTATTGTACCCACCTGTATGTGGTGACATCACTAGTCTCTATTGTACCCTCCTGTATGTGGTGACATCACTAGTCTCTATTGTACCCTCCTGTATGTGGTGACATCACTAGTCTCTATTGTACCCTACCCTCCTGTATGTGGTGACATCACTAGTCTCTATTGTACACTACCCTCCTGTATGTGGTGACATCACTAGTCTCTATTGTACCCTCCTGTATGAGGTGACATCACTAGTCTCTATTGTACCCTCCTGTATGTGGTGACATCACTAGTCTCTATTGTACCCTCCTGTATGTGGTGACATCACTAGTCTCTATTGTACCCTACCCTCCTGTATGTGGTGACATCACTAGTCTCTATTGTACACTACCCTCCTGTATGTGGTGACATCACTAGTCTTTATTGTACCCTCCTGTATGTGGTGACATCACTAGTCTCTATTGTACACTACCCTCCTGTATGTGGTGACATCACTAGTCTCTATTGTACACTACCCTCCTGTATGTGGTGACATCACTAGTCTCTATTGTACACTACCCTCCTGTATGAGGTGACATCACTAGTCTCTATTGTACCCTCCTGTATGAGGTGACATCACTAGTCTCTATTGTACCCTCCTGTATGAGGTGACATCACTAGTCTCTATTGTACCCACCTGTATGAGGTGACATCACTAGTCTCTATTGTACCCTCCTGTATGAGGTGACATCACTAGTCTCTATTGTACCCACCTGTATGTGGTGACATCACTAGTCTCTATTGTACCCACCTGTATGAGGTGACATCACTAGTCTCTATTGTACCCTCCTGTATGAGGTGACATCACTAGTCTCTATTGTACCCTCCTGTATGAGGTGACATCACTAGTCTCTATTGTACACTACCCTCCTGTATGTGGTGACATCACTAGTCTCTATTGTACCCTCCTGTATGAGGTGACATCACTAGTCTCTATTGTACCCTCCTGTATGAGGTGACATCACTAGTCTCTATTGTACCCTCCTGTATGTGGTGACATCACTAGTCTCTATTGTACCCACCTGTATGTGGTGACATCACTAGTCTCTATTGTACCCTCCTGTATGTGGTGACATCACTAGTCTCTATTGTACCCTCCTGTATGTGGTGACATCACTAGTCTCTATTGTACCCTACCCTCCTGTATGTGGTGACATCACTAGTCTCTATTGTACACTACCCTCCTGTATGTGGTGGCATCACTAGTCTCTATTGTACCCTCCTGTATGAGGTGACATCACTAGTCTCTATTGTACCCTCCTGTATGAGGTGACATCACTAGTCTCTATTGTACCCTCCTGTATGAGGTGGCATCACTAGTCTCTATTGTACCCTCCTGTATGTGGTGACATCCCTAGTCTCTATTGTAAACTACCCTCCTGTATGAGGTGACATCACTAGTCTCTATTGTACCCTCCTGTATGTGGTGATATCACTAGTCTCTATTGTACACTACCCTCCTGTATGAGGTGACATCACTAGTCTCTATTGTACCCTCCTGTATGTGGTGACATCACTAGTCTCTATTGTACACTACCCTCCTGAATGAGGTGACATCACTAGTCTCTATTGTACACTACCCTCCTGTATGCGGTGACATCACTAGTCTCTATTGTACACTACTCTCCTGTATGTGGTGACATCACTAGTCTCTATTGTACACTCCTGTATGTGGTGACATCCCTAGTCTCTATTGTACACTACCCTCCTGTATGAGGTGACATCACTAGTCTCTATTGTACCCTCCTGTATGAGGTGACATCACTAGTTTCTATTGTACCCTCCTGTATGAGGTGACATCACTAGTCTCTATTGTACCCTCCTGTATGTGGTGACATCACTAGTCTCTATTGTACACTACCCTCCTGTATGAGGTGACATCACTAGTCTCTATTGTACACTACCCTCCTGTATGAGGTGACATCACTAGTCTCTATTGTACCCTCCTGTATGAGGTGACATCACTAGTCTCTATTGTACACTACCCGCCTGTATGTGGTGACATCACTAGTCTCTATTGTACCCTCCTGTATGAGGTGACATCACTAGTCACTATTGTACCCTCCTGTATGAGGTGACATCACTAGTCTCTATTGTACACTACCCTCCTGTATGAAGTGACATCACTAGTCACTATTGTACACTACCCTCCTGTATGAGGTGACATCACTAGTCTCTATTGTACACTACCCTCCTGTATGAGGTGACATCACTAGTCTCTATTGTACACTACCCCCCTGTATGAGGTGACATCACTATTCTCTATTGTACCCTACCCTCCTGTATGAGGTGACATCACTAGTCTCTATTGTACTCTACCCTCCTGTATGAGGTGACATCACTAGTCTCTATTGTACCCACCTGTATGAGGTGACATCACTAGTCTCTATAGACCCACCTGTATGAGGTGACATCACTAGTCTCTATTGTACCCACCTGTATGAGGTGACATCAGTAGTCTCTATTGTACACTACCCTCCTGTATGAGGTGACATCACTAGTCACTATTGTACCCTCCTGTATGAGGTGACATCACTAGTCTCTATTGTACACTACCCTCCTGTATGAGGTGACATCACTAGTCTCTATTGTACACTCCTGTATGTGGTGACAACACTAGTCTCTATTGTACCCTCCTGTATGTGGTGACATCACTAGTCTCTATTGTACCCTCTTGTATGAGGTGACATCACTAGTCTCTATTGTACACTACCCTCCTGTATGTGGTGACATCACTAGTCTCTATTGTACACTACCCTCCTGTATGAGGTGACATCACTAGTGTCTATTATTCCCTCCTGTATTAAGTGACATCACTAGTCTCTATTGTAGCCGCCTGTATGAGGTGACATCACTAGTCTCTAATGTACCCTCCTGTATGTGGTGACATCACTAGTCTCTATTGTACCCTCCTGTATGAGGTGACATCACTAGTCTCTATTGTACACTACCCTCCTGTATGAGGTGACATCACTAGTCTCTATTGTACCCTCCTGTATGTGGTGACAACACTAGTCCTATTGTACACTACCCGCCTGTATGAGGTGACATCACTAGTCTCTATTGTACACTACCCTCCTGTATGAGGTGACATCACTAGTCTCCATTGTACACTACCCTCCTGTATGAGGTGACATCACTAGTCTCTATTGTACCCTCCTGTATGGGGTGACATCACTAGTGTCTATTGTACCCTCCTGTATGAGGTGATATCACTAGTCTCTAATGTACCCTCCTTTATGGGGTGACATCACTAGTCTCTATTGTACCCACCTGTATGTGGTGACATCACTAGTCTCTATTGTACACTACCCACCTGTATGAGGTGACATCACTCTACCCTCCTGTATGTGGTGACATCACTAGTCTCTATTGTACACTACCCTCCTGTATGAGGTGACATCACTTGTCTCTATTGTACACTACCCTCCTGTATGAGGTGACATCACTAGTCTCTATTGTACCTACCTGTATGTGGTGACATCACTAGTCTCTATTGTACCCACCTGTATGAGGTGACATCACTAGTCTCTATTGTACCCTCCTGTATGTGGTGACATCACTAGTCTCTATTGTACCCACCTGTATGAGGTGACATCACTAGTCTCTATTGTACCCTCCTGTATGAGGTGACATCACTAGTCTCTATTGTACACTACCCTCCTGTATGAGGTGACATCACTAGTCTCTATTGTACACTACCCTCCTGTATGTGGTGACATCACTAGTCTCTATTGTACACTACCCTCCTGTATGTGGTGACATCACTAGTCTCTATTGTATCCTCCTGTATGAGGTGACATCACTAGTCTCTATTGTACACTACCCTCCTGTATGTGGTGACATCACTAGTCTCTATTGTACCCTCCTGTATGTGGTGACATCACTAGTCTCTATTGTACACTACCCTCCTGTATGTGGTGACATCACTAGTATCTATTGTTCCCCTCTGTATGAGGTGACATCACTAGTCTCTATTGTACACTACCCTCCTGTATGAGGTGACATCACTAGTCTCTATTGTACACTACCCTCCTGTATGTGGTGACATCACTAGTCTCTATTGTACCCTACCCTCCTGTATGTGGTGACATCACTAGTCTCTATTGTACACTACCCTCCTGTATGTGGTGACATCACTAGTCTCTATTGTACCCTCCTGTATGAGGTGACATCACTAGTCTCTATTGTACCCTCCTGTATGTGGTGACATCACTAGTCTCTATTGTACACTACCCTCCTGTATGAGGTGACATCACTAGTCTCTATTGTACCCTCCTGTATGAGGTGACATCACTAGTCTCTATTGTACCCTCCTGTATGAGGTGACATCACTAGTCTCTATTGTACCCTACCCTCCTGTATGTGGTGACATCACTAGTCTCTATTGTACCCTCCTGTATGAGGTGACATCACTAGTCTCTATTGTACCCTCCTGTATGGGGTGACATCACTAGTCTCTATTGTACACTACGCTCCTGTATGAGGTGACATCACTAGTCTCTATTGTACCCTCCTGTATGAGGTGACATCACTAGTCACTATTGTACACTACCCTCCTGTATGTGGTGACATCACTAGTCTCTATTGTACCCTACCCTCCTGTATGAGGTGACATCACTAGTCTCTATTGTACACTACCCTCCTGTATGAGGTGACATCACTAGTCTCTATTGTACCCACCTGTATGAGGTGACATCACTAGTCTCTATTGTACCCTCCTGTATGTGGTGACATCACTAGTCTCTATTGTACACTACCCTCCTGTATGAGGTGACATCACTAGTCTCTATTGTACACTACCCTCCTGTATGTGGTGACATCACTAGTCTCTATTGTACCCTCCTGTATGAGGTGACATCACTAGTCTCTATTGTACACTACCCTCCTGTATGTGGTGACATCACTAGTCTCTATTGTACACTACCCTCCTGTATGAGGTGACATCACTAGTGTCTATTATTCCCTCCTGTATTAAGTGACATCACTAGTCTCTATTGTAGCCGCCTGTATGAGGTGACATCACTAGTCTCTAATGAACCCTCCTGTATGTGGTGACATCACTAGTCTCTATTGTACCCTCCTGTATGAGGTGACATTACTAGTCTCTATTGTACACTACCCTCCTGTATGAGGTGACATCACTAGTCTCCATTGTACACTACCCTCCTGTATGAGGTGATATCACTAGTCTCTAATGTACCCTCCTGTATGGGGTGACATCACTAGTCTCTATTGTACCCACCTGTATGTGGTGACATCACTAGTCTCTATTGTACACTACCCACCTGTATGAGGTGACATCACTCTACCCTCCTGTATGTGGTGACATCACTAGTCTCTATTGTACACTACCCTCCTGTATGAGGTGACATCACTTGTCTCTATTGTACACTACCCTCCTGTATGAGGTGACATCACTAGTCTCTATTGTACCCACCTGTATGAGGTGACATCACTAGTCTCTATTGTACCCTCCTGTATGTGGTGACATCACTAGTCTCTATTGTACCCACCTGTATGAGGTGACATCACTAGTCTCTATTGTACCCTCCTGTATGAGGTGACATCACTAGTCTCTATTGTACACTACCCTCCTGTATGAGGTGACATCACTAGTCTCTATTGTACCCTCCTGTATGTGGTGACATCACTAGTCTCTATTGTACACTACCCTCCTGTATGTGGTGACATCACTAGTCTCTATTGTTCCCCTCTGTATGAGGTGACATCACTAGTCTCTATTGTACACTACCCTCCTGTATGAGGTGACATCACTAGTCTCTATTGTACACTACCCTCCTGTATGAGGTGACATCACTAGTCTCTATTGTACACTACCCTCCTGTATGTGGTGACATCACTAGTCTCTATTGTACACTACCCTCCTGTATGTGGTGACATCACTAGTCTCTATTGTATCCTCCTGTATGAGGTGACATCACTAGTCTCTATTGTACACTACCCTCCTGTATGTGGTGACATCACTAGTCTCTATTGTACCCTCCTGTATGTGGTGACATCACTAGTCTCTATTGTACACTACCCTCCTGTATGTGGTGACATCACTAGTCTCTATTGTTCCCCTCTGTATGAGGTGACATCACTAGTCTCTATTGTACACTACCCTCCTGTATGAGGTGACATCACTAGTCTCTATTGTACACTACCCTCCTGTATGTGGTGACATCACTAGTCTCTATTGTACCCTACCCTCCTGTATGTGGTGACATCACTAGTCTCTATTGTACACTACCCTCCTGTATGTGGTGACATCACTAGTCTCTATTGTACCCTCCTGTATGAGGTGACATCACTAGTCTCTATTGTACCCTCCTGTATGTGGTGACATCACTAGTCTCTATTGTACACTACCCTCCTGTATGAGGTGACATCACTAGTCTCTATTGTACCCTCCTGTATGAGGTGACATCACTAGTCTCTATTGTACCCTCCTGTATGAGGTGACATCACTAGTCTCTATTGTACCCTACCCTCCTGTATGTGGTGACATCACTAGTCTCTATTGTACCCTCCTGTATGAGGTGACATCACTAGTCTCTATTGTACCCTCCTGTATGGGGTGACATCACTAGTCTCTATTGTACACTACGCTCCTGTATGAGGTGACATCACTAGTCTCTATTGTACCCTCCTGTATGAGGTGACATCACTAGTCACTATTGTACACTACCCTCCTGTATGTGGTGACATCACTAGTCTCTATTGTACCCTACCCTCCTGTATGAGGTGACATCACTAGTCTCTATTGTACACTACCCTCCTGTATGAGGTGACATCACTAGTCTCTATTGTACCCACCTGTATGAGGTGACATCACTAGTCTCTATTGTACCCTCCTGTATGTGGTGACATCACTAGTCTCTATTGTACACTACCCTCCTGTATGAGGTGACATCACTAGTCTCTATTGTACACTACCCTCCTGTATTTGGTGACATCACTAGTCTCTATTGTACCCTCCTGTATGAGGTGACATCACTAGTCTCTATTGTACACTACCCTCCTGTATGTGGTGACATCACTAGTCTCTATTGTACACTACCCTCCTGTATGAGGTGACATCACTAGTGTCTATTATTCCCTCCTGTATTAAGTGACATCACTAGTCTCTATTGTAGCCGCCTGTATGAGGTGACATCACTAGTCTCTAATGAACCCTCCTGTATGTGGTGACATCACTAGTCTCTATTGTACCCTCCTGTATGAGGTGACATTACTAGTCTCTATTGTACACTACCCTCCTGTATGAGGTGACATCACTAGTCTCCATTGTACACTACCCTCCTGTATGAGGTGATATCACTAGTCTCTAATGTACCCTCCTGTATGGGGTGACATCACTAGTCTCTATTGTACCCACCTGTATGTGGTGACATCACTAGTCTCTATTGTACACTACCCACCTGTATGAGGTGACATCACTCTACCCTCCTGTATGTGGTGACATCACTAGTCTCTATTGTACACTACCCTCCTGTATGAGGTGACATCACTTGTCTCTATTGTACACTACCCTCCTGTATGAGGTGACATCACTAGTCTCTATTGTACCCACCTGTATGAGGTGACATCACTAGTCTCTATTGTACCCTCCTGTATGTGGTGACATCACTAGTCTCTATTGTACCCACCTGTATGAGGTGACATCACTAGTCTATATTGTACCCTCCTGTATGAGGTGACATCACTAGTCTCTATTGTACACTACCCTCCTGTATGAGGTGACATCACTAGTCTCTATTGTACACTACCCTCCTGTATGTGGTGACATCACTAGTCTCTATTGTACACTACCCTCCTGTATGTGGTGACATCACTAGTCTCTATTGTATCCTCCTTTATGAGGTGACATCACTAGTCTCTATTGTACACTACCCTCCTGTATGAGGTGACATCACTAGTCTCTATTGTACCCTCCTGTATGTGGTGACATCACTAGTCTCTATTGTACACTACCCTCCTGTATGTGGTGACATCACTAGTCTCTATTGTTCCCCTCTGTATGAGGTGACATCACTAGTCTCTATTGTACACTACCCTCCTGTATGTGGTGACATCACTAGTCTCTATTGTACCCTACCCTCCTGTATGTGGTGACATCACTAGTCTCTATTGTACACTACCCTCCTGTATGTGGTGACATCACTAGTCTCTATTGTACCCTACCCTCCTGTATGTGGTGACATCACTAGTCTCTATTGTACACTACCCTCCTGTATGTGGTGACATCACTAGTCTCTATTGTACCCTCCTGTATGAGGTGACATCACTAGTCTCTATTGTACCCTCCTGTATGTGGTGACATCACTAGTCTCTATTGTACACTACCCTCCTGTATGAGGTGACATCACTAGTCTCTATTGTACCCTCCTGTATGAGGTGACATCACTAGTCTCTATTGTACCCTCCTGTATGAGGTGACATCACTAGTCTCTATTGTACCCTACCCTCCTGTATGTGGTGACATCACTAGTCTCTATTGTACCCTCCTGTATGAGGTGACATCACTAGTCTCTATTGTACACTACGCTCCTGTATGAGGTGACATCACTAGTCTCTATTGTACCCTCCTGTATGAGGTGACATCACTAGTCACTATTGTACACTACCCTCCTGTATGTGGTGACATCACTAGTCTCTATTGTACCCTACCCTCCTGTATGTGGTGACATCACTAGTCTCTATTGTACACTACCCTCCTGTATGAGGTGACATCACTAGTCTCTATTGTACACTACACTCCTGTATGAGGTGACAACACTAGTCTCTATTGTACCCTCCTGTATGTGGTGACATCACTAGTCTCTATTGTACCCTCCTGTATGTGGTGACATCACTAGTCTCTATTGTACACTACCCTCCTGTATGAGGTGACATCACTAGTCTCTATTGTACACTACCCTCCTGTATGTGGTGACATCACTAGTCTCTATTGTACCCTCCTGTATGAGGTGACATCACTAGTCTCTATTGTACACTACGCTCCTGTATGAGGTGACATCACTAGTCTCTATTGTACACTACCCTCCTGTATGTGGTGACATCACTAGTCTCTATTGTACCCTCCTGTATGTGGTGACATCACTAGTCTCTATTGTACCCTCCTGTATGAGGTGACATCACTAGTCTCTATTGTACCCTCCTGTATGAGGTGACATCACTAGTCTCTATTGTACCCTCCTGTATGTGGTGACATCACTAGTCTCTATTGTACACTACCCTCCTGTATGTGGTGACATCACTAGTCTCTATTGTACACTACCCTCCTGTATGAGGTGACATCACTAGTGTCTATTATTCCCTCCTGTATTAAGTGACATCACTAGTCTCTATTGTAGCCGCCTGTATGAGGTGACATCACTAGTCTCTAATGAACCCTCCTGTATGTGGTGACATCACTAGTCTCTATTGTACCCTCCTGTATGAGGTGACATCACTAGTCTCTATTGTACACTACCCACCTGTATGAGGTGACATCACTCTACCCTCCTGTATGAGGTGACATCACTAGTCTCTATTGTACCCTCCTGTATGAAGTGACATCACTAGTCTCTATTGCACACTACCCTCCTGTATGAGGTGACATCACTAGTCTCTATTGTACCCTCCTGTATGAGGTGACATCACTAGTCTCCATTGTACACTACCCTCCTGTATGAGGTGACATCACTAGTCTCTATTGTACCCTCCTGTATGGGGTGACATCACTAGTATCTATTGTACCCTCCTGTATGAGGTGACATCACTAGTCTCTAATGTACCCTCCTGTATGGGGTGACATCACTAGTCTCTATTGTACCCACCTGTATGTGGTGACATCACTAGTCTCTATTGTACACTACCCACCTGTATGAGGTGACATCACTCTACCCTCCTGTATGTGGTGACATCACTAGTCTCTATTGTACACTACCCTCCTGTATGAGGTGACATCACTTGTCTCTATTGTACACTACCCTCCTGTATGAGGTGACATCACTAGTCTCTATTGTACCCACCTGTATGAGGTGACATCACTAGTCTCTATTGTACCCTCCTGTATGAGGTGGCATCACTAGTCTCTATTGTACCCTCCTGTATGAGGTGACATCACTAGTCTCTATTGTACACTACCCTCCTGTATGAGGTGACATCACTAGTCTCTATTGTACACTACCCTCCTGTATGAGGTGACATCACTAGTCTCTATTGTACACTACCCTCCTGTATGAGGTGACATCACTAGTCTCTATTGTACACTACCCTCCTGTATGAGGTGACATGACTAGTCTCTATTGTACACTACCCTCCTGTATGAGGTGACATCACTAGTCTCTATTGTACACTACCCTCCTGTATGTGGTGACATCACTAGTCTCTATTGTACCCTCCTGTATGTGGTGACATCACTAGTCTCTATTGTACCCTCCTGTATGAGGTGACATCACTAGTCTCTATTGTACCCTCCTGTATGAGGTGACATCACTAGTCTCTATTGTACACTACCCTCCTGTATGAGGTGACATCACTAGTCTCTATTGTACACTACCCTCCTGTATGAGGTGACATCACTCTACCCTCCTGTATGTGGTGACAACACTAGTCTCTATTGTACACTACCCTCCTGTATGAGGTGACATCACTAGTCTCTATTGTACACTACCCTCCTGTATGAGGTGACATCACTTGTCTCTATTGTACACTACCCTCCTGTATGTGGTGACATCACTAGTCTCTATTGTACACTACCCTCCTGTATGAGGTGACATCACTAGTCTCTATTGTACACTACCCTCCTGTATGAGGTGACATCACTAGTCTCTATTGTACCCACCTGTATGAGGTGACATCACTAGTCTCTATTGTACCCACCTTTATGAGGTGACATCACTAGTCTCTATTGTACCCTCCTGTATGAGGTGACATCACTAGTCTCTATTGTACACTACCCTCCTGTATGAGGTGACATCACTAGTCTCTATTGTACACTACCCTCCTGTATGTATTTTGTATTTCTTTATTGACAGCATTTTATCAAATTACAGATAATCATTCTCAGCGTGTCCTAAAAGTTAATAAAAATATAAATAATTCATCAAGTTCATAATTTCATCGTTAATGTTAAGCATTTTAACTTTTAAATAGGATATTTGATCTTGGTCTACAGTCGAGTACTTCGATTAAGTCAGTAGAAGAACATTGGCACCACCTGGTGGCTTGTTCGTACATCACACAGCCAGCTATCCATTTCAATAGTCAAAGCTACTAGGAACATTGCCACCACCTGGTGGGATTCTTATGCATTGTAAGTCTCATTCCCTTACTTTCAGTGTTCAACTGCAGTCCATTAACATACTTTACATCAGCAAACAATGCTATAAAATCATAATAATATTTTTGGATTTTTCAGTTTTATATAATAAAATAAGAAAAGCTAAAAGCACAAATAAATGGTTCGGGTCTGGGTCCACAAAATTCTAGTAACCTTTTATAGTTCGCCTCCTTCCCTAAATTCTATCCATACTTTTTCTTTTAGTTTCACCTTAAAATCCGAAAGGTCTAAATTATCTCGTAGCTCCAGTGGCATATCATTCCAGATATTTGATGATTTAGACAGAGAGGATCTGGAGGTGGATTCCTTTTTCCATCTATACTCTAAGGTTCGTCTGCCTGCATGTCCCCGTATATCCATTCCCACCCCACGCTCCAAAAAAGAACTAGTTTTGAATACCAATGATAATACTCTACATGTCCTCCTGTATCTCAGAGGGAGAAGCTGACATTGAGTGTGTATGTCAAAATTCGATACATTCCCTTTGATGTTTAAAAGTGAACGTAGACCTCTGTTTTGAGTTTTTTGGAGTCTATGGTGGACATTTTGTGGACCCAGATCCGTACAGACAATACAATTTTCCAATATTGGGAGTACAAATGTCTTATATAGCGAAATAGCAATATTCGTTCCTATATATGGGAGTATTTTTCTTATTTTCGTTGTCTCAAAATATGCCCTCTTTATTATATAGTTAATCATTGTTTCCATTCTTAAATCACAATCGATCAAAAGGCCAAGATACTTAAACACCTTGGTTTCCTCAATTTCTCCATTGTTTAGTTTATATCGAGGGATATTATCTCTATTTTTCCTACCCCCATATACACGTTGGAAGCGAGTCTTGCTGGAGTTCAGTTTGAGGCCATTATGTTTACACCATTTTTCAAACTTCACCACATCTCGCTGCAATTCGTCTATATCATGCTGATCTTTAATAGGTCGCCATATCACACAATCATCCGCATAGAGTTGTATCTGCGATGAGAAATTCATATTTGTCACATCATTCATATACAAAATGAACATAATTGGCCCTAAAATACTTCCCTGAGCTACCCCGGCTGTTAATCTAGCCTCATTCGATATATCCGTATTAATTTTGACTACCTGAGTTCTATGTGTGCAGTAATTTCGAAGCAGATTCAACTCGGTATTTTTGAAGCCCAAAGCATCCAATTTTTCTAGCAATCTGTCTAGATTTATTGTGTTAAATGCCTTGGACAGGTCGAAATATACTAAATCTGTGTTACAGCCGTTGTCTTTGTTTTTCAGTAAATCCAAAATAAGATAGCCCAGGGCGGTCTCTGTCCCTTTTCCAGCCGAAAATCCGTGCTGCTCTGGAATTATGATTTTGTTAAGGACAAAGTAGTCATCTAGTTTCTCCTTCAAAAGTTTTTCAAATATTTTTCCAGCAAGGGATGTTATTGTTATTGGCCTTAGATTGTCTAGTTCATAATTGTTTTTCCTCTTAGGGATGATTGTGCACATGCCTCTTTTCCACTCCTTCGGATATTCACCCGAGATCCTTACATTGTTTAGCAGATTCGTATAATTAAACAGATCATTTAACAAGCAAACCTTCAGAAATACAGTAGGAAGTTTCACATGTCCACTGCTTTTGCTAGTGTCAATGGCAGCTATTTCTTTTTTCACTCTATCTTGGGTAATTATTTCTTCCCAAGAAAAACGACTGTCCAACCTGTTAATGACTGGCATGTGTAACTGGGGGTCGATTATAGAAGTGATTTTTGCAAAGTACTCATTGGTTACATTAGCAGCCTCTACACCCGTATATTCTAAATCATTTCTAACGATCCTGCTTAGTGGGTCAGAATCCTTAGTCGATTTTGTTGGGTATATCGTCGCTAAGTGTTCCCAAAATTTCCTTCCACTAGTTGAGTGTATACGCATTATTTCTAATGTTTTTTCTCTACTAGATGCCATAAGTTTGCTATTGATAATCTTTTTTTGAGCTTTAGCAGCCATCCAGTCTATGTTATTGCCAGTTCGCTTAGCCAGGGTGAAGAGTCGATTTTTTTCTTTGATCAGTAACCTAATCTCTCTGGATATGGTACCCTTGCATTTAGGTTTAATGACAATTTCCTTTTCCGGGTAGAGGTTATTTATTATGTTGGTATATTTTTTGCTCAGTTTATCCCAGCTAAGGTTCACATCGTCACCATTCATTATATTTGTATGAGCCTGAACATTGGACCTGTCGATTTCTCTCTTTATTTCATCTACGTTTAGTTTACTAGATAGACCTCTCGTTACAATTTTCTTTGGCTCTCTTGTTGATGGTATATTATATCTGTTCTTCTTTATTATAACATATATTGGCATATGGTCAGACAACATAATATCCAGAACACCAAATTTCTCAGCAAATCTACAATCTCCGATGATCAGGTCTATGGCAGTACTACTCTTGTTTGTAACTCTAGTAGGCACCACTATCGACTGAGTTAGATGATGGTTCTTAATACACCGATATAGATCTCTCTTTGGTTTGTTGTTCTTTAGTACATCTATGTTGAAATCACCTAAGTACATCCTTTCGATTTTCATCGTGTCTGAGATTTGCAAAACGTGTTCAAACTCAACCATAAAATCTTTTATGCTAGAGTTAGGCGGTCTATAGACATTGCTTATTATCATAGGCTTTCTATGTCCGGCTTTTACCTTCAGACTCAAGATTTCTATATGGTCCTTCATGCAAGTAATATCCTCTATCACACTAACCTGAAGGTATTCCTTGTAAAAGATTAATAAGCCTCCTCCCCTATTTTTCTTTCTGTCAAGGCGGGCAAATTTATAACCATTGATCTTAAGTTGACAGTCTGATATACAGTCGGATAGCCATGTCTCACCTAGGCAGACGATATCAAACGTACCATTAATTATTTCCAGATGTATCTGATCCTTTTTATAGTAGAAACTGGCTGCATTTAGATAGCATATTTTTAAACCTTTCAGCCTATCCACGTCTATTAGACTATCCATCATCACGATTAAGGCAATGGAATATCCCCCCTGAGTCCCGAACCATATTCATAAAAACACAGAGATGACCATACGTGTGACAGTCAAGTGAACCACCTTTCGGGCCGAGTACGGTAGTTGCAACATATGCTATTCCGTCGGTCTTTAGGGCGGTATACATGTTTTTTGGCATCGAAATCACAGAAACAACACATACCTTTAATTCACCTGTAAACTAGGTACCATATCCAGGGAATAACCTCTCCTGTAGTATATATTCACATTACATCATACATAGTTGGAGCTCTTGTCCGACGGTGGCGGCCATATTGCTTCCGGTTCTCTTAGACAACATAATGTCGTAAACATAAATTACACATTATCATCTTCCTACACGTCGGCTTTTACTGGTATTATATTACTATATTACCAATGGTAAAACCATTCGTTGTACTAGAAAATAAACAGGATATTAATGATATATCGATCGAGTCGATCATGCGGAAGTGCGATTGCGACTTTCCTAACCCATTTTTGGTATCCAATATGGCGGACTACGATCTTAGACAACATAATGTCGTAAACATAAATTACACATTATCATCTTCCTACACGCCGGCTTTTACTGGTATTATATTACTATATTACCAATGGTAAAACCATTCGTTGTACTAGAAAATAAACAGGATATTAATGATATATCGATCGAGTCGATCATGCGGAAGTGCGATTGCGACTTTCCTAACCCATTTTTGGTATCCAATATGGCGGACTACGATCATAACAACACCACGTTAGTCTAAGAGATTATGGAATTTACGCAATATATGCCAAATAAACAGGTAATCTGTGTTATTTCTTCACCTTAGTATAATCTCGAGTATCTAGTGAACCATTAGGACCATAACTAATGACAAATCGAGCAATATTTACACCGGACTCGCTGCTAACCGTCTTTACTTATCTTTCGTTTCCTTAAGAAGGTCAGCTGTTTCGGTCATATTCAACAGCTGGGATTGTCCATCTCTGTCTCTGGTTTTGTTTAACCTAACAGATATGCTCTTGTATTTTCTCTCTTTGTCCCTAGGTGTTGAGGCAACATGATCTTGCATAGACTTGCTTCGGATTTGGGCGAACGATCGTGATAGGATCTTTCTCCTCCTATACTTGGGAATGGCAGAGAGTTTGGACGATGTTAGCGACTCTGAAAGCTTCACGATCTCGTCTTCATCGTCATCCTTCTTTTCCGAATCTGTACGTACATTATTTTCCTCATCTACGACTTCTAGAGGTGAGAATCTTGATCCTGTTGGGGTTATTGTGGCTGCATCGTCATCCACGATTGATTCAGCTCGGTTTCGTCTCAACTTCCTCGGGGAGGGGCTCGTAAATCCATCTTTATTAGTTGTTCCATGCTTTGGGACAGGCTTTGCATGTTTACAAACCAGTTCGTCAAATCGATCTTCATTCATAGCATTTTGGATTTCAGATCTCACTTCCATTAATATCTTGCCAAACAGATTCTCCCCCTTCCAACAGTCGTCTCTAAGCTGCCAGTTCCCCAAGTAAACACCAGCGCCCCATTTCTTGCTTGGCGTCGCTTCAATGAGCCTCACTTGGCCTGTATTAGCGAGTTTGATAGCCAATTTCTCATCCTTATAATATTTGCAACGATTGATGTCCTTCAGGATAGCAACTTCCCGAGCTCTCCATTCGATTGTAGTGGGTATTCTTTCCCCCATCGATTTTAATTCTCTAGGGTCAGATTGCTTCAAAATTTCTGGTGCTAGGCTGGGTCTACATAATCTTGCTTTTTTGTGGACAAACGCCTGTTCTGTGCAGCTAAAGTCATATCCCTCATATTCGACGTCACAGCTGAAGAAATTGCTTAGATAAGCGAATTCTCCTTGAAATGCCAGGCCGTTTTTTACCTCCGTAACCTTGATGTTTCCTGGCTGTAGCTCTTCACGTAAGAATTTTAGTTGTCTATGATTATATAGGACCCCGTCAATGAGAACTCTGTCCCCTTTCGGTTTGGTACGATTCTGGTCGCATCCCTGATCGATGGCATTAGCAGCCAAGAGTTTCATGAGGCTCCTCTTTTTCTTAGTGTCCACAGTACAATAATCGTGACAAAACATTTTGTCCGCATTAGGCCATTCGTTTTTGGGGAATTTGCTTGGGTCCTTGAAGCAGTTGGCACCGTCAGTTATAAAACGATCCCTCATAGATTTGTGCAACAATCTCACAACTAGTGGTGGGGCAGATTTCTTGTCATACGATTGCGATTGCCAATAGGCAGAATCGATAACCCCTTCCCATATCGTAGGTAATAGTATGCTCAGGATTCTTGTGGCAATGACAACAGGATTCTCACTATCAAAAAGTTCTCTATGGATATTCTCGATTATTACGTGTGTATCCTTGTTTTGCTGACGAATGACTTCTTGTTCGTCTTGAATTTTCTCTATGGCAGATTTATTATATTGGGCATCTCGCTGTAGAAAATCAATCTTAGTGTCAGATACAAAAGTTTTTTTGTCAGCATTTACCATTGCCTTCTCCAGGGCCTCAATCCTTTCACTCATCTCTTTTCTAGACTTTACCAAAGCTTGTAGTATTATGGTTTTCTTCGTATCTTCTTCAAGGAGGTTATGTAGCTCCTCTTCCAGATCAAATTCAGTCTCGCTATCCTCACTTTTACTACTATCGTCAGAGGCCATTTCTTCCACATCAAGGTTATCAAAATCGTATTCGTTGGAGGTTACCTTCTTTGCAGTGGATAGTAGAGGGGATGCATTTTTCCTTTTACCTAGATTTATCTCTGGTGGGACAGAACTTTCACTTGCTTCTCCCATGTCGTTGTTAGATTGATCACAAGATATAGTCAATTTGTCACCCATTCGTTAGCTAGACAGTGCACTATGCTCACCGGTGCTATGCGTATGGTCCGGATTGTTTACATGGAGCTATAAATACTCCCGCGAGTGGGTCCGATTCTCTTATTGTCGCCCACAGCTCAGTAAAAGTCCAAATTATTCGTAAAAATCCGTATTAAAACATTTCTTTGGACACACAGTATATCACCTCCATATTCCAGTTCATTTGTGAAAGTTTGTGAGTTTTCGGTATGGTAATTCCTGTGATTTAGGCGAGAAGATCAGCCTCTCATTCTGAAGTCGACTTGACATGTGGTGACATCACTAGTCTCTATTGTACACTACCCTCCTGTATGAGGTGACATCACTAGTCTCTATTGTACCCACCTGTATGTGGTGACATCACTAGTCTCTATTGTACCCACCTGTATGAGGTGACATCACTAGTCTCTATTGTACCCTCCTGTATGAGGGGACATCACTAGTCTCTATTGTACACTACCCTCCTGTATGAGGTGACATCACTAGTCTCTATTGTACACTACCCTCCTGTATGAGGTGACATCACTAGTCTCTATTGTACCCTACCCTCCTGTATGAGGTGACATCACTAGTCTCTATTGTACACTACCCTCCTGTATGAGGTGACATCACTAGTCTCTATTGTACACTACCCTCCTGTATGTGGTGACATCACTAGTCTCTATTGTACCCTCCTGTATGAGGTGACATCACTAGTCTCTATTGTACACTACCCTCCTGTATGTGGTGACATCACTAGTCTCTATTGTACACTACCCTCCTGTATGAGGTGACATCACTTGTCTCTATTGTACACTCCTGTATGTGGTGACATCCCTAGTCTCTATTGTACACTACCCTCCTGTATGTGGTGACATCACTAGTCTCTATTGTACACTACCCTCCTGTATGAGGTGACATCACTAGTCTCTATTGTACACTACCCTCCTGTATGTGGTGACATCACTAGTCTCTATTGTACACTACCCTCCTGTATGTGGTGACATCACTAGTCTCTATTGTAGCCGCCTGTATGTGGTGACATCACTAGTCTCTATTGTACCCTCCTGTATGTGGTGACATCACTAGTCTCTATTGTACACTACCCTCCTGTATGAGGTGACATCACTAGTCTCTATTGTACACTACCCTCCTGTATGAGGTGACATCACTAGTCTCTATTGTACCCACCTGTATGTGGTGACATCACTAGTCTCTATTGTACCCACCTGTATGAGGTGACATCACTAGTCTCTATTGTACCCTCCTGTATGAGGTGACATCACTAGTCTCTATTGTACACTACCCTCCTGTATGAGGTGACATCACTAGTCTCTATTGTACACTACCCTCCTGTATGTGGTGACATCACTAGTCTCTATTGTACACTACCCTCCTGTATGAGGTGACATCACTAGTCTCTATTGTACACTACCCTCCTGTATGTGGTGACATCACTAGTCTCTATTGTACACTACCCTCCTGTATGAGGTGACATCACTAGTCTCTATTGTACACTACCCTCCTGTATGAGGTGACATCACTAGTCTCTATTGTACCCTACCCTCCTGTATGAGGTGACATCACTAGTCTCTATTGTACACTACCCTCCTGTATAAGGTGACATCACTAGTCTCTATTGTACCCTCCTGTATGAGGTGACATCACTAGTCTCTATTGTACACTACCCTCCTGTATGAGGTGACATCACTAGTCTCTATTGTACCCTCCTGTATGAGGTGACATCACTAGTCTCTATTGTACCCTCCTGTATGAGGTGACATCACTAGTCTCTATTGTACACTACCCTCCTGTATGTGGTGACATCACTAGTCTCTATTGTACACTACCCTCCTGTATGTGGTGACATCACTAGTCTCTATTGTACCCTCCTGTATGAGGTAACATCACTAGTGTCTATTGTACACTACCCTCCTGTATGTGGTGACATCACTAGTCTCTATTGTACACTACCCTCCTGTATGAGGTGACATCACTAGTCTCTATTGTACCCTCCTGTATGAGGTGACATCACTCGTCTCTATTGTACCCTCCTGTATGAGGTGACATCACTAGTCTCTATTGTACCCACCTGTATGTGGCGACATCACTAGTCTCTATTGTACACTACCCTCCTGTATGTGGTGACATCACTAGTCTCTATTGTACACTACCCTCCTGTATGAGGTGACATCACTAGTCTCTATTGTACCCACCTGTATGAGGTGACCTCACTAGTCTCTATTGTACCCTCCTGTATGAGGTGACATCACTAGTCTCTATTGTACCCTACCCTCCTGTATGAGGTGACATCACTAGTCTCTATTGTACACTACCCTCCTGTATGAGGTGACATCACTAGTCTCTATTGTACACTACCCTCCTGTATGAGGTGACATCACTAGTCTCTATTGTACCCTCCTGTATGAGGTGACATCACTAGTCTCTATTGTACACTACCCTCCTGTATGTGGTGACATCACTAGTCTCTATTGTACCCTCCTGTATGAGGTGACATCACTAGTCTCTATTGTACACTACCCTCCTGTATGTGGTGACATCACTAGTCTCTATTGTACACTACCCTCCTGTATGAGGTGACATCACTAGTCTCTATTGTACCCTCCTGTATGAGGTGACATCACTAGTCTCTATTGTACCCTCCTGTATGTGGTGACATCACTAGTCTCTATTGTACACTACCCTCCTGTATGTGGTGACATCACTAGTCTCTATTGTACCCTCCTGTATGAGGTGATATCACTAGTCTCTATTGTACCCTCCTGTATGAGGTGACATCACTAGTCTCTATTGTACACTACCCTCCTGTATAAGGTGACATCACTAGTCTCTATTGTACACTACCCTCCTGTATGAGGTGACATCACTAGTCTCTATTGTACCCTCCTGTATGTGGTGACATCACTAGTCTCTATTGTACACTACCCTCCTGTATGAGGTGACATCACTAGTCTCTATTGTACACTACCCTCCTGTATGAGGTGACATTATTAGTCTCTATTGTACACTACCCTCCTGTATGTGGTGACATCACTAGTCTCTATTGTACACTACCCTCCTGTATGAGGTGACATCACTAGTCTCTATTGTACACTACCCTCCTGTATGAGGTGACATCACTAGTCTCTATTGTACCCTCCTGTATGAGGTGACATCACTAGTCTCTATTGTACCCTCCTGTATGAGGTGACATCACTAGTCTCTATTGTACCCTCCTGTATGAGGTGACATCACTTGTCTCTATTGTACACTACCCTCCTGTATGTGGTGACATCACTAGTCTCTATTGTACCCTCCTGTATGAGGTGACATCACTAGTCTCTATTGTACACTACCCTCCTGTATGAGGTGACATCACTAGTCTCTATTGTACACTACCCTCCTGTATGAGGTGACATCACTAGTCTCTATTGTACCCTCCTGTATGTGGTGACATCACTAGTCTCTATTGTACACTACCCTCCTGTATGAGGTGACATCACTAGTCTCTATTGTACCCTCCTGTATGAGGTGACATCACTAGTCTCTATTGTACCCTCCTGTATGAGGTGACATCACTAGTCTCTATTGTACCCTCCTGTATGAGGTGACATCACTAGTCTCTATTGTACCCTCCTGTATGAGGTGACAACACTAGTCTCTATTGTACACTACCCTCCTGTATGAGGTGACATCACTAGTCTCTATTGTACACTACCCTCCTGTATGAGGTGACAACACTAGTCTCTATTGTACACTACCCTCCTGTATGTGGTGACATTACTAGTCTCTATTGTACACTACCCTCCTGTATGTGGTGACATTACTAGTCTCTATTGTACACTACCCTCCTGTATGTGGTGACATCACTAGTCTCTATTGTACACTACCCTCCTGTATGTGGTGATATCACTAGTCTCTATTGTACACTACCCTCCTGTATGAGGTGACATCACTAGTCTCTATTGTACCCTCCTGTATGAGGTGACATCACTAGTCTCTATTGTACACTACCCTCCTGTATGAGGTGACATCACTAGTCTCTATTGTACACTACCCTCCTGTATGAGGTGACATCACTAGTCTCTATTGTACCCACCTGTATGAGGTGACATCACTAGTCTCTATTGTACCCTCCTGTATGAGGTGACATCACTAGTCTCTATTGTACCCTCCTGTATGAGGTGACATCACTAGTCTCTATTGTACCCTCCTGTATGTGGTGACATCACTAGTCTCTATTGTACACTACCCTCCTGTATGAGGTGACATCACTAGTCTCTATTGTACACTACCCTCCTGTATGTGGTGACATCACTAGTCTCTATTGTACACTACCCTCCTGTATGTGGTGACATCACTAGTCTCTATTGTACCCTCCTGTATGAGGTGACATCACTAGTCTCTATTGTACCCTCCTGTATGAGGTGACATCACTAGTCTCTATTGTACACTACCCTCCTGTATGAGGTGACATCACTAGTCTCTATTGTACCCACCTGTATGAGGTGACATCACTAGTCTCTATTGTACCCACCTGTATGAGGTGACATCACTAGTCTCTATTGTACACTACCCTCCTGTATGAGGTGACATCACTAGTCTCTATTGTACACTACCCACCTGTATGAGGTGACATCACTAGTCTCTTTTGTACACTACCCTCCTGTATGTGGTGACATCACTAGTCTCTATTGTACCCTCCTGTATGAGGTGACATCACTAGTCTCTATTGTACACTACCCTCCTGTATGAGGTGACAACACTAGTCTCTATTGTACACTACCCTCCTGTATGAGGTGACAACACTAGTCTCTATTGTACACTACCCTCCTGTATGAGGTGACAACACTAGTCTCTATTGTACCCACCTGTATGAGGTGACATCACTAGTCTCTATTGTACACTACCCTCCTGTATGAGGTGACAACACTAGTCTCTATTGTACACTACCCTCCTGTATGAGGTGACAACACTAGTCTCTATTGTACCCACCTGTATGAGGTGACATCACTAGTCTCTATTGTACCCTCCTGTATGAGGTGACATCACTAGTCTCTATTGTACACTACCCTCCTGTATGAGGTGACATCACTAGTCTCTATTGTACCCTCCTGTATGAGGTGACATTATTAGTCTCTATTGTACACAACCCTCCTGTATGAGGTGACATCACTTGTCTCTATTGTACCCACCTGTATGTGGTGACATCACTAGTCTCTATTGTACCCTCCTGTATGAGGTGACATCACTAGTCTCTATTGTACCCTCCTGTATGAGGTGACAACACTAGTCTCTATTGTACCCTCCTGTATGTGGTGACATCACTAGTCTCTATTGTACCCTCCTGTATGTGGTGACATCACTAGTCTCTATTGTACCCTCCTGTATGAGGTGACAACACTAGTCTCTATTGTACCCTCCTGTATGTGGTGACATCACTAGTCTCTATTGTACCCTCCTGTATGAGGTGACATCACTAGTCTCTATTGTACACTACCCTCCTGTATGTGGTGACATCACTAGTCTCTATTGTACCCTCCTGTATGTGGTGACATCACTAGTCTCTATTGTACCCTCCTGTATGAGGTGACATCACTAGTCTCTATTGTACACTACCCTCCTGTATGTGGTGACAACACTAGTCTCTATTGTACCCTCCTGTATGTGGTGACATCACTAGTCTCTATTGTACCCTCCTGTATGAGGTGACATCACTAGTCTCTATTGTACACTACCCTCCTGTATGAGGTGACATCACTAGTCTCTATTGTACACTACCCTCCTGTATGAGGTGACATCACTAGTCTCTATTGTACACTACCCTCCTGTATGTGGTGACATCACTAGTCTCTATTGTACCCTCCTGTATGTGGTGACATCACTTGTCTCTATTGTACACTACCCTCCTGTATGTGGTGACATCACTAGTCTCTATTGTACACTACCCTCCTGTATGAGGTGACATCACTAGTCTCTATTGTACACTACCCTCCTGTATGTGGTGACATCACTAGTCTCTATTGTACCCTCCTGTATGAGGTGACATCACTAGTCTCTATTGTACACTCCTGTATGTGGTGACATCACTTGTCTCTATTGTACACTACCCTCCTGTATGTGGTGACATCACTAGTCTCTATTGTACCCTCCTGTATGTGGTGACATCACTAGTCTCTATTGTACCCTCCTGTATGTGGTGACATCACTAGTCTCTATTGTACCCTCCTGTATGAGGTGACATCACTAGTCTTTATTGTACACTACCCTCCTGTATGTGGTGACATCACTAGTCTCTATTGTACCCTCCTGTATGAGGTGACATCACTAGTCTCTATTGTACCCTCCTGTATGTGGTGACATCACTAGTCTCTATTGTACCCTCCTGTATGAGGTGACATCACTAGTCTCTATTGTACACTACCCTCCTGTATGAGGTGACATCACTAGTGTCTATTATTCCCTCCTGTATGTGGTGACATCACTAGTCGCTATTGTACACTACCCTCCTGTATGAGGTGACATCACTAGTGTCTATTATTCCCCCCTGTATGTGGTGACATCACTAGTCGCTATTGTACACTACCCTCCTGTATGTGGTGACATCACTAGTCTCTATTGTACCCACCTGTATGAGGTGACATCACTAGTCTCTATTGTACCCACCTGTATGTGGTGACATCACTAGTCTCTATTGTACCCTCCTGTATGAGGTGACATCACTAGTCTCTATTGTACACTCCTGTATGAGGTGGCATCACTAGTCTCTATTGTACCCTCCTGTATGTGGTGACATCACTAGTCTCTATTGTACCCTCCTGTATGAGGTGACATCACTAGTCTCTATTGTACCCTCCTGTATGTGGTGACATCACTAGTCTCTATTGTACCCACCTGTATGAGGTGACATCACTAGTCTCTATTGTACCCTCCTGTATGAGGTGACATCACTAGTCTCTATTGTACCCTCCTGTATGTGGTGACATCACTAGTCTCTATTGTACCCACCTGTATGAGGTGACATCACTAGTCTCTATTGTACCCTCCTGTATGAGGTGACATCACTAGTCTCTATTGTACACTACCCTCCTGTATGTGGTGACATCACTAGTCTCTATTGTACACTACCCTCCTGTATGTGGTGACATCACTAGTCTCTATTGTACACTACCCTCCTGTATGTGGTGACATCACTAGTCTCTATTGTACCCTCCTGTATGAGGTGACAACACTAGTCTCTATTGTACCCTCCTGTATGAGGTGGCATCACTAGTCTCTATTGTACCCTCCTGTATGTGGTGACATCACTAGTCTCTATTGTACACTACCCTCCTGTATGTGGTGACATCACTAGTCTCTATTGTACACTACCCTCCTGTATGAGGTGACATCACTAGTCTCTATTGTACACTACCCTCCTGTATGTGGTGACATCACTAGTCTCTATTGTACATTACCCTCCTGTATGAGGTGACATCACTAGTCTCTATTGTACCCTCCTGTATGAGGTGACATCACTAGTCTCTATTGTAAACTACCCTCCTGTATGTGGTGACATCACTAGTCTCTATTGTACACTACCCACCTGTATGAGGTGACATCACTAGTCACTATTGTACACTACCCTCCTGTATGTGGTGACATCACTAGTCTCTATTGTACCCACCTGTATGAGGTGACATCACTAGTCTCTATTGTACCCTCCTGTATGAGGTGACATCACTAGTCTCTATTGTAAACTACCCTCCTGTATGTGGTGACATCACTAGTCTCTATTGTACACTACCCTCCTGTATGAGGTGACATTATTAGTCTCTATTGTACACTACCCTCCTGTATGTGGTGACATCACTAGTCTCTATTGTACACTACCCTCCTGTATGTGGTGACATCACTAGTCTCTATTGTACACTACCCTCCTGTATGAGGTGACATCACTAGTCTCTATTGTACACTACCCTCCTGTATGAGGTGACATCACTAGTCTCTATTGTACACTACCCACCTGTATGAGGTGACATCACTCTACCCTCCTGTATGTGGTGACATCACTAGTCTCTATTGTACACTACCCTCCTGTATGAGGTGACATCACTTGTCTCTATTGTACACTACCCTCCTGTATGAGGTGACATCACTAGTCTCTATTGTACCTACCTGTATGTGGTGACATCACTAGTCTCTATTGTACCCACCTGTATGAGGTGACATCACTAGTCTCTATTGTACCCTCCTGTATGTGGTGACATCACTAGTCTCTATTGTACCCTCCTGTATGAGGTGACCTCACTAGTCTCTATTGTACCCTCCTGTATGAGGTGACATCACTAGTCTCTATTGTACCCTCCTGTATGTGGTGACATCACTAGTCTCTATTGTACCCTCCTGTATGAGGTGACATCACTAGTCTCTATTGTACCCTCCTGTATGTGGTGACATCACTAGTCTCTATTGTACACTACCCTCCTGTATGAGGTGACATCACTAGTCTCTATTGTTCCCCTCTGTATGAGGTGACATCACTAGTCTCTATTGTACCCTCCTGTATGAGGTGACATCACTAGTCTCTATTGTACCCTCCTGTATGTGGTGACATCACTAGTCTCTATTGTACACTACCCTCCTGTATGTGGTGACATCACTAGTCTCTATTGTACATTACCCTCCTGTATGTGGTGACATCACTAGTCTCTATTGTACCCTCCAGTATGTGGTGACATCACTAGTCTCTATTGTACACTACGCTCCTGTATGTGGTGACATCACTAGTCTCTATTGTACCCTCCTGTATGTGGTGACATCACTAGTCTCTATTGTACACTACCCTCCTGTATGAGGTGACATCACTAGTCTCTATTGTACCCTCCTGTATGAGGTGACATCACTAGTCTCTATTGTACCTTACCCTCCTGTATGAGGTGACATCACTAGTCTCTATTGTACACTACCCTCCTGTATGTGGTGACAACACTAGTCTCTATTGTACCCTCCTGTATGTGGTGACATCACTAGTCTCTATTGTACCCTCCTGTATGAGGTGACATCACTAGTCTCTATTGTACACTACCCTCCTGTATGAGGTGACATCACTAGTCTCTATTGTACACTACCCTCCTGTATGAGGTGACATCACTAGTCTCTATTGTACACTACCCTCCTGTATGTGGTGACATCACTAGTCTCTATTGTACCCTCCTGTATGTGGTGACATCACTTGTCTCTATTGTACACTACCCTCCTGTATGTGGTGACATCACTAGTCTCTATTGTACACTACCCTCCTGTATGTGGTGACATCACTAGTCTCTATTGTACACTACCCTCCTGTATGAGGTGACATCACTAGTCTCTATTGTACACTACCCTCCTGTATGAGGTGGCATCACTAGTCTCTATTGTACACTACCCTCCTGTATGTGGTGACATCACTAGTCTCTATTGTACCCTCCTGTATGAGGTGACATCACTAGTCTCTATTGTACACTCCTGTATGTGGTGACATCACTTGTCTCTATTGTACACTACCCTCCTGTATGTGGTGACATCACTAGTCTCTATTGTACCCTCCTGTATGTGGTGACATCACTAGTCTCTATTGTACCCTCCTGTATGTGGTGACATCACTAGTCTCTATTGTACCCTCCTGTATGAGGTGACATCACTAGTCTCTATTGTACACTACCCTCCTGTATGTGGTGACATCACTAGTCTCTATTGTACCCTCCTGTATGAGGTGACATCACTAGTCTCTATTGTACACTACCCTCCTGTATGTGGTGACATCACTAGTCTCTATTGTACCCTCCTGTATGAGGTGACATCACTAGTCTCTATTGTACCCTCCTGTATGAGGTGACATCACTAGTCTCTATTGTACCCTCCTGTATGTGGTGACATCACTAGTCTCTATTGTACCCACCTGTATGAGGTGACATCACTAGTCTCTATTGTACCCTCCTGTATGAGGTGACATCACTAGTCTCTATTGTACCCTCCTGTATGTGGTGACATCACTAGTCTCTATTGTACCCACCTGTATGAGGTGACATCACTAGTCTCTATTGTACCCTCCTGTATGAGGTGACATCACTAGTCTCTATTGTACACTACCCTCCTGTATGTGGTGACATCACTAGTCTCTATTGTACACTACCCTCCTGTATGTGGTGACATCACTAGTCTCTATTGTACACTACCCTCCTGTATGTGGTGACATCACTAGTCTCTATTGTACCCTCCTGTATGAGGTGACAACACTAGTCTCTATTGTACCCTCCTGTATGAGGTGGCATCACTAGTCTCTATTGTACCCTCCTGTATGTGGTGACATCACTAGTCTCTATTGTACACTACCCTCCTGTATGTGGTGACATCACTAGTCTCTATTGTACACTACCCTCCTGTATGAGGTGACATCACTAGTCTCTATTGTACACTACCCTCCTGTATGTGGTGACATCACTAGTCTCTATTGTACATTACCCTCCTGTATGAGGTGACATCACTAGTCTCTATTGTACCCTCCTGTATGAGGTGACATCACTAGTCTCTATTGTAAACTACCCTCCTGTATGTGGTGACATCACTAGTCTCTATTGTACACTACCCACCTGTATGAGGTGACATCACTAGTCACTATTGTACACTACCCTCCTGTATGTGGTGACATCACTAGTCTCTATTGTACCCACCTGTATGAGGTGACATCACTAGTCTCTATTGTACCCTCCTGTATGAGGTGACATCACTAGTCTCTATTGTAAACTACCCTCCTGTATGTGGTGACATCACTAGTCTCTATTGTACACTACCCTCCTGTATGAGGTGACATTATTAGTCTCTATTGTACACTACCCTCCTGTATGTGGTGACATCACTAGTCTTTATTGTACACTACCCTCCTGTATGTGGTGACATCACTAGTCTCTATTGTACACTACCCTCCTGTATGAGGTGACATCACTAGTCTCTATTGTACCCTCCTGTATGAGGTGACCTCACTAGTCTCTATTGTACCCTCCTGTATGAGGTGACATCACTAGTCTCTATTGTACCCTCCTGTATGTGGTGACATCACTAGTCTCTATTGTACCCTCCTGTATGAGGTGACATCACTAGTCTCTATTGTACCCTCCTGTATGTGGTGACATCACTAGTCTCTATTGTACACTACCCTCCTGTATGAGGTGACATCACTAGTCTCTATTGTTCCCCTCTGTATGAGGTGACATCACTAGTCTCTATTGTACCCTCCTGTATGAGGTGACATCACTAGTCTCTATTGTACCCTCCTGTATGTGGTGACATCACTAGTCTCTATTGTACACTACCCTCCTGTATGTGGTGACATCACTAGTCTCTATTGTACCCTCCTGTATGTGGTGACATCACTAGTCTCTATTGTACACTACCCTCCTGTATGTGGTGACATCACTAGTCTCTATTGTACACTATCCTCCTGTATGTGGTGACATCACTAGTCTCTATTGTACCCACCTGTATGAGGTGACATCACTAGTCTCTATTGTACCCTCCTGTATGAGGTGACATCACTAGTCTCTATTGTACCCTCCTGTATGTGGTGACATCACTAGTCTCTATTGTACCCACCTGTATGAGGTGACATCACTAGTCTCTATTGTACCCTCCTGTATGAGGTGACATCACTAGTCTCTATTGTACACTACCCTCCTGTATGTGGTGACATCACTAGTCTCTATTGTACACTACCCTCCTGTATGTGGTGACATCACTAGTCTCTATTGTACACTACCCTCCTGTATGTGGTGACATCACTAGTCTCTATTGTACCCTCCTGTATGAGGTGACAACACTAGTCTCTATTGTACCCTCCTGTATGAGGTGGCATCACTAGTCTCTATTGTACCCTCCTGTATGTGGTGACATCACTAGTCTCTATTGTACACTACCCTCCTGTATGTGGTGACATCACTAGTCTCTATTGTACACTACGCTCCTGTATGTGGTGACATCACTAGTCTCTATTGTACCCTCCTGTATGTGGTGACATCACTAGTCTCTATTGTACACTACCCTCCTGTATGAGGTGACATCACTAGTCTCTATTGTACCCTCCTGTATGAGGTGACATCACTAGTCTCTATTGTACCTTACCCTCCTGTATGAGGTGACATCACTAGTCTCTATTGTACACTACCCTCCTGTATGGGGTGACATCACTAGTCTCTATTGTACCCACCTGTATGAGGTGACATCACTAGTCTCTATTGTACACTACCCTCCTGTATGTGGTGACATCACTAGTCTCTATTGTACACTACCCTCCTGTATGTGGTGACATCACTAGTCTCTATTGTACACTACCCTCCTGTATGAGGTGACATCACTAGTCTCTATTGTACCCTCCTGTATGAGGTGACATCACTAGTCTCTATTGTACATTACCCTCCTGTATGAGGTGACATTATTAGTCTCTATTGTACACTACCCTCCTGTATGAGGTGACATCACTAGTCTCTATTGTACACTACCCTCCTGTATGAGGTGACATCACTAGTCTCTATTGTACCATCCTGTATGAGGTGACATCACTAGTCTCTATTGTTCACTACCCTCCTGTATGAGGTGACATCACTAGTCTCTATTGTACCCTCCTGTATGAGGTGACATCACTAGTCTCTATTGTACCCTCCTGTATGAGGTGACATCACTAGTCTCTATTGTACCCTCCTGTATGTGGTGACATCACTAGTCTCTATTGTACCCTCCTGTATGTGGTGACATCACTAGTCTCTATTGTACACTACCCTCCTGTATGAGGTGACATCACTAGTCTATATTGTACCCTCCTGTATGGGGTGACATCACTAGTCTCTATTGTACACTACCCTCCTGTATGAGGTGACATCACTAGTCTATATTGTACCCTCCTGTATAGGGTGACATCACTAGTCTCTATTGTACCCTCCTGTATGAGGTGGCATCACTAGTCTCTATTGTACACTACCCTCCTGTATGTGGTGACATCACTAGTCTCTATTGTACCCACCTGTATGTGGTGACATCACTAGTCTCTATTGTACCCACCTGTATGAGGTGACCTCACTAGTCTCTATTGTACCCTCCTGTATGGGGTGACATCACTAGTCTCTATTGTACACTACCCTCCTGTATGAGGTGACATCACTAGTCTCTATTGTACCCACCTGTATGAGGTGACATCACTAGTCTCTATTGTACCCTCCTGTATGAGGTGACATCACTAGTCTCTATTGTACCCTCCTGTATGAGGTGACATCACTAGTCTCTATTGTACACTACCCTCCTGTATGTGGTGACATCACTAGTCTCTATTGTACACTATCCTCCTGTATGTGGTGACATCACTAGTCTCTATTGTACCCTCCTGTATGTGGTGACATCACTAGTCTCTATTGTACCCTCCTGTATGAGGTGACATCACTAGTCTCTATTGTACACTACCCTCCTGTATGAGGTGACATCACTAGTCTCTATTGTACACTACCCTCCTGTATGTGGTGACATCACTAGTCTCTATTGTACACTACCCTCCTGTATGAGGTGACATCACTAGTCTCTATTGTACCCTCCTGTATGAGGTGACATCACTAGTCTCTATTGTACCCTCCTGTATGAGGTGACATCACTAGTCTCTATTGTTCACTACCCTCCTGTATGAGGTGACATCACTAGTCTCTATTGTACCCTCCTGTATGAGGTGACATCACTAGTCTCTATTGTACCCTCCTGTATGAGGTGACATCACTAGTCTCTATTGTACCCTCCTGTATGTGGTGACATCACTAGTCTCTATTGTACCCTCCTGTATGTGGTGACATCACTAGTCTCTATGTACACTACCCTCCTGTATGTGGTGACATCACTAGTCTCTATTGTACCCTACCCTCCTGTATGAGGTGACATCACTAGTCTCTATTGTACACTACCCTCCTGTATGAGGTGACATCACTAGTCTCTATTGTACACTACCCTCCTGTATGTGGTGACATCACTAGTCACTATTGTACACTACCCTCCTGTATGAGGTGACATCACTAGTCTCTGATGTACCCTCCTGTATGAGGTGACATCACTAGTCTCTATTGTACACTACCCTCCTGTATGAGGTGACATCACTAGTCTCTATTGTACACTACCCTCCTGTATGAGGTGACATCACTAGTCTCTATTGTACCCTCCTGTATGAGGTGACATCACTAGTCTCTATTGTACACTACCCTCCTGTATGAGGTGACATCACTAGTCTCTATTGTACACTACCCTCCTGTATGTGGTGACATCACTAGTCTCTATTGTACCCTCCTGTATGTGGTGACATCACTAGTCTCTATTGTACCCTCCTGTATGTGGTGACATCACTAGTCTCTATTGTACACTACCCTCCTGTATGTGGTGACAACACTAGTCTCTATTGTACACTACCCTCCTGTATGAGGTGACATCACTAGTCTCTATTGTACCCTCCTGTATGAGGTGACATCACTAGTCTCTATTGTACACTACCCTCCTGTATGAGGTGACATCACTAGTCTCTATTGTACACTACCCTCCTGTATGAGGTGACATCACTAGTCTCTATTGTACCCTCCTGTATGTGGTGACATCACTAGTCTCTATTGTACACTACCCTCCTGTATGAGGTGACATCACTAGTCTCTATTGTACCCTCCTGTATGTGGTGACATCACTAGTCTCTATTGTACCCACCTGTATGTGGTGACATCACTAGTCTCTATTGTACCCACCTGTATGAGGTGACATCACTAGTCTCTATTGTACACTACCCCCCTGTATGAGGTGACATCACTAGTCTCTATTGTACACTACCCTCCTGTATGAGGTGACATCACTAGTCTCTATTGTACCCTCCTGTATGAGGTGACATCACTAGTCTCTATTGTACCCTCCTGTATGTGGTGACATCACTAGTCTCTATTGTACCCTCCTGTATGTGGTGACATCACTAGTCTCTATTGTACCCTCCTGTATGTGGTGACATCACTAGTCTCTATTGTACACTACCCTCCTGTATGAGGTGACATCACTAGTCTCTATTGTACCCTCCTGTATGAGGTGACATCACTAGTCTCTATTGTACACTACCCACCTGTATGAGGTGACATCACTAGTCTCTATTGTACACTCCTGTATGTGGTGACATCACTAGTCTCTATTGTACACTACCCTCCTGTATGTGGTGACATTACTAGTCTCTATTGAACACTACTCTCCTGTATGTGGTGACATCACTAGTCTCTATTGTACACTACCCTCCTGTATGAGGTGACATCACTAGTCTCTATTGTACCCTCCTGTATGAGGTGACATCACTAGTCTCTATTGTACACTACCCTCCTGTATGAGGTGACATCACTAGTCTCTATTGTACACTCCTGTATGTGGTGACATCACTAGTCTCTATTGTACACTACCCTCCTGTATGAGGTGACATCACTAGTCTCTATTGTACCCTCCTGTATGAGGTGACCTCACTAGTCTCTATTGTACCCTCCTGTATGAGGTGACATCACTAGTCTCTATTGTACCCTCCTGTATGAGGTGGCATCACTAGTCTCTATTGTACCCTCCTGTATGTGGTGACATCACTAGTCTCTATTGTACCCTCCTGTATGAGGTGAGATCACTAGTCTCTATTGTACACTACCCTCCTGTATGAAGTGACATCACTAGTCTCTATTGTACCCTCCTGTATGAGGTAACATCACTAGTCTCTATTGTACCCTCCTGTATGTGGTGACATCACTAGTCTCTATTGTACACTACCCTCCTGTATGAGGTGACATCACTAGTCTCTATTGTACACTACCCTCCTGTATGAGGTGACATCACTAGTCTCTATTGTACCCTCCTGTATGAGGTGACATCACTAGTCTCTATTGTACACTACCCTCCTGTATGAGGTGACATCACTAGTCTCTATTGTACCCTCCTGTATGAGGTGACTTCACTAGTCTCTATTGTACACTACCCTCCTAGATGAAGTGACATTACTAGTCTCTATTGTACCCTCCTCTATGAAGTGACATCACTAGTCTCTATTGTACCCTCCTGTATGAGGTGACATCACTAGTCTCTACTGTACCCTCCTGTATGAGGTGACTTCACTAGTCTCTATTGCACACTACCCTCCTGTATGTGGTGACATCACTAGTCTCTATTGTACCCTCCTGTATGTGGTGACATCACTAGTCTCTATTGTACCCTCCTGTATGTGGTGACATCACTAGTCTCTATTGTACCCTCCTGTATGGGGTGACATTACTAGTCTCTATTGCACCCTCCTGTATGTGGTGACATCACTAGTCTCTATTGTACCCTCCTGTATGAGGTGACATCACTAGTCTCTATTGTACACTACCCTCCTGTATGAGGTGACATCACTAGTCTCTATTGTACCCTCCTGTATGAGGTGACATCACTAGTCTCTATTTTACCCTCCTGTATGAGGTGACATCACTAGTCTCTATTGTACAATACCCTCCTGTATGAGGTGACATCACTAGTGTCTATTATTCCCTCCTGTATGAAGTGACATCACTAGTGTCTATTATTCCCTCCTGTATGAAGTGACATCACTAGTCTCTATTGTACCCGCCTGTATGAGGTGACATCACTAGTCTCTATTGTACACTACCCTCCTGTATGAGGTGACATCACTAGTCTCTATTGTACCCTCCTGTATGTGGTGACATCACTAGTCTCTATTGTAGCCGCCTGTATGTGGTGACATCACTAGTCTCTATTGTACCCTCCTGTATGAGGTGACATCACTAGTCTCTATTGTACACTACCCTCCTGTATGAGGTGACATCACTAGTCTCTATTGTACACTACCCTCCTGTATGAGGTGACATCACTAGTCTCTATTGTACACTACCCTCCTGTATGTGGTGACTTCACTAGTCTCTATTGTACACTACCCTCCTGTATGAGGTGACATCACTAGTCTCTATTGTACCCTCCTGTATGAGGTGACATCACTAGTCTCTATTGTACACTACCCTCCTGTATGAGGTGACATCACTAGTCTCTATTGTACCCTCCTGTATGTGGTGACATCACTAGTCTCTATTGTACCCTCCTGTATGAGGTGACATCACTAGTCTCTATTGTACCCACCTGTATGAGGTGACATCACTAGTCTCTATTGTACACTACCCTCCTGTATGAGGTGACATCACTAGTCTCTATTGTACCCTCCTGTATGTGGTGACATCACTAGTCTCTATTGTACACTACCCTCCTGTATGAGGTGACATCACTAGTCTCTATTGTACACTCCTGTATGTGGTGACATCACTAGTCTCTATTGTACACTACCCTCCTGTATGAGGTGACATCACTAGTCTCTATTGTACCCTCCTGTATGAGGTGACCTCACTAGTCTCTATTGTACCCTCCTGTATGAGGTGACATCACTAGTCTCTATTGTACCCTCCTGTATGAGGTGGCATCACTAGTCTCTATTGTACCCTCCTGTATGAGGTGACCTCACTAGTCTCTATTGTACCCTCCTGTATGAGGTGACATCACTAGTCTCTATTGTACCCTCCTGTATGAGGTGACATCACTAGTCTCTATTGTACCCTCCTGTATGAGGTGGCATCACTAGTCTCTAATGTACCCTCCTGTATGAGGTGACATCACTAGTCTCTATTGTACCCACCTGTATGAGGTGACATCACTAGTCTCTATTGTACACTACCCTCCTGTATGAGGTGACATCACTAGTCTCTATTGTACCCTTCTGTATGTGGTGACATCACTAGTCTCTATTGTACACTACCCTCCTGTATGTGGTGACATCACTAGTCTCTATTGTACACTACCCTCCTGTATGAGGTGACATCACTAGTCTATATTGTACACTACCCTCCTGTATGTGGTGACATCACTAGTCTCTATTGTACCCTCCTGTATGTGGTGACATCCCTAGTCTCTATTGTACACTACCCTCCTGTATGTGGTGACATCACTAGTCTCTATTGTACACTACCCTCCTGTATGAGGTGACATCACTAGTCTCTATTGTACCCACCTGTATGTGGTGACATCACTAGTCTCTATTGTACACTACCCTCCTGTATGAGGTGACATGACTAGTCTCTACTGTACCCTCCTGTATGAGGTGACATCACTAGTCTCCATTGTACACTACCCTCCTGTATGAGGTGACATCACTAGTCTCTATTGTACCCTCCTGTATGTGGTGACATCACTAGTCTCTATTGTACCCTCCTGTATGTGGTGACATCACTAGTCTATTGTACACTACCCTCCTGAATGAGGTGACATCACTAGTCTCTATTGTACACTACCCTCCTGTATGCGGTGACATCACTAGTCTCTATTGTACACTACCCTCCTGTGTGTGGTGACATCACTAGTCTCTATTGTACCCTCCTGTATGTGGTGACATCACTAGTCTATTGTACACTACCCTCCTGTATGAGGTGACATCACTAGTCTCTATTGTACACTACCCTCCTGTATGAGGTGACATCACTAGTCTATATTGTACACTACCCTCCTGTATGTGGTGACATCACTAGTCTCTATTGTACCCTCCTGTATGAGGTGACATCACTAGTCTCTATTGTACCCTCCTGTATGTGGTGACATCACTAGTCTCTATTGTACACTACCCTCCTGTATGTGGTGACATCACTAGTCTCTATTGTACCCACCTGTATGTGGTGACATCACTAGTCTCTATTGTACACTACCCTCCTGTATGTGGTGACATCACTAGTCTCTATTGTTCCCCTCTGTATGAGGTGACATCACTAGTCTCTATTGTACCCTCCTGTATGAGGTGACATCACTAGTCTCTATTGTACCCTCCTGTATGAGGTGACATCACTAGTCTCTATTGTAAACTACCCTCCTGTATGTGGTGACATCACTAGTCTCTATTGTACACTACCCACCTGTATGAGGTGACATCACTAGTCTCTATTGTACACAACCCTCCTGTATGAGGTGACATCACTAGTCTCTATTGTACCCTCCTGTATGTGGTGACATCACTAGTCTCTATTGTACCCTCCTGTATGGGGTGACATCACTAGTCTCTATTGTACCCACCTGTATGAGGTGGCATCACTAGTCTCTATTGTACCCACCTGTATGAGGTGACATCACTAGTCTCTATTGTACCCTCCTGTATGAGGTGACATCACTAGTCTCTATTGTACACTACCCTCCTGTATGAGGTGACATCACTTGTCTCTATTGTACCCTCCTGTATGAGGTGACATCACTAGTCTCTATTGTACACTACCCTCCTGTATGAGGTGACATCACTAGTCTCTATTGTACCCACCTGTATGAGGTGACATCACTAGTCTCTATTGTACCCTCCTGTATGAGGTGACATCACTAGTCTCTATTGTACCCTCCTGTATGTGGTGACATCACTAGTCTCTATTGTACCCTCCTGTATGAGGTGACATCACTAGTCTCTATTGTACACTCCTGTATGAGGTGACATCACTAGTCTCTATTGTACCCTCCTGTATGTGGTGACATCACTAGTCTCTATTGTACACTACCCTCCTGTATGAGGTGACATCACTAGTCTCTATTGTACCCTCCTGTATGAGGTGACATCACTAGTCTCTATTGTACACTACCCTCCTGTATGTGGTGACATCACTAGTCTCTATTGTACACTACCCTCCTGTATGAGGTGACATCACTAGTCTCTATTGTACACTACCCTCCTGTATGAGGTGACATCACTAGTCTCTATTGTACCCTCCTGTATGTGGTGACATCACTAGTCTCTATTGTACCCTATCCTCCTGTATGAGGTGACATCACTAGTCTCTATTGTACCCTCCTGTATGAGGTGACATCACTAGTCTCTATTGTACCCTCCTGTATGAGGTGACATCACTAGTCTCTATTGTACACTACCCTCCTGTATGAGGTGACATCACTAGTCTCTATTGTACCCTCCTGTATGAGGTGACATCACTAGTCACTTTTGTACACTACCCTACCCTCCTAGATGAGGTGAATCCATTGTGTCATTGTAAGTATCTTTAAGGTTGTCAATATATCAATATAGCCCATTATTAAGCATTTTATTATTTTTAATTTGGTCTATATTTCCAGCCAGTTGGTAAGGCCACCGTTCATTGGAAGGATTTCATATACATCACTCCAACCAGGTAAACAATATTGCATTCTACTGGACAGTGCCCACAGTGTAATCAGACTATCAAGTAGTGCATATTAATAATGTTTGGGCCATCATATAGATAGAACCTGATGAGAATGTGGTATGAGGGACACTATTGCACTGTTCGAGATGGGTTTTTTTTCGTGGCCCACTAGCCAATAGGCATCGAGGACAGTGTAATAGTGTCCAGAGTACCACATTCAATGTTAGGTTCTATATTTACTCCCACGTTACTCTGCTTACTTTATATGGCTATTTGTACTGGGGCAGGACGTTATACCACACTGGTGCAAATTACCACACTACTCTCGCCCATACAAATAGCATGTGGTACATACATCAACATGGAGTTAAAATGAATACCACACCTATCCAACCATTTTCTGACCACAACTAAAAGTTTCTGAAATGTTTATGCAGCACATAATCCCTAAACAAGGAAATTGACTGTCGGACCTTACAAGATGATATATAATCTATGGTTTCTTTTGATTTTGTCTATTTGGTTAAGATCAACACTGATAGAAATTGGAATTATTCAATACATTTGATTAATTTAGTTAATTCATTTATATTAGACTCTCATGAAAAAGCCATGGAAAGGCGAATTGTGTTGAAAGGATCTTCAAAAATAAATTCAACAAAACCCAACACCATGGGTTGATTCAGTTGAGTTGCCTATATATTAATCAAATGATATTGTATTTATTGTTTCAGACTTATACTAGGCTTGGTTATGGAAAGAATAAATATAATTGATACTAACCTGGGTTGTGAATAAGCCATAGCTGATAGATAATAATTCCTGCCTCCTAGAGTCTGAACGTCCTATAGTTGTATCCTGACTGAAATAAAGTGACAATAGGTGGTTAGGTATGTAGTTATACTAGAGTCTGTACGTCCTATAGTTGTATCCTGACTGAAATAAAGTGACAATAGGCTGTTATTTATGCAGTTATGAATTTCTGTTTCTGTTTTGAAATAATATCTATTATCAAAACTATTGTCCTTACTGTCATGAGTTACCGTTGAGACTATGAGACATTACAACTGCAAAAACCCATGCATGTGTTTGCGCATCAAGTAGCTATTACTCAGGACACTTTTTATCAGGACCATACAAAGTATCCATTATTATTAATGTAACCTTTGCACTTAACTTTATCTACCCTAAGGGCTTTGGGGTTGAAACTTTGGATGGATTTTTTAGGACAAATTTACTGGTCGGATAGTGTGAATAGATTATTGTAATTGTTATAGTATAGCTATTTTGTAGAGCTTAAAATAAATCAGATGGATGCCAGTCCCAGTCTTAGTTCACAGTGTCTTTATCAAAGCTATGTATGATCCAGAAGCTTAACTGGGAGATTTGAAGACATATATGGTCAATTCTCACCACATCGGGGCAATGAGTGTTTTGGGATTCCAAGGTTCACTGAGCATACATTTTTATTGTTTTTGTTTATTTTTTATTCCAATCATTTAAATCCCACCTCGAGCTTTTGGACCATATAGTTTATTAATCGGAATTTTTTTATTAATCGGAATTTTGTACATAAAAGGAGAAAAAATAGCTGAAAATTGACGTTTTTAAAAACTGAAATAAATAAAATGAGACCGTAGACACTCAAAATGATGAATTTATATCAAAATTCCTACTTCATAAAAAGGATCCGACCATTTAATAAGCATTTTTTGTTAAATTCTGGGGAAAATATAGGGGATATTATTTTTATTCCCAATTATTGGCTTTAAAAAAATTGCTAAAATCACAGGGTGCTTATGTCGGGGCAGTAAACTATGTAAAAATATATAACAAATTACCTCACAATTAGGCTTACTATGATACACATATAAAGCCAATAATGTTCATGATAGAATAAAACCATACTTGTGTGACTCCCTCATTATGTTTTCATGGTAGGCAAATTCTTTTGAAAGAAAATCAATTTGGCTAAAATCTGCATGTGCCAACGTCGGGGTGCACTTTATCTAATTTTCCCATACCTAACGTCCCTGGGCCCCAACGTCCCCGGGCCAAAACGTCCCTAAGTTAAGATCCCAGGGCCCAAACATCCCTAACGTCCCCGGGCCAAAACGTCCCCGGGCCAAAACGTCCCCGGGCCAAAACGTCCCCGGGCCAAAACGTCCCCGGGCCAAAACGTCCCCGGGCCAAAACGTCCCCGGGCCAAAACGTCCCCGGGCCAAGACGTCCCCGGGCCAAGACGTCCCCGGGCCAAGACGTCCCCGGGCCAAGACGTCCCCGGGCCAAAACGTCCCCGGGCCAAAACGTCCCTAAGGTAAGGTCCCAGGGCCCAAACATCCCTAACGCCCCAGGGCTTTAACGTCCCTGGGCCCTAACGTTCCCCGGGCCAAACTTCCCAAATGTCCCAGGGCATAAAGTTCCAAGATGTCCACGGGCCCAAGCATCTTCCGCCTAAATAATTATATAACAAACATCTAATATATTATATAATATAGAGAGGGAGAGAGAGCGAGAGAGAGGGAGAGGGAGGGAGAGAGAGAGAGGGAGAGAGAAAGGGAGGGAGAGAGAGGGGGGGAGAGAGGGAGAGAGAGAGAGGGAGGAGAGAGAGAGGGAGAGATAGTGGAGGGAGAGAGAGGGGGGGGAGAGAGGGAGAGAGAGAGGGAGAGAGAGAGGGGGAGAGAGAGAGAGAGGGAGAGAGAGAGGGGGAGAGAGGAGGGAGAGAGAGAGAGAGAAAGGGTGTGTGTGTGGAGAGCGGGTGGACAAATATTGAATATAAAATATTAAAGGAGTGTAATAGGGAGTTGTATAGCCGCCATTTTGAATTGGGATTCTGCATGGAATTATGGATGTAAAGGTACAGTCTAAAATCTATTGAAAACATGCCATGTTCAGCATGGACTATTTATCAATGGTCATTGATCGGGACCATGCATCGGGAGTGCCCTGCCGATTTGCTGTTTTTTTGATAATCGGGAGAGCTCTCCCGATGGCTCTGGATGGCCCATCGGGCACAGTCCCAAACTATGAAGCGATTATAGAGTTCACGGCCAAAATCGGGACAAATCTATAATCAGGCAAACATAGGAATTAAACTTGTCCCGATTGCTGAAAATCAACACCGATTTGAGTAATTGTTGAGTAAATCAACGCCGATTTGAGTACTCCCACGTGCTTAAATTAGTCCCGATTGAACTCCTGATTGAGCAGGACGGAAAGTTAAATCCTAAAATGGAAAGTTGAATTCCAAAATGGATCGGTACCGGATCGGGATATTTAAATCGGCACAAAATTGCTCAGGTGTGTGGGGGGTTTTAATTAAGGATAGGGACGCGCAGCCACATGCGGTTTGTTTGGCTGTCTCTACTCAGCACTGCTACCTCATGAATGGGGTGTATTATTCTTGGCCGTTGACCTTAATAAATCAGTTCAAACTTTGTTCTCTTCTTTGCATCATCTTTATGAATATGGTTATAAATTTGGACGGTGGATCACAATTTGCCTAGGAACTTTGGGCCTGCCTCTGTGCAGCCACCTGGTGGTAGAAGTTGACATGAACTACATATTAGGGACGTTTCAGAAAGGTTCCGGCAGCAGAGCTAAGCGGACAGAAAACATTGACTGAATTTTTATTTTTTATTTTTTCAGGGGCACTATTTCAATAAATATTTGAATAGTTGATTCAAGCCCTGCTCAGGAAGAGCGCCAACACTCACCCCTTGCGTTTTGTTCAGTAATTTATATTAAGTAGCAGCCTGGGACTTTTCGTAGGTGGAGCGCTATTGTGACGGGTAGATGGCAAAATATTCAGCATACACTCTAGTCCATAATCTTAATTGATTTTAACTTTGTGAAAAGATTTAAGCTGATATCCATTTTATCTTTGATATGATAATGTTTCAGTTCTTATTGCTAATTTGTTATTAAAAAATAGATTGATAATAGATTTCTGTTCTATCTTTTATTCATCAGTCTGATTCTCTTGTCTTGTTTACTCCTAAATTTCCGTCCTGGTTAATGATAAATCAATGGGAGCAATAAAGAGAGTATAATGTGATGTGTTACCGGAAAATGCGCTAAAGGCTAAAAGCCCTGGATTATGCAACACAGGTCACAAAATTGATATTTTACAAAGTATTTCATCCACAAGATCTCTTTGTAGGAATGTTCTCATTTGTCATATAATGCTCCAAGTCATATTAAATTTGAAGACCATGTAATAAATATACCATTGCATTTCTAAGGTTACCACATAGAAAATATTTAGGTACAATCATTAATTTAGGTAAATTAGTTAACCCTTTTGTTTTAATACCAAGATCCAATGAAATGAAGGCTTTGGAGGAAGGGGCAATTGATACCACTAGAACCTGGCTCCAAAATTTGAAACATGAATTAATATTTTTTTTTTTTTTTGGACGTGTTTATTTTCAACTTATTATTAACAGGAAAATTTCTGCAGAAATAACCGCCGCATACAATTTTGCGTTTTTATAGGTCATCTGCAAACGTCTCTATCTGTATGAACATTTTTAGGGTGAAATTTAACTGTTAATAAATTATATTATTGATTAATCATAGTCTAAGGTATTACATCAGTATTGAGGTGGACATATGAAGGTAGAAATAATGATAAATGAGAAGTTGTCTTATATCTCTAATGCAATTTACATGAGGTGTGGAGTGGGTGGAGGAGCAAACTGAGCAAGCAACTTATTCTACAATTTTTCTAGGTAATGTTTTTTAATTTGCATTTTAAACACATTGTTATCCTGAATATTACGTAGTCTAATTGGTAAATTATTCCAGGTGGAGGCCACCTGGTAATATATTGAATACTTAGCCGAGTCTTTTTTTGGAATGAATTGAGGTAGGGTCGGGGCATCTAATAAGCGAGTTGCTCTGTTGGCTTGTAGTTGATAATTGGCTCTTCCTTTAGAGATGGTAATAAAAGCTAGTTTTGAAAGAAGAAAGCCAGTTCTGTTTTTTATGGGCATAGTTTTCGTATTTTTATGAATTTCTGAAGTGGGTGTTCTTGGGGGGCATCCAAGAGCAATCTTAAGCGCCTTATTAGTTAACACAAAAGTAAGGGACACTGCATACTTGTTGTCGTAGAAATGTAAGAGCCACGATGGCAGGATATGTTTGAATGAAACCTTTTTCAAAAAAAAAAAATACGACGTAACACTTTTTAGTGTTAAACCCCTAAAAAATGAGAAGAATAAAAAAATGTTATCTTGGGTATAAAGCACTTAGGAAAATATCATTTTTTGCGACTTGTGACTCATTTCCCTTGATACATCTGAGAATAGAATTGGGTTAGTATGTGACTTCTAAGATGTTGCTGGCTTTGTAAGGAATTATATAACCATGTACTAATCCTTTTACCGTTATGAGAAGGGCTCATAAATCAAGTGTACATTGCTGATATATATGTACACACTTCTTTCGTTGTGCGTATATTTGCAATGATCCACAATTATCCACAATTATTTCTCATTACTTAATCAATACATGAAACCTGTGTGCTTAACTCTTTCTGCAACAATACTAATAAAACTTAATTTAATATGTTCTCAAACATTCAAATAAGAGGGAATGTTACAGCAAATTTTGAGATAATGTGTTACAACAGAGATTGACGTGCCCTGACAAGGACATGTGAAGGTCACATTCATTCCCAATCTACAGGTAAATGGTATTCATGAGGTAAAGGGAACTGATCCTAGGACAAATCCAATACCTCTAATACTTCTTCACATCAGTTAGAAAATCATCAGAAAAACCCTCACCTATGATCTTGGACATCAAATGTACAGAATTCTTTTTGAATTTCTACATGATTTGGTTTCAAATAGTACCTATATTTATTATTTATACTAACCTTTCCAAAGTGATTCGTCTTTCCGCAAAAATGGCCGCGCAATATTGAGTCGTATTTAATCTTATCATGACCTCACTTGCTTATCTTCAACCTATCTTGGAGGAGGTCATGTGTATATAAGGTCCCTAGTATAGCTATCCATTGTTATTGTTTCACGGTTAAACATTTAAAGATTAAAGTTTGAAGCTTAATATTCTTAGTGTAATCAATAAAGGCCACAGCCTAGTGCTTTTTCCCATACCCGAGTGCTTTTTCCCATGCCCGGGGTCCCTAAGCAAACAGACAACAAACCCCCACTACAACTTCAGTTTCTAATCGCCCAACAGACAGTGTGGCCGTAGGCGGCCTTTTTCGCAAGGTGATACTAAAGTGAAGAATCACTTTCACCTCATTAAAATCATTTGTCATTGGTTTATTCATCATCAGCGGCCAAGCTTAGAACATGAACCCTACAATGGTTGTAAATCATATCTCAACCTGAATTCTGGGTAGGGTAGGGTTGGGGTGACAAATACACAACTGCATTTCTGTGATGCATGAGATTGACTTATTGGATATTCTAGAGGGGGGAAATTACTGATGTCAATGCATTGTATTGTTGTTAATCTTTTCTGAGAAATGGAAATAGAATTGTGTATTATCATCTTCTAGTCCAAGAAGATTTCAGTCCGACTTTTATAACGTACTCACCTGAGTGAGAACAGAAAGTAAAAAAAATTATTATGTTCTTGTGATCACATTGTCTTTGCACAATGAATATTATTATCTAAATTATTGATATGTGTAAAGTTGAACCGCATTGGGTGACAGACGACATTACTACAATATTACAGTAGTCCTATGTACTCTAAGGTCTTAAACTATTCGGTTACATTTCAAGGAATTTAATGAACCTGATCTTATCTAACAAGAACTTGTCATTACGATTGTTTCACTAAAACAACGAACAGTCAATCCTTAGACTCACATGATACAACTATTACTGACTGGCCCTATATTTATTTTGTACCAGCACGATGAGTTTATGTCTATTATTTCAAACAAAACTATTTCATTTTAACGAACTGCCTGGAAGATATATCTTTAGAAGGTTCTTCGGCCTTGGGACGTCTATGGGAGTACAGACAGTTCGAACGCTAAAATCCTCGTTGTCTATTGCTATAGTACATGCTGGAAACCTGATGATACACATGAACATACATGCTAACTGTGAAAAGCCGTATAGATGTACTATGTGTGACTATAGAGCAGCACATGATGGAAACCTGACAATACTCATGAGAACACACACTTGCTGAGCGATTGTACTTTATTGCTTCTCAGGCAATGAGCAGCATTTATCTTGGTACCCCTTGTGCCAATCATTCTTATCAGTTAAATCTCAGATAAATCTGTTAGCTGTGTGTAGGGATGTGTAAGGGTAGCCATATCTAATTCACCCGATCAGTCTTACATTTCGCACTTTGATGTTATTGTTCACTGACAGGCTTTCTACTCTCAGCCAAGGGAGTTTATTGGCTGTTCCCACTCACCCTCTGTCCTCCGCCTGGACAGCCGTCCCCCAACACAGAAGGGGGTTAATTCAATGGGTGACCCATGCTACCCCACACTCCCACCCGAGCTGCAACCACCAACTTCATTCCCTCTTATGTAAATTGGCCCAGATTTACGCATGAACCAGACTAGGCAGCTACCAAAACGAGGGTCCATCTCGCACAGTTGAGATCTCGCATAGGTTTATCCCTCATGCACTTGGGAAAACCAAGTCTGACCCATTAAGTCACATCATGCTTCGCTGGTTTTGGTCATCTCCCCTGCCTCTGCCCTCACCCTTCAGCACCCTCCCTCCCTCCGATCTCTCTCTCTCTCTTTCCCTCTCCCCATAGCGTTAATTACCGCTGTGCGTTCGGGCTTTTATTAACATTGCGTCACACTGACCCCTCAACGATCTGCACCATAGCCTCACCCCTCACCCCTCACCCCTCACCCGGGCCCCTCACCAACCACCACAGCATGCCTTTATATGATATAGATATATATGTGGGCTCAAGTGGCGAAGCCGCTTGTTACACTTATAAACAGTGAGACAAAGGTGCATGTCCCGGGCTTGGATGTAGGGTATATGGCTTGGTTGTTGTGGGCAGTAGATAGACCGAACTGCCGGCCACACAGCCTGCATGCATGCATGTACATATCCCTGGGTCAGCGGACGTGGGTCATATTTTCAGAAAATGTACAATTCACCTTCACCAATCTTCTCAAATAACCCACATTTAAGGCAGAAATGAGCTTCAAAATACAGATTAACATAACAGAACTGATACTTTAAATCAATGCCATACCAAATATACTCAGATATACCCAAAGTCTATAATTTTTCTAGCAGAATTTAGCAGAAATTACTGAATATGTAGAGGTGCCAATTGTACATTTTCTGAAGATCTGACCCACATGTACCCCCTACACACAGCCACCCATACGCATACACAGTTAGCTACAGTTGAGCATTTACAGGCGTGGCGGAACAGATAAAATATTGAGGGGGTGGGGGGCAAACATTTTTTCCTGGCAGTGAAACGGATCACATATGTCGTTTGGAAATATGTTTGAAGTTTTCGATGACCAGCATAAGTAAGAACATTTGTGTGGAATGCAAACGCTATATTCTTTAGATTGATTGATATTTGTTTATGAGGAATGTGGCAGAGATTCCCATGGGGAATTCAAATCTAAGAGAGAAGTAACTTCAGGTCGGATTTTCTGCCGTGTGTGTCTGGGAGAACTACCATCGGAGACAATTAGAAATTGAATTTTAAACTCTTAAATACACGAAATATATGTATTTCATACAATAATGCTCCCATGTAATCGTGGCATCCATAGGAAGATCTGGCACGCCACAATTGGCCTACCATAATTGTATTGTAAGAATACGAAAATAAAGACTATTTGAATTGCATTGAATACGACAATAAAGAATGTTTGAATTGAATTGAATGTATTCATTACTAATATACTAATCCATAACATGCCTGAAATTCAAGCAAATTTTCCCAAAATTGGGAGCTCAGTGGCATGTGTCACTTTAACAACAGGATCGATATCAAGATGTTCCTTAGACAGTTAATATTCGTCTGAGAACTACTGAATTTAGCATAGAATGTGTTAAGTTTGTTGCTTGTTCCGTGCCTAGAGCCCAAGAGTAGAAGGTTGAACTTCATCCTCATCAAAGCTAAATTCTTTGTTTAAAAGAATTCAATTCAATTCAATTCAAAACATTTTTTATTTGCATCAATGGTGATTACAAAAAGGAGGGCCCAGTTTTGAAACCTATGTTCCAAGTCTTCCACTGGGTTCCTGGTTGGTTGGTGATTGCCGAAACAAATCCATAAGAAGAGGCTATTCCACAACAGTGATATTCGTTTTGAATTTTTAAGGGAAGTAAAATCTGCTCTGAGAGCGCTAAAAGACATTGTTATAATTATACGGTCAAACCCACATAATTGATGAGTTTAGGTTGTGGAAAGAGTTTTATTGCAATTTGTTAGTCTGTGGGCTGGGCACATTATATTGTTTTAAATGCACCCGTTGCCTAGTGTAGATAGTACATAATGTGATGCGTTTCAGGTGTCATAAGTCGCAAAAAATAGATTTTGAGATACCGTTATGTTTGAAAAGATGAGATCAAGCCAATTCCAATGGTGGTAAACATTAAGGACATTAAATAAGTATTTCTATATTATAAGTTTGATATTTTTATTTCTGAAAAAAAATAATTCAACATTTTTGGGTGAACAATTACTGGTAATAATAAAGTAGGTAAATGTATCCTATAGGCTGATCTTAGAAATGCATGAGTATATTTAATACACTATCCTGAAATTTGGTTCATGTATTCATAACACCTATGTGACTAGATACCCCCAAAATGAAAATATTCCAAAAAGGAGATCTTGTGAATAAATGACTTTTAAAAACATGAATTTTGAAACTTGTGACTCATTTTCCTGAGCGTTGTAATGTTTCTGAAGACCACTCTTTGAATGTAACATTGTCTAGATTCTTGAATAAAGACCCGGTGTTGGGGGAACAAAGTTTGGTGCTTGCCTCCAGGCCATAAATTTTGTTACCTTTGTGCAGAAATGAGGAGGGAAGGTCTTTTAATCCATTACCAAAATAGTCCTTTATAGTTTGCTAGAACTGTTTACTGTTCTTTAGGCATTTTTGCAATAGACTTCTGATTTCCTCTTTTATTTGGCATTGTTCAAACGATTAATATTCCTCCTCATTTATACAGCCTCTCTGTAATGAACTACTAAACCCGATTTTTGTGTTTTCTTAAATAGTTTGTCCCTGTCACATATTACATTAATATCATGCCTAAGTGTTAATTACAAATTTTGCCCTTTCTACTGACCTGCATCTCTTCAACAGGACAGTATGTGTCTAAATAATGTGTGAAGTATTCCCTCATTTTGGCCCACATGCCCACAACAGTGCGTTTATTCCAAAAGTATTAATGTTTTCACTGAAGGGTTGGAGATATTGGGGAAGATGATCTTCTCTTAAGTTAAACTGTATATTAAATGTCTTGGTCTGAGAAGGATATATTTTTTTATTTTTTTTTTTTTAATTATTTTATTTTTCCAGGTATTACAAAAAGCCTCGATATTTGTGGTGCATGAGTTGAATTCATCATAGGTCCATTGGTCGACTTTAAAGTCATTATGGACGTAAATACAGATACCACCTCTTGAATTCTTTTAATATTCCATTTTTCTATTTGTCAATCATACTTAAATAGTTGGTAATTATGGTTTACTAATTTACATAGAAGCGTATTATGGATTTCATGTACCTTGTTCCTTAAAGATGTAATAGTTAAAGACAGGATACCCATGTAGGGCAGCTGTGATACATGTTCAATACGTACCAACTCCATCACGTTTAAAATCATTTTCTGAATACAATTCATGGCAATCCTCATCATGTTGACAAACAGTTACAAGGCATTTTATATTCTGATGTTTGCAAGGAATAAGAACAGATATGCTCCAAGTCATATTACATTTGGAGACCATGTAATAAATCACTGATATATGTACGCACTCCTTTTGTTGTGTGTATATTTGAAATGAGCCACGATTATTTCTCATTACTTAATCAATACATGAAACTTTTGTGCTGAACTCTTTCTGCAACAATACTAAAAAAACTTAATTTAATATGTTCTCATACAGTCAGATAAGAGGGAAAGTTACAGTAAATTTGATGAACAAAATAATTCTGATCTAAATTCTGAGATAATGTGATACAACAGAGATCGACATGTCCCAACAAGGACATGTGAAGGTCGCACAATCTACAGGTAAGTGGTATTCATAAGGTAAATGGAACTGATTCTATGACAAATCCAATACCTCTTACACTCCTCCTCATCTGTTATAAAACCATCAGAAAAACCCTCACCAACGATCCTGGACATCAAATGTACCAAATTCTATTCTTATTTCTACATGATTTGGTTTCTAATCATAGCTATATATCTATTATTCATACCAACCTTTCCAAAGTGTTGACTTGTCCTTCCACAAAAATGGCCGCGCAATATTGAGTCGTATTTAGTCTTATCATGACCTCACTTGCTTATCTCTGACCTGTCTTGGAGGAGGTCATGTGTATATAAGGTCCCTAGTATAGCTATCCATTGTAACAGTTCATTCTTTCTCCTTTCTCCTCCCCCCCTCTCTCATTAGCTCTCTCGCCTCTCTCTCCCTCCGGTAGGTTTCTACTGTTGAGTAGACATATGGGCGTATTTAGTACAATTTGAATTTTGGAAATGGTTTAAACAGTTTGTGTGTAACAAACGTAATATTCAGACGTTATTTCAGACTTTTATTGGTGACTGATGCATTCTTTCAGGTGTATTGAATGTATAACATTCTAGCAAAGATGTTCCAAAAGAGGTAGAAATAATGGATCTATAATCATATGATTTCGGACCCATTGCAGACATTATTTCGGTGAATTTTATTTTATTTAGTATTTTTTGATCTAGTCCCCTTGTGTTTCTTGCCCAGAATGAACCATTTTTATATCTACTACTTCTATTCTTCTTTCTGATGACAAAGACCGGGAAATGATCTGATGTTGAATTATTGATGACACCTGTGTGTCTGATTATAGCACTGTTTGTGTAGAAGTGATCGATTATAGTACTTGACTTGAGCGTTGTTCTAGTTGGGATCTTAATAAATTGTGTTAGTTGATATTTAGGTAATAAATCATTGTAATCCATTGATTGTTTTTGTAGTTTGTATTGACTCAAAATCTATGTTAAGATCTCCAGTTAGAAACATTTCACTGGTTTTGTTAATTGTTCCTAGAACAGCATCTAATTCTGCAACAAAGTTTACTGCTGATCCACCATGTGGCCTATAAATGTTTATTACTATGATTGGTTTATTGTGATTTTTCTTCATGGTTAGAATTTGTCTCCAAGTCTTTGTTTGATTTATTTAGATCTTTGTAAGTATCAACATCTATTATATGATCACTCTTTACATAGGTGCAAAAAAACCCTCCTTGTTTTTTTGTTTTCCTGTCTTGTCTGAAAAAGTTATAGCCAGGTAACATGATGGAATTTGACTGGGTTTGCTCCCCAAGCCATGTCTCAGAGAAACATAAAACATCTATTTCTGATTGATCTATGAGGGTTACAATTTGATTGAAGTGTCTCTGTAAGCTTCGAATATTCCAAGCTACAAAGATCATGCCCTTCTACGGTTAAAGGGCTTTAAAACAATCTAATTGCGGGTTCTCCATAATATTAATACTGTTGAGAAGCATAGGGTCAAAATAAAGTTATCTTCCCATAATATGTGATATGTTTCAGGAAAATGAGTCATAAGTCGCAAAAAAAAGATTTTGAGATACCATTATATTTGAAAAGATGAGATCAAGCCGATTCCAATAATAGTAAACAGTAGGATATCTAATAAGTATTTCTAGATTTTAAGTTTGATATTTTCGTTTTTAAAAAAAAAAGTTTCCAATATTTCTGGGGGTCACTAAACAGTAAAGTAACTAAATGTAGTCCATATGAGGACCTTTAAAACGAAAGGACATATTACATAGATTGTCCTGAAATTTAATACATCGATTGACATAGCTATAAGTGACAAACTCTCCAAGAATCAGAACATTCCAATAATGTGATCTTGTGAAAAACACACTTAGAAAAATATCAATTTTGCGACTTATGACTCATTTTCCTGAAACACATCACATATTATGTAAAATGAATGAAAAAACATGTTGGGAACTCTACATGTCAGCGTCACGTGTGGAATATAAAATCCAGGCCTGGAAAAAATGTAACAACTTATAAATTACTTAATAAATTGGTTCGAATATCAGTTAATATTATGGAAAACTAGGAAACAAATTAGGAATAATAATAATAATAATAGATTTTATTTCCATTTCACAGTTACATATATTTTAAATCAAAAGAATAATGGAAGTGGAATACTGTCTGTGCTATTCACAGCTCTTCCGAGTACCCCGTCGGTTGGAACATATGAGAAGTTTTAAGTTATTACAGGGAAGAATTGGGAAGCTCTGCTGTCAGCGTCACGTGTGGAATGTTACTCTACCGCATTTAATACATAATTGGCAGCTCTGCACATTAATTTTAGGAAATTCTGCTGAATTAGGATGAAAAATGAAGGATACCGTTTATATCTGAGTATATTGTTATCGCATTGATTTAAAGTATGGGTTCTGTTATGTTGAACTTCATTTTGAAGCTCATTTGTGTCTCAAATGTGGGTTATTTGAGAGGATTGGTGAAGGTAAATTGTACATTTTCTGACAATCTGACCCATATGTCTATAGGATCAGGAACTCTCCACATCGATTTGCCGGTCTCAAAGGATTTACAAGAAACATTTTTATTTCAACATTGACGGGTAAATGTGGCATAAATAATTAAATTTAGTCCATGACACAAACTGCCATTAATATTTGTAGCGAGTGAGATTGCTTGCTCTGAAATAAAAATGCAACCTGCCAGCTGGTGTTATATTGAGGAACTACATATTTGGAGAATTCAGATGGGAGATACATGCAGCGTCAGCTGGTGTTATATTAAGGAATTACACCTTTAGTTCATAATGGAACTGACTAAATACTAGGCGCCAGGCTACTAACAGTACAGTAGCATTTAGTATTTAGCATCTGTCTGTTAGTGGATATTGTCGCACTGGCAGTCACCAAATGACAACATGGGTAAGCAGAAGGAGACACAAGTCCTGGCCCTGGCTGCCTTATGTGGGACTATACTGGCAGCATCTCTGACTACATTCTACAGGGCAGAGTCCACCCACTGGAGCTGTCTCATATCATGTGGTAATGTATTGTTGTAGAAACATATCTTGGGGGTTAGGATGATGTAATGGTTGAGATGTTGTGCTCAGAGCTGACAGGTTCTCAGTTGTGTGGATGTGCAATTCCAGAGGTTGTGTGATTGAACGCCACTAAAGACAAATACAGAGTTATTAAAGGGTTAATGAGCAACATCTGGAATAATGGTGCACTGTTAGCTGTATAATCCTGAGGTGACGCCAAGGGAGTATACATAAACTCAAGAATTAAGTTATCAGTATCTTTAGACTCTAATTAAGGTTGTTATAGACTATTTTGTCCCAAATAGGTCTGGATATCTATATGTAATAAGATAGTATAAGTGCCTTTATTCCCAATTTGTAATGCAGTTACATAAAATATAAAAAATGGTCCGTCTCTTTCCTTGTACACATCCACGACTGCCTTGTAAATATCCACATATCTTTTTGAAAATCTATTTCTTTTTCCAAGATATTTCAACACATCTTTATTAAGGCACAGCCTACCTTCGATTTTGCATAATCTCAAATGTTCCTTTATTTGGTGCCTGAGTCGCTTGCTCATTTTCATATACTACTAAGTGGTGTCTGAGTAGTGGCCAGTAGACTAGCACTAAGTCACATAGGCTATACTCGTAGACCAGAAAGCCGACCAAATGAAGTTGGTTATTACTGTATTGTTTGAAAAGAAGCAACTCCAATGTGTCATAACAGCAGATCATCTATGACACAGGTTTAAGATTAAGATTAAGATACATTTATTTCGAAATATTATCGCTTTCAGAGAACATGACTCCAGCTAAGGGAGGTTTTCACGTTTCCTGACATTACATTTAAAGGTGACACAGTGAACAAATCTACAGTCGTCATGGACGAAAGTAGCACACTGTCTTGTACATTTTGTTGAATTTTTACAATAATTATTTTAGCTGACTAGCGCACTAGGCCTATAAGCAGTAGAAACTCAGATCTAGTGACTTTTTGGTTATTAAAATACTAGTTACAGATTAGGACCTGCAACATAAGTAATAGTGGAAAGGTAGTACTAAAAATACAGGAATAGGAATATCTGGTCAGTAATATGAAAAGGTAACTCAGTAATGTATTTTGGCTATACGTAATATGTGCAAAAAAAAGAGGAAAAGTCTGTAATATTACATAATTATATCATACAGATTATGACTCAGCAATAGACGCTGAACTGCTGAAAGCAGTGTCTAATCACAAACAGTACACCAGCATGCAAGAAATAATTTTAAAAATCTATAAAACAGTTCCACTTTTCACCCCTGGTTTTAATGCCGTTATTTTGCTTTCCAGCCAGCTTCATGGCTTTAAATCTTCTTCATTTACCAGTGCAGGCAGGGAAATGTTAATGTGTGGAACAATTATTGCATTTGTGTTACATTATTTGCATTAGTTACATTTGTTACTCTTATTCTTTATTCCCAATATGAGTCTTTATTTCTCTAATTCTGTATGATACTCCTCAGTGCCCACATGTTCTTTTGTTGTGTTTATATCTCTGTCTGACTATAAATTGAATGTTTTGGACATGAAAGAAATGATTTATCTTGTCTACCATTGTTGCAGTAGTGATGGTCCTGTGAAATAAGCGGTACATTCATAGGGGATTATGAATAGATACCAATACCAAAAATATTTTATAGGATAATATTATCTCAAAAGTTACTCTGATGGAGTAGTAGTCTTATAGGGATGTTATTATTTGCTAACTTGATATTGTAGATATCTGGTAGCTTCTCTTATTTTCCATGTAACTTATAATCATAAGCAGAGAATAGCAATGTAAATTGTGAGCTTACTGAAATAAAAGATAAACAAACAAACAGATCTTCCCTCTCAATATCCTTGAACAGGTTATAAATGTATCATTTATAATCATTTAATTCTAATAGAAGGCCATTTCATTTTCAAACATTAATTGTTACATTTATTCTACATTAAAAATGTCATGTACTCTATCTGAAGGTAAACAATATACAAAACAATACAACATTTCGCCACTTCTCTACTTCCGTTAGCTCAGGTTATTTGAGAGCTGTGAACTCATTGCATACATCTGATGTTTAATTGTCAAATTGACTACAGTATATGGGTCAGATTTTCAGAAAATGTACAATTCGTCTTCGCCAATCCTCTCAAATAACCCTAATTTAAGACAAAAATTAGCTTCAAAATGCAGTTAAACATAACAGAATTGATACTTTAAATCAATGCGATCCCAAATATACTCAGATATACCCGGTATTCATCATTTTTTAGCCTAATTTAAGAGAATTTCTTAAATGTGTACAGCTACCAATTGTACATTTTCTGAAAATCTGAGCCATATAATATATTCCCTGTTCCCCACAAGAGGCGCTTCATCCTTTTTGTTAGCTACTTGAACCATTCACTAAGTATTGCATTGAATAGTTTTTAAACAGACTAGATAATTGCAACTTACACCAACATTTCAAATCCAGAACTGCTTTTGTACCAACCACATGAGCAATTCCATCAATTAGTCATTATTTGGGCATCCAGATGCTGATTTTTAAAACAAATAATGATTCTATTGATTTAAACTTGTTCATGCATACACTAGGCAAATTTCATCTAACATAGATGAAATTTGTAATGTTAATGGTGGGTAAAATATCAAATGAAGTAGAAATTCTGAAAGACCACTATTTTCTACTCTAAAATGTGTACTTTTTCCAGGATTGCTAAAGGATTAAGGGAGATGTGAAGCAAACCACTAATTCCTTACTATTTCACCTAATTGTTATCCAACACCGGCACAAAGCGTGAAAATCCCGACAACCATGTAGTCAATCCAAACGGTCAACTGTAACAACTGTGGTGAGCAGCCGCAGGGGCAGTCATACTGGTTACCTCATAGGTTGTGAATTGTACTATCCACAAAAAACTAGTTGATGATAGAACTAGTCATATTATTGGTCTGGTAGAACAACACATGGAGCCAACAAATCTAGCTAGAGCAACAAATTTAAAGAAATCTGTTTATGTAAAGCGGATTCATGCCCACGGCAGGGACTACTAAGCAACTGCTTTGTACTACTTTTCATGTGGAGGGTTTCAAATCGCAGTGTGTTGCCATCTGATAAGCATATGGAAATGTTCCGAAGTTTTAATGGACCAGTGTCAGCTGGGCACTTTGGCGATTTGAGAATGAAAATGGCTTTGAGAAGAAGGTTTTACTGGCCAGGGCAGTCAAGTGACATCAAACGATGGTTTGCTTCGGCCTAGAGTGTAACACTCAGAAAACATGGTTGTGTGTTGGGAAATCACCTCTTACCATGGACTCACAGGGGAGAGATTCATTTGGTTTTCTACACTGTATAAAGAGCTATGTAAATGTAATATGTAAATAAATATTTATCATCATTATATAATTGCTAGGAGGGGTGTCACTTCTGACCTTCATTGCTACCATTGTGCTGCTTGATATCTGGTGCTTGCGGCCAGCTGACAGCCACACCATAGCTACTCTTCTCTCACAGTATGTCTTTATCTGGAGACTGCGCCTCATTGCACCTTATGTCAGGTACAGGATAGACAAGCTATCACACAACCCTCAGAAGGTAAGATTGATTACTTTCTGTTATACACATTTCATGACACAACATATGTAGATTTCAGTAGTTGTCATCACTACCTTTATATTGCGACCGCGTGGGTTTGTTTACATCGGGACTATGATGTCACGGGGACTCCTGTCTCAGCCAATAGGAATGCGACAACGATTCCACAACAGTGCCACGCCCATGTAACTTACCACTTGAAATCTACCGGCCAAGCAGTAAACCCTATATCGCCATTGAGAATTTTTTTTTTTTTAATCATATATTGTATATATATATATTTGCTGTATGTATATGTTATTGGGTGTTTATGAAACTGCTATGCATGCCCAAACGGCACTACTGCCTTTGTCTCTTCATTACACGCCTGTCACACATATGGAGATCATATATTGAATGCATATACCACAAGTGGTGTGCAGAACCCCACCACTTTGACCACTGGAAGTGAAAAGTCCAGTCATATATCCTGCCATGAACCTTATTCTATGAACTATGGTGAATTTCTCTAAAATTCTATTCATCAGGGGTTCTTAAAGAGTCACTAAACGGTTCAACCCCAAAATAGTATGACAAAATGAACATCATTCAAATTTAAGAACCCCACTGGTACTTTTGCATCATAACATTTAGTGTGTTTTACCCATTAAAGATGAGGGGAAAAGAAGTTCCACAGGAACTATTCAGGGCACCATTATTAGCTTATGTCACAAAAAGGCTGAAATCTTGAAATGAACATGCAATAAACACAATAAACAATTCTCTTGATTGCTGCTAGAAAGAAAGGGTTAGGCTGGGCAGAAGGAGTATAACCAACACAGTATGTGAGACAAAAAAAACTAGTAGTACAAGTATAATTCTCTGAAAATAGTGACAGCAAATGAGAATATTGCTACATCTTGAAATACCTAAATAGGATATTATGTACATTTCAAGCACAACTTTGTGACCTCACACAGTATGCTCAGTGCCCTCTTGTGCTAAACAGAAATTTTCACCAAAGCTTTCTCAATCTACCTTTGAACGTAGGCATAGCATAAATGGAGGTAAAACTCTGGGACTTGGGTGTTGTACTTATAGATCTATAATGTGTGTTGTCCTAAAAGTGACCCTGAACCCATTTAGTGACTCTTTAAGATCTATAAGAAATGATTAGATACATTGAGCTTTTGTTTTGAAAAAGGGATTCTCAAAGAGAAAAGAACAAAATTGTGGGCTTCTATTATGTTGCACTTGTGGATCATCTCCTTTAGTATTTCAGAATTCCTATGAAGTCCCCCAAAATAACTGAGTGTAACCCACAAATACTTTTCAGGCCAATGAAATGTCATTAATGAGAATCATCCGCAGAAGTCAAGATACTGAATATGGAATGAAGCATCACTTCTCATCTATTGCATCCTTGGGAGAGTTCAGGAAGCAGCACCCGGTAACAACATGTGATAACTTTCGTGACTACATGGAGAGAATCAAATCTGGTGAACAGAACCTCTTGTACCCCGGTAGAACCCACTTTCTGGCAAGGACTTCAGGAACAACTGGCCATGCTAAGGTCCTTCCATTGGGGGAATCATTCATTAAAGAATACACACATGCCCTTGAAGAAATTCCTCGAGTCCATCATTTCCTGCCCATAGCAAGCCTGAAGCGGTTCTATTCTTTTCATATCTTCTCACCCATTGGTAAAACATCAGGTAATGTTGATATAAGACTCACAAAATTCATGTCCAATTATTACAAAGACACTGCCATTACTGTTTTATGGTATCACATAATATGAGTTACCCTATAGAAGGGGTGTACATTACACTAAAGTTATGTAATAGCTACTCGACCAGATTTAACCGATTCAACGGTTAAAACTGAGGCTCATTCCCTAACAATTATACACATGTTACTGTACTCGCATGATAAAAATTGTATATTGTCATATTATTTTGTGTATCAATTAAAAACATTTCTAAGAAAAAAAAGTAGCATATATTTCATAAAGAAATAATCAATTTAACACTATTTTATCTGGAACTTTATGCTGCCTGTGTATACATGCTAGTGCCATCAATATCCATGCACATTTTGCAGTGACTACCAGCAAATTCACACTGCATTTACCTACAACAGAAACTTTTTTAAAGTAACACATGCTAAAGATTGTTACATCAACCATTACCGGTTCAACATAATAGTTCTGAAAGGTTATTCCAAGTAGATCGGTCAGCATTAATTCAGAATTGATGAATAAACTGTCTGATTATACTTAGTTGCAAGCCCTGCTGGAAGCAACATTTTGCGGGAATTAATTAATTCTCAAACCCTCAAAAACTCACATAATATTATCGGAAATTCCCACCCACCCACTCCAAATATAAACATAACGGTACCTAGCTGTAAACATGTTTTCATTTAATACAATTTATTTACATCTATATACTTACATAAATATAATTCTCCTTATTACATTTATATGATTCCCTCCACATTTTCTCAATTTATATCAAACATATAAATTGTTATCAATTTTACCATTTTATAAAATCAACAAAAACTTTCTCAATATATAAAAATTGTATTCATCAATGAATGTTGAAGCCCAAGTCTCATCTCAGGTATTTATTTAATTCACTCATTCTTTATTATTAAATTTTGGGTTGTCCACGAATGTCAGGACCTATTCTCAATGCTATGTCTAGAATAGCATGCAAACACCAATGTGTCAGCACATAGACGTTTGCCCCTACTCCCCGACTCCCACTCCTAAACAATGCAAACCCATTGCCGCAAAGATGCTGACATCTTCATGGTGAGACAAGTAGGCCTAGTGGCATAGACTTGATTCTCCTATATCATTTACTAACTTATAAGAACATGCCCAGGCTCAACTGCATGCTGGCACACATAAAATAATTGTACAGATGTCAGACAATTTACAAGATAATGCATCTAAACTCAAAGCTAGCTTAGGAGGTTGTGAATGCCTGCACATGGTTAAAAGAGAGGTCCACAGTAGGAGTTTTTGATTTAGTTCAATGGTGGCCAATATCTGTAAGCTAAAAAGAGCACAAGGTTCTTGTATAAGTGACCCGATCTGCATTATTTGGTTTGGTCTGTTCGACCCTAGGGATCGTCACTGGGGTCGCTTAATCAAGGCAGACAATTCATATTGTGATGGCAATCAGTGGACAAAGTACCTGATGTATTGTTCACATGGAATCAATAGACAAAATTACTCTACGCCAATCCCAACATTCCATATTACAGGCAAGGATAGTGATTGCATCAAGTCAGGTTGAAAACAAAGAGCCTTATTTTACTCTACCAAAGGAGAAACCACTAAGCTAAATATGTTTCATAACACACACACTTCAGTTGCTTATCAATGTTGGCCATAACTGTGTAGTAGCTCTGATGACCCTGCTATACAGCCAAGATCATCCTAGCCCCTCCCTCCATGACTCACACCTGCCAGTCATATAATACTGGTGGCGAATTCGAGCAAAATTTTTTTTTCTACAGTGCTTTAACATCAACCAACTCTATAGAACTACTTATGTTTTCGTTTTTGGATTATTTATGGAGAAGAAATCAAAACTACAAAGGCTCAAGGAGGGAGTTGACTATTTTACATCTTTCATAGACACGAGGACACGTGAGAGTCGGGAAACCAGGCAAGCAGAGGTGTTTGGTAGAGTAAGAGAAGACTCGGATTTTTCGTCAGATCTTTTTGATTCTGACGATTCAGAACCAGATTTCAAATCGGTCATAAATACCCCCAGGAAGGGTGGACATTTAAGTGTTAACATGTATAACCAGGAGGAAGAGGAATATCCTCTACCTCCAACTCCAGTGACTGGAATATCGCCTCCAAAAGGCTACTGTGACGATGGTGTTTATAGGCCTAGAAACTATCTCGAGGAGGGCGACGTCGACAGGATCTTGGGTCGGCCGGAGGTGAACCGAAGCTTATTCGGTACCGGCCAAGCCGCTGAGGGGAGACCGCCGGCAACACGAGAGAGGTCGGTGGGCCCGCCTGTTGCGCCCAAACGTGCCGGCAGCAGGATGAGCGAGATGGGCTCGTTCTTCCACCCTGGAGGAGCTCCTCAACAGCGATTCCCTGTGCAGAAGCCTGTGATTCAACAAGTCCCTATTCTTCAACCTTCGGGAATTTCTCCTCTGAGGGTACCTAACCCTAATCAGCCTAGAACGAACCACCAAAGTCAGGTATTTGCTCAATCTAACCCTGGTTTCGATCCTGCATCGGTGCCTCTGGTAAACATTCAGCCTAACTACCAACCTTATACAGTAAACCAGTCACAAAGTTCACCCTTGTCTCCCATACAACAACAATTGGCTCAGCAACAAAACGTAAATATGCTAAATTCTGTTCCAAATGGCCAGCAGTTCCAACAGGGTGCTTACTCTCCTCTAAATGTATTCAATGACCCCCAGAATAGGCAAAATTTTCTAAATTCTCCTCAAGAGGTGAAGCCTTTTACTTTTCAGCAAAATTACCAAACTTCCCCACAAGAGGTTAAACCTTTTGACTCTCAGCAAGATCCAATGCTGGCGATGCTCCAGGAAATGAAACAAATGCGTGTGGATACCTTTGACTTCATGAAAAGTTTCATGGATAGTCAAACTGAGAGGAGGAATAAGGGTAGTTTCAATAATGGTACAAGTGACCATGTCATGAAAAAATTTCTAAAAGCCCCCCAAATCTTTAAGGAACCTACAGTCCTTTACAGTTGCGAATTCTTCCTGGAAGAGTTCGAGGAATTTGCGGAGAGGAGTGGGCTCCCCCAGGAAATGTGGGTAGTGGGAATAAAGCCCTATATTTCGTACGAAGCACTAGTTTTCTACAATAGTTTTACCAAACAATATGGAACTAGAGTTCCATACCCTACATTCAAAAGGGACTTTTTAGACAAATTTGCAGACCTAACTCTTGACGAGAGAATGAAAGATTATCCTTTCAGGACCCATTCAGAGGGTCAAGATACTAAGGCTTTTTGTAAAATTATGAGCCAGTTGTTATCTAGATCAGGCCTTCCCGAAAGGGAAAGGGCAAATATCCTCCTTGGCAAGCTGAGGGAGGATATTAGGGTGTGTGTTGCTGCAGAAAACCCTAAAACGGTAACAGCTGTTACCGATTCTGCAGCAAAATTCGAAGCAGTAATTGGGGCAAGAGCAGAGAAAAAAGAAGTGGCTGAGAAGGTACCAGAGGTAGCACACATTGGCAGGCAAGATGATAGGTCCAGGAGAGACAAATATCTGAACGGAAATCAGAGAAGTGCCAGTGGAAATAGGTTTCAACAGGGGAGGAGCAGGGATAGGCAATTTAACCCTAACCCTAATTACCATCAGAACTCAAACCCTAACTACAACCCTAACTACAGCCACAACCCCAACTACAGCTACAACCCCAACTACAATTACAACCCCAACTACCAAAATACCCCAACTAGCAAAACTATAGGGGTAGGAGCAGAGAGAGAGGAAATTTCCAGCCTCCCAGCCAACAACCATATTATGCTCCTTCATCAAATTATCAACAATATAACAATAATTTTTCTGGCCAGCCAAGGTCGCAAAGCCAGGAAAAGAGAGGATTTCCCCCAAATAGAAGTGGCAGCCAGGACAGGAGAGGCTGGAACAATTCTCCATGGCCACAAAATAACGTGAGATTTGGCTCCAAAGACAGGAGTCAACCCAGGAGCCAGAGCCAGGAGAACGGTAGAGGACAGGCCTTTCATGTAAATGAGGTCTCAGGAGAAATAGTGAACAATAGTGAACAAATCGATTCAAAAAACGGGGGAGAAGGTCAGGAAGCCTTCCTGACCTGTCCAGAAGTTCCACAAGAGCAACTGTACCATTATTACCCAGAGCAAAACTAGGGGTAAGTGAGACAAATTCCTCAGATTATTCGAATCCCAGCAATAAAAATAAAATCATGTACACCATGTTGGAACTAACTTCCTTTTCTAGAACAAGGGGAAGAATTTTCAATGTGGTAAAACTGTCAGATGCCAGAGTAGAGGTTAAGGTGGGAAAATATATTGTTCCTACCCTTGTAGACACTGGGGCCAGTGTCTCTTGTGTCGGATCAGAGTTCAGTAATGCTATTATCAAGGATAATCCAAAGTTTATTGTAGCTGAAACGTATTTAAAGCTGTACATGGCAAATGGTGATTATAAAATAGCCAGAAAGGCTATAAGAGCTGTATTCGAAATAGGAGGTGAAACTTATGTCGAATGGTTGCATGTTGTTCCTGGCCTGAGAAGGGCTATGATTATTGGTGTCGATTTCCTTGACAGGTACAAGGCAAACATCAGGTTTGGTGATCCAAACCAAGGGTTATTTGTGTTAAGAACAGACAGAGACATTGTGTTGAAACCAAGGGCTGAGAATGTGTTTTCTATTCGTATTTCTGGCTTGCAAAATCTCAAAGGGAAGGTAGGAATAACAGAAAATTTGAACAGGAGTAGACCTGTTCCCTTTATTGCTAAAAGGTGCCTGGTAAGAGCTAATGAAAACAATTCTATTCCGGTTGTCATTGCTAATCTGTCAGAAACCGAATGTAAGGTAAGAAAGGGAAATATTTTAGGCCTTTTTAGAGTAAGGAACGAGAAAGATTTCTTCCCTTTGCTTCGAGCAAGCCCCCACAGTGTGATAAACGAGCTAGGCACGTGTCAGACAAGTACTGAGGCGTCGACAGCTGTGGGTGATAAGAGATATGAGCCACTCATGGCCGACAAAATACAGACGGTGGGGGGCTCATATCAAATGTCAGAGAAACTCACGAGGGAACAACAGACTCAGCTACTTGATATTTTGCTAAGATTTGATCAGGTTTTCCACAAGGAAGGGGTACCAATAATACACGCGGAGAATTATGAACATCGAATTGATCTGAAAGAAAATTTTAGACCTGTTAATAAAATGCCTTATAGGTTGAACCCACAAATGACGACGATTTTGAGAAAGCTAGTGAAGGAACAGCTAGATTCTGGTATTATTGAAAAAACAGATGGTAGAGGTTTGTTTTCTAGCCCATGTTTTTTAGTAGAGAAACCAGGTTCGAGGAGGTCGGGAAACGTCAAACATAGGCTTGTCGTGGACTTTCGTTTTGTCAACACGGAAGTTTTACCTCAGGCTATACCCTTTCCAAGAGCTGATGAAGTAATATCTAGAGTTGGAGAAATGCGTGGAAAGTATTTTACCAAGGTCGATTGTTATAATGGCTTTTATCAATGTAAGTTGAGAAAAGAGGATCGCCATATAACAGCTTTTTCCACGTGTGACGGTATATTCCAGTATAGGAGTATGCCTATGGGTTTGAAGACAAGCCCTAAAAGCTTCAACGCTATGATGACTCGGATCTTGGAAGGGATTCCTAATGTTAGTTGCTATATTGATGACATAATTTTGGCGTCAGATAGCTGGGAGGAGCATCTCCTGAGTATAGATAATTTGTTTTCTACTCTTGTTAAAGCTGGCATTAGGTTGAAGAAGGAGAAATGTTTCTTTGGCCTTGAATCGGTTTCATTTTTAGGCTATGTGATTAACAGGCGAGGTCTCCAACCTGAGCATTGCAAGGTGGATGCTATCAGGAGTTTCCCCAGACCTAGGAAAGCCAAAGATGTGAAAGCTTTCTGTGGCCTGTGTAATTATTATAGAAATTTCATTCCAAATTTTAGTGAACTTATGATACCTCTGTACCGTATTACCAGCAAAAAGAGGGAGTTCAAATGGGACCCTGAAAGTGAGAGAAGTTTTGAGCTCGTCAAGAGGTCCATTTGTAAAAATCCCTTGCTACCACATCCAGATTATTCTAAGGAATTTTTTATCACAAGTGATGCAAGTAATTTTTCCCTTGGCTGTTCTTTAAATCAAAAGGATGAAAATGGGTTTCTTAGACCCATAGAATTCGCAGGAAGGGCCCTCACGAAATGTGAGAGAAACTATAGCTGTTCTGACAGGGAACTGGCTGGTTTGAAGTTTGCTATGGAAAAGTTCAAACATTATATCTGGGGGAGGCCCTTCTCCATATACACAGATCACCAAGCATTGCTTGCTCTAAATAGCAAGAAAAATCTTACTGGTAGAATGGCTAGATGGCTCGATTTTTTCAGTAATTTTGAATACACTATCCTATATCTGAAGGGCTCCCTAAACACGGTTGCTGATATTCTCAGCAGGCGAGATTACAGCCTTGAGGGGAAGGAGAGCCACGTGCCTCAGGGCAGGGGTCATGGTAAATCTGTGGCTTTTTCTGAGGTACATGCCATTAAATATTTCAGACCGGAAGATGTGGTACAAAATTATCCTGTAAGAATGTTTAGGCCACTTCCTATAATTTCCTTGAAGGAGGACCTCACAGTCATCGACCAAGAATGTGAGGAAGAAGCTCCTAGAATTCCTGTAGTGAGTGGGGAGAAAGCCATCATGGCTATTGAAACTAGATCCTCCAGACGCCAGGATACGGACAGATCTAAGGAAAAGGCCCTCCAGAGATCAAGGGATCAGGAGAGGAAGAGGAAGCAAAAGGCTATAAAGAATAAACAGGCTAGGGTTAGCAGTAAATTGCCACATTTTTCTAGGTCTAAGATCAGTAAGAATGCCGACAGAAGAAAGGCTATGGCATCAGCCACCCCCCGTCTGTCAGGTGATTTATTTTCTGAGGAATTGACAGGAGGTGAAGCTGTGGGAGTGATTTCAGGGCAGATGTCTGATCCTGCCTGTAGATCAATGATCAACTATATTAAGTCTGGTATGCTCCCCCAGGAAAATGAGGAAGCGAGGCGGATATTGCTGTCCCAGGAACAGTTCTTTATGAGAAATGGCCTCCTGTGTCGAATTCCTGGGAAGCTGAGGTATAGACTGATACCACAGGTGTACCAGATTGTGATACCTAAGGATCTGATTAATAAATTCCTAGAAAGGATCCATAATGGGGTAGTCGGTGCACATGTGGGGATCACTAAGATGCTTCACTTGATCTCCAGCAGGTTTTTCTGGCCAACTATGGTAGCAGATGTGGAGAAATATGTTTCAATTTGCCACAAATGCCTAAGTTCAAAGAAGATGAATAGGACTATCCGCCTGCCCATGGAGATTAGGGATCCCACCCCACGCCCCTTCTCATGTTTTATGGTTGACTCAATAGGTACCATTACTAAGACCAAATCAGGAAATTGCTATATTCAAACCTGTATAGATATGTCCACAAAGTTCTTATTTGCTTGGGCCACTGATTCGATCAGTAGTGCAAGTTTTAGGAATGAATTCTTTGAGAAAGTGATCTGTTCTGTGGGTTGTCCAAGTAAGATTTATAGCGACAACGGGACGACATTTACAGGGAAGGATTTCACCTTATTCTGTAAAAAGTTTGGAATAGAACAGATTTTCTCCTCTCCCTGGAAGCCATCTTCAAATGGGCTCATTGAAAGACAAAATAAATCGATGGGAGAGAGGCTGCGTACCTTCTGCTTGGCAAATGCGGAGAACTGGGATCTATATGTCCCAGGAATTGTTATGGCCCTAAATGCCACAGATAGTTTCAGTGCTGGGATAGCCCCTTATACTCTGGTGTATGGGCGTGAATGTCAAATTCCTTCTCAGGCATGTCTGATAGATGTGAAAGATACGATCAAACCAATTCTGGAACATCTGTTGGACGCGGATGAGAACAGGGAAAAATTGACACAGCTAGTAGAAAGAAACATTGAAAGATCTAATGTTAATATGAAACAAAGGTATGACAGAAAGATTCATTTGGACAATATTGAACCTGGTTGTGTGGTATATGCCAAAGTTCATTTCTTCAAGAAAGGTTTGAGTGCTAAGATACAGAGCCAGTACTCTGGACCTTATTTGGTGGTGAGAAGGCCATCAAAATTCACTGCAAAGCTGAAGAACTTGAGCAGCGGCAAGATATTGAGTCGGCCTGTGCATGTTCAATTCCTTAAACTGGTAAATAAGAAATATACTCGGGATTTCCTCAAGAAATTGTTGGGGAGATAAGTTCATTTATTTGTTTTTATTCTAGCCATTGTCTGGGCGTGTGGATATCAGGGCTTATTGGGGAATGGCCCATCGGTAGAAGCAAGCCTAGGCAGCTTTTGTTTCATCGGGAGAGCGGCCGACTGATAGAGTGGCGTTTTTCACGGCACGGGAGCAAGCAGGTCCCGGCGAGCGTCGTCGGGGAAGCAACAATGCGGTGTGCAGTAGCATTCCCTATGTGGATATATTTCCAGCTGGCAAGTGTCAATCTGGACACCTCTTGTCACCCGCCCATAGGCGCTAGCGTGTTGAGCGCGTACACCTGTTCACTCCGACGTCCGCGCTTTCAACTCTAGACCTATAAATAGCCGGCTGCTCAACGTTAATTTATCGCCCAGTCGGGAGTATGGGCATAATACTCTCCCTTGCTAGACACTGTGTATCACCACGTCTAGCAATAATGTGATGCTTTAGGCACTGCCTAGAGAAACAGCAACCCCGATCATTTAATTTTTATTTTTATTTTCCACTTCGGAAGAAAACGCTCTGTTTCAGAGCGATTTGGGACTATTTTTTTATTTTTTTATTTATTTTCTAGAAACCTTTTGTTTGCCAAATACTGCAAACCTTTTGCAGTTTGGTCGCTTGGCATCATTTTCTGCTAATTTTGCTGCAGATGTTTGCCAACCCTTGGCAACTTGGAAGGAAAGAAAAATTTGCTTTTGTTGCTGAATCTCAAATGAACAATCTGGCTTGCCTGAGGTGTCATTTGGGGGAGATATTGTGCTTAAATCCCTTCTGTTTTGTAGTATGATGAGTGTTTCTGTTCCTTGGTGAATTTCGGACTATTTTTATGACAATTGCAAGGGTTTTGGAGTAAATTTTTTGTGCGATTTTGAGCGTTTTTCTTGAACTTTTGAAAAACTTTGAAATTATTTATATTTTTAAAGTTGATATTTTTATTCTGTATTAGTTCTAGTACAGAATGTGATGACTTTAGGCCATTTTCTCTGGACTTTTTCTTAGTCATCACCATGTAAGAACGTTTGTGAGCCAATGAAGCGAAGATTTTAGGGGAGAGGACATGTAAATTTATTCAAAGAATTCTTGTCCATTCCTCCCTTGAGGCTTGTGTTAACTGTGGATGATTTGAAAGGAGAAATCTCGCCCTGAAGGGACTAAAGGTAGGATTTGGACAGTCGTAGGTACCGTTGCTAGAGTGGGATGAGCCTCAGTGCAGAGGAATGCGCGTGGCGTGGGCGTTGCTTGGTCCTTCCCTCAGGGGGGCGTGGCATCGCTCATGCTGCAAACCTCTCGTGCATCCCACAAGCCCTAGTGTTCCCTTGATGGAATGGGCCTGGGTCACCTACTGAGCCAGCAATGAGGGGTTGGGGGCTGTATTGAAACCCCCCTGACACTTAATCTGGACGCGGCCAGGCCTAGTACCGCACCAATCCACCCTGGAGGGGTTAATGTAATGGGTACTACCCTAAGGTTTCTCTGACTAGACCACGATCACTCAAGGTCTGGAGATTCAAGATGGATAGACGGAGGTAGGAGTTGCTCCCTGATATATTTTTTCTTTTCTTTTCATCTTGATTTCTCTTGTGATTGGTTACCTAATTCGTCGTTCGACTCATTTAAGCGTCCATGCTAATGATCTAGAAATGATTTCTAGGAACTTTAAATTATTTATTCTGTACTAAGATTTTATTTTTCTGAAACTTAAGAACTTTTGCCACTCCCCACATAGACAATGGGGATCGTGTGAAGCCAATGTCTAACTGAATCAAGTAGATAGACTTTGGTGTTAGCTATTTTACTTTAATTAACCCTTTTTCTTTACGTTTTTATCATTTGTTTTTGGCTTTTTGCAATTGTCTGAGAGAGTGTCTGATTTTTCTTCACTTCAGCGTGCTTTTCCTGCTGGTCGTGGCGACTGTGTCTGTTACGGGACACAGGCTGCGACAAAACTTGGGTGTTTTCCTGTTCAAAGAGCAGGACATCGTGGTCAATTGCCAAAAGAAGTCAGTGATTTTGGACCTACCCTTGCCTAGGGTAGAAGACCCTGTTATGCCTTCCCTTTGCGATTCTGTTAGACTAGGAATACAAGAGGAGGATTGTGTTGCAATTAATTACATGCAAAATCGTCTGTATAGGATTGCAAATGGGACATTTTTCAAGTTTTCTTCTATTATGGAAACTTTGAAGGCTGATTACTCTGCAAGGACAAAACGATCTGTCTTGCCTGGGGTAGGAAAGGTTGCTCGAAAACTTTTTGGTGTGGCCACTGAGGATGAATTGGCTGACTTCAACAAAGCTGTGCGAATAATGTCAGGAGGAGTTGGAACTATTGAGGAAACACAAGAGGCAAGAGATAAAGTCATCAATGGACTTGTATTAAACACAAATTTGCTTTTGGATTTTTCTTTGGAACATTTGCTGGAAGTAGACAATTTGATTTTGAATTTAACTGCGACTATTGGTACTGTGGCTAATACTAGCTCTGGAGAGCTCCTGTCGGCCATACGATTCATGCACCTAAACTTCAGAAAGCTGTCTTTCCTCTCTGCAACCACCCTTGACATCGTGGCCCAGGCCCAATACGTGGGAGCAGTGAGGAAAGTACTGACAGCGATCGAGGGTTTATTAGAGGGGCATGTGTCGTTGGATCTCGTAGAGGACAGGAGTCTGGACAGGGCTAGGGGAGTCTTGCGGAGGTCCTTGCCTGAAGGTTACCATATGGTAACTACTTTGGACAGGGATTCGCTGCTAAATTTCCATGTGGATAGAGATCGAATTTTTATTTCTCTGGGGGTCATTGTGGCTCCTAGAAAATCAATTTTTTCTCTCTTTAGACCCATTTTTATTCCTTTACCCCTACATAGCCATTCTCACAATACCTCTGGATTTACTAAACTGGTGTTTGCCTCAAAATATTTTGCGATCTCGAAGGACCAGAGCCAGTACTTGGAACTAAACAGTGAATTTATGGAAGCATGTGTCAACTTGGATTATGGTAGGTTTTGCAGAGAATCTATTATTTTGAGATCTATTAGACTTTGGTCATGTTTATCGTCCCTATTCTTTGATAATGTAACTTCAGCCCTTGAACTATGCCCTTACCACTCGTTCCTCAACGTGCCAGTGCCCCTGACACACCTATCAGTGGGTAATGACAGCCATGTCATCGTTGGGGCAGGCCATACTGCGAGGTTTGAGTGCCCTGGGGGTCATAACAAGGAGATTAGTGTCCCCCCTTTTCTTGTTGTGTCCTTACCCTGCCGGTGTATTTTGAAATTCGATAAGGTTGTCTTGGAAAATAATCAAATTAACTGTGAAGAGCCAGAAATTGCTCATATTAGTATCAAAACAGGTTTTAATATGCCTATGGCTGCTTCTTTTGGAATCGATATTTTAAATATCTCTGGGGCAGAAATCTTTCATGCTCCAGTGGAATTAAATTTACCCTCCTCCGAGGACATTAGGAAACATTTAGGCCACCTTGGAGACGATTTAATAAATAAGGGTATTGACTTAAGACCAGCAGTAAAGGACATGATGGAAAAGCAACAAAAAGTAAAGAAAATTTGGGAAAACTTGAAGGTAAATCTGCAGAATCTCCCTAAACATCAGTCGGTGGGCATTACTGCCACTATGATCAGCCTTTTTAACACGATAATGTGTGTTTATTTATTCTGTAAGATGCATCGTTTGGGAGCTATTTTTCCAATTGTGCGCCAGACAGATGCTTTTGCTATTATGAATTTAACTGATCTGGAGGCTGCCAATGTCGTTTTTTCACCGAGTGCCAAGTCTATCACTGATTCTTCCTTTAATTATTATTCTTTTTACTACGATTATTCTGGTTATTTGGTCTCCATTTGCCTCTGTATTGTGCTAGTATTTGTCTTAAAAAAGATTTGGACCTATAGAGTTTTCTTGAACATGATTTGCTGTGGGGGAAGAAACGAGATGTTGGACACCCCCATGCTTCACTTGCGTTTACAGAGCAGTGGAAACTCTTTCGATTTTCCATTGGTCAGTTCAATTTTTTCTCATAATGCTATGGTCAAATCTCTTGCTCCTGTAGTAATCTCTGCAGAGGCAGAGATTTCTTGCTGCCATTTGAGGAGATTTATTTTCCTTGAATGGAGTGATGACCTTTTAGTACCCAGTCAAGGCAAAGTGTTTAGAGTAACTTTGCCGACAGCTGTTAAAATACCCTTTTATTCCTCTTTTAGGCTAAAAACAGCCTTGGCAAGTCAGGAGAAGATTTGGGCTCTATTTTGGGTCCCAAAGAACTCTAGAGCTGTGCAGATTTTACTAAAAACCCCCCTCAGTCGTTCGAAAAGAGGTTTAACCTCAAGTACTATCTCATTAGCAAGTGTGGGCAATGGGGCAGGTCTGAGAAACAAATGTGTTTCTTTCTCAGATCTCCATGAGAGAGATGAGAAAGACGTCTAGTTTCTTTCCTAGAACCAGTTTTTTCGGTTGATTTATTATTTCTCTCTTGTCTAATTTGCTATGTGGACTGATACAGCTGTTTCAGTGTGTGACCGAGTATTTGGGTCACCCAGTTGTGGTGACTGGGGTCACAGCACGGCCCCATGAGGTATTTTTATTATTCTGCCGACTTAGAATGTATCTGACCTTGTTTCTCTGGTGTATGGTGTATTTATAGCTGGGTATTTGAATGAGGAAACAAAACAATAACATCTGTTTTGTGGGTCTCACTTACAGCCGTCTGTGCTGCTGATTGTACTGTTTATAATTTGCCTTAACCATGTTTTTGCTTCCAGTGGGTTCCTCAGATTTTTCTTTTTTTGCCTTGTATTTTAGATTTTGAATTTTTAAACATTTGACTTGATTGACTCGTTGATAACTTTCAACGATTTCTCAGATCTAGACTTTTGGGTCTGTTTTTCTATTTTTTTGTATTTCTTTGAAACGATTGCATTGTCTTTGTATTTGTGTGGTGTCGTTGTACTTATATGTATTTGCTGTCCTGTTTTTACCACGATATCTCACGGGTACTGAGCCAGTTCCTATTGGGAACTACCATACATATGTGTTTTGATTCACAGCATTGCGCTTTCGGCAGACGCCATTGAGTTAACATTGCGCCCATTTTGTGTTGGTCGCCATAGACGACCCATATTATGTTTCACTGACCGGGCGCTATAGGCAGTCATGCTGAGAGCAGGGACATCATAGGCGGCAAGGTTAAACTTGTTAGCTCTAGACAGCAAGGTTGATGTATGTAAACACGCTCTGAATGATCTATTCTTCTGGCATTTAGGTAGGGCTGGAGAGAGCGGTTTTGTCTTGCTGTTAGCAATCTTTGGTTGACTTTTCTTTTTTTATGTTATTCTTTATTAATTTGTTTTCACTTTTGTGAAACTTTTTCTTTTTAAAAACTATTTATTTTTATTTCTTATTTATTTTTGTAATTATCCTATCCTTTTGGAGTTTGCTTTCTGTCTTTTTGCCTTGCCTATTGGCACTTTTCTCTTGCTTTTGATGACAATCATCCACACAAGGTCGTGTACATGCCTGAGTGATCATTCACAGGGCATGACATGGCATTGTGCAAGTTTGGAGGAGATGTGTTTGTAGGCTAGTCATAGAGAGTTTACAAATTGTTAGAAGTCACTTTAAAACGTTTTTTCACTGCAGATAACTATCCTTTACCCCACTTATTTACCTTTATTTTTTGCCTTTTGGCCAGACACCCTTGTTGTCACAAATTTTGTCTTACCTAGTGCATTTTTTCAGTCTTCACGAGGCTAAAAATGCCTCTCACTAGGCCGAGCTTCACGAAAATGGACTTTACTTTGGGCCCCCCTAAGAGCCCAACGGTTGGTCCTCTCTACCAAGCCCCCAAATCAGGGATAAATTGGATAGGTATTGTCGCAGTGATTTTTATTATTTTCTTTTGCTTGCCAAAGATTGTTAGATGTCTTTATAAAGTGTATTTGTGTTTGAAGGCCTGTTGCCTTTGCTGCTGCCGCCGAAAGGTCACCAGCAAGGCCAACAAGATTTGCCTCCGCCTCCAGCAGGGAGAAAGGTATATTGAGATCTTTCTCTCTTCTACTATTTTTGAGAGAGAGTCCTTCTCCGCTGCTGAAGCCCCTAGGATGGCAGGTATCTATGCCGATAGGGGCTGCTATCTCTTCTCCTCAGTAGCTCTCCGATGGACTGGACCTATCAGGCTAATCCACCAAGGAGGGCTGCTGGAGATCGATGTGCCTCGACAGAGATCTCTCACCTGCACTAAGTACAGGGTGCTGGCTGCCATGCTGGAGGAAGGCGAGGTTCGCTGGACTCTGGTGTGGAAGCCAGTACAAGGGAACCCAATGGAATTGGAAGTGGTGTAGAGTGTGAGGCAGGCTGATCTTTTCTCTCTCTCCCCTGAGAGAGAGAGGGGGAAGAGAGTGATTCTCACTTTATGTGAGCTTTTTGTATATTTGTAGCATATTTTAGTCTTCTTTAAAGTTTCATGTACGGATAGCGTTCTGCTGTATTGTTGTATTCTCTTTATATTTTCTAAGCAGAAGCAGGAAACAATTATGTTTCCCTCTATCAGAGTTATCATATTTTTATTATTAATTTTGGTCTTTTAAGGAAGTTTCTGTGCAGGCCGGTGTCAGGCCCCGTATTCACTGCGCCTTGCCGGTCTCTCTACGGCCAGGATTTATGTTTAGGGCGGAATGTGTAGGTGCATACGCCGGCGCTGTCATTTGAGAAGGCCGGTCGCCGACGCAGGCTCTCGCCTTATGCCATCCCTGCGCGGCCGGTCAAGTGTTCAAGTTAATGATTTCATAACCCTTCTGTTAGACCTTACGTGTATCTTAGCTTGTCATTGTTTTCTCAAATGTCTAGTAATATGCTTCCATATACCATATTTAGGAAAAAGAATCCGTATGTGATCGCCTTCTTGATTATTCTTTATTTAATTATTATTCTTGGATATTATGTATAATTTGTTCTTAAGCAGGTGTGCTTTATGGAGGATCGTCGGGGTAGCGAGGGGGTGATGCTATACAGCCAAGATCATCCTAGCCCCTCCCTCCATGACTCACACCTGCCAGTCATATTGCCTTGGGCCTATCATGAATAGAGCCCCTCCCACCTCCAGGAGTAGCACGTGAGCTGCTCCTGTGAGGGTGGTTGTCTAATAAAATATACAATCAGTTGGTAACTGAATCTGTACGTGTCTGGTCGTCCTTTCTCCTTATCTCCTATTCACATTAGATTATAGAAGTATCCACGATCTCGACTTTATAATAACCCTTTCTGTGACTACCTCTCTCTATGCTTCAGACTGTCTCTCCTGCTCTTGTTCCTTCTACCTCTCCCACTCGATCTCTCTCTTTCTACCTCTCCCACTCGATCTCTCTCCTTCTACCTCTCCCACTTGATCTCTCTCTTTCTACCTCTCCCACTCGATCTCTCTCCTTCTACCTCTCCCACTCGATCTCTCTCCTTCTACCTCTCCCACTCGATCCCTCTCTTTCTACCTCTCCCACTCGATCTCTCTCCTTCTACCTCTCCCACTCGATCTCTCTCCTTCTACCTCTCCCACTCGATCCCTCTCTTTCTACCTCTCCCACTCGATCTCTCTCCTTCTACCTCTCCCACTCGATCTCTCTCCTTCTACCTCTCCCACTCGAGCTCTCTCTTTCTACCTCTCCCACTCGATCTCTCTCCTTCTACCTCTCCCACTTGATATCTCTCTTTTTACCTCTCCCACTCAATCTCTCTCTTTCTACCTCTCCCACTCGATCTCTTTCTTTCTACCGCTCCCACTCCTATACCTAGTCTCGCCAATCCCTTACTGCGACGTCCTCTTCGCGCCCACCTTACCACTGCGCGCTCGATGGGCCTGGGTGGCTTGACCCGGCCACGACCCGGCCTCACTACCCATCAGCACCTATATGTTACTGTGTCCCTCAGAGCGCTGTCCGCCCATGTAAACCTTTAATATTGATATACAACAGGACCCTAGTGACTAGTCAAGTTTTGGACTTATTGATCGAATTTTAAGTGCCAATCATCAGACCACAATCATTTATACATGTCTACAATTATGTCCCTACTGGTGATTCTATGCTCAATGAACAATAAGCACAACTGATGGGTATGTTTGTTTGTTTCTAACTGTGACCAATAACTCGATTGCCCATTAGAAACTGTAAAGCCTATTTCTATAAACCTTGCTTCTTTGGACTGAAACAATATAAAAGTAGACCCTGCACATGTATGTGATTGTGAATAGGGATTCCCCACTACCCCTCCTGTCTTGAATAGGCACTTACAGGCCACTCATACAGTGGTATGCAGAGGAAAACCGATACTGAATTTGTTACTTTTAATCAGTTTTTCTTGATTTAAATCGTTTCTCCAGGACATATGATAGGTTTAGAGTGTTTATCTCAAGGGTAGCAGGGTTCTCGCCAGCCTTTTTGAGCGTAGGGGCCCGCTACGCTGTCTCCCGTTGCCCCTACGCTGCAAATAGGCCGCTACGTAGCGGCCATAATTTGATTGAAAAATACCAATCTCACCCAGGGAAATAACCTCCCGTCTGATCTTGGCATTCAAATTGCATATCAAACACAAAAAAATCACCGATATTTAGACTATTGAGATACACATTTGGGTGTGTATTTTCTTTACCAAAATGAATCGTGAGAGAGCCCTTTATATTTAAAATCAGTAAGACATTTACATAATGAAACAGGACGTCCAGAGTATCCGGATTAATTTGCCCCAATATTAAGGATACTGGGCAAGCTATAATTACAGCAAGATTCTGATGGTTATATCTTCACAGAAATCTTTTGTATCTCCAGTTTGATTCCCATTGTTTTCTAAACATTATTAACGATTATGAAATATATTATCTACAATCTGCTATATTCCATTTCTTCCACATTATTTCTTCATGTCAAAATCATATCAACAGAAATTATAAACAATTGTATGCATTTTATCCTATGTCTTGGTGTTAGAGAAAAACATTTCTTTATTAAATGGTTACCCTAAAATACTGGTGAAACCATCGCTTATTCCTTCCCCAGCATTTATTCATGACAATGTTTAAACTTGAAATAATAATAACATTGCTTCGCAAGTCTTTGCCCATTTCCCCAGAGCGGGGGCAGGCATGTGGAGACCCAAGCCAAATTCTGCCAACAATTTTTGTGTCTGTTGGGTTTGCCCTCCAGAAATCTTTTGAACAAATACTCTGTGAATGGTGCATTTGATATGGATATATTTTTTAGTTCCTGTATTTTAAGGATATTTCACTGAATCGGCCAGTTCTAAGTTTAAACATGAAACATCAGATACGCCTTCCAAGGCCTGAAAAATAAACATTAAAATGCATGTTCTGAGATCGATATTGTTTAAAACTTCCTAAAATAATGATTGATTCAAAAGTGTATTTACTGTAAAGTAATATGGCCAATATCTCTTAAGATTTTGGAAGAGAGGGAGGCCGTCACAGATGGCCTCGGCATGGGCCTCTTTCCAGCGCGAATACATTGAGGGACGGAGCACAAAACAGGTGTGCGGTATGCCTAAGATATGCCTAAGATATGCCTATAACTTTGCCAGGGTTTTGCCAGGGTTTTGACTCTGATTGCCAGAGGGAATGGTTCTAATTCCCCCTCAAAGCTCCACTTAGAATGCACCGATTTGAATAAATCTTTTTGTTTAATTTAGATCCACATTTTCTCCAAATGTACCTGTATGTTTCAAGTCTCCCACATGCTTTAAAAAGCGCCGTTGCTAGGGGCAACTGAATTCAATATCCTCTACTGGTCTTTACAGTTGAACATTTGAGAAAGACAGATTCATTAATTTTGTATCTAAAAGTAGGAATTAACAGATGCTTGAACAAATTTAAGCTTAAAATCATATCTCACAATGTCAGAACAATATAGCTCTTTTTATGCGGTTCTTACAAAGAAATTACAGAGGAAATACATACAGCTTCATGTACCTATATCTTTAATTTCCAAGGTGTGGGCATTGATATGTCTCAAAGTACAATAGGCAGGGCAGTACAATATGTGATAGTGGTATGAATGGAATATCTCCGAGGTATAGGGTAGCTTGCAGTAGAGTATTGGAGATAGTATATGAATATTAATTAATCAAACGAGAGTCTAGGCTATAGGATAGCCTAACTCTATGAATAATCAAGCAGAGATTTGTCCTGTTTAGACGTAACTTTTATTGAGGAAACATGAGTTTATATATATGAGATACATGCGCATAATTAAGCCAATCATGTCATAATTACATTACTCTCATTAACATTATCCAATGATATTAAGTTATACATATGAACCGTGGGGGTCCCTATATTCAACCAATGAGGCTTGAGATATTAGTTGGACCAATAGCCTTGTCTGTTAAAACACCTTCAGGGGCGTTGCAACCTGAGCAGTATTCACCCTGCTTCAGGATGCCTGTGGGCGGGAGCTAGGAGACCCTGCCTCGGTCTGGTTCGCGGAAGTGGTTGGTCGCGGTAGGGGTTGTGTGAGGTTCGGTCTGGGTGCGGTTTGGTATTGGCGCGGAAAGGTCGGCCCCCGCCAACTAAATGTGTTCGTCCTCAACGTTTTGCTGCGAAAAGGCAGAGGGAGTTGATGTGTGTGTTGAAATACATGGAAACCAAAGAATTCAAATGGCGTGATCAAGAGGACATAGACATGGATGGACTTGAGGTCCCCAAAGACGTGGTGGTTAAAGGCGGTACGCCTATCCTACCAGTAGGGGCCAGGCATTCAGTTTGGTGTGAAGACAGCAAAAAGTAAAAGTATTGTGTTTATGTAAAGGGCCTAGACTTTAAACCAAGATTCATGATTTGTTGCATAGTACTTCTTTTCATATCAGTTAGTTATTTGACTTTATTTGAGTATGTTATAAAAGTTAAGAGTGAATAGTGAGGAACAGATGTGGGTTAAGAGTGAAGAACATTACGCTATAGAATACTGATGTGTACCAGTATATGAATACTGATTTTCCAACTGAGTACCATTTTTGCTACCTAGTCTAATTTGTATTCCTAGTCTTATTTGTGCTATGCTCTTGGATACTAGTATGATAGATGTGGTGCTTGATACATTCTGAGATACTCATTAATTGTTTGTTGCAGAACTGACTGTCACTGCTCATGTTGGCATTTTCAGATGTACTAAACATGTTACATTGCAATAAACTGGTTTGATATAGATCTATGCAATTTGAGTATAATTTTATCTCTTAAATCAGTGTGCAAATGGTCAAATATTCTTTATATCAGTTCAACAAGTAAAAAATAGTTTACATAGATCATTTTGTTATGTAACACTTTGGATGATACCCCCCCACCCCCCTTTAGTCACGAATTTCTGGGATTTTGGGTATAGTTGTGTGACTGTAGATTACAAGCTTTACACGGCTCGCTGCGCCTGTACTTGATTCCTGGACCAGTTCGTCACGCGCTGGTGGTCAGCTCCGGCCAATCAGGTGGCGGTTGCGTATCTTACGCATCTGTTCCATGCAGTGTTGCACCTAAGTAGGGTGTCTCCGATGTCTACCCTGAGCGCAGGGTAAGTGAGGGAGCGAATGGATAGTGAATTGTTATTGTTTTTTAAAAATGTTGAAGTGATGGTGAATCCCAGAAATTTGTGACTAAAGCAATTAGAGCCTTCAGTTGTAGTGGGGGTTCGTTGTCTGTTTGCCCGGGACCCCACCTCGGCTCCGCCTCGGTGGGGGTCCCTAAGCAAACAGACAACGAACCCCCACTACAACTTCAGGGTCTAATCGCCCAATAACACCCTGTAACACAGGGGCTGACCCCCACCCACCCCCTCTGGTGTTACGTAATTTTTGAATGACCCCTTAGCTGGACTGAAGACTTTATTCTATTGTATCTTACACTAATAATTGATAATTGGTAATTGATTCTAATGGCTCTTGCTGATTGGTTGATGTATTAAATAGTGAGCTCCTGTGCTGGCTGACCTTTTTTATACACATTGGTTATCATATTTACTCAATATCACAATAAGTACAAGCGAATTAATAATGATAATTTGGAATATTAACTATCATTATTGATTGGTATGTAATAATTGCATGACATGATAGAACAGTACAAGTGTCTTATACCCTGCTCTATCTGAATTGAAGAACAGAATATTGTCACTATTACTTTTAATTTCCTTCCCATTTTGTGGCATAGAGGAAAAGAGAAATATATCATACTCTAATTCTCCCCATGCCTCAGTGTAGGAACATTTTTATTTATTATAATTATTATCAAACCACCAGGTGATGTGGATATAGGACCAGCAAATCAAGTTTTCGTGACTTTCCCAAGACATGATCTGCTTCCTGTGGAGTTTAAGCAGCTACATGACGAAGATGCATCATATTACATACAGGCAGTATTTGCTCTAGCTGAGAGAGAACTCTCTCACATTGAAGCATTCTCAGCCGATCTCATGCATGCCTTCTGGACAAACACCATCCTCCACTGGGAACACATCTGTAGGGACATTGAAACAGGGGAAGTTGGAAAAGAGGTCTTTATTCAGGAAGATATACGGCTCTCACTGTCAGCAAAACTACAGCCTGATGTGGACAGGGCGACACAACTACGTGCTGCAATAAAACATGGCGTTGTTGGCCTTGCTGTACGAATCTGGCCCTGTATGACACACATCTTCATGGCCAAGTCAGCTGGGTTCAAGATTCTTGCAGACCGACTCATTGCTAACCATTTCCATGGAGTGAGAGTGATTGACAACTTCCTTGGTGCTACCGAAGGAGTGGCTGGGGTCGGCATTGAGGCTGCTGGTACACCTGGAGATAAAGCGGGAGTGATGACTATGTTTCCTGGGCCTTGTTATATAGAGTTCATCCCAGAGGAGGCTGTGGATGAGGAGAATCCTGGAACTGTGTCCATTGAAGACGTAAGACCAATCAGTCCAACATTTGAATTAATTCTATGTCAGATGTGGTTCAGCCCAAGAATGGAGGGGACAGGAGTGGGATGTGAGATTTTGGCTCAGTTTCATTGGGGTCCGACGTTTCGGGCACATTTGTCCTCTTTATTTAAATTAATTGTTTCTAACATTGTTTCACCAAAGTCAGCTCATACGGCTGGTTGTTCCCAGATGTTGATCAACATACCGACTTATTTCACAATACTCTATAGTGCAACGGCAGAAAGTTGTTTCCCCATCTGCTTGCAGTATGACAAAAACTCAATATTGTGACCTAGTAATCTGACCTACAATAAACAATGTCAGCTCTGAAGTGGCGTTTGCTTTCATCTTGCAATTTATCAATTTAGTTTAACAAATTTTATTCTAGCAAAGGTATTACTCAATGGCCCTATCCACTATCCAAACCACCATCCACCAGCCAATCCATGCTTTTCCATAAAATTTACATAATGTGTTTCAGCTTGAAGTTGGGAAAAAGTATGAGATAGTTCACACCAATGAGAATGGTTTGTTTAGATGCCGCTATGGGGATGTCATCCAAATTGTTGGCCACAGAAACAAGCTGCCAAAATTCCAGTTCCTCTACAGGTAAGGGGAAGCATAGATTGACAAATTTTAAACTAAATTAAACTAAAACCTATTAGTGGAAAAGGAGGTAGCCTCTGCTGTAGCAGTTCTTCCGAAAACTCCTTAGCTCTATTGCTATGAACATATTTATAACAGGATAACATTATTGAAGGTTTCCATAGAAAAGTAACTCATCAAGCTATAACAAACATGCTTATTTTGATTTCATTCTTTCATTCTGTCGCCTGATTCTCTTACTATTGTAATTTGTACTACTATTCATCTATTTATGTTGTTATTGAGTAATTATTTCCATTTCAATCAAATAATGTATTTCTCACTGATTTGATTCAAATCATGTGCATTACCTGTCTTATATTAGATCATTTCTTCAAAACAGTATGGCATAAATTGAAAGATGGTAGAATGTGGTTTGGCTGGTTTGCAGACTAGGACAGACTAATCTGTGTGTATATATTCATCTCTCAGGCTGAGACAGACTAATCTATGTGTATATATATTCATCTCTCAGGCTGGTACAGACTAATCTGTGTCTATATATTCATCTCTCAGGCTGAGACAGACTAATCTGTGTGTCTATATTCATCTCTCAGGCTGAGACAGACTAATCTGTGTGTCTATATTCATCTCTCAGGCTGAGACAGACTAATATGTGTGTGTAATGTCCGATCGACAGCCTTAAGCGACTATGGGAACTTAATCTATCTAATCAAGAACAACGACAACGACAGGATCTAATGGACCTCGCCAGCACTCAACGTTTATATTCTTCTATCCACACCCGGGTTGCCAAATATCACAGCTTGTGACGACAACAACCAACATACATAAAGGAAGCAGTACATGACAATGACATGTAAATACAAAAGGGTGTATAATATGTAAGTGTGAGACATACATAAGATAAGTACAACATACAGCAATAAAAAGTTTGAAAATACAGATACATTACACAGCACGACCTCTGTTGGTGACTAAAACCATAACCACGACCCGCGCGGCCAGCACCAATACACATCTTACAAAACCAAGGGTCTCCAAGCGACAGCCGCTTGAGACGCGCGCGGGCGCGGCTCTGGTTCAGCAAAGCTAATCCATAGCCGCGCACCACAATGCCCCTCCCCCTTTTTTGAAAGGAGGGCACAACCGCTTTAGGCTTTCATCAAGAAAAGACTAAACCATAAGGTTAATACAAAAGTAAGAAGGTAAAATAAGTAAGAATCAACAATACATCCGCCATCAAACATTATAAAAATCACAGAATAAATATAAAACATAGGAATCCATACCGGGTTTGCAGGAATCACACGAACAATGGAGAGAACAAACACACAAATACATTGAAGTCTGTTGATCAAGTAACTCTGTCCATTTTGAAACGTTTAGTCCGTGTATAAAGAATCCGAGTGTCCTGGTTATTTTAGAAACACACACAAATGTCCGGTAACATCCTAATTCTGGAAACTGTCCGTTTGAGGCACATATATAGTAGGTCGATGTATAGCTGTGGTAAAAATTGTTCGTATCCGATATAGCTGTATCCTGAGAGTTGAGTTGGCCAGCGTTAGAGACTATCAAGGGACATCTATCCAATATCGCTCATCTCGTCTCGTCACCGCTGGGCTCATCACAGCTGGGCTAACCACTGCTGCATCCGGCTCGACTCCATTCCATGTTCGTATCCAAAGTCTAAACAATTACTATCCAAAAAGACCAAAGTCATACAAAGACTACAGATGCATCAAACTAGATCGTATCGTAAGTGCGTCTAACATCACTTTCTTCATCTTTTAGCAGTTCCTCCTCGTCAATGTCCATATTTTTATCTTCCTCAGTCAAGCTCCTCTCGCCAGAAACATGAGATGAACCAGACACATCCAATCCATCTTCCTGTGCTGAACGGTCTGGGTCCGACTGAGGGACATAATCAGAAGCATCGAAAGCCGCTGGCTGCTCCTCGCCAACAGAGGTATTCATCAGTCTATTGAACAACCCGCTCATCTTTCTCACGGGAGAAGAGAAGAGCGGAGGCACCATAGACAGAGACACAGCGCTACCACCAGGCACCGGTGTAACACCTACAAAACCTGGAGGAGCGATAGGAGCATTACCCGCAGCTCGACCAAGCACGCCGGGAGAGCCCTGTGCCGCAGCTGGGTTTTCCCCTAACAAGGCCGAAGCTCGTCGCTGAGCCTCAGACTCTCTGCTTGTTGACAGTGGCGTAAACCCTGTCATCGCATATGGACTGTACATAGGCAGAGGCCCCGCTCGACTGGACTGCTGCTGCTGCAAAGCTTGCTGCTGCAACTTCAGTGAACGCTGCAACTGCCGCTGTTGCTCCAAGGACTGTTGCAACTGTTGTTGTTCCTGCAACTGTTGCTGCTGCAACTGTTGTTGCTGCAACAATTGTTGTTGTTCCAATTGCTCATCCAACTGCTGCTGGTGTAACTGCTGAGCGGGCAACTGGGACAGAGTCTGTAGCATCATAGGGTTGAATCGCCTAGGCGAAACAACATTCATTTGGACATTAGGATTCATTACTGAATCCCAATTATCAAAGCCAGGAGTTGGCTGCACACACTCCTTTACCGCTACCGCTTTAAGTGGAGTAGCTTCCTTGACTGCAGCAGCTGCTGGCGCAGTTGAAATAATCTGCGGCAACGTCCGCTGCTGCTGTGGCAACTGCTGTTGCGGCAACTGCTGTTGCAACTGCTGTTGCGACAACTTCTTAGGGGACGACTGAACCAAAGCCACAATAACCTCCTCCTTCGTGGGTTCTTCCTGTACAGCCTGAGTGGTCACGGCTTGCGACCTCACAAGAGAAGCAGTATGCTGTTGGAGTAGATCAGCCATTATCTTCGCCAAGTCTGATTTCCGCACAACATCAGACTCAACGTCCTCCTTCACTTTCTCAGCTTTCTTTCGTTTCTTCTCAGGCTCTCCGTCACCGCTTTCATAAGCGGTCAAGCGACACCTCAGATCAAGGATTGTCTCCCTTGATATCTTATCCTCCCTCTTATAGTAATCCAGCTGCCTGGTAAGATCCTCAATGCGGGCACGCATAGCGGGGATCTCTGCAGCCGCAGCTCTGATTTCCACAATGTCAGCCACAGGCGCCAAAGCAGTTATCACAGCCAGCCTAACCGCTTCTACCAAAATATTAACGGCCTGACTAATAGAATCGGAGACATTCTTCAAGCTCCTATCTACATCCATAGCGGCTGTCGCTAAATTCTCATCTGTTGGCAGATAAGGCAAAACAGGCGCAGGAACATTGTCCGTCACACCCGCTCCATCCAACATACACCGATCAGTGGCTATTTCACCAGGGGCTCCCGCAGCAGCAGCTGGCTGATTTAGCGCCGCTACAGTAGAGTTGTCCTTCGGCCGTGCACCAGTCAAGACAGCCGCAATGGTAGCTTGAGAGGGTCCAGGCTTTGACCAAGCATTTCTAGAAGGAGCAGGGGCATCGATTACCTTCCTAGCAGAAGCCCTCCTTGCTTCAGAGGCACTGGCTCTCATCTCCAGTTGCGCGCGATGTCGACCAATGGTCATCACACGATCCAAGTCATACCTCCCCATCCGCGCAAAACGTACACAACCTAAGTTTGCAGTCTCCTGCTCCAAGACTCTAAAACTCCCTGCCATATCCTTTGCCCACTCTAGCCCATTCCTATGGCCAGTGTTGCGGTTGACCAAGTGGCGCACAAGATCAGAACGCCTGTCCAATCTCACACTGCAGGAGTGAGCGTGTGGACACGTGTAAAGTTGCACCGCCGGGCAATGCTCCTCACACAAGTGGCGATAGAACCTCTCCCGGGTGCGGTAGACCTTAATCCCATTAGGATTAATTTCCTTACCCAGGTATCTACACCAAGTAAATGGGCACCTATAGCCAGGTTTCCACAGCAAAGGGGCTCCATTCAACTTGTCCATAATAAGATCTATAATTTCCTGATGGCCATCTGCTTTCCCGGTACGGGACTTGAGGTAGTGGAACTTATCCTCATAGCGGGGCATTATTGGAGGATTTTTCCAATAATTACCCAGAACCTCATCCTCATCATCCGATTCAGGGTTCACAAGGACTCCATCACCCTGCTTCGGAACAATGTTCGCCATGTTAGTAGGGCTTAACTCCACCTCCAACTTATCCTTCAATCGCCAGCGCGCCTGATGGCGAACCGGGTTCGCACTATCTGAAGTCTTCTTGGGGGTGTTTTTCCAAGCCGGCTTAGCCAAAGCCCGTCTCACATCCTCCACAGAGTTAAGTCCAGGGCCGCCTGAGTGGGAAGCGCGTGACTGGTCACTATACTCAGTAGAAGAGCCGCGAGAGCTAGTACTCCCGTCCCTACTGCCACTCTCCTTGACCACAGTCTTGCTCTTCTCCCGCCCTCTCTTAACTTCCAACTTTGGTTTTCCCTTGGGGGAATTAAATTCTTTTTTCGACCTCGTCTTACCGCCATCAGGTTTTGCTTTGTCATCTTGTTTTCCTGACTTGGCATTACCCGACGCAGACGTAGTCTTAGCCTTTCCAACATCCGAACTCTCGTCCTTCTTTACAGTCTGTTTGTCTGATTTCTCAGACTCAGGGGCAACTACTGGTTCAGGACCAGCTTTCTTCAAAGTCTTCCTCTTAGGCCTGGAAGCAGCAGCGCCTTTGGAAGGCAACTGCTCCTCCCCCTCACTCTCGTCCGACTCCACGATCTTGGCAGACTTGACAGGCTTAGACTTCCTTCGCCTAGTCTTTTGAAGCTGCCATTCTGCTGCATCTTGACGATCTTGCGCCTTCTGCAGCTCCATCCTCTCTGCTGCATCTTGACGATCTTGCGCCTTCTGCAGCTCCATCCTCTTTTTCTCAACTCTCTCATAGTCAGCCCCAATCTCTGCGGTCATCTCCTGATACCAGTCTTCTTTCAGGGAATGTTCCTCAGAGCGGGTCTCAGCGCGGGTCTCAGAAGTCACAGCCGCCGCGTCCGCGGCTGTGGACTCCTGTTCACCACCTGTACAAGGTCTATCTTCGGGTACCTTCTCCACGCCAGCCGTTGACGAGTCAACTTCCATGGCCGTCGCCTCCTCCCTATCAGACATCCTGACTTGATCACTCAAACCAGAGTATCCAAGCCAGGTTACAAGTTCTCTTGAAACACCTAGTCAACCAACCGAACAACAATCTGGGAAAACAATGCTTTATCGGGGGGATAAACCAAGCAATCTAGATCACATACAACTGGCAGTGAAAACACGTCTGGCGTGTCCACTAACCGAGCGTACTCTGCAGACCTACGCTCTCGCCAGTTCCCGTGACCTAGTCCCACGACGCCCCATCCAATCAGAGGTCTTTCTTCCGTCTAAATATAGCATCGCCACCCTGTCGCCGAGTGGTACACACTAGAGTGCACGTGCCACGAGTAGTGTTGTCCCTGCCTGCCCCGCTACCTAGCAGGCATACACACACACCATCCAGGCACCTGGGCTCCCGAGCAGAACCCAATACACTACCAATAATAGCATAAAATATCATCAGAAAACACAACTAAGCAGTTTCTCCCTACTTTCCGTGGGGTGTATTGCTTCGGCCCAGTCACATATCCCAGTAGGTGTAAGGACAATGAGAGGCTACATGCCCTACCAGTCAGTCAATTTTCCAAATCAATTTCAATGCCAAAACCACGTATAGTAAGCTTGAAACTGTTGTTATTATTTCACACAAAAATCACACCAGAGAGGAATAAATCCCCTCACCATGTTTGATGTGAGATATCATTCTACCAGTACTTCTCGTTGTGTCATTTTTTGTTTTCCTCTGCACCTCATACAACTGATTCACTCACTCGTAGCCAAGTCGATCAGGGGCTTGCCTATGACGCTTAGGCCTGTCTTCCAAATACCCTGATCTTAACAGATTACCCATAGTCTTAGCTAATGGTGAGCCCTCTTCCTCTTCCTCGTCACCTGAATCACTAGAACTCTCAGATTCCACAGCCGCTTCGCCCTCACCCACTCCCGCGGCCACACCCGACGGTGGGTCTGCCACAGCAGATGGTTTCTTAGGTGGGCGGCCGCGCTTCTTCACGTGTCTCACAATCTTATCTGCAGGAAGCACTGTCGGAGCGTGCCGACCGGGTATGACACGTCCCTGAGGATTAATCCTCAAGTAGTCTTTCCCTGCTACCTGCTGCTTTTGATATTCAGGAGCTCTATGCAAGTTTACCGCCTGGACGGGAGTACCGTCTGCATCAAAAGCCAATTTGAGTAAATCTCCATTCCATCTGAGAATCCCTTCTTCGGTTCTGAGTTCATAGGTAGAGCCTTGCACGCGCCTTACAACTTCAAAAGGACCATCCCATTTGGGACCATATTTCTTTTGAGCCATAGGCGTCGCATATCTCCAAACTACATCTCCAGTTCTAAATACTTTTGGTCGGGCCCGTCTATCGAAATACCTCTTCTGGTATACAGCCGAATGCCCCAAGCGTTCTCTGACAAACTTATGCCCTCTTAACAACAAGGACCTGATCTCCTCCACAAACACACTGCGGCAGGGAAAATCAACATCTCCTGTCAGAGTACCATAAATAATGTCAGCTGGAACGGTTAGTTCGGTGCCAAATACTACCAGATTAGGAGTACACATAGTGCTTTTATGCACAGCGCCCCTATATGCGTGCGCAATACAAGGCACCAACAAATCCCAATTCAGATCTTCAAACTGTGTCATGCAGGAGAGCTGCTCTACAAGGACTCGATTCCAACGCTCTACCTGTCCATTTGCCTGAGGTCTATAGGGTAGAGACATCAATTGCTCGATATCTAACAGAAGCAACAATTCCTTCAACAGTGCTGAACGAAATTCAGGCGCCCCATCTGTCTGGAGAGAGACTGGTGGACCATATCTCAATATCCATTCAGTAAACAAAGCCATCGCACAGGTAGCGGCTGTGTGATCAGGAAGCGGATAAGCTTCAGCCCACTTAGAAAAATAGTCTGTGACAACCATCACACAGCTATTTCCTCTAGGGGTTCTCCTAAATGGACCAATAATATCCAAAGCAATGCGGCTCCAGCGCACACCATGGATTTCTTTCTTCAACGGGGTTATACCTTTACCACCCCTGCTCTTACAAGAAGCGCAAACTTCACAGCCGCGCACCCAGTCGGCGATATCTCTCTTCATCCGGGGCCAAACAAACTTCTGTCTCGCCGCCTGATAAGTTTTAAACTCGCCAAAGTGAGCTGCAAGCTTACTCCCATGCAAAGTACGGAATAACTCTCTTCTCAGAGACAAAGGTACCAATACGCGTGTATATACAACTCCGTTGTCGCTTTCCCAATCTAAGCAAAGCAACTCTTTATCCACCTTTAGAAATTCTATTCTATTCATATAGTAACAGAACTCTCCCCCCTCAGCCAACAAAGCTTTATTGTCTGGCTTCGGAGTCAAACCCTGTACTATAGACTTAATCCTTGCCAAAACATCATCTTCCTCCTGCGCTACCTTCAATCTATCACCCGCCAATGACGAGAAGATATGATAATTGACAGTCATTGTGGCTACCACTGCATCATGCGCGCCACAGTCTAAGCAATCGTCACGAGGACATCTTCTTACTGGCAGTCTTGAAAGCGCATCCGCATTTATGTGTTTGCGGCCTGGCCGATGAACAATTTGATCCTCACGCAACCCATAATGCTGCAAGGTGGTTAACCATCTTGCAAGCATACCCGACGGATCACGGAAATTCATCAGCCACCGAAGTGAAGCATGGTCAGTTCTCAGTTTAAAATCTTGCTGGCCAATGATATAGTGTTGAAACTTAGATAAATAAGTTAAAACAGCTAACAATTCTCTTTTCGTGGCACAATAATTCTGCTGTGCTTTGGACAATGAATTACTGGCATAACTCAAAACCACTTCCCTAGCATTCTGAATCTGAGATAGGACGCCAGACATTCCATACCCACTAGCGTCCGTATCCAAGATGATAGTTCCAGTCGGCTGTGGGTAACCTAGCACAGGCGGTGATGTTAACAAGTCTTTCAAATCCGAAAAAGCCTTATGACAGTTCTCATCGAACGTCACCCGCCGATTATTTTTCAATTCTGCTCCGGACACCAATGCTTGAATAGGAGCCGCAACTTCAGAAAAGTTAGGCATGAATTCTCTATACTAAGAGGCAAACCCCAGAAACTGTCGGACTTGCTTAATAGTAGTCGGCACAGGCCACGAATGAACCTTTTCCAACTTACCCGGATCAGCGCGAACCCCCTCCTGAGAGACTATTCTACCCAGATACTTGACATTAAGTTTGAAAAATTCGCATTTCTTTGGTTTCAATTTCAAGCCATAATCAGCTAGTCGTTGCAAGACTTTTTCTGCATTAGACAATGCTTCATCAAAGCTGGAGCCAAAGATGATTACATCATCCAAATATACTAAACAGCATTTCCATCTTAAACCAGCCAACATTTGTTCCATCATTCGTTCAAATGTGGCCGGCGCATTACATAGACCAAAGCTCATCACCTTGAATTGGAACAGCCCCATAGTCGAGACGAAAGCAGTTTTTTCTTTACTTGCTTCATCCATGGCAATTTGCCAATAGCCGCTCTCCAAATCCAATGTAATGAACCATAGGTTACCACCCAATGCTTCAATACTTTCATCTATCCTTGGTAGCGGGAAAGAATCTTTCTTAGTCACCGCATTCACTGGACGATAGTCAACACAAAAACGGTCAGTACCGTCACTCTTTTTAACAATCACCACTGCAGATCCCCACGGGCTATTACTAGGTTCTATAACACCTTTATCAAGCATATCCTGAATTTGCTTTTCAGCAGCCTCACGACGTGCTCGAGGCAGGCGCCTATACACACTTTTAATCGGTACAGCATCCCCTGTATCGACCACATGACGCACTTTATTAGTGTGTCCCAGCGTTTCACCTGGCAACCTGAAGCAATGCTTATATTGTGTCAACAGGTGTCTAAGTCTGACTATATCTTCCGTCTTAGACAAATCAGACCCTTTCACCAACTTTTCCAGTGGACATTCTGCAGCCGGAGGCATTGGAACCTCAGGCTCCAGTAATTCCACATCAACAATAGGGGAGTCACCATTCATGAGATCCCCCCCTCCAGCAGTCTGAAGTTCCATCAGTACAGGAGAGCTGGTAGGATTGTATACAGACAGCGTGCAATTATATCGGTCGCCAGCAACCAATAAACTCCCTGCAACATAGCATCCCAACCCTGCTCCATCTGGTTCAAAAAGCATGTCTTCATTGGGGGACATTGGACCAAAGCCGCTGCAAATGGCAGAAAAAGCATCTATAAAAACACTCTCACAGCCGCTCCGCGTCACCGGTCCACTTTGCAATGCCCGACACATGATCGACTGTTCACCTGCCTCGAGGGTGAATAAACCAGACCAATCAGAGTTACATTTATGGAGATAGATAAAATCCATCCCTATGATTCCAGCCTCCGCACCAACCAAACCACTTACCACCAGGCAATTGAGAGCATACCACGCGCCTCCCAACCCCAGCGCCAGACGCACACACCCATGTGTCTTTAGATCATGTCCAGTTCCTGCATAGCACGTCACCCCACATGGCATGAGAGAAGGCCTGACCGAGAGTTCATCATACACGCGCTTCTTTATTAGCGTGCATTGGGCTCCCCAGTCAATCAAGAATTGTCCAGTTACATTCACTAAAGTCACATCCGCATACATGCGCTCAGCCACAAGCGGGCGATTGCGGTCTGAGACACAAATCTCAAAATCGCACAAGTCACACACCATAACCTTACTCACCACCCTAGCATCTTCTCCCCATGATACTTTTAGAATCTGCCCGGGTGAGCATACATACTCAGGATTTCCTTCATTCACCACCATCACTGAGCATGTGGCGCGCCCAATTGCGCCACTGCCACTGCTCTCGTGCACTTCACCTCCAAGATCACCTTCTCCACGGGCGTCCCCAGGCTGATCCAGGGGCACAAGAACATCGGATCCAATTGGTTTACAAGTCTGATTTATCGACAATGCGGTGTGTATGCTGTTTGTCGCGATCTCCTGTTCACCGCCTAAGAAGATCCGACCTTGTTTAACAGCAGAGCCAACTGTTCTTTAATTGCCGCAGCCTGAGCTGTAAAGTCATCAAAAGACTTAACATGTGTTTTTTGTTTAGCACAATCTGCCCACATGTGTCCTTCTTGCTGACAATAGTAGCATTTTCGAGGCATACCAGGTCTTCTCCTATAATTTCCTTCAGAAGAAACCTTTCTACCCCCCTCACCCGACTCGGGCGGCGGTGGTGGTGGTAAAGCCTCTAGTTGCGGTTTTGGCCTTTTCTGCCACGCCCGAAAAGCTTGAAACTCTGCCATTTCGTTATCATCCCACTCCCGTTCTGATTTGGTCACAGTAGTTACCGTTGACACACCCGCCCCGCTTTTAATCGAGTGTAAATGCGAAGACGTGTGTGAAACTCCACTGGTTCCAAATACATCCCTATATCTAGTAGCGGCTGCCGCAGCCGAAACTATATCGGTCGGCTCCTGCATTGCAACATATTGCGACATGCCTTTATCCACCAGCCCATCAAGAAATGTTTTTACCGCCATATCATGCAACGTGCCATCCCATTCACCGAAAGCATGTACTGCCTTCAAACTTAAGTTCTGGCTGAAAGCAGCCGGACTCTGCCCAGGATCTTGCCTGCATTCGAAAAATTCCCGCTTTCGCGTCTTATCAGACTTTTCAGCCTGATAGTCATATTCGAGCATCTGTAGCAGCTGATCGACTGAAAAATCATCCGGCTCCAGCATCATAGCTTGTGGCAGCTGTTTACCTACTCCGGTTAGCAGTTGTATTTTATAAGTCTCGTCATCCCAATTATTTGAACGTGCTATCATTACTGTGCGTCTTTGATAGTCACGCCAATCCTCTCGACCATCCCATTCAGGGAAGTTCACAGTTCTAGGGTTGCGAATTGGCTTAGTTGGTTTAAACTTAGGCATGCCAAATGCAGGTCCCTTGCCTTCAGGCAAGTAACCCGCGGCTGGATCTATTGACCGCCTAACTCCACTCATATTGGCCGGCAATGATCGCCTAACCGCGCCCATAATCCCATAACCGACTGGACTAGGACTAGAAGTGCGCAAACCACGCGCAGCTTCTAAAGCACTCCTCCTGTCACCTTTAAACGCCCGCCCGCCAGTTGGTGCGTCCGGCATGACTGACGTATAATGTGGTGGAAATGGTACTACATTATCTGGACTTCCTCTCTTTTGATCAAAGTCAGGTAAATCATTCATGATTCGGGTGTATGATTCATTAGTTATACCACCCGGATTTTCATGAATAGGAGTGCTAACCTTCTCCACTTCGTCAGCAAAAGCAATACCCCTAGGTCTGTTCTGTGGGACTTGAAAGTCAAAGCGGCTATTCAATTCTTCCAAATTCATTCTCATACGCTCATTATTCTTACGTTCCCAAGCGCGCTTAGCCTCCAGTGAAGTCAATTTCTCACTTTGATCTTTCACTACAGATCTTAAACGAGCTTCTTCTTTCTTAGCTAAAGTCAACTCCGATTCAGTATAAGCCGCTTTCTCCAGGGCCTCCTTCCCCTTCCTTGCAGACTCCAATACTGAATCATTCATCAAATTCAAAGTACTCATTTGCGTAGAGATGAGTTTATCCATTCTATCATAGGTCATGCGCCTATTCCTAGTACGGTCCTGAGTCCATTCGGATTGTAACTGACCAATATCCGCATGAATCACTGGAGTCATGGGAGGCAGTTTACCATGCAAAAACTCATCCTCGTCCGAGCCAATATCTACAATCTCTGGTGCCTTCTTCAAAGCACTACGAGGAAGCTTTGACAACTTCCTCCTCATGGTCACTTTCAAGTCGGGCGCTTGTACATGTTCATCGCCGCTACTCGAATTAGCTTCTATGCTCGCTTTCACCCGCACGTTAGCATTAACATGAGGTTCCAGCGAGCGATTCAAATTCAGTTTAGACTGGGCCAACTGATTTTCTAAGTCCTGAATAGTCTGATTCGTTTGCTGCAGAAATTCATCCACAGCCATCAGGTCATCCGGCGCTCCAGTGGAGAGCCGGACATCTCTCCCCTTGTCACCCATCGGCACTCCCCGTTAGAGGCTACCGACAGCTGACACAGGTCTCACCCTAGCGAGCAAAAATCCAAAAAATGGTCACGGCACCAAATTGTAATGTCCGATCGACAGCCTTAAGCGACAATGGGAACTTAATCTATCTAATCAAGAACAACGACAACGACAGGATCTAATGGACCTCGCCAGCACTCAACGTTTATATTCTTCTATCCACACCCGGGTTGCCAAATATCACAGCTTGTGACGACAACAACCGACATACATAAAGGAAGCAGTACATGACAATGACATGTAAATACAAAAGGGTGTATAATATGTAAGTGTGAGACATACATAAGATAAGTACAACATACAGCAATAAAAAGTTTGAAAATACAGATACATTACACAGCACGACCTCTGTTGGTGACTAAAACCATAACCACGACCCGCGCGGCCAGCACCAATACACATCTTACAAAACCAAGGGTCTCCAAGCGACAGCCGCTTGAGACGCGCGCGGGCGCGGCTCTGGTTCAGCAAAGCTAATCCATAGCCGCGCACCACATGTGTATATATTCATCTCTCAGGCTGTTACAGACTAATCTGTGTGTCTATATTCATCTCTCAGGCTGAGACAGACTAATCTGTGTGTCTATATTCATCTCTCAGGCTGAGACAGACTAATCTGTGTGTATATATTCATCTCTCAGGCTGGTACAGACTAATCTGTGTGTATAAATTCATCTCTCAGGCTGTTACAGACTAATCTGTGTGTATATATTCATGTCTCAGACTGAGACAGACTAATCTGTGTGTATATATTCATGTCTCAGGCTGGGACGGACTAATCTGTGTGTATATATTCATCTCTCAGGCTGTTACAGACTAACCTGTGTGTATATATTCATATCTCAGGCTGGGACAGACTAATCTGTGTGTATATATTCATCTCTCAGGCTGGTACAGACTAATCTGTGTGTATATATTCATCTCTCAGGCTGGTACAGACTAATCTGTGTGTATATATTCATCTATTAAACTCAGACAGACTAACCTGTGTGTATATATTCATATCTCAGGCTGGTACAGACTAACCTGTGTGTATATATTCATCTCTTAAACTCAGAGAGACTAACCGGTGTGTATATATTTTCATCTCTCAGGCTGGGACAGACTAATCTGTGTGTATATATATTTATGTTATCAGGCTGGGACAGAGGTTGAACATTGCCTATGAGAGAACACCTGACTCTATGCTTTACAGTGCACTGGAGAAAGCCACTTCATCTCTTGGGTTGAGCTTTACTGACTTCACTACCACTGAGAGCACAACCATTGATCATCTTGGAAGTAAGTAATTTTATCTCTTGAATATCTTTAACACCTGATAATATTGAGAATATTAGGCCAGATTTAAAATCTAATGAGGGTAATAAAAAGAGGAAATTGAAAATTCCAATACCTCATGAAGAAAGAATAAAACGATCTTGTATGTATACAGCTCCACCCCTGTAAAACTCAAATGATAATTCTTTTTTTGATTGTCACTATGAAAAAGACTTAAAGAATGTTTGTATGTACTTGAGACAGACATATATGGAAAGAAAATGAAAATTGAATAAAAATAAACAGTGAAGTAATTATTGTAATTACTAAGTATACTATGAAGGCAGTGTATAAAACTTGTGGGTCAGATTTTCAGAAAATGTACAATTCGCCTTCCCCAATCCTCTCAAATACTCCACATTTAAGACAAAAATGAGCTTCAAAATGCAGTTTAACATAATAGAACTGATACTTTAAATCAATGCAACACCAAATATACTCAGATATGCCCAGTGTTCTTTATTTTTCAGCCTAATTTAGAATAATTACCGAATGTGTAGAGCTGCAAATTGTACATTTTCTGAAAATCTGACCTTTGTATTCATCAGAGGTCTTTTTTTTGCCTTTTCATCAACATCAAGCAAGTAAAATAAGTAAAATTGGAAAAAGTTGGGAATCAATAGGACATAAATGTATTAGTTACACTAATTGCATTAGTAAGTGCTTAGGAAAATTCCCATTGATGTGGAAGGTGTCTATGACGTCCACATGTTATGGTGTTACTAAGTTATAAACAATTATAAGTTATATACATGAAAGGAACTCAGAAACACGTTTGTTCTTCAAGAGAAGTGTAAACCAAATAACTTTAATATGTATGAATGAGTACAGGAGAGGTATGTAAGAAGGCGTATACCTGTTACCCCATATCCTTGAATATTTAGACTTGCACAGTACTGGTAATTAGTGATTTTATAACCCTAATAATAATACTAATAAAAAGGTGGTAATTGATCATTAATATATATAATAAAGTTATGCAATGTTACGTAATGTGTCATAACAAAAACAGTTATTATTGTATAATGTATTTTATCTGTGTGGTTGTTAATTGAATAGATGAAATAGATGAATCTAAAATGTAAGATAATGACAATATGTAATAGATTGATGACATGCAGTTATTTTATGACAAAATGAATGTATCAGATATAAGTGTTTTTATTTCACCTCTGGAATGGAGTGTCCATAGACTTTGTATAGACTCGCTATATGCTAGTGAGCGGGAAGAAATATGTTTCATTCCTCCCTAGGGAAGAAACAGATGACCGAGTTCATCCTTCTGCGTTTTCATTTGCTGTTCTGAAAGTAGGGCAGGGTTGTCATGGCGTCGTCAACGTCCCGCCCAGCGTCAACGACGGCCGTCATAAACTCAAGCGCCACTGGAACGATGCCACTCCCTTGCCGTGCTTCTCTCGCATCAAGTTACTGTAATTTAAACCATTCCAACATATTTAAAATCAGTCGTAAGAGGTCAAATAAATCTAGAACTAACCTTAGTTATGTATTTCCGATCGTTCTTCACCCCGTTGGAGGTGGGAGGGGTCCCTCGGGTCTACGCTATGCTCCAACCCTCGGGAACTCTCCCGCCTCCAACTCGGTGAAGAACGATCGGAAATACATAACTGCGGTCAGTTCCATCTATTTATTTCACATTCATCATACAATAACAATAATAATGAGAAAAAGGTCCTTCTCTCTCTTTGCACGCATAGGTCTTCCGAGAGTCCGTTAGAATGTTTTTTTATATTCAAATAAGACACCTACTTAATTAGGTGCTCATGTGTGTGTTGTTAACTTCTATTTCTGATGTTTATATTCTATACACTTATTCAAACAACTATAACAATCCAATTAACCATAATCATACATCATGTACGTTTAAATATAAGTTTAAACGTTTCTATACAAATCCTCAGATGTATTAATTATTTTCAACAAAGGCTTTTTTTAAAGAACTGTGGGAACACACAATGTTCCAGCCTATTTTCTATTATTGTTCTTGTATCTTGAAAGGAAATAGAAATATTTATCCATTATATCATTAGTCTGATACATGGCTAAACAGTTAAGTTATATTTATTCACATATGCCTCACGGCTGGCACAAGTACATATGTGATGTGTTTTAGGAAAATAAGTCACAAGTCGCGAAAGTAATATTTTTCAAAGCGTATTATTTACAAGGTCTCTTTGATAGAATATTTTCATTTTTGAAGTGTCTAGTCCTTGTAGTTGTATCAATACATGTACTAAATTTCAACACAGTTCATTAAATATATCTATGTGTTTCATAGATCACCCAGTGGAGTATATTTAGTTAGTGTACTTGTAATTGTCCACCCAGAAATATTGCATATATTCCTAATTTGTCCTAAAATAAAAATATCGAACTGAAAAGATAGAAGTATGTATTGAATTCCCTTAATGTTTACATTCATTGGAATCCCCTAGGTATCATCTTTCCAAATATGATGGTATCTCAAAATCCAATTTCTGCGACTTGTGACTCATTGTCCTAAAACACATAACAAATACTCCAGGAGTGTTAGTCCACAGAGGCAAAGACAGACAGACAGAAGCCCTTGTTGTACTACAAGGGAGTATACCGGTAGCAGCTGGACATCAGGGTCTTGTACAGGAACCAGGAGTAGTCTTGTCCCTCCGTCCTGGATGGCCCCGGCGTCCATGGCCCTTCTTCTGGTCCTGGGGAGCATATGGAACAGCATCCTCCTCCAGATCCATGAAATCCCAGCTAGGCCTGCCCCCTGGAGGACTGCAGTGGTGTCCCCTGGCAGCAACTGCTGGCAATGGCATCACTGAGTCCGTCCATGGCATGAGGATATGGCAACTATGTCCTCTACGGCATGCCCCTGAAGACCAGATCCCGATCTGATGTGCACTACAGTTTCTTGTAACTAGACAGTGACAAATAAAGAATGTTATATTATTGTTATTATTATGACCGCAGATAGTCCGGAAGCCAAAGGTCATTTTGAGCTGACTATGGAGTTGTCGGATAAAGCTTTTTTCTTCACTGTTTTATGTAGCCTAGGGGTAGGTAATTATGATTCAGGGGGGTGACCGTTCCCAACTATTGAGCAATTTTAGATATAAACCCTTTTATCCTGGTTCATATAGAAATCCATGGACAGCATGTGGGGTAAATTTGGGCCTTTGATCTATCCTCATCTATCTCAAATCTGGCCTCAAGCTACCTCACTAACACAACTATAGTGCAATTAGGAGCTGAGGTATTACATTCTTGCCCCTCAATGGCAGCCATTTTGGATTTTTACCTAGAAAATGACCTTAAAAGTGAGAAATGACTTCAGAAATAGTTTCCTCACTCCTGAAAACACATTAAAGCTTGTCTTACAAAAGGACGTGTGGTTAATTGGAGCTGAGTTATGACATTCTAGTTTCATAGGCTACATAAAACAGCAAAGAAAAAAACTTTATCGGACATGTCCACGTTCAACCCTCTGGCTCCCAGACTAAGAGCAGATGGCAGATGCACTGCTTTTCTGCTATACATGCGCTACTCGACCCAACTTACTAGGCAACAAAATGACTACAAATGTTTAACATAAGTATATTTGGAGGCTCTTAAGAATCAGAATCTGTAACATAATGTTGTAGTTGTTCAATATGATTCAAGGATATCTTATTCCCCCTCATCTATACTGCAGGAGAACCATCAAAAGGACATTATATCTACTTCATTGAATCAGAAGATACTGCAAAGTTCAAGTCACATTCAGCTGCCTTAGCAGAACAGGTATTTGAACATGTTTTTTTTAAATGCTGCATTCTCAGCTATGATTGATAGGATACACCCTTTGGAATATATGAATAAGACACAACGCGGGGGCGGTGGCTTTTATTTTTTTATTTTTTATTTCAATAGATTATCCAAACTAAAATATTACTATTCCTTTTCTGTGAGGTTTGTAGTAAATGCCTAATGTGCGAGGCTCTTAATGTTGTTCTTATCTGGAAAGATTTGTGATATATATATATAGATTTGTAAATTTTGGAAGAATTATAAGATATTATTATTATTATCCTTTCTGTATCCACAACAGCATACTCTGAGAATAGTGTAACTGTTACATAATGTTTATTTGCTGAATACAAATATTTAAATACAAAAATACATAACAATTGTGATGTGTTTCAGGAAAATGAGTCACAAGTCGCAAAATTGATATTTTTGAAAGTGTTTTTTTCACAAGATCTCTTTATAGAAATGCTTTGATTTTTAGGGGTTTAGCACCTATAGTCATATGAATCCATGTCACAAATTTCGGGACATTATATAGTGAATTATTTGTTTTTCAAAAATAAAGATATCAAACTTAAAATATAGAAATACTTATTAGGTGTCCTAATGTTTACTACCATTGAAATCAGCTTGATCTCCTCTTTTCAAATATGATGATGTCTCAAAACCCATATTTTTCGACTTATGACTCATTTTCCAAAAACGGATCACAAATGAAATCTCATTTATATTTACTCATATTATGACTTATACGACTCGATTTATCAATGTTCTGCTGCTGTAAAATGTTTATACAAGAGTACTCATATTATGACTTACAGAACTTAATTTATCAATATATTGATGCTGGTAGAATATGTTAATAAAAGGGTTACTCATATTTCATTATACACGCATTGCACTGAAAACGTTGTACGTAGAGTCATTTATGCATAGGGTGTATTTCACTTGTAATGTACGTGGGGTTATCATGGCAACCAATTTGTTTCCATAATAAGATTACCAGTGAAATTTATGACACAATATTTTTCTATTTATTTTTTTTTATTCAGTTTAAGGCCAATACAATATTTAAGTCAAATAGAAAATATGCAATATCCCTCAGGGATATTTTCATAAGGTGCCTGATTAATGATCTGTTATACAATAAAACATAACTTCTCACAATTATATAAAATTACTGATTATCGATTGGATATTTTACACAGAAATTGTTACTATATCGGTTGACGACCAAGACATTTGGCAAATACATCAATAGTCCAGGATTCATGATTGAAAGCATGTTTGATAGATCTGTTATCTGTTAACTCGTTGGTTTCAGTCGCTTAGAATATTGCACTTGTTGGTATGCAACTTGTGCAATATTCACCCTCCTTCAACCAACTCGTTAGTTAACCTGTATATGACTTATAGTGCAGACTTTATCTACTAATATTCTGCTGCTGCAACCACAGGAAAGAATTTTGGCAGGTCCCTGAAATCTAAATGAAAACACAGCTTTAAAGTGGAATAAAACTTCAAAATATTATGAAAAAATCAACTTCTTTTAAATTATACCAAATGTAACTGCAAAAGTATGTGCCGAGCCCAACAAACAACCTGTATAGTTCTCTGGGAAAAACAATGATTGACCTTCATTACAGATGTCTTGAAATACCTGCATTAGATAATAGTTTCAATTGCTGGGAGGGTAGGCAGTTTATGTACTTTTCAGGCACACTTTGTGACGTCAGGCAACTCTCTCAGTGCCAGCTTGTGCAAAACAGACTTTTTCAACTAAGCTCAATATGGGCCTGCAAACGACGATAACTAAGACATAAATGGGGTAAAAAGAATTTAGACTAATGGGCCGGTTCCATAGGTCGAAATAACCGTACGTCCGAATCGGTTTTAAAAAGAAACCAAGCACATCGGTTTTCATAGGTTTCCATAGGTTTGTCACTATTCCTACCGATCCGAACCTACACATTTTGGTCTGTTCAACTGCTCCGATCGGAATGAAATGCAACATTGGTTCTTGAAAAACACGATCGAAACCGATGAGAATTGAACCGGTCGGATTATCGTTTTCAGCCCTTCGGTTTGCTTGGTTCGCCTAAAATATTCCGACGGTGCTATTCCGTTCCGATGGAGCCGAACGGGACCGATGCCATGTCACCAACAGGTCGGAATTAATGATCGGTCTTAAGAATAGAACCGAACTGAACCGACAGCTATATCACCAACAGGTCGGAATTAATGTGACGTAAGGCTTATTCCGACCTGTAGAACACCCCCATTAGACGTTGTAAGTACTTAAGAATCCGTTAAATGACACTTTAATATTTATTTTGATATTTCAAGATTGACCAGCATTTGATGGACATTTATGAACTGTACAAGAGATATAGAGACAAGGGGTCTATTGGTCAGGCAGAGGTCATTCAGGTAAATATGATATATGGGTCAGAGGTCATACAGGTACATATGATATATGGGTCAGAGGTCATACAGGTAAATATGATATATGGGTCAGAGGTCATTCAGGTAAATATGATATATGGGTCAGACGTCATACAGGTAAATATGATATATGGGTCAGAGGTCATACAGGTAAATATGATATATGGGTCAGAGGTCATACAGGGAAATATGATATATGGGTCAGGGGTCATACAGGTAAATATGATATATGGGTCAGAGGTCATACAGGGAAATATAATATATTTATTATGGGTCAGGGGTCATACAGGTAAATATTATATTTGGTAAAGCTGCATTTTCAGTTGATATAACACACCGATTTTACCTAGTAGGCCTATGTATGGGACAGATTTTCAGAAAATGTACAATTCACCTTCACCAATCCTCTCAAATAGCCCACATTTAAGATAGAAATGAGCTTCAAAATGCAGTTTAACATAACAAAACTGATACGTTAAATCAATGTGATACCAAATATACTCAGATATACCCGATATTGATCATTTCCCAGCCTAATTTAACAGAATTTCCTGAATGTGTAGAGCTGCCAATTGTACATTTTCTGAAAATCTGACCCATATACATTCATTTACATTATATGACTAACGTTGTAAAAATCTGTTATATGTTTGTACAAGCATTTGATGTTGAACTGAAAATGACCACCGAGGAGCGGCATTAATATGTGAAACTACATGTACAGCAAAGGATTGATGTTAACCAAGACTGTGGCTATAAAATTGTGGTTTACCCGTTTTCAGCTACAGAATTTATTTGTAAAATCTGTATCTAGGAGCAAACTATCCATGACAAAAAAAATTAAACTGCTGTACTAGTAAATAATGCTGAAGGAGGGTCTAAATGAATAGTTTTGATACATATTACATACATATTTAGCTTATTATGATATTCGCTTTAGATGCTTACCAAAGTTTTCTTCATGTCACGTTCAGGTGCAGCCAGGCACGCTGGTGGGCATGAAGCAGCTGATGATGGGGGACAAGGTCAACCCACAGTTCAAGATGGCCAGGGTCATCCGCAAGGAACCCATACTCAAACACCTGATGGAGAATAGAGTGAACTAAAACTTATTATAATAAGGGGAATTAGCTATGGACATAGACTTTACTCCACTGATGTTTTTCCCTCTGTGTTTCATTCTACATTCTCAATCCAAATATGTGATGTGTCTCAAGAAAATGAGTCATAAGTGGTAAAATTGATTTTTTTCAGAGTGTTTTTTTCACAAGATCTCCTTATTAAAATCTTCTGACTTTTGGTGGGTTTAGCACTGATAGTGATATGAATCCATGTAACAAATTCCAGGACATTGTATTAAATATAATATATTTAATACAATGTATTAAATATAATATATTTAATACAATGTCCTGGAATTTGCCATTATTCATGCGTTTTGAAGGCATTCGTATTGAGTATATTTAGTTACTTTACTGGTAATTACCGCCCCAGAAACATTGTAAACTTCTTTTTTTTTTCAAAAATAAAAATATCAAATTTAAAATACAAAAACACTTATTAGGTGTCCCAGAGTTTACTATCATTGAAATCAGCTTGATCTCCTCTTTTCAAATATGTTGATATCTCAAAATCCATATTTTGCGATTTGTGACTCATTTTCCTAAAACGGATCACATTTTATGGGTCAGATTTTCAGAAAATGTACAATGGGCAGCTGTCCTTATTAGTAAATAATGTGAAATTAGGCTGTAATTTGCTCAAAACTATGTAAATTCCAGTACATTCAGCATTGCATTGATTCTAGCAATTTTAACACTAGCCAAAAAAAAATAGAAAAAGAGTGAGAAAATTGTGTTAATGGTGATTTTTGAAATATCATAATACTGTAGTTATAGGTTGCTTTTTTTTCCTTGTAACGACATGTTACATAGTGATCTTTATGTCATCAACAATGGCTTTTGTCAGAATGATTTGTGAATATAATCAGTAATCCCACGATTATTAATGGTAACTCTGTAAGAGCACGGCGTCTGTTTCTTTCTTTGTCTTTTTGTAGAACTTTTAAATAATATCTGTTTTTAACACACTCCGTCTCTTGGGACTGTGAAATGTTTTTTATTCATTGTATGCCTTTATTTTTCTAAGAATACTTGATTAAATATCTAAATGATTGTAGCTTAGAGTTATCAAATCGAATGTATTTATGTCACTACTCTTGTTAATGTACTGATATCTATCCTATTTGTCGCAAAACGAGTGAATGTATAAAATCTATTCTTTTTCTATTATTTAAATTAGGCTGTCCTGAGAATATTCATGCTCATTTGTGTGGAAATGTAAGAGACCTGAATAAAATATTTTCTAAATCTAAATCTAAAAAATCTGTTAGGTTAGGTTGAACTGTATTTTGAACTTTATTTTCGTCCGAAATTTGGGTTATTTGAGAAGATTTGCGAGGTTGAATTGTACATTTTCTCAAAATCTGACCCATTGTATACTGTTATACTGTTGTTGTTATATTTAGATGGGGGGGGGGGGGGGAAAGGCTCAGTATATTAATACTAAACTGCTCGTCAGTAATACTAGTAAACCCGACAAGACATTGACATTCTATATGAACTATAAAGTCGGTAATTGAAATGAACAATAGTCAATATTAATTAATGAAATTTTGACATGAGCCGGGATATCAATTCATGTATTAAGGTATTTCATCTGTAACTCATTTTGCATCACCATATCATGTTTAACAAATGGTAAATAAGCAAGGGATCCGCGTGGAAGACCCCATCTGAGAGGCAGACATCCCATTCTGGAATGATGTAATTTTAATTCAGAATAAAAATACAATATATATATATATATAACAAATGGAGCTGGGGAGAGGAGAGCCTTGGTAGTACAGCAATGACAAGTGCACATTAATCGGGCCAGATATAAAAATGAAAATAAAATAAAAAAAAGGGATCTAACGCACTAGAATTTCTTTTTACTCCACGGTGGTTAACAGTCAATGATAAACTATAATCGTAGGCCTACTTGTGATCTCTATTTAAATGTACTTCTAACAGGGAGCAAAAGTGCCACAGTCCTATCAAGGAGCTTAAATGTGATGTGTTTCAGGAAAATGAGTCATAAGTCGCAAAATTGATATTTTTCAGTCTTTTATTCACAAGATATATTTGTGGGAATTTTCTATGTTTGGGGTGCTTAACGCTTGTTGTAGCCTGAATACATGTACCAGATTTCAGGTTAGTCTGTTAGATATAGATCTATGTATTCTAAGGTCATTTTATTCAGCATATTTAGCTACTTTACTAGTTAATGACCGCCCAGAGATATTTCAAACTTTTTATTCACAAATAAAAATATCAAATTTAAAATGTCCTACTGTTTACTATCATTGGAATCGGTTTCATCTCATCTTTTCAAATATGACAATATCTCAAAATCCATTTTTTGCGACTTGTGACTCATTTCCCTGGAACACATCACAAATATGGATTTTGAGATATCACCATTTGAGAAGAGATCAAGTAGATTCTAATGATCGTAAACACTAGGACATCTAATAAGCATTTCTATACTTTAAGTTTGATATTTTTATTTTTGAAAAAAAATGTTTGGAATGTTTCTAGATGGGTAATTACCAGTAAAGTAACTAAATATACTCCATACAAAGGTTTTCAAAACTCAAGGATATATTTAATTCAATGTCCTGAAAATTAGTACATATATTCATATGACCATAAGTGTTAAATCCCCCTAAAATCAGAACATCTCAATGTAGAGATCTTGTGATAAAAACACTTTGAAAAATATCAATTTTGTGACTTGTGACTCATTTTCCTGAAACATAACACAAATTGGAAACCCCGAAAAAAACAAATGTGGCGCCATCTGCCGTAAACAGGTGTAGTCTAACAAGTCTGACAAAAAAGATAGTGCCGCCACCTATCGATTCCCCTTATAGCGAATGAAATGCTATCTCATGTATCTGTTTTTAACCCATGTCAACTTTATGAAATAAAGGATGTTGCAAAAACAAAATGAAGGTGCTACAGTTTAATCATTTATTCAAAGATGCCACAGGGATCCCCCTACGTACTCATTAGCACTTGCAATGTCTGGCAATCATCGGATACTGTTTTTATAGGGCGTGGCCTAAGGATGATGGGAGCCAATCAAAGGACTTCATTTTACACAACCATAGCCCCACCCATGTGTTACCACACAATACGAACCATATGGGTCAGATTTTCAGAAAATGTACAATGGGCAGCTGTATACATTTAGTAAATTCTGCTAAATAAGACTGCAATTTGGTCAATATTAGGTAAATTAGAGTATATTCGGCATTGCATTGATTCTAGCAAGCTGTTTGGTTTGGTTGAATTGAATTTTGAACTTTATTTTCGTCTGAAATTTGGGTTATTTGATAGGATTGGTGAAGGTGAATTGTACACTTTCTGAAAATCTGACCCACATGCCAACATACAATAAGGGATTTGCAAGTCTCACTGCATATGTCTACTGCAGTGCATGCTGGGATGGATCCTGTTGAAATTTGATTTAGAGATATTTGGCAATATTGTGATAACAAACGGCAGGAATATTTTCACTAATATCTGAGCTTCTATAAATGATCTATGAAAACCAAATGCATGATGGGAAAGATGAGGACTTGTGTCATGGCAACATGTATGACATAGATATTGACATTAGAGCATTGATAAATATTCCATGCTGAACATGGCATGTTTTCTACAGATATCAGACTGTACCATTAGTCCCATAATTCCATGTGAATTTAGATTCAAAATGGCGGCTATGCAACTCCCCTATTATTATGTTATACAAACCTCACCTTGGAGTAAAAGCAATAATTGGATCCCTTGCATCCTCTAAAATTATTTTTTAGATTTGGTTTTTGTTTACAAAAAATAGTTAATGTTTTTACTTACCAGTCACTCGCAATGCATTGTAATAACTCAGTAACCCATGGAACAGAAAGTTGTAACTTTATTATCAGTTAATTCAGAATGGGTTCTGACAGTACAGGCATCTTCAGTACAGAGTCTAAACATGTGTAATATGTGATGTGTTTCAAGAAAATGAGTCATAAGTTGCAAAATTGACATTTTTCAAAGTGATATATTCCCAGAATCTCTTTGTAGGAATGTTCTCATTTTTGGTGTGACTAACGTTGGATGAAGTATGAATACATGTACCAAATTGCAAGACAGTGTATCAAATATTGTCATGCATGTATAGGGTCATCCCATAGACTATATTTAGCTACTTTAATAATAATTTTTCTTAAGATAAACTTAAGATATAGAAATAATTATTAGATGCCCTTAATGTTTATATTCATTGGAATCCCCTTGGTCTCATCTTTTCAAATATGGTGATATCTCAAAATCCATATTTTGCGACTTATGACTCATTTTCCTAAACGGATCACAATTATGTATTCATATGACTAACATTGTTATAGAACCTTGAAGTCAGAACATTACTACAAAAACTACTTATTTGAATTGAATTGAACAAAATCATCAATTTTTTTAAAAAACATTTGGAAAACATGATTTTGTTTCAAATTTAGACTCAATTTAGACAACAAATATAGTAGGCATGATGAAGTTGAGCTACAGACTAATAATGTTAAAACACATTCATTCTCCAGGCATTCCACAATCAACACAAGAACATGATTATAACAATATGGCAATATTCATAATTAGGTTTTGCAAAGTAACACTTATCCATATTATTATTATACTCATAGCTAGCCGTTTGATATTCATAGAATAAGAAATTGTGACATTTTGACAGATTTATGCAAATGATCTCTGTTGTGGACTAATAACAGAAGAATAAGACCCGTTTTCATATAAGATGACCAATGATCTATCAATTAACTTAAACTTTGATCGTAAATTGCTTATTAAATTAAATCTATGCTAGTATGCGCACTGTGATAATTATTGTCCTGTCCTGGTCTCTGCATTCCAGAACTGACTAGACTATGGAGCCATTTGTGATGTGTTTCAGGAAAATGAGTCATAAGTCGCAAAATTGATATTTTTCAAAGTGTTTTTTTCACAAGATCACATTATTGGAATGTTCTGATTTTTGGAGAGTGTGTCACTCATGGTTATGTCAATCGATGTCTCAAATTCCAAGACAATCTATGTAATATATCCTTTGGTTTTAAAGGTCCTCCTCATATGGACTATATTTGGTTTCTTTAGTGTTTATTGACCCACAGAAATATTGGAAAACTTCTTTTTCAAAAACGAAAATATCAAACTTTAAATCTAGAAATACTTATTAGATTATTAGACTGTCTACTATCATTGGAATCAGCTTGATCTCATCTTTTCATATATGGTGATATCTCAAAATCGATTTTTTTGCGACTTATGACTCATTTTCCTGAAACAGATCACATTTAAGTTAGGCATATAAAATTTGTTTTCTGTAGCATAGCATGGTATAAAAGAAACAAAAACCTACAGGCATCAGCCTTATGTTATAGACCAAGTAAAAGAGTAATAATAAGAATAAGACCCCTCATGCCATGGATCTAATCCAGGAATATGATTAGTAATGAAATTAACCAAGAATCAATTAACTAATTAAGCATTGAAATAAGTAATGAGATTAAACCATTAAGTGGGTTAAAGTGTGTGTGCATTTCTATAATTTATTTCCAGACCATTTCGGCAGTGCTATGAACAGTATCAACTTTGGGGCATGTGACGCATTTTCCAGAAACAGATCGATACGGGGTTTGCATGTGCCACTGCACATGTCTGTTACAATGCATCATGGGATGGATTCTGTTGAAATCTGACATACAAATATTTGGGACATTTTTATCGAAAATTGCAAGAATGTTTTCACCAATATCAGAATTTATATCAATGAGTTATGAAAACAAAATGCATGATGGGAAAGGTGGGGACATGTGTTATAGACACATATAAAACAGATGGATATTTACAAAGGAAGATTGATAAATATTCCCTGCATGTCTCACTGCGCATGTCTACTACAGTGCATGCTGGGATGGATTCTGATGAAATCTGACATATAAATATTTAGCAACATTTTTATCGAAAATTGCAAGAATGTTTTCACCAATATCATATCTTGTATGAATCATCTATGAAAACCAAATGCATGATGGGAAAGATGTAGGCTTGTGTCATGGAAACATGTATAACACATGGATATTGACATTAGAACATTGATAAATATTCCATGCTGAATATGGCATGTTTTCTATAGAGTTTACACTGTACCATTAGTCCAATAATTCCATGCGAATTTAGATTCAAAATGGTGGCTATACAAATCCCCTATTGGCACCCACCTGTAAGGCAGAGGAAGATCTCCTGCCAGTCACAGTTGGCATTCATGAGGGTGCAGCCCCCTGGTGTGTCTTGTAGAAGCACACAAGCTCCTCCCCCAGCGTTCTGCTGCTCTTGTGACGTCAGTTCCTGGTCCCCGCCCCACTGGTACACACCGTCCGCTACCGTAGCATCCATCCATACGGGGGCACTGCAAGGTATTTTTATTCAAATATGGGCTGTGTTTCAGGAAAATGAGTCATTAGTCTCAAAATTGATATTTTTCAAAGTGTTTTTTTCACAAGATCACATTATTGGAATGTTCTGATCTTTGGAGAGTTTAGCACTTATAGCTATATCAATCGATGTATCAGATTTCAGGACAATCTATATAATATGTTATTTAGTTTTAAAGGTCCTCGTATGGACTACATTTAGATACTTTACTGTTTAATGACCCCCATAAATATTGCAAACTTTTTTTTTCAAAAACGAAAATATCAAACTTATAAACTCTAGAAATACTTTTTTGTATCATTAGACTGTTTACTATCATTGGAATCGGCTTGATCTCATCTTTCCAAATGTAATGGTATCTCAAAATCTATTTTTTGCGACTTGTGACTTATTTTCCTAAAACACATCACAAATAACAAATGTCATACCTGATGTTCTGGTTATGGAGCATGGTACAGAAGTCCTGCCTCAGGGCCTCAGTGTTGAGTACAGGCAGTAAGAGCCCCACCTCCTCACACATGGACTTTGCATCCTCGGCCTTCTGCTCCAGCTCATCATTGTACACGCGTACCACATCCAGTCTACCAGACTCAGTGTTCAACGTCGCTACCCACTCCTGGTGTATTGCTGCTGAAATAACAACATTATATATAATAATAATCTCATCCAGTCTACTACACCCAGTGTACATGGACAGTACCCACTCATGGTGTTCTGCTGTAATAACAACATTATATTTTTTGCATGATGTTCCAGACAAATTGTGGGAAAATTATCAAGTTTTTAACATTTATACTAAACTAACCCTATGAACAATTAGTTGACACTGCCAACTTTGTATATAGGATACCAAACTAACTATTTATTGCTGACTCTGTATATAAATAATTTACATTTTTTTTTCATTTTTAAACATAACCCCAATGGTCAAGGCATGGTGCTTTTGCTCTTTCCAACCCCCACAGTGCTGAGGTCAAGCCAGGATGCTGAGGGATACATTGAGCGGAAATTTGCCTGAGAGGAAGACTTTGCCCCAAGGGCGGATGGTAAGGTATCTATTGCATCTGACGTGTATATTAAAAATTGATCAGGAAGCCATATGTACAATAAGAAATGTTTCTCAACTCAACCAAAACATAACAAAGATGGTGGCGCCCTTGCCATCTCCGGGGCAGCCCCATCTCGCCGAGGCTCTCGTGGGAGTGAGAGCTGGAGGGAGACTGGCACGTCATATGACTATGGTGGCCACTGTCAACAAATTGAGCCTTACCACATCGCTGGAAAACAAAGGATCGGCGATCCTGAACCTCAGACTTCAGAGGGAACCCCTCAAGCTGCTAGCGTGGATAGCAATGATGGATTAGCAAGTGAATCCAACACTAAAGTGTCCATAGACTTTCATGCCATTAGAAAATACTGTGAGAAGGATGGGTTGCTGTGCCCAGTGCCAGCCGACCCCAAATCAGTTAGTGCACATCGTAAACAGCACTGGCCCAATATGGTAAGCCAAGAACGTTACTCTGCTGATCTGGTTAAAATATATTCATGTTTTAAAGCATCATGCGTTCCCAACCACAAAGCTGTTAGTCCCATCTGAGCTAAAGCTAGATGGCTGGGAGAAATACCTAGTGGAGGGAGATGATGATTTAGAATTGCTTAGTTTCTTAAAGTATGGATCCCCGCTGGGGTACCTCAGCCCTACTAGCAACACTCAGGATTGTGACAATCACCCCAGCGCCAATAAATTGCCAGTGAGTGTTGAGTGTGAGTGAGTGAGTGTGAGTGTGAGTGAAGAACGAACTGGAGAAAGGCAGCATTTTGGGGCCCATGGCCAAACCCCCTTTCTCCCCATGGTGCCATGTTTCACCCCTGATGACTCATCCTAAGAAAGACCCAGGGGATTGATGCATTATACTTGATATGACTTTCCCACAGTAGGCATCGGTCAACTCATACATTAGGAAGAACACTATATATGGGAAAATACGCTCTGCCTGGTATTGATGACCTTGCAGAGAGGCTTAAAGTTGTGGGGAATGGAGCGTACATGGCCAGCTTGGACATATCTAGGGCATACAAGAACTTTCAATCTGACCCCTTAGACTGGCCTCTCCCAGGCATAGAGTGGAAGGGTCACTTCTATCTGGAAATGGCCTTGCCGTTCGGGGCTAGATGCTCTTCAATGCATATGTAAAGGGTGGCTGACAGAATTGTTGGCATCCTAGCATCAAGGGGCATCTGGTCAAGAATGTACCTGGATGATTTAATTATTGTTTCCTACGATGAGTGCCACCTGGAGGATGCAGCACATCTCCTACCTGAGGCAGAAGAAAAGCGCCAGGGCCCTCTACATGTTGTGACCTGGCTGGGAATCACATCCAATGCAAAGAACTAGAGTTAGGTCCATCTCTGAAGAAACAGTCAAGGAAGTCCTAGGTGTAGCTAGGGATGTTGAAAAGAAAGCTGTAATCCCCCTAAAACACCTACAATCAGTGATAGGCAAACTCCTCCACATAAGCAAGTGTATAAAACTGGCCAGACTCCCTATATATAGGCTACTAAAAGGACTCAGGTTGGTGAAGGATGATGCAGTCCCTGTCACAGAAGACATGAGGAGGGACCTACAGTGGTTCATGTCGTTTGCATCTCAATGGAATGGGAAAACCCTATTGAGATCGGAAAGTGATGAAACAGAAGTACAGGTTGATGCCAGCCCCACTGGCATTGCTGGAATCTGTGGAAACTCAGCCTACAACATCCAGGCTGTGCCAGTGGGGGACAGAGTCGCCTGGACCACAGAGGCACAGTGCACCAACCTGGTAGTCGCGGCACACACCTTTATCAATATTAAGATAAGATAAGATAAGATAAGAAGTCTTTTATTTGTCTTTTCGAAGAGTACAAATGAGTACAGACGAGGATTATATAAAAATAGACAAAAGGGTTGACATACCTATTATGTACTACAAAGAGTGCATATTCTTCCGGCAGTTACCGAAATTTGGAAAAGGACTAGGCTAGTTGACTTAGATATGGTTAGAGAATAAAATAAAATAAAATAAAAATAAAAATAAAAATAAAAATAAAAATAAAAATAAAAATAAAAATAAAAATAAAAATAAAAATAAAAATAAAAATAAAAATAAAAATAAAAATAAAAATAAAAATAAAAATAAAAATAAAAATAAAAATAAAAATAAAAATAAAAATAAAAATAAAAATAAAACCAAGGGTACTGTGTCATATTCAAATGCAGAGACCCAGTGGTTAACTCGGTGGCAACAACTGGCAGGACCCAGAATAAAGTGTTCTTAGAATCATGTGGATGCTGCAAGCAATCTATGACTTAGATTTTGTTTTTGTTGATGCCAACACCCCTCTGGTAAAGCATCTAGCTATCAGTCACTTTTCTAATAAGCTAGCTTCAAGAGCCTGAGAAGCATATATAAAACATAAACTGTGCATCATTCAACCATGCATGTACATATTCAACAGTATAAGATCTCCAATCTGTTGCAGATCCGGCCGCCAGATATCTTCAGGGGCTGGTGCTCAACAGACAGCAAGAAGCACAAGCTCCGGGCACGGATAGGAACAGAAAATCATCAGCAACGCTGTTGTTATGTAACATTACGTAACATTGTGTAACCTCATTAACTATCAATTATCACCCATTAATTATATTCCCTAGCATTCCTGCAGTGGAGAGGCATCACAGCAGAGGAAGTATGTTTTAGTGTGGTGTGCGAATACGTAGAAAGCTCGCACTACACATAAAATCCCCAGCATCCATAAAGAATCACCTGTCTCACATAAGAGAGCACTGGAGGAGAAGGGGCCTGAACCTCAGTGAGATCAACCATCACAGGGCGGCCCTCTCCGTTGAGGGCATAGAGAGGAGGAGTGACTACTCTCCATCGCTAAAAACACCCGTCAGCATGACTGACCTAAGGTGGGTCATAACTCAGGCAGCTCATCTCGAAGACAGCACCACAATAAAAGCAGCCCTCTTGATATTATGTTTTGGGGCCATGAGACAGTGTGAGGTAGCCCCATCAATGCTTTTGACCATCAGAAACATCCCACCAGGGGAGATGTGATTGTCAATAAGGATCAAGTGATAATAACAATCAGGCAGGCTAAGAATACTCAGAGAGCATCACAGTTTCAGCACAGACACTACATGCAGCCAGTGACCTGACCTGGTGTGTCGTAGCAGCCATAACATCCATGTAAGCAGTAAGTAAGTGCTACAATCAAATTTACACCCACTTCTTTTAGCTGGTTGACAATCTACGGATCATCCGTCGATCCATAGTTCCTGAGACTTGTAGCTACTAAAACCTTGTTATACTGGTTATTTGATATCTAGTAAGCATTTAACAGTTTTATTTATGGATCTTCTTTTTGTGTATAGGAAATTAATGAAATATCCGTCAATCTTTTTACTTATTTTAGGGTGAAACTATGTTTTGAAGATCTGTAGTACGCCCGTAGTCCGCCATTTTGGATCCGTAGTGATAGTTCTATGTTTCGCCACTAGGCGGATCCGTAGTCCTTTGAGGGTCCGTAGTTAGGATATTATAATCAATTATGACAACTTACTGTAGCCTAATGTCATAATTGGATCTGTTAAAGATGTAGATCCGTAGTGATCATGATTTCATCCGTAGTAAATCAATTTACAAAAAATTAGGAGGTATCAATAGGCCTATCACAACTGTCATTCAGTCTAAGGGCTAGAAGTAGCCTATCTGTACATTTTGTAAGAATACAAATTTAATATATGGCCTAGGCCTATATATCCGTAGTAAATCAACAAATGTGAATTTCTTTAACTTTATCACTGTGAAACTTAGCTAAACATTGTGGAAATCACAATTTAGGCTACATGTGTAAACCCAAACTTCTTATGTCATTTGTTGACATCGACATATGTGACGTCATAGATCCGTAACTAAAAATTCTAAGATGGCGGATCCGTAGTGCTTTTTTTGAGACATCCATAGCGTTAGAACAGAGTTTAGAGCTATCACAGGTATTAAACACTACAAAAAACTTAACAGATCGGTTGATTTAACATTTTAGATGTTATCTTACTCAATTTAATATTGGATGACTTCATTAAATGTCATATTACTTCAAATGAACAGATCCGTAGATCCGTAGTTTCTACAAGAACCGTAATTTCTTCAAGATCCATTGATTGTCACCCACCCTTCTTTTACGCCCACCTGTTTACATCCAGCACAACTCAAATACGTTTAACACTGCGTCATAAAAAAAGGATGTGTTGTCATAGCAACAGAGTTCATGTTTTTTTATATTTTTGTCTGTACCTTGCTCTATTAGTAATACTTTTATTTTGTTTGTAGTAGAATAGAGACTGTAGTCTTGATATTGATAGTTAGTTTGTGGTATGGGCATCGCATGAAAACATCCATGAGGGATATTGCATTTTTTCTTTAACTATGTTTAAATATGTTTATTGGCCTGAAATGAATAAAACGAATGTGGCATCATAAGAATGAACATAAGTCAGTAACATAATCCTCCTCCTCCCTCCTTCCTCCTCCTCCCTCCTCCTCCCCTTCTCCCTTCTCCTTCTCCCTCCTCTTCCCTCCTCTTCCCTCCTCCCTCCTCCTCCATGCATGCTTGCAGAAGAGGGTGGTAGAGTGTGAGGTGAGGAGGAGAGATAGAGAGAGAGGGAGGGGAGACAGGAGAGAGAGGGGAGGGAAAGAGAAGGTATGATAATGTATATCTCCTCTTGGAATGGTTTTTCAGAATTTTTCACATTTCAGTATATAGTTCTCCATTTCAGTACAGCTAAGTGTAATACAATGTAGAAAGAAGTTGGAAAAAAAAGTCGGCAGAAATGGGAAGGAGGAATCATGAACATTGGAGAGCCACTGAACCACTAGCAACTCCTATGCATAGCACGGGTTTTGCTAGTATATAATAATTATGACAGCATGTGGTAGAAGAAAATGAATCACAATGTGGTTTACTTGAAAGGATTGGTGAAGACCAATTGTACATTTTCTGATATGGAAGGTTTTTGTCTTGAGTACTTACTGGGGTTGTTGGCTGCTAGGATGCACCGCAGGCTAAGCCAGGCCAGGTACAACAGGATCATCATTATGGGCTGTAGTAAAGTAATGTGACAGACATTGATTGTTCTTGTTGTTGTTATTGTTGAGACTTTCAATTTAGTAAAAAGAAATTCAACACCTTTTTTCAACGTGGCTTAAGTATTTTTTTGAGGAATATGGTAGGCCAATATAATTGTTTCAAAAACAACATAATAAAATTAAGATTTACATTGACAGTGGTCTTCAGTGTTACAGAGAGTGCATGTTTTGTTTACATTGATAAACACAATATTTGTATTAGACACAACGCTGGGACTGGATTTTATATTTTATATTTTGTATTAATACTTTTTAAATACTCTTCTATTTGTTTATTATTGTTAATATCATTATTATTGTATGTTAAAACGGCCTAATGTGCGAGGCTCTTAATATTACTCTTATCCATATTGATTTGTTTTGAAATATATATATACAAAATGATTCTGACACCTGACATTATGTTACCTTTTTGTAATTAAATCAGCACATAACTGTTACATAATGTTCAAATTGCTGAATACAAATCTTAAATACAAAATACAATAATTGACAAATAACCATGACAGTGTTGCTGAGTCATACTTACATCAGTGCCACATTCCCCAAATCAAAACCATAGGCAGTCAGGATATACAAATCTGCAAATACGACAAGGTGTTTAGGATAATCAGGCTGAGATAGGTGTGGTGTGTCTGCACGTTTAGCTATGAGTGGGCAGCATTGTAAGTGTGCACCACTATAAGTAGGAGCTTTAAAATTCAAACAAAGTGTGATGAACAGAGAACATCAATTTGCGTGGGATAAGTGGGTCAGATTTTCAGAAGGTGTACAATTGGCTGCTCTACACATTTAGTAAATTCTGCTAAATTAGGCTGTAATTTGGGCAATACTAGGTAAATTTTAGTATATTCGGCATTGCATTGATTCTAGCAATGTGTTTGGTTAGATTAGTCAGTATTTTGAACTCTATTTTTCGTCTGAAATTTGGGTTATTGGAGAGGACTGGCGAAGTTGAAAACAAGAAATGACCATATCATATAATATATGATATGGTCATTTCTTGTTTTCATTATATATATTATAATGATTATTACATCCGGCCTTGAATCAATATTTTCTGGATTCTTGGAAAGCAACCTCAGTGGCCAGGTGGGAGGGGTACGGCTTGTTTTCCCGGGAGGCTTAGAGAAAACTCACGACCATAAACTCAGGATCTAACCGCTTATCAGAATCACTGGAAATACATCATGTTTATTGCACATTAAGATATGACTCAACGACCGTTTTTCGGAAAACGGAAAAATAATGCACAAGTGTTTTGTGAATGTGTCATCTTATATCCATCTCGAGTTGAGTTCTATTTTTATGCCATGATATGTATATTTTAGCCTTATTTAATCATTATTCACCTTCAGTTAATGTCTCGCAACCCTCTGACTCGGCAAAAGCAAGCGCCTACAATACCTACAACGTTGCGTCATGAAATGAGCGTCATGAAATTAGCGTCATTGATTGGCACAACTATATATTTACGCAATCAATCAAAATAGGTGAGTTATTTGGTTGCATTTGAAAAGCAGCCCCAACTAGTGAAATCTACACATGCATATGGTCTATTCTCACAAACTGTCGTCACAGGGGTTCACAGGGGGGTTCAATAGGTTAAATTTAGAATATATCTGGTCCTTTCAATGTACAACTTACCATATTGTAAACATGTTGAAGCATCTTCCACAAAATTTGGGAACACTAATCTCCAAAATTCATCCTATGGCAGGCACTTGAAGTTTTATGTTTTTTTCCGATGTTACCGTCCAAATGCAAGCAGCATATAATTTCTAGGCTCCCCTGAACTCAGTTTGTATCAATATCACACTATTTCATTGAATTCTAATGATCGGATATTGTATTCAGGATCATATTTTTTATTATTCTAGAAAAGTGAAGACTTTTCTTTGACCTTAGAATCCCCAGGAAAAATTATAACCATTTTTAACAACAGGTTTTTCTTGAATATGACCTTGCATCACTTATTCTAGACATTGGAAAAATTAATTCATCCCTTTCTCCTTCCAGTATGTATAACTAGAAGTGTTGGGCTTTCCAGAAATGTATATTACTAAGCTGTGCATCAAATACCAAATCTTCCCCAGCCATGTGAATAAAATGCATTTGGACGGTAACACTAATGTGTTTCCTTGTATTGATATAGCATATTCTGAAGTCATTAAGTCCCAATAAATAACTATATATATATCAAACTTGTGAGTTTCCTACAATTTGTGATGTAAATAAGAAGTTTTTCTTCTTAAATGACATGTTCCCCATCCGATTAATTTCACCATACCAGCCATTTTTTATGTATTTATTGACCATTTCCCTCATTTCCCTTCATATGCTATGACTAGAATTCTAATTTTATAGTTATAATTCACTTCAATCCACTTCTGTACCATATATCTTCATCCCAGATTGCAAAACTTTAGTATTGATCCATATCCCTGTATTGTAGAGTGATCTGAAGATTAATACTTTCCTGCATTTGGATGGTAACACTATTATTTCGGGTAATAAAGTGCAAAAATAATATACTACTACTTATTGAATCCAGTTATTTTTTGCAACCACTGATTTGAGTTGTAAATAAGCATTCATAATGACAGTTATCATCATTTAATATCAATTTTGTTTATGTGCAGGCTATTTCATATATTTCCGTCTCCTGTTTCCTTTTTTGCAGACTCAGCATATTCACCTCATCATGAATAAATGTGCTTAAATTTTGATTTAATCTGCTTATCAATATGCCATATCAAAAACAACCAAAGATAAACGATGCTCAGTAATATTTCTCAGTTATATAACCAATCTAAGATATAATTCTTTGTGCATTTGGATGGTAATGTAGTGGTCGTGTGTTTTATGGGTTCCGGGATAGTGCAGTCCGGGAGTCCGAGACTGTCCGCTGGTTGATTCCAGTCCTTTCGGACTGACGCCAGAGGGCAGTCAAGGGCTCTCGGATCTATCCGAAGCGCAGACCCTGGAAGAGTGGTCTGTAGCTTATTTACTATTATTTGTATTTATCACTTTATATTGTGTCTTTTCCTTATATATTGTCATTTTATGCTATGCAAATGTTCCTTTATGTGTTCGTACCCAATCTCTGGTTTTACTTATTCTTAACTTCGCTTTTATAAGAATATCTGTGATATCGATATTCTTCACACCTTGTTTATACTATTTCCTATTGTATATGTTCTCTTTCTGGCTGGTCCAGAAAGGGTTGGTCTAAGGTTGTGAGGTAATAAAACCAGAGTATGAGAGTAATTCTTGTTCCGTTTTATTCCTAAGCTAAGAGTCCCGAACCGAGTTCACTACAATTGGTGCCGTGACCAGTTCTTAGCCACAACCAGAAGTTAGCTTTTCAAAAAGCCTGAAAAGTGTTCGGATCCATCCAGGTAGAATTCTATGAAATAAAAAAAAAGAGAAAGAGGTCGGTAGAAATGTCAGACCTAAATAGAGCGAGTCAGACGGAACAGTCGGCCGGGGCGACTGGAGGTGCGGGCAGAGGCAGAGGTAGAGGTACAGGTGCTGTACCGAAGGTCCGAACCGCAGTGCCTAGGCCGAGTCCAAGCACAAAGAAAATTACACAAGATGTTTGGGCATTCCGCGATCCTCGCGAAAGATTTTTTTCGGACGATACGGATGAGGGCTCCCCACAGAGGAGAGAGTCTACTCCACCTCTGCAGTCTCAGGTAGAGGCTTGGCGCAAAGCCTATGAGCGGGCGCACAAGTTCAGCTTGGGCCAGAGAAACCAAGTGGTAATGTTGGAAGATCAGAATGCAGAGCTCCAGAGAACTCTACAAGATTATGCTGAGAGGAGTGATCGTTCAACAGCCAGGTTAATGGCTGAAAACGAAAAACTCCGGGCCGAAGCTTCTAGAGTCGATGATTTGTCCAGATTAATAAATCAGGCAGATCAGACAACAGAATCTCCGAAGGCACAGCCAACGTTAGAGCAGGTGGCTGCTATTTTCGGATTGGGGACGGGCACGGGACCCGAGTCCCCGATAGAGAATCCAGCATCCGAAGAAACTGGCAATGTGAGGAATGAAGGGCAGGGGGAGTCTTATGTACTTAGGACTCCTGCTTCCTTCGTTAGGGGAACCGAAAAGAAGGTCCAGATTATGACCCCGGAAATTCCCCAAACTTCCTCACCAAACCAGGGAGTAGTCACCCCACCCACTGGTACAGCGGGTAGACCGGGCATAGGAGCTGGCATCTCCACCATTAAGAAACCGGCGGATAACACTATTGGTTATCCGGGTGGACATGTCACGGATGGAACCTATGTCCGTCATAATGTTGTTGGTAGCGCAGGTGCTGATTCCTCGCGGAGTTATGTTCCTGTGGCTCATAGTACAACAATGAGGAGAGAAACATACTCATTCAAAGATAAATCCTTGACACAAGGATTAAGATATGACGGGCCCGAGCCAGCTGCAAGCTCATTTCATTATGAGTACATGCATGAAGCGGCAAGTCATGTCCCGAAGATGTCTTTCTTGAAGCAATGGGATTCTTCCAAAGACAGTTGGAGCATTCATCTGGGAGAGATGAGGGTGATGGCAGAAGCTCAGAATTGGTCAGACGATATTTTCTTGATGTTTCTGAAGTGTACCTGCCGCCGCCAAGTTCAGGAGCTGGGGGAGTTACCCCCTGGACTGAAACTCCCAGAGTTTGTCCAGCATATGGAGGCAAATTTCGGGGAACACAACTCCCGGAAGAAGGAGGCCATCTTCTATGCTGCGCGACAAACCATGAATCAGACTAGTCGCAACTTCGCAAATGAAGTTGTGAAGAAAGCCCGAATTGCCTTCGGCAATGTAATAGACTATACCGGACGCACATTGTGTTTGAAGGTATATCTAGATGGCCTATCCAACGCCAAGGAAGCTTGGTGGATACGACTCCAGGAACCTTATGACTTGGAACAGGCCGTCCATTGGTCCGAGGTGTTCGAGGGAGCTGATTTGGATGCTGTGAATACTGTATCCATACAGAACACTACCGCTAGTTCAGCGCCGGACTTTTTCGGACCGCCTGAAACTGGTGGAGGGCATAAGAGCAAGACCCCGAAGAAGTCTGTCATTGCCCAGATTACTGAGGCATTGCACGCCAGTGATAAAGTGGAGTCAGAAGAAGAAGACTCTGGCATTGGCGCAATTGTACAGGCCATTCAGTCATGGCAGGCTCACAAGAAACCAACCCCGGATGCCCCGAAAACATCTTATTATGAGAGGTCTGGGTATAGGGGGAAGAAAGAGTTTCCGAAAACTAAACCCTGCTACTTCTGTGGTGAATTTGGACATAGAATCTCTGAATGTTCAAAGAAGAAGGGGCTGTTCAAACTCCTTGCAGAATCCGAAGCAAGGACAGCCAAAGCAGGAAATTCGGAAAACTAGAAGGGGCCCTCATGAGAAGCGTAGTGAGGGTCGACGGCAAGGCGCTTCATAATACCGCAATCCGAGAGGAGTATGAAAGTAGTGTAGAGATCGGGAGTAAAACCCAGGCACCGCTTAGTACGCTCGGAGGAATCCCAAGTGTGGACGAATCCGAGTCGAAAGGTGGAGAATCTAGATCGTTGCCGGACGGTAAAGCTCTTTCAAAGGTCTGTACTCCTTTGAGAAGTCCGGAGGATGACCCTGATATACGATGGGGGGAATCCGGATTCCAAGCTGAGGAAGGGCAGATTTTAATGGTCAAGAAGAACCGTAATAAACCTGCCAAGATTCAGAAAGTTTCTGTGCTACGGAAGGAAACTCTGGAGATCCCGTCTAAGTTATTAGTTCGGGAGAGATGGTATGCCCCAGTGATGGTAGGTGGGATGAGTGGATTCTTTTTGGTTGATCCTGGTGCTACTACCAGTTTGATCACTAAGAAGTTCTATGATTCCCTTCCACATCCACCGCCAATGATGCCGGTCCGAACGGTGTGTGCGATGGGAGATGGAACACCTATTAACACTTATGGTAGCGTGCTATGTCCGTGGAATATAGGTGGACGGACCTATATGATTACATGTCTCGTTGTCAGTGGTTTACAAGGCCCTGAGGATGGGATACTCGGTGCAGATTTTTATTATGTGCATCGATGTAGTCTTGATTGGTCAGGATTACTTTACTTGGATAACTACGGTCATTCCGTGAGTTGTAAACTCTGGAAGAGACAAGGTAGTAGTAAAGAAAAGTCCTCCGTGAAGGCGGTGCAGGTCGGAAATTCACTTGCAGGTATAGAGGTGACACTCAAAAGAGGTGTAACCCTTGTACCCGGCAAAGTGACTCTGGCCGAATTAAACATTCACGGTGGTTCAGACACATCGGATGGATTGATGTTCGAGCCAGACCAAAAATTACTAAGTGACTATGCCTTGGGAAGCTTGAATACATACGTATCAGGTGACGGGAAACCGGCTGTGGTGGCATTTAGTAATCCGTCCGGGCGAGCTATTAAGCTCGGAAAGAGAAGAATGGTAGGCAGATTGTATAGTGTGACTTTACTTTCACAAGATTCAGTCATGTCTGGGGAAGAGGATGACGGTGTGATCGAAGAGGTAATCATCAATTCAATACAGGTTATGGAATCACCTGTGGCGGATGATGATTTGATCTCACCTGAAATGCCCGAGAAAATGCCCCCCACTGTGTGTCCGCTGGCTAAGTTAATATCGGACTCAGACCTGCGGGATCAAAAAGAAATTAAAAGTGCAACAGATCTACTGAAAGAATATCAGGACTGTTTCTCCATCCCAGGATCCGGGAAACTACTGGGATGTACACATAAAGTCCGACACGCTATTAATACGGGTGACGCAGCCCCTATTAAGCAAGCGTATCGTCGGATACCGGTGGCAAAGAGAGACAAGGCCGAAGCAGAGATCTGGAAAATGTACAAAGAAGGCCGGATCGAACATAGCAGCAGTCCTTGGGGTGCTCCTATAGTTATGGTGGCCAAGAAAGATGGGACCCAGAGGTTTTGTGTCGACTATCGTCAGCTAAATGCAGTGACCATAAAAGATAGTTTTCCATTACCTCGGATAGATGAGTGTGTAGAAGCCCTTGGAGGAAACAAGTGGTTCTGCACCCTAGATCTAGAGAGTGGATATTGGCAGGTAGCCATGGATGAGGAAAGTAAACACAAAACTGCTTTTCTGTCCACTGTGGGCTTATTCCAATTCAAAGTTATGGCTTTCGGATTGTGTAATGCCCCGGCTACTTTCCAACGCATGATGGATCAGATGTTAGACGGACTCAGATGGAAGTCCTGTCTGGTCTATTTGGACGATATTGTGGTTTTCGGAGAGACTTATGAGCAGTGTCAAAGTAACCTCAGACTCGTCCTAGACCGAATCCGAGACTATGGTCTAAAACTAAAACCGAAGAAATGTGATTTCTTTCGGCAAAGAGTGGAATATTTGGGAAGAATTGTATCTCCGGATGGCATTCAAGCTGATCCGAAGAAGGTACAAAAGGTCAAGGACTGGCCTATTCCCAAGAATGCCAGAGAGGTGAGGCAATTCCTTGGTTTTGCTTCTTATTACCGAGAATTTCAAAAGGACTTCGGAATAATAGCAGCCCCTCTGCAAGATGTAGTGACCGCGGCAGGGAAAGAGAAGCGCTATAGCAAGCCTATAGTGTGGACGCCACGGTGTGACGATGCCTTTAGCAAGCTGAAAGAAGCCCTAGTAACTTCTCCAGTGTTGGGATTTCCCCGGAAAGTGGGAGACTTCATTCTGGACACGGATGCTAGCGGTTTCGGGATGGCTGGGATCTTGTCTCAGATCCAGGATGGGAGAGAAGTGGTATTGAGCTATGCTAGCAATAGTTTTTCTAAATCACAGAAGAATTATTGTGCTACCAAACGCGAGCTCTTAGCCGTTCTGACCTATCTGAAAAAGTTTCGACATTACCTATTGGGAAATCGGAACTTTGTGGTTCGGACAGATCATGCATCCTTACGTTGGTTGCTAAACTTTAAGGATCCAACTGATATGCTCGCGCGGTGGTTATTGACGCTGCAAGAGTATGGTCTGGATCAGAATATGATTGTCCATCGTGCTGGAAAGAAGCATGAAAATGCTGACGCGTTATCACGACTTCCCACTCGGAAATGTGGAAGACTAGATTGCTCGGATTGTGGTATTCATGATGCTGTGGCTGCCCCCACTACTGTGGCTTTAGGCACACAGGAGCAAGTGTTGCGGGAGGCTCAGCAAGAAGATCCACTCATCAAAAGATTACTGGCTATTGTTGCGGGTACAGAGGATGTCCCTAGCAGAGAAGATCTAGCTGGAGAATCCAATGAATTCCGTACATTTGTTCAGCATCTGGGTAATATGGAAATGAGAGAGGGTGTGCTATGTCTGGGTTGGACAAGACTAGCCACAGGAAGGAAGTATTGGAGGAAACTCATTCCTGCCTCTTTGAGAAAGGAAATATTCCAAGGGATGCATGGTCCGAAGATCTCGGGTCATTTCGGTACATTTAAAAATTCTTGGTCAGCTAAAATGAAATATTACTGGCCAGGGATGAGGTACGATTTGAAACGATGGATCCGGGCCTGTCCGGAATGTAGTATGAGGAAATCCAGACAAGGGGGAGGGACTTCCCTCCTTAAGAAAGAAAAACATGGGGATAGGTGGAATCGGATAGGATTGGACATCTTGGGACCTCTTCGGACAACTCCCAGGGGAAACAATTATATCATGGTGGTAACGGATCATTTTTCGAAATGGGCCGAAGCCTACCCCATGGCAGATCACACTGCAGAGAGTTGTGCAGATGTACTCTTCAGAGAATGGATCCTACGATTCGGGTGCCCTGTTGCTTTGCAAACCGATGGAGCTCCCGAGTTTAGGTCTCTGCTCTTAAGATCCTTGTTAGAAATGTTGGGGGTTGAGAAATTAATTACTCTTCCCTACAGACCCATGAGCAATGGTCAAAGCGAGAGACTCAATCGTGTCCTCGTGGAACAATTGTCATGTCTAACAGATGGAACTGAAGATAACTGGGATATATTAGCGCCCTGTATTGCTCATGCTTATCGGGCCACGGTACATGCCAGTACACTCTGTACTCCGAATTCTGTAGTCTTCGGAACAGAACTGGTGGCACCAATGGATTTAGTCTATGGTGTGACACCAGGAGAACTGGATTTCCCATGCAAAGTGGGATATGTGGAGCACTTGAGACAGTGTATGAGAAAGGGGCACCAGTACGTGAGAAATAATCTCGGAATTTCTGCAGTCCATCAGAAAAGGGATTATGACAAACGTTCTCGTCCTCCGAGATTCCAAGTGGGGGAGGTAGTATACCGATTCTGTCCCCCAAAGGCCTCTAAAAAGATCGGACCCAAATGGGATGGGCCTTATGTCATCAAAAGATTCATAGGAGGTACCACCTGTGAATTAGAAACCTCGGAAGGTCTGATGAGATATCATATAGACTACTTGAAGCCAGCCTTTGACGAAAATGGACCCATACAGGCAGCGAACCTGCATCGGGCGTCCGAATTTCAGAAGCAGGCTAAAACAGGTAGAGATATTCTCCGACTTATCGATGGGAAAGTAGTAGCTGGGAAAGATTGTATAGTTCCTGCGACAAAAGCTAAAATAACTATAGGAGCCAAGCCGAGAGGCAGGCCCCGAAAAGTTAAACCAGCAGGACAAGAGAAGCCCGTCCGAAAGAGGGGTAGGAAGACAAAGAGAGCGGATACTGTAAAAACTACAGCTCCTGTGTCAACTATTCCTCCTCCTGTGACAGAGAAAGGCCGAGGCAAAGTGAAAAAGAATGCAGTAGTGCCTCAACCTGTTATTCAGGGGAAGAAAAAGACGAGGGCTAGAAGGAAACCGGGAAGACCTAGGAAAACAGTAGTGCCGGATAAACCCGAAGCTCCAACAACTCCGAAGAAAAGAGTTGGGAGGCCTAGGAAGTTACCAGGCGCTGCTGTTCCACCAGTCTTACCGGGTGGTAGACGGACAAGAAATAATCCGGGTCCGGATACTAGTAATCCTTCCCCAGCTCTGACAAGGGCTAAGCGCACGCGCAATGCCCCAGTTCGGTTGCAAATCAAATAGAATATGGTATCAAATAAGTTAAAATTACCGAACTGATTTTGGCTCAATAAAAAAGTACACAACGAGAAGTCCGACTAGCAGTAGACCGGAGAATTGCTGCTGTGTCCCCTACCGGCGTAATGGATTCATTTCTATTGTGACTGGGAGACGAATCTTTGTCTTAATAAGTATTTGTTTGAACGATAGGTATTGACATGATCTAGGCTTGCACTGCGGGTCAATGAGACCTGGAACTTGCTGTAAGATCGGAATCTATTTATAGCAGATAGAATGTAGCAATTAAACCTATCCTGATGGCAAAGCAAGTGGAGATTAACAAAGGGCCTGTAACGTCTCAACAGGCAGATCAGAATAGCTATTGGATTAGCACCCAATCATGCTATGGGAGCGTGCTCGGAGAAGGAGCGCGGGAAGCGTTGGCGCTACCGTCGCGGTGTCGGGTTGGAGTACTAGCGTTGCACCAGGTGCGGCGAGAGTGTTCTACCCTTTGCCATTCTGCTTCCGGAACTCGTATGAGTAAGCAACCGACAGACTTTCACCAACCGTACAGTAAGTTTATCAAGCGATGATGTACATAAAGGACTTGTCATGTTGTTGATCTTGTATGAGTGTAAGATGTCTAGAGATTTGAACGTATGGTACCCTGTATTTTGTTGCCGATTGGCATTTCTATACTTTGGCGGGCTGGTGCCTGGTACCGCTACGTCCATTTTGAAATACACACTGTTAGAAATACTAGCTACGGGTATGCGTGTTGTGTGTTGTTCTTTAGCATAGAAGTGAACCATCATGCCCTGTTAACTTATTCCATTATGATGTTTGGACGTAATTAACCCTTCCGGATTGGTGGGAGATGTGGCAACGGTGTGTTGGCTCGCTAGAAACCTAGTTCGGATCGACCCACGCTGAAGGAGTGGGGGACTGACAGCACAGTTCGGATCCGAAGGGCCATCCGAAGCTCAGTCCGAGAATGGACAAGGCTCAGAAATCGGGCTTTGTTATTCCATGAAGTCTTGTCATTAAAATGCTTTGTTTGTATTCCTTTTCTAGCAAAGTAATCGAAGATGGAGAAGGCTATGGCTGAGCAAGTCGAGAGGGAGTTGGCCGAGGCGGAAAGGTTGATGGCCGAGGGCATCGAAACTGAGCTCCCTGCCATGACAGAGGCGGAGGAGCAGCAGTTGTTGCTCGAGGAGGGGGCTGATAACCTGATGAGGTTAGCAGCCGAAGTCAGCGAAGTGGTGGAGGACAAAGAACACGACCGTTCTGAGTCCGAAGCCATGGAAACTGAAGCTTCCGAGGAAGTGGTGAAGGAGGAGCCGAAGCTTCGGGTGAAGGCCAAACCCGTAGCTGAGGCAAGTCCGAGGTACAAAGGGGAGACTGTTGTCGACCCTGATGTCCTACGCCGCTCTCCGAGGAAGCAATCAGCACCCCGGAAAAGTGAGGATGGATCCCAGTCTCCACCGAGCCCTAAAAAGGCTGACGGTGAGGACATGGAATCCCGGGGCAGATCCCGAAGCCGCAGATACCCTGTCGGTGGCAAATCGGGATCCGCATCCATGACCCGAGGCGGGTCAAGCAGGTCGGAAGAGGAGAAGAGAAGCAAGAGCGCGGTGCCACAACCAAGCACCAGTTCTGTTTCTGCTGGGACCACCTCTTCCAAGAAACAGAAGCAGAATCCGAAGCTGTCCTTTAAGAAGGTGAGAAGGGTCCACAAAGCTCGGATGTCTGTGTGGAGAGCTAGGGTTGGTGAAATCGGGGGAAGTCTAGAGCACTTCAAGGCTGTAATGGATAAGCCCGATAATACAGCACCCATCAACCCTGGTTCGGACAAGCCAGGATTCCGGTTTCCTTCTGATGGTCCGGAATCAGACTCAGACGACGTTGATTTCCCCGGGACAATGAAACGCTATGAGTCCGAGATCTGGCCCGAGCTGTTGCAGGAGGACAGCTTGGATGAGGGCACCTTGGGAAAGCTCAAGATGTCCCCTATGCTCTGGAAGCCAGGACACCGTTGCCCCTTCTTGGTGTGTCGGTACACTGGTTTCCGAGATGTGGGTGTAAAAATTTACACCACCCGAGAGAGGTTCTTTCGCCATTTGTGCGAGTGCCACGCCCCCCTCCGTCAAGCCTGGACTTGCCCGTACACTAGCTGTGCACAGGTCCTGGATCGGAAGGGTGAGCTTATCCAGCACTTGATGAATGGTGAGGTGAGACAGCACAACCTCAGTCGGGAAAAGGCCCAGGCCCGCATGGTGAAGGACACAGTGACCGCCGGAACAAAAGAGAATCCTCTCTTTTACAAGATGGTGTACTTGTCCTTCAATCACCTGAGGGTCTTAAGAAAGGCACAGGCTGCAGTCCAGACCCGGCTAAAGGCTGCAGAGAAGGCCGAAGCTAGGAAAGCCTCTTCTTCCTCCAGTTCTGGGCTTAGCAAACCCGCAACTGGACAGCAAGACTCGGTATCGGTGAGCTCTGCTTCCAGCAGCGTTGCCCCTGAGTCCGGAAGTAGGCCCGCTTCGGACAAAAAGTCCTCCAAGAAGACGCACAAACGACAGTCTTCGAGCCATCCGGAGGCACCCATCACCAAGAAGGGCCGCAAAACCCAGCAATGGGTGGAGCAAGCCAAGGAGGATCTGCCTTCTCGCCATGACACCCAAGAACTGGTCCGGGCAGTTGACGTTAACGTCGAAGCTGCCCTGACGGATCTAGAGAAGGCAGCCATAGCTCTAAGCGAGGGGGTACGTAGGTCAATTGCTTCGTTGACCACGCCCCTTCAACGTTTGGAGACTGTGGAGAGTAAGATTGATGAGGTCGCCAACCTCCGAGAGGAGAACAACCAACAGGCGGTCATCATCAAGACCCAGCGCGCGTCCCTAGCCCAGAAGGACAATCAAATCCGCGATTTGATGGAGGCTAACGCGCGGCTGAGGTCAAGGTTGGAGTCCGCGGAGTCCAGTTCTCCGCCGGAGCAGGACCCAACAGAGAGTGTGGGAATCACAGATCAATCTGCCCCCACTCTACATGTGGATGGTGGTCAGGCTGGGGCGATCCAGGTCAATGCCCTCCAACTGGATGTTCTATCACAGTTGTTGGGACAGATCGGGAAACTCCCCCAGATGGCCCAGATGGGTGTTAAAGCGCCCAGCCATCCTTCAGCATCCCCCTTTCGGATGATTGTGTCCCCCGAGACTTCTCGGACGGTTCCCGCTGCTGCTGCTGGATCCGCAGCTCAAGCTGCAAGGCAGCAGCAAACGCAGAGGTCCGCGCCCCGACAACGCTCACAGAGCAGGGCCCGGACTTGGCTAGAGGGAAGCGGTCTGGGACAGGGAGGAGTGGGAGCATCAGATCTCGGAATCCACCAATTGTTTGGACCCGAGAAAGTGATCTCCCCTCTAAAGTCGTCGCCCGGCTCAGGTATGCAGGCACCCCCCACTCCTGGAACCAAAACTGGCCACAGTGACGTGGAGGATGATGCCGACATGGACATGGAGCAGGACGACGAGAAGGACCCTCATCGCCAGTGAAGGAGGATGGCCATAGGACGGACCGGACGACAACACGGATCGCCCACGAATGATGCTCGGACTCGGAATGGAACGACCTGTGTGGATGATGATGACTGGACTGATTTATGGACTTGGCAATGGATACGGACGCACTCGGATTGACACAAAGATGAATCGGACTACCCACTGATATTAACCACTGGAACTAAAGTAATGAAGTAATGGACTTTTCTCTCTTATTTGTTATACTACAGAATGTAGTAGTGAGATTTATTTTTCTCACAGAGAGCCGGAGGAATTTTTTTACTTTTTCGCCATTTACACGGATCATTTTTTTTATCTTTCCACTTGTATCAGTAGTGAGGACACTAAATGCTCCTGCTTGTACTTGTTATGATCTTTTATTATTGTGTTGAGTGACTTTTGTGTTTACTCGTGGTGATTTGTATTATTTTTCCTCTTTTCATATGCTTTATTGTTCTATTACCCGATTTTTAAACAATGTTTTAAACTCTTTAAAAGAAAGAGGGGGTATTGTAGTGGTCGTGTGTTTTATGGGTTCCGGGATAGTGCAGTCCGGGAGTCCGAGACTGTCCGCTGGTTGATTCCAGTCCTTTCGGACTGACGCCAGAGGGCAGTCAAGGGCTCTCGGATCTATCCGAAGCGCAGACCCTGGAAGAGTGGTCTGTAGCTTATTTACTATTATTTGTATTTATCACTTTATATTGTGTCTTTTCCTTATATATTGTCATTTTATGCTATGCAAATGTTCCTTTATGTGTTCGTACCCAATCTCTGGTTTTACTTATTCTTAACTTCGCTTTTATAAGAATATCTGTGATATCGATATTCTTCACACCTTGTTTATACTATTTCCTATTGTATATGTTCTCTTTCTGGCTGGTCCAGAAAGGGTTGGTCTAAGGTTGTGAGGTAATAAAACCAGAGTATGAGAGTAATTCTTGTTCCGTTTTATTCCTAAGCTAAGAGTCCCGAACCGAGTTCACTACAGTAACACTATTTTGACAAGAAGATTCTCGTAGCAAAATGAACTTTTATTTCCAGCAGTAGTGCACTTGGATTACAGCAGTGAGATTTACTTTATTTCCAGCATTTTTATTAACTTGTGTCTTGCTTCTCTGAATGGAAAGTATGCAAATTTATGAAGCCAAATATGTATCGAAATAAAAATGAAAAAAATTACGAATCCAAAAAACGTTGGTTCACCAATAATTTCTCCTCCTTACTGATGTCCAAAAGTTTTCCAATTAATTCTGGTGGTCGTACTGGAAGTAAGATCTCTTCCAATTTCAATAGTAATGTATCCTTTTGCCCCCACTTCCAGTGGCCTCTGCATGGGGTCATGAAAGATATGAGAAATCCACCGTCGTCATCCATTTCTTCCTCCACTTTTCCCAGGTACCATCTCTTCCCAAATCCAACAGTGACATATGTGCCAACAGTCACAACCGCACTGGTTATGTTGGATTGAACAGCGGGTTCAATGTTGCCTCCCTCAATGGTGCTCTCTGCCTCCTGGGTTGTGAGGTGCTCAGGTTCCTGCATTGGGACAGTTTCCTGCATTGGTGCAACATTTTCAGGTTTCATGGAGGTGTTGCCTCCCTCAATACTGCTCTCAGTCTCCTGAGTTGTGAGGTGCTCAGGTTCCTGCATTGGGACAGTTTCCTGCATTGGTGCAACATTTTCTGGTTTCATGGAGGTGTTGCCTCCCTCAATACTGCTCTCAGTCTCCTGAGTTGTGAGGTGCTCAGGTTCCTGCATTGGTGCAACATTTTCAGGTTCAATCGTTGCCGTAGTTTTGATAGTTTTCTTTTTGCGGATGTTTTTGACCTTGTAGGCATTTGTCCATCCATAACAAGTTGGATTCATACTGTCCTCTTTCTTGCAACAATCTTTGAAGCAGGGCACAATCCGTTTCATGAGGATATTCCCCTTAGTGGCAATGGCATGTATTGTCATCAGTTGGGGAACTGGCTGTACATCCCATCCACTTATCTCTGTGGCCACATCCTTGATATAACTGGATGTAATTTGGATGAGTGTTGATTTCACCTCATGATTCTGGAGGGCTTCACATAATTCCTCTACATTCCTTATTGGTACCCCTGATTTGACAATATTGTCAGCCATCTTCTTCACCCCACCCCCGACCCCATCGCAGGGGCCTTTTCCGTGACCACTCTCGAGCCATGTCCATGTTGCTTTGACACCAAACATATGGTGGAATTGGTCAACAATGGTACAGACAGTGCGATTACGGTACTGTGAGCTGGGCGAATCTGTGACAAAATGTATGCAGTGAAGGTCTGGTAAGATTCTTTTCACATAGGAGAGGAGTCCCCGAATTAAAGCCAGGACAGTGGGGACAGCATGGCTAGTCTCAGATGTTACCCCAATGAATGATCTATGTTGCAGCACTTTTTCATCATTGTTATAATACATGACCATTGGATGGATTGTTATCTGACAGTAGTTGTAGAAGTGACCACTTACTTCATCCTGCAGTCGTGTAAGCCAATTTTCAGAGAAGTCCATTTGGACTAGACATTCTCGCCCAGGTATCATGAATTCCTTGAGGATACTGATTTGTTGATATATGCATGTTATCCTTTCCACATGTGGTCGAAAAGTTGCAAGCTGCTGGAAGAACTCCTTCTTGAACTCTGCCTTTGAGAGTTTGTACTCTTGGAGGAGGGTCTTCTTGAAAATTGAATCTTTGTGCTGCACATCCCCTCTTGCCCAGTTCCTGTAACATACCTCATCTGGGAGGCTGTGAAGTTTGGCATTGATCTCATCATTTGTTAACTGGCCTAGTGCTTCACCGGACATTGGCAGACCTTTACACGCACGGCAGAGGAGATTAATGTTGGCATGGATCTGGCAGAGACATTGCCTTCTTGCAGTCCACTGTATCAGCTTTATGTTTGCTTCACGGGATTTACAAAAAGCTGCCAGTGACATCTTTATATCAGGGTGCTCAGAGAGAAACTTCTTGTACAAGTTGCTCAGGGTTTGGCACAGGCCGTACTTCTTCTTACCCCATGCTTGATCCCTTTTACCTGGCAGTTCAGATGAATTCTCAGGCTTCTTCAAAAAGTTATTCACTAAAGCTCTCATAGCTTCTGATTGTGTCTTTCTAACTCTCTTCCGGTTCTTTTGGCGAAAAATGAAATCTCGCGATAACTTGATTTTGTTGCTCAATGCCTTCCGGTATCCCTTTCCACGGTCAGGTTTTGATGGAATTCTTTTGAAGATTTCTTTCTTAATTGAAACAGATGATTTTGCTACTCGATCCATTGTTTCTGCCAGAGGTAGTAGTGCATTAATACGATCTTGACTTGGAGTCACAGCTGTTTCTTGAAGTATTTGCCGAACCATTTTCTCAGGAGTGCAGTACTTGGGATCAGGTGTTTCCTGATCAAGATCTCTTGCTTCATTTGCTGGTGGCGATTCTGGTTCGGACTGCTCTTGGTCATTGCCACTCCTATCTGCTTTATTTTTAAGTTTTGATAACTCATGTTTCATTTGCTTGTTGTCTCTCTGCAATTTACGCACCCTGGGGTCACGTGACATCGGTAGCTTGACTATAAGCCTGTTAGAAAACAACAATAGAAGGCAAAAAATAAAAAATACCTGAGGTGATTTATTCTCTTCCAAGTACATTGAAATGAAATGATTGTCATCTCCAATTCCTAACTAAATTTCTCAAATATACAAAATAAAATCAAGATATATCTACTGATTGTTCATCTTTCATGAGAATAAGTATACAAAAAGAAAAGAAATAATGACAGATTTGAAATGATTGGAAAAACAAGTAAATTTAAGTAAAATAATGTGCTACAAAAGAATAGAAATTCTTTTTGTCCCGCTTTCGCTCTCTGAGCAGTCTGTTGCCAGCGGTCAGCGGCAAGCCATTAAGGATCCGATTCATCCGTGTCCTATGAAATAATGCAAGATGCACAATACTTTAAAACATGCAGGCATGCATTAACCAGAAATTAGGGAAAGAGTATATCAAAGAGGCAATAAACTTCTCAAATATTGATAAAACTCACCGAGAGGATACAGGAGTTGTAACTTCTGTCACCAGTCGTGGGGTACGCTTCCTTGCAGGTAGCTCCACAAGCTCCGGGTTCTTTGGTGTCTGATTCAGTCGGGCGGATGCCCTCATGTTGGGACGGCCACGTCTGCGAGGGACTGTTCCTGCTGCAGCTGTTCAAGGAAATGTAACTATCAGTAGTCTTGGGAGTTGTAATGATTTTGATGCAAGAATTTTTAAAAGAAATTATTGATATCCAGATAATTGATGATAACCAGAACTACCTACCATGCTTCCTCACTCTCATGTCACGCATGTTCTGCTTCTTTCTGGCATTGTACACCTTGCGCTTGTCAGGTGACATGGGCTGAGCCATCAAACGTTTACCCTGAAAAATAATTGAATACCATTAAAGTAAAATAATTTTTCCTGGTCACGATGATATGGTTGTATAGATATTCTATGTCATGATATAATTTCATAATACTCACAACTGCTCGCTCCCTTTCTTTCTTCCGGTAATCATCACCCTTGGCTATCTGCCCTAGCCTCCAGAGACGTGCTCTCTCGGCATTGGCTCGCTTCTGTGCGGCGGTTAACACCCTCTTACCCATTTGAAATGACTGGAAAATATGTTAAAAATATATACAAGGGCAATGACTTTATGTTGCAGTCCAAATACATCTTATTCATGTGAAAGTAAAAATTTGTTACCGTCCAAATGCAAAGGAATCAATGTGGGTGTTAATTAAGAAAAATCAGCTCCATTGGTGAAATTAATACTATTATTTGGTTTTACATTCTTTCAAGAACGAATGTACAATTTTGATATAAGAAATAAATTAATTTTTGGGGTTATAAATGCAATAAATGACCAGTGTGAATAGCGTTACCATCCAAATGCAAAAAGGATCAAAGCTTTTTTGATGTGTAACTAATTTGTTATTTTGAAACACAATATAATGAAGTATCAGGGGCATAAAGGATATAATGTCAATAAATTGACATTGATTTTGATTGTCACAAATGATTATTACCAAAGATTCACTCTGGAACATAAAAAAAATAATAATAGAAATAAAATAATCTGACGAAAATTTGCATCTAATTACTTGATAAGTATTTGTTTCACCTATATACCTACTCCTATATGAAGGGACAATATAATTAGAAATATATAGCTCAGTAGGTTCTTGCATTTGGACAATATTATAACAACAATACCATGTATCACTAGCGTTACCATCCGAATGCACAAAACTCAATGCATTCCCTATAGAGAGAACATTTGTTTTTTACAAATTGTTCAAACTAAAGCAAAACATGACGTTGACATATACCCAAACATTATTCTGACTCACTTAAATACATTTAAAGAACATTTTTGTGGCACCCCCCCTTACACCACACATTTTTTACAGCAAAAACATGAACAATAAATGACAAATTCATGAAAAAAATCGTATACACAAGGCTTTGTTTCATCAAAACATAAACTCAGTACCTAGACGAATATTTTGGTGATATTTATAAATATCTATGAAAGATCCATAGGACGATATGCTCTTGTTTTCAAAAAGCTTATAAGGTTACCGTCCAAATTAGTGTTACCATCCGTATGACATTAAAAACAGCAGGAGATGTACCATAAATGACCAGCGTCCAAATGACAACAACTACTTGAGGCTAAAAATCGTCATCATGTTAATACATTAATGATCGAAATTCTCCTTAAAATCACAAGTATTCCCCTCAATAATATCATATTTTAGCAAGCTATCATCAACTTTTAGTGTCATGTTTGCGAAATCTTGCAAAAAAACAAAGTAATACACTCACCACTGCTTAAAAGTTCGCCAACATGTGCGTGATAGTGGGCCGTTCATGGACGTTCATGTCTGCTTTCTTCATCATACTCCAGAGGTCACCACAGGTGCTGTTTAAGTGCTGCCATCTGGTGCATTTGGTCGGTAACCGCATACGGACGGTGACGTTAGTGATTAACGCTCAAGTTATGAGGAAGTCATGCAATATTGAAATATGTGATATATTGATTATGATACGTCTAGAAGGGATGTACAATATCTGGGAATATCTCTCACTAATATTTAAATCCAATGGCTTAAATTGATCTTGAAATCGCATTTGGATGGTAACAAATAAATTACACAAAAATTGGAAAACTTATTCTGGGGGATGAAATATCACATCTACACAAAAAAATGTTGTGCATTGGGGTGGAGACATGTTTGAGTATGGCGAGAATTGACATCAGTTCAATGTATTGGAATATTCCATGTTCATTTAGGGTTATTGAAAGTTGCATTTGGACGGTAACATTGAAATTACCCCAAAATTTAAACAGGTGTGGTGGGCTAAGTGGTACTCATAGAATTTTTATTTTTTTTCCAAGTGGTGCTAGGAGTATAGGGAATGAGATAAGACATACAAAATATGTCACCAATGGAAATTCTTTTTAATATGAATGCAAATATCGTGAAGAAATTATTAAGTATGTGGAAATAAACTTCAAAAATGGAGGTTTTTTAGCCCCAGATCTTAAAATATCCCAGATAGGCCTACAAAAGTGGGTACCCCCTGAAAGCTCTTGTCTTGGCGCATCCATACAGCGTAAAAGCAAGCTTTAACTACCAGTTCCAAGCAAGTTAAATCCCTTAATATGAGTGACGACAGTTCGTGAGAATAGACCATATGCAATGGGCTAATCTGGCCATGTTTTTGTGGATATGCACGCCTATCATGGCATAAAACATTATACATAATGATAACAACTGCAATATGTGATGTGTTTCAAGATAATGAGTCATAAGGCGCAAAATTCATAATTTTCAAAATGTTTTATCACAAGATCTCTTTATTGAAATCTTCTGATTCTTAGTCATATGAATCCATGGAACAAATTTTGGGAAATTGTATTAAATATATCCTTGCATTTTGAAGGCATTCGTATGGAGTATATATAGTGACTTTACTGGTAATTACCCTCCCAGAAACATTGCAAACTTTTTTTTTTCAAAAATAAAAATATCAAACTTAAAATATAGAAATACGTATCAGGTGTCCTAGTGTTTACTATCATTGGAATCCGCTTGATCTCTTTTCAAATATAATGATATCTCAAAATCAATATTTTTCGACTTATGACAAATTTTCCTAAAACGGATCACATATATACAAAATAAATTGTCTCTAGTGATGATTAGAATTATATATGGTGCCCTCTTTTGCCCCCACAACTTCCTTGAATAGGGGATTTGCAATTGCCACTGCGCATGTCTGTTACAGTACAGCACATCATGGGATGGATTCTGTTGAAAAGTGACATACTAATATGTAGCAACATGTTTATCAGAAATTGCAAAAATGTGTTCACCAATAGCATAGCTTGTATATATGATCTATGAAAAACCAAATGCATGATGGGAAGATGTGGACTTGTGTTACAATAATGTACAACACATGGATATTGTTTATTAGAGGATTAAAAAATATTCCATGCTGAACATGACATGTTTTATAGATTTTAGACTATACCATAATAGTCTCATACTTCCATGCAAATCAAGATACAAAGAGGTGGCTATGCAAGTCCCCTATTGCACTATTAATCCTATTTGATACAGATGGCCACTGTAGATTAGAAAAAGAAAACAAAATCATACGAATATCCTTCAAAAAGCATGAAAAAGCCCGGAATTTCGAGAAAATATGGAAAAGGGAAAGGTAAGACAAAAAGAACGCTCGGGGAGAAATGCTTAGAGAAATGGAAGGTGATGAGTGAAAATCTTTGTTTACTGGATTCATGTAGCGACCAAACACAAGTAGTCAATGATTGAAGAATGAAAGAAAATTAAAATTTTAAAAGGACGCATCTAACTTCCTATTAGAATTGTAAGAGCCACGATGGCAGGTTATGTTTGAACCAAACCTTTTCAAACAAAATAAAAAATACAAAGTGGTGGCTATACAAGTCCCCTATTCTTCCTTCAACTAAAGAACAAACAGCAACAGGAGCTAACAAAGGTAGCCCCGGATCTATCTTCATTAAAAACTCAATACAACGCCTCAGTCTTGTCCTGACTATACACCCACGCCCTGCCCATAACACACGCCCTTGTGTCTGTTATTCTCACTCAGCCTACCCAGGGTTAAGTCACCAGAAAATATACAAATTATTTTCACCAATCCTCCCAAATAACCCAAATTTCAAACAAAAATTAGGTTCAAAATTGAGTTCAACCTAACCAAACAGATTGCTAGAATCAATGCAATGCAGAATATACTCAAATTCACTTAGTATTGACCAAATTGCAGCCTAATTTAGCAGAATTTTCTAAATGTATAAAGCTGCCAATTGTACATTTTCGGAAAATCTGACCCATGTGTTCATGTGGTACTTTACAAGTGTAAGTAGACAGGTGATGGTGATGTGGGTCCATCAAACTCACATAACCATCACGTAGAGCTGAGGAAGGTGATAATTACACTTGTCCATGAAGTCATAATGGCGGAGGTCCTGCAGTGATAAGTGCTGCAGGGGTGGTGAGGATTGTTCATGGTCGCGGCGTCAACTACCACCCTACTGAATAAATTACAGCCACTACTGAAAACAGCCTTAAGGACACGATAACTGTGATGAAGACTGCTCAATATTTGCTATACACCTTCATGAATTAATCAACATTAAAGCTGCATTCACAGAAGATTTCTGTGAAAAGAATTCTATTTTGTGGTTTATTCGTTCCAAGCTAATCCAAAAATCAGCGATATGGTATAGGTGTGGGGAGGATTGTACATTGTACATTGTTGCCCATCCACCTCCCCAGTTGCCCACCCATTTCCCCAGTTGCCCACCCACTTCCCTAGTTGTCCACCCACTTCCCTGGTTGCCCACCCACTTCCCCAGTTGCCCACCCACTTCCCCAGTTGCCCAGCCACTTCCCTAGTTGCCCACCCACTTACCTGGTTGCCCACCCACTTCCCTAGTTGCCCACCCACTTCCCTAGTTGCCCATCCACTTCCCTACTTGCCCACCCACTTCCCCAGTTGCCCATCCACTTCCCCAGTTGCCCATCCACTTCCCCAGTTGCCCACCCACTTCCCTAGTTGCCCACCCACTTCCCTGGTTGCCCACCCACTTCCCCAGTTGCCAATCCACTTCCCTGGTTGCCCACCCACTTCCCCAGTTGCCAATCCACTTCCCTGATTGCCCACCCACTTCCCTAGTTGCCCACCCACTTCCCTAGTTGCCCATCCACTTCCCTATATGCCCACCCACTTCCCTGGTTGCCCATCCACTTCCATGGTTGCCCACCCACTTCCCTGATTGCCCACCCACTTCCCTAGTTGCCCATCCACTTCCCTGATTGCCCACCCACTTCCCTAGTTGCCCACCCACTTCCCTAGTTGCCCATCCACTTCCCTATATGCCCACCCACTTCCATGGTTGCCCATCCACTTCCCTGGTTGCCCACCCACTTCCCCAGTTGCCCACCCACTTCCCTAGTTGCCCACCCACTTCCCTGGTTGCCCACCCACTTCCCTGGTTGCCCACCCACTTCCCTTGTTGCCCATCCACTCTCCCAGTTGCCCATCCACTTCCCTGGTTGCCCATCCACTTCCCCAGTTGCCCACCCACTTCCCTCATTTCCCGCCAATGTCTCCGGTTGCCCATCCACTTCCCAAGTTGCCCACCCACTTTCCCGGTTGCCCACCCACTTCCCCATTTGCCAATCCACTTCCCTGGTTGCCCACCAACTTCCCTGGTTGCCAACCAACTTCCCTGGTTGCCGACCAACTTCCCTGGTTGCCGACCAACTTCCCTTGTTGCCCACCAACTTTCCTTGTTGCCCGCCAACATATCTGGTTGCCCACCTACCCCAGTTTTCCTTAGTCCAGGATCCCCTGAGTGTAGGGCAACCAGGGCTAGTCGTCAACCAGGAAGTTGGCAACCAGAGGATTGGGCCACCATGACCTGTGGGTACAGGGGCTACACTCTTGGTAACATTGTTTCTCTTGGAGAATCAGTGTCCATCAAGGAGAAACAGCGTTTCTGGAGCAGAATCAGTGTTTATCAAGCAGAATTACTGTTTATCAAGCAGAATTACTGTTTATCAACCAGAAACAGTGTTTATCAAGCAGAAACAGTGTTTATCAAGCAGAAACAGACAATCTGGAGGATAAACAGTGTTTCTGGTGGAGAAACAGTGTTTCAGGAAGAACAATATTGTTTCTGGTGGAGAAACAGTGTTTCAGGAGAAACAGTGTTTTTCAATATGAAAAAAATGATATCAAGCTGAAATATTGATATTGGTCGATATACAAGGTTTCTTCAAACAACTGTGTATCAAACAGAAATGCTGGTTTACCTTAAGAAAAACTGTTTTTTGTGCTAAACATTGTTTTTCAATAGGAAAACGCTGTTTATCAATCTTAAACATTGTTCATGAATTTAAAAACAATGTTTTAGCTTGATAAACATTGTTTTTCTATTTAAATCTTGATATCACTCGAAACAGTTCTGAAGTAAAACATTGATTTTCATTTCAAAAACAATGTTTTAGGTTGATAAACAGTGTTTATCAAGCGATAAACAGTGTTCATCAAATTATTACACAAATTGCTTGCCATATAAACCATAACAGTAACAGAATATTGACAAATCCAGTCCTATAGGTCATAATATGAGTAACTCATGTATAAACATATAACAGCAGCAGAATATTGATAAATCCAGTCCTATAGGTCATAATATGAGTAACTCTTGTATAACCATATAACAGCAGCAGAATATTGATAAATACAGTCCTATAAGTCATAATATGAGTAACACTTGTATAACCATATAACAGCAGCAGAATATTGATAAAGCCAGTCCCATGATATTGATGAATCCAGTCTTATAAGTCATTATATGAGTGAATTTGGTAAGATTTTGTTCCTAATAGCTGATACTGCAGCTTTAATAAAAAGCCCAGATTTCAGGCCAATGTGAGAAGAGCACGATTGATGACGACATGCTCCTCACGTCTTCATGAACCTATTTACAAAGAAACCATTTTGGCTTAATGGGTCAGATTGCCAGAAAATACACAATTGGCAGCTCTACACATTTATAGGAAATCATGCTGAATTTCGCTGAAAAATTATAAATACTGGGTATATTTGAATATACTTGAGTATATCAGGTATTTTGTTGTTTTAAGATTATTGATTTTGCTTTGTAAATCTGTCTTTTGAACCTCATTTCTGTCCTTAATTGGGTTTTTAGAGAGGATTAATGAGGGCGAATTGTACATTTTCTGAAGATCATACCCTCACATACATTCCATACTCCATCTAACCCCTGATGGAGACAAGGTGACCGGAAGTGTTTTAGACATGCGCCATGAACATAAATACATCCCTACCACTTAACAGGCGCACGTGGGGTAAACACATACAGCCTATTAGGGTACCCATGGAAACCTTTGTTGTACGTTTGGCGTGATGGGCGCCCTGCTTGCAAAGGATGGAACCCTTATGTATCACGTGATTTTATCAGCCAATCACAGCGCCAGCCGCAGTCTATCACGTGATGTTATTAGCCAATAAACTGACGCTATTCCCTCCTTGGTCATGTCTTTAAGTGATGTATGTATAGGTTTGTGTAGGACGATAAATGAGGGTAAAACCCAATAAATGGGCACATACCTTAGTCTTGTATTGGGTAAATAATAAGCTTTTAGACACACTCTTCAGTGGGGGTCCTTATATGGGTCAGATTTTCAGAAAATGTGCAATTAGCAGCTGTACACATTTGGGAAATTCTGCTAAATTAGTCTAAAAAAATATGAAAACCAGGTATATCTGAGTATATTTGGTATCACATAGATTTAAAGTATCAGTTCTGTTATATTAAACAGTCTTAAATGTGGGTTATTTGAGAGGATTGGTGAAGATGAATTGTACATTTTCTGATAACTTGATCCGTATGTAATCTGTTCCAGGAAAATTTGTCGCAAGTCGCAAAAGTGATTTATTCACAAAATCTCGCTTTGTTGCCAGGTTTTAATTTGTTTACGTGTTTAGTGCGCTTCAGCTAACATGAATAGAAGTATCAAATTTCAAGACAGTGTATTAAATAAATGGGTCATATTTTCACAAAATATACAATTCATCTTCAGTGGGGGTCCTTATATGTGATGTGTTCCAGGAAAATGAGTCGCAAGTAGCAAAAGTGTATTTTCCAAAGTGATTTATTCACAAGATGTCTTTATTGCAAGGTTCTAACTTTTTAAAGTGTTGGCGCTTTAGGTCATATGAATACATGTATGAAATTCAAGACAGTGTATTAAATATATCCTTGTATTTCGAAGTGTACGAATATGAATATAGAGCCACATTATAGATATTGAAACTTTATTTTCCATATTTTATACATATATGTGATCTGTTTTAGGAAATGAGTCACAAGTCGCAAAATATGGATTTTGAGATGTCACCATATATGAAAAGAGGAGATCAAGCTGATTCCAATGATAGTAAACACTAGGAACCTTATAAGCATTTCTATATTTTAATTTTGATAATTTTATGTTTGAAAAGAAAGTTTGCAATGTTTCTTGATGAGTAATTACCAGTAAAGTAACTAAATATAATCCATATAAAGGCCTTCAAAACGCACAGATATATGTGATACAATGTCCCGAAATTGGTTACATGGATTTATATGAAAATGAGTGCTAAACCCCCTAAAGAATCAGAACATTGCAATAAAGAAATCCAGTGAAAAATCACTTTTGAAAAATATCAATTTTGCGACTTTTGACTCATTTTCCTGTAACACATGACATATATGGGTCAGATTTTAAGAAAATGTACAGTTCACTTTCACCAATCCCCTCAAGTAACCGAAATTTAAGACGAAAATGAAGTTCAAAATACAGTTCAACCTAACCAAACAGATTGCTAGAATCAATGCAATGCCAAATATACTCAGATTTACCTAGTATTGACCAACTTGGAGACTAATTTAGCAGAATTTACTAAATGTGTACAGTTGCCAATTTGTAGATTTTATGAAAATCTCACCCATATGGTCCAATGGAGAATGGGTCTCATGTCTCTGTCGGCGGCAGTTGTTCCAACAGGACCCTCCTGATCCAGCTAGGCCTAACCATAACTGACTAAAATGGGTCAGATTTTCAGAAAATGTACAATTGGCAGTTCTACATATTTAGTAACTTCTGCTAAATTAGACTGTAAAATGGTCAATACTAGGTAAACCTGAGGACATTTGACATAACCTTGATTTAAACAATCTGTTTTGTTATATTGAACTGAATTTTGAACCTAATTTTTCTCTTAAATTTGGGTTATTTGTGAGGATTGGATAATTTGAATTGTACATTTTCTGAAAATCTGACCCAAATAGTAACTGACAGTAACCTACCAAGCTTCAAAGCTACATCAATGTTTAGTTGTAGATACCCTGAAGAAGGAGTAATGTAAACTCCGATAGGTCGGTATCCTATTGAATAAACCACCTCAAAGCACTATATTTTATCCTCCACTTGTCTTCATTACAGTGTTTGGTGTGGGTGTACCCAATCACCCGCATTATAACTTTGAATTAGTTGTAAATCTTTGCGATTTAATAAAAGTAACAGAACAGTTAGCAGCATGCTGAAATAGAATATTGTACACAACTTCGTGAAACCGTTCATAGAGCAGAAACCATAAAAACAGCCCGCCTGCGGTAAGATGGGTGTGCATGTGGAGGGGGAGTATTTATTTATTTGTGACGTGTTTTAGGAAAATGAGTCACAAGTCGCAAAATTGATATTTTTCAAAGTGTTTTTTTCACAAGATCTCTTTGTTGAAATGTTTTGATTTTTAGAGGGTTAGCACTTATAGTCATATAAACCCATGTATGAAATTGTGGGACATTGTAATAAATATATCCTTGCGTTTTGAAGGCCTTCGTATTGAGTATATTTAATTACTTTACTGGTTAAACCAAGCCAGAAACATTGCAAACGTTTTCTTTTCAAAATAAAAATATCAAACTTCAAATATAGATATACATGTTAGGTACCCAAGTGTTTACTATGATTGGAATCCGCTCATGATCTCCTCTTTTCATATATTGTGATATCTCAAAATCCATATTTTGCGACTTATGACTCATTTTCCAAAAAAAGGATCACATTTACAGTTGTGTTTACAACTCATATTGTATCATACGCTGTCCTAAACCTTGTACATTTTACATACCAAGTAATATAATTGTTCTCATGACTGGATTCTGGAGAGGAGAGAAGAGAGAAAGGTATAGAGAAGAGAGAGAGAGAGAGAGAGGACGGAGAGAGGCAAAAGGAGAGAAAGATTGGAGAGAACGGGAAACTAAGGGAGAGAGAGTAGAGAGAGCGGAGAGATATAAGGGAGAGAGAGGAGAGAGGGAGAGAATGGAAAGGGAGAGGAGAGACCTGGAAAGAGAGAAGAAGAGGAAGAGGAAGAGAAAGAGAGAAAGCTAGAGAAGAGAGAGAGAGAGAGGACGGAGAGAGGCAAAAGGAGAGAAAGACTGGAGAGATAAGGGAAACTAAGGGAGAGAGAGTAGAGAGAGCGGAGAGATATAAGGGAGAGAGAGGAGAGAGGGAGAGAAAGGAAAGGAAAGGGAGAGGAGAGACCTGGAAAGAGAGAAGAAGAGGAAGAGGAAGAGAAAGAGAGAAACGGGAGAGAGAGAGGAGAGAAGGAAAGAAGAGAGATATAGATAGGAGAGACAGACAGAAGTGAGAGTGAAAGAGAATAGAGAAAGAGAGAAGGGAGAAAGAGCTGAGAAATAGATACAGAGTCAAAGCTAGACAAAGCTAGGAGAGAAGGCGAGATTGGAATGGGATCGAGAAGAGATGAGTGATAGAGAGATTAGGAAGAGGCAGTGCTAAATGTTCAAAGGCCTCGTTTCCACGCATCTCTCTAACTCCATCATCCACCGCTGCCAATAAATGGCGCAATAGGTGATGATTAAATGCCATATAAGCCGGCAGATGGTGCCACATTTAAGTCGTTCCGTTACTTAACTGTTTATTGACCCCCAGAAATATTGGAAACATTTTTTTTCAAAAACGAAAATATCAAACTTAAAATCTAGAAATACTTATTAGATTATTAATCTGTTTACTATCATTGGAATCGGCTTAATCTCATCTTTTCAAATACAATGGTACCATAAAATCTTTTTTTTGCAACTTATGACTCATTTCCTGAAACACATCACATTTGTGATTATATTATAGGAAAATTAGTCATAAGTTGCAAAATCGATATTTTTTCAAAGTGTTTTATTCACACAGGACCACTTTGCATGGACAACAATTTGAAAACGATAGAGGAGAGTTCCCAACTGAAACTAGCTCTTAACAACTTGTATAGGAATGAATTGTTGACTTGATAAATTGCTCTCTTGTTTTTAAATTGTCTGACTGTTTTTATGATTGAATTGCGGCGATGATAGAACACATTCTTGAAAAACTGTAGGGGATTCCTATGATCTATTCTAAAGGATCTAATGTATAGATGAGATCGAAAACACAGAAAAAAGCTTGATGAATTTAATGACATTTACTTGTAAGACTGTATAATCTGGAAACTTCGATAACTCTATTTGTTGATCAGCTCATAGATCTAATAAGGATAAATTTCTGTAGATTCTTATCTACTTGGTCATGGCAACGCACGAAATATAACTGCATCCTGTCAGTCATGCGTCTTTCTTATAATCAACACCAATTGTTAAACTGTTTCAGCCAATAAAAATATTTAAAAAAAAATCAATTAGCACCCACATGCTAATTGATAGTCCAAATGTTATGATTAGAAATGATCTTGTTTGTTTGGTGATAATTGATAACCAATTATCACTCCAATGCTAATTAATAAGGAATAACACAGAACTATATGGATCCTGTCTTGATTTTACGCTTGACCAACGGTAACTGACTTTTATTTCTGGATTCGACATACCTGTCAGGTGTGTCCCTAATTGGCATAACCAGCCGTACCCGGCTTACAAATGAATAGCCTGACATTATAAGAGTTGAGAATGACAGGCTTACCTTTCTTAAAACAATTAGTATATTTACCCTCAATGAGCTAGCACGTGAGTACGAGTAGGAGGAGTACTAACGGGAATTGTATAGGATCCAGGAACTCTGAGAACTTAAAAGTGGAGTAGAACTCACTATAAACTGTCCAGGAATCATCAGTCACAACTTATTTACGGATTTAGCAGCTGTACAAGCAACAATTAGCGGAAATATAGGTACGCCACATCAGAACGTACGCAAAACCAAGATGGCCGCTAACCCGGAACTGATGATGGACATTGCGAAGTGGGTAGCACTAAAAAATGAAAAACAGAGACTGGACTTCCTAAAGAAGACGTTTGAATCTATTAACGAATACGTCCGCAACAATGACAAGGAAGTTAAGGGACTAAGATCGCAAATCAAGGAGGAACAAGACAGCAACTTGAGGTTAGTTACGCAGGTCCAACTCCTCGAAGCAAGATTGGATAAACAAACGAAGGTATTGGGGTCAGTCGAGGCAGATAATGCCGAGGCTGAGAGGCTAAAACGGTCACTAAACCTAGTTATTCAAGGCCTGGAGGAACATGATCATGAGGATGTGGGAGAGGCTATAAATAAACTCTTTCGTCATCTAGGAGTTGGTTTTGACCACTCTGTTTGTCGCCAGATTTTCCGCATCGGGAAAAAGAATAACAAAGGCCCCAGAAACATCCTAATCAAGCTTGGGGAGAGGGATCACAAAGCGGCTATCTTCAAAAATGCCCATAAACTCAAGAACGGCCTAGGTAAAGTGTATATCAACGATGATCTGCCGATTGCCGACAGGAGAAAACAGTCAGACCTTCGTAGTCTAAGGTATCTTGCTAAGAAGAAGGGATACCAATCGAAGGTTACATCTTTATCGTTAACGATTGGCGATAGAAAACTCAACTGGGGAGATTGGGCACAACTACCCGTGGATGTGTCCCTAAATGGTACAGCATCTGTACCAACCAAGAATGGCGGAGTTGCCTTCAGAGGAAGCAACTCGTTGCTATCAAATATGAATCAATGCCCTATCCATGATAACAAAACAGGTATCACATATCATTCTGCTGAGGCATGGTTCTCGTCAGAAATGGCACGTGAACATGACATGCCAGAACTAGCGATAAAAATCTCGATCGAGGAAGACGCCTTCACGTGCAAGTCTATGGTACATGAAATCACGAAAACACCCGAATGGGAGGCGGGGGAAACCGATCTGCTAACCACGATCAACCTTGCCAAGTTTCGTCAAAACACTAAGCACAGGGATTACCTATTGTCAACTGGAAACAAAACCCTGTATGAGGCTACATTCAGTACAAAATGGGGTGCTGGCCTTAATATTAGAAAAGCGGCCGCTTTCGAAGGAATCTCCGAGGAGTACCGAAACGAGTTCGGAGTCATCCTCGGGGAAGTTCGGGAGAGGATGATGCAAGAGGCATAACAACAACAATGGCATACTCGCACGACATGGACTATTACTTTGGTTCTCGGATACACTCAGTGATATTTGCAGACTCTAGAGGCTGGAAATTCAACCTAGACCTGAACTGTCAAGAGACATACTCCAATCTGACCTCGGATTTTATGTTCAATGTAGAATACAGACCTGGAGCCACGTTCTCATCTATAGCTAAACTAGCTAACAAGTTTCTACATGTACACCACCATTCGGTACTATACATATCAGCTGGCATTTGTGACATCACATCAAAATGTATTGACGAGAAAGGTCGTCGATTCTTTGCCTTTGACTGGACAACTGAAAGTAGTCTAGTCGACAGCATGTGTAATCTTGTGACAACTAATATGGACTGTTTATGTGAATCTCACCCAGGTAAACCGATAATAGTATGTCCTATATTCGGTGCGGATTTATCTAAATTCTGTGTCAACTCATCACTACATAAACAAGAAATGCTTGATTCTGCTATCGTTAAAATAAACAGACATATCAACGATTTAAACAGGAATAACCAAATACTGACACCATGGATATCTAAGACAATCCATCTAACCACAGGTAGAAAAGTTAAACACCTATATAACTGCCTTGAAGACGGTATACATCAGGACAATTCACTTGTAAAAAGACAACGTCAGATACTGTGGAGAAATCTGGAAGCAAATGTTTCAAGATTTTACTCATCGGGCATATACCAAGACATCTTCTCTATTTCACATGATGAAATGAACTATTTACAGTTGCTCCAAGATCAGAACTACAAAAATGCAGTTAAGAAACAAAGTAGATTAAAGAATAAATAACTCTGTGACTCAAAACTTAAGAACCCAGAGTCGAAGCTAAGTACTGTACGTTTTACTACTGTATAATTTTTCAGTTGGGTATACATACGAGTTACTTCAGTATTGTTGTAAAAAGTCAATCTGTGAGTTATTAAACCAGATGACATTCGCTGTCCATATACTGTCCCAATAAGTGCCTATCATGTTATATCTTGTAAAATGTCAATCTGTGAGTTATTATACCGGATGACATTACGATTACTTAACATGCTTAACATTGTCTCTAAGCTCCACATTTGTCTACCTGTGAAGTTCTTATACCGGGTGACGACATTGTGATGAACTGTTTAAATTATATATGAATCAATCTGAGAAGTTTTTATACCGGATGATTTATATAACCTTACTCTGGATGCAATGCAGAGTAGTTAGATACGCCATTAGCAAGCGTTAAAACCATGTAACTAGTCATAGTCCATTGATCTGACCTTACCTTGCTTTATCTTATCCTATTATAGTCTAGTCTATACTATTTTTATAGAAGCCACAAGGCTCCCTAGTCTAAGTTTAAATTTAAATTTAAGCTTAAGTTTAACTTCGATCAAACTTATCTCCTTATCACATATTGTTGTGGAAGTGTCAAACATAAAAGACATTCCCTTTTACTCCTACTTATACATCTTCATTGTCAGTGATAGCTCGAAGCTTGATATTCTTTCACCCCCATCTTTATCATCATTATTCTGTTTCATCAAACCTGGCAGGGCCTATTGGCTACAAAATGCTGTTATGTAGAACGGGACGACCCGTCAATTTAATGATAATTGTAGATACCATGAATCACTATGTCTAGTGAAATCAAAAAGATTATAGCCAGAGGATTCAGCATGGTACACTGTAACGTAAGAAGCATAAAGGCAAACTGGTGTAATTTTAAAAACACTTTCAGCAAGCTTAAACCTGAGATTCTGACTTGCTCCGAAACTTTTTTACACGAAAAAGACAGAGACATTGATTTTGAACTCCCAGGTTACAATAATATTGTCAGAAATGATAGAAATGTTATGGATGCGACTACTGGGAAAAAGGAAGGGGGTGGTGGTGTCTGTTGCTATGTGAAAAATGGTCTTACATACATGGTTAATAAAACTCTCTCAGTCTCAAATGAAAACATTGAGATTCTGGTGCTAAAAATTATACTTGCAAATCAAAAGGATCTTCATGTGGGGGTAATCTACAGACCCCCCCAGGGAGATAAATCGATATTTATTGAGACCTTAAATGATATCATAGGAGATCAATCAATCAAAAACAGTGAAAACATTGGGCCCGTCCTCTCGCAGCTTATGCTGCCTGCGAGTTGTTACATACGGGAGCAAAAAGTTGTCATTCGCCAATTCTCTCGCCGAATTTAATAGTCTTTCAAACCTAGATGGCATCCTACGCCAGTGATATCCGTGCACTTTAATATTCCAACTGATCTTTTAGAACTCCACCAGTGATAAGTATGGATCTGTATGTAGATGGGGATGTTGCTTGGTGTGATCCTTAATTTGAGGTACCGATAAATATGTCTCGTGAATATTCCAATGCACACTAATTAATACTCAATTAGCGCTTACATGCTAATTGATAGTCCAAATGTTATGATAGATGATAATCGATATTTGCTTAGTGATAATTGATACCCAATTATCACTTGGATGCTAATTAATAAGAATAACTCGGAACTAGTTGGATCTTGTCTTGATCTTACGATCGCCCAACGGTAACTGATCTTTATTTCTCGATACAACATACCTGTCAGGTGTGTACCTGATCTGCGTGCGCAGCCGTGCCCGGCTACTAGCTCTGGCGTCCCATGGGGAGGCCCAGGCGTTACGTAACCTTACGTAACAACAACATGTCACTCATTTGGTCTAGAACAACTTATTAAAGAGACAACTAGATATGACATAAGAGCGGACAGAAACATAGTGCAAGAGACTTGTATCGATCTAATTTTCTGTCGCTGCAACTTTAGCACTGAATCAGGAGTAGCTGACCTATGGATAGCTGATCACCTGATGATTTACTGTGTAATTAAAAAACTAAAAATACCAGTGGCAAAAAAACCTGTCATTACATACAGGTCATATAAAAATTATAATAAAGATACTTTTACTAACGACCTTCTAAATAAGGACTGGGCACTCGTAACTGGGGAAGCAAACCCTAGTGTTGCATGGAATCATTTGCTATCTGGTATCACAAATGAACTAGATAAACAATGTCCAATATTAACTAGAAGGATTAGTGTACCCAAAGAAAAGTGGATGACTCCAGACCTACTGAAACTAATCGACCAAAAAGATACGGCAATAAAAAAAGCAAAGAAATCAAAGCTAAGAGAGGACCTAATTTATGCCAGAAATCTTAGGAATAGGACAACAAAACTATGTAGAAAAGCAAAAAAAAACCTATTATACAGACATGACAATACGAAACTTTAGTGACAACAAAATATTCTGGCAACAAGTTCAAGAACTGTTACCAAAAAAAAATCGAAAAATAATGGGAATGAAATAAACATAGTTGACAGCACCACTACCCGTCCAATTAAAAAAGAAATGACCGCTGATTATTTTAATTGTTTCTTCTCTACCATTGGAGAAAAATTGGCATCAACATTGCATGATAATTGGCAGTTCTATGGCGACAAGCCAAATTGCTCCATTGAAGTAATTTCCACGACCACTGAAGAGGTTCTGAAATTTGTTAAACTTATTGATTGTAACAAAAGCAGCAACATAAAAGATCTAAAAACAGCAGTGATTAAGGAAGCACTCCTGGTGCTGCCTGAGTTGCTAGCTCACATCTTTAATTGCATATTCACAAGTAGTGAGATCCCAGCAAACTGGAAAATAGGCAGTGTCACACCTCTCTTTAAAGGAGGAGACCCCTCTCAGATTACAAACTATAGACCCATTACCCAATTACCAATCCAAGCTAAACTCCTTGAAAAAATTATCCACAATAGATTAATAAAGTATTTTGAGGAAAATGATTTATTGTCACCAAACCAAAATGGTTACAGAACCAACAGATCCACTATGGATACTGTGTCCGATCTAACGGACGATATAAGAATTGGAAGAAATGATGGCTGTTCAACTGCATCAGTTTTCTTTGACTTAAAGAAAGCTTTTGATACGGTTAACCACAAGATTATAGGAGATAAGTTAAATATTTATGGTGTAAGCGGCTCCCTACTGTCTTTATTGAAAAACTACCTAACTGACAGAAAACAGATTAGTATTTGTAATGATGTAGTTTCATCACCGCATGATATAACCTGTGGAGTCCCGCAAGGATCCATATTGGGTCCTTTGCTCTTTCTTATATATGTTAATGATGTAACTTCCTGTCTCAAGCACTGTAAGGTCAAACTATTCGCAGATGACACTGTCATTTATGTGTCGGGTAAGGAAATTGAAACCATCAATGAAAAATTACAACAAGATTGTACAAACTTCCAGTCCTGGTGCACAAAAAACAAACTATCTCTTAATGTAGGCAAAACTAAATCAATGTTATTCTTTGGCAACAGTGCAGAGATAAACATAGCCTTAGATGAACAAGAAATCCAAAGTGTTCTAAATTATAAATACCTAGGAATCATATTAGATAAGAACTTAACATTCAAAGATCAAGCACTATACACAATAAAGAATACTTCTCATAAGTTATATCTTCTGAGGAGAATTGCAAGGTTTTTACCATCACTTGTTCTGCAAAGAGTGTACAAGGTATATATTTTGCCAATTCTGGATTATGGTGACCTATTGTACGACACCAGTATTGTAAAACATCTGAACAGATTACAAACCATTCAGAATAAATGTATAAAGATAGCACTGAAAGTACATATGAGAAGCCCTACCATGTTAATACACAGAATCATTGATGTACCATTACTTTGTGACCGAAGGAAAGCACATCTTTTACAATTCGCTTATAGAAGGAGTAGAACAGAAGTACATATTGATCAGAGAGGAGGCAGAACGAGACAATGGAATGCTCCAGTATTAAAAATTGAAAAACCAAAATTGACCTCATACAAAAACAGCATACAATTCAGAACAGCCTCTTTATGGAACAATACCGCAGCTGATGTTAGAAATATTCAAACATATGAAGCATTTAAAAAACTAACGAAACAAGAATCCCTTATTCCAATCTAGTGTATAACAGCACACATATATTATATTACTCGAGTCTATCCGTCTATCATAGTTACGGATAAACAATATTTGACAAACCTTGCCTTCCATTTCTCTCACCCTATCTCATCCTTTTCATTTATCAAATCATTCTGTAGCACTTATTATTTTAGATGTTTTTTATCACTTATTTGATCCTACTTGTATGCAAAATTGCTCTATGTCCATCGATTATTAGACCAGTAAAAGGCACTTTATCGGTATACCAGCAAGAGGCTTGACCTTGAGCTGAGATATTATGCCTATTGTGAGTAATAAAGTTTTTATATGTGCACGAATAATTTATGTCAAAGATCCTTCTCCAAGCAACGAGGGATCTACTGCCAAGTCAATTATATGTAAACTCATAATAAACCCTTTCAAAAAAAAAAAAAAAAAGATTGGGCTTCGACTAGAGAATAAAGGAATATTAAGTACTTAGTACTTAGTCAGAAGATTATTTGTTTGTGTGGTTCAAATTATATCGAGACCCCTCTGGACTGTACGTAAATCGACAAATGCCAGATAATAAATTATAGAGATAGAATGGAACGAGCCGGCAATTATCGAAAATTTATTGGACTAGATTCGTTTACATGAGCACGATGCCGACTAATAACAATTTTCACAGGGTATACAACAGACAGTCATAGAACAAAGCATTTGGTCATAAAACAAGTTATAAAACAGATAATATCAAAACTGACCAATATAATACAGCCCCCAAAACACTGGTACTATCTATATAGTACCTCCACAGCCTGTTTTAGACGAGACAAAACTTATTACAGAAACTTGTAGAAGATGGATACACAAGAAGGAGAAATCTGTTTTTTCTTCCACATGACAATCACTCTAGCAATACAAAATAAACTTAGCTGGCAGCAAGGGTCATTGAGCTTATGACTTGTGCACACAGGGCTGGCGCGGGGCGGGCGCGGGGAGGGCAGGCAATCCAGGATGGCAAATGCAATCTATGAGAGATGGGTAAACACACGCGGCCCTCTAAGGAAGGAGTTGAGTGTACATAGTCTGATTGTGGAATTATAGAAAGATGTAAGGAGAGGAGGGGAGGGGGTGAAGAACGTGCAGGGATTTATGGGGTGAAGGAGATGAAGGTATTTGAGGGGGGTGGGCCAGGGCCTGAGGGGTGTGTGAGTAAGCTGAGGGAGGCTGAGGGGGGCTGAGGCAGGCTGAGGGAGGCTGAGGGAGGCTGAGGAAGGCTGAGGGAGGCTGAGGGAGGCTGAGGGGGACTGAGGGAGGCTGAGGGGGGCTGAGGCAGGCTGAGGGAGGCTGAGGGGGGCTGAGGGGGGCTGAGGGAGGCTGAGGGAGGCTGAGGCAGGCTGAGGCAGGCTGAGGGAGGCTGAGGGAGGCTGAGGGAGGTTGAGGGAGGCTGAGGGGGGCTGAGGGAGGCTGAGGGGGCCGGGGAAGGCTGAGGGAGGCTGAGGAGGGCTGAGGGAGGCTGAACGGGGCTGAGGGAGGCTGAACGGGGCTGAGGGAGGCTGAGGGAGGCTGAGGGGGCTGAGGGAGGCTGAGGGAGGCTGAGGAGGGCTGAGGGAGGCTGAGGAGGGCTGAGGGAGTCTGAGGGGGGCTGACGGGAGGCTGAGAGGGGCTGAGGGAACCTGAGGGGGACTGAGGGGGACTGAGGGGGACTGAGGGAGGTTGAGGGAGGTTGAGGGAGGCTGAGGGGGGCTGAGGGAAGCTGAGGGAGGCTGAGGGGGGCTGAGGGAGGCTGAGAGGGACTAAGGGGGACTGAGGGGGGCTGAGGGAGAGCCAGGGACGCCCAGGGAGGCTGAGGAGGCTGAGGGTGGGGCTGAGGCCTGAGAGGAGCTTAGGGGGCCTGGATGGACATGGAAGGTGCCTTAGGGGGTCTGAAGGGGCCTCAACTTTCTAAAGCTAATTTCTCCTCCAGATTCAATATTGACAGTATAATTATATATATATTTGGGGCAGCTAAACCCTGAGTGCCCCTTCTCCACCTCCTGCCCCCACACAATAGATGCTTGATTGTCTATGCATACTATATGTGATGTGTTCCAGGGAAATGAGTCACAAGTCGCAAAAAATGGATTTTGAGATATTATCATATTTGAAAAGATGAGATGAAGCCGATTCCAATGATAGTAAACAGTAGGATTTTTAAATAAGTATTTCTATATTTTAAATTTGATATTTTCATTTGTGAAAAAAAAGTTTGAAATATCTTTGGGCGGTCATTTACTAGTAAAGTAGCTAAATATGCTGTATGAAATAACCTTAGAAATATATGAATATATCTATCAGACTGTCCTGAAATTTGGTACATGTATTCAGGCTACAACAAGCGTTAAGCACCCCAAACATGGAGACATTCCCACAAATACATCTTGTGAATAAAAGACTCTGAAAAATATCAATTTTGCGACTTATGACTCATTTCCCTGAAACACATCACATATGAACTACTTTGTCACCAAGTCAGCTACTTTTTCAGACTTACACATGATACATTTGTGATTACACACCAAGTTTTATGCCCATATATTAAATATAGAATGGAACTCGCCAGCAATAATTGAAAATTTATTGGACTTGATTTGTCTCTTGAATCTTGAATCTCAAATTTCTCCATTTTTTTAATTTTTGCTGGCTCATTCCAATCTCTCTCTCTATATATATGGGGCAGCTAAACCCTGAGTGCCCCTTCCCCACCCCCCACCCCACACACTAGATAGTGGATTGTCTATGAGCAGTACAAATGTGATATGTCTCACAGGTACAGTCAGTGTGTACACAGGGAGCAGCTCATGAGCTGACAGTGATGTATGGGGGTTGGGCCACGTCTTCCATACATCACCTTGTGGGTCAGACCTTCAGAAAATGGACAATTCACCTTCACCAATTTCCTCAAATAATCTATGTTTTAAGACGGAAATGAGCTTCAAAATACAGTTTTACATAGCAAAATAGATACTATGAATCGATGCGACACCAAATATACTCAGATTTACCTGGTATTCATCCTTTTTCAGCTTAATTTAGCGACTTTCTGGAATGTGTAAAGCTGCCAATTGTGCATTAATTATCATTAATTATCTGACGATCTGACCCTTATACTGGTGTCAAACTCCGGGAGATGGTCAAATAGGGGACTTGCATGGGCCACTGTGCATGTCTATCACAGTGCATGCAACTGAAGCTATCAAAAAAGGAAATTCTGAACCCAAAATTCTACAGTGAAATGGATTCAGTTAAAACCCTGCACACATATATTAAGCAACATTTTTTTTTAAGTGAAAGGATATTTTCACCAATATCAATCCGTAGAAATGATTTATGAAAACCAAATGCATGATGGGAAAGATGAAATCTTGCGTTATTGAATCATGTAAAACACAAAACTATTGCCATTAGAGCACTGATAAGTATATGGGTCAGATTTTCAGAAAATGTACAATTGGGAGCTCTACACATTTAGGAAATTCTGCTAAAACAGGCTGCAATTTGGTCAATACTAGGTAAATTCGAGTATATTCGGCATTGCATTGATTCTAGCAATCTGTTTGGTTAGGTTGAACTGTGTTTTGAACTTTATTTTCGTCTGAAATGTGGGTTATTTGAGAAGATTGGTAAAGTTGAATTGTACATTTTCTGAAAATCTGACCCATATACTACATACTGAATATATCATGTATTTTAGAGATTTTATACTGCACCATTAGTCCCATAATTCTATACGAATCAAGATTCAAAATGGCGGCTATGCAGATCCCCTATAAGGAAGGCACAGAGACGCCATGTTGAATTTGAATTAGCAATGCATTGTTGACCTCATTACAATTAAAAACGCATTCAGGGAGGCCAAGAGCTGTAAAGAAAAGGGTGGTCTCCATGGGCTGCGGTAAGCCATGCGGTAAGCCATGCGGTAAGCCATGCGGTAAGCCATGCGGTAAGCCATGCGGTAGGCCATGCGGTAAGCCATGCGGTAAGCCATGCAGTAAGCCATGCGGTAAGCCATGCGGTAAGCCATGCGGTAAGCCTTGCGGTAAGCCATGCGGTAAGCCATGCGGTAAGCCATGCGGTAAGCCATGCGGTAAGCCATGCGGTAAGCCATGCGGTAAGCCTTGCGATGGTGCTATGTTGGTGAGGAGTAGCAATTTTCAGATTTTAGACCTTGTGATCAATTTGGGCCATTCCTTGCCTTTCTAGGTAACTGGCAGACGTTCCATAAAAAAAAGGATTCTGCATCATGGCTGATTTTCTCAACTTTTCCAAATTTGCAAATAGCAAAAACATTATAGTATTCAGAGTATTTCTGCAGGGTTATAATGATCTACATCGATATTTATCACCAGAAACATAAGAAAAGAAAGTAAGTTTCTCTCCTGCAAGGAGGCAGCCATCTTGGTGACCAACAGCGCCACTGGTGGTAATTTACCTTTATTGATGACATCACTGAACCACTAGGTTTTATATCACTCTAAATGTGTTGCATTATGAATTTACTGAATTGAACAATGATATTGCCTATAATGATTTAATGAGCAATTACTGGAATAAGAGTCCCTGATACAAACTCCAATACATATATTATGAGGAACTTACCGGACACTCAAAACAAGAACAATGAGAGCAATGAGAGACAAAGACAATTTAACTTAATTTATTTGAATCCTTTGTTGGGTATGCCTGGAAGACCTGCACGGTCCATGGTGCAGAAGGTATAAAACCGTTTCTGACAACTGTCATGTAAATTGAGCTGTTGGAATAAAAATTATATATATATATATATTATATGATGTATATACAGTGAGAAGGTTTGGATATTCATATTAGTATATACACAATATAAATATCCTTAATTCACCCAAGAGACCTCTAATTTGTGCGTGCAAACCTCTCCCTGCTACCCAGAAATTGAACGCCATACGCGTAATAATGGCGGCAATGGTGGGAATGATTTGACACTTTCACTCCTCTCCCCTGCCTACCCTAACCCCGATTAGCTTTAACACCTTCCCCAGCATTTGTTTATGGGTTATTCAGACTCAAAGGCAACCTGTTGTGCAATGCTCATCATTAGGTTATATAGAACAATGGCTTAAATCAATTGAGAACATATGGCAGTATGCCTGTGCCTCGTTGTGAGTTGAGGGTATGTGACGTCACTCCATGTCATGTGACTTATAGCAATGGCGCTGACCATGCAGGGCGTCTGCTATGATTAAAGTCCTTGCACCACAAAAACGACTTTTTGAGAAAATAAAATGAACAAAATTAATTGTCTCTATTGAGACCCTCTTGAGTCCTCACATGTGAGCATATATAGGTTTATTTTGTCAAGAATTTAGATTTTACTGGAACCTGTCATGTTTCCTTTGGGAAAAGGAAATAACTGAAAACCCCAAATAGTCCAAATGATGAACAAATCATAACTGTAAACTGCATGTTCACCCACACTGATTCTTGTTTGAATACCAATTTTGAGACTGTCTGAAATTTAAAATCCTGTTGAGACATTCTGGGTCTAAAAATGCTTTTTGAATAGAGGACCTGAAACTGAATTATAGAAATGTAGTTTAACGTTAAAAGAATTAAGCTAAAATAAAATATGGGGTTACTGGGAGTGTAGTACATGTAGAGTCACTGGTCTGAAGAAAAATGCAAATTCTGGCAGTACTTTAGAGGCCATTTAGTGGCCCTCTGAGTTAGGGGGGGCACAGGACCATTTTAGGGGGAATAGGGGGGGCCGGTGCCCCCCAGGCCACCCCCTGGTACCGCCACTGATTGACCCCCAGAAATATTGGAAACTTTTTATTTCAAAAACGAAAATATCAAACTTAAAATCTAGAAATACTTGTAAGATTATAAGACTGTTTACTATCATTAGAATCCCCTTCATCTCATCTTTTCAAATCTAATGATATCTCAAAATTTTTTTTTTGCGACTCATGACTCATTTTCCTGGAACACATCACATTTGATAGAAACATATTTGTTTGCTGTTTTACAGCAAGGTGGGCCCAAGCAAGGGATAATAAGGGAGAAAAGGAAAGACGGCCAGTGGAGCAAGTAATACATAATAAACGTACAACAAGGTATGAGTAACATGCTGAGATGATACTAGGTGTTATCCTCAGGCATTACATGAGAGCAGAGACATGAGGGGACATGAATATGGGTTCACACAGTGGGAATTTAACTGTATAATCATTGTGACAAATCTATGTAAATGGTGACAAACAGTGACAGTAGTACCAATAGTGATGCAGGGCAAACCTGTGCCTTATCCAAGAGAAGAAGTGGTAAGTCGCTAGTCGAGGAAGCTGGCATTGACACCTATCCAATCAGGTCTTATCATGTTAGTAAAGGCTTTGGGGGTTTCTGCTGTTTGGTGGGCAGGTTCGAGATTATTCCAATTTAGGGGTCTTTGGTCCAGTTTTGTCCCTAAATTGCCCTTGTAACGGACAATCCTACCAGCGGATAGAGTCTGTGGTCGACCCCTAAAGGACTTGGAAGGTTGTGGTTTGGAGGGAGTAGCCTTATGGACATGGGATAGAGAACTCGCTATCGCTCGTCCTCTATCCCATGCCATAAGACTCTTCGCTCCAAAGCACAACCTTCTAAGTCCATAATAGGGGTAATTCATAGTAAAAGGATCTTCTGATTAATTCAAGTCTAGGATTTGGGCATTTGAAAACAATTCTGTTGGGGTGATGTTGACGAGTGGGTATCCTCCTTTCATCCAAAAAATCACTATTAAGCCTGAGCCTGTAAGCTTGCTGCAATAAATGGTACTTCTCGTTGTGTTGTGTCATGAAGAACTTGTCACATGAATAGAAATGAAGGTGTCAAGAAGAAGTAGTTTGAAGGGTCAGATTTTCAGAAAATGTACAATTCGCCTTCACCAATCCTCTCAAATAACTCCCATTTAAGACAAAAATGAGCTTCAAAATGCAGTTTAACATAACAGAACTGATACTTTAAATCAGTGCGACACCAAATACTCAGATATACCCAGTATTCTTCATTTTCCAGCCTAATTTAGCACAATTTACAAAATGTGTAGATTTGCCAATTGTACATTTTCTGAAAATCTCACCCTGAAGATAATATATTGTAGCTTGAAGTATTGTAGAATCAGATGAGACTTTCAATCCTATGGATGGAAGCCTCATGATATAGGTGTAAGCCTCATAACATAGTAAAATGGTCATTAAGCATTATTATAATCATGTAGCATTTCATAATAAATCATGTTCAATTAATAGAAATTAGGTCAAGTGGAGCCATTATTTCTGAACCAATTAAGGTAGCTAATTAAGTCTCTGAGCTAATTAAGGTAGCTTCCTTACACAACCCATAAAGAGCCTCACTGAATATAGCATAATTTACTGAAACTGTTGATCTGCTAATTGTACATTTTTTAAAAATCTGAGTCAAGCAGAGTCAAGCTACACAATAACAGATGTTCAACAAAAATACACCGACAGGCTTCAGAGTATTTCATCATTATACCCTGAAGAAGGAGTAATGTGAACTCTGAAACGTCTGTATCTTATTGAATAAACCACCTCAAAGCACTATATTATCGTCCACTTGTCTTTATTACAGTTTTAGTGTTTCTCCTTACAACTTTGAATATTTTATCATTTGTTTTTCTCTTCTTGGTGTCAATTCTCACATGAGAGAAAATCCAGAAGGACATGTCGGCAAAGTATGTCATGTGTCATACATAAAAATACATGCGATTTCTTAGGGAAATGCCTTAAATTAGACCAAATTGTTTATCTTTATATGAGCACTGCCAGCCAGCTGCCTGGTTCCCCGGCTCCCTGGCTTAGGCGTCCAGTTCTCCGGGCGCGGCCGGTTGGGCTGGATGTGAGCTGGTATTGCCTCCTGGTGCAGCGAGTTAACACTAGATGTCATTGCTGGGTTTTGTCTCTGATTTTATTATGTTTTATCTCTAGCTGATTTTTACCTGTATTAGACCTTTTCTACCTTTTTACTTATTTATTGTTTTATACCACGATCGGGGGTTTACATGCTGCAAATGAGTGGATACCTGCTATTGTGTTTTGTTGAATGGATCCACGCGTGAAAATATTACCCTTTATTAGCCTAAATGTAAGAAGCATCCTCTTTTGTTGACGTTTCGCTCGCTCATGACGTCCATTTGTGACGTCATATGCCACCGTGCCATCGTTGATTAGCCAATCAGCTATACGCTTGTCTAGCGCTTTGGCATAAAAAAACCCCAATATGGCGGGTCCTTGGAGCGAACCAAGGTAAATAAACAGTTTGTTTATCAATTTAATTCTTAAATATGAGATTGTGGTATAAAAATAGGATGTAACTCGGTTAGTTTCTGACTTACTGTATACATTGGCCACTCGTTTTTTTCATACACAGTAAGTCAGAAACCAACCTCGTTACATCCTATCATAATATTCCTCTCCTGTGGAGCTGGAAGATGTTCTGTGAAAGGTCCGCTGGTCTTTTTCCTGGATCCAGAGGTAGTGAGGTTGAATAAACAGGAAACAGCTAGCAAGGACCCGGAGATCTGTGTTGTCCATTGTCGTTATTTCTCATCTGCATATTATGATATTTGAAAAGATCACATTAAGTGGATTCAATAATGGTAACAATAACATTTCCACATTTTATGTTTGACTTTGTTCTCTTGGAAAAAAAAGTTTACAATATTGGGTTATTTTAAAACTGCCCTATTTTACCAATTATTTGTTTCCGACCTTGACAAGCGACGGGTGACATGCCAGCATAAGTTATTGATGCTGACGTCTCCACAAGACAATGGGCTGTGACAGCAGCAATCATCCGGGACTCCAGGGTCGATCAGTGTTTGCCTCCTTATGATCCACACCTGCAGTGCGCATGCACAAAGGGTTTGGGGATAAGATCTTCATTTTAATAGGTTGTGCAATAGGCGATTTGCATGTATACCCCAGTGTACGTTCGTTACAGTGCATGCTGGGGTATGCAATAGGGGATTTGCATGTATCGCGTAACGAGATGCGGTACTATCATAATCCTTACAGTTGATATAAGTATTTATATGACTTATCATATATGGCGCTATACCCTCCAAAAACAAGAAAATTCTGAAAAAGAGATCTCGTGAACAAATCACTTTGGAAAATATAATTTTAGCGACTTACAACTGAAACACATCACAAATATGTATCGTTGATATTGTGCGGCTTGGGCCTACATGTGTGTATCAAGGCTACTACTTGTCCCCGGGCACCCATCCTACAGTACGCAAGATCCATACCCACTCCCTGAGGAACGTCTGGCATGCATGAAATGTAAAGAATGCCTGTAATGAATGGAATGTGGAGAACAATAGGTTCCTATGGCTATTGTTTCAAGGGAGATGATGGTATGTATACACATGCTTGTATTACAAGAATGTACCACAACTCTTGTCAGTTCACAGGTCGCTATCTATTCATTTCTGGTGATGTGCTTTGGGAAAATAAGTCACAAGTCGCAACAAATTATATTATTGAAATGTTTTTCCACGGGAACCCATTGTCAGAGTGTGTTTTTGACGTTCTCGGGGCTGCTAGTAGCATGGATATAGTTACAATATTTAAGAAATGTATATAAGTTATATCTCTGCAATTCTAAAGTCAGTCTATAGAGTATATTTAGCTACTTTACTAGTAATTGTTGACCCAGACATATTGCAAACCTTTTTTTCAAAATTAAAATATCCAAGTTAAAAATATAGAAATATTTATTAGCTGTCCAAATGTTTACTATCATTAAAATATGCTTGGTGCATGATGTGATCAAGGGGATTTCAATTATGGTAAACTTTGGGACATCTAATACATTCTTCTATATATGGGTCAGATTTTCAGAAAATGTACAATTGGCAGCTGTACACATTTAGTAAATTCTGCTAAATTAGGCTGCAAGTTGGTCAATACTAGGTAAATTCAAGTATATTCGGCATTGCATGGACTCTAGCAATCTGTTTGGTTAGGCTGAACTGTATTTTGAACCTTATTGTCGTCTGAAATTTGGGTTATTTGAGAGAAAGTGAAAGTGAATTGTGCATTTTCTAAAAGTCTGACCCATATGTTTATGCATGAACATAAAGGTTATTTCTTGATGATCAATCACTAGTAAAGTAGTTAGATATACTCCTTAGGATACCCTCAGATATGCATATAATAAATTATGTAGTGAATGTGGGCATACCAATCAAGCTTTGATTGTTTGAGTGTCTGTTTACCATATCTGGACCAGTACTGCTAGAATTGGCTGCATGTGCTTGTGCTGTGCCGGTCAAAACAGGCCTTTCCGATTCCCGCCAAAACTTACATGGGTCATATTCATTGATATTCCTATATTACAGGTTACTCTATCTAATTGTACAATATACCACAATCAGGGTATTCCTTTCCTTTTATGTACCATAACCTGTTATTACACTGGACCTTCTTTTACCTGAAACACCTTCATTGACTGTCTACTAAAGGGTGAAATTTTCAGAAAATGTACAATTCACCTTCACTACTCCTTTTAAATAACCAAAATTTAATTGAAAAATGCAGTTTAACACAGTAAAAGAGATATCTTTAATCAACAAGATGCCAAAGATACTCTGATATACCCATTATTTATAATTTTCCTGTCTAATTTAACAGAAGTTAACAAATTTGTAGAGCTGCCGATTGTGCATTTTCTGAAAATCTGACCCTAAAGTTGCCTTTTGCCTCGATATACTCTACCTTGTTGCTCTTGCCTGGAGTGATTGCTCACTCTTGCTGAGTCATTGGGACCAATGACTGGGACCAAGATCAACTGCCGGAATAGGTCTTTGTGGTGGAATAAAAGCCTGAGATACTGAAAGACTGTGTTACTGGTTTTACTTCCCCTTCATTGGGATTGATAAGATTCAAACTTGCTTAGTGAACTAGTATTTCTAGATGGAAATCACTACACATGGATATCTTGATTTTAGTGTTTTTATATTATGTTCTCTAAAAGAACAACAAAAGGACGCTGGAGCAATACAATGTAACTGTCTTTCATGAACATGTTGTTTTGAAAATAATGGAACCGTTGGGCTCCATTGAATGATAATAGTATCTTCACTGCACAGTATTGGAATGGTTGTGTTGGTGTTTACTATCATTGGAATCACCTTGATCCCTTCTTTTAAAAAATGGTGATATCTGAAAATCCATTTTTTGCGACTTATGACTCATTTTCCTGAAACAGATCACATTTGGCAACTACTTTGTTGTATTCTACTACAAGTTTATGAATATATTGTTCAATGATATGTGTTACAGAAAAATGAGTCAAAAGTTGCGAAAAAGGATGTTTTCTTAATGATATTTTAAAAAAACCTTTCCTTAGAATCTTTTTATTTTTAGAGTTTTTAGGAACTGGGTATACGTAAAAATAGTTACCATACATTGCCGTGAGGAGCCAACATCCAGTTATAAGGTTGCATGTATGCGGGGATTCCCCTAACCACAAAGCATGGGACCCTATTTGGGTGCTGATGTCACCCAGGTAGACGTACCCTATTCCCCACTGATCACTGTCTATTTTTAAGTCTTACTGTCTACATCTTTTTACTGTTTATGTTTACTATCTATATACCTATATATTAAAAGTAACCCTAAACTTAACATTAAATTGGTTGTCCTAATTCCGTAAATTAGTTGTCCTAAGTCCATAAATTGTCTGGTTTTAAGGTGAGGGATGCGGTAAGGGTTGCCAAAAGTCACAACAAGTTACCGCATTGGCTCCATTTTTTTTTTATCCAAATCTGTGCTCAAAAAAGCACCCTCAATCTTCACCGAACGTTATGAGATTTGCAGCATCTACAGACACACATGTCTGCTCCTAGATTCTCAAATGGCAACTTTGCACAATGTTTGAACTTACTCCAGAAGGGAAAACGATCATGCATGTCTGATCGGCGAGACTCCGAGGATGGCGATAATGGGCCATTTGACATTTTCACCAAACATGAAACAGATTGCTAGAATCAATGCAATGCCAAATGTGATGTGTTTCAGGAAAATGAGTCATAAGTCGCAAAATTGATATATTTCAAAGTGTTTTTTTCACAAGTTCACATAATTGGAATGTTCTAATTTTTGGTGGGTTGATCACTTAGAGCTATATTAATCGAGGTATCAAATATCAGGACAATCTATGTTATATATCCTTTAGTTTTAAAGGTCCTCATATGGACTACATTTAGTTACTTTGCTGTTTATTGCCCCCCAGAAATATTGGAAACTTTTTTTTTCAAAAACAAAAATATCAAACTTTAAATCTAAAAATACTTATAAGATTATTAGACTGTTTACTTTCGTTGGAATCGGCTTGATCTGATCTTTTCAAATATAATGGTATCTCAAAATCTTTTTTTTGCGACTTATGACTCATTTTCCTGAAACCTATCACAAATATACTCTAATATTGATCAAATTGCAGCATAATTTATTTCACAGAAAGTTTTACTAATGTGTACAACTGCCAATTGTACAGTTTCTGAAAATCTGACCCATTCTCAGATGTCTAGTGGACAGCCAACCTGTACTGACCATTGCAGCCTGGTGAATGGTGAGAGTCTGGTATGCTGCTCTCTGTCTGCCCAAGTGAAGTATAGCATTCCTCCGTCACTCTCCCTCACGTCTTTCCAGCTCATAAAAAGAACATAATGATTAAAATGTCCATTGAGATGATTTCAGCAATAAGGGATATCCTCAGCGTTTTGTAAGGGACTAAACTAAATCATACTGAGACATACTGAGATATACTGAGATATACTGAGAGAGACTGAGAGAGACTGAGACATACAGAGACAGACAGAGACAGAGACAGACAGAGACATACAGAGACATACAAAGACAGAGACAGACAGAGACATACTGAGAGAGACTGAGACATACAGAGACAGGCACAGACAGATACAGACAGAGACAGACAGAGACATACAGAGACATACAGAGGCAGAGACAGACAGAGACAAGCAGAGACAGACAGAGACAAGCAGAGACAGCCAGAGGCAGGCAGAGACAGAGACAGAGACATACTGAGAGAGACTGAGAGAGACTGAGACAGACAGAGACAGACAGAGACAGACAGAGACAGACAGAGACAGACATAGACAGACAGAGACAGACAGAGACAGACAGGGACAGACAGGGACAGACACAGACAGAGACAGACAGAGACAAGCAGAGACAGACAGTGACAGACAGAGACAGAGACAGAGACAGACAGAGACAAGCAGAGACAGACAGTGACAGACAGAGACTGACAGAGACAGACAGAGACAGACTGAGACAGAAAGAGACAGAAAGAGACAGACAGAGACAGACAGAGACAGAAAGAGACAGAAAGAGACAGACAGGGACAGGCAGGGATAAACAGGGTTAAACAGACCGGGACAGATAGGGACAGATAGGGATAGGCAAAGACAGACAGAGACAGACTGAGACAGACTGAGACCTTTTGTACATAATACTCTATTTTCGGAAATTTGGAAATTCTATTCACATAATCTAATTGTACCAAACTATCCCGACGGGCAAATGAACGCGATTCTACGCGATTTTTAATGCGCAATCATCTCGCTATAGTTCTGTGATGAGAGTGGACGCTTTTCACGCAATAATTATTGCGCAATGATTGCGTGATGATCACGCTAAGGGTATAACGCAATATTGGTGCAATAATTAGCAAATTCTCATGGCATTTGGGCGGGATATTTCATGCACAATCTTCATCTTATTGTATTGCATTTTTTTAGAATAATATCATTTGGAATTACTCATAGTTAATTCCCCATGGTAATACATCAATTATTCAACATCATTTTCATCATTTCTTTCCAATTCACCAAGATAGCAGGTTTAGCTACCCAAATTCATATTCGTTAGTGTGTGTGCACTTGTACAACATCTACAGTGCTCTCATAGCACCCATAGCATTTCGGTATACAGTTATATGGGGTGTTTTGATTATTACAATGAATAAAATTACACTAATGAACTATTAAGATATTACTTGTAATGTTTCTAATCAAATAGTTAGGAACATATATAATGTATTAATGCTACATAATATATCGGTGTATTAGCGGCACTTCCATTATAAAAGAAATTGTAAATGCACCCCAGTTACCAGTTGCGCCACCTGTTGACAATGAAAATGATATAATTAGTATTTAGACGCGATTTTGAATGCGCATTTTATGCGCAATTAAGATCACACCCATAATAATAATGTAATCATCATAATTCTACTTGAACTAAGTTAGGTAGAAAATACTATTTTGGAATATGTATGTGATGGTTACGACATTTATTAGCTTAAAAACAAAGAAATGCAAATACTTTTCTGTAATTTAGTCACTTATAATTCTAAGTATTTGGGTATTTGGACGCGATTTTTAATGCGCATTATATGCGTAATTTTGATCCCACCCATAGTAGTGACTTTTGAACTTCAAAGTTTTATGGTGACATAAAAGTGGCTGGTTCTTCATTATTTAATCTCAAGATATAGTAGCCGTTCTCTGTGCGAAAAATCAGGCCTCTTCAAATTCAGGAAGCCAGTACAGCCTCAATGTCGCACATACCTTCATTTGACACTTTGCTTTCACACCACAATTCGCACACCCATACAATGGCAGTGTGGGCTCAGTTTGATACCTTTTAAAGCTAAATGCAACCCCCAAATAGTGTATTCCTAGAGCAATTGTACATTTCTATAATGACACACTGGATTTTTTTGCATGAAAATCTTTGCAACTTGATCCAACACAAGTGTAAGACTACCAACAACATAGGAGGAAATAGACGCAATGTATTTCACATAATGATGGCTAATAGCATGTCCATTTCACTGTGATTCAAAGCTATAAGTATCACACTTCACTAGTTTGCGGCCGATCACAAAATGATCCCAGTGCCATCACACTCAATTGCACTCAGTGCCTGTCGGGATGTGGTCGGCCCCATGCTTCTACCCTTTGGTATGAGTTGGGCACTACACTCGTCTCTCTTTGTGCTGGAATGAAGTATTAGATGCCAATGTCACCTGATCCTAGAAACATCCAGTGGCCTTCTGTGGAAAAAAAAATACTGCAAAGATAATGAATGAAAGCATTCTGCTGTAGGGGACAGGGGAATGTGGGCAGAACTTCCGTATGGTAGGCCTATTGTAAGTGGGTCAGATTTTCAGAAAATGTACAATTAACAGCTATACACATTTGGGAAATTCTGATAAATTAGTCTAAAAAATTATGAAAACCAGGTATATCTGAGTATATTTGGTATCACATTGATTAAAAGTATCAGTTCTGTTATCTTAAACTGCATTTTGAAGCTCATTTTTGTCTTAAATGTGGGTTATTTGATAGGATTGGTGAAGGTGAATTGTACATTTTCTGATAACTTGATCCAACTTGTATTGACTATCATGAACAGTTTGTGAATATAAATTAATGCATGTATTTCCCCCAAACTCTGTAATCCTACAGATCAATATCATAGCAGTTTGATAAATGATTATATGTCTTGAATCTCAACTTAATGTTCAGAAAAGAGGTATATTAGCTCCAGGATCTTCTTTGCTAGTAGCTAGGGTTATATGAATATTAAATGATTATGTAATGCTGTGAACTATTATTGTTCAAATGAGGGTGGTGACTGGCTCTGATATGTAATAGCCTATAGCGAGGCAATAGCAATAAATATGAATCAAGGAAAAGTAGTCTATGGAATCAAGCACTCACCGGTACGTAATACTGACATAACATGTTGTAATCACTTCATGACCAGTAATTAACATCAATTATTTTTATTATATTTAATATTCCAAATTGATGATATGTTCATATTTCATAAGGTAACATTAACCAGGATTTAATTGCGGTAATTACGGTAGCATGTGAAGGCTCAGGTAGCACTCTCACCTAGTATAATATTTCTCCAATGATCAATAGCCACATGGACCCAGCATTCACCGGTAAACCGACTCTACAATAAATATTCATTCCAGATCTTAGGATCACAGCCTCTAGACTTCTTTATATTTCTTATTTTCCTACAATAATTCTACGACTATTCCATATCCAAGATAGACAAACATTTTAGACCATACCATTAGTCCCATAATGCCATGCAATTCAGGATTCAAAATGGCGGCTATGCAACTCCCCTATTAACACCTAGAGATGACAGTGCTGTTGTCTGAAGTTCATTCTTTAAGACGGTCTCCGCTCATCTGGTCACGTGACAGTGCATCTTGGCGAGTAGTGGGCCGGGCCGTGGGGGAATTCCGCCCTTGATGACCATAGCAACCCAGCCTAAAATCTCCAACTTCCCCCGTTGATTTCTTAAAGTATACATAATTGTGGTAAAACAGACTGCAATGTATGAACAATACTTGATATATCCATGTAAGATCATAGCATTTTGACCCGGTTATGTATGGTTTCAAAGGGGTTGAAAACAGGTATTTTAGCGTTAGCGTCTATGGCACTCAGCTGTCATATTCACCCGAGTTTTTGCCAGCGATTGTAGCGCCACCTGTAAATACCCGGATTCTCATCTCAAAGAATCTGTTTAACAAACAATCTCTGTATTATTCCCAGATGCTAAAAGCTGGAGGCTGGAAGTTGCACCACTGTATGGGAAGCCATTCCACTCTTCCTTGAACAGGAGAAAAATAGATTCTAAGTGACCGGAATCATACCAGAAAATAAACAAGAAATTTTGGCTTTGACTCCTCCCCCTCCCCTTCCACAATCGATTTTGACTCTTCTCCCCAGCCCCACTCCACGCGGGAAAAAGTGTTGTCAAGGACTCTGAGGTACAATGCGCGTTACTAACATGTGCGTTACTAACATGTGCGTTACTAACATGTGCGTTACTAACATGTGCGTTACTAACATGTGCGTTACTAACATGGGCGTTACTAACATGGGCGTTACTAACATGGGCGTTACTAACATGGGCGTTAGTATGAAGGTAAAACGAGAGAAACTTAACTCGTGGCAGCAGCTGTTGGACATGGGAGACGAAGATTTTAGTCAAATAGACTGGAAAAAAGTCTTTTTAATCTCATACAAAGCCTCTTGTGAAACAAGACTTCAGGTGTTACAATACAGGATTATCCATAAAACTATCACTTGCAATTACTATCTAAAAAATGCTGGTATCAAACCACTACCTGTTTGCTCATTCTGTACTGAAAGAGACGATGTCGTCCATGTTGTGTGGAAGAACAAAAACCTTGTGGAGGAATATCTTTGAGTTTATAGACTCTATAGGGTACCTAAACGAGGACCCAAGTGGGAAAAAGGTGATCAAAAAAAATGCTAATGGAGAATTTAATGTTGAAAGAATAAACATCATGTTCGGATTCGACAAGAAGGGTACAAATAGTAAGATAATAAATTGGATCATTCTCGTAGCAAAAGCTTTTATACATCGCCAGAAACTCTTCCATAAAGGCATGTTAGAATGGTTCGTATTTTGTTATGAACTGAGATCTAAGATCTCAATCATCCTATATCAGAATAAACTCACGACAATAGACAGGGAAGAGGATGGAAAGTGGAGAAAAATATTCTCGGATCTGACAGATCTAATAGACCAGAATAAATAACCTTTCGACACCCTACCCACCTCAAATCGGTAGACAAGTGAGTGGGTAATGCATGAGGATAGTTGTGTTGTGATATATATATGAGCAAATTGTGTAACAGTGGTACTCTAGTGTTAATGTTATAAGAATAAAAACTGAGAAAAATATAAAATTATCGAGCAAACATGATGCAGAAGAGGGACGTGTGTAATTCTCGATGTATAGCTGTCCCGGAGGAAGATGACATTGTTGACAGATTGAATAAAAGAAGTTGTCGTAAAAACACAAAAAAAAAACATGGGCGTTACTAACATGGGCGTTACTAACATGGGGGAGAAGTACGTTATTACATTGTGGCCGGCATCAGCATCAATATACTTTCCCTGACATCTAACAGCAAGCTAGAATTTTCTTCATATCTTCCTTATTTAAATACAAATGTTGATAGAATTACATACATAGGGGTAGAAAAGCATGGTCTTTTAGAATTTAAATATATTGGCAATGTATTTCGATAACAGTGATATATAAATATGATTCCCACCAAATGCAAGCTTAGACATTTCGCTTTCCGATGGTGTACACTGAAAGACCCAACCTCAGTGAGTGACCGCTTTTTCTCAGGAATTCGCTGGCATCCAATTGCCAGGCACTGACCGAGAAAAAAACGGTCAGATTTTCAGTGACCGAAAAACAACGGTCAGATTTTGGTGACCGAAAAAAAAAAACGGTCATCACTTTTGGTGACCGAGAAAAAAAACGGTCAGAAATTAGGTGACCGAAAAACAAAAAAACGGTCAGTGACCGATAAATCCCAGTCATCTCAATGCTGACTGTTTTTTGCAGGGTGTTTTTTTTACCAATGTTTGATCGTTTTTTTTCGGTGGTAACCAAGGTTTGACCGGTTTTTTTCAGTGGCCCTTTAACTTGACCGTTTTTTGTTAGGATGACGGTTTTTCATTCATTCAAATTATAGGGTTTATCAAAAATAGGAATTCTCAGGTTTTATAGTACTATTATCCCCTGTGACACACCGGGAAGCTGCAATTCCTGGGGTGTCACAGGCTAGTAGTATACCCCTGATGAAAACCTAAAACAATTTCAATATGACTAACTAGAAAGGAAATGGTAACAAACACTGGAAATCATATAAAGCAACACTTTATTTACATTCATCACATACACATTTATTACTTTATTTACAATTGTGTGTGCTTGGCACAGCCAGGCATTGGGGAGGACTAACCTCTCATTACAGATTATTATCGGGCTTAAAATTGTAGTTGACTAAAGCCTCAAAATGAATCAAAATCAATATGAAACTACTATAATTTATGAACTGAGACATCAAGACAGTATGTATTTTCATATTTTAACCAATGCACCTGACGATAGACTTTCCTGACCTGACGATAGACTTTCCTGACCTGACGATAGACTTTCCTGACCTGACGATAGACTTTCCTGACCTGACGATAGACTTGCCTGACCTGACGATACTTTCCTGACCTGACGCTTTTCTACCTTTATCAATACTTTTCTGACCTGACGATATACATTTCTGACCGGACAATATACTTTTCTGACCTGACAATAGACTTTTCTGACCTGACGATAGACTTTTCTGACCTGACGATCCTGACCTGATGATAGACGATTCTGACCTGACGATAGACTTTTCTGACCTGACGATTCTGACCTGATGATAGACAATTCTGACCTGACGATAGACTTTTCTGACCTGACGATATACATTTCTGACCTGACAATATACTTTTCTGACCTGACGATAGACTTTTCTGACCTGACAATAGCCTTATCTGACCTGAAGATCCTGACCTGACGATAGACTTTCCTGACCTGACGATAGACTTTCCTGACCTGACGATAGACTTTCCTGACCTGACGATAGACTTGCCTGACCTGACGATAGACTTGCCTGACCTGACGCTTTTCTACCTTTATCGATACTTTTCTGACCTGACGATATACATTTCTGACCGGACAATAGACTTTTCTGACCTGACAATAGACTTTTCTGACCTGACGATAGACTTTTCTGACCTGACGATCCTGACCTGATGATAGACTTTCCTGACCTGACGATAGACTTTTCTGACCTGACGATTCTGACCTGATGATAGACGATTCTGACCTGACGATAGACTTTTCTGACCTGACGATATACATTTCTGACCTGACAATATACTTTTCTGACCTGACGATAGACTTTTCTGACCTGACGATAGACTTTTCTGACCTGACAAAAGACTATTCTGACCTGACAATATACTTGCTTTTCTGACCCAACGATAGATTTTTCTGACCCGACGATAGACTTTTCTGACCTGATGATAGACTTTTCTGACCTGACGATAGGCTTTTCTGACCTGACGATAGACTTTTCTGACATTTTCGATGGACATTTCTGACTTTTCGATGGACTTTTGGTTCAAAATGTAGTAACTAAGGCAAAATCCAATATAGCAACACCTGGATACTGATGAAAACACATTATAGAGAACAAAACATGGCCTGCATTTATAAAAAGTTTTTTGGAACACTGAATTTTTACTTTAAAGTAATTCTTCTGTATTGATATCACATCTCTGGATGAATCGTGGCACCTTGTTGTGAGTATCAGGGGTCCCTTTCTTCAGCTTAGACTTGTATCCTTTCTTTTGATTGACTTCAATTCACATCCTGAAATGAAAAATAGTTAATTAATTCACGTAAAATTTACGTAAAATCAGATTTTGAGTGTGACACTTGCATCAGCAAACTGTATTAGTCAGTGACATAGACCTACAAATACAAATTTCTGACGAATACGCAGTAAAATACTTGATTCACCCAGGTATAGTTACACCTTTCAGGGCTCGATGTTTACTTGCCTGCGGCAAGTAAAAAATGGCTCTGGGCAGGTAAAGTTTAATGTTACTTGCCCAAGTGGGGACATACAGGATGGGGTACAGGGAGACATACAGGAGGAGGTACAGTGGGATGTACAGGAGGGGGTACAGGGAGACATACGGGCGAAGGTGCTACAGTAATCCCTTTGATGAAATAGTTATCTTCAAATCCAGGCAAAACTTTTGATTTTGTTATTCATCATTTTCAAGAGTATTATGAAACCTTATAAGAAAAATCTTTGGAATACATATGAATACAATAATATAGACAGTTTTAACTTGCATCCCTAATATCAGTTATATACAGGGCCCTGAATTCCTGGAAAGTTATGGAATATTAATGTTACTGATGTTATACTTGTGTATGTCTCTGATATTCGTTTTGATTAAAAAGGTAATCAAAAAAAATCTATCAAATTAAAGTCACTATCAACCTACTATGTGTCCTTCTATAGATTCCTCTATTCAGGATGTACCTACCTTTGTGGCAATATGATCCCCGAAGTAATAACACTGATAGCAGTCCAGGTGGTAGGATTTCCTTGGTGGAAAGTGGTTAATGGAAACTGTTGGTCAGACATTTTCCTTGGGCTGCCACTTCAAAGAAAGACATTAAAACAAGTTAATAAAGGCCAGATGAGAGGAAATAATAAAATCTAAGTGATAACAAGAGTGGCATTTGCAATAGATTAAGACTTAAACTGTTCGATCATAATAAGATGTCTGATAAAAAAAACACTGAGCATTAACAGGGGATCAGGCTAACCAAAAATTCTTACTAGTCCGGCGGACTAGTGACATTTATTTCCCATTAGTCCTCCTAGGTTTTCACTAGTCCTCATGAAATATGGTGCAAAAACGTCACATGAAATGTGGTCGTATAACTCCAACTATCAAAGGATACACTTAATTCCAATAATATAATAATAATTCTCATCAAGCGACACACTCTGTACAGTAATTGTTTTTGATATATTTATCAATATGATTTTCCCCAAGTCTTCTATAAACAGCCATTGTTCTAAAAATTTAAACTCATATCAGATATATGTTTACTTTACAATGCGTTGAAAAATCATATTAAAATTCCACGACTTTCAGTATCAGTATTTTAAGAAACATCCCAAAATGTCAAATCTCCCCCAAATTCCGCAATTTATATTACCAAATTTTGTCAAATTAAAAAGAAATTAAATCTCAAATTGGAATATTTTCAAAACTTTTCTCAATTTGATTATTTTATTCATCTTAATTATCATTAAATCAATTCAGAACGTCAACTGTGGCAGGTAGTAGAGAAATTAAAAACAGAAAATCAGTTGTTTTTTTTTTTTCGAAAAATAGTCAGTATTTTCAGATAGCCCGGCGGACTAGTGACTTGGTAGGATTCACTAGTCCGCAGGAAAATCTGATCGCCTGGGGCAAGTGTTAGTCTGAACCCTGATTAACATGAAATCAGATTTGTTCTCAGGGAAGCAGTCAAAATCTTCAAAAAATTTCCCAATCAAAAAAGAATAACTAGTATTGTTTACCAAGGTTAAAAACATATATACAGGAAACAAACAGTGATAGAGAGAGATAGGCCGACAGATGGAGAGAGACAGACACGGAGACAACCTGAGAGAGACAGTCAGGGTTCTCGCCAGCCTTTTTGAGCGTAGGGGCCTCCCGTCACCGCTATACTCTGCAAATCGGCCGCTACACTGTATCTGAGACAGCATAGCGGCCAGAATTTGATTAAAAAATACTAATATCATCTATGGAAATATTCTCCCATCTCATCTTGGCATTTAACTTGCATATCAAATGCCGGTAAAGGTATATTTTCCATACAAAACCAATCGTGTGAGAACCCTTAAAACGGAAAATCCAGAAGACATGTACCTGAAGAATAGGACGTCCAGAGTAGCTGGAGTAATTTGCTCCAACATTAAGGATAAACTGACAATATAATTCAACTAAAATGGCGATGCGTCGGGGATTTTGATCCCCGTCACATGGTAGCAAGGGATAGACGGTGATACATCGTCCTATTGATAAACTCAGAATACTTTTATTTAATTTCACAAGTTTCTGAACTACTAGTCTACCATAAATTGCAAAACACATGTTGAATTGCCCCTATTGTCTAAATAAACTGCCTGATCAAACCAAAACTAATTTCTCATTGCCAAAATGCCTAATATTTAGGGCCAATTTGATGGGCATTGTAAACTCATAGGAAATCTTATCTCTCAGTCTTTAATTTCATGTAGAATAGTAGAATACAAATTATTTGATCAATTTAGTAGCAAATTTAGATTCGAAAAGTCCCAATACTCTATTTTAAGTTCCCTAACTATGGAAAACATTATTTAAAAAGATAAAACAGTATCATCTTCCTGGGGGGGCAGTAAGATTTTCCTGGGGGGGGGGTATGCCTCCAGACCCCCTAGTTGGGGTGTAGCCCCCGCTACACTGTCAAATATTTCTGGTGAGAACCCTGCTGACAGACACATGCAGAGGGGCAGAGACAGACACAGGGAGAGACAGACAGACAGATATTTCTGAACAAGGGGAAAGAGAAAGAGGAGAGGATTAAAATGAGCGCATCAGCCTCATTATGCCATACCTTTATTGATGTCTTCTCTAGCTGTAGTATGCAGTATGCTCACTGCAGTTTTACCACTTCAGCACTCACTGGGCCCTCACATAGTTTGATACCAACACTTGTATTCTTGACTGTCAACCTCCTCATAGGGTCCTGGCTGCCAAGCAATAGATCCATATCTGTAAGTTAAAGTTAATGAATGGTGGTAAAATATCATCTCACATAATGTCACTAAAGCACCAAGTTCACACAGATGTATACACCGCTTTTCATACAACAGATAGGCATGGTGGAACAGATATTATATTGGGTGGCGGGGGGGGCAAACTTTTTTTAAGGGCGGAGGTGTAGTAGATTTGAACCACCTTCCTATACCTTATCAGGAAACCATGCACACTAATAATGCCTATACTGCAATACTTCTACATGAGCTTCTAATTGTTAATCTTCCTCTGGATACTAACCCCTAAACCTAACCTTTCTGTGGGGAGCAGAACAATTTTAAACGTATAGAGTAATTAAATATAATCATTTAAAAAGTAATCGCCACAGGGGTGTTTAAAAGGGTTTGATCATCTAAATTTAACCGGCATGTCACCAACTTGAAGCTTTAGCAAGTAATTAACAAACCCCATTTGTAGTAATTGACACTTACCATTCACAGAGTAAGCAGGAACCAAAGGTAGGCTCCATGCGAGTGGTGCCCCTCCCGTTTCACTCAAGTCTTCCATCCTTGCATTTATGATCATAGGCTTGGACTGCCAATCATAATAGCTGTGTGAAGAGAACAAAAGTGCATTATTGTAGGTGCCTTACCCGGGGTGCCTTATTTTCATGTTATTGTAACTGGACATTACTAGCCTCAACATTTGGAACAACGATTATAAAAAATCATTCATTTATTGTTGTATTATTTATAGGAGGAAAATAATGTGTATGTATTTATATGTGGCAGATTCTATGCTCAGTAAATTGCCCCCATTGCTTCATTAGAACCCTTCAATACTATTATTCTTGTACACATCGGCACCTATTGATGATAGGCCTATAGAGGTATTATTAGTGCTCCTCCGCTTGGGAATTTTTGTTACTGGCCTTTATTTTACTTACATCTGTTCGAAAATAAATGTGACTTCAGCAACAGAGACTAGAGCCCTTAGTAGTAGGGTCGTAGCAGGGGAATGGGCAGGAATAATGTTATATTACTAAATCACCAGGGCACCATTGCCGTAAAAGTGACTGGGAGAATGGTTGAAATTATACCAAGGCACCATTAGCACAACATTGTGAGAAAGGGCGAAATTATACAATATTGTGATTGACTAACCTAATTGTCTAAATTGAGTTGTCATCTTAGTTATATGGTGTGTAATAGTATTGTTATGAATTGGGGGTTCAATGTATCCCAGCCTAGGCTATGTATAACAGTATGTGTATTTATTTGGACGTAACATTACAAGTAGGCCAAGGGAATAGGGATATCCCCTGCATTGACCAAACCCAGCGGCCGCTTGGACTGAACGAGCGGCCGCTTTGGCGATCGGTCACTTTGACTGTCCCCCCACCTATCTCATTCACTCGGGCTCACTAAAAGGAGAACACCAGACTTTAAATGGAGTTCCTACGATGATTTTAAGCTAAGCTCTGTTCTCTAGGCTCTTTATAATTACCGGCCAATATTAGCCATTCCCTTCCTAACGCTATGCTTACCCAGATGAATTTTAATATAGTTCTTCTAGACAAATCGGCCGCCATTATCGCCCATGCGTGAAACCTGTGGCTATAAATTGCAGTTAGATTTACAATCCTTAAAATCATTATTGATACAAAAAGACTACTTACTCACATTCCGTTCATGTCCTCAGATGTATATTCAACTCTGGTTGTTAAAATAAAGCCAAATATAGTAGGCTAATATCCACAAATCTTTGGCAGATTTTGAAATTGATATCAGTAACCGTTCCGGTGCAGGTAGTCTGTTTTGAACCACAGTCTTGATGCGCTACCACAAGGTGGCGCCAGTGGTCAAAAATAACCTTCCCAAAAAGCGGTGATAGAGGAGGGTACAGATACAGACGATTTATTTACTAGATCTCTTCTGTACGAAAGTTCTCATTTTTGGGTTATGAAATGCACCCAGTCACATGAATATGATCCAAATTTCAAGACTGTTTCAAGCCTAGGCCTAATACCTATCCTTACATTTCTAACATCCTAGGGAGTAAGCCTAGGCTTAGGCCTACTCCTACTTTACTACTTTCCTACTTTACTAGTACGGTAGGCCTAGGCTTATGGTAGGCCTAGGCCCTAATTGTCCAACTAGAGACAATGCAATTTTTTTTTTCAAAAATAGAAATATCAAACTTAGGTAATATAGTAACATTTATTGGACGTTTCAGTGTTTAGGCTCGAAATATTGGAATCGGCTTGATCTAAATCTTTTAAAAAAATTATAATATTATGGCTAGAACATGATTTTCATTCCAGATCGGGGACACAACGTCATTTCTATCTGAAAATCCTTTTTTTGCAAATTGTGACTTGCCTGAAACACATCCCATTTATTATAGGCTAATTAGCCTATGTTAATCTTCTAAGACAGAAATATAAGCAGTGCGCACACGCTTATTATTGTGTCAACGAGTACACTTTATTATTAAATGTAATAGCCTATCTAGTAAGTGTGCTTCTGTATGACAATAATCTAGACTACTTTTACCGTAGGCCTATAGGCCTGTCATTGTATGTTTGGACAAGGGTTATAACCTACTGATCTTTTTTGAGGGACAATCAGTGGTAAAGTAGTTAAATATACTTTTTCAGGACGACCTCGGAAATATCTTTGGCATGTATTGATACAACAGAGGGTGCTAAGCACTAAAAAATCAGAACATTCCGATGACAAGTTCTTGTAGGAAAAACATTTGAAATATATTATTTTTGCAACTCATGATTAATTTGATATATCTGGTTATCAACCCTATCATTCTGATGAATGTTATGGAAAATTAGGTGAATACTTTACCACAAAGAATTCATTAATTATATAATTATTAAACATCATGCATATAGCTTATCATCCATACACTCAGCTTCATGTAAATCATGTAAAGCAGGGTATGGGATATACCTTGCTCTTAACTCTGTGTCCCGTTTTTAAAGCCCAATTACCAAAATCAAACAGGTGTTCTAGATTTATTTCCAGCAAGCCAACGTCGGGTTGGGCCAAACGCAAAAGTTGGTCATTATAATTACTCCTTTATTCTCATTAGCGCTACAAACTTGTTGACGCTATGTTATAGAGGTATGTGTATTCCTGTTAGCTATAAATAGAGACATGCATGGTCGCGTCAAGGTGGTCAAGTTCGCATCGAATTACTTCTGCCACTGCTATAGGCAGCAGTAGAAGGGAGGGGAGGTGGCCAAGGTGAGAACAGTGGCCGGGAATGGGGACCATACAGACGGGACAGAAAAAAACAGTCACTGACTGATATTCCCATCGGCGCTACGGAAAATCAGTCACTGACTGAGATTTCCATGAAGGCACTGAGAAAAACCAGTGATGGCTGTTTTTTACCGAGGTGACTGATAATTATCAGTCGCGCCCATTTGTGGCTGAAAATAATCAGTCATTGCTGGGGAAATATTTATATCTGACTGATAAAACGGCCGCGGGTTTTTCAGTGTATAGGGTTAGGCTTGTTTTCTTATTAATGCCTTAGAATAACATATTAGTTTTGCATGATGATCGGATGTGACAGTGACAGATCTGTGTAGCTCTATGTGACTTCCCCTCCCATCTTCCTTATTTACTTATACATAAGGGTATAACTACTGGCAACAATATAGGAAAGAAGAGTTGTTCTTTCTTAATTTCTACTTCATTTTGATGTATGATTATTCTGTAGGCCTAAATTTATAGCTTTTCCCCCAATCTTCTCATTTGATGTACAACTGTCATGAACTGTCTGTTCAATCGAGCTGAAAGTTGTCAATTTCTTGTTTAGGCCTAGGCCTACTAATATGGCTATGCTACAGTGAATTTCCTCTGATATCTCTATCTTAATAAAATAAGGGTTTGGAGCCTAAAACGGCTATCTTGTCAGAAACCGCTGGCCAGATCTCCATTATATTTCACATGCACATTGCCAAAAATGGTGCCGTACAATTCCACTATGTTTCATTAACAAATTAGGGTTGGAAAGGGGTTAGAAATGGGTTTACATCAAGCAACCCCATCCAGAGCCCCTAGGGCTACCTGAAAACAAACCTATCAGTGTCCCTACACCAGGATTCTGGATCACCCAAAGCATGACGTCATTGTTGCTTCACTACGGACGGGAGTGGATATATTATGGAATACTGTATACTATGGCAAAATCCGATGTCTAAATGACCGAAAAGCTCGGCAATGTACCATAAAGAAAGCATTGGGGGAGGGGGAAGGTGGGGGTGTTAGGGGGAGAGGGAATGGGAGGCAACAACAATACAACAGTTCCATTTGAGGTATGGATGTTAATACATATACTAACTTACATAGACAACTTAAAAGAGAAAGATGGTTGGAGGGGGAACAAGGAGAGTGGGAAGTTGAGGGCCCCACTGTCCCACTAGCAAATCCTGTGCGAAGCACGGGTATTTGCTAGTCTTCCTTAATTAAATAATAGCATTAATAAAACTACAGACATGGGGGCAGAAAAACCATTTCAACATCTTGGCAATTTATTTTGAATAGAAATAGCGATTTTTATCAATTTGCGGGAGCGTAAAATCACTGCGATGTCTATGCTAGTGCGTCAGAAATTAAGGAGGTAATAGGCAGAATCGAGTTTTCCTTATAAGGGCGCGATGTGGATGTGCAAAGAATAGGCAAAAGCTGGAACCTATATAAGGTTTTCCAGTATGAGCACCTTCGTTGTTTATACCGCCTTTGGCGGGGGAAACCCTAAAAAATTAATCCAGAATACAATATGACATATTGAACACGGAGCCTTCTGGCTGCTGTTTATTAATCCAGAATACAATATCATATATAGGACATGGAGCCTTCTGGCTGCTGTTTATTAATCCAGAATACAATATCATATATAGGACATGGAGCCTTCTGGCTGCTGTTTATTAATCCAGAATACAATATATAGGACATGGTGCCTTCTGGCTGCTGTTTATTAATCCAGAATACAATATGACATATAGAACATGGAGCCTTCTGGCTGCTGTTTATTAATCCAGAATACAATATGACATATAGAACATGGAGCCTTCTGGCTGCTGTTTATTAATCCAGAATACAATACAATATATAGGACATGGTGCCTTCTGGCTGCTGTTTATTAATCCAGAATACAATATGACATATAGAACATGGAGCCTTCCGACTGCTGTTTATTAATCCAGAATACAATATCATATATAGGACATGGTGCCTTCTGGCTGCTGTTTATTAATCCAGAATACAATATGACATATAGAACATGGAGACTTCTGGCTGCTGTTTATTAATCCAGAATACAATATCATATATAGGACATGGTGCCTTCTGGCTGCTGTTTATTAATCCAGAATACAATATCATATATAGGACATGGTGCCTTCTGGCTGCTGTTTATTACTCCAGAATACAATATCATATATAGGACATGGAGACTTCTGGCTGCTGTTTATTAATCCAGAATACAATATAATATATAGGACATGGTGCCTTCTGGCTGCTGTTTATTAATCCAGAATACAATATAATATATAGGACATGGAAACTTCTGGCTGCTGTTTATTAATCCAGAATACAATATCATATATAGGACATGGTGCCTTCTGGCTGCTGTTTATTAATCCAGAATACAATATCATATAAATCTAGACCAAAGATCACTGTCTACTCGAAGCCATGCCATAAATAGAAAAAACTTGAAAATAAATATCCCTAAAACAACATTAGTTACATCTGATTGTGAAAGAGAAGGCTGCCAACATTCACTCTTTTTTGTAATTTAAATACATATCTGATAGCAGGATTTAAGAGTGAGTGTAATCTTTTTTGGAGTCTTTTACAAGCGGATGAATAGAATAATATTATGTCACCCTTTTGTATAACTGGTATAACTAAGCATGAGCATCTGTGGGTAAAGCATTTCATATTGATTTTGCATCACTTTTTCCAGAATTTTTGCTGGCATTGGAATTCCTGAAATAGGTTTAAAGTTGTTTGTACAATTTTTCGAGCCACTTTTATATAGGGGTGTCACATTCGCTGACCTAAATGCAGTAGGGACAATGCTGCTCGTCAAAGATGAATTGATAATATGTGAGAACTGAAACACCAGTGTTTTTATGCATTCCTTCAGGACCTTGCCTGGCATATTTTCAACCACCGAGCTCTTATTTGGGTCTATGTTGGCTAGTATACTAATGATTTCTCCAGGTGAAATTAATTTAAATTCAAATCTTCTGTTACTAGAATTTTAGTTATTTTTGTTTTCATTACGGTGATCAGTGGAGAGATCCAGTAAATCTTTCTTTTCAGTGTCGGACGGATCTGGGATGATTCCAGCTAGAGTTGGTCTAATTTCTATAAAGAAATTATCAAAGACATCAGGTACTTGTTCTAATTTTACTTCATTCCCTTCACTGTTTATTAGTTGAATTTCATTACTTGCTTTTTCAAGACTTATTATGCTATTAATGGATTTCCACATAAAGAAGTATTTATACATGAAATACTTAAAAGTCTAAAGTACCGGTCTGCAATATCACCACACAAATACAGTTTTCCCCCAAATGTTGTACAGTAGTTTGATTGAAAAAATGGTTAATGTATAGATCAACCTCCCTTGATGAAGTCAGTTGATTCTCACATCTAATTGAGATCGCATGTGTTCCGTTCTACTTTTCATGATCAGTACATAACTAAAGCATAAGTATTAAAAAGAAAAATACTTTCTTATTACAACCAAAGGCAAATGACAAGCATATGTTTGCATTAAGGAAAACCTTGGTGAAAGCTTGACACTGCTGAGTGCCTCTTACTATCCACATAAACTTGACAGAGATGTAGATTATGGTCCCAAGATCAATTACCGATATTACACTTATTGCATTCATAACAACAGATGCAAATGATGAAACATATACAAAGCAAAATGAAAAGGTGAAGTCCAAATGCGCCCCATAATTCTGCCTTATATAAGATGGCTGTACTCTGAAGGTGCCAAACTATTCCAAAGGTTACAATAGCATTAGCCACGGTGATGCCTAATGCTAAAATTGTCATGAAGTATCTTTTCGTTTTCACGCCAGCATATATCAGACATACAGGGGTTACAGATGTGTATATTGCCGCTAGCCAATACATAATAATGTTGTAAAAATCTGGCACATGCGAATAATAACCTCCTCTATGCAATATTGACATAAGCCCCATCACAAGTACAACCACTATATAAAGAACTACTCCTATACATTTGTATTTCAAAGGTTGAGAATCAGTTGGAATTAATCGATAAACATTTGAACCTCCCAAAACCACCTCAGTTATCTTTATTATTAGGTATGTCACAGGTAAAACAAAGCCGACAGGATTGAGTTTGAACATATCTCCAATGCTGCCACACTGTGCCCCACATATTCCCACACGGGCGACTATAGCGGCAACTTGCAAGTTTGTTAGGAGGTATACTGAATAGAACACCTTTTCACTCATGCATGATAATATGGCTCCTGCAATTATAATACATAGATATAGGGCGGCATGATAACTAGAAACTTTTACAGGTAATGTCCCACACATAGGATCAGTCAGATTATTCCCAAATAATGTGCAACCTAGACTTGCATTGGGATGGATAGTTCTTTCAGTTGTATACAATGTGCTGTTGTCTTCCATGGTGACCACTCCCAAGTTCTTGTGTCCTCAGCCCAAGTGTTTGTCCTATTTCAATGTCAGACTTTCATTTCAATAATACATAAGCCACATATGTTTTTCATCAATGATGTAAAGTGTCCAGGCTAAAACCTTGCCAGCTCCAGAATAAAGGAATTGATGCAAATTTGTCTGTAATACAGAACTGCTGTAATTCAAAATTCAATGATGAAGATTATTAACTGTGGTATATAATATCCTTGGGCTTTGCCTTGGGATTATATTGAACTATGAACCAGGAACCCAGGAAGATTGACAAGAAATCATGAATGTAGAAAGGACTTAAAACAAACTACATACAAATCAAAAAAGGTACATTGAAATTTTCATAATAGAATTCATAATATAGCTCATAATAGAGCCGTGGAATGGAACGATCCTATTGGTCATAATTTGAGTAAGTCTTGAAAAACCACATGAGAGCAGCAGAATATTGATAAATCTAGTCCTATTAGTAATAATAAAGTCCCCATTTTGTGGAATAAGATTCAGGCACTCGTCGGGTGACCTGGCTACTCAGTTATCTCTTTACCCAGACATCAAATGTGATGAGTTTCAGGAAAATGAGTCATAAGTCGCTAAAAATAGATTTTGAGATATCATTATATTTGAAAAGATGAGATCAAGCCGATTCCAATGATAGTAAACAGTTGAATAATCTAATAAGTATTTCTAGATTTTAAGTTTGATATTTTCGTTTTTGAGAAAAAAAGTTTCCAATATTTCTGGGGTTCAATAAACAGTAAAGTAACTAAATGTAATCCATATGAGGACCTTTAAAACGAAAGAATGTACTACACACATTGTCCTGATATTTGATACCTCGATTGATATGGCTATCAGTGATAAACTCCCCAAAATTCAGACCATTCCAATAATGTGATCTAGTGAAAAAAACACTTTGAAAAATATATATTTTGTGACTTATGACTCATTTTCCTGAAACACATCACAAATAACCTGTATTATTTAAAATCATTAATAAAACAATCCTTGAATTGAATTGAATCCCTCCATGTTGAAAACATGGTCGAGATAAAAACATATCTAAAGGCAACACTATGAATTATGGTTAGGATAGGTTGTTTTATTAAACTGTACTTTGTAAATATTTGCTGTCAATCTGTTACACAGATGTCAGTTGAAATAGGTAATATGACATGACTTAGCATAACCAACTGGTTGGATAAATTACTGTTCTTTTGTCGTTTAATTTAATAAATGAGGAGACAGACATGGATGATATTTGCCAACTTTCTGCTGCTTGTCGTAACTGTTTATTTTTCCTTATAAGCCCAAACAAAAACAAGAAAGAAAAAAAAAATTGTTCTTGTCGATTTGCTGCCGACCAAACTTGTCCACGGCTTGGATCCCACTGACCAAGGCTCGGCGAAGCACACATACGATTCAAATTCCGCGCGAAAAGGCCTATCCCACCTCCGAGCTGGTCACAAGAGTTCCAGTTCCGGCCAGTGCCGCCACAAACCATTTATACTTATATTCCACGAATATACACCATAAATTACTGTTCTTTTGTCGTTTAATTTAATAAATGAGGAGACAGACATGGATGATATTTGCCAACTTTCTGCTGCTTGTCGTAACTGTTTATTTTTCCTTATAAGCCCAGCCAGAAAGATATTATTGATTTTTTGACGAAGATGTATTAGAAGGCAGAGAGGGCTTCAGCTATTCTTTTTTCCGTGTCCACACGATAATCAATGGGTGGACATACATAATCAAGTGCACAAAGGCTTTTCCAGTCCCCAGCATCCTTTATATCTTGCAATGGTAGACCCAGGAGATGCATAAACGTAGCTGAGCCACGCCTCAATGAGTGCATACCTATGTCTTTAGTAATCCCTGCACGAATAGCCCAATCCTTGAATAAAGGCAAGGCAAAAGAATATTTCACAGGTAGATCCTTCACAGAAATTAAGGGCGAATCTGGAGACCCTGGACATCGATCCAAGAGCACTTTTAACCATTTATAGAGGCACAAATTGCTTGAAGACTTGGCCACTGGACACCTAAAAATTCTGTCGCCATACTGGTTGGTCTTTGAAGAATTCGTGGAAATGGTAACACCCCAATCCGACCATTCCACAGACTTCCTAAGCAGCAGATGACTATCCGGATGAGACGAAAAGATATGGGACTTTCTCAGTAAAGTCCTAAACCCCAATACCAGGCCCGTCCACACTGCCAACTCATAGTCAGACGTCAGATCCACCAATTGAAAAATCTTCATCAAGTCATCAGGTAGAATCGGATCCTTCCTAGATATTTTACACCCAAGTCTCCTCTTGATTCCAGACAGGACGACACCCAGGACGAAATCCTCTCGTAGATCGGGACCATTATTCAGCCTTGAAAGGTAATTCAGAGCGGACAACATGTTATTAATCGTGGAATAGGCATAAGAGTTTACCATGGATGCCAAGAACAAACTGACATTTTCCGGCAAAACTGGCAACGGTTGAAGTGAGTGCCTAGCACAAAACAGGTAGTACTTGTTCCATTGAGATGTACGAGTCTTTCTTGTGGTCGCTGCCAATGCCTCCAGCTTCAAGGATTCCACCCTCCGACCAAGGGTGTCTGAAACATTGACAGACAATTAAAAATTAAAGAAAATGTCATATCGATATTTCCAGTAGAAAATCTCCTGCAGCAAGAAAGCCACATGCTTACAGGAGGGTTGTCTACGTTGAAGAAACACTTTGGCTTGTTCACTGGCACAAAAAATATTAGATGACGATTTCTTCATCTGCTTGCAACATCTACACAAAGCCTGCCATATTATTGATAAGTCACGTACGTACAATCTTTGAAAACAGCAAGGTGGTAAGGACACTATGTCCCCTTCATCTGTATTAAGGACAGAAAATTCTTCCTCCAGGCGAAACACTCCCCCCCCTTTATGCTTGGACCATTCAAAACAAAAGCCATCTCCTGAACGGACACACTGAAGACTTTCCAAGTGGCTTGTACAGTCCAAAAATCGAGTACCATTCTCCGACTCGATATGATCTCGCCACCATATTAAGTCATCCAGGAAGGCATGTGTAATATTCAGATCATTCTTATTACCGAAAGAACGGAGAAATCCAAAAAAACCATAGCTGTGTTCACGTCCTCCACGAATAGCTTTAGAACAATGGCTAATCGACCCAGCCAAGCATTGAATTTCTTTTCTAGAAGCCCTCTTCTTACCCCAAAAATATTCAAGGGAATCATGCAACTTCTTTAGCTTATTATCGGGCAAGCTGAGGCACATATCTGCTGTATTTACTTCAAAGCCTATGTACACACTGATCTTACTGGGGCTGGTTATCTTTGTCCATTCTAGGTAGAAGCCCAACTGGCGAAGACATGATATAAGAAACAGTAAAGCTTCGACCCCCTCATCGTATGTATCACTTATCAGGCAAAAATCGTCTATATATGCAAAACATTTGAAATCGCGGCAAGTCATCATCCTAGACACGGCATTGGTAACCCTGGTAAAAACAAAAGGAGCTGCCCGGGCACCAAAACAAATGCAGTTGTCTTGAATATATGTCTGAACACCATTGAAATGCCAAGACAAGCCAAAATATTTTCGCTCATCAGGATGGATTAACAGTGAACGATAGGCTGATTTAATATCCAGCGTGGCTATATAGCAATCAGGGGACACCTCCTTTACGACCTCATCAATAGTGACATATTGAAATGTCGAAAACACTTTGCTAGTGAAGTTATTTATTGATCTACCCTCTGGTCTTTTACAGTCAGTAATCGGTCGGATTTTACCATTTTTTTTCTTGATGGCCCCTATTGCATGAACACAGGTCGGCTTCTCCGAAACAACAGATAACTTACTATGTGATATCTCATTAGAAAGGAGAGATGAAAGTTCCTTCTCTACTCCGCTAGCAAAACAAGATTCGTAATTTTTGCAGTTGTAACCTTCAATGGCGGCGAATGGGTCTACCATCCTGAATCCGTTCACGACACCGTCTAGGACAAAATGCGCGTCAAAATCCCAGACATCATTATGCCGGAGCCATGTCAACCAATTCTTCGGACGCATCTGCCTAGGAACTCCGGCTAGGGACCCATTCCCCACAATTTCTGAAGCATAGGTCACTAGAATAGGAAAATTATCACATGTAAGCACTGTCAAATCGAGAGAAAACCAACCTTGTCCGCCATTTTGTGGCTATACTTCCGGTTTCCTGTCGATGGAGGTAGGAATGGCTGAGCGCTGGTGCGAGTATTCTGCGACATGATTAGCTCCACACAGGCCACAAACATGGCGACGTTTACATGGATCATGACAAGATTTATTGCAAGAAGGCACGTTCCAAATCCAACAAACGTCAACTGGCCATTTGTCGAAATCATAAAGAGGATCGTACGGATACTGCTTACCACTCGCACCAGCCCCAGATGAACCACTTCTGGCATGTCGAGAACGATGGCGGTTTTCTCGTCGAGATTCGTTACCAGGCATTTGCAGAGTAATATGAAATTCCGGGCCCATGAACATCGAGTTAGCTTCCACATCGATATTAGGCCAATCCAACAAGTCTCCATCCAAAACCTTGGAAGTTACCATTCTCTCGTAGTTAACCAAACCAGTCGGTAGAAATTGCAACGTAGAAGCCTTGTAAGTCAGAAATGCGAGATGATCCACATACCCAGACACGTCCACTCCTCTGCGCAATAGCAGTTGTAGAACTTTACTAGCACCATGGATTACCTCCAACGAAGACATCTTATCGAAAGCTTTACGTGGCATACAATAAACCTCAGGACGTAGCTTACCCAAATCGTCATCGAAATCTTGAAGCACACCACTTGAAGGCCTTGTATTACCACTCGGATCAGGCGAACCACCACTACCAATAACATGACTTGTCGTGTCGAACACCGAATCATTGTGTTTCTTATCGTCGCCATTCGGGCTCATGGATACCACAGAAAGCCTCCTCGCCAAACTACCCAGTTCCTTCTCAAGTTTCCAGGTTTTCTCGGACGATATAACCTTTTCTTCCGTATCCTTAGACAATTTCTCCAGGAAGACATCATACTCTTTGGTCCCCCGGTCAGGAATAGCCGACTCATCGACGCCACCCAGCTTAGCCAAAGTTGCAATCGGAACAGCAGCCATAATCTTCTGTTTTGCAGGTGAGTGGGGAGATATTCCGTCTTTATAGCATAGACACGATGGTGATAAATGTCTATATCCACAGCCGCGGCAACTAATTTCGAATCGTCGGGACATATACGATTTTTTTTTTGACAAAGACAAAAAAATTGTTCTTGTCGATTTGCTGCCGACCAAACTTGTCCACGGCTTGGATCCCACTGACCAAGGCTCGGCGAAGCACACACACGATTCAAATTCCGCGCGAAAAGGCCTATCCCACCTCCGAGCTGGTCACAAGAGTTCCAGTTCCGGCCAGTGCCGCCACAAACCATTTATACTTATATTCCACGAATATACACCATCATTTTTAAATACTTCAGTGTTTTATTGATATACAGATAGCTTTTTAGTCAGTAGTGAAAATGTATAAAATTTGTCTTTCTTTTAATCAGTAAACGCCTCTGATGTAGTTGTAAATAATATACACTGTCATTATTGGTATAGCATTGAAATGATACTTTATTATTATGTGCATCCTTTGTTTAGAGGTGCAATAAGTGGGGTGCAATAACAATTAGTCTTGGTTATTAGAATGAACTAGGTGCATGTGCACCTGATAGCCCTCACATATACATAGGCACTGGAAAAGTCTCATCTTCTCAACTCACATGTGAGTGTGTTCCACCTCGATTACTTATCCTCATGCCATTCCATCATAATCTCCACTACTGGCTCTTTAACATGTTGAAGGAACCTTACCTTGCAGTTTGCCTGGAACCCAATGTCACACCAATGTTGGCTGAGTGCTTCAGTCTATTGTCTAATGGAAGGGAGTGCTTGATATGTGTGTACATAGAGGTAAGATGAGGTGACATTTCACTATGAGAAGACAGACGGAGAAGTTTAAAATGGAATCTCTGTTGTGCAGTGTGGTGCGGTGCTGGGTTAGTAGCACACGCGTTGCAGTTGTATGGCTAAGTAGGTTACTATAGGAATAATATATCTGAGGTCAAATAAAAACAGGCCATGAAGTGTGGGTGGGTGACTCAGACTGTGAGTATCCATATAATATACGGAAAGAGCGATTTCTACAAAAAGAGGTAGAAAAGAGAGGTAGAAATAAGGGGTTTCTTTGTCTCAGATTTTCTTTGTCTCACATTTCTCCGAATTTGTTGGTTTACAAACCATTTTACTCTTCTGTAGAGTTCTGTCCATCCTCTCTGGCGGATGTTGTATGTGGTTTGCGAAGGTATCTGGGGTAATAATGTTATTTTGAAATCTTTTTTAAATCAGGATATCCACACTCTATTTTTTGCCTGGGAAAGCCCCTGTGAGATACTACTTTGAGAAACCCTTCTTTTCTACCTCTTTTGTAGAAATCGCTCTTCCTGTATATCATATGGATTTATTTCAATAATCCAAAACATAAGATGACATTGTGTTTGCAACTCAAACAGTAATGACTAAATAAATATGATATTTATATGAATGCACACTTGAACATAGATAGTGGTATATATGTAACAAGTGCCATGGTTGAACTCTGGGAAGTATAATATGAGGCGTTAATTAATGATAAATTACTCAGGTTATATGAACTGCAAATATTGTCATGGCTTGCATTGTAGACCCCTAGTGGCGTCCGGAGCTACTACATGACCTCAAATTAAAGGTATCCAGAGACAGAGGTAACCAGGTCCGGATCCCGAGGCAGTGTTAACCAGAGCTCAGTAGAATTATTGCAGGATTGTTACTAATTCCAAAAATTTTCAAACAAATATTACAAACAATAGTCTGAATATATCTTATTCTAAATGCATATAATTAAGCTAATTATCAGCTAATTAAGCATTATTTCCCAATGTGTTCAGCTCCAGGGGGTACAGTTTCACTTCAGTTTCACCTCCTCCCTCCCAGGTATCAGGGAAGATATGTTGGTTAAAACATGAACAAAATTATCCCTATCTATCATAGTATAGTTGATATGAGGATTCACACAAGTCTAGTCTGACTTATTGTTGGTTTAGTTATTATATAACTGGGTCGGCCTTCAAGGTCAAGGTTGCAGCAATGTTCACCCAACCTTTCAAACCTTTCAGAACTGTCCCATTTTTTACTGTATAACAAATGTCAAGCTTTACCCTATTTACAGGTTGTCAACTGTTATTCTACACCAAAATGTGTGTGATGTTACTAATTGTTGATGTATTGAATCTCCTCTACCACTCATTTATGTACTTTGTGTATGTTGATCATGTGTTTGTACACACCTTGTTAACGTATGGATTGTATTTTCGGCTATCAAGGAATACTTGTCCGTCATTGTCTTGGTTGGCCTGTCTGACCTTGTACCTTGTGTTGGAAGTGCTGAGGGGGAAATAAAGCTACGGAAACACAGATCATTTTCCCGTTTTACTTTCCCCTAGTTGTTAGTTGAGAGGAATATCAAACCTGGTTTGTCTAGTAATAGCACAACGGTTATCGTGGGCCGGATAACTAGTGTCATTATTTTTACTAATATTTGCCTGTAGAAAAGTCCCACCCTCAGATAGGTCCGGTAACCACCAAAGTTCACTATAATAGCATAATATCCATTCACCTTTGTATAAAGCTGAACTCCCAGTTAGCATTGTTTGAAAATATAGTTTTCATCTAAAGTCATTTACTGTAGCAAGAACAGCATAGTCTTCGGAGGCCTATATTATCCTTGTATGGCCGAAAAACAACTCGGCCTACGGCCTCGTTGTTTTCGGCCATACTCAGAGAATATAGCCCCCCTCATACGCGATACTGTGCTATTCTTGCTTTTATTCCATGATTCTTGACTTAAAACAACTTTATTTGCATTAATTTCATCAAACTGAGTTGTCTGCATAGTCTCGAACGGTTGTGACGTCGCTGTACAATACAGGGAGTTTATATTGTCCACCTTGTGAGCAGCAAGTATATCGATTATATTGTACGCTCACGGCCAAATCATGGAATGAAGCTGCATTATCAGTTTAAGTTTCAGTTTAACTAAACTAAACTAAACATTTTCTAATTCTTTTTCCACAAAAATACAATATGACATATAGATATGTCATGGACCCTTCTGGGTGCTGTTTATTAATCCAGAATACAATATAATATATAGGACATGGAGCCTTCTGGCTGCTGTTTATTAATCCAGAATACAATATAATATATAGGACATGGAGCCTTCTGGCTGCTGTTTATTAATCCAGAATACAATATAATATATAGGACATGGTGTCTTCTGGCTGCTGTTTATTAATCCAGAATACAATATAATATATACGACATGGATCCTTCTGGCTGCTGTTTATTAATCCAGAATACAATATAATATATAGGACATGGAGCCTTCTGGCTGCTGTTTATAAATCCAGAATAGAATATCATATATAGGTCATGGTGCCTTCTGGCTGCTGTTTATTAATCCAGAATACAATATGATATATAGGACATGGAGCCTTCTGGCTGCTGTTTATTAATCTAGAATACAATATAATATATAGAACATGGAGCCTTCTGGCTGCTGTTTATTAATCCAGAATACAATATAATATATAGAACACGGAGCCTTCTGGCTGCTGTTTATTAATCTAGAATACAATATAATATATAGAACTTGGAGCCTTCTGGCTGCTGTTTATTAATCCAGAATACAATATAATATATAGAACACGGAGCCTTCTGGCTGCTGTTTATTAATCCAGAATACAATATCATATATAGGTCATGGAGCCTTCTGGCTGCTGTTTATTAATCCAGAATACAATATCATATATAGGTCATGGAGCCTTCTGGCTGCTGTTTATTAATCCAGAATACAATATCATATATAGGTCATGGAGCCTTCCGGCTGCTGTTTATTAATCCAGAATACAATATCATATATAGGTCATGGAGCCTTCTGGCTGCTGTTTATTAATCCAGAATACAATATCATATATAGGACATGGAGCCTTCTGGCTGCCGTTTATTAATCCAGAATAAAATATCATATAAATCTAGATCAAAGATCACTGTCTACTCGAAGCCATGCCATAAATAGAAAAAACTTGAAAATAAATATCCCTAAAACAACATTAGTTACATCTGATTGTGAAAGAGAAGGCTGCCAACATTCACTCTTTTTTGTAATTTAAATACATATCTGATAGCAGGATTTAAGAGTGAGTGTAATCTTTTTTGGAGTCTTTTACAAGCGGATGAATAGAATATGTCACCCTTTTGTATAACTGGTATAACTGAGCATGAGCATCTGTGGGTAAAGCATTTCATATTGATTTTGGATCACTTTTTCCAGAATGTTTGCTGGCATTGGAATTCCTGAAATAGGTCTAAAGTTGTTTGTACAATTTTTCGAGCCACTTTTATATAGGGGTGTCACATTCACTGACCTAAATGCAGTAGGGACAATGCTGCTCGTCAAAGATGAATTGATAATATGTGAGAACTGAAACACCAGTGTTTTTATGCATTCCTTCAGGACCTTGCCTCGCATATTTTAAACCACCGAGCTCTTATTTGGGTCTATTTTGGCTAGTATACTAATGATTTCTCCAGGTGAAATTAATTTAAATTCAAATCTTCTGTTACTAGAATTTTAGTAATTTTTGTTTTCATTACGGTGATCAGTGGAGAGATCCAGTAAATCTTTCTTTTCAGTGTCGGACGGATCTGGGATGATTCCAGCTAGAGTTGGTCTAATTTCTATAAAGAAATTATCAAAGACATCAGGTACTTATTCTAATTTTACTTCATTCCCTTCACTGTTTATTAGTTGAATTTCATTACTTGCTTTTTCAAGACTTATTATGCTATTAATGGATTTCCACATAAAGAAGTATTTATACATGAAATACTTAAAACTCTAAAGTACCGGTCTGCAATATCACCACACAAATACAGTTTTCCCCCAAATGTTGTACAGAACCATATCATGCAAGTTTTCTATGAGAAACATCCAGTAGTTTGATTGAAAAAATGGTTAATGTATAGATCAACCTACCTTGATGAAGTCAGTTGATTCTCACATCTAATTGAGATCGCATGTGTTCTGTTCTACTTTTCATAATCAGTACATAACTAATGCATAAGTATTAAAAAGAAAAATACTTTCTTATTACAACCAAAGGCAAATGACAAGCATATGTTTGCATTAAGGAAAACCTTGGTGAAAGCTTGACACTGCTGAGTGCCTCTTACTATCCACATAAACTTGACAGAGATGTAGATTATGGTCCCAAGATCAATTACCGATATTACACTTATTGCATTCATAACAACAGATGCAAATGGTCGATTCTCACGAAATCGGTACACAAATGGTCATTTCTCAATTATCCTAATAAAATCGTCATTTCGATGACTAGGCTTATGAAACTTTGTACATATATGAGGGGTCTTGTGGCGATTAAGTATCTAAAATCTTAATCACTCAGCATTAAAACCTTTTATGATATTGACAATATAAAAAAAACGTGATGATACAAAACACATTGCTTATTAATGCCTCTGAATACCAAGATATTCATATATGACATCAAGTCTCTATATTATCAATAACCTTAGTCTGTTATATATATGTCTAAACCTCAAAATTCATACCACAACCAATCATTCGGAAAATAAGTCACATTCATATTGAATTGAATTGAATTGAATAATCTTTTATTTGTCTAAGTAATACAAGAGATAGACAAACAGGTCTACAGGCCTCTGGGAAGGTCCCAGCTCTTCCAGCCGTTACCTTAACTAAAGGACAGATATCTACATAGGCAACTAGAATGTTAAAATGGCAAGACAGAGTAAAAGCAACACAATATAATATAATATAAACAATATAAAGCGAGCCAGTACAAGTACAGCCCTATACAAAGTAGTACAGATAAGATGTGGTTAGCACCTAATTGTTTTCACATCTGAGGGGTGTACATATTTATTGTTTTTCTCTATTTTCAAGATCACTTTTGTTTTTTTTGAGTCTTTTCTACCTCTTGTTTGAAATGCTTTTTTGATTCTATTGCCTGGATTCGGGTTGGTAATGAATTCCAGGCCACTTTTGCTTTGTATAAGAAACTATTCTGGTATAATGATAATTTTGGACGGTCAATTTTTAGGTTTCTTCTTTTTACCGAATGGCTTCTGGTGGGTAATTTTCTTTGATCTAAATTTGAAATAGTTTGTGCCAAATAGTGTGCGCTTTCAAGGATATGTACATCCCTCCTTACATTATTTGGTAAGATATTTAGTTCCCCTAGTTCTTCTACCACGTTTGCTCTTTTGTGGAGATTGTGTAAGGATCTGATTGCCGAGTTTAACAGCGAATCCAACCTTTTTAACAGGTGTTTATTGGTTGATGAATAGAATATATCCCCTTGATCGATATTGGGGATAATTAACATTTTGATTATGTCTGTTTTTGCTTTTTTAGTCAACATATAACGTGAGCTGGACAATAGTCTCACTTTGTATCGTAGTTTGTCTATCAGTTTGTTTACATGTTGCTTGAAAGATAGGTGCTCATCTATTATGAGGCCTAAATACTTGTAATCTTTTACCTGGGATAATGGTTCTTCACCCAGGGTAAGAGCATGTTTCTGGTCTATTGCCATTTTTGTAGTACTTTTTTTGAAGTTAATATACTGAGTTTTTGCTACATTCATTGAAATTTTGTTATATGACCTATATGACCTAAGTAGGGGGTACAGAAACAAAAAACGTGATGATACAAAAGCCATGTTTTCCCCTGTAGTTTTTTTCCATATTAACATTAGTGGGAGATATTTGGTATATGAATGCCTTGCTATGTTAACCATTATAACCCAGAGTTTCACTCAAATTCAATCATAAACATGCCCAATATCCCTTTGCAATCTCAGGACTGTTAACAAATGTTAGCATGATGATACAAAACGCATTTATGTTTGGGCCAAAATGAAAGCAGGAGAGCCCTCCTGTGTCACTCTTTGGAACCTAAACATCAATACTATCCACCTCCTGAGCTAACAGACACTTTTTCCTGCCTTAAATCTGAGAATTATTCTTTTTTATCATCTTCTCTACAAAATCCAATGCTACAAAATCCAAGACTTTTATTTTTATGTTTACCTTTTTGATTTCTTGGAAACTATAGTCTTCAATATCATAGATTTCCTTTCATGTTGCTTGTGTTATACCCCATATTCAGTTTCAAGTCTGAAAGTTTGTAAACTTTGCTGTTTTCATGTGATTTTGTATCATCACTATGTGTTTTGTATCATCACTATGTGTTTTGTATCATCACTATGTGTTTTGAATCATCACTCTTATATCTTTAATCACTAACTCTGTGTCACTCTAAGTATGTAATATCATCACATGGGTCAACCCTGATAGTCAAATAGAATATACATAACAGATATGAGTGCCAGAAATGCATTAGCAGCAAGGAGGTGACAAGAATGTGACAAACATGAAGTAGTAAAGTTCACTATGTAATTTTAGTGGAATGTTTTGGCAATCAGTAAAACTATACATTTTAGGAAACTAGAGAACCTTGATAATCATAAAATGTCAAAAAATGAATGATGTCAGAAACCAATATTCCAAATTATCTTATTTAAGTAAAAGTGAAAAAAAATATTTTTTTAATTAAGAAAAAAATATAAATCATGCAACAAAACTATACATCTTTGCAGATACAGCCTGTAAATATACAGTAATATATATACTATACTATTAATTTTTGGTGGGTAATTGCTTGGCTTCAACTCAGGATTATGCACAGTCTGTCAGCCAGCCTGAACAAATATTCACAAATACACAAATAACTGAGAGCTATTACCCTACAATGATGGGCATTTTGTCTGTGCCTGTCCAGTCCACACACCCTATTGCCCATCACTCCAGTCAAGGAACCAATGGATGTCAGTAGTCCTGTCAAGATTAACCCCATCACTTTAGTCAAGGAACAAATGGATGCCAGTACTGCTGTCAAGGTTAACCCCATCACTTGAGTCAAGGAACAAATGGATGCCAGTACTCCTGTCAAGGTTAACCCCATTGATTTAGTTAAGGAACCAATGGGTGTCAGTATAGTACTAGTACTCCTGTCAAGGTCAACCCCATCGCTTGAGCCAAGGAACAAATGGTTGCCAGTACTACTGTCAAGATTAACCCCATCGCTTGAGTCTAGGAACCAATGGATGTCAGTGCTCCTGTCAAGGTTAACCCCAATACCCAAGCTAAGGACCAAATGGATGCCAGTAACCCCATCAAGGTTAACCCCAATATATGTACTGTTATGGTTGGCCCCATTGCTCTGGGTGCTAGTTGAGGATCCAATTTTAGATTTAGAAAATATCCCAAACTCACCTCGCAAAAACTCAGAATATGGAAATAGGTTAAGGAGGGATCAGATGAGGATGCCATCTACTGTCTCTCTTTATATCACTTACCCTCCAATAGGAAAGGAAGGAAGAGCAAGGTTGAAATAAAATTTCTGATATCTAAGGAGATGGAGGTGATATTTAGTGTATAAATTGTTTTAATAGTGAAAGAATTTTGCGAAATCATTGTTTTTTCTTTTTCATATATTGATGAAAAAGGAAAGCAAAATGTTCAATAAAGGGGAAGATAAAGGTCCTTTGACAGCTAAAATGTGAAGTATGTCATCAGGTGTCTCATTTATTATCAAGAAATTCAGTAATGATGCAAACACAGTGATGATAAAAAACACAGTGATGATACAAAACACACAGATATTTCAATCTCCCCACCCCTGGGAAGTGTGGGACTTTCTTCTTTTGATGTTAGATTTGTCATAGGGGCATAGAGTGGTGGAAAAGGTCAAGTGGAAAAGTACCACCCACTTTTTGAATCACCTGTAATTAATCTCAACTTGATTTGCATGAAAACAATATAGCTGGGGTCCATTGGGCATAAGCACAAATAACAGACTTAGATAATACAGAGCCTTCTGGAGAGGGCAAGGACCACTAGAGCTGGAAATATGTTAAGAACATAAGAATTAGACCATGTATGGCCAACTTAGAGGGGTCAGGCTGTGCCCAAATGGCCTATACAGTGATGATACAAAACACATTGATGATACAAAACTCTTAGATATTTCAATCACCACACCCCTAGAGAATGTGGGCCTTTGTTATTTTGATATTATTTCTTTCTCAGGGGTGTATTGGGGTGAAGAAAATCATAAAATGGGTAATTACCACCCACTTGTTTTGAACCTCCTGCAATCAATCTCAACTTGCATTGCATGAAAAAGCCTGGGGTCCAATGGGCATAGGCACAAATGACAGACTTAGTGGATGTAGAGCTTTCTGGAGGGGGCAAGGACCACTAGAGCTGGACATAGGTTAAGAACAAAAGAATCAGACCATGTATGGCCAACTCAGAGGGGCCAGGCTGTGCCCAAATGGCCTATACAGTGATGATACAAAACACAGTGATGATACAAAACAATAGTTGGTTTGATCCACTGGACAAAGGAAGTTATTAGTTTGCATTTGATTGAATGAATTACATTTACCTATAGCATAGCATTCTAATTGAATGGGGAAAAACAATTGTCAAACCAGTTTAGATTTTTTTCCATTAGATTTACATTGTAGTTAAATAAATGAAAGTCAACATATGATGAATTCTAAGAAAATGGCTGTTTAGCATCAAAATGATGGTCATTATGTGAGGAGGCCATTGGGATTGAAGAATTAAGAGGAATTGATATTCCAAGTTAGTCCAAATATGTACATGAAGGGAAAAATAGTTCTTGGCTTTATTGGCCAAGTGTGATTTATAAGTGATGATACAAAACGCATTTTTGAAGGGTCATAACTCAAGAAGTGTTTGCATGGGGGACATGTGACTTGTGATTTTGAATGAAATACTATATAGGCTTCACAATCAAGGGATAACAACATTCTCTATAGCTGTTCTAGAGAACACATACAAAGTGACAGAAGATGATGCCATTTTCCTTTGTTATATAATGTGTATTTATTTCTTTTCATGGGTGGAAAATATAAGAAATTAATGCCATGGATCAGCTTTTTCATATTAGTCAGATTACCTAAGTTGGTCTTCCTCATAGAAAGATGTAGATTTACATATCAAAGAACTTTACAGTGGAAAAAAGATAAATATTCTGATGTGTTTTGTATCATCATGCAGACCCTCATTATATAATTTCAAACTTCTCTGCACGTCTGGGTATTCATAGTTAGTGGCTGAAATGTCAGATTTGGATTGTCCAGTGTGTTACCTTGACACATGCAAAACTTCAGGATTATTAGAACATGTTGCAAAAATACACTTGTGTACCTATTTCGTGAGAATCCACCAAATGATAAAACATATACAAAGCAAAATGAAAAGGTGAAGTCCAAATGCGCCCCATAATTCTGCCTTATATAAGATGGCTGTACTCTGAAGGTGCCAAACTATTCCAAAGGTTACAATAGCATTAACCACAGTGATGCCTAATGCTAAAATTGTCATGTAGTATCTTTTAGTTTTCACGCCAGCATATATCAGACATACAGGGGTTACAGATGTGTATATTGCCGTTAGCCAATACATAATAATGTTGTAAAAATCTGGCACATGCGAATAATAACCTCCTCTATGCAATATTGACATAAGCCCCATCACAAGTACAACCACTATATAAAGAACTACTCCTATACATTTGTATTTCAAAGGTTGAGAATCAGTTGGAATTAATCGATAAACATTTGAACCTCCCAAAACCACCTCAGTTATCTTTATTGATAGGTATGTCACAGGTAAAAGAAACCCAACAGGATTGAGTTTGAACATATCTCCATTGCTGCCACACTGTGCCCCATATATTCCCACACGGGCGACTATAGCGGCAACTTGCAAGTTTGTTAGGAGGTATACTGAATAGAACACCTTTTCACTCATGCATGAAAATATGGCTCCCGCAATTATAATACATAAATATAGGGTGGCATGAAAACTAGAAACTTTTACAGGTAATGTCTCACACATAGGATCAGTCAGATTAGTCCCAAATAGTGTGCAACCTAGACTTGCATTGGGATGGATAGTTCCTTCAGTTGTATACAATGTGCTGTTGTCTTCCATGGTGACCACTCCCAAGATCTGGTGTCCTCAGTCCAAGTGTTTGTCCTATTTCAATGTCAGACTTTTCATTTCATTTTTAAACTGATCTTGGACTGTAGCCACATAATATTTTCATCAGTGATGTAAAGTGTCCAGGCTAAAGACCTTTCATTTAATTTTTAAATTGATCTATGATTGTCTTGCTCTTTCAATGTTTATTCAATGTTGGACTCCTGGTGATGCCAAATTATAACAAATGCTTTCACAGAAAGCCAAGTATTTTTTGATGTGTGATGTGATGTGTTCAGGCTACAAACTTGTTGGCTCCAAAATCTGGACTTTGCCTTGCATAATCGTCTGAAAAACAGAACTATATTGATCTAAGTTTAAAACATGAAGTTTATTAACTGTGGTATATGACACTGTTACCTACACCGAGCATGCTCTCAATGTATAGTGAACCTGTTGGGACCTGTGAGTAATGTGTTGAGCATTGCTTTTTGTATTAGCATGTGGATTGTTGTGAGCCGATCATACATACCCTACTACAACCTGACCTACCATATAAATCACCAAACTAACCACTTTACCTCTTCACCTATCTCACTTCACATAGCACCACTGCACCTTTAGCTCACCCACCAACACCTGATTCTCATCATCAATAATTATTCATTCTCATCAAATTGGCTCTTATATAATCATCAATTTATCTATTCATCAATTACACCAATTTGACCAAATCAATTTACCTTTGAATCGAAGAATTATTTATAAAATGAAAAATGAAATAAATATTACCCCTCTGGAGAAAAGTGCCAACACAACACCCAAAAGTAATCTCAGCCCCATAGCTGCGATTATGAAAGATATACGCCTGATGGACCCACCAACCCCGAAACCTAGAGAAAAAGAAAAAGAAGCCATGAAAACTACAACAACTGCACCTACACCCCCAACTGATAAATTGCCACATCGCCCTTGGGAAAAAACAACGACCAAGCAAAAACTACGATCCCCGAAACACAAGAAGAGACACACCATACGAGAGAGAAAACAACCTGACGACCCGAAAATCTTCAGACCATGGGAAAACACCAAGAAGATTCACAGATCCAAGCCATATGACCCTGCGAGAAAGGCCCCGGAAGAGTACATTCCACACCCCCCGAAACATACGTTCCCAGTCTACAATCCAACACCAATAAACAGACAGGACCATGGAAACATTGGCAAAGGCCACATAATCTATGATCTATGGAGAATCATAAATAACATTGACCAAGATATCGGCAAAGCAATGCAAGAGATAATGATAAAGAAAGAGTATCTCAAAATGGATTGAAATTATTAAACAAGTTATTGACATCTTGTTCTACAAAAGTTATACAGAATTTATACATATTATCAATTGATCCATGTTCTATAACTTCATATTATATATGAAATAAAAAATTGTTATCAATGTTATATTCACGCTTTAAATGCCTTCAAAATGAACTATAAATTATCTCTCTAGCCCTAGTATCAACCAAGTAATCAGCTTTTAAAATATCAGCCAATCAGAGGCCTTCTTTAAACTTATTGACATGGTAACTAAGCAACCCAACTTACACTATATTCATATACCCCCTGCTAGTTTCACTGTAAATCATTCCCTGACGAAGGATCAACTAGTATCCGAAATGTAGGAATCACACGACCATTGTATAAAGTTTGAATAAAACTTAAAGATCACAACAATCAGCTGACTCATGGTTTTGATGTCTATCGACTATTATGAAATAAATATTAATTTCCGAAAGTTGCCTCTTTTCATGCATTCCTTACTATCCAATCAGTGCTACAAGATTGGCTAAATAGTTATGTTTCGTTCCTAGATGAGCTCATTAAACGGGCATTAGAAGGCTACGGACAACATTCTCCAAAAAGGAAATTGAATGAGGAGAAATGGAAAACATTTATGAAACAATGGGCCCACTGTATAAGGAAGCTGTTGTGCCCCAGTCATAACTTTCCCACAAGTGATCGCATCTATAAGAGTAACAAAACACTTATAAAATGCAACAGATCACATCACATCACATTTTTTCACAAGTTTCTTGTATTTAGGGGAAGCAACTATAGACGGCACCTATTTGTTTATTTCTGCTTCATATATATTGGTCTGTTTGTAAATATTATAGTTTGAATAAGGGAGTTGCTGGTAGATAGAATTATGGATAGACTTGACTATTGATTGGGTCGGTGAGTAGCTCATAAGGAGCAGATCTTAGACACAAGCACTCAACAAGATATTCCAAATATAACTGTCAGTTTATTCCTATAAGATCCCCCTCACACACTCAGCAACATGCTAGCGCATCCAGAAAATTACCGCAGCAAGACATACTTATTTGTGGGAAGTAATTGGCTATATTTCACCAGATCTGAATGTGTTTAGATTGTTTTTACATTTAAGAATAAAGGATCGTCACAAAAACAGCCTTTGCAAACCACCAGGAGTATTAAACTCTTTCTATTTAGCACAAAGGCATTTTGCCGTGCGACTCTGCAAGGTCTGCAGTAGACTTTATGGTACCGCTATAAGACACCTGCAGACATTTAGATTTTAGCAGAATAATCTATATTTGAGATCATGTGACAGTTGTTGGCTGTTCTGTTTTGGCTGTTCTATTAAGTTTGCATATGTGTGGCCTTGGGCTACAAATTGTGCTGCCGTGACCGGAATTCTTTTTTAAAGAAATTTGATTGAGTCTGAGTCCATTGTGCGGTACAACAGTAATCTCATGAAAACTCAGTCAAAAATTATGTTGACATTGTATGTACATTTTTACCATTTTAACAGTTTTACTTTAACATAGGCTTTCAATGGAAAATAACAATATATTTAGCACAGAAATAGAAATACATTTCATTATACATCGTTTTACACAAATAATATATTTTTGTTTTTTTGCCTCTGCCAGAAGCTACACGAAGAATGAAAACAATGGCGCATTATCAATATTCTACTTTCATTAATATGATTCTTTTCATATACAAGGACAATTTCAATTAACACACATATCAATTAATTTCTCGCCATAGGAATAGTATAGGAATTTACCGATAAGCCTTTGTAAACCATAGATGCATTATTTCTTCAGATGAAACATTGAGGAAACTTAATATAGTTGCCATTTCTGGGTAAGAAAGTAGAATATTGGCATGTTTACTATGAAAACAGGTGGATCTGTACAGGATCTGTTTAGGTATTGGGTCCTAACCGAAAAAGCCTGGGATGAGAGACAGGATTCTATATATATAGGTTGCCTGCACCTTCTTCAAAGGCCGTTTCGTTGCTTCTTGTCAAGCATGAGTCATGGGGGCAGAGTTCATGCCATACGGATGTATAGCATAAGTGAAAACAGCCAAATTAAATGAAAGTCATCTACCATATATATACATATATGTATTAATGTGTATTAATAAAATATAAAAACCATCAACACTGGGTTTTATTTCCACCCTACTAAGGAACCATCTATTAAATCATCCGGCCCCCCTTGGCATAATACGATCTACCCTCACCTTCAAGACATATATATATATATATATATTATGTACTGGGAAGTAGCACAAGCGGGAGATCATGGATACATTGTTCATGTTACAATTAGGCTATACCAGGATTTAAACTTCCGTCTACAGGGGAGTAGGGCCAAAAAGAAAATAGGTATGTTTCCGATTCACCCCCCTACCTAGAAAAAAACCTTCCCCTACCTAAGGCTGCGTTTCCACTGGCTCGCTCTTTTGGCCCGCTCATGGCCCGCTCTTTTTTATTGTCCTGAGCGCATAACAAGCGAAGATAGAGCGAAACCAGAGCGGTCTATTGGAATCGGTTACTGCGCTCTCTCTACGCTCTAATAAGTGGCTATGTGCGCTTCTTTAGAAGAGCGCAGGACGTTGCGCTCATATCTGACGTGTTTGCTATGAGCGCAGCAACACAACGCTCTTTCTGCCTAAAAAGAAGCGCACTGAGAGCGGACCAACAATCTTGCCATTGGTTTCATAAGAATAGAAGCGAATCAGTAGAATCGCTCTGCGCTTGTACTGCGCTAATTATAAAAGGAGACAAAGAGCGAATGACAAGCACACTATAAACAAGCGCAGCAAGAGCGAGCCATGAGCACATATACAAGCGAGCCAGTGGAATTATACCTTAAGACTGTGTTTGACCATACCTTTTACCATACCTTGCTTTTTGTTTTTTGATTTTTTTTTTACAAAAAAAGCTTAACTGAGCAGGAAAACAGGTTCTCTTAAGCCAGAACTTTCAAAAAGCGCATTTTCCTTATTTAAAACAACTATTGTTATGAAATAGACATTTTTTTCAGTTCCATTTCCCGCCCCAACCTAGTTTTCAGCCAGATAAACCTGAAACACACCTATATTTTTTTGGGATAAAGGAGGAGGTACTGGAGAAGGTACAGGAGGAGGTACACAAAGAGGTGGGGGTACAGGAGGGGGTACTGGAAGGGTACAGGAAGAGGTACAGGAGGATGTGGGGTTACTGGAGGAGGTATGGGAGGGGGTACAGGAGGAGGTAGCAAAGAAGGTGCTGGAGAAGGTTCAGGAGGCAGTACAGGAGGAGGTACTGGAGAAGGTAATGGAGTGGTATAGGAGGAGGTTACTGGAAGAGGTACAGGAGAAAGTACTGGAGAAGGTACTTGAGAAGGTACTGGAGGAGGTACAGGAGGAGGTACTTGAGAAGGTATTGGAGGAGGTACTTAAGGAGGTACTGGAGGAGGTACAGGAGGAGGTACAGGAGAGGTACTGGAGGAGTATTGGAGGAGGCACTGCGTAAGGTGTTGCATAGGGAGTGATTGATTTGGGGTTATGCCAAATGTGATGTGTTTCAGGAAAATAAGTCATAAGTCGCAAAAATAGATTTTGAGATGTCATTATATTTGAAAAGATGAGATCAAGCCGATTCTAATGATAGTAAACAGTCTAATAATCTAATAAGTATTTCTAGATTTTAAGTTTGATATTTTCGTTTTTGAAAAAAAAAGTTTCCAATATTTCTGGGGGTCAATAAACAGTAAAGTAACAAAATGTAGTCAATATGAAGACCTTTAAAACAAAGGGATATATTACACGGATTGTCTTGATATTTGGTACATCGCTTGATATACCTATGAGTAATAAACTTTGTGTTGCACCGATTACCTCCTCATACAGTTCCATCATAATCTCCAATACTGGCTCTTTAACATGTTAAAGGAAGCTTACCTTAAAGTTGTCCTGGAACCCAATGTTACACCAACGTTGGGTGAGTGCTTTAGTCTACTGACGGAATCCAAGTGGGTGCTTTATACGAATGTATAGGAGTAAGTAAAGTTTTCATGTATAACAAGTGTGATGAGGAAGTTTAAAATGGGAAATGTGCAATACAGTGTCAGTTAGTGGGAGGTATTGAGTATGTGGGTCAGATTTTCAGAAAATGTACAATTCAACGTCGCCAATCTTCTCAAATAACCCACATTTTAGACGAAAATAAACTTCAAAATACAGTTCAGCCTAACCCAACAGATTGCTAGAATCAATGCAATGCCGAATATACTTGAATTTACCTGGCATTGACCATATTGCAGCCTAATTTAGCAGAATTTACTAAATGTGTACAGCTGCCTATTGTACATTTTCTGACAATCTGACCCATGTAGCACACTGGTTACAGTTGGATGACTGAGTAGCCTACTTTAGAACTGGCTGTACAGTGGGTCAGGTAATTGATGTTCAACTCATATTTGGTCAGGTTTTCAGAAAATGTACAATTGGCAGCTCTACACATTTAGGAAATTCTCCTAAATTAGGCTGAAAAATGAAGAATACCAGGTATATCTGATCATAGTTGGTATCGCAATGATTCAAAGTATCAGTTTTGTTATGTTAAACTGCATTTTGAAGCTGATTTTTGTGTTATTTGAGAGAATTGGGGAAGGTGAATTGTACATTTTCTGACCCACATATCCTGGTACTCCCTAATTTAGTATAACTTAAAGCACTGATCTCCCCCAAAATGAAAACATGCCTTAAAGGGAGTTCTTGACAGTTTCAATTAAACACTTCCCTTCTTTCCCTCTATGTATTACTCTCTCCTGACCCTCCCCTCACTCTCCTACTGATATGTCCTATTTCTACATTTAATGAAATTTCATTTTTTAATTTGTGCCGCGGATACCAAGACTATTGTGGAAAGTCATATTATATCATTGTTAGTAGATGAATAAGATTTTTAGAAAATGTACAATTGGCAGCTGTACAGAATTAGTAAATTCTGCTAAATAAGGCTGCAATTTGGTCAATACTGGGTAAATTCGAGTACTTTCCGCATTGCATTGATTCTAACAATCTGTTTGGTTAAGTTGAAGTGTATTTTGAACTTTATTTTCGTCTGAAATGTAGGTTATTTGAGAGAATTGATGAAGGTAACTTGTACATTTTCTGATGGCTTCACCCTGCTAGTCCAGAGGGGAATCTTTGTGTTATTGTCAGTGGAGGAAATGGTTTGTCTGACAGCCGCAGTGGCAGCAGTGGTACTAAAGGCTGTATTACAGTTCTGCCTGACCACATAATAGGTGATAAACCTAACCACCTCCTCCTTGTGGGGCTCTCTACTACAGCCAGGGTGGATATCACGAGCTTCATGGGCAATGTTATAGGAGGTTGAGAGAAGAGCAATGCCCACTCATAAACTATCATAACTGTTATTTCTAACGATTTTGTATTATTTGGAAAAAGAATTAATCTGCATTCAAACAGTCAAATTCCAATAGAAATTGCTAAAAACATTATTGTTGCCTTCCCAACCAATTCTAACAAACACCTGTTGGTTGTTGATCAGAATATATAACTAATTGGGTTAATCACCCTTGTTGTTGTTGTAACTTTTATTGCCAGAGGAGCATCAGTGGGTCTAAGCTCCCCTAGAGTGGGAGAGTTTCAAGCCCGACTGGTTATGAACACGTTTTAAGTGAGGAAACAATCCAGCGCCGAGGCGACGCCCCTTGCGCTGGTCCTCACTCTAATAATTGTTTCAATAGGTATGGCGCAAAAAGAACAAATAACATTGATCGATTTAAACCGAATAGATATTTAAATAGATATTATATAAACAAATCAACATAGATATTGCCGTAAGGCTATTATACAATACAGACTTCTGATAAATACTGCGGTTTTCATACTAATCAGTTACATAACAATGGTATCAGCAGTCCAACATTGGGTGACAATTTGAGATATATGAGTCATAAGTCAATTGAGAAAATGAGTCATAAGTCGCTAAATTGCTATTTTTCAAAGTGTTTTTTCACAAGATCACATTATTGGAATTTTCTGATTTTTGGGAAGTTTATTACTCATAGGTATATCAAGTATCAAGACAATCCGTGTAATATATCCCTTTGTTTTAAAGGTCTTCATATTGACTACATTTTGTTACTTTACTGTTTATTGACAGGGGCGGTACCAGAAGGCAGGTCTAGGGGGGGCACACTTGAGGTCAAAATCTTCTGAATTTGCCTGTTTGGAATGTCATTGCAATGCATAACAGTTAATTTGCCTAATGACAATGAAATAAACCCGACACAACTCTAATATTTCTAACAAAAATGACAACCCAATTTTCTTGCACCACAAAAACGACTTTTTGAGAAAATAAAATGAACAAAATTAATTGTCTCTATTGAGACCCTCTTGAGTCCTCACATGTGAGCATATATAGGTTTATTTTGTCAAGAATTTAGATTTTACTGGAACCTGTCATGTTTCCTTTGGGAAAAGGAAATAACTGAAAACCCCAAATAGTCCAAATGATGAACAAATCATAACTGTAAACTGCATGTTCACCCACACTGATTCTTGTTTGAATACCAATTTTGAGACTGTCTGAAATTTAAAATCCTGTTGAGACATTCTGGGTCTAAAAATGCTTTTTGAATAGAGGACCTGAAACTGAATTATAGAAATGTAGTTTAACGTTAAAAGAATTAAGCTAAAATAAAATATGGGGTTACTGGGAGTGTAGTACATGTAGAGTCACTGGTCTGAAGAAAAATGCAAATTCTGGCAGTACTTTAGAGGCCATTTAGTGGCCCTCTGAGTTAGGGGGGGCACAGGACCATTTTAGGGGGAATAGGGGGGGCCGGTGCCCCCCAGGCCACCCCCTGGTACCGCCACTGATTGACCCCCAGAAATATTGGAAACTTTTTCTTTCAAAAACGAAAATATCAAACTTAAAATCTAGAAATACTTGTAAGATTATAAGACTGTTTACTATCATTAGAATCCCCTTCATCTCATCTTTTCAAATCTAATGATATCTCAAAATTTTTTTTTTGCGACTCATGACTCATTTTCCTGGAACACATCACATTTGATAGAAACATATTTGTTTGCTGTTTTACAGCAAGGTGGGCCCAAGCAAGGGATAATAAGGGAGAAAAGGAAAGACGGCCAGTGGAGCAAGTAATACATAATAAACGTACAACAAGGTATGAGTAACATGCTGAGATGATGCTAGGTGTTATCCTCAGGCATTACATGAGAGCAGAGACATGAGGGGACATGAATATGGGTTCACACAGTGGGAATTTAACTGTATAATCATTGTGACAAATCTATGTAAATGGTGACAAACAGTGACAGTAGTACCAATAGTGATGCAGGGCAAACCTGTGCCTTATCAAAGAGAAGAAGTGGTAAGTCGCTAGTCGAGGAAGCTGGCATTGACACCTATCCAATCAGGTCTTATCATGTTAGTAAAGGCTTTGGGGGTTTCTGCTGTTTGGTGGGCAGGTTCGAGATTATTCCAATTTAGGGGTCTTTGGTCCAGTTTTGTCCCTAAATTGCCCTTGTAACGGACAATCCTACCAGCGGATAGAGTCTGTGGTCGACCCCTAAAGGACTTGGAAGGTTGTGGTTTGGAGGGAGTAGCCTTATGGACATGGGATAGAGAACTCGCTATCGCTCGTCCTCTATCCCATGCCATAAGACTCTTCGCTCCAAACCACAACCTTCTAAGTCCATAATAGGGGTAATTCATAGTAAAAGGATCTTCTGATTAATTCAAGTCTAGGATTTGGGCATTTGAAAACAATTCTGTTGGGGTGATGTTGACGAGTGGGTATCCTCCTTTCATCCAAAAAATCACTATTAAGCCTGAGCCTGTAAGCTTGCTGCAATAAATGGTACTTCTCGTTGTGTTGTGTCATGAAGAACTTGTCACATGAATAGAAATGAAGGTGTCAAGAAGAAGTAGTTTGAAGGGTCAGATTTTCAGAAAATGTACAATTCGCCTTCACCAATCCTCTCAAATAACTCCCATTTAAGACAAAAATGAGCTTCAAAATGCAGTTTAACATAACAGAACTGATACTTTAAATCAGTGCGACACCAAATACTCAGATATACCCAGTATTCTTCATTTTCCAGCCTAATTTAGCACAATTTACAAAATGTGTAGATTTGCCAATTGTACATTTTCTGAAAATCTCACCCTGAAGATAATATATTGTAGCTTGAAGTATTGTAGAATCAGATGAGACTTTCAATCCTATGGATGGAAGCCTCATGATATAGGTGTAAGCCTCATAACTTAGGAGATGAGACCTACCACTTTGTTGGAAATCTTCCTAATAAAATTGTTTAAAAAAAAAAAAAAACATAGTAAAATGGTCATTAAGCATTATTATAATCATGTAGCATTTCATAATAAATCATGTTCAATTAATAGAAATTAGGTCAAGTGGAGCCATTATTTCTGAACCAATTAAGGTAGCTAATTAAGTCTCTGAGCTAATTAAGGTAGCTTCCTTACACAACCCATAAAGAGCCTCACTGAATATAGCATAATTTACTGAAACTGTTGATCTGCTAATTGTACATTTTTTAAAAATCTGAGTCAAGCAGAGTCAAGCTACACAATAACAGATGTTCAACAAAAATACACCGACAGGCTTCAGAGTATTTCATCATTATACCCTGAAGAAGGAGTAATGTGAACTCTGAAACGTCTGTATCTTATTGAATAAACCACCTCAAAGCACTATATTATCGTCCACTTGTCTTTATTACAGTTTTAGTGTTTCTCCTTACAACTTTGAATATTTTATCATTTGTTTTTCTCTTCTTGGTGTCAATTCTCACATGAGAGAAAATCCAGAAGGACATGTCGGCAAAGTATGTCATGTGTCATACATAAAAATACATGCGATTTCTTAGGGAAATGCCTTAAATTAGACCAAATTGTTTATCTTTATATGAGCACTGCCAGCCAGCTGCCTGGTTCCCCGGCTCCCTGGCTTAGGCGTCCAGTTCTCCGGGCGCGGCCGGTTGGGCTGGATGTGAGCTGGTATTGCCTCCTGGTGCAGCGAGTTAACACTAGATGTCATTGCTGGGTTTTGTCTCTGATTTTATTATGTTTTATCTCTAGCTGATTTTTACCTGTATTAGACCTTTTCTACCTTTTTACTTATTTATTGTTTTATACCACGATCGGGGGTTTACATGCTGCAAATGAGTGGATACCTGCTATTGTGTTTTGTTGAATGGATCCACGCGTGAAAATATTACCCTTTATTAGCCTAAATGTAAGAAGCATCCTCTTTTGTTGACGTTTCGCTCGCTCATGACGTCCATTTGTGACGTCATATGCCACCGTGCCATCGTTGATTAGCCAATCAGCTATACGCTTGTCTAGCGCTTTGGCATAAAAAAACCCCAATATGGCGGGTCCTTGGAGCGAACCAAGGTAAATAAACAGTTTGTTTATCAATTTAATTCTTAAATATGAGATTGTGGTATAAAAATAGGATGTAACTCGGTTAGTTTCTGACTTACTGTATACGTTGGCCACTCGTTTTTTTCATACACAGTAAGTCAGAAACCAACCTCGTTACATCCTATCATAATATTCCTCTCCTGTGGAGCTGGAAGATGTTCTGTGAAAGGTCCGCTGGTCTTTTTCCTGGATCCAGAGGTAGTGAGGTTGAATAAACAGGAAACAGCTAGCAAGGACCCGGAGATCTGTGTTGTCCATTGTCGTTACTTCTCATCTGCATATTATGATATTTGAAAAGATCACATTAAGTGGATTCAATAATGGTAACAATAACATTTCCACATTTTATGTTTGACTTTGTTCTCTTGGAAAAAAAAGTTTACAATATTGGGTTATTTTAAAACTGCCCTATTTTACCAATTATTTGTTTCCGACCTTGACAAGCGACGGGTGACATGCCAGCATAAGTTATTGATGCTGACGTCTCCACAAGACAATGGGCTGTGACAGCAGCAATCATCCGGGACTCCAGGGTCGATCAGTGTTTGCCTCCTTATGATCCACACCTGCAGTGCGCATGCACAAAGGGTTTGGGGATAAGATCTTCATTTTAATAGGTTGTGCAATAGGCGATTTGCATGTATACCCCAGTGTACGTTCGTTACAGTGCATGCTGGGGTATGCAATAGGGGATTTGCATGTATCGCGTAACGAGATGCGGTACTATCATAATCCTTACAGTTGATATAAGTATTTATATGACTTATCATATATGGCGCTATACCCTCCAAAAACAAGAAAATTCTGAAAAAGAGATCTCGTGAACAAATCACTTTGGAAAATATAATTTTAGCGACTTACAACTGAAACACATCACAAATATGTATCGTTGATATTGTGCGGCTTGGGCCCACATGTGTGTATCAAGGCTACTACTTGTCCCCGGGCACCCATCCTACAGTACGCAAGATCCATACCCACTCCCTGAGGAACGTCTGGCATGCATGAAATGTAAAGAATGCCTGTAATGAATGGAATGTGGAGAACAATAGGTTCCTATGGCTATTGTTTCAAGAGAGATGATGGTATGTATACACATGCTTGTGGGTCAGATTTTCAGAAAATGTACAATTCGCCTTCGCCAATTTTCTCGAATAACCCAAATTTCAGAGGGAAATCAAGTTCAAAATACAGTTCAACCTAACCAAACAGATTGCTAGAATCAATGCAATGCCGAATATACTCGAATTTACCTAGTATTGACCAACTTGAAGCTTAATTTAGCAGAATTTCCTAAATGCGTAGAGCAGCCAATTGTACATTTTCTGAAAATCTGACCCACGTATTACAAGAATGTTCCACAGCTCTTGTCAGTTCACAGGTTGCTATCTATTCATTTCTGGTGATGTGCTTTGGGAAAATAAGTCACAAGTCGCAACAAATTATATTATTGAAATGTTTTTCCTCGGGAACCCATTGTCAGAGTGTGTTTTTGACGTTCTCGGGGCTGCTAGTAGCATGGATATAGTTACAATATTTAAGAAATGTGTATTAGTTATATCTCTGCAATTGTAAAGAAATATTTATTAGCTGTTCTAATGTTTACTATCATTAAAATATGCTTGGTGCATGATGTGATCAAGGGGATTTCAATTATGGTAAACTTTGGGACATCTAATACATTCTTCTATATATGGGTCAGATTTTCAGAAAATGTACAATTGGCAGCTGTACACATTTAGTAAATTCTGCTAAATTAGGCTGCAAGTTGGTCAATACTAGGTAAATTCAAGTATATTCGGCATTGCATGGACTCTAGCAATCTGTTTGGTTAGGCTGAACTGTATTTTGAACCTTATTGTCGTCTGAAATTTGGGTTATTTGAGAGAAAGTGAAAGTGAATTGTGCATATTCTAAAAGTCTGACCCATATGTTTATGCATGAACATAAAAGTTATTTCTTGATGATCAATCACTAGTAAAGTAGCTAGATATACTCCTTAGGATAACCTCAGATATGCATATATGTGAGGTGTTTTAGGAAAATGAGTCATAAGTAGCAAAAAAATAGATTTTGAGATACCATTATATTTGAAAAGATGAGATCAAGCTGATTCTAATGATAGTAAACAGCCTAATAATCTAATAAGTATTTCTAGATCTGAAGTTTGATATTTTCGTTTTTGAAAAAAGTTTCCAATATTTCTGGGGGTCAATAAACAGTAAAGTAACCAAATATACTCCATAATGAGGACCTTTAATATATTGCATAGATTGGATATATTGCCTAGATTGTCCTGAAATTTGATACATCGATTGATATAGCGATAGGTGATAAACCCACCAAAAATTAGAACATTCCAATAATGTGATCTTGTGAAAAACATGCTTTAAAAAATATAAATCTTGCGACTTATGACTCATTTTCCTGAAACACATCACATATGTAGTGACTGTGGGTATACCAATCAAGCGATGTTTGGGCTTTGATTGTTTGAGTGTTTGTTTACCATATCTGGACCAGTACTGCTAGAATTGGCTGCATGTGCTTGTGCTGTGCCGGTCAAAACAGGCCTTTCCGATTCCCGCCAAAACTTAAATGGGTCATATTCATTGATATTCCTATATTACAGGTTACTCTATCTCATTGTACAATATACCACAATCAGGGTATTCCTGTCCTTTTATGTACCATAACCTGTTATTACACTGGACCTTCTTTTACCTGAAACACCTTCATTGACTGTCTACTAAAGGCTGACATTTTCAGAAAATGTACAATTCACCTTCACTACTCCTTTTAAATAACCAAAATTTAATTGAAAAATGCAGTTTAACACAGTGAAAGAGATGTCTTTAATCAACAAGATGCCAAAGATACTCTGATATAGGCATTATTTATAACTTTCCTGTCTAATTTAACAGAAGTTAACAAATTTGTAGAGCTGCCGATTGTGCATTTTCTGAAAATCTGACCCTAAAGTTGCCTTTTGCCTCGATATACTCAACCTTGTTGCTCTTGCCTGGAGTGATTGCTCACTCTTGCTGAGTCATTGGGACCAATGACTGGGACCAAGATCAACTGCCGGAATAGGTCTTTGTGGTGGAATAATAGCCTGAGATACTAAAAGACTGTGTTACTGGTTTTACTTCCCCTTCATTGGGATTGATAAGATTCGAACTTGCTTAGTGAACTAATATTTCTAGATGGAAATCACTACACATGGATATCTTGATTTTAGTGTTTTTATATTATGTTCTCTAAAAGAACAACAAAAGGACGCTGGAGCAAAACAATGTAACTGTCTTTCATGAACATGTTGTTTTGAAAATAATGGAATGTTGGGCTCCATTGAATGATAATAGTATCTTCACTGCACAGTCTTGGAATGGTTGTGTTGGTGTTTACTATCATTGGAATCACCTTGATCCCTTCTTTTAAAAAATGGTGATATCTGAAAATCCATTTTTTGCGACTTATGACTCATTTTCCTGAAACAGATCACATTTGGCAACTACTTTGTTGTATTCTACTACAAGTTTATGAATATATTGTTAAATGATATGTGTTACAGAAAAATGAGTCATAAGTTGCGAAAAAGGATGTTTTCTTAATGATATTTTAAAAAAAACTTTCCTTAGAATCTTTTTATTTTTAGAGTTTTTAGGAACCGGGTATATGTAAAAATAGTTACCATACATTGCCGTGAGGAGCCAACATCCAGTTATAAGGTTGCATGTATGCGGGGATTCCCCTAACCACAAAGCACGGGACCCTATTCAGGTGCTGATGTCACCCAGGTAGACGTGCCCTATTCCCCACTGATCAGTGTCTATTTCTAAGTTTTACTGTCTACATCTTTTTACTGTTTATGTTTACTATCTATATACCTATATATTAAAAGTAACCCTAAACTTAACATTAAATTGGTTGTCCTGATTCCGTAAATTAGTTGTCCTAAGTCCATAAAGGGTCTGGTTTTAAGGTGAGGGATGCGGTAAGGGTTGCCAAAAGTCACAACAAGTTACCGCATTGGCTCCGTTTTTTTTGTCCTGAATTTTTTTTTTGTCCCAAATCCGTGCTCAAAAAAAGCACCCTCAATCTTCACCGAACGTTATGAGATTTGCAGCATCTACAGACACACATGTCTGCTCCTAGATTCTTAAATGGCAACTTTCAAAAATGTTTGAACTTACTCCAGAAGGGAAAATGATCATGCATGTCTGATGGGCGAGATTCCGAGGATGGCGATAATGGGCCATTTGTGATGTGTTTTAGGAAAATGAGTCATAAGTCGCAAAAAATAGATTTTGAGATTCCATTGTAATTGAAAAGATGAGATCAAGCCGATTCCAATGATAGTAAACAGTCTAATAATCTAATAAATTTCTAGATTTTAAGATTGATATTTTTATTTTGGAAAAAAAAAGTTTGCCATATTTCTGCGGGGTAGTAAACAGTAAAGTAATTAAATATAGTCCATATAAGGACCTTTAAAACGAAAGGATATATTACATACATTGTCCTGAAATTTGATACATCGATAGATCTATATATAAGTGATAAGGTCTCCGAAAATCAGAACATTCCAATAAAGTGATTCTGTAAAATAAACACTTTGAAAAATATTATTTTTGCGACTTATGACTCATTTTCCTGGAACACATCACATTTGACATTTTCACCAAACATGAAACAGATTGCTAGAATCAATGCAATGCCAAATATAGTCTAGTATTGATCAAATTGCAGCATAATTTATTTCACAGAAAGTTTTACTAATGTGTACAACTGCCAATTGTACGGTTTCTGAAAATCTGACCCATTCCCAGATGTCTAGTGGACAGCCAACCTGTACTGACCATTGCAGCCTGGTGAATGGTGAGAGTCTGGTATGCTGCTCTCTGTCTGCCCAAGTGAAGTATAGCATTCCTCCGTCACTCTCCCTCACGTCTTTCCAGCTCATAAAAAGAACATAATGATTAAAATGTCCATTGAGATGATTTCAGCAATAAGGGATATCCTCAGCGTTTTGTAAGGGACTAAATTAAATCATACTGAGACATACTGAGATATACTGAGAGAGACTGAGAGAGACTGAGACATACAGAGACAGACAGAGACAGAGACAGACAGAGACATACAGAGACATACAAAGACAGAGACAGACAGAGACATACTGAGAGAGACTGAGACATACAGAGACAGGCACAGACAGATACAGACAGAGACAGACAGAGACATACAGAGACATACAGAGGCAGAGACAGACAGAGACAAGCAGAGACAGACAGAGACAAGCAGAGACAGCCAGAGACAGCCAGAGGCAGGCAGAGACAGAGACAGAGACATACTGAGAGAGACTGAGAGAGACTGAGACAGACAGAGACAGACAGAGACAGACAGAGACAGACATAGACAGACAGAGACAGACAGAGACAGACAGGGACAGACAGGGACAGACACAGACAGAGACAGACAGAGACAAGCAGAGACAGACAGTGACAGACAGAGACAGACAGAGACAGAGACAGACAGAGACAAGCAGAGACAGACAGTGACAGTCAGAGACTGACAGAGACAGACAGAGACAGACAGAGACAGACAGAGACAGAAAGAGACAGACAGATACAGACAGAGACAGAAAGAGACAGAAAGAGACAGACAGGGACAGGCAGGGATAAACAGGGTTAGACAGACCGGGACAGATAGGGACAGATAGGGATAGGCAAAGACAGACAGAGACAGACTGAGACAGACTGAGACCTTTTGTACATAATACTCTATTTTCGGAAATTTGGAAATTCTATTCACATAATCTAATTGTACCAAACTATGTGGTCAGCCCCATGCTTCTACCCTTTGGTATGAGTTGGGCACTACACTCGTCTCTCTTTGTGCTGGAATGAAGTATTAGATGCCAATGTCACCTGATCCTAGAAACATCCAGTGGCCTTCTGTGGAAAAAAAAATACTGCAAAGATAATGAATGAAAGCATTCTGCTGTAGGGGACAGGGGAATGTGGGCAGAACTTCCGTATGGTAGGCCTATTGTAAATGGGTCAGATTTTCAGAAAATGTACAATTAGCAGCTATACACATTTGGGAAATTCTGATAAATTAGTCTAAAAAATTATGAAAACCAGGTATATCTGAGTATATTTGGTATCACATTGATTAAAAGTATCAGTTCTGTTATGTTAAACTGCATTTTGAAGCTCATTTTTGTCTTAAATGTGGGTTATTTGATAGGATTGGTGAAGGTGAATTGTACATTTTCTGATAACTTGATCCAACTTGTATTGACTATCATGAACAGTTTGTGAATATAAATTAATGCATGTATTTCCCCCAAACTCTGTAATCCTACAGATCAATATCATAGCAGTTTGATAAATGATTATATGTCTTGAATCTCAACTTAATGTTCAGAAAAGAGGTATATTAGCTCCAGGATCTTCTTTGCTAGCAGCTAGGGTTATATGAATATTAAATGATTATGTAATGCTGTGAACTATTATTGTTCAAATGAGGGTGGTGACTGGCTCTGATATGTAATAGCCTATAGCGAGGCAATAGCAATAAATATGAATCAAGGAAAAGTAGTCTATGGAATCAAGCACTCACCGGTACGTAATACTGACATAACATGTTGTAATCACTTCATGACCAGTAATTAACATCAATTATTTTTATTATATTTAATATTCCAAATTGATGATATGTCCATATTTCATAAGGTAACATTAACCAGGATTTAATTGCGGTAATTACGGTAGCATGTGAAGGCTCAGGTAGCACTCTCACCTAGTATAATATTTGTGATGTGTTTCAGGGAAATGAGTCATAAGTCACAAAAATTGATTTTGAGATATCACCATATATGAAAAGTAGAGATCAAGCTGATTCCAATGATAGTAAACAGTCTAATAATCTAATAAATATTTCTAGATTTAAAGTTTGATATTTTCGTTTTTGAAAAAGAAGTTTTCCAATATTTCTGGGGGTCAATAAACAGTAAAGAAACCAAATATAGTCCATATGAGGACCTTTAGAACGCAAGGATATATTACATAGATAGTCTTGAAATTTCAGACATCGATTAACAGAACCATAAGTGACACACACCCCAAAAATCAGAACATTCCAATAAAGTGATCTTGTGAAAAAAACACTTTGAAAAATATCAATTTTGCGACTTATGACTCATTTTCCTGACACACATCACATTTCTCCAATGATCAATAGCCACATGGACCAAGCATTCACCGGTAAACCGACTCTACAATAAATATTCATTCCAGATCTTAGGATCACAGCCTCTAGACTTCTTTATATTTCTTATTTTCCTACAATAATTCTACGACTATTCCATATCCAAGATAGACAAACATTTTAGACCATACCATTAGTCCCATAATGCCATGCAATTCAGGATTCAAAATGGCGGCTATGCAACTCCCCTATTAACACCTAGAGATGACAGTGCTGTTGTCTGAAGTTCATTCTTTAAGACGGTCTCCGCTCATCTGGTCACGTGACAGTGCATCTTGGCGAGTAGTGGGCTGGGCCGTGGGGGAATTCCGCCCTTGATGACCATAGCAACCCAGCCTAATATCTCCAACTTCCCCCGTTGATTTCTTAAAGTATACATAATTGTGGGTAAAACGGACTGCAATGTATGAACAATACATGATATATCCATGTAAGATCATAGCATTTTGACCCAGTTATGTATGGTTTCAAAGGGGTTGAAAACAGGTATTTTAGCGTTAGCGTCTATGGCACTCAGCTGTCATATTCACCCGAGTTTTTGCCAGCGATTGTAGCGCCACCTGTAAATACCCGGATTCTCATCTCAAAGAATCTGTTTAACAAACAATCTCTGTATTATTCCCAGATGCTAAAAGCTGGAGGCTGGAAGTTGCACCACTGTATGGGAAGCCATTCCACTCTTCCTTGAACAGGAGAAAAATAGATTCTAAGTAACCGGAATCATACCAGAAAATAAACAAGAAATTTTGGCTTTGACTCCTCCCCCTCCCCTTCCACAATCGATTTTGACTCTTCTCCCCAGCCCCACTCCACGCGGGAAAAAGTGTTGTCAAGGACTCTGAGGTACAATGCGCGTTACTAACATGTGCGTTACTAACATGTGCGTTACTAACATGTGCGTTACTAACATGTGCGTTACTAACATGTGCGTTACTAACATGTGCGTTACTAACATGGGCGTTACTAACATGGGCGTTACTAACATGGGCGTTACTAACATGGGCGTTACTAACATGGGCGTTACTAACATGGGCGTTACTAACATGGGCGTTACTAACATGGGGGAGAAGTACGTTATTACATTGTGGCCGGCATCAGCATCAATATACTTTCCCTGACATCTAACAGCAAGCTAGAGTTTTCTTCATATCTTCCTTATTTAAATACAAATGTTGATAGAATTACATACATAGGGGTAGAAAAGCATGGTCTTTTAGAATTTAAATATATTGGCAATGTATTTCGATAACAGTGATATATAAATATGATTCCCACCAAATGCAAGCTTAGACATTTCGCTTTCCGATGGTGTATAGGGTTAGGCTTGTTTTCTTATTAATGCCTTAGAATAACATATTAGTTTTGCATGATGATCGGATGTGACAGTGACAGATCTGTGTAGCTCTATGTGACTTCCCCTCCCATCTTCCTTATTTACTTATACATAAGGGTATAACTACTGGCAACAATATAGGAAAGAAGAGTTGTTCTTTCTTAATTTCTACTTCATTTTGATGTATGATTATTCTGTAGGCCTAAATTTATAGCTTTTCCCCCAATCTTCTCATTTGATGTACAACTGTCATGAACTGTCTGTTCAATCGAGCTGAAAGTTGTCAATTTCTTGTTTAGGCCTAGGCTTACTAATATGGCTATGCTACAGTGAATTTCCTCTGATATCTCTATCTTAATAAAATAAGGGTTTGGAGCCTAAAACGGCTATCTTGTCAGAAACCGCTGGCCAGATCTCCATTATATTTCACATGCACATTGCCAAAAATGATGCCGTACAATTCCACTATGTTTCATTAACAAATTAGGGTTGGAAAGGGGTTAGAAATGGGTTTACATCGAGCAACCCCATCCAGAGCCCCTAGGGCTACCTGAAAACAAACCTATCAGTGTCCCTACACCAGGATTCTGGATCACCCAAAGCATGACGTCATTGTTGCTTCACTACGGACGGGAGTGGATATATTATGGAATACTGTATACTATGGCAAAATCCGATGTCTAAATGACCGAAAAGCTCGGCAATGTACCATAAAGAAAGCATTGGGGGAGGGGGAAGGTGGGGGTGTTCGGGGGAGAGGGAATGGGAGGCAACAACAATACAACAGTTCCATTTGAGGTATGGATGTTAATACAGATACTAACTTACAGAGACAACTTGAAAGAGAAAGATGGTTGGAGGGGGAACAAGGAGAGTGGGAAGTTGAAGGCCCCACTGTCCCACTAGCAAATCCTGTGCAAAGCACGGGTATTTGCTAGTCTTCCTTAATTAAATAATAGCATTAATAAAACTACAGACATGGGGGCAGAAAAACCATTTCAACATCTTGGCAATTTATTTTGAATAGAAATAGCGATTTTTATCAATTTGCGGGAGCGTAAAATCACTGCGATGTCTATGCTAGTGCGTCAGAAATTAAGGAGGTAATAGGCAGAATCGAGTTTTCCTTATAAGGGCGCGATGTGCATGTGCAAAGAATAGGCAAAAGCTGGAACCTATATAAGGTTTTCCAGTATGAGCACCTTCGTTGTTTATACCGCCTTTGGCGGGGGAAACCCTAAAAAATTAATCCAGAATACAATATGACATATTGAACACGGAGCCTTCTGGCTGCTGTTTATTAATCCAGAATACAATATCATATATAGGACATGGAGCCTTCTGGCTGCTGTTTATTAATCCAGAATACAATATCATATATAGGACATGGAGCCTTCTGGCTGCTGTTTATTAATCCAGAATACAATATATAGGACATGGTGCCTTCTGGCTGCTGTTTATTAATCCAGAATACAATATGATATAGAACATGGAGCCTTCTGGCTGCTGTTTATTAATCCAGAATACAATATCATATATAGGACATGGAGCCTTCTGGCTGCTGTTTATAAATCCAGAATACAATATGATATATAGGACATGGAGCCTTCTGGCTGCTGTTTACTAATCCAGAATACAATATCATATATAGGACATGGAGCCTTCTGGCTGCTGTTTATTAATCTAGAATACAATATCATATATAGGACATGGAGCCCTCTGGCTGCTGTTTATTAATTCAGAATACAATATCATATATAGGACATGGAGCCTTCTGGCTGCTGTTTATTAATCCAGAATACAATATCATATAAATCTAGACCAAAGATCACTGTCTACTCGAAGCCATGCCATGAATAGAAAAAACTTGAAAATAAATATCCCTAAAACAATATTAGTTACATCTGATTGTGAAAGAGAAGGCTACCTCTGAAGAGTGTAAGTTTGTTCTGTCTTCGTTTGTTAGTATTTTTAATTCCTGATATCTGTTGCCAACATTCACTCTTTTTTGTAATTTAAATACATATCTGATAGCAGGATTTAAGAGTGAGTGTAATCTTTTTTGGAGTCTTTTACAAGCGGATGAATAGAATATTATGTCACCCTTTTGTATAACTGGTATAACTGAGCATGAGCATTTGTGGGTAAAGCATTTCATATTGATTTTGGATCACTTTTTCCAGAACTTTTGCTGGCATTGGAATTCCTGAAATAGGTCTAAAGTTGTTTGTACAATTTTTCGAGCCACTTTTGTATAGGGGTGTCACATTCGCTGACCTAAATGCAGTAGAGACAATGCTGCTCGTGAAAGATGAGTTGATAATATGTGAGAACTGAAACACCAGTGTTTTTATGCATTTCTTCAGGACCTTGCCTGGCATATTTTCAACCCCCGAGCTCTTATTTGGGTCTATTTTGGCTAGTATACTAATGATTTCTCCAGGTGAAATTAACTTAAATACAAATCTTCTGTTACTAGAATTTTAGTAATTTTTGTTTTCATTACGGTGATCAGTGGAGAGATCCAGTAAATCTTTCTTTTCAGTGTCGGACGGATCTGGGATGATTCCAGCTAGAGTTGGTCTAATTTCTATAAAGAAATTATCAAAGACATTAGGTACTTGTTCTAATTTTACTTGATTCCCTTCACTGTTTATTAGTTGAATTTCATTACTTGCTTTTTCAAGACTTATTATGCTATTAATGGATTTCCACATAAAGAAGTATTTATACATGAAATACTTAAAACTCTAAAGTACCGGTCTGCAATATCACCACACAAATACAGTTTTCCCCCAAATGTTGTACAGAACCATATCATGCAAGTTTTCTATGAGAAACATCCAGTAGTTTGATTGAAAAAATTCTTAATGTATAGATCAACCTACCTTGATGAAGTCAGTTGATTCTCACATCTAATTGAGATCGCATGTGTTCCGTTCTACTTTTCATAATCAGTACATAACTAAAGCATAAGTATTAAAAAGAAAAATACTTTCTTATTACAACCAAAGGCAAATGACAAGCATATGTTTGCATTAAGGAAAACCTTGGTGAAAGCTTGACACTGCTGAGTGCCTCTTACTATCCACATAAACTTGACAGAGATGTAGATTATGGTCCCAAGATCAATTACCGATATTACACTTATTGCATTCATAACAACAGATGCAAATGATGAAACATATACAAAGCAAAATGAAAAGGTGAAGTCCAAATGCGCCCCATAATTCTGCCTTATATAAGATGGCTGTACTCTGAAGGTGCCAAACTATTCCAAAGGTTACAATAGCATTAGCCACAGTGATGCCTAATGCTAAAATTGTCATGAAGTATCTTTTCGTTTTCACGCCAGCATATATCAGACATACAGGGGTTACAGATGTGTATATTGCCGCTAGCCAATACATAATAATGTTGTAAAAATCTGGCACATGCGAATAATAACCTCCTCTATGCAATATTGACATAAGCCCCATCACAAGTACAACCACTATATAAAGAACTACTCCTATACATTTGTATTTCAAAGGTTGAGAATCAGTTGGAATTAATCGATAAACATTTGAACCTCCCAAAACCACCTCAGTTATCTTTATTATTAGGTATATCACAGGTAAAACAAAGCCGACAGGATTGAGTTTGAACATATCTCCAATGCTGCCACACTGTGCCCCACATATTCCCACACGGGCGACTATAGCGGCAACTTGCAAGTTTGTTAGGAGGTATACTGAATAGAACACCTTTTCACTCATGCATGATAATATGGCTCCTGCAATTATAATACATAGATATAGGGCGGCATGATAACTAGAAACTTTTACAGGTAATGTCCCACACATAGGATCAGTCAGATTATTCCCAAATAATGTGCAACCTAGACTTGCATTGGGATGGATAGTTCCTTCAGTTGTATACAATGTGCTGTTGTCTTCCATGGTGACCACTCCCAAGATCTTGTGTCCTCAGCCCAAGTGTTTGTCCTATTTCAATGTCAGACTTTCATTTCAATAATACATAAGCCACATATGTTTTTCATCAATGATGTAAAGTGTCCAGGCTAAAACCTTGCCAGCTCCAGAATAAAGGAATTGATGACTTTGTCCAGCAAATTTGTCTGTAATACAGAACTGCTGTAATTCAAAATTCAATGATGAAGATTATTAACTGTGGTATATAATATCCTTGGGCTTTGCCTTGGGATTATATTGAACTATGAACCAGGAACCCAGGAAGATTGACAAGAAATCATGAATGTAGAAAGGACTTAAAACAAACTACATACAAATCAAAAAAGGTACATTGAAATTGTCATAATAGAATTCATAATATAGCTCATAATAGAGCCGTGGAATGGAACGATCCTATTGGTCATAATTTGAGTAAGTCTTGAAAAACCACATGAGAGCAGCAGAATATTGATAAATCTAGTCCTATTAGTAATAATAAAGTCCCCATTTTGTGGAATAAGATTCAGGCACTCGTCGGGTGACCTGGCTACTCAGTTATCTCTTTACCCAGACATCAAATGTGATGTGTTTCAGGAAAATGAGTCATAAGTCGCTAAAAATAGATTTTGAGATATCATTATATTTGAAAAGATGAGATCAAGCCGATTCCAATGATAGTAAACAGTTGAATAATCTAATAAGTATTTCTAGATTTTAAGTTTGATATTTTCGTTTTTGAGAAAAAAAGTTTCCAATATTTCCGGGGTTCAATAAACAGTAAAGTAACTAAATGTAATCCATATGAGGACCTTTAAAACGAAAGGATGTATTACACACATTGTCCTGATATTTGATACCTCGATTGATATGGCTATAAGTGATAAACTCCCCAAAATTCAGACCATTCCAATAATGTGATCTAGTGAAAAAAACACTTTGAAAAATATATATTTTGTGACTTATGACTCATTTTCCTGAAACACATCACAAATAACCTGTATTATTTAAAATCATTAATAAAACAATCATTGAATTTAATTGAATCCCTCCATGTTGAAAACATGGTCGAGATAAAAACATGTCTAAAGGCAACACTATGAATTATGGTTAGGATAGGTTGTTTTAGGTCCTATACCTTGTCGCGCCAATCCCTTACCGCGACGTCCTCTTCGCGCCCACCTTACCACTGCGCGCTCGATGGGCCTGGGTGGCCAGACCTGACCGCGACCCGGCCTCACTACCCATTAGCGCCTATATGTTACTGTGTCCCTCAGAGCGCTGTCCGCCTGAGTGTATTGGATTTTGCCTTCACTATGTGCTTAGATTTGAATTGCCAGTCACCAACGCCTATGCAATAATTAATTTGTAATAGTTTATCCATAAGTGATACCAACAACGGCTATCACCTCTCTCTCTCAACTTCCACTACCCATTCATTTACCAGTGGGAGGTGGTACCAGGGGGGAGGGCTGGGGGGCACTAGCCCCCCTAGATCCCCTAAAATAGTCCTGTGCCCTCCCAACTCAAAGGGGCAGAGGGCCACTAAATGGCATCTAAAGCACTGCCAGAATTTGCATTTTCCTTGAAACCGGCAATTCTACAAGTATGTACAACACTCCCAATAACCCAATATTTTATTTTAGCTTAATTCTTTTAATGTTAAACTGTATTTCTATAATTCAGTTTCAGGCCCTCTATTCAAAAAGCATTGTTAGACCCAGAATGTCTCAACAGGGTTTTAAATTTCAGATGGTCTCAATATTGGTATTCAAACAAGAATCAGTGAGGGTGAACAATTTACAGTTATGATTTGTTCAACATTTGGACAATTCCGGGTTTTCAGTTATTTCCTTATCCCAAAGGAAACATGACAGGTTCCAGTAAAATAAACCTATAATATTATATGCCTCAAATGTGAGGACTCAAGAGGGTCTCAATAGAGACAATTATTTTTTTATTTTCTAAAAAAAATCTTTTGTGGTGCAAGAAAATTGGGTTGTCATTTTTGTTAGACAAATTATTATTAATATTATTATAATACTTTCATTCAAATCAATACAATACAGTTACACGGTTTTTAGGAGCTTAATTCGAATAGGTTAAACCCTCTGCTCACTCGCAGGTTTTCCTGGCTGACCACAGAACTGTTACTCCTTCATTAAATCAATACAGTTACAATAAAATACAACAGTTGTACAATAAAATATGGCATTAGAAACGTTACCTTTCATAAGAAAATAAATGAAGACATTACAGGTAATCTTTCTATTATAAGAAAATTCGCACCTTCCGTACAATATTATGATGATTTTGAGCTTCATAGAATAACTTCATCCCTTTTAAATCCTGTTTTACAGACATATCTAAACAGCTTCAATGATTCTCAAAATCTTGTTCGACATTAAGTTGTTGCTTTTTCTGAATTTCATACATACTTATTATTTGGAATTATTATTGTTAGTGTTTTTATACAATCGATAATGGTTTACATTCATTAAATTTCATACTCCTTTACATTCATTCCTTAAACGTTAACCTTCTTTATGGAATTACACTTTTGAAGATATACTATATTCAGTGATGCAATATTATTCTCAATAGTCATATCATAGAAATGTCAATACATTTCAACCTAATTTACAACATAACCTTTTTTATGTCCAATAGTCATATTATAGGAATATCAATACATTTCAACTTATTAACGTTATTAATTTGTATTAGATTCGAGTTGTGGGGGCTTTATTTCATTGTCATTAGGCAAATTCAGAAGATTTTGACCTCAAGTGTGGCCCCCATAGCCATACCATGCCTTCTGGTACCGCCCCTGTTTACACATTCATTAACTTAGCCTATATTAAAATATCTTCCCTACATTTTGATCTGAGCTAATCCTATACGATATCCATCCAACTGAGCATTATTCTATATAATAATTGGAAATGGTGTCTTGGGTGGAGTTAAATTGCAGGCGTCATTCATGAAGGGAGGCCGTCACAGGAGGCCTTGGCATTGGCCTCTTTCCAGTGCGAATACATTGATGGGGGCATGTCGGCCGTCCGCCGGGAGCGCAAAGCTTGCATGGGTATTTCTGGCTGATCAACACTCACCATTTGCCAGCCAGGGATTTGACTCTGACTGCAAGAAAGAATGGTTCTAATTCCCCTTCAAACCTCCACTCAGAATGCACCGATTTGAATAAATCTTTTTGTTTAATTTAGACCCACATTTTATCCAAATGTACCTGTATGTTTCAAGTCCCCCACATGCTTTAAAAAGCGCCGTTGCTAGGGGCAACTGAATTCAATACCCTCTATACTGGTCTTTACAGTTGAACATTTGAGAAAGACAGATTCGTTGATTTTGTATCTAAAAGTAGGAATTAACAGATGCTTGAACGAATTTAAGCTTAAAATCATATCTCACAATGTCAGAATAATATAGCTCTTTTATAGGTTCTTACAAAGAAATTACAGAGGAAATACATACAGCTTCATGTACCTATCTTTAATGCAATGTGAACTAGAGACTTGGTCTTGGCAATGTGAATTAGGTACACCTGTAGGATTGCTCGAAGGTTAGATGACTATAAGTGAAATCTATTTAACTATCAAAAATGCACACAACTGCTGGTATACCTTGCTGGGATCTTGTATTTTATTGAGTTCACAATAGCCGAATGAACCTAGTAATATAATACACAACCCACAGGTGTAAAGCAGGTTGGTGGTGGCAGAGTCTCAGTTAAAGCAGAAGTGATTCAATATGCCAACCACACAACCTTATATACAGCTCTGCCCTCTGGTAACATGGTGATACATGGAAACATGGTTACATGTACAATTTAATATGGAGAATGAATATCAAACAAACATAGAAATGGCAACCAGACATGTTCCAGAGCCCTGAAAAATGCCTGTTGCTAGTTACCTGGGCTATGCTAATCCCCTCCCTTTAGTAGGGGGAGTCTAGACATTAATGTTAATACCCCTTCGCACAGCCCATAGAACAGGTAAACAAGTTAATCCCCACAAGGTATTTTCTAAGAATATGAACACGAAATATACCATAACCCAATACTTATGACCAGAAATGTCCCTAATATATTCAATTAAATGGCCGCTCTATTACAGCATATCACATATATAAGTTATCAGCATACAATAAAATGTGTCATATTTTTTTTCCGAAATTCCGAATGATTTTATCTTAACATATTTTGAATAGGAAAATCTTTTTCGATAGCTGAGAAGATAGCACTAACATATTCATTAAATTGTTTAATGACTCAGTGTATACAATAAAATGTGTCAAATTTATTTTCCGAAATTCAATTTTATATTTAAGTCATATTTTATAAGCCATACACATGTTGAGGGATGCAAATACAACCAATATATAATATGTTTTATTCTTTTACAGAATATATTGTGTTAATTTCCTATCTATTCTCAATAATGATGATATAGATGTGATGTGCCACAGGAAACAAGTTACTACCCACACAAAATGATATACTTCAAATGTTTTTCACCACAATAATCCCCGCTCAGAATGTTATTATTTTTGAGGTGCTTAGTGCTGCTTGTGGTTTGTGAAGGTATCTGGGGTGGAAATGTGATTTTGAAGCCTTTTTTAAATTGCGATCTCTACACTCTATTTATAAACTTATCTGTGAGATACTATATACGTCATTTCCCACAACCTACGTCCAGGGGGGACCTAAATACATGGGTCATATTTTCAGGAAATGCACAATTGGCAGCTTATAAAATGGTTTATGCATGCTAACTTCATGTTGATCCTATAGCTTGTCTCCCCATATTAAGATTATTGCAAATGTCTAACTAACTTAAACACATCTGTGCAATATTCCTTCCTTGTTGACATTCACATTCAAGTTTTTAAATAATTTATTTACACATTGAAAGATCATAGGTTTGATTCCCGTCCGGTGTTGCTTATAATTTCCTACCCAGCATAGCATTGTTGAAATATGTTTTCCTCCCAAAAAATATCAACAATCTTAGCAGTATTGCACCATGCTCGCACCTTGCTCCCGACGCCTGTGGGCTGGAGCTAGGAGGCCCTGCCTCGGTCTAGAGGTCACGGGAAGGCCGGGGTGCCTTGTGGCAGGCAAGCGCGCAACGCTTGTTCGCGGAAGTAGTTGGTCGCGGTAGGGTCTGTGCACGGTTCAGTCTGGGCGCGGTTCAGTCCTGGCGCGGAAAGGTCGGCCCCCGTTGTTTTATTAAACTGTACTTTGTAAATATTTGCTGTCAATCTGTTACACAGATGTCAGTTGAAATAGGTAATATGACATGACTTAGCATAACCAACTGGTTGGATCATTTTTAAATACTTCAGTGTTTTATTGATATACAGATAGCTTTTTAGTCAGTAGTGAAAATGTATAAAATGTGTCTTTCTTTTAATCAGTAAACGCCTCTGATTTAGTTGTAAATAATATACACTGTCATTATTGGTATGGCATTGAAATGATACTTTATTATTATGTGCATCCTTTGCTTAGAGGTGCAATAAGTGGGGTGCAATAACAATTAGTCTTGGTTATTAGAATGAACTAGGTGCATGTGCACCTGATAGCTCTCACGTATACATAGGCACTGGAAAAGTCTCATCTTCTCAACTCACATGTGAGTGTGTTCCACCTCGATTACTTATCCTCATGCCATTCCATCATAATCTCCACTACTGGCTCTTTAACATGTTGAAGGAACCTTACCTTGCAGTTTGCCTGGAACCCAATGTCACACCAATGTGCTTCAGTCTATTGTCTAATGGAAGGGAGTGCTTGATATGTGTGTACATAGAGGTAAGATGAGGTGACATTTCACTATGAGAAGACAGACGGAGAAGTTTAAAATGGAATCTCTGTTGTGCAGTGTGGTGCGGTGCTGGGTTAGTAGCACACGCGTTGCAGTTGTATGGCTAAGTAGGTTACTATAGGAATAATATATCTGAGGTCAAATAAAATCAGGCCATGAAGTGTGGGTGGGTGACTCAGACTGTGAGTATCCATATAATATACGGAAAGAGCGATTTCTACAAAAAGAGGTAGAAAAGAGAGGTAGAAATAAGGGGTTTCTTTGTCTCACATGTTCTCCGAATTTGTTGGTTTACAAGCCATTTTACTCTTCTGTAGAGTTCTGTCCACCCTCTCTGGAGGACGTTGTATGTGGTTTGCGAAGGTATCTGGGGTAATAATGTGATTTTGAAACCTTTTTTAAATCAGGATATCCACACTCTATTTTTTGCCTGGGGAAGCCCCTGTGAGATACTACTGTGAGAAACCCTTCTTTTCTACCTCTTTTGTAGAAATCGCTCTTCCTGTATATCATATGGATTTATTTCAATAATCCAAAACATAAGATGACATTGTGTTTGCAACTCAAACAGTAATGACTAAATAAATATGATATTTATATGAATGCACACTTGAACATAGATAGTGGTATATATGTAACAAGTGCCATGGTTGAACTCTGGGAAGTATAATATGAGGCGTTAATTAATGATAAATTACTCAGGTTATATGAACTGCAAATATTGTCATGGCTTGCATTGTAGACCCCTAGTGGCGTCCGGAGCTACTACATGACCTCAAATTAAAGGTATCCAGAGACGGAGGTAACCAGGTCCGGATCCCGAGGCAGTGTTAACCAGAGCTCAGTAGAATTATTGCAGGATTGTTACTAATTCCAGAAATTTTCAAACAAATATTACAAACAATAGTCTGAATATATCCCATTCTAAATGCATATAATTAAGCTAATTATCAGCTAATTAAGCATTATTTCCCAATGTGTTCAGCTCCATTGGGTACAGTTTCACTTCAGTTTCACCTCCTCCCTCCCAGGTATCAGGGAAGATATGTTGGTTAAAACATGAACAAAATTATCCCTATCCATCATAGTATAGTTGATATGAGGATTCACACAAGTCTAGTCTGACTTATTGTTGGTTTAGTTATTATATAACTGGGTCGGCCTTCAAGGTCAAGGTTGTAGCAATGTTCACCCAACCTTTTAAACCTTCCATTCACCTTTGTATAAAGCTGAACTCCCAGTTAGCATTGTTTGAAAATATAGTTTTCATCTAAAGTCATTTTCTGTAGCAAGAACAGCATAGTATCGCGTATGAGGGGGGCTATATTCTCCGAGTATGGCCGAAAACAACGAGGCCGTAGGCCGAGTTGTTTTTCGGCCATACAAGGAGAATATAGGCCTCCGAAGACGCGATACTGTGCTATTCTTGCTTTTATTCCATGATTCTTAACTTAAAACAACTTTATTTCCATTAATTTCATCAAACTGAGTTGTCTGCATAGTCTCAAACGGTTGTGACGTCACTGTACAATACAGGGAGTTTATGTTGTCCACCCTATGTGCATTGGAAAATCCACCAGTGCATGTAAAAGTGCCACTGACCAGTCACAAAAGTGCAATCCGCTCAAAAAAGCAGTTTTGCACCTGGTTTTGGACCTGATGCAATGTGCATCATCAGATGCACTCCAAAAATGTGTAACAAATTTATGTATATAAATCAGGTATCAATGCACTAGCTACATGCAGTGGAATTCCAAGTCAGTCGGGATGAATTCATACAATTCGTAAATTATAGTATCTTTTATTCTGTCAAAAAAATATAATTATATTTCATAAGGCAACGTATGAAAGCATTTATGGTGAATACAGCATTTTTTCAATGTAACTGTTAAAGCCCTATAAAGAATAAAACAATTATAAATTAAGCCTCTACCTAAATGTTCTGTTTAATTGTATGAATAGTGATGAATGAAGGAATACCTTTTACTAAATCATTCCCTCCCTCTCCTTCACATAGCAATAGCAATGAAAGTGCTTCACTGAGTGCATTATAACTGTGTCTTTTACACCTGGTCAGTAGCACATCGTTGGGAGCATCAGAACCACATTTATCTAGGGTCCATGGAGCATAATTATTGTATTTATTTGAGAATCTCATATGTTCATCTATTCATTAGCAGAACCTAAACATCCTTAACACTTCCATCAAAAATAATAGTTCAAACCAAATCTGCACCCACAACTACCTTACATTTCTACAAGACAATGAAGCTACAACAGTCCATAATATCTGCCACTGCTCACTCACCTGCATGGCATTCACACCTAATGTTGCACATATCTGACACTCCATTCTCTGACAGTCACACTCAGTCTCTGACACCCATTCATAGAAACCCCTCTCCACTAAACTAAACAATGTAATGCTACCTCCATATTATCCAAATATTACCTTCCCAAATTCTCCCCCTGATTTAATCAATCCTTTTATAATTTCGGTGGCACATCCCTCATACAGCCATGAAATACAAATATGCGTAACGATTACGCACGGCGGTAACGCATGCCTGCTACTAGTAAGATCATAATGATGCATATGGTTGAATTCCTTATTTCCTTAGCTTTCTGTAGATATAAAGTGAGCGCATATTATAGAATAAATAATATGATCCAGTAGTTACCAAAGATAATCATTTATTTCGTTTGCTGGAGAATAATAAGGAATAGCATGGCCGAACATGCTTCCACCATTTATAGCAAATTTCGCCAAATGAAAAAAAGAATTAAACTAACTGGAAAGTTCCTGTGTTTATTCACAGAGATTATTCCTCTTTCCATAGGTTTCTCTCTTTTAATTCTACATTGTATGACAATTGTTGTAAATGTGATGTGTTTCAGGAAAATGAGTCATAAGTCGCAAAATTGATATTTTTCAAAGCGTTTTTTTTACAAGATCACATTATTGGAATCTTCTGATTTTTGGAGAGTTTGTCACGTATGGATCTGTCAATCGATGTATCAAATTAGTATCAAATGTTCGAAAATTAGTATCAAATGTTCGAATATTTGGAGGGTTTATCACTTATAACCATATCAATCGATGTATCAAATTTCAGGACAATCTATGTAATATATCCTTTGGTTTTAAAGGTCCTCATATGGACTACATTTAGTTACTTTACTGTTTAGTGACCCCCAGAAATATTTGAAATACTTATTTGAAATACTTATTATTTTATTAGACTGTTTACTATCATTGGAATCGGCTTGATCTCATCTTTTTAAATATAATAGTATCTCAAAATCTATCCTTTGCGACTTATGACTCATTTTCCTAAAACGAATCACAATTATAAACAAACAATTCAGGCTATAGGACTAGCCTGTGCATGAGACCCATCACCTATACATAGGCACTGGAAAAGTTTGTATTCTAAACTCACATGTGATAGACAATTTGTGTTGCACCGATTACCTCCTCATACAGTTCCATCATAATCTCCAATACTGGCTGTTTAACATGTTAAAGGAAGCTTACCTTAAAGTTGTCCTGGAACCCATTGTTACACCAACGTTGGGTGAGTGCTTTAGTCTACTGACGGAATCCAAGTGTGTGTTTTATACGAATGTATAGGAGTAAGATGAACAAAGTGTGATGAGGAAGTTTAAAATGGGAAATGTGCAATACAGTGTCAGTTAGTGGGAGATATGTGATCCGTTTTAGGAAAATGAGGCATAAGTCGCAAAATATGGAATTTGAGATATCACCATATTTGGAAAGAGGGGATCAAGCCGATTCCAATGAATGTAAACACTAATAACCTCATAAGTATTTCTATATTTTAAGTTTGATATTTTTATTTTTGAAAAAAAAAACTTTGCAATGTTTCTGGGTGGGTAATTACCAGTAAAGTAACTAAATATACGCCATACAAAGGCCTTCAAAACGCAAGAATATATTTAATACAATATCCCGAAATTTGTTACATATAATCATATGACTATAAGTGCTAAGCCCTCTAAAAATCAGAACATTTCAATGAAGAGATTTTGTGAAAAAACACTTTGAAAAATATCAATTTTGCGACTTATGACTCATTTTCCTGCAACACGTCACATATTATTATTGAGTATGTAGCACACTGGTTACAGTTAGATGACTGAGTAGCCTACTTTAGAACTGGCTGTACAGTAGGTCAGGTAATTGATGTTCAACTCATATTTGGTCAGGTTTTCAGAAAATGTACAATTGACAGCTCTACAAATTTAGGAAATTCTCCTAAATTAGGCTGAAAAATGAAGAATACCAGGTATATTTGATCATAGTTGGTATCGCAATGATTCAAAGTATCAGTTTTGTTATGTTAAACTGCATTTTGAAGCTGATTTTTGTGTTATTTGAGAGAATTGGGGAAGGTGAATTGTACATTTTCTGACCCACATATCCGGGTACTCAGACTTGTAATTTAGTATAACTTAAAGCACTGATCTCCCCCAAAATGAAAACATTCCTTAAAGGGAGTTCTTGACAGTTTCAATTAAACACTTCCCTTCTGTCCCTGTATGTATTACTCTCTCCTGACCCTCCCCTCACTCTCCTACTGATATGTGATGTGTTTCAGGAAAATGAGTCATAAGTCGCACACTTGTTATTATCTTATTATTAAGATCACATTATTGCAATGTTCTGATTTTTAGGGAGTTTATTCCTCATAGATATATCAATCGAGGTATCAAATTTCAGGACAATCTATGTAATATATCCTTTCGTTTTAAAGGTCCTTATATGAACTACAAGATAGATGATGTTTACTATCATTGGAATCGGCTTGATCTCATCTTTTCAAATATAATATAATCTCAAAATCTATTTATTGCGACTTATGACTCATTTTCCTGAAACACATCTCATATGTCCTATTTCTACATTTAATGAAATTTCATTTTTTAATTTGTGCCGCGGATACCAAGACTATTGTGGAAAGTCATATGTGATGTGTTTCAGGAAAATGAGTCATAAGTCGCAAAAAATGGATTTTGAGGTACCATTATATTTGAAAAGATGAGATCAAGCTGATTCCAATGATAGTAAACAGTCTAATAGTCTAATAAGTATTTCTAGATTTTAAGTTTGATATTTTCGTTTTTGAAAACAAAAGTTTCCAATATCTCTGGGGGTCAATAAACAGTAAAGTAACTAAATGTAGTCCATATGAGGACCTATAAAACTAAAGAATATATTACATACATTGTCCTGAAATTTTATACATTGATTGATATAACTATAGGGAATAAACTCCCCGATAATAAGAACATTCCAGAAATGTGATCTTGTGAAAAAAGCACTTTGAAAAATATCAATTTTGCGACTTATGACTCATTTTCCTGAAACACATCACATATTGTATCATTGTTAGTAGATGGGTAAGATTTTTAGAAAATGTACAATTGGCAGCTGTACACATTTAGTAATTTCTGCTAAATTAGGCTGTAATTTGATCAATACTAGGTAAATTCGAGTATATTCGGCGTTGCAGTGATTCTAGCACTCAAATTAGCTCTACAACTTCCAAATGAAACACCTACAAATGAACTGCACAATAGAACAAAAACTCCACTCCTGATAAATCGCAGACTAACTCATATTAGAATACTTGTAATAGCCTGAGTGGCAAGTGTATTTGATTCTTATTTCTAAGACTTTTCTTATGATATCAAGTTATACTTCATTTATTCTGCACTGGACAACACCAACACTCCGCTGTAATAGCCTGAGTGACAAGGGAATTTGATCCTTACTTTTAAGACTTTCCTTACGATTATATCCATTTTATGAATGACTTCTGATAATCAAATTTTGTAATGCAAGACTAGGGACTGATGAATATCGCAATTTGGGGATCCTGTATCCCAAGTATAAATAAAATCATTAAAAAAATATATATAATATAATAAGCAGTAAAATTGCATTAAAGCTGACTCAGCTAACATTGGTAAAAAATAGTAAATAGTAAAAAATTTTCTACTTTTTTTTCAACCAACCTAAGAGTCATTGGACTAACATTTTCAGGTTTTTGTCTGTATTGTACTGCTACAGGGCTTCTAAAATATACTCATTTATATGTGATTCGTTTTAGGAAAATTAGTCATAAGTCGCAAAAAATGAATTTTGAGATATCATCATATTGGAAAAGATGAGATCAAGCCGATTCCAATGATAGTAAACAGTCTAATGAAATAATAAATATTTCTAGATTTTAAGTTTGATATTTTAGTTTTTGAAAAAAAAAGTTTCCAATATCTCTGGGGTCACTAAACAGTAACTAAATGTAGTCCATAATTATGAGGACCTTTAAAACGAAAAGATATATTACATAGATTGTCCTGACATTTGACACATTGATTGACATAACTATAAGGGACACATTCTCTAAAAATCAGAACATTCCAACAATGTGATCTTGTGAAAAAAGACTTTCAAAAATATCAATTTTGCGACTTATGACTCATTTTTCTGAAACAAATCACATATTTGGAGGACCTGCTACAATCCTTTCTAATGATGGTATAACGTATTATTGCTCTCTCAGCCGATCGACCTACAAATTTGTGATTGAATATATAATAGCAGCATCATGTTGATAAATTAGGTTGAATAAGTCATAACTTCAGCAAATTTGGTGAGATATTTTTGGTAAATAAAGGTCGTTTATTACATAAAATAACTGGTAATAGAAAAAACAGGTAATGTTGAAAGACCTTCCATCGAGAAAATTAAAAAAAATCATCTAACTTTCAGGCAATAAACCGCCAGGCTATGTATGTAACAGCTCTTGGAAATAAATAAAATAACACTTGAAAAATAACAATAAATGTTGATGATATGTGATGTGTGTCAGGAAAATGAGTCATAAGTCGCAAAATTGATATTTTTCAAAATGTTTTTTTCACAAGATCACATTATTGGAATGTTCTGATTTTTTTGGGGGGGAGTCACTTATGGTTCTGTCAATCGATGTCTCAAATTTCAAGACAATCTATGTAATATATCCTTGCGTTCTAAAGGTCCTCATATGGAATATCAAACTTTAAATCTAGAAATATTTATTAGATTATTAGACTGTTTACTATCATTGGAATCAGCTTGATCTCTACTTTTCATATATGGTGATATCTCAAAATCAATTTTTTGCGACTTATGACTCATTTTCCTGAAACACATCACATATATACTCCATAACATGAACATGAATCTATTCCATATATTTATAGCAGTCTTCCCTGACCTAAAGCGTGTATCATACAGAAATAATATGAAGAACATGGTATAAAACAAATTTAAATGCACATAATATGTACAATCATACATTCTCATAATATCTGTTCTTATACAATTAATCCTTCCCATCATGTATTTGATTATCATGGATCATCAAGTTATAATACTGATGAAAAGATTTCCAGGTGTAGTACACATAACTTCCCCTATTGGATTGCCTAAAGGACATCCCGTAATTTGGTTGCAAAACAAAAGATCCCAAGAACCTTAATTAAAAACCCATCTTTATGAAAGCTTTCCATTGTTCTTATTTTTTAATTAGAGAAGATTTTAAGCGGTTGAAAGTGAATCAGAAAAAATGTCCAAAAATGGTTTTAATGGAATGTTCATGTAAATCCTGGCCAAGTTATATAAGGATAATGTGGTTGAGCCTGCGTGTTTTAAAACAACTGAGCCGGGGAGGGGTAGGGGGAGATTGAGGGGAGTTCAGGGGGAGGTAGAGGAGACTGAGGAGAGCTAAGAGGGGCTAAGGGGGCCTGAGGTAGGGTGAAGTGGGGCTGAAGGGGTCCAAAGGGGACCAGAGGGGACCAGAGGGGACCAGAGGGGACCAGAGGGGACCAGAGGGAACCAGAGGGGACCAGAGGGGACCGCAGGGGACCGCAGGGGACCGTAGGGGACCGCAGGGGACCGCAGGGGACCGCAGGGGACCGCAGGGGACCACAGGGGGAGGGCAAATGGGGCTGAAGGGGGCCAAGCGGGGCTGAGAGGGGGCTGAGGGGGGTTGAGGGGAGATTGAGCGAGGCTGAGGAGACTGAGGTGGGGGTTTGAGGTACGCTGAGGTGGGCTGAGGTGGGCTAAGGGGCGCTAAGGGGCGCTAAGGGGCGCTAAGGGGGTCTGAGGTAGGCTGATGTGGAGCTAAAGGGGACCAGAGGCGACCGGAGCGGACTAAAGGGGGCTGAGGCGGTGGGGGCTGAGGGGGCCTGAGGGGGGATCCATGCAAATCCCCTATTAGCCAAGTCTTAATTAGAAAAATGAGATCAAATAATGAGTGGATTTATCAGCAAATTCTCTTCACAGATTCACCAAATTACACAAAACATGAAGCTTGTTATGACCACTGCTGCAGGGCGACCTTCAGGGAAATATTAAAGGAAGTTGACCCGGGTTGGACATCTCCATTATATAATGTGTCAGATTTTCAGAAAATGTACAATTGGCAGCTGTACACTTTTAGCAAATTCTGGTAAATTAGGCTGCAATTTGGTAGATACTAGGTAAATTCGATTATATTTGGCATTGCATTAATTCTATCGATCTGTTTGGTTAGGTAGAACAGTGTTTTGAACTTTATTTTTGTCTGAGATTCGGGTTATTTGAGAAGATTGGTGAAAGTGAATTGTACATTTTCTGAAAATCTGACTCATATGTGATGAGGGCAAATGAGTCACAAGTCACAAAATTTATATTCTCAAAATGATTTATTCACACGAAGCCTTGCTCACAATGTTTTCATTTTGGTGATGTTTTCATTGTCCGTAGTATAAAAATGGGTCAGATTTTAAGTAAATGTACGATTCACATTGACCAATCCTCTCAAATAATACACATTTATGAAATAATAAGGTTCAAAATACAGTTTAACATAGCAGACCAGATATGTGATGTGTTTCAGGGAAATGAGTCATAAGTCGTAAAAAATCGATTTTGAGATATTACCATATATGAAAAGATGAGATCAAGCTGATTCCAATGATAGTAAACAGTCTAATAATCTAATAAGTATTTCTAGATTTAAAGTTTGATATTTTCGTTTTTGAAAAAGAAGTTTTCCAATATTTCTTGGGGTCAATAAACAGTAAAGCAACCAATATAGTCCATATGAGGACCTTTAAAACGCAAGGATATATTACATAGATTGTCTTGAAATTTGAGACATCGATTGACATAACCATAAGTGACACAGTCTCCAAAAATCAGAACATTCCAATAATGTGATCTTGTGAAAATAACACTTTGAAAAATATCAATTTTGCGACTTATGACTCATTTTCCTTAAACACATCACATATATTAAACCCACACAAAACCATATATACTCAGATAAACTTGGTATGCATCATTTTTCAGCAAAATTTTGCAGAATTTAATAAATATTTAGGGCTGCCAAGTGTACATTGTCTGAGAATCTTACCCTGTATTTCATCTCAAATCTTAAGTATCCGAGGTTATCCTATAGGGTATATTTGACTACGTTACTAGCCCTAATGTTTGCCATAATTATTATCCCCAGGACCTCATTATTTCAAATATGATATTTCAAAATCCATGTTTTGTATTGTTAGATATTGTTGTCGTAGATTGGCGTTGCTTGTGAGGACAGTGAAAATGAATTGTACATTTCTGAACCATATATGTGATATGTTCCAGTGAAATGAGTCATAATTCGCAAGATATGGAATTTGAGATATCAACATATTTGAAAAGATGAGAGCAAGCAGATTCCAATGATAGTAAACACTAGGACGCCTAATAAGTATTTCTACATTTTAAGTTTGATGTTTTTATTTAAACAAACAGAAAGTTTGCAATGTTTCTGTATGGGTAATTACCAGTAAAAAAACAAATATAGTCCATACAAAGGGTTTCAAAACGCAGGGATATATCTAATATAATGTCCTAAAATTTGTCACAAGGATTTGCATGACTATAAGTGCTAAACCCTCTAAAATCAGAACATTTGAATAAAGAGATCTTGTACAAAAAACACTATGAAAAATATCAATTTTGCGACTTGCGACTCATTTTCTTGGAACATCTCACATGTTCTATGGTGGCTTTATCTCTCATGAAAGTAAATTTCATCGTGGGCACTCCCTATGAATCAGATTGTCAGAAAATGTACAATTCACCTTCACCAATCCTCTCAAATAACCCACATTTAAGACAAAAAAACAGGTTCAAAAACAGTTCAACATAACCAAACAGATTGTTTGAATCAAGGCAATACTAAATATACTCAGATATACCAAGTATTGACGAATTTAGCAGAATTTAGTAAATGTGTAGAGCTGACAATTGTAAATTTTCTGAAAATCTGACTCTCTATCCTCACAATGCTCATGTTGTAACACCTCAATATCACACTAGATGAACTGTCAGCGCCACAAGCGGGAAATCTCAGCACCACGTGATATGTTGACGGGCTGTAATTACTGCCCAAACTGTGGTAAGGAAAGCATTCATTCAGTGCTTTAGGCTAGGAATATAATAGATTAGTGACAGTGGTTCTTATACTTTAGCAGAAAAGCATAAATACAATAGCTTGTGTTAATCATTTATATAATATACTTATATTTAAAGTTATCTTTATGTCCACATCAGGATGTCAGAATGTAATGAACCATTGTTAGATATTCTGGAAAAATTAATGTACGTTTTGGACAAAATGAAGCCATTTTTGCTCTTATCTCACATTTCATAATTCAACTTTTAAAGCTGCTGCTCGCAACTCAGCTATTACAACAAAACAAATCTTACCAGATTTACTCATATTATGACTTATAGGATTGGATTCATCAATATTCTGCTGCTGTTATATGTTTATACAAGAATTACTCATATTATGACTTATAGGATTGGATTAATCAATATTCTGCTGCTGTTATATGTTTATACAAGAGTTACTCATATTATGACTTATAGGACTGGATTTATCAATATTCTGCTGCTGTTATGTGTTTATACAAGAGTTACTCATATTGTGACTTATAGGACTGGATTTATCAATATTCTCCTGCTGTTATATGTTTATACAAGAATTACTCATATTATGACTTATAGGACTGGATTTATCAATATTCTGCTGCTGTTATATGCTTATACAAGAGTTACTCATATTATGACTTATAGGACTGCATTTATCAATATTCTGCTGCTGTTATATGTTTATACAAGAGTTACTCATATTATGACTTATAGGACTGGATTTATCAATATTCTGCTGCTGTTATATGTTTATACAAGAATTACTCATATTATGACTTATAGGACTGGATTTATCAATATTCTGCTGCTGTTATATGTTTATACATATATATATTTATTTATATTGATAAGTCATGATATGTTTTAAGTTAGCAAGACTGTGTTTGTAATAGCCAAGAATGCAGCTTCTGATATCTCTAAGTCTGCCATGAGATGTCACAATCCCGCTGTAGAAGGTGATGAAGAGATGAGAGACTGTAAATGAGCCCTTTATCACCCGCGGGGAGCCATATACACCGGGGAGTGAATTAAACCTGTCATTAGCCCCACATCAGTAGATGTCTTATACCAGTTTATAGCCTCAGGCACAGCTTACACACCTTTGTAGCACCTGATCCTGCCACCATGCATATGTCTTATTTGTGATGTGTTCCAGGAAAAAGAGTCCCAAGTCGCAAAAAATAATTTTGAGATTACATCATATTTGAAAAGATGAGATCAAGCCGATTCTAATGATAGTAAACACTAGGAAATCTAATGAATATTTCTCAAATTTTACTTTGATATTTTTACTTTGAAAATATAGTTTGCATTATTTCACCTGTGTACCACTTGGTGTGGCCAGCATGGATATATCTCACCTCTTTATTTTTCTGAAACACAGCACTAATGACACAGTCAGGTTCAGAAGAGAGTTTTGGACCCCTGAGTCTCAGGGGTTCATTAACACTTTAGCCTTAGTCTTAGCCTTGTGGTTAAGCTTATCGCTGGATGTATGTATGTATGTATGTATGTATGTATGTATGTAATAACTTTATTTCGGTCATTTTTATTCATTTACAATGCAGTGACAAGGAAAAGGGACAAAGAAAGACATATGTGGGTCAGATTTTCAGAAAATGGGCAATTCGCCTTCGCCAATCTTCTCAAATAACCCAAATTTCAGACAAAAATAAAGTTCAAAATACAGTTCAACCTAACCAAACAGAATGCTAAAATCAATGCAATGCAGACTATACTCGAATTTACCTAGTATTGACCAAATTGCAGCCTAATTTAGTAGAATTTACTAAATGTGTAGAGCTGCCAATTGTACATTTTCTGAAAATCTGACCAAATATAATCAGTTCAAAACTACCTGTGCTAGCACAGGTTTCCCTAGTCTCCCTAAAATCTGAGAGATAATGAAGTAAATGTTTAGATGTGGTATCGAGAAATGTGGGTGTCAGGACATGACTGGACAGGAGACTTAGTAATGTAAGTATTACTGGAGTATTAGTGAGAAGCTCCACGTACAGAGCAACTTATCAACTAATGAAACATCTCTTATTGGGTCAGATCCCCAGAAAATGTACAATTGGCAGCTGTGCACATTTAGTATATTCAGCTAAATTAGGCTGTAATTTGGTCAAAACTAAGTATTCAAGTATAGTTCGCATTGCATTGATTCTAGCAATCTGTTTGGTTAGGTTAAACTTTATTTTGAACCTTATTTTCGTCTGAATTTTGAGTTATTTGAGAGAATTGGTGAAGGTGAATTGTACATTTTCTGGTTATTTCACCCTAATATTAGATTATATCACACATTCCCAAACAGGGCATGTAAGGGTCATGGAAGCCGTGAATTATTGTAAATTTGTTGCATAGTTGTACATGCATTTCTACGGTCGTATTTTAGTCTATATTTAACTAATTTTCTAGTTAAAATCTACCCAGAAATTTAATATTACAAATCCTTTTTCAAACATAAATGTATAACATTTTTTCCCCAAAATAAAATATCAAACTTAAAATACAGAAACATTTTGTTAGATTTCCTACTGTTTACTATCATTGGAATCAGCTTGATCTCCTCTTTTCAAATACGGTGATACCTCAAAATCCATATTTCGCGACTTATGAATCATTTTCCTAAAACTGATTACATATCATGATTATAGGTATGTTTCCCCACTGTAGTGTGTAAGAGTCACTAAGACCCAGTACAATACAGCAAATGTCTATGCTGTTCTCTATTATATGGATGTTGCAGTCAGCCGGTGAGTAGCATTCTGTTGAACACCGAGTCACCATCTCACCGCACTCCAACAATGTTCTTTTATTATCAGCATTGCTTAATGTAATAAACTGTAAATATAATTTTAAAAACTGTATTTGATGTAATACATTGTAAATATAATGTTAAAAACTGTAACTGATGTAACACATTGTACATATAATGTTAAAAACTGTAATTGATGTAATACATTGTAAATATAATGTAAAAACTGTAATTGATGTAATACATTGTAAATATAATGTTAAAAACTGTAACTGATGTAACACATTGTACATATAATGTAAAAACTGTTATTGATGTAATACATTGTAAATATTATGTTAAAAACTGTTATTGATGTAATACATTGTAAATATAATGTTAAAAACTGTAATTGATGTAATACATTGTAAGTATGAATCCCATACACCCAGCAGGCCTAATAATTTACTCTCATTTCCTGACAGCTCAGGTCCTCGTTCTAAGACTAAGAATAATTAAGGAATTACAGAAGAAATGCCCAAAATAACATCATCATTAATTCAGACTAAGGCCTTTAAGCTAGGATTTGCTCTCCGATTTAACCCTTATTTTAGCTGACTTCCCAACTACAAAATCATTACCAGTTAATGGGGGAGGAGGGATACTGGGTGGCAATTTGGGACGGGGCTGTTGATAAGACCGGCATCTTAGGGAAATATGACCAGTACAATCTTACTAACTTTACACATGTTATGACTTGTAGGACTGCTGCTGTTATATATTTATACAAGTATTGCTCATACTGTGACTTATAGGACTGAATTTATCAATATTCTGCTGCTGTTATATATTTACAAGAGTTACTCATATTGTGACTTATAGGACTGAATTTATCAATATTCTGCTGTGGTTATATGTTTACACAATAATTACTTTTATTCAATGATTTGGCCGTGAGCGTACAATATAATCAATATACTTGCTGCTCACAAGGTGGACAATATAAATTCCCTGTATTGTACAGTGACGTCACAACCGTTCGAGACTTGAAGGACAACACAGTTTGATGAAATTAATGCAAATAAAGTTGTTTTAAGTTAAGAATCATGGAATAAAAGCAAGAATAGCACAGTATCGCGTCTTCGGTAGCTTATATTCTCCTCGTATGGCGTATGGCCGAAAAACAACTCGGCCTACGGCCTCGTTGTTTTCGGCCATACTCAGAGAATATAGCCCCCCTCATACGCGATACTATGCTGTTCTTGCTATAATATTATAACTTAAAAGACTGTATTTCTCGATATTCTGCTGCTGTTAAATGTTAATGCAAAAGTTGCACAAAGAAGAGAGAAAACGGTCTTTTTCAGCCATGGCTATTCCAGCAACAGGTGGTTCTATTCCAGCGTTTCCACTATTTCTTTATTATTTTTAGGTGCACATTTACTAGTAAAATAGCTAAATATACTCGATAAGATGACTTAGAAATGCAAGGATATTTGTAATACACGGTCTTGAAATTGGTACATATATTAACTAGCAAAGTACCCGTCCTCCGGACGGTCACCCTCTATCGCCACACTTCCCCCTCTCCCTCTTTACCCTCCCCCTTTCTCTGACTTGCATACCTGTTTTTCTCTCCCAACCCTATCTCCGAGTTACCCACCCCCCTCTCTCCCCTCTTCCTCATGCTCCCCCTCACCGCTTTCTCTCCCTCTCCTCTCTCCCTTTCCCTACATCATCTCCCTCCTCTCTCCCCTCCTCTCTCCCCCCCCCCTCTTCTTTTCCTCCCCCCTTTCCTATTCCTACACCCTCTTCTTCACTCTCCCACTCCTCTGCATGCAGTTACAGAGTGTAAAATTAATACCTGCCCGGGGCCAAATGCGGGTAAACATTATGTGGGCGGGTAAAACCCAAAAGTTAACTACCATTGTGAATGGTTTGAGTAATTCGATATTCAAGTATATTGTAATTATTATAGTGCATGATGATTTGCTTTAAATAGTATGACGAAATATGTCAAGTAATCTGTACTGGAGTATCTTGTTTTGGTGCAAAGAAAGGACCTAATTGTGTGATTGAAATCACTTGAACTTCTTTCACTGAGGGGTAATTAGAGGCCCGATAAATTTCTGTGTGGGCGGGTAAACTTGGCGGGTGAAGAAAAAAGTTAATTTCACCCACTGAGTTAGGTCCCCCTGGACATCTATTGGAAAATGACGTAGTATCTCACAGGGGCATTCCCAGGCTATAAATAGAGTGTGGTTATCCCAATTTAAAAAAGGCTTCAAAATCACATTTCCACCCCAAATACCTTCCCAAACCACATACGACGACATCCAGAGTGTGGGGAAAGACCTCAAAAGATGAGTAAAGTGGTTTGTAAAACAACAAATTCCAAGAACATTCTGGACAAAGAAAACCTTCTTTCTACCATTTCTTTTCTACCTCCTTTCCTAGAAATCGCTCTAGCCGTATATTATATGGATACTGATTAAAGCCCTAGATATTATAAAAATGACTTGTGACTCATTTCCCTGAAACACACCACACAGGACACCATGTCCTGAAATTTGCCAAAGCCGACAGTCTTACACTTGGTTATACCCCGGAATTATACCTCTGTTATTCCACCTGATGAAATCAAAGGCTTAAATGGCTTAATCTGTGTTATCTGCTCTATGTAAATTGCAACAACAGGTGGATAAATCTTATTTGTAATCCGTTTCAGGAAAATGAGTCATAAGTCGCAAAATATGGATTTTGAAATATCAAAATAATTGAAAAGAGGAGATCGAGAGGATTCCAATGATAAACGCTAGGCTACCTAACATGTTCTAAGTTTGATATTTGAATTTTCAAAATAAAAAGTTTGCAAAGTTTCTTGATGAGTAAGTACCAGTAAAATAACTAAATATACTCCATACGAATACTATCAAAACGCAAGGATATATTTCATACAATGTCCCGAAATGTGTTACATGGATTTATATGACTATAAGTGCTAAACCCTCAGAAAATCAGAAAATTTCAATGAAATGATCTTGTGGAAAAAACATTTTGAAAAATATCATTATTTGCGACCTGTGACTCATTTCCCTGAAACACACCACACATATTTTATCCAAATGTCATGTCTTTGAATTCCTCCAATATCCCTGCACGCCTACACAACAACTACTCAAGCATTATAACTTTTTATCTAATCTTTATCCAAGCATCACTGTGTGACATGGCCACCACAATAAAACTCATTATCTACCAATTAGTGGCGGCAATCAATGCCATCATGCTGGGTTGCCATGGTAACCCGGGTTTTACAAGAGGGCGGGTACGTGACTGACAGGGAGAGCGGTCGGGCGGGCAAGTGGTGCAGTGCACACCAATTATTCTAATGATTTGAGTGACATTTTGTTTTCTTTACCTGGCTGAGAACTGGGACACTTGTACTATTGGGGTGAGGGTTACCCTATAATGTAATCACCAGCTGTATACTGTATAATGCTTGAATTGAAACAACCCAACATCGATTTACTACAGAAGCTGTAACCTCATGGTGCTTTTTAAGAACAAGATTTTATTTCACTCGGTTGACACTTCCCATGGCTATGGACTTTTAGGTGCACCCATCTTAAGCTGCGTTTCCACTGGATCTGTTGGTCCGCTCTCAGTGCGCTATTGGCCCGCTGCTTTAACAGGCAGAAAGAGCGTTGTGTATTTTGCGCTCAAATCAAACACAACAGATATTAGAGCAACGTCCAAAAGAAGTGCAAATAGCAGTTTTTAAGGGCCTATAGAAAGTCCCGCTCGCCCTACCTCTCTACCCTACGCTCACGCTACCTTACCTCCCTCTCCCGCTCACCCCCCTAGTCTTTCATTGGAGATACACATGTTGGCGTAGGGATACATCATGGTACATTTGAGTGAAAAGGACATGGAAAAACAAAAGACGGTGGATATTCCAAAAAGGTAAAGGAAATTTTAAAAAGGAAAAGAATATTCCAAAATGGAGAAAAGGATAATCGAAAAAGGAAAAAAATGTACCAAAAAGAAAAAGTATATTCCAAAAAAAAAGGTCTTGGACATTTGGGATTTTTTTCTATTTCACATGGATATGCTTTCCCTTTGGGGACAAAACAGATATCCCATTGTTTACTATCATTGGAATCGGCTGGACCTCATCTTTTCAAATATGATAATATCTCAAAATCCGTATTTTGCGACTTATGACTTATTTTCCTAAAATGGATCACATTCATCGAATATGGTCAGAATTTGTTTGCCAACATGCTAATAATCTATAAAGATAATAGACATCATGGGAAGGTTGGGAACTTGAATAGGAATTGAATTGAATGGAAAAATACTTTATTTGTTGAAGGTTTTACCCATGTGTGGATATTGAACATGACATGCTTTCTATATATATGTTCGCCTGTACCATAACTCCCATGATTCTCTTCGAATCAAAATTCACGATGGAGTACATGCAACTCCTTTATTGTCTGGTTCCAGAGTGCAATAAAGGGAACAACTGATGTTAACTTAAAGCCAGTCAATATGTTGTTAACTTAAACCCGGTCAATATGTCTACTCTTGACAGCCCTACCCACTCTGCCTACCCTAGTGACTACTGAGTCACTGAGCATCACATCAGTTAGGAACAAATTGTATTAGTAACTTTAAACTCAACTTTACAGCCTTGATCCATAAATAGATCCATAAAGAATAACATCAATGTAATGGTATACATTTAAAGAGGACGCCCTTAGAATTTTGGAATGAATTTAAAGAGGGGACATATAGAATATGGGAATACATTGAAAGACGTGGGGGGCCGGCATAGAGTATCATGATAGCATGTAATGAGGTTGGTTTATGACTTACCATATACGATGCCAACAAGTCTTTTTTGACCAGGGATGTGACGAGAAGCTGCACTCTTCGAGTGATATCCCTGGTTGAAAAAACGAGGTGGCATTGTATACGGTAAGTCAGAAACCAACCTTGTTACATCCTATTTTTATACCACAAACTCATATTTAAAAATAAATCACATAAACAAACAATCTTTTTACCTCGCTTCTTTCCAATGACCCACAATATTGCTTTTTTATGCCAAAGCGCTAGACAAGCGTATAGCTGATTGGCTAATGAATGAGGGCATGGACTTATATGACGTCAGGAATGGTTGTGACATCATGAGCAAGTGTAACGTCAACCAATAGGGAGTCTTCTTAGGCTTAAAAAACGTCATATTTTCACGCATGGATCGATTCAACAATATATAATAGCACATATCCACTCATTTGCACTGTGTACAACCCCCGATCATGTTACAATGGAATGAAATGAAGAAACAGGTTCATAGAATATGGGAATTAATCGAATAAATGGGAATTAATGCACGGGGCACATTGCATATGGGAATTTATTATACTCCTTAGCAGGATGGTATTTCTTTTAAAATGTTTTTATTGGCCACATCATCTAATATATTTACAAAAAATACGCATAACCACATATATGTGATAAATCATTCATGTGTTGCAAAATATCATTAAGTAACATATATCTAATGTATCTGATCATTAAGTAACATGTATCTGACTACCATACACAAACACGTTGTATGTTCATATAACTAAACAAACAAACACTGTCTACAACCTAATTATTAATGAAGGTGTTTACAACAGGAATGCCATAGGCTACAGCAAGTCATATGCCAATGTGTACTTTTATTCTATTTCTGTATGGTCGAAAAAACAAAAAACCCAAAAATATCAAAACTTACAATAATATTGTTAGTCAAGCGTATGAAAACATGAAATTGTGTATATCTAGAATGAAATTGATCTGTCAGGAGTAAATAAACATGCGTATGTCCTCCTGCAATGTAATTACTTAGAAGTTAAAAAGTTAAAAAACTAAATTATATAAGGGTATAATTATGAATTTTTGAACTGTGTATCATGAGATTATTAGGTTCGCCTGAAAATGTTTATGCAATAAAATTTATTTTAAAAAAATATCACCGTCTGAGGGAATTTTGCATATCATACCGACCTTTGGCGGATTTTTAGGGAGAAAGTAGTTCCATGTTTGTTTCCTTATTTTCTGTATTAAAATAATTATTTTCACAAAAAAACGATACGTTATACATTGTACACAATAATGAGATAATAAAATATAATCACCTGTGAAATTGTGAATTTATTGCATATTTAACATTACAAAGATTGGAAAAAGAGGTGGACCGGGAGTGAGAAAGTAAACAAACAGAGTGGTGAACACCGCTTGTTGTACGACCCTAATTTACATCGAATGTTCCCTATTCTTACACCACAAACATAGCCCCCAGTCAATTTAATGAAGGCAATCATATGGAGTATATTTAGTTAGTTTACTGGTAATTACCCATCCAGAAACATTGCAAACCCTCTTTCTTTTCAAAAATAAAAATATCAAATTTAAAATATAGAAATACTTTGTATGTGTCCTAGTGTTTACTATCATTGGAATCAGCTTGATCTCCTCTTTTCAAATATGATGGTATCTCAAAATCTATATTTTGCGACTTATGACTCATTTCACTGGAACAGATCAAATATATGGTTCAGAAATGTACAATTCACTTTCACCATCCTCACAAGCAACGCCAATCTACGACAACAATATCTAACAATACAAAATATGGATTTTGCAAATATCATATTTGAAATAATGAGGTCCTGGGGATACTAATTATGGAATCGGCTTGATCTCCTTGGTTTCCTGAAACACATCACAAGGAATGAGTTGATCAACAATGGCTGGCCATTGATTCTGTTGTAAGGTGTATTCCCCACTACTGATATTTAATCTAAGTTGTATCAAATAGATCAGGAATATGAAAGAAACTATACTGAACAGCATCTCATCAACCAGAACCACCAGTTCTAACAGTGCAGCTACATCATACAAACAAGAACCACCAGTTCTAACAGTACAGCTGCATCCTATAAACCAGAACCACTTGTTCTAACAGTACAGCTGCATCTTATAAACAAGAACCACCTGTTCTAACAGTGCAGCTGCATCTTATAAACCAGAACCACCAGTTCTAACAGTGCTGCTACATCTTATAAACCAGAACCACCTGTTCTAACAGTGCATCTGCATCTTATAAACCAGAACCACCTGTTCTAACAGTTCAGCTGCATCTTATAAACCAGAACCACCAGTTCTAACAGTACAGCTGCATCTTATAAACCAGAACCACCAGTTCTAACAGTACAGCTACATCTCATAAACCAGAACCACCAGTTCTAACAGTACAGCTACATCTCATAAACCAGAACCACCTGTTCTAACAGTACAGCTACATCTTATAAACCAGACCCACCAGTTCTAACAGTGCAGCTGCATCTGCCCAGGTCTCGTTGACAAATGCATTAGGAAGAACCTTTAATTGCAGATTAGTGAATCAAACAGCCTGGTGGAGTGTAACAGGGTTTCACACACGGGCAGGCACCAGCCTCCCCCCCCCCCCCCCCCGGCCACACCCTAATCACATTATCCACATCTCAAACTACAGAGATGCTCATCTGATGGATGTCGGGCCATCGGCAAAAATTTGATCTAATCTTAAATTTGTTAATTTGATTGATCATAATATTTTCATTTTAGAGATTTGGCGAGGTGAGGGTTAGTGGAAGATGGGTTCTCTTTAGGAAATAGTTAATTCATAGAAAGAAATAAAGTCTTCAAAGTTGTTGTTGTTGCTTGTTAGTGAAATTGATTACTTAATGTAATTGATTTTAGATAAGTTTGTGTACGCTTTTTGCATTAAAGAAAAATCAGAGTTGCTAGAATGTAAGTGACAATAACTAATAATAATTCAAATATGATGATATCTCAAATTTTTTTTTATGACTCATTTTCCTGACACACATCACAAATGAACTTTCCGATCATACCAGGGGGACGAGTCTTTTGATACAGGCACTTTTTTTTTATTGTTTAAACTTGTATTCAGCCTGTCAACAAATAACCACTTTCTAACTCGGGGTTGATCACACAATTTTTACATCGTACCCTCTGCTCATCATGTATGTATTTTTGAAATACAAAGTTAACGTAAAGGGTATATCCCACAAACCAAGAAGAGAGGCAGTTGATGCTTGTAGTATTTTTTATTTTGGCTCGGAGGCATTTGTATTTCATTTTCATTTCAAATCAACTCATTAAGGAAGAAATAAAAATAAAAAAAAACAAAGTCTGTCCGCCGACTGCTGTGCAGCTTTGTAAAGTGTTTGAACTTGCCGCCTAGGTTGCTAGGCAAGTCATTGGCCGTGAAGTAATTCCGGTTCCGGTTAGGCCCGCGGATATAAATGTATATGAAACATATACACACCATAAACATGGATCATATATATATGTCATTTTTAAGACTAAAGTATTTGTCTTTTGATTTGTTAAACATAATTTGAAATTAAAACGTCGCTCCAAGGAAGGAGCCTCAGGGGGTGGAGGGGTATATTGCAAAAATGAAAACTATGCACCAACGCTAAATTCTGGCCTATAAGTCATAATAGGAAGAACTCTTGTATTCAAACATCACATCATCAAAATATTAATAAATTCAGTCATGCTATGAGTAAACTTGTTAAGATGTTGTTGCTTTAAGTGAAATACATGATGTTTTTCGGATTTGGAGTGAGAATTGGACTAATAGAAACCCTAAATATTCCCTAAATGGCCAAATCCATTAATTCTGCGGCTCAGATTTTCAGAAAATGCAAAATCTACAGTTCTACGCATCTCTCAAATTCTCCAAAATTAGAGTGAAAAATGATAAATACTGAGCATATCTGAATGTATTCTGTATTGTATTCATTCAATAAATCTGTCTGGTTATGTTGAACTGTATTCTAAACCTGATCTTTGCCTTAAATTGGGGTTATCTGAGAGGATTAGTGAAGGTGAATTGTACATTTTCCGAAGACTTGACCCTTGTACCCAACCAATCCTGTTACCAGTATGCAACCTTAATTCTGCCTAATGACTTCTAGCCTCCTCCAATGGCTTCATGGAACTAATCCAGTGTACATAAAAGCTTTAATATTTAAAATCAATTTTAGGAAGCCACATTTGTTTCATCTCCATTAAGGGTTGTAAATACAATTGGCTTCCGCCTGCACTAATTCCCTGGTTATCTCCGCCCCCGGGTAAAACCGCCCCCGGGTAAAACCGCCCACATTAACGGCACCCTGCTGCATTAGGTACATCAGGGTCAGATTTACAGAAAATGTACAATTCAACTTCACTAATCTTCTCAAATAACCCAAAGTTCAGACGAAAATAAAGTTCAAAGTACAGTTCAATTTAACCAAACAGATTGCTAGAATCAATGCCATGCCGAATATAATCAAATTCAACCAGTATTGACCGAATTGCAGCCTAATTTAGCAGAATTTAATGAATGTGTATAGCTGCCGATTGTACATTTTCTGAAAATGTGACCCATATGTACAAAACACTCGGGTTAATGTACAATCAGCAGCTCTTCACATTAACGGTGTGTCACGGGACAATAAGTCACAATTATTCACAATATCTCTTTGTAGGAATGTTCTCAATTTTGGGATACCTAGTGTTCTACGTTGTATGAACGCATGGGTCAGATTTTCAGAAAAAGTACAATTGAACTTCACCAATCTTCTTAAATGACCCACATTTCAGACCTGAATAAAGTTGCAGCTTAATTTAGCCGAATTTACTAAATGTGTACATTTTATGTGTTATTTTACTGATGATCACCCATCCAGAAACATTGCAATTTCTTTTCAAAAATAAAAATGTCAAACTTAAAATATAGTAATACTTTTTAGGTGTCCTACTGTTTACTATCATTAGAATCAGCTTGATCTGCTCTTTTCAAATATAATGATATCTCAAAATCAATATTTGTCGACTTATGACTTATTTTCCTAAAACGGATCACAATTTGATTCTAAATATATTTGTGGTTATGTTGAACTGTATTCTGAACCTCTTTCTTGTCTTACAGTCGGGATTTGTGCAGGAGGTGAATTTTACAATTTCAGGCTATTTCAGCCATTGTGACTACATTGACTCAGGGGCGTTATTCTATGCCCGATGCAGCAACAAAGAGTTATGTTTAAATTGTGATGTGTTTTAGGAAAATAAGTCACAAGTCGCAAATTTTATATTTTATAAAGCGATTTATTCCCAGGATGTCTTTCTGGGAAAGTATTCATTTTTAGGGTGCTTAACCCTGCCTGCAGCATGAATACATTTACTAAATTTCAAGATAGTGTATTAAATATATCCTTGCGTTTTAAGGTCATCTTATGAAGTATATTGAGCTACTTTATTAGTAATTAGTCACCCAACAATATTGCAAGTTTTTATTTTCAAAAATAAAAATATCAAATATAAAATATTGAAATATTTATGAGATGTCCTTATGTTTACTATCATTGTGAGTCATGTCCTCAAACACATCACAAATTAGGCAGGCTTGTAAAATATCCATATAATATAAGGGTAGAGCGATTTCTACGAAAAGAGGTAGAAAAGAAAAGGTAGAAAGAAAGGTTTCTTTGTCCTGAATGTTCTCTGAATTTGTTGTTTAACAAACCACTTTACTCACGTAGAGTTCTGTCCACCCTCTTGGGATGTCATCGTATGTAGTTTGTGAAGGTATTTGGGGTGGAAATGTGATTTTGAAGCCTTTTTTAAATTACAATCTCTACACTCTATTATAGCCTGGGAAAGCCCCTGTGAGATACTACGTCATTTCCCACAATCTATGTCCAGGGGGACCTGGATGGAACTGGGATGTAGAGGAATTGAAGGGGGATGAAAAGCATGGATAAAGAGGTGTGTGGCTGGGGGAGGTAAGAGAAGAGGAGTGAAAGGCCAGAATGTGGAAAGAAAGAAGGACAGAATGAGATTGGTAAGGGAAGTGAAAGAGCTGTTATATTGATGTGGTTTATTAAGATAAATGGAAAAAGGAAGGATGGTGAGACAGAAGGGTAGAGCTGCACACAATCCCAGGCAATTAACTTTGTTTGAAGACATTTTTACCAATAAATGCATGTAAAATATTCCTATGAAGTAATCAGAGGGTGAGGGTGAGATTGAGGAAAGAGAGAGGGGGTGAGGGCAGAGAGATCAGAGATTGGAGGGGGAGGGGGAGAATGAATGAAAATGAGAGACAGTGAGAGGAAGAGGGTGACCGTCTAGAGGACGGGTACTTTGCTAGTGTTCTATAAGGCGGGAGCACACTAGCCACGCTATGTCTCGCAATAAGCTTTGCAACAGGCCTCTGCAATAGAAATGAAAATATTTGATCTGGGAGTGCACTGTATCGCAGTTTTAAGTTTGACATTTTTATTTTGAAAAAAGAAGTTTGCAATATTCCTGGGGGGCAGTAACTAGTAAGTAACTTAAATGTATTCCATATGAAGACTTTTGAAATGAAATGATATATTACCTACATTGTCCTTAAATTGTATACATAGATCGATATAACTACAAGTGATAAACTCCCTAAAGATCAGAATATTCCAATAAAGCAATATTGTCAAATAAACACTTTGAACAATAATTTTTGCGACTTATGACGCATTTTCTTGAAACACATCACATATAACACCCATAATTCCATGCCGATCAAGATTTAAGATGGCAGACATATAACTCCCCTATTGGGAGTTGCAATCGGGGAGTTGTATGTCTCTGTATAGGGGAGGTGCATAGCCGCCATTTTGAATCGTGATTCGCATTGAATTATGGGACTAATGGTACAGTGAAAAATCTACAGGAAACATGCCATGTTCAGCGGTTAATACTTATCAATGTTTTAATGTCAATATCCATGTGTTATACATGTTCCCATAACACAAGTCCCCATCTTTCCCATCATGCATTTGGTTTTCATAGATTATTTATAAAAGCTATAAAAAACATTCTTGCAATTTCGATAAAAATGTTGCTAAATATTTATATGTCAGATTTTATCAGAATCCATCCCAGCATGCATTTCAGTAGACATGCGCTGTGAGACATGAAAGTCCCCTATTGAATAAAAGGCAGCATAACTGATGTATAAATGCTCCTGGAGTGTTGCTTACTAATGTAATGTATTATTGTGGTTAGTAAATGGGAGATGTAGAGAGTAATGGCTGTCTATATGATAAAGTGGTGCTATCATGGTGACACAAGGCCCTGGCATGCAATATAATCCACAGCCATTACACCCACTGGGGTCTGGTGCATAACGATTCCTCACTTGGGTTAGAATTTCAGAAAATGTACAATTGGCAGTTGTACATATTTTTAAGTTCTGCTAAATTAGGCTGCAATTTAGTCAATACTAGGTAAATTCGAGTATATTTGGCATTGCATTGATTCTAGCAATCTCTTTGGTTAGGTTGAACTGTATTTTGAACTTTATTCTCGTCTGAAATTTGGGTTATTTGAGAAGATTGGCGCGGTTAAATTGTACATTTTCTCAAAATCTTGACATTGACATTCCTTCCTTAGCTACCTTTCCTTGATAAGTACCTTCTAAGGAACTTTTAAAGAACGATGTTAGTACACAGAGGATCTTAATTTGTACTCCTACAGTAGAACTGTTCTTCCTAAGCAAAGAAAATAACTTATCGATGGACATTTTAAACCTGCGCTCTCATCAACATTGGTCAAAAACTAAAGCTTTTTATGTTTTGTTTGCTTCCTTTCCAACTGATCTAAAAGTAATCTGACCACCATTTGGGAGCATTTTGTCTATTTGCTTTTCCACATTTGTGATGTGTTTCAGGAAAATGAGTCATAACTGGCAAAATTGATATTTTTCAAAGTGTTTTTTTTCACATTATTGGAATGTTCTAATTTTTTAAGGGTTCATCACTTATAGCTATATCAATCGATGTATTACATTTCAGGACAATCTATGTAATATATCCTTTCGTTTCAAAGGTCCTCATATGGACTACATTTAGTTACTTTACTGTTTATTGACCCCCAGAAATATTGAAAACTATTTTATTCAAAAACGCAAATATCAAACTTAAAATCTAGAAATACTTATTAGTTTATTAGACTGTTTACTATCATTAGAATCGGCTTGATCTCATCTTTTTAAATATAATGATATCTCAAAATCTATTTTTTGCGACTTATTTTCCTGAAACACATCACATTTGTACTTTGGAGTGTAGAACCCACCAAAGTCATTTGCTCCGGGGACTTAACCTATTATCGCTCACTGATGATTGTTATGTTTTGAATTGTTATATAAACATATTACAGTAAAGTATGGGTTGATAAATCAGGTCTGATAAGTCTATCTCTTATTATTATACACGCATTCACTACCGCGGGCATGGAAGCCGTTCTTTACTGGTAATAGAATGAACTAGTAGGCCTACGTTACCATTGGATCTATTTCTTCGTAACTGAGATGTCTCTAGGATGTCACACTGTACAAGTTTGCAGACACTTTATCCCAGAGCTTGCTTTTTTACCCGATCAAGCTGATCAGAACAATCATGCTATTCAGTGAAATTATGTACTTTTTAGTGGCAAAATCAGGCGTGTATAATGCTCAACTAATAGGACTAGTTCTTGGTGTGGACGCGAACAAAATAAACTTTTCAAGAATAGAATACATCACTCACCCTTTAGGTTAGCTACGATCATAACCCTTCACGATCAGGGTTACGGGAAGGAAGCGCTTGAAATGGGGAAGGTGGATTTGCTGTAGTTTGTGTAGAGTTGTAGAAGTTTCTAACCCCTAACGAAGACAATAAAATCAATCTTTAATATGTTATCGTCCTACGTGTTACCTTAAAAGTAGTGGATGGATGCCAATTCATTCACAGCAAGCTTTTTTACAGTGGCACCTCCAGAAAAATCCTATTACGCCGCCATGTTTTTAATTTGTTCAAAGGTGTTACAACGTCGTCCATAGACCTAAGGCAGTTCAGTTGTAGCGGTGTTGTTTTGCACCATTTTTTTAGCTCATTTACATACTTTTGGGCATGCGCACTGAGACACAAACAAGTCTGAGCGCCGAGTTTCAAAATCGAGAGGAGAATGGAGAGGTTTTGCTGATAATAAACCAACTAGTTCTCTGTTTTGTGGAGCACATCCTCTCCCAAGAATCTACTCTAAGCACCACAAAACGTTACTGATTCAGGACACATATATATGACAGGCGTTGCTTGAGTATTTTGTTTGGGCAAACTAGAGAACTTTCTACTACCCTGATTCTAGCACGTCCAATTGACAACCTAGTATACACTGCTAATATACGAGGTTGTCTGAGATGGCTACCTTTAGGTTTGTGCTGTATACACTGATGATCTCATTGTTTGTTTTCCCATGCTCCTACTCATACTAAAGGCTGGGTTCCACTGGCCGGCAACTTTTCCTGCTACTGCTCCCGCTTCTTGATGAAAGAAGTGGGAATGAGGGGTTATGTAACAATGAGGGCTTATGTAACAATGGTGGGTTATGTAACAATGAGGGCTTATGTAACAATGGTGGGTTATGTAACAATGAGGGCTTATGTAACAATGGTGGGTTATGTAACAATGAGGGGGGTATGTAACGATGAGGGCTTATGTAACAATGGTGGGTTATGTAACAATGAGGGGGTTATGTAACAATGAGGGGTTATGTAACAATGAGGGGTTATGTAACAATGAGGGCTTATGTAACAATGAGGGCGTATGTAACAATGAGGGCTTATGTAACAATGGTGGGTTATGTAACAATGAGGGCGTATGTAACAATGAGGGCTTATGTAACAATGAGGGGTTATGTAACAATGGTGAGTTATGTAACACTGAGGGGGGTATGTAACAATGGGGGCTTATGTAACAATGAGGGCTTATGTAACAATGAGGGGTTATGTAACAATGAGGGCGTATGTAACAATGGTGAGTTATGTAACACTGAGGGGGGTATGTAACAATGGGGGCTTATGTAACAATGAGGGCTTATGTAACAATGAGGGGTTATGTAACGATGAGGGGGGTATGTAACGATGAGGGCTTATGTAACAATGAGGGGTTATGTAACGATGAGGGCTTATGTAACAATGAGGGGTTATGTAACGATGAGGGCTTATGTAACAATGAGGGGTTATGTAACGATGAGGGCTTATGTAACAATGAGGGCGTATGTAACACTGAGGGCTTATGTAACAATGAGGGGGTTATGTAACAATGAGGGGGTATGTAACAATGAGGGGTTATGTAACAATGAGGGGTTATGTAACAATGAGGGCGTATGTAACACTGAGGGCTTATGTAACAATGAGGGCTTATGTAACAATGGTGGGTTATGTAACAATGAGGGGGGTATGTAACAATGAGGGGGTATGTAACAATGAGGGGTTATGTAACAATGAGGGGTTATGTAACAATGAGGGCGTATGTAACACTGAGGGGTTATGTAACAATGAGGGCGTATGTAACACTGAGGGGTTATGTAACAATGATGGGGGTATGTAACAATGAGGGCTGATGTAACAATGAGGGGTTATGTAACAATGAGGGCTTATGTAACAATGAGGGCGTATGTAACACTGAGGGCGTATGTAACACTGAGGGGTTATGTAACACTGAGGGGTTATGTAACAATGAGGGCTTATGTAACAATGAGGGCTTATGTAACAATGAGGGCGTATGTAACACTGAGGGGTTATGGAACAATGATGTCTTATGTAACAATGGTGGGTTATGTAACAATGAGGGGTTATGTAACAATGGTGGGTTATGTAACAATGAGGGCTTATGTAACAATGGTGGGTTATGTAACAATGAGGGCTTATGTAACAATGAGGGCGTATGTAACACTGAGGGCGTATGTAACACTGAGGGGTTATGTAACACTGAGGGGTTATGTAACAATGAGGGGGTTATGTAACAATGAGGGGGTTATGTAACAATGAGGGGTTATGTAACGATGAGGGCGTATGTAACACTGAGGGCTTATGTAACAATGATGGCTAAAGGGTGGTCTCCACTGGTTATGGTAAGCTCTGCGGTAAGCCTTGCGATGGTTTGTGCTGGTTCTGTAGGTGGTGAGGAATGACGAGGTCCTTGCCTACTTGGTCAGTAAACGATGTAGGCAGAACCTCGCCACTCCTCAACGACACAACACCATTGCAAGGCTTACCACAGAGCATACCGCAGAGCTTCTCGCAGCCAGTGGAGACCACCCTTTATGTAACACCGAGACATTATGTAACAAATAACGGTTATACAACAGGCCCTCTACACTTACATTTAGGGAGGGGTTTTCCTCCATAAATAGGTATTACTGGATGTTGATTGGCTGAAGCATTATGGCTGCCAAAAGCCACCCGTGGGAAATCTGGGGTATGTGGTGAAGGTGTAATATACATGGTATCCGCCAGGTTTAGTGAACATTAATGGGGATATATGGACCACTCTAGATACAGCTACTTATCCTGATCCATATATATTGGCACCACTCTGTCTGCCATAGGCTATATATAGAGGTGTCTGAGACTTATGGTTCAATATAATATGTAATATATCATATATATCTTGTATTGTATATATATATATATAATATATGTTATATATGTATATTTTATTTTTATTTCCATAAGAATACTTCACAGGAAAAAGGAGTGGATTTTGATATAGCATCATATTTGAAAAGATGAGATGAAACTGATTCAAATGATGTTAAACATAAAGGACATCTAAGAAGGGTTTCTTCATGCCATGATTGCTGTGTATATCCCCAAAACAGGGCCAGATTAGACCATTGCATATGCATGCATAGATGTCACTAGTGGAATCTGCTTTTCAAATGCACCCTATTTACAATGTTATTTTGATTGGTTGCGTAAATCAAGTTGCACCAATGCTATAGAGGTGTGTGAAACTTATAGATCATAATAAACTATATATTACAATATATGGGGACGGGAAGTGGCTGGTATCCTTTTTTTATTCAGTACAATATGCGTTACGGCTAAATGTGCTCAATTGATCAATCCTAGATGTCCCCCGTCTAAAATGGGTAGTAATTCTCAGCATGTAGTTTCTATTCAATTCCTCCATTCCTTCTCCTATTCCTTTTCAGTGCCACCTTTATAATTCTCCTCCCCACTCTACCACTGGCTGGGGTGACATTGCATCAGCCCAGTAAAGCACAGCTGCCATAGGTGGGTTGAAGCATGTGCAATCTTCCAAATGGAATAGCATGGAAATAGCTTCAAAATCACACCTTTGAAAGAATTATCTTGGGGAAAGCAATACCCAGGTAACATCACTTGAGATTTATGTAAGCCATCTTGAAAGTGGGAGCCTTGTACATGCAGCTAGTAAAATGCCTTTTACAACTTTGTGCAGACCCTTGAATGTTGTAAATTCACAATCGAATTAACATAGTCTGGATCCTACTGCTGTTATGTCTTTGTACCGGAATTTGAGGTTGGCCGGTACAAAACAGCCGCTTACACCAAAATATGAATCTTGACTTGTATGAAGCCAACAATCAGACAAAATCATATATGATACATTAGTATTTTGGAGGTATCAAATGGCCATAAAATATTTGTTATTCATTTTAAATATACAACACCATACTTCAAAGTGTTTTTCACAAGATCGCTTTATTGAAATAATTTGATTTTTAGAGGGCTTAGCTCTAATAGTCATATGAATTCATGTAGCAAATTTCAGTACATTGTATTAAATATATCCTTGCGTTTTGAAGGCCTCTGTATGGAGTATACTTAGTTACTTTACTGGTAATTACCGATCCAGAAACATTGCACAACTTATTTTTCAAAAAATAAAAATATCAAAACAAAAATATAGAAATACTTATTAGTTGGCCTAGTGTTTATTATCATTAGAATTAGCTTGATCTCTAATTTTCAAATATAATGATATCTCAAAATCCATGTTTTGCGACTTATGAAACATTTTCCTAAAACGGATCACAAATACTAGGTGCCAGACTACTAATGTAGTTTATCATACACATATTGCACTGAAAACAACATATCTAGAGTGAGTTATGCATAGTGTGTATTTCACTAGTGAGTTATGGGGGCTTGTCATGGCAACCAATTCATTTCTTTACTAAGATTACCGCTGTAATTCAAATTTTGTATTTATTTACTATTTTTATGGTTGAAAGCGTCCATATAATATACAGGTTGAGCGGTTTCTATGAAAAGAGGGAGAAATCCATATAATATAACAGGTAGAAAAAAGGGGTTCTTTTGTCTAACATGTTCTCGGAATTTGTTGTTAAAAACTGTTTTACTCGTGTGTAGAGTTCTGTCCACCCTCTCGGGAGGACATTATATGTGGTTTCTGAAAGTATCTGGGGTGAAAATGTGATTTTGAAGCCTTTTTTAAATTGCAATCTCTACACTTTATTTATAGCCTGGGAAAGCCCCTGTGAGATACTACATCATTTCCCACAACCTATGCCCAGGGGGACGCTACGACATGCAGAGGAATGGGAGAGTGAAGAAGAGGGTGTAGGAATAGGAGAGGGGGAAGGGGAGGGAAAGAAGAGGGGAAACAGAGGAGGGAGAGCATGTAGGGGAAGGGAGAGAAAGGAGGGAGAGAAAGCGGAGAGGGGGAGCATGAGGAAGAAGGGAGGGAGAGGGTGGAGGAAATCAGAGATGGGGTTGGGAGAGAAAAACAGGTATGAAAGACAGAGAAGAGGGGGAGGGAAAAGAGGGAGAAGGGGAAGTGTGGGGAGAGGGGGTGGCCATCTGGAGAACAGGTACTTTGCTAGTATATAATGAATCTGTTAACTAACTCGTTGGTTTTAGTCGCTTAGAATATTCACGCTCCTTCAACCAACTTGTTAGTTAACCTGTTTATATCTACTACCTGTGTTGCATCCAAAAGTTGTCATCTGGACGACCCATGTAATATTACAGACTTTTCCTCTATTTTTGCACATATTACGCATAGCCAAAATCCATTACAAAGACACTTTTTCCTATTACAGTCTGGATAATATTATTCCTGGAACAAATAGTTTCATGGCACTGACTGATTTCTTCATTATGGAGATCTTTTCACCCATTACGAAGTGTTTTTACTATGAAGACTCCTCTATTACCCATGACCTGTGCCATTTGCTGCTATGACACATGGCAGTTGGTCTTTTCAAGATATGACACTGAGGATTTCTTTCCTTTTTGCTCTTTTTCTTTCTGTCATGGATAGACTAGCGCACCTTGATTATTTTTATAATCTAAATAATATCAATATATAGAAATAAATGCAATTGATCCACACATAACCACTTTTTCTTGGGCATTACCTACAAAACAATTGTTAAACTAATTATTCTTTAACCACAATGAAATGTATCATCTAATAACCAACTTCACTTTGGTCAGATTTCTGGTCTATGAAAATAGCCTAAGGGACTTAGTGCTAGTCTACTAGCTAATAGTCAAAAACCACATAGTAGTATAAATGAGGAAGTCCCTCAGGCATTTGAGATATTTTTCTGAAATTCAAGATAGTATCTCTTCGGATATTAGGTAATCCATAACTCATGCTGATTATTTGTTGGAATATCTTAGAAAAGGAAATGATATTTGAAAAAAAAAAAATGTTGGATTTATGGGATATTTACTACATGGGATAAATTTACACATTTTTATCCTGACAGTTTGGGGACAAAACAACTTGCAGTGACTTATGACCACCAATTTAAGTTTAGGGTTAGGGTTGTATTTAATATTGGAATCATTCCATGTAAGCTATTCCACCTCACAGGACGCTGGAAAAAAACCAGTGAGTAATGGTGACATAGCTGTGTTAGTAGCGTGAAAACAGATAAACATGGTTTGACGGAGACTTGCCGGATCGTCCGGATGTACTTCTACATTTGTATGTGGCGCATGCCCCCAATTATAGCAGCGCCCAGTCAAGCCAATTATTCCCGGACTATTGAAACCCATATTCACTACATCTGCATGTTTTTAATTCATGAACAAAAATCTAACACCAGCTCCTGATGGTCAATCACTGATAAAGTAGTTAATTATTCACCTTAGGATAACCTCAGATATATATTCTATATACATCTTTGAGAGTTGATGCATGGGTCGGCAAATTACCAGAAAGGTAATTACATGTACTCCATTAGATGACCTTTGAAACGCAGATAAATATTCAATCCACAGTCTTGAAATTCGGGACAGGTATTCATGCTACTAACGTCAATGAACCCTCCAATGATGAGAAATTTCCAACAAAGAGAACTTGTCAATATATCACTATGAAGGATGTCACGTTTGCGACTTATGACTTATTTTCCTGAAACATATCACATAATTATGTGATGTGTTTCAGGAAAATGAGTCATATGTCGCAAAAAATAGATTTTGAGATAGCATTATATTTGAACAGATGAGATCAAGCCGATCTAATGATAGTAAACAGTCTGATATAATAATCTAATAAGTACTTTTAGATTTGAAGTTTGATATTTTCATTTTGAAATAAAAGGTTTACAATATTTCGGGGGGGGGGGGGGGGGGGGGCAATAAACAGGAAAGTAACTAACTTTAGTCCATATGAGGACCTTTCAAACGAAAGGATGTATTACATTCTTTGTCATGGAATTTGATACATCGATCAATATGACTATAAGTGATAAACTCTCCAAATATCAGAACATTCCAATGAAGTGATCTTGTAAAATATACACTTTAAAGAATATCATTTTTGCGACTTGTGACTCATTTTCCTGAAACACATAACATATGATGAATGGTAGTAAGGACAGCTAGAGTCCCGCCCAACAATACACAGCAAGTGCGAATGGAATCCTGGAGATCAATGACCAGCCATTAGAACGCTTTTGGGTCAGATTTTCAGAAAATGTGCAAAGAGCAGCTGTGCACATTTAGTAAATTCTGCTAAATTAGGTTGAAATTTGGCAAATACTAGGTAAATCCACGTATATTTGGCATTGCATTGATTCTAGCAATATGTTTGGTTAAGCTGAATTGTATTTTGAAGTTTATTTCTGTCTAAAATCTAGGTTATTTGAGAAAATTGGTGAAGCTGATTTGTACATTTTCTGAAAATCTGACCCATTTACCTCCTCCCCACACCCTGTCACACAGTCTACGGCTGGTTTCATTGTGACAGGTGACAATGGCTGGTTTTATTGTGACAGGTGACAATGGCCGACCACAGTGGTTTTACACCTCTAGTGACAGCCACTGCATGTTTATATGTGACAGCCATGCAAGCCTTTCTATGCTGGACTGGCAGCCATTTGTGCAGATCTTTTGTAGAGATATAGGGACATTTGTATTTGGGTCGGATTTTAGGAAAATGTACAATTAGCAGCTCTATATATAGTAATTTCTGCTAAATTTTGCTAAAAAATGATAAAACTTTGGTAAATCAGAGTATATTTGGTATCGCATATCAGTTCTGTTATGTTAAACAACATTTTGAAGCTCATATTTGTCTTAAATGTGGGTTATTTGAGAGGATTGGTGAAGACGAATTGTACATTTTCTGAAAATCTGACCCATTCATATTATGTATGTTCCCAATGATTCATGCATATCTCACCACATTTCATTCCTTTTAAAACATCATATTGATATATATATGTCTAATGATTTATCATAGGAAAATATATTTTCTATATGAAAAAATACCATGTATACATACTTAATTGAATTGTTCAATCACAGCCTTGAGATTTAGTGAATCTATTTATCTAAGTCTTAAAGCATTTGATCCTCCCCCAAACATAGCTCCACAACTAAATCCATAGTCAACCCCAAAATTAGCTTGTCAACCCTTAGTAGCTAGGCATACAAAGGAAGACTAGGTCTAGACCTTGGGTGTACTACCTGTACTTTATTTTCTGACATTTTCTTCGAATTTTGCTCCTTTGTAATCTATTACTCATGAAATGAAAGAATTTTATTATTATTATTATAATTGTTAAAACTGTATTCTCAGATATTACGACAAAAGAAATCTTAACAAATCCATATCATAACTTATGTGTAATCATCAAGAGAAAGCTGCCGCTGCTGAGCGATATTAAGTGAAGTCATCATAGAATGGGATTCGGGCGTGTTCTGTACAAATAAGGACATTTTCAGAGACGGAGTCCTATGAAATTTGAAATTTGAGTCAAATTACTTTTAGATGGGTTGGAAAAGAAGGGAACAAAAAGCTGAAATTATTCACTTTTTGACTGATGTTATCTGAGAGCTAACTAAAAAACTTAAAAACTTAAGAAAATATATTTCTAATGTTATCTTATCTTATCTTATCTTATGGATACAGACACTCTAGAACCATAGCCCGAGTCTTTGGATACAGGAGAAAACCAAGTGAGGTAGTTTGTTCTGAACTCAATTGAAGGATATGCAATGTATAATAAATTTAGTTTATAGCATCTTCGAGTCCTGTGCAGTATAATTAGTTTTGTTTCTTAATGCATGAAAAAATGCTGAACTGCAAGCTGACTGTGCAGTATGTTTAGTTTTGTTTCTTACTGCATGAAACAATGCTGAACTGCAAGTTGATTGTGCAGTATATTTAGTTTTGTTTCAGACTGCATGAAACAAAGCTGAACTGTAAGCTGATGGTTCAGTATATTTAGTTTTGTTTCTTACTGCATGAAACAATGCTGAACGGCAAGCTGACTGTGCAGTATATTTAATTTTGTTTCTTACTGCATGAAACAATGCTGAACTGCAAGCTGATTGTGCAGCATATTTAATTTTGTTTCTTACTGCATGAAACAATGCTGAACTGCAAGCTGATTGTGCAGTATATTTAGTTGTGTTTTTTACTGCATGAAACAATGCTGAACTGCAAGCTGATTGTGCAGTATATTTAGTTGTGTTTCTTACTGCATGAAACAATGCTGAACTGCAAGCTGACTGTGCAGCATATTTAATTTTGTTTCTTACTGCATGAAACAATGCTGAACTGCAAGCTGATTGTCCAGTATACTTTCCCAGTAACCCATATTTTGTCAGTAACCCATATAACACTCATTTTCAAGAGCAAGATCGACCTTCAACATAAGAAAAACTTATCAAAATCGTTTCTCCGATGGAATAACACAAAATATATTTCAAGATTCCCAAAGAAATAATGACCTGTAGCCAGTAAAACCCTACAATAAACAATCGCCCACACACCTTACTGCAACTGTGACAAACCAGTAATTTGCCATCTCTATTCTGGTACACAGGTTCACATGTGGGTCACATTTTCAGAAAATGTACAATTCAACGTCATTAATCTTCTCAAATATCACACATTTGAGACCAAAATGAATTGCCAAATAAAGTTCAACCTAACCAAAGATTCAATGCAATGCCGAATATACCCAAATTCAACTAGTATTGACCAAATTACAGTCTAATTTAGCAGACTTTACTAAATGTGTACAGCTGGCAATTGAACATTTTCTGAAAATCTGACCCACGTGGCAAGTCGTGTGAGTAAGGCTTGGTTGGTCAGGGTGTTGTGAAGCTGACAATAGAGCGTGGGCGGGGACAGGAGGCAGTAGGGTGTCAACACAGGCTGGTATTGTATTCTCCAATAAACGTGTGATGTGTTATAAGAAAAGGAGTCATAAGTCAGGAAAATTGATTTATTCACAAGAACACTTGCTGACATAGTTTTCATTTCTCGGTCACATAATATATGGTCATATAAAATCGTGACCGGCTGGATAAAAGCACAACATTTGGCTCAGAGGTAGGTCTTGGGGAATTAAAAACATATTTTGTTGGATCCTGACAAAAAATGCAATATGGCCGCCAAAATCGAACATTTTCCAAAATGGCTGCAATTTGTGATGGAATCCTGTCTCCCACTACAATAACATTGCTGTTAAAATGGACACTTATCCCCAACCCCCAACCCGCCCGATAGTGGACCCAAGGAATCCATCTGTCATATTGGTGTGTTGGTTTTAAGGCTGTTAGTATAGAGTGGACACATGGACCAGATTCAGAGATGGTATATTGTATATATCTATGCATATCTGACATTATCCCAAGGAGTATATTCAATAACTTATAGGGATTGATCATCAAGAAATGGTGACATTTTTCTTTCTTGTATAAGAAATACATAATATACTTATTGGATGCCCTAATGTTTACTATCATTAGAATCCCCTTGATCTCATCTTCTCAAATATGACGATAGCTCAAAACCCGATTTTTGTGACGTGTGACACATCAGATTTGTAGGCCACTAGTTGTAGTCATGGTGTACGTCCCAAATTAGAAGCATCGTGAGAAAGAAATAATGGCAGTCAATCGATGTCCATGCTCGGTTAAAAGAAATGCATGCAAGAAATTATGGATTCCAACATGACCGAGAATTTGTATCATGCAGTCACTGAGTCTGAGAACGCTGTATGATGTGAAATAGGGGACTTGCATTGAAAGGATTATGGGATTGAGTGTGAGAAGTAATAGGGGACTTGTGTCAGCCACTGTATGTCTGAAGTGAAGGATTGTGGGATTGAGGGTGAGAAGTAATAGGGGACTTGTGTCAGCCACTGTATGTCTGCATTGAAAGGATTATGGGATTGAGTGTGACAAGTAATAGGGGACTTGTACCAACCACTGTATGTCTGCATTGAAAGGATTGTGGGATTGAGTGTGAGAAGTAATAGGGGACTTGTATCAACCACTATATGTCTGCATTGAAAGGATTGTGGGATTGAGTGTGAGAAGTAATAGGGGACTTGTGTCAGCCACTGTATGTCTGAAGTGAAGGATTATGGGATCCAGGAAGCATGCAGACATAGAAGTCCTGCATTCGCCTATTATAGAAATAGATTGCAGATGCAAGAAATTATTTTACGAATAGAGGGATCTTGGAAATTGATTTCCTCATCCCGCTCAATCATCATGAGGAGAATGGGGGGATTAAAGTAAACCTAAAATGTGATGCATCAATGGTTATTCCCAGTGTTTATATGCATCTTCTCTACACTCCCTTATGGTCAAGTGGTTAGCATCTAAGACTGTGAAACTGGACATTGTGAATGCGAATCCCAGAGCAGGCAGCCTTTTGACATTTGTCTGATTTTATGTTTTAATTTCACTAATATCTCCATATCTGGGGCTTGGTTTTCTTTTCAACTCACACATGTAATTATTGGTGCAATTCCCTGTCAATTTGTCAAAGAATTAGAGAGGCTAATATCGAATTAAGCAAGAAAAGTGAGTTGGATGGGGTTCATGGATAGGTTCTCTGTTATAGAGGCATGGGTGGCGGTCATAAGCTTTTCAGCTTGTGTTTATTTTTGCTGAAAATACTTTTCGCACAGGGCCACGATTCATCCAGAGTGAGGAGTAATAGGGGACTTGTATCAGCCACTGGGTGTCTGAAGTGAAGGATTATTGGATTGAGAGCCAGGAGTAATAGGGGACTTGTATCAGCCACTGTGTGTGCGAAGTGAAGGATTATGGGATTGAGAGTGAGAAGTAATAGGGGACTTGTATCAGCTACTGTGTCTGTGAAGTGAAGGATCATGGGATTGAGAGTGAGGAGTAATAGGGGACTTGTATCAGCTACTGTGTCTGTGAAGTGAAGGATTATGGGATTGAGTGTGAGGAGTAATAGGGGACTGGTATCAGCCACTGTGTTAGTAAATTCTGCTAAATTAGACTGCAATATGTCACGTTCTCCTAATATTACATCATGTTACGGAATAATGGCGTAACAGTGGGTAACGACTTTATGATCATTAATTAACATTAATGAGGGATATGTTATGCGTTATGGTAATTAATAATTAATATAAGAACCTATTGGGTATCAGGACCCAGGAATTTATTGCATTGAATACGGTAGTAAGGGGAACCACAGGTAGCACTCTCAGCTCATTATATATTCCTCCAATCAACAATAGCCACATGGACCAAGCTCTCACCTGTATGCCAAGACGACAATGAACACTATTCTAGATCTTAGGATCAAAGCCTTAGGACTTCTTCTTTACACCTCTTATACTCTATACAATATTTCTACAACTATTCAATAGCCAAGATAGACAAACCTTCATATAACACTGGTGGATTAGAACCCAGATGATCCTAGTGTACCTAGGAACTCCCAGAGGTTTTTTAGTATTAGAGGAAGATCAATGGCAGCAAAGGAAAAGAAGGAAAACAAAGCATTGTTTGATCGGTTGCTGGATTCAGTAGAAAGGTTAGCAAAGATACCACAACGCAGTACCGCACTCGTTTTATTACGTTGACGATGTGGTGGTGGCATCACCGACATGGGAAGATCACTTAAAAGATTTATAAAATATATTCAAAGCTTTTGCTCTGGCCAACATCAAATTCAAAAGGGAGAAATGGTCGTTTGGGTTAACGAATTCCCATTACTAGGTATCATTAATCTCCTTTATCTTTAAGTCCAAATCATACCCAACATGCAGTAACATTCAACATGTCATATATCAGTGATAGGGCTAATCCAAACTTACCAAAATAGAAGAATCACTCTCATCGTAAGACTGTTGGTCGTTCACCCGGTTTGAATATTCTCCGTGCAATGTAGTAACTGGACTAAATCCTTAGCAAGTGGGACAGTTAGTGAAGTGTCCTGGGTTATGTACAGGTTACCCCCAATTACGACACGCCCCAGCGACACCTCTTTAGACAAACCTTCATATAACACTAACTAAACTTATAAAGAAATAGAGGACTATGGAAATGGTATTTATGAAAACCAAATGTATGATCACAAAAGAGAAGGCTTTGCAATCGAAAGAAAATGTGGATATTGACATGAGAACAGGTTAAATGTTCCATGCTGAACATGGCATGTTTTTCATAGATCATACACTGTACCATAAGTCCTATGATTCCGTGTGAATCAATATTTAAGATGGTGGACATGCAAGTCCCCTACAATCATCTCTTTAATGTAAGAAATTAATTTGAACCTGTCCTCGGTTGTGCCTGGGTTGTTAACCCTACATCGCGCACTTTAGATAGAGAGAGAATGGAACTCGTCGGCAATAATCTGAAATTTATTGGCCTTGATTCGTCGGCATAAGCACGATGCCGTATTTTTTATATGAGCATAGCTCGCACAGAAATACTACTTTGATATCCTCATTTGGGGCCCACTTGAAGCGCTATTTGGGAGTGAGTGAGATTGGTTGCTTTACACCCTTATCAACACATTTATTATGGTTATATCAAGGGCGGGAGAGCTGAGAGTGAGTGAGTGAGTGAGTGAGTGAGTGAGTGAGTGAGTGAGATTGGTTGCTTTACACCCTTATCAACACATTTATTATGGTTATATCAAGGGTGGGCGGGAGAGCTGAGAGGGAGGCAGTTTTAAGATCTTACCCAGAAACAGAGAAGGGAGAGACAGAGACAGAGAAAGAGAGACAGAAAGGCACTTTATGGTCATACCAAGGAAATAGAGATAGAGAAGAAGGGAGAGACGGACAGAGAAAAGAGACAGAAAGGCACTTTATGGTCAGACCCAGGACCAGAGCGCTATTTGTGACAAAGTCGAATTTTTATAGTATGCGTGCTATATGAATATTTGTATTGCACCCCACTCATAGCACCTCTCAATAGCGATGCATATCATAAATTACAGAATTGTTTCTATTCTTATCTTATTTTGGGGCAAATGCTTTGAGATTTGTGTGACTCGCAGCATGACTTCTGGTCCTAACACTTCTTGTCTTTTTACTGAGATCTCATAGAAAGACATTATGGTTACCTATTTACAGGTCTTTGTTTCAGTGAGATAACTCAAAGGTGAATGTTGTTAGTAACTTGGTTCCATAACCTGAATTAATAATTGCATAATATGAGGTTATGTTAGGTCAATTATAAATGCCTGCTGAGGTACTCTATTGTAATCCAAGCCTTGCATGAAGTGGGTCAGATCATCAGAAAATGTACAATTCGCCTTCACCAATCCTCTAAAATAACCAACATTTAAGAGAGAAATTAGCTTCAAAATACAGTTTACCATGACGGAGCTGATACTTTAAACCAACATAGTACAAAATATAATCAGATATACCTGGTATTTATCATTGTCAGCCTTATATAGCATATTTTACTAAATGTGTAGAGCTTCCAATTGTTCATTTTCTGACAATCTGACCCAATTACCTAGGGTACAAATGAAATAAATATTGCATCCTGGCATTGGGAATGATTGGGGGAGTGGCCCTACAGAGAGTAGTGAGAGTCTCTGAATATTCTCTAAATTTAAAGGATGTGTTTCTAGTTTATTAGTCGCACTTTTTCCTCTTCTGTAATAATAGAGAGATTTAGCAACCACAACGCATCCACTAACTATTAGTACATTACTACCGTTGTGGGGATATATCGAGAAACCTGCAATGTAGATGCCCTTGGCCTAGGGCCTCTCGAACCACTTCCAGAATATTCTGTAATGTATTCCTTCAATAAATCTGTCTGGTTATGTTGAACTGTGTTTTGTACCTGATTTTCGTTTTAAATGTGGGTTATTTGAGAGGAATGGTGAAGGCGAATTGTACATTTTCTAAAAGTCTGACCCTTACAGCCCAGTCATTACCTTTATCTAAAAGAAAAGCTTTTATTAAAACTTTATTACATTTATCTGAAAGATAAACTTACAAATATAGAATTTGTATTACCTTTATTTGAAAGATGAGCTATAATTAAATTTGTATTTTTGTTCTTATAACCTATACATATGAGTTGGATAGCCTTTTTACTATTTCAATTGGGGATTTGCATAGCCGCCAATTTTGATCTTGATTCGCATTAAGGGACTAACGGTACAGCCTGAACTCTATAGGAAACATTTAGCATGGAATAGTTATCAATTCTCTAATGTCCATATCCATGTGTTATACATGTTTCCATAACACAAGCCTTTATCTTTCCCATCATGCATTTGGTTTTCCGAGATGATTTATAAATAGGTAGAACTGACCGCGGTGCTGTCTGTGGGATCTTTCTTCACCGAGTTGAAGGTGTGAGGAATCCCGAGGTGCGGAGCGTAGCGTAACAAGACAGGACCAAGGTTAGTTCGAGATTCATTTGACCTCTTACAAACGATTTTAAACATATTAGATTGCTTTTAATTATGGTAACTTACTGCGAGAGAAACACATCGACAGTGTAGCATGGAATTCCTTTGACCTTAAATGTATGATGGCCGTCGTGACGTTGACAACGGCCTCCACAGTTCCAATGCTTAGCAGACGACGTAAGGTCATGGCATGGCATGTCTCCATGACAACGCTGCCCTACTTTCAGAATAACCAATGAAAACGCAAATCTGACCATGTGTAAAGAAGGCAAGTGATGATACCTGATCCTCGTCCCGCTGAGAAGGCAAGGCCACTCATTTCTAATTCAACATTAAATAAAATAAATTTGAAGGGAGTGAATTCAATCCGAAACAAGGAAAGAACAGGACGTAGGGCATTTGTGATGTGTTTCAGGAAAATGAGCCATAAGTCGCCAAAAATAGATTTTGAGATACTATTATATTTGAAACGATGAGATCAAGCCGATTCCAATGATAGTAAACAGCTGATAAAATAATGAGTATTTCTAGATTTTAAGTTTGATATTTTCGTTTTTTGAAAAAAAAGTTTCCAATATTTCTGGGGGTCAATACACAGTAAAGTAACTAAATGTAGTCCATATGAGGACCTTTAAAACCAAAGGATATATTACATAGATTGTCCTGAAATTGGATTCATCGATTGACATAACCATAAATGACACACTCTCCAAAAATCAGAACATTCCAATAATGTGATCTTGTGCAAAAAACGCTTTGAAAAATATCAATTTTGCGACTTATGACTCATTTTTCTAAAACACATTTAAGTGTTGGTTTTGTTCATTGGGCTTCGTAGAACATTTGGGCAACATACACCCTTTATCAAGGAGGAGTGATTAAATAAAATGTTTTTTAAAAAGCAGTGATTAGTGACTTATCCAAATTAGTGATATTGCGGATGAAGGAAGTGGACGGGCATTGGCAATTCAACACATAGACTCATCATGAACAACTGGAGAAAAAACTACTGGCAGCGGTGGGATTCGAACCCACGCCTCCGAAGAGACTGGTGCCTTAAACCAGCGCCTTAGACCGCTCGGCCACGCTACCCATGAGTCAGTTTAGCCTGATCTAAGTAATTATAATCATACCTAATATTTGAACTTATTGGTATAGTATACATGATAGTTGATGATAAACTTTCATTATGGATATGCGACATGCTGGCATGCCTGATATCCATGTTAGACTAGTAATGCTGTTTTGTAACTCTGGCTATATAGCCGGTAGTTTTTAATAGTATAGCAAAAGTATGTAAGGATCTCTATCAGCAAAACGTAAGAAGCAATACAATTTATTATGTGTTGAATATATGCCTCATACAAGGAAGAAAGTGTCTATTCATATAACTTAAACCATGGTTAAATTAACATCGATGCACTACAAAACTGTGGCATTCACTACAATTTTGTATAGGAAAGTTATATTATACACATGTTAAAATGCTTCCAATTAGAAGTATATAGACTGATCTATTGAATACCTTAAAGTCACATAAACCGTTTATCATCTCGATTATGACAAATAAAAAACATCTTATCTTATCTTATCTTATCTATCCATCTATTGCTTATGACTATAAGCTAACAAATGTTATGTGTTTCAGGAAAATTAGTCAGAAGTCGCAAAATTCATATTTTTCAGTGTTTTTTTCCACAAGATCTCTTCATTGAAATGTCTTGATTCTTAGAGGGTTTAGCACTCATAGTCATATGAATCCATGTAACAAATTTCATGACATTGTTTTAAATATGCCCTTGCGTTTTGAAGGCCTTAGTATGGAGTATATTTAGTTAGTTTACTCGTAATTACCCATCCAAAAACATGGCAAACTGTATTTTTTTTTCAATAATAAAAATATCAAATTTAAAATATAGAAATATCTATTACGTACCCTAGTGTTTACTATCATTGGAATCGCCTTGATCTCCTCCTTTCAAATATGGCGATATCTCAAAATCCATATTTTGTGACTTATGACGCATTTTCCTCAAACGGATCACAAATATGCATGTATTTGTGAATTCAAAGGTACTCCTACTGCCTATTGCCACTACAAATTGTATTTCCAGATATGGAAATACAAATACCTTTACAAGACAATATCCTACATGGCGAACAGTTAGCATCAAATACAATATAGGGACTGGCTGGGAGACTATGATAATAGAATTATAGGGGTCAGATTTTCATAAAATGTACAATTGGCAGCTGTAGACATTTGAGTAAATTCTGCTAAATTAGACTGCAATTTGGTCAATTCTAGGTAAATTCAAGAATATTCAGAATTACATTGATTCTATCTGTTTGGTTAGGTTGAACTGTATTTTGAACTTTATTTTCGTCTGGAATTTGGGTTATTTAAGAAGATTGGCGAAGTTAAATTGTACATTTTCTGAAAATCTGACCCATTATATCTGTTTCCAACCCTATGTCTGTATTCTCTATGATGTTAGTGCAAATGTGCATATACAAATTCATATATATGATGAGAAAAATGTGATCCGTTTAAGACGCAAAAATTGATTTTGAGGTATCATGATATTTGAAACGATGAGATCAGGCCGATTCCTATGAAGGACATCCCAGAATTGTCCCTATTTTTTATATATTAATGTTTGAAAAATGCACAATGTTTTAAAATTAGGTTCATAGATCTTTTCATATGGCTGAGAGGTCTAAACAGAACATTCCAATGAAGAGATCTTGTGAATAAAACATTTTAAAACAATTCTTTTTGCGACTTGTGACTCATTTTCCTGTAACACATCGTATTTATCTAAATGTCTTTTTCCTGTCTGTATTTAATTTTAAGGAGTTTATCTATACTTGGGATACAGGATCCCCAAATGGGGGTTTTTCATCTGCCTCAAGTCTGCATTAGAAAAAACATTGAGTATTAGAAGTCGGTCATTAACTTGACGTATCATGGCCTGTGTGAAAACCATTTTCGCCGAAAATAAACACTAGTTTACAACTGCCACCCATACCTCTATAACAGAGAACCTATATATCTCCAAATCCCATCCAACAGACTTTTCTCCCTTAATTCGATCTTAGACTCACTAATTCTTTCACTAATCACTAATCACTTCATCTGGAGGTAGCAACTCTCATTAATATTAATATAATATATCTATGATATCCTAATAATAATTAAGGAAGTACAGCTAACACTAACAAGTGGCACAGCAATGTCTTCCACCATCTCATTTTCATTGTATTATAACTCAACCTCTGTAAATACTTGTATATATTGAAATGCTGTACAAAGAAAATCTGGGGCAAGTGAAAACCCCTACTGCTGGGACTTGAACTACCCAGTATGAATAAAAGCTTTAAAAAAAAAAAAAAAAAAATCAAAAGGGAATTGCATCAATAATTAAATGTGTGAGCTTAAAAGAAATCCGAATCCCAGATGTGAAGATATTAGTGTAATTTTAAAAAAAATGACTCAAAAATGAAACAAATGTAAAAGGGCTGTCTGCTCTGGGACTCAAACTCACAATCCTGCTTGGAAGTCCAAAGCTTTAACCACTAGGCTATAGGGGAAAACATTAGGGCACATGCATATATATATACACACAATCACATTGATTCATCACAATTAAGGTTGACTTAAGTCCCCCATTGTCCTCATGAGGATGGAGGAGATTGGGGGAAATACACTATCTTTGAAAGTCCCTCTGTTTGACTTAATAACTCAAACTAATCATACAAATATATCTTGCAACTGCATTCTATTTCTATAATTATTACATACGTGTGCGATTTCACGGGTGCTATTCGGGGGTGCTATTTGAAATGTCAAATAGCATATGTATGTGATTCGGACCGAACTACTTTCAGGGGTCACGTGACTAGATTGACCAATGAGAAGCCTAGAACTTGTTTGTCTGCTTAGACCCGGTTTAAAATGTATTTTGACGACGATATTCGAGATTTTGTATTGTCCAAAGATGCAAAGAATATAATTCGTCAAAATGAAGGGTTACCGTCTGCCTCCACTGCAGATGCTGTTGAATCAACTTGTGACAGCCAATGCCGGCACGGCCATGCGTTCACTAGCTTAGAGTTTGTTGACATTATTTGTGAACGGTCCCATGACTTGGTTAACCAGAGAGAGAGAAAGTAGTCACCCGTCTGAAGAATTTCAAGCGATATATCGTGATCCATAAGATAGAAAACCAAATACATAGCTTTAATGTCCAGTTCGAGTTATATCAATTCCGAAGAAATCAGATGTAGAAACATAATATTAAAGAAAAATCGAACGGTAGTGAAAAGTCTCAGGGCGCAATGATATAACTTACTTCGGCCATCATGGCTTCCGTTCAAGACCGATGTCCGCAAACTCGATGGAAACCAAGGTAAAATGTCATTAAAATCGTCTTTCTCTTGTTGATTACGTATGAAATAGATATTAAATAGCCCTCTGTCGATGTCTAATCGATCTTGACGTTGGGTCAAATCGCACTCCACCCCTTTGGGGTGTCATGCGATTTGACCCCCTGTCTCGATCGATTTGACATCGACATTGGGCTATTTAATATAATAAGCAGATGCAGGACAAGTTATGCACGCTTCCTGGATATAATCATAAGGAAAGTCTTAGAAATAAGGATCAGTACACTTGCCATGCACTCAGGCTATTACAGCCGAGTGTTTTCTAATGCAAATAAGTGAAGTATAAACGACAGATGAGTAAAGGAGGAAATGACAAGAAAGTCTCACTCTTGAGATAAATATATCTAGAAAACATCTAATCAAATAGTAGATACACAGTTATTACTGAGTTAAATGTACTAAGAACAGATTTACATGTCCATTCCCTGCCTTATGTATGTCCTTTTCCTGTCTGTATTCCCTATGTAAGCGCAAATAAAAATATAATAAAGCTCATATATTATGTGGCTTAAGTTTAAGTAGTTGGAGGAAGTCACCTTGGGGGAGGCCTGGCAGGGATGATAAGGGGCGCCTCCTAGCGGAAAGTAATAACATCATTAGTGTAGAAGATGGTACTGTAAAGCATGGCCTTTATAGATTATAAAACACCACACTTAAACGTTTTCCTTCCATGAATACATGTTGTATGCTCAGTATATGAAACTTGATTTATACATGAGCAAATATTTCAGTTGAAGGATATGATATCGCAGTGTTTAGTATTTATATAAACATAACTCTTTATTTTCAGTTCATAGATTATAAAACCCCCAACATATACTTTTCCATTACGTGAATAAATCTTGTATAGATGCTCAGTATTGTTATGAAACCTGATTTATATATGAGCCAATGTATCAGTTGAAGGCTATAATATCGCATATCTCACTGTTTAATGTATACATAACGCTTTACGAGTACAAACTCATTTATATGTCTATGTCATTTAATTGTCTACAATGTCCATATTTGAAAAGAGGAGATCAAGCCGATTCCAATGACAGTAAACAGTAGGAGACCTAATAAGTATTTCTATAATAATATTTAAGTTTTATTTTTTTTTATTTTTGAAAAAAAGGTTTGCAATGTTTCTGGATGGGTAATTACCAGTAAAAAACTAAATATACTCCATACAAATGCCTTCAAAACGCAAGGATATATTTGATACAATTTCCCGAAATATGTTACATGGATTGATATTTGAAAAGATGAGATGAAGCTGATTCCAATGGTAGTAAACACTAGGATACCTATTAAGTATTTCTTTATTTTAAGTTTTATATTTTCATTTCTGAAAAAAAAATGTTTTCTAGATGGGTAATTATCCGTATAATAACTAAATATACTCCATACAAATGCCTTCAAAACGCATAGATATATTTAACACAAATTCCCGAAATTTGTATACGACTATCAGTGCGGTCCCCCCTAAAAATCAGAACATTCCAACAAAGAGGTCCTGTGAAAAAACACTTTGAAATATATCAATTTTGCAACTTATGACTCATTTTCTTGAAACACATCACAGTTGGTCTATTCAAATATTCATTTTTAGAAGATAGGTGAAGTCAAATTGTACATTTTCTGACGCTCTGACCCAGCCCCCCCCCCCCCAACCCCATCCCAAGCCCCTCACCCTACTCATGCCTTCAATTATATGATTCCCCTTTATCACACCTATGTCACCTCTAGAGCTATCGTTCAATTAAAACTATACAAAATAAATAAAGCACTCTCAGCCATTAGCCATATCGCTGACAACCACTCATCCCACTCAATCTATATAATATAGAGCCCACCATTTGATGCATCCTTGCATCCATTAGCAGGGCCCATAGTGGCCTACCGCTGTAACGTGCGAGTGATATGGGTCAGATTGTCAGAAAATGTACACTTAGTGAATTTATACTTACTAAATTCTGCCGAATTAGGCTAAAAAATGGTCAATACTTAATACTTCACATATTTCATATAATATTGCCTTGTTTCACTAAATCGGTTTGGTTATCTTAAACTGCTTTTTGAACATAATTTTTATCTTAAATTTGGGTTATTTGAGATGATTTGAGTAGGAAAATTGTACATTTTTCTGATGATTGCACCCATATACATTGTGGATGGATTAAAAGACAAATGGGGAGATCAGTCATTAGTATTGCACGTGAACAAACATATGTCACACTAGTAAATGATAGAGTGGCTTATAGTGGTAGCTACATCTATACCCGCGGTAGGTGGATGATTAAAGCACCATTCTCAGCTATAACCACAAAAATACTTTCAACATTTGCTCATATTATGACTTATAAGATTGAGTGTATCAATATTCTGCTGCTGTATATTTCATTATACAAGGTTTACTCATACTATGACTTATAGGACTGGGTTCATCAATATTATGCTGCTGTATATATGTTTATACAAGTGTTACTCATATTATGACTTATAGGACTGGATTTATCAATATTCTGCTGCTGTTATATGTTTATACAAGAGTTACTCATATTATGACTTATAGGACTGGATTTATCAATATTCTGCTGCTGTTATATGTTTATACAAGAGTTACTCATATTATGAGTTATAGGACTGGATTCACCAATATTCTGTCGCTGCTATATGTTTATACAAGAGTTACTCATATTATGACTTATAGGACTGGATATATCAATATTCTGCTGCTGTTATATGTTTATACAAGGGTTACTCATATTATGACTTATAGGACTGGATTTATCAATATTCTGCTGCTGTTATATATATTTATACAAGAGTTACTCATATTATGACTTATAGGACTGGATTTATCAATATTCTGCTGCTGTTATATGTTTATACAAGAGTTACTCATATTATGAGTTATAGGACTGGATTCACCAATATTCTGTCGCTGCTATATGTTTATACAAGAGTTACTCATATTATGACTTATAGGACTTGATGTATCAATATACTGCAATAGTTTGCAATAGTTTGAAGTCAACTCAGATGGTGAGGGATTGTAAGTGAAACCACCATAGGAAAGGATTTTTGCAGTTCTCCAAAAGCTAAATGTGGACTTTTGAGATTCCCAGAACACAAAAAAACAGGCAAAATCCTCCAAAATTATATTCCAAGAATCTCTTTACATTTTCACAGTATTTACTCATATTATGACTTATGAGAATGTATCTGCTGCTCTTTCATGTTTATGCCTGAATTTGATGTTGAAGCTAAGATAAATAGGTGAGCGATAATAAGGGACGCCACCACAAATTTTGGCGGTTCACCGAAATACAAACGTAGACTTTAATGAAACCCTGTAACAATCAAAACGATGTAAAGTATGTTGGTCAATGCGTTTTAGATGGGTTGGAAAAAAATGGAACTTTAATTAGATCTTTGACTCACCTTTGACTGACCTAGAGTTCAATAGAGTAGGTAAAGCTCAGTTCATTACAGACATAATAGGCTAGGGTACAATTGATTGCTGGCTTTTAAATGCCTTTTTTTTATTGTATAATTAATTGCGGTGACAATAGCTACTTATTGATTTAGGCTAGGAAGATGATATTTGTACAAATACTAATGTGAGATTATTATTGATTTATATAACATGCTGATTTAAATATTTTGAAGACCTTTCACGAAGATACACCTGTGTTCATAATGCAACTTTGATTCATTTTTTATCTTGAATGTGTGGGAAGTGGATCTGGGGACGCTGTATAGGATTTGGCGTAATGACCACATTTGTGATGTGTTCAGGAAAATGAGTCATAAGTCGCAAAATTGATATTTTTCAAAGTGATATATTTCCAAGATCTCTGTGTAGGAATGTTCTCATTTTTGGTGTGACTAACGCTGGATGAAGTATGAATACATGTACCAAATTGCAAGACAGTGTATCAAATATTGTCATGCATGTATAGGGTCATCCCATAGACTATATTTAGCTACTTTAATAATAATTGTTCACCCAAAAGTATTGAAAACATTTTTTTCAGAAATAAAAATATTAAACTTAAGATATAAGAATACTTATTAGATGCCCTTAATGTTTATATTCATTGGAATCCCCTTGGTCTCATCTTTTCAAATATGGTGATATCTCAAAATCAATTTTTTGAGACTTATGACTCACTTTCCTAAAACGGATCACATTTAGCCACTCCTATCAGATCCTATACAGCGTCTCCAGATCCACTAAACAACCCAAAAGAATGCAATTCTTTACAGTATGTTTATTGCGGTTCTGATAACAGTTGAGTAAATTGACAATAGTATTTTTTAGTTTAAATATTGAACCATATTAAACCAACACACGAAAACAACCACCTCAATCGGTTATGCGTATTTTGATTTGTTAAATGTATGACCAATAAAACTATTCAAAAAGAGAGAAGAAAATATTTAGATACTGACTGATGATAGGGAAGCTTTAAGAGGCAACAATCTACCGACCATCTCTCACTTCTTCATTGGAAGACAAGCTCTTAAACCAAACAAAAGTCACTGACTTCATGATGACGATGCTCAGACTGAAAGTGTAAATTACTTCAATATCAACAGCTTAAGAAGGAAACGCAAGCAATATTTTGTTCTTTGTTTGTTAAATTGCCCGTTCCATATTACGTGTGGGCGTAGCGATTGCAATACGTGGGCATAGTGAAGGAAATAGTCAAAGATAGGGGATTTGCATAGCCGCCATTTTGATTCTTGATTCGCATGGAAATATGTGACTAATGGTACACTATAAAATCTATATAAAACATGTTATGTTCAGCATGCGATATTTATCTTTGCTCTAATGTCAATATCCATGTTTCAAATATGTTTCCATAACACTAGTCCCTATCTTTCCCATGATGCATTTGGTTAACATAGATCATTTATACAAGCTAAGATATTGGTGAAAACATTTTAATTTTAATAAAAAATGTTGCAAAATATTTCTATGTCAGATTGAATCATAATCGATCCCATACAGACATGCGCAGTGGCACATGCAACTCCCCTATTGTGTAGCCCAATTATTGTCTTTACAATTAATGCTGAAAACTGTTAATTTATATAAAATGTATCAGGTAGATCTCATTACCTGTTAGATATATATATATATATATATATATATATATATATATATATATATATATATATAAGAATTTGTATTCAATCAATCATTATACAGTTACAGGAAATGAATTGGGCTTGACGTCTATACGCGGCTGCGAATAGTTCTTCCGGCTAGTCCTTAAAAATAATTTAATCAGCTAATTATTCAGTTACATCACATACTTTAAGAATCATTATACATCATGAAATTTGTTGCAGTTTGAAAGATATTTTGTTTTTGTTACCTCGTATGATAAATTACAGAGACATTGTTAACATACTTCATTTTTTTGCGAACCAGTACAGGTTACCGCTGCTATAATAATACAAGCATCAATCATTCTACTTGTTCCTCCACTCTCTTCCCCCCTTTTCTCCCCCCACCAACCCCCCGGGAAAATCCAATTCAGCTAATCATCGTCGAGCGAATGTTGTCATTGTTACCTTTTCAAATGCTAAGGCACCCATATTGTTGTTATCCTGTAATTTGAAAACTATTACTGTACAAAGGTAGAGAACCATTGCCAGTCCATGACTTAGATGGTATTGTTACTCTACTCACTATTATGAACCACTTCTCCCTGCTAACCCCATGTGCTTTAGTGCTTTAATGCTAGAGCCATATACATCTGGAATGACGAATATTTTATATAGATTCATGTATAATGTATGTGAATACTCTTATTTACCCATCATGTCTCTCCTCCTACTGACTTTCCTCCTCCACTCTCTTCCCCCCTTTTCTCCCCCCACCAACCCCCCAGGAAAATCCAATTCAGCTAATCATCGTCGAGCGAATGTTGTCATTGTTACCTTTTCAAATGCTAAGGCACCCATATTGTTGTTATCCTGTAATTTGAAAACTATTACTGTACAAAGGTAGAGAACCATTGCCAGTCTATGACTGAGATGGTATTGTTACTCTACTCACATGCATTGTAAGCACCACCAGGGGGGGCTGGAATCCTCCCAATTGCTGGAGCGCTCCTCTGATTGGCTAATATATTAGCAATAAAAGTTTCTAAATCTAAATCTAAATCTAGTGCAATAGGAAATAGCCTTTAAATAATGCCTGGCCTCTAATTGTAAAGTATAAATCTCACTTTCAAAAAAACACTTTCAACTAGCCAGGGACACGCTGGAAAACATGAACATACATGTGATGTGTTTCAGGAACATGAGTCACAAGTCGTAAAATATGCATTTTGACATATGACCATATCTAGTATTTGAAGATTTCAAGTTTGATATTTCTATTTTTGAAAAAAAAAGTTTGCAATATTTTTTGGGGAAATAATCCGCATAGTACGTAAATATACTTGATATAAGGACCTTTAAAACGAAAGGCTATATTACATACAATGTAATACATAGATCGATATAACTTAAGTGATAAACCCAAAAATTAGAACAATCCCATGAAGTGATCACGTGAGATAAACACTTTAAAAAATATCATTTTTGCGACTTGTGACTCAATTCCCTGAAACCCATGACATAATTATGTTTCTGATGTGTGTAACCTATTCTGTCTACCCTCCGTATGAATAAAACCTGTTTGATTTAAATTGATTTGAATTGAATTGAACTGGGAGAATGTCCAAAGTTGTTTTAACTACAACTCCTACATCATTAACTGTCAGTACACGATCTTATTAAACTGTAAGTGAGTAGTGTTAACTACTAATCACTGAGTCAAGCCTTCCAACCAGGGAAATGAAGGTGTGCGAGGACTGAAATGCAAATGCTCCTTTGGCAAATTAATTGATACCGTGAATAAGGTTTCGCTATTGGAAAGTCATTGCTTCTTTTTCTTTTTTTAAAGTCACTGTATGGGACTTTGTCAGTATTAACGATCTAAATGGGTACAGAGAACCGTTCAGTCCATAATATATACAGGCATATTAAAATAGATATGTAGTTAACATTATCACATTCAGGTTCTGACGGGAAACAGGGTTCAAACCTAGTCAGCAAAATGCTTAATAGTTGGCACATGCCACTGTTTACTCCTGAATAAAAAAATGTTACAAAAAAAATTTTTAAAAAATACAGTTTTCATTATATAGATTAAAAAGTGGCGGTTATCAACTTGGCCCACAGAATACGCTAGTGTCCTTAACCTGTAATAAAATTAATGTATGATGTGTTTCAGGAAAACGAGTCATAAGTCGCAAAAAAAAGATTTTGAGATACCATTATATATATATATTATATTTAAGATGATGAAGAATTCAGGGTCATTCCTCTGATGAATATACGGTCAGCAGTTGAGTGAGAAATGAATCAACGCAACACACAGGGATGTATGTTTCAAAGCCAAAACCGAACCAAGTTGTATAAGGCCGGCTATAATCAGTTCTTTATTTTTATATGCTAGACAGATTACAGTGATTGCACAAGGCCTGGGCTGATTGGCTTATTCTGACTGGACCAATTAATTACCTTGATAGATAAGGGATCCAATCAACTGCAGGTTAACAATAGACTAACAGAGATGAAAATGAGGCCAGAGTGACCAGTGTCAAAGCTGACCAATACCTTGGCGCCATATCCCAGTCAGTTAGTTATCTCCCCTACCCTCTCCCCCCCCCCCCACTCTTAATCAGTTCCCCTTCCCTTTACTCCCTAACAGTGATGTAGACTGGGGTGTGTACTTTGGACAATAGAAGGACACTTATGAGTGCATGTGTGGCAGGAAGAAAGGTAGTTGGGCCTCTGAGTCGGTAGGATCGTGGCAGATGCATTTCTGAATGAGACTTCCAAAATAAATTCCAAACTTTGCAAAGTTTAAGCCAGAATTTTACAATGAGATCAAGCCGATTCCAATGATAGTAAACAGTCTAATAATCTAATATGTATTTTTAGATTTTATGTTTGATATTTTCTTTTTTGAAAGAAAAAGTTTCCAATATTTCTGGGGGATAAACAAACAGTTGAGTAACTAGATGTAGTCCATATAGGGGACCTTTAAAACGAAAGAACATAGATTGTCCTGATATTTGATACATCGATTGATATAGCTATAAGTGATGAACCCTCCAAAAAATAGAACATTCCAATAATGTGATTTTGTGAAGAAAACACTTTGAAAAATATCAATTTTGCGACTTATGATCCATTTTCCTGAATCACATCACATTTGTTAAAACTCCCTTCAGTTGATCCAACAAGCGAGTAGGCAGCAGGATATTGTATTACGCCAATAATGGAATGCAGATAGGGAGAGGTTGAATGGAGTGAACGACTTGCAGAACTTATTCCAGAAAAAGAAGGTTTATTTTCATTTTCTCAGAAACGAAGCTTCATTTGGATTGGAGAACCCTTGTAAAGTCTTCAGAGAACGCATTAAGCTTTCCTGCGAGACTTGTGGAACCATTTGAGTCAGTTTGGTTAGCTAATGTAAGCTGAGTGAATCCTGATATTAAAGGCACAAAATATTTGTTGTATATGAATTTAAGGTTTTGTAAAACCTTGATGACAAATTTTTAATTTAATGGTTCTCGAGTCTATTTAAGAAAATAATCAGATTTTTCCTAAACTTGAATCATGTGTACATATCATCATACCAAGGCCACATATGATTTTTAAAATCAATTCTCCGAAATATGAGGTCGCAAGTATTTTGACACTTTTACAATTGGTTCCTATGGAAAATGATGACTTTTAAAAAATATTCGTATTTCTCACCAAGAACCCGTCATAAGATTTTCTTCAAACTGTAATATATACTATAAATATAGTTTTCACCGTATAGTCTCTTTGTGAGGGCGTCCTGAAATATATGAAATAGCAAAAATACAGATTTGTTGCAGGCAAATATGGTCAAAATTGTAATTAAATCGCAAAATTGGTCCCAAATTCAATTTGTACAATGCTTGTGGAGCTCAGTGATAAAAACTAAAAACTGAAATCAGTTTTGTACTATTCATTTTGATGGGGGTGGGGGGTGGGGGGTAAAGGTATGGTACCTACAATTATTAAATTGAGTTTTAATGATAATTTTTAATGATAATGATCATTTTTAATGATAATGATAATTTTTAATGATAATCATGTCCAGAAACACACCAGATATTTTTAAATTGTTATTATCACCTTTATTTACTTCAAATATGCATACCTAATGATATCAGTGAACGGTAGAGATACAACCTTTATACATAAAAAATACCATGATCAGGTAATAGTTCCAGAACTCGCCACCACTGAACAGCGCTCAAATAGGCTCGAGAACCCTTATGAGACTGAACTCACAGTTCTGTTCTTAAGAAGTAGTTTACTTCTTACGATAGTCTATATAAAACTGTTAATTCTCTCAAATTAACTCCAGGTATTATTTCAGAAAAGAACTATAACATTTGTGCTTATAAAACCCTTAAGAAATATTTTTTAATAATTCTATTTTCTTTTAAAAAACAATTGCATGTATGCAGAAGGAACTGGATCACCAGACTGGAAGCCAACTACCAGCTAAGAGCAAACAGAGCTGAACTTTGAGGTTAATCATCACAATTGCACCAATTGGCAAAGATCATTGGCTTCCAAATGTGGAATAACCTCGGCGCCAACCTGAAAAGCATCCAAGACGCAACCTAATTTAAAAGAAAATTGACAAATGGCGTTCTATCGATGACCATTACAATCCCCTGGAGTATAGTTCATCACTCCCTAAGATACCCTTATCGTCCCCCTATAATTGACTGTGACACATGTCAATTTGCAAATATGACCAACTCACTACATCTCATGCCCATTAATCACTCATCCCATTATAACCTGACTCTATACGTTGGTCTGAACACGCCTGTATTAAACCATTGATATATGATGTGTTCAGGGAAATGGGTCATAAGTCGCAAAATTGATATCTTTCAAAGTCTATAATTCACAAGATGTATTTACGGGAATGTGTCCTTGTTTGGATAGCTTAACGCTTGTTGTGGCCTGAATACATGTACCAAATTTCAGGACAGTCTGATAGATATATGCATGTATTTCTGGGGTCATCTTATACAGTATATTTAGCTTCTTTACTAGTAAATTTCCGCCCAGAGATATTTCAAACTTTCTTTTCACACATAGAAATACCAAACTTGAAATATAAAAATACTTATCTAAATGTTATACTGTTTACTATTTTTGGAATCGGCTTCATCTCATCTTTTCAAATATGATAATATCTTGCGACTTGTGTCTCATTTCCCTGGAACACATGATTTCACAAATGATGCAGCAGTAATACAAGGTAAGGTAGAAAACTGGGCATAGACCGACTGTAATCATTTGTTATAGAAAAACTACAGACTGAATATGCTGAATAATCTCAGCAGGCACATTATTTAAGAACTTTTCCTATTATTTATTCTAAGATGGATACCTTGAAACTGTATTTGGAAACTAAAACTGAAACTTGTAGAGAACCATCGCCAGTCTATGACTGAGATGGTATTGTTAAGATAAGATAAGATAAGATAAGATACTACTTTATTCATCGAACTCAGATTACATAGAGATAATAATAACAATAATAATAACATATAAAGAGACAAATAGGTATACAGTCATCTAGATTAAATCCAGTTCTCCCAGACGTTACCATCTTGTTAGACCGAGCAATAATTTTGAAATATAATGAACATTTAGGAAGTTTGTGAAAAGGGGGTTAAACCTTTAAACTTTTAAAGTTTGATCAAGATTTTTAAATAGTTGTATAATAGGGACGGTAGATCTGCATGGTAGGAGATGGCACCGTAAGGTTACATTCATAGTATAGGATAAATGTGGTAATATCAATTTGTATCAATTGACTAATTATTTTAGTACACTATAATATCTTTTCGATCTGTTTTTTGAAATCGTATTTTGAAGTTGCCTTTTGAGCACTGGTTGAAAGCTCGTTCCATTTAGTCTGAGCAACATAGATGAATGAGTTTCTATAAAAGGTTGTTTTTGGAGTTTTGATTTTGAATATTTTTCTGTCATGTGCATGACTCCTGGTTGATATTGATCTTAAATCAAGGTTTTCTCTATTTTTGGACAAGTAAAAGGCAGCCTCAAGAGTGTGTAGCTGTGTCCTTTTCTCGTTATTTAGAATATTGATTTCTGAGTATCTTTTCTCCACATTTTCCCTCTTCTGCAACTTGAATATATATCGGATTGCTGTATTCAAGAGAGTATGGAGTCTACTAAGGAGCTTTTTATTTGTTGACTGATAGAAAATGTCACCTGATTCGGTAACTGGTATAATCAGCATTTTGACTATATCAATTTTAATTTTCTTATTTAGGACATAGGCAGATTTTCGTAATGAGTTTACCTTCCATTTGACTTTGTTTATAACATTGGTTGTATGGTCAGTAAAAGTTAGCTTCTCATCAATGACAAGTCCAAGATATTTATATTGCTTTACTTGGGTGATGGTATCATTTCCAAGTCAGAGACCATGAGAGACGATTTCTTGTTGTTTCTTCCTACCTATATTAAATTGGATATATTGGGTTTTGGAAGTATTCATCGAGATCTTATTTAGCTTGCACCATGTGTTTACATGATCCAGGTTTTGTTGTAGATCTTGGTACAATTTTGATTCTTTTTTGCTGCTATTAAAAATAACCGTGTCATCGGCATAATGCTGAATAACTGAAACAACCTTTCCCTTTCAATGTGTGTGCTCAAGTGAGAGCGTTATGGCCGGTGTAGCGAGACCGGGGAGAGCCAGCTATACTCTTACATAACAACTTGATTGCTAGTGCTGTCGGTTTGTTTACAATTACAGCTAATCTCCATTACCATACAATGCTGAATAACAGAGTTTTCAATAATTTCATGTAGATCATTTATATATAGGGAAAACAAAATCGGCCCTAGAACAGTTCCTTGTGGGACTCCATAGGTTATTGTCTCCGTCTTGGAAAAAACACCATTCACCCTCACAACTTGCTGTCTGTTCGTAAGATAATTTCTGAACCAATTATTTGTCTCACCTGATATTCCATATTTTTCTAATTTTTGTAGCAATTTGTCATGGTCCACAGTATCAAATGCTTTCTTAAAATCTAAGAAAACTACTGCTGTTAATTTTGAATCATTTAGGCTGTCATAGATTGGATGTAGTAAATCAATATGAGCCTGTTTGACGGACCTACCTTTTCTGAATCCGTATTGTTTATGGTAATATAATTCGTTTTGTTCAAGAAAATTTGATAGCTGTTTTTGGATTACCTTCTCTAATATTTTGGCAGGCATGGAAATACCTGATATAGGTCTGTAGTTATTGGTACAGTTTTTTACACCACTTTTGTGAAGAGGTGATACTGTGGCTGATTTAAATGCATTAGGAACGACACTGTGGACCAATGACAAATTTATGATATGTGCAAATTGAAACACCAACGCTCTAATACATTCTTTCAGTACTTTACCTGGTAGATTTACAATCCCTGAGCTCTTATTAGGATCGATATTCGATAATATTTGGATGATTTCCCTTGGCGAAATTAATGTTACTCTACCAAAACAAATGTAAAATCATATAAGGGGCCGGAACACCTCCAAAATGCTGGAGAATACCCCCCTTCTATATGGCTACCTAGTAGCAATAAAAAGTTTTCAATATCTATATCAATATCAATGTGATGTGTTTCAGGAAAATGAGTCACATGTCGCAACATTCATACTTTATAAAGTCATTTATTGCAAGATCGCTTTGTAGGAATTTTCTAATTTTTATGGTATGTACCGTTTGAAGTTGTATGACTGCATTTATAAAATATCAAGACTGTGCATTAAATGTATATTAGCATTCCTAAGATCATCTTATAGACTATATTTAACTACTGCACTAGTAATTATGATCAAAAAAATATTGCAAACTTTTTTCAAAAATATAGCAATACATACAATATATCATAATGTCCTAACGCTCAAACTCCGTCAGAGCATTTATAAATATCCCATGCTGAACATGGCATGTTTTCTATAGATTTTAGACTGTACCATTACTCCCATAATTCCATGCAAATCAAGATTCAAAATGGCGGCTATACAACTCCCTTATTGCGCCTCGTGTAATGCTTTCAGTGTAAACAGTGCAAGTCTGTCCCACTTCCGATTGTGCAGGTTTACACCTTCACAGATGTTATGTAACATTACGTAACATTATGTAACCTCATTATATTTATATTGATTATCAATTATCACCCATGTATTATATTATCTCATTACTAAAATCGCTAATTATGCTTAGCTACCCAGTACTGCACTGTCATACTAGAGTCTGGTAAATGGCCGGATTTACTCCCAACAATACTGACAACTCATTTCCAGGACAATCCTAGGAAAATCCTGCCACAGTATCATGCACCATTAAAAACTGTTGCACTACTACTAGCTGCAATAATTATCGCAACACTTCCCAAAGCCACCAACCGCAGTATACTGCACTTAACAGGTGTATCACACAGGTGGCGTTCCTGGTGGTGATTATGGGAACTATGGTGTGCCGATTGTGGCAATCATGGAGACTATGGTAAGGTAACCCACCCTACCTGCTATGAAAAGAAGTGTATATCTAAGCTGGTATAAAGGTTTCAATAAATTAGAATTCTAGAAGAGGGCCATTGCATCTGCCTTCATCATTTTAGTCATCTCTTTCCTATTCACCATGACAGTAGGTTTAGCTACTTGTAGGTAATATTAGTGTGTGTGCACTTGTGCAATGTCTGGGCCCATAGCACCTATACCATTTCTGTCCTCCCTGCTTATAACAGTGAGTGAATGGCCTAATACTGCACCCTCTAATCTACCTCCCTGCTTATAACACTGAGTGAATGACCTGATACCTCACTGTCTAATCTACCTCCCTGCTTATAACATTGAGTGAATGGCCTAATACTGCACCCTCTAATCTACCTCCCTGCTTATAACATTGAGTGAATGGCCTAATACTGCACCCCCTAATCTACCTCCCTGCTTATAACATTGAGTGAAAGGTCTGATACCTCACCCTCTAATCTACCTCCCTGCTTATAACATTGAGTGAATGGCCTAATACTGCACCCTCTAATCTACCTCCCTGCTTATAACATTGAGTGAATGGCCTAATACTGCACCCTCTAATCTACCTCCCTGCTTATAACATTGAGTGAATGACCTAATACTGCACCCTCTAATCTACCTCCCTGCTTATAACATTGAGTGAATTACCTGATACCTCTCCCTCTAATCTACCTCCCTGCTGGAAACATTGAGTGAATGACCTGATACCTCTACCTCTAATCTACCTTCCTGCTGGAAACATTGAGTGAACAACCTGATACCACTCCCTCTAATCTACCTCCCTGTTTATAACATTGAGTGAATTGCCTGATACCACACCCTCTAATCTACCTCCCTGCTTATAACATTGAGTGAATGGCCTGATACCCCTCCCTTTTATCTACCTCCTTGCTTATAACATTGAGTGAATGGCCTGATACCTCACCCTCTAATCTGCCTCCCTGCTGGAAACATTGAGTGAACAACCTGATACCTCTCCCTCTAATCTACCTCCCTGCTTATACCATTGAGTGAATGGTCTGATACCTCTCCCTCTAATCTTCCTCCCTGCTGGAAACATTGAGTGAACAACCTGATATCTCTCCCTCTAATCTCCCTCCCTGCTGGAAACATTGAGTGAACAACCTGATACCTCTCCCTCTAATCTACCTCCCTATGTATAACATTGAGTGAATGGCCTGATACCTCTCCCTCTAATCTACCTCCCTGCTTATAACATTGAGTGAATGGCCTAATACCTCTCCCTCTAATCTACCTCCCTGCTTATAACATTGAGTTACTGGCCTGATACCTTTTCCTCTAATCTACCTCCCTGCTTTTAACATTGAGTGAATAGGCTGATACCTCTCCCTCTAATCCACCTCCCTGCTTATAACATTGAGTGAATGGGCTGATACCTCTCCCTCTAATCTACCTCCCTGCTTATAGCATTGAGTGAATGGCCTGATACCTCTCCCTCTAATCTACCTCCCTGCTTATAACATTGAGTGAATAGGCTGATACCTCTCCCTCTAATCTACCTCCCTGCTTATAATATTCAGGGAATGACCTAATACCTCACTGTCTAATCTACATCCCTGCTTATAACAGTGAGTGAATGGCCTGATACCTTTCCCTCTAATCTACCTCCCTGCTTATAACAGTGATTGAATGACATGATACCTTTCCCTCTAATCTACCTCCCTGCTTATAACATTCAGTGAATGGCCTGATACCTGTCCCTCTAATCTACCTCCCTGCTTGTAACAGTGAGTGAATGGCCTGATACCTTTCCCTCTAATCTACCTCCCTGCTTATAACAGTGAGTGAATGGCCTGATACCTTTCCCTCTAATCTACCTCCCTGCTTATCACAGTGAGTGAATGGCCTAATACTGCACCCTCTAATCTACCTCCCTGCTTATAACACTGAGTGAATGACCTGATACCTCACTGTCTAATCTACCTCCCTGCTTATAACATTGAGTGAAAGGTCTGATACCTCACCCTCTAATCTACCTCCCTGCTTATAACATTGAGTGAATGGCCTAATACTGCACCCTCTAATCTACCTCCCTGCTTATAACATTGAGTGAATGGCCTAATACTGCACCCTCTAATCTACCTCCCTGCTTATAACATTGAGTGAATGACCTAATACTGCACCCTCTAATCTACCTCCCTGCTTATAACATTGAGTGAATGGCCTGATACCTCACTGTCTAATCTACCTCCCTGCTTATAACATTGAGTGAATGGCCTGATACCTCACTGTCTAATCTACCTCCCTGCTTATAACATTGAGTGAATGGCCTAATACTGCACCCTCTAATCTACCTCCCTGCTTATAACATTGAGTGAATGGCCTAATACTGCACCCTCTAATCTACCTCTCTCTTTATAACATTCAGTGAATGGCCTAATACTGCACCCTCTAATCTACCTCCCTGCTTATAACATTGAGTGAATGACCTGATACCTCACTGTCTAATCTACCTCCCTGCTTATAACATTGAGTGAATGGCCTAATACTGCACCCTCTAATCTACCTCCCTGCTTATAACATTGAGTGAATGGCCTAATACTGCACCCTCTAATCTACCTGCCTGCTTTTAACATTGAGTGAATGGCCTAATACTGTACCCTCTAATCTACCTCCCTGCTTATAACAGTGAGTGAATGGCCTAATACTGCACCCTCTAATCTACCTCCCTGCTTATAACAGTGAGTGAATGGCCTAATACTGCACCCTCTAATCTACCTCCCTGCTTATAACATTGAGTGAATGGCCTAATACTGCACCCTCTAATCTACCTCCCTGCTTATAACATTCTGTGAATGGCCTAATTAATATTAGACATGATTTGATCAGGTTCTGGGATGTTTTTTCTCCCCTATAGACCACATTATAGACTGTTGATGATAGATAATGGTGATGTGGATGAAAAGTATGTTTCTTTATATGTGATGTGTTCCAGGAAAAGGAGTGATAAGTCGAAAAAAATGGATTTTGAGATATCATCATATCTTATCTTATCTTATTTCATCAACGGAAGTAGCATCAGCTATAGTCTATGGGAGTGGTCTGAACAGCAGTGTTAAAGCTGCATAGAGTGTGGTGCCACCTGTAGTATTTGGCGGTGTCAGAGTGTAAACTTCCGGTTCATATGTGCACTCAATACCTGTTTTGCAAGGCATATTTGATTGAAATAAATAATTGTACAGGTTGGTAAACCTTCTATGTTGGTATTAATAAGTTGATGTGATCAAATCACATCTAAAAGCAATATTACCCTTGGTTTGGTGGTTCGTTGTGGTTTGTGTGGTCATGGACACTCTCAGCCAGTTCCACACAGACCACAACACACCACCAAACCTCATTATAATAATGCTATAATACTTCTCTCTCAAATCAACCTCCCTGCTTACAACATTGAGTGAATGGTCTGATACAACTCCGTCTAATCTACCCCCCTGCTTATAACATTCAGTGAATAGTCTCATTTCATTTCAAGAATTCTTAATTGTTTTGGTCGTATTACAATGAGTCTGATACCTCTCCCTCTAATCTACCCCTATGATTAAAACATTCAGTGAAACCACATAGATTACCAGTAAGGATAACGAGACATCATAGACGATGATCCTTCATTAAATTATGGGAGAGCAGACAGTCAGAAAGACAGAACGGGAGATTGATAAATGACAGAGTGGACTCCCGACTGAGAAGGAAATTAAGGTATTTAGAGAATACATCTACTTCTCTAGTTTCACACTCTGGGAAATAACGGTTCTCGTGATATCGTCATTGGGATTCAGGTTTTATTAAAGAGGCCAATAGACTGTTGATGATAGATAATGGTGCTGTGGATGAAAAGTATGTTTCTTTATATGTGATGTGTTCCAGGAAAAGGAGTGATAAGTCGCAAAAAATGGATTTTGAGATATCATCATATTTGAAAAGATGTGATCGGGCCGATTCCAATGATAGTAAAAATGATTATAAAAAGATGATTATGAAAAGTCTTATAATCTTATAAGTATTTCCAAATTTTAAGTTTGATATTTTCATTTTTGAAAAAAAAATTTCCAATATTTCTGGGGGTCAATAAACAGTAAAGTTACTAAATGTAGTCCAAATGAGGACCTTTGAACAAAAGGATATATTAATAGATTGTCCTGATATTTGATATGTCGATTGATATATCTATATATAGCCATGATCTTGCTGTTTTGAGCAGTAAATATTGTTTTGTATTTTCGTTGGTGTAAGCGGTAGGCCGGAAACGGAAGTCCTAAACTAGTACAACTGGTCTGTATGTGTACAACTTTCCTGGTCAGCGCAACAAACAGGGACTAATAATACTTTAGTCCATTTTGGGTCAGATTTTGCATGCAATTATGGTACTACAGACCGCGTTGGTCTAGTGGCGCCACCTGACGTGTTCCATCACGGACTAAAATCAATAAACAACTCCTATTTTAGCGTTTGAACGGTCTGTAGGCACAGGGATGTCCCTCAGCCTACAGCCTTGGGACATCCCTGTGCCTACAGACCGTTCTCACGCTAAAATACTCGTTGTTTATTGCTATATCAGGATTGTACCCTGGTCTTTTTATTAAGTTGTCACTGACTTAGGTACAGATGTCTTGTATATGAGAATGAAATTGAAACCACGAAAGATGTAGATCCGAAGCAGATGAGAAAAAGAAAACACATGAAAATACCCAAAAAATATGAAATATAAGGGAGACTGATATTGAACTTCAGATGTGTAAAAGCCTGGAGGGCAGGATATCATGAATAAAACCTTTAAAAAAAAAAAAAAAATGAAAAATAATACTTCAGGAGAACCTCTCATCCTTAGAGTGGACCTGCCTCTATGTTTAGCTCTCATAGTTGAGATTACTCGGTACTTGGTTCTATGATAGATGGGAATATACATGGTGTCAGGGTGGGCCTCTCCCACATGATTGATGGATACTCACACTGAGATTTATTAAACAAAGTTTTAATAACCACAAGTTTATGCTCCAAGGCTGCGAGTTTACCATTGCTGTATTGCAGTTGGGGATATATGTGATGTGTTCCAGGAAAATCACAAGTCACAAGTCGCAAAAAATGATATTCTTCCAAGTGTTTTTTACAAGATCTCTCTGTTGAAATGTTCTGACTTTTAGACGGTTTAGAGCTTATAGTTATATAAATCCATATAACAAATTTCAGGACATTGTATTGAATATATCCTTGCATTTTGAAGCACTTGTGTGGAGTATATTCAGTTTCTTTACTGGTAATCCAAAGACCCATCCAAAGACATTGCAAATTTGTATTTTTCAGAAATAAAAATATCAAACTTAATAGGGGGCCCACACTGACGGTGATGGGCTTTGTGATAGGCTTTGGTGATTAACCTTTGCAATGAGTATAGAAATAAATTATCGCAATGTGCGTTGCAAAATGCGTCGCAATAGACTTTTGTGATGACATGGTTTGAGACAAGAGTTTTGCGATTTACCTGACTTTAGCAGACTATTTTGAGTTCTAAATCGCAAAAGGCTATCACAAAACCCATCGTAAAGCAGAACACAATTTTGCGATCAATCACAAAGCATATTAACTTCTCCCGATAGACTACATATCGCAAACAAATATTAAACGTCAAATAATTTTGCGATTAACTCTGCAACTTTTTCCGTCGCAAAACCTATCGGGAATTGGCACAATATATGGTGATATCTCGAAATTCATATTTTTGCGAACCCATATGTGGTTGTGTTCCAGGAAAATAAGTCACAAGTCGGAAAATTGATATTGTCCAAAGTGATTTATTCACAAGATTTCCTTGTTACAATTTTCTAATCTTTGAGGGGTTTAGCGCGTTAAGTCATGTGAATAAATGTACTAAATTTCAAGACAGTGTTAGCTGGGAGGGAATTCGAGAAAATCGTGCACTTGGTGACAAGTTTTTGAAATTTGGCATGGTGTTAGGTATGGGTATTAGGTTTTCAACACTCCGTGCAAACAGAATGTGGTGGCCCCCTGGTGGCTGTTATGCGCAAAAAACAAAATGGCTGCCACTGGGACATAACAATGTCATATCTCAGCCCCATTTAGCACTAAATCCATGTGTAATACCACTTTGACCATGTTTTAAGGTATGGGGAATCTATTTCCAACATTATTATTTTGTTTCAAGGTCAATTTCCAAAATGGCTGCCCCTGGAAAGAGCAAATATTATAATCTATGTATAATACCGCTTTTAGTATGTTTTAAGGTATGAGGAATCAATTTCTGAGGTCACCTTTCTGTTTCAAGGTCAATTTCAAGGGCAAAATCCAAAATGGCTGCCCCTGGCAAGAGTAAATATCATACCTCAGCTCCTGTTTGCACTACATCTATGTATAATACCACTTTCAGTATGTTTTAAAGTATCAGGAACTCATTTCTGAGGTCACCTTTCTGTTTCAAGGTCAATTTCAAGGTCAAAATCCAAGATGGCTGCAAATTATCGAAAGCATTTTTTCAAACATAAAGATTATATCAAACAAAACATAATCATAGAAACACTTCTTAGATGTCCCTCATGTCGACCATCATTTGAATCCCCTAGATCTCATCTTTCCAGATATGATGCTATCTCAAAATCCATTTTTTGCGACTTATGACTCATTCACTCATCCGGGTAAGGTGGATTGATACCCAGAGCAGGTGGTCAGCCCAGTGAAAGTCTCAACGATGAGGCAGAGCTATAGGTTTGCTCCCTTAAATACAAATGAGGACGTTTTTAAAGAGCAACAAATACACCCAGACAAAAGTCTTGGTCAAATTACTGTTACATGGATTGGAAAAGAGTGGCACTGAATGTAGATTGGTGTTTGTTTACAATTGTTAATTAAAGAAAGAGTTCAGCATGGAATAAAATAGGTATACATCAACGCCTTACCTCTTTAACTACGACGGGCTACGTTTTTACCATTTGATAGCATTCAAATAACCCCAGTATTACCGATATAGAAGGGAACTATTTTGTTTCCTGGGGACGGCCATTTGTTGCCTTCCCGTGACGTGTGTCTGGCTCAGGGCGCTGTCACAACCCTCTCACTCCAACGCAATGGAGCAAAGTGACTCACTCAGCTGACAGCGGCGAGTGACTGGGATGGGCTGGGGAGCCTCACTGGTGACCCAGTTACCGTACACCCACTCACCAGTCACTGGACAGCGAGAGCGATGGCCGACATCATTTTGAGTAGGGAGCTATCATTCAATGGAAATGCAAAAACCGATAGCTTTTTGCGTGTACCCTTCCCTGTATGGTTTGTACAATCATATGCGGCACAAGTAGGCATGGCTAAAAATACAATGGTGAAAATACAACAAACTAGAACGATGTCAACTTAGTGGTAGGTTACGCGCCCATTCATTCTCATGCTATCCTAAGATGTAAACAACTTCTGGCAGCATCAGCTACGTCACTTCTCGCAGGGAATCATGGGAGATAAGCCCAAGATGTCAGCCTCTCTAAAAGATGGATTACGCCCGAATTCGGACACTTTAATATTGTTTTGTGAAGTTATTTGAATGCTATCAAATGGTAAAAACGTAGCCCGTCATAGCTAAAGAGGTAAGGCGTTGATGTATACCTATTTTAGTCCATGCTGAACTCTTTCTTTAAGCGGCAGCTTTAACAAGGAGGAAGATTTTAAAGGTAAATATGCTAGCGTTGTCAGCACTGCAGCAGGCGGGAATTCAAGTAACTAATACCTGAAACAATAGGAGTCACAATATTTTGTTCAAACTTCGTCTTGAGAAAGGACATGGTTGGGGGAATACAATAAACAAAAACAAACCAGGATGTTATCATATTACTTTGTGTTTAGGGATGATTGAAGTTTACTTCCATTCACTATTAATTTTAATTGGGAAAACTCGTTGAGATACAAGTTCAGCTGAATTTTTTTTTTAGTTCAATGACCCCTTATTTTTTAGGGTAGGGTAGAATAACATATCAGCTGTGTATATGCAGATTTTCATATCATATGATTAAATCGTCTGCTATTGGGGAAAATGCAGAAAATACCCGTTTTTCCCATAGACTTCTATAATGAACAATAGTAAATTTCAGTGGCCCCTAATACAAAAGATAATTCAATGACATATGGTTCTCTTCGGCCTCTTGGGTTCCCACAACCATGTTCTTTCGAAATCCAAAGTTTAAAAAAAAACCGTGATTCATCAATTTTGATGAAACACTGACATTTACCTTTAAGAAAGGATTTGATATGCAACAGCTCTCTGGAGCCACTCCACTGGCACCCATCCCAGTCTCCCACAGATTGAATCCCTACTCAATAATGTGATACCCTGTTTCCAATTAACCCACTTTCTTTCACTGCCTCACTGAAGGTGTCCCTGGAGCGCATGGAATCTGATCCTTATTGAGCATCTATTATTCAACGGGAATAGGGCATTGAACCTTGAATTACCAGATTGATACTAAAGGTTCATGAGCTGTAATTAGTATTAGAAATGGCAAATTAATGGTGTTGTACTGTAAATAGAGTTGATTTGAGGATGGGGAATGGCAGGAGATATTACCTTGACCTGACCCACTTCCAGGTGTATTGACCCTAGAGCGTAGGTCGAACCATAATTGGTTTTGGCTAAATATAGCAACTACAATTAACCCATTTGGAATTATTTTTCACATGAGAATAATGGAGTTATTGATCAGACAAAAAACGAGGGGAACAATCCATATCAAATTTGTAGTGAACCGCAGATTTGTCGGCACGAGTTTACGAAATGCGGGAAAGAATTACAAATACAAGGAAATTCATTTGAACCGTGTTTTATTACCCAAAGGTATACAGTTACAAAGGTATTGTCTCTGAACAACATGTGCTTAATTTGAACAACAGAATTATCTCGGTCCGCAGCACGGCTCGAGTCCATAGTGTTAAGCGAAGCCTGGCTCCTTGCGGAGGTAGTAGTATCCTCCGCCTACTGCCTGTCGGAGGGTGTCTGCAGTGCTGTTGGCACAATAACGTATGTCGCCCTCTGACGGAAGCGGCCGGAACTTGTGGTCGTCTCCGGCTCCAGTAGAAGTGCCCTCGCTGTCATAGCCTCATTGATAGTTGGCGATGGTCGGCAGCGTTGATGTATTCCGGGCGGCGGACCCACTACAAATTGATTTTCTGTGTTGTGACATACATTAGCTTTATTGCATTAGCTTTGTTGTACATCTATTGTTAAAGCTCCAGTTGGTTTTTCTACGGGGATTCCACAACATCCTTGTCTATATTTGGATTAAGAAATAAAAAAGAGAAATACAAGGGAGAAAAAGATTGAACTTAAGAGGCGTAGTTCTAAGACTCAAGGACAGGATGTTTTGAATAAAACCTTTAATAAAATAAAATACTTCAAGACAATGACAAATCCTCAGAGTGGGCCTACCCCTAGCTATGTTCAGCCCTCACTGTGGATATTACTCAGTACTTGGACGTTTGCACTTGGCTTATTTGACAGCTGCAGAATATTGCTAAATTCCTGTCCTGTAAGTCATAATACCAGTAATTTGATAAGACTTGTCTGTCGCCATGGCTGAGGATGCAGTTTTAAATATAATCTCATCTATTCATCTTTTCTCGTCCTACATTTGCATCTATTAAATAGTTAATATAAGTATAAGCATTCTATCTATTTCCCATGGACATTATGTCATTATGTCTAGTCTTGAAACTATTCAATTCAATTCAATACAAACATTCTTTATTGCTGATGTTATACAGAAGGTAGATTAATTCTGGCTGCTTGTGACTCCTTGCCACTTCTTCTATTTATAGGAATCAGATTAATATTTTTAATTAAAAAAAAGGATATTGCAGGGGGCATCCGGATTTGAACCGGGGACCTCTCGATCTGCAGTTGAATGCTCTGCCCCTGAGCTATACCCCCAGCTGTTAATCTGACCCAATTAATACTATTTATACCCAATCAGACAGTTTAATGAGGCTAGCTGATGATATACAATATCAACCATATGGTACAATACACATGGGTCAATAGTTCAAGCATAGACTATATACATTAGCATAATAAAACAACCAATAAAATACGTATAATAAAAATATAATCAATGGGTCTTTATCATCTTGTTTGATTATGAAAAAATGATTATGAAAAAATATGAAGGGGGCATCCGGATTTGAACTGGGGACCTCTCGATCTGCAGTCGAATGCTCTGCCACTGAGCTATACCCCCAGCTGTTAATCTGACCCAATTAATACTATTTATACCCAATCAGACAGTTTAATGAGGCTAGCTGATGATATACAATATCGACCATATGGTACAATACACATGGGTCAATAAGTCAAGCATAGACTGTATACATTAGCATATTAAAACAACCAATAAAATACATATAATAAAAATATAATCAATGGATCTCTATCATCTTGTTTGATTGTTTAATTATGTTCTTAAACTCATAAGTTATAAAAAAATATGAAGGGGGCATCCGGATTTGAACCGGGGACCTCTCGATCTGCAGTCGAATGCTCTGCCACTGAGCTATACCCCCAGCTGTTAAATGATGGTTGATTATTATAATGTAAGCATGACGGGCCTACCTGTTGTTGTGGGAAGTCAGCATGTGGTGCAATACTCACCACTGATATAGGACATCAAGTAAGGAAGATAAAGTCAAAATGTGATGTGTTCCCGGAAATGAGTCACAAGTCACATTTCATAGTGTTTTTTTTACAAGATCTCTTAATTGAAATGTTCTGATTTTTACAGGGTTTATCACTTATAGTCATGTAAATCCATGTGACAAATTTCGGGATATAGTAATGAATATATCCTTGCGTTTTGAAGGCATTCGTATGGAGTATATTTAGTTACTTTACTGGTAATTACCCATCCAGAAACATTGTATTTTTTCTTTTGAATAAAAATATCAAACATAGAATATAGAAACACTTCTTAAATGTCCCCAATTTTTACTATCATTGGAATCTCCTATTTCGAATAATATTATTATGGTATCTCAAAATCCATATTTTGCGACTCGTGACTCATTTCCCTAAAGGGATCACAAATAAGGAAGAACGAGTCAAAATAGTCTTTATTTATACATAAGGGGTATGTAAAAAATAGGAGACAAGCATCTGCAAATACAGAAAAATAACTATAGAAAAAGACAATTTTAATTTTAATTATAATCTGCAATCGGAGGCAATGTTGAGGTTATTGTTGTTCTAAAGTTCTAGTGCTTGCATGAATTTTTTTTTTTTTTTTTTTTTATTTAGTATTTTTATACAGCACATTTTCTGTAATAACGACTGTTGAGTTATCAACAAACAAGGACATTGTACAATGATGTTCTAATAATCAATTGAGGACATTAACATTGAGAGGGTTCACAGATGATAATAGAATACAGATTAACCATGGTCTTCCGCCCACCGCTGTATCTATCTAGACCTAATTCTATTAGTTTATCATTCATAAATAAATAGTTTCTCAGCTAACTATAAATGAGGTCTGGCTAGTATATTTTATATTAAGACAGTGTTCAAAAAGTTATCCGTCGGTCCAGAGCAAGCAACGCAAAACAAAAGTAAAACATAAAAGATGAAACATGAAACATGAGAAAACAAAAATGCACGAATTTCTGGCGGATCCAGAAATGTTGATGAATCTAAAAACAAGATATTCCTAAAGCTGCATTCTAGCAGCTGATATAGCTGAGAATGCAGCTTACACATCTGTGAAATGGTTTAGATGAAAGAAAATTCCCAACTTTTCAGAAAATTTCTAAGAAAATAGACACACATACTTTAAACTTAAACATCAATATATAGGTTACGAAGGTTCCAGGTTCCAAAATAAAAATATCAAACTTAAAATCTAGAAATACTTATTAGATTATTAGACTTGATCTCATCTTTTTAAATATAATGGAATCCCAAAATATATGTTTTGCGACTCATGACTCATTTTCCTGAAGTATATCACATTAACAAAATAAACAAGGCTGATTCTTTATATGTGTTTACAGAACCGAGTCATTATTATACATTATGAAGAGACCCAACATTGAGTCTCAAACTTCCCTCAATATGGAATAAATTGGATTAAAACCTGGAGATTATTTTCTTGTTATCTGCAATATTGTTTAGTCTTTAGAATCCAGGCGGAGAGGTCATTAAAGTTGCCAATGGCAGATTATGGAGAAGAATGGATTCAAGTGAAATCATCTTAATAGCTGCGAGATGAAACAATAGGGCCTTTGTATTGTCACAACTTTGTTATTCTTATATTTTATGTTAAATTGCTTTGCGTTTCAAACGACTATAAAATGGTGTAATGACTTCATGATTAAGGTTGTTACGTGAGAAATGTCATTGCATGTTTATACTATTGCAAGTAGGTATATATAGGGCCAGATTTTCAGAAAATGTAAAATTCAACTTCGCCAATCTTCTCAAATAACCCAAATTTCAGGCGAAAATTAAAAATCAAAATGCAGTTCAACCTAACCAAACAAATTGCTAAAATGAATGCAATGCCAAATATTCTCGAATTTACCTAGTATCAGCCTGAATTTGCAGAATTTACTAAATGTGTACAGCTGCCAATTGTATATTTTCGGACAATCTGACCCATATACCGATCAAGGTTGGAATTGGGACTGGATGAGATATTGAGATTAGAGCATCAATAAATATTGCTGAACATGACATGTTTTCTATAGATTTTACACTGTACCATTAGTCCCATAATTCCATGCAAATCTAGATTCAAAATGGCGGCTACGCATATCCCCTATTGATCTCAAATCTTACAGTGGAGAAAAATATCATTGATTATTGATTATAAAGAAATTGTATCAATGAGTGAAACAAGTCTTAGAAATAAAAGGGGACTAATGGAGGATTTTCATGTCTCACTGCGCATGTCTACTGCATTGCATGCTGGGATGAATTCTGTTGAAATCTGACATACACATATGTGGCAACAATTTTATGGAAAATTGCAAGAATGTTTTCAAAGATATCACAGCCTGTATAAATGATCTATAGACAACAAATGCATGACTGGAAAGTTGAATCATGTGTTATAGAAACATCTTTTTACTGTACCATTACTCCCATAATTCCATGCGAATCGAGATTCAATGGCGGCTATACAAGCCCCCTATTGTTATGAGGTTCGAGTCACGTTTGAGAGTGTATTGTTTAAGAAGAAATAATGTCTAATAGTTCGAATGATTTTAATTTCAATGAGGGAATGGAAGCTGATTATTATCACAAAGAAGTTGTTTTGAAAATTCTAGCTAGTTTGAAATTATTCAATTCAATTTGAAAATTATTTATTGCGGATGTTATTACAATTCGATCGTTCATTTCTAGAAATTGGTTCTTCCAAAGAGTGCCGCAAATTATTGAAACATTTATTTCTAATTTGAAGGGACTTCAAAATCTTAGAAGTGACGGTCACACGCCTGGCAAGGCGATCCAGACGGCAATTACAAGCTGGAAAGTGATTTTTGTTTTGCTTTGTCTTTGTTTGGTTTGGGACCGACTGATAACCTTGAACAATTGCAAATGTCTTGGAATGTTTTGAAATGTATTAGTTAGATCTTCTCATATGTTAGCTAGTTGAGAACCGTATCTATGATTAAGTTTAATAATAAGACTACACAACTCTACACATTCTCCTGTAATTGTATTTGTTTTGGCCTCTATAGCTTACAATTGTGATCCGTTTTAGGAAAATGAGTCAGAGGTCACAAAATATGGATGATACTCTGAAATGTGTAATTTGTTCCTTTTTCGGAAAAATCTATCTGTAATAACGGAAATTAAAAATAATACATGCATATTATATGCATACATACAAATATTAACCTATTGTAAACTCAATCACAACACTAACTAGGCTCCCATTGCAAATTCCTTCAAATAATGTCACAAAAAGCTGAGCCCAATGAGGGACTCGAACCCTCGACCCTCAGATTAAAAGTCTGATGCTCTACCGACTGAGCTAACCGGGCTATTGACTGCTATAATATTTTGACCTATATTGATTGAGCCATATTGATGGTTTGGGCACATTGGATACATGCGAATAGGGATCAGATTTGATAAGTATGCTGTTTTATAGGGGATTTGCATGTCCGCCATCTTGAATCTCAATTTGGATGGAATTATGGGAGTCAGTGTAAAAGCTATTATAAACATGTTATGGGTCAGAACATCAGAAAATGTACAATTGGCCTTCACCAATCCTCTGAAATAACCCATATTTAAGAAGAAAATCTAGTTCAAAATACAGTTCAATATAACCAGAGAGATTTATTGAATGAATACAATACCAAATACACTCAGATATACCTAGTATTTATCAGCTTTCATTCTAACTTAGCAAAATTTAATAGAAGTGTAGAACTGTAGATTGGGTATTTCCTGAAGATCGGACCCCTATGTTCAGTTGAATTGGAATGGAATATATTTTATTTGCCAGGTTTTACAGGTAAAGAAGATGACAAATGGGTAAACAGGCGTCTCTTCCAGCCGTTTGCTAGGCTATTAGAGGAGCTAATTAAACTTTTGATGGATATGAGCTGATTTCTAGAACCCCCATGATAAGGAGTTGATTCAGTACCGAGCGATTCAGCGTCTATGAATGATGAAAATATGATAAGAAACACAATAGGGGACTTATATGTGGTACTGTGGATGATCTGTTACAGTGCATGCTGGGATAAACAATAGGGGATTTACATATGCTGCTGTGCATGTCTGTTACACTGCATGGTGGGATACACAATAGGGGGCTTACATGTGTCACTGCGCATGTATGTTACGGTGCATGCTGGGATACACAATAGGGGACTTATATGTGCCACTGTGCAAGTCTATTACAGTGTATACTGGGATAGATTTAGTTGAAATACTAATAATTAGTCCCACTTTTATGAAAACACAAAGATATGCAGAGTATTTTGGAGGGAGGGAGGGGAAGGGAGAGGGAGGGAGGGAGAGGGAGGGAGAGGGAGGGAGAGGGAGGGAGAGGGAGGGAGAAGGAGGGAGAGGGAGGGAGAGGGAGGGAGAGGGAGGGAGAGGGAGGGAGAGGGAGGGAGAGGGAGAGAGAGGGAGAGAGAGGGAGAGAGAGGGAGGGAGAGGGAGGGAGGGAGAGAGGGAGAGAGGGAGTGGAGAGGGAGAGAGAGAGGGAGAGAGAGAGGGAGAGAAAGAGAGGGAGGGATGGAGAGGGAGAGGGAGAGGGAGGGAGAGGGAGATGGAGAGGGAGGGAGAGAGAGAAGGAGAGAGTTAGGGAGGGAGAGATGGAGGGAGCGAGAGGGAGGGAGAGAGGGGGAGGGAGGGAGAGAGAGAGGGAGAGAGAGGGAGGGAGGGAGAGAGGGGGGTGGAAAGGGAGGGAGAGGGAGAAGGAGAGAGAGAGGGAGGGAGAGATGGAGGGATGGAGAGGGAGGGAAAGAGGGGGAGGGAGGGAGAGAGGGAGGGAGAGAGAGGGGTGGAGAGGGAGGGAGAGAGAGAAGGACAGAGAGAGGGAGGGAGAGAGAGAGGGAGAGGGGGAAAGAAAGGGAGGGGGAGGGAGAGAAGGAGGAAGAGAAGGAGGGAGAGAGGGAGAGAGGGAGAGAGGGAGAGAGGGAGAGAGGGAGAGAGGGAGAGAGGGAGAGAGGGAGAGAGGGAGAGAGGGAGAGAGGGAGAGAGGGAGAGAGGGAGAGAGGGAGAGAGGGAGAGAGGGAGAGAGGGAGAGAGGGAGAGATGGAGAGGGAGGGAGAGGGAGGGAGAGAGGGGGAGGGAGGGAGAGAGAGAAGGAGAGAGAGGGAGGGAGAGATGGAGGGATGGAGAGGGAGGGAGAGAGGGGGAGGGAGGGAGAGAGGGAGGGAGAGAGAGGGATGGAGAGGGAGGGAGAGAGAGAATGACAGAGAGAGGGAGGGAGAGAGAGAGGGAGAGGGAGAAAGAAAGGGAGGGGGAGGGAGAGAAGGAGGGAGAGAAGGAGGGAGAGAGGGAGAGAGGGAGAGAGGGAGGGAGAGATAGGGTGAGAGGGAGGGAGAGAGGGGGGGACAGAGGGAGGGGGAGAGGGAGGAACAGAGGGAGCGCGAGAGGGAGGGACAGACGAAGGGATAGAGGGAGGAAGAGAGAGAGGGAGGGAGGAAGAGAGGAAGGGAGGAAGAGAGGAAGGGAGTGAGAGACGGCATGAGAAAAAGAGGGAGGGAGAGATGGAGGGGGAGATGGAGATGAAGGGAGAGAGAAAGGGAGTGAGAGAGGGAGGGAGGGAGGGACAAAGGGAGGGAAAGAGGAAAGGGGGCGGGGAAACTAAATATCAATCCAGATTCAACATGGCATACATGTAAATCCCCCAATATCATTTTAAAATAACAATCTATCGATCTCGCATAGTAGAATAACAATCCTGTCTTGATTTAAATTTGCCGACATCAGCTAGAATTTGCTTCAAGACAATATTTCTGGAAGTTTTAGGAGTAGTTATGGGGTGTAATGTGAAATATTGGATTGGGACCATTAGATCCAACTAACAGTGATTAGTGGAGTCAACAGGCCCATCTTTACAATCCACACAAACAATTTGTCATGTGTTAGAGGAAAACTATATTTTTCAAAGTGATTTGTTCACAAGTTTCCGATTTGAAATGTTCCAATTTTGTTGAGGGGCTTAGCACTACCAGTTATGTGAATATATTTACTAAATCTCAAGACAGTATATCAAATATATCCTTGCGTTTCAAAGGTCATCCTATGGAGTAGATTTAGTTCCTTTAATGGTAATTGAGCAATTTTTTTTTCAAACATAAATACATCAAACATAAAATATAAAAACACTTCTTATATGAGCTTCATGTTTACGATCATTGAAATCCACTTCATCTTGTCTTTTCAAATATGCTGAGATCTCAAACAATATTGCATATTATATATATTATTATATTTGTGTTTGATGGAAATATTTAGCAATACAATATCTCTGTATGCTATTTATTAGCAGTTGTTGCAATTGTTATGACTCATTACGTAACATTGCATAATCTCATTATATTTATATTAGTTATTAATTATCACCTCTTTAATAGGGTTTAAAAATCGCTAAATACCAGTACTGTGTAAGTCTATTATTACAACCCAGTCCAGTATATGAGGTAACAAGCATACGCCTCCTTTTCATTGACTCTCATCCTGGTGAGAGTTTGTACGGAATATCATAATAAAGTTAGTTGGATAGTGGTTCTTTAATAGATCAGTCGTGCCTCCGAGTTCCTTATTCATGTCATCACTAAAACATTCAAAGACCATAACACTATTTCCTGGGTATGGCCAGAAACTGCCTTCCTCTCAGCTCTCCCACCCTTGATATAACCTTCAATGTGTTGATAAGGACGTAAAGCAACAAATCTCACTTACTCACTCCCTCTCAGCTCTCCCGCCCTTGATATAACCTTCAATGTGTTGATAAGGGCGTAAAGCAACCAATCTCACTCATTCACTCCCTCTCAGCTCTCCCACCCTTGATATAACCTTCAATGTGTTGATAAGGGCGTAAAGCAACAAATCTCACTCACTCACTCCCTCTCAGCTCTCCCGCCCTTGATATAACCTTCAATGTGTTGATGAGGGCGTAAAGCAACCAATCTCACTCACTCACTCCCTCTCAGCTCTCCCGCCCTTGATATAACCTTCAATGTGTTGATAAGGACGTAAAGCAACCAATCTCACTCACTCACTCCCTCTCAGCTCTCCCGCCCTTGATATAACCTTCAATGTGTTGATAAGGGCGTAAAGCAACCAATCTCACTCACTCACTCCCTCTCAGCTCTCCCGCCCTTGATATAACCTTCAATGTGTTGATAAGGGCGTAAAGCAACCAATCTCACTCACTCACACCCTCGCAGCTCTCCCGCCCTTGATATAACCTTCAATGTGTTGATAAGGGCGTAAAGCAACCAATCTCACTCACTCACTCCCTCTCAGCTCTCCCGCCCTTGATATAACCATATTAAATGTGTTGATAAGGGCGTAAAGCAACCAATCTCACTCACACACTCCCCCTTCCTCACTGGGAGAAAATAGTAATGAACACGGTGATGAGGAATCAGGAGGTACAGGGACCTTGAGACAACCAGAACTGGCCCACAGATGGGTGAAACCGCCCGAAAATGTACAATTCATCTTCACCAATCCTCTTAAAGACCAAAAAGAGAAAAATCAGGTTCAAAATGCAGTTCAACATTACCAAACCTATTGTCTGAATCAAGGCAATGGCAAATATCCTCAGATATACCTAGTATTGACCATTTTTCAGTGTGATTTAGCAGAACTTACTATATGTGTAGATCTGTCAATTGTACATTTTCTGACGATCTGGCCCAGATGAGGCTGGTGGTATCTTGAATACATTCAATAGTTTCCCGCATGACCGGAATTATTTAACACTTCCCTCGACCCAATAACCACGATGTGGTCGGAGGCCAGGGTTAATTAATTCCTCCGATATACAGCAGATGGCGTTGGTGGTCAGAGGAGGGAGTTAAAGCTGCATTGCCAGGTAATTCCCGTCAAAAAAACCCATTATCGACCCATCCAAAGGTCATCCAGATATAGTATTGAAGGATTCTGACCTGTTCTTTTTGGTGTAAAAAATCAATATCTCCCTAAATAATTAACTAGGGGACCTGGGACTTTGTCAGTCTGACCCATCTTTTTAATCTTTCAGAATCCCTGTCAAATCGATATAACGATAACACCAGGGAAGGGGGGTTGAAATCTTTACTGTATTATTTAGTTGACTGTAAATATATGTTATTGTAGTGGTTCTCCACCACTATGAACACCACTGCGCGATAACGCAAATGTTCTTAACATTCTCGATGTATTTAGCCTCCAGTACAGGAGCTAATGTACAAGAGAAATCAAGCCTTGTGATATCATTGTATTTACTCCATGATTTGTTACGGAAATTTTATCACTGGACAAGACAACTACGCAACTATAACCTATAATATTATCCGTTGTCACAAAATGATTGACACTCTAACTAAACACAGACCTCAAACAGTCTCATACATCATGACTGACCACCGAACACTTATTTTCAAATACTTACTAAATATAATATATGTTCAACAAGCAAGATTTGCCTGGAAGACCTGCATGTCACTTGACTTGCAGATGGTATGTTCTTTTCTGATTGTAATGTATTGTCTGTTCAGAATAAAATCCTATATATCTATAAATAACAAATGTAAGGATACAGCAGATTACATTGGTGGTCAGAGGAGAGAGCTGCAATCTCAGCTAATTCCAGTCAAAAATTGAATTTTCTATTTAGTGGTCTCTTCATTGCTGACCCATCCAAAGGTCACCCAGATGCAGTATTAAAGGCGTTTGACTCTGTATCATCTTCTTAATCTTGGAGGAAATATGTGATGTGTTTCAGGAAAATGAGTCATAAGTCGCTAAATTGATATTTTTCAAAGTGTTTTTTTCACAAGATCACATTATTGGAATGTTCTAATCTTTGGAGGGTTTGTCACTCATGGCTATATTAATCGATCTATCAAATTTCAGGACAATCCATGTAATATATCCTTTCATTTTAAAGGTCCTTATATGGACTACATTTAGTTACTTTACTGTTCATTGACCCCAAGAAATATTGGAAACTATTTTTTTCAAAAACGAAAATATCAAACCTAAAATCTAGAAATACTTGTTAGATTATTAGACTGTTTACTACCATTAGAATCGGCTTGATCTCATCTTTCCAAAATATAATAGTATCTCAAAATCTATTTTTTGCGACTTATAACTCATTTTCCTGGAACACATCACATATGAGGGAATAGACGTTTGTCTTCATTTTCCTCATTTTGAATCCTTCATTGTTACAAAATGAGTAAGATATTTGTAGGTGACTTTAGCGGGGACTGCAGCTTTAAGGAATCATTAAGCCCTGAGCAATACAATCTAAATTCTCTATTAGTTTTGCACTTCTGGGGAAATTGTGTGGACAACCAATGGAAGATCCCTTATCAATCGCCACCATTATCTAGATTGGGTTGATTCGCCTTTTGGAAATCCTTGTAAATCTGTGTGGCTATAGTGCTATCTTAAGGTGTAAGGAACCGGGAGAGGGCCACACAGGGGTTAAGGTCCAGCTGGGAGGGGAAGGAAGGAAGGGGGTGCTACTGAGGAGGACACAGTATTGAATTATATTGAATTATATTGAATTATATTGAATTATATTGAATTATATTGAATTATATTGAATTATATTGAATTATATTGAATTATATTGAATTATATTGAATTATATTGAATTATATTGAATTATATTGAATTATATTGAATTATATTGAATTATATTGAATTATATTGAATTATATTGAATTATATTGAATTATATTGAATTATATTGAATTATATTGAATTATATTGAATTATATTGAATTATATTGAATTATATTGAATTATATTGAATTATATTGAATTATATTGAATTATATTGAATTATATTGAATTATATTGAATTATATTGAATTATATTGAATTATATTGAATTATATTGAATTATATTGAATTATATTGAATTATATTGAATTATATTGAATTATATTGAATTATATTGAATTATATTGAATTATATTGAATTATATTGAATTATATTGAATTATATTGAATTATATTGAATTATATTGAATTATATTGAATTATATTGAATTATATTGAATTATATTGAATTATATTGAATTATATTGAATTATATTGAATTATATTGAATTATATTGAATTATATTGAATTATATTGAATTATATTGAATTATATTGAATTATATTGAATTATATTGAATTATATTGAATTATATTGAATTATATTGAATTATATTGAATTATATTGAATTATATTGAATTATATTGAATTATATTGAATTGAATATAAAAAATACTTTATTTTGTTGAAGCTTTTACATATGAGGTACACGAAACTAATTTAGCAGAACTTGATAGATCTATTCAACTGTAGATTGCGCATTTTCTGAATATCTGACCCTGTATATCAGAGTCTGACCATGTACTGTTGAATATGATGTGTGACACATCATGCGGACGTACCCAGCCTAGCAACAACACAATAGAACTAGAATAGAATGAGGGAGAGAGGAAGAGTAGATAAGGGTTGTAGTGTAGCTAATAGTGGGTAGGTGGCGTCTGTAGTACTGAATCAGCCCCCCAGGTGGTGCTGCGGCATCATGAGGGAGCCATTGTGAACCCTCTTCACTTCTCCTCAGATACTGCTTTCCTCCCTTTATAGGTTGCCTAAATGAGACATAGGCTATATATAGCCTGAAGGTTAACACTAACACACCCAGCTTGGTTATTCCATCCCTGCACATATATGGGTCAGATTTTCAGAAAATGTACGATTCACCTTCGCCAATCTTCTCAAATAACCCAAATTTCAGACGAAAATGAAGTACAAAATACAGTTCAGGAAATTTTATTGAGCACAAAGGAACTGGGCTCATTAAAATTTCTTTAAAAAAAACCTGACCAAACAGATTGCTAGAATCAATGCAATGCCAAATATACTCGAATTTACCTAGGATTGACCAAATAGCGGTCTAATTTAGCAGAATTTATTGAATGTGTACAGCTGCCAATTGTACATTTTCTGAAGATCTGACTCATTTATAAGCCTTAAGGGTGGATAACACTGAGATATGTCTATTCTACTGTATCTTATTGATTAATTTGTGTAGACGTATCGATAGTCAGCAGTAGAAGGTCTGGTCGGAAGACCAGTCCCAGACAGACACAAGAGTTCTTTTTTCTTATAATCGTCATGTAATTTAAAAAATGAAAATAAAGTTTCAATATACATATATTTCTGCTATTATACTGAGTCTTGAAGTACTGAATTGTAGCTGTAGCAAGGTGGACGTTAGAACACGTATTGTATAAGTGTGACAGGCCAGGACTAGTGTGACAGGCCAGTCCCACAAGCACCACACAACTCTATACATGGGTCAGATTTTCAGAAAATGTACAATTCTCCTTCACTAATCCTCTCAAATAACCCAAATTTCAAACGAAAATAATGTTCAAAATACAGTTCTACCTAACCTTATAGGTTGCTAGAATCAATGCAATGCCGAATATTCTCGAATTTACATAGTATTGACCAAATTGCAACCTAATGTAGCAGAATTTACTAAAATTTAATGTGTACAGCTGCCAATTGTACATTTTCTGAAGATCTGACTCATTTATAAGCCTTAAGGGTGGATAACACTGAGATATGTCTATTCTACTGTATCTTATTGATTAATTTGTGTAGACGTATCGATAGTCAGCAGTAGAAGGTCTGGTCGGAAGACCAGTCCCAGACAGACACAAGAGTTCTTTTTTCTTATAATCGTCATGTAATTTAAAAAATGAAAATAAAGTTTCAATATACATATATTTCTGCTATTATACTGAGTCTTGAAGTACTGAATTGTAGCTGTAGCAAGGTGGACGTTAGAACACGTATTGTATAAGTGTGACAGGCCAGGACTAGTGTGACAGGCCAGTCCCACAAGCACCACACAACTCTATACATGGGTCAGATTTTCAGAAAATGTACAATTCTCCTTCACTAATCCTCTCAAATAACCCAAATTTCAAACGAAAATAATGTTCAAAATACAGTTCTACCTAACCTTATAGGTTGCTAGAATCGATGCAATGCCGAATATTCTCGAATCTACATAGTATTGACCAAATTGCAGCCTAATTTAGCAGAATTTACTAAAATTTAATGTGTACAGCTGCCAATTGTATATTTCCTGAAAATCTTACCCACATGATTATGTGGAGTGTCAAATTATACCGGGACTCTTTCTACATAAACTCTTCAATTAAAAGAGGGTTTGCATGTGCCACTGTGCATGGCTGTTACAATGCATGTTGGGATACACAATAGGGGATTTACATGTGCCACTGCGCATGTCTGTTACAGTGCATGCTGGGATACACAATAGGGTATTAATATGTGCCACTGTGTATGTCAGTTACAGTGCATGCTGGGATACACAATAGGGGGTTTGTATGTGCCACTGGGCATGTATGTTGCAATGCATGCTGGGATAGATTCAGTTCAGGTCTCACATACACATATTTAGCAATTCTTACCGAAAATCGCAGAAAGTGCGTTCACCAATATAACTGTTAATATAAATAATCTATGGAAACTAGAATTGCATCAAATATGGCAAATATGTGGGTTTGTATTATGGAACCATGTATAAAACATGGCTATTTACATGATTAAACACATTGATATTTACATGAGATCACTGTTAAGTATCCTATGCTAAACATAACATGTTTCTATAGCGTTTACATTGAGATTATTATTTTTATTTTAACAAATGTTATTGACAATTTCATATTCGTGATGTATACGTTTCACATATAACTCCCATAGTTCCATACTAATCAAGATTCAAGATGGTGGACATGCAAATTACCTATTCTTTGAGTTTGTCTGTGTGAGCATATGAGATAAGATAAGATAGGATGTTTTGTATTTGCCTTTTCGATAAGTACAAATGAGTACAACCGAGTACTATAGAAACAAACAAAAGGGTCGACATACCTATATGGACTACATATAGTGCATTTGTTGCAGGAAAATGAGTCACAAGTTGCAAAAAAAAGATTTTCAGATATCACCATATTTGAAATGATGAGATCAATGATCGCAAACTTAAAGCACATCTACAAAAATGACAACATTCCAACAAAAACATCTTGTGAATAAAATACTTTGATAAATTCAATTTCTCCTGTGACACACCCCATGTGGGTCAGAGTTTCAGAAAATGTACAATTCGCCTTCACCAATCCTCTCAAATAACCCACATTTAAGACAAAAATGAGCTTTAAAATGCATTTTAGTATAACAGAACTGAAAGTTTAAATCAATGCTATACCGAATATACTCAGATGTATTCGGTATTCGTCATTTTTCGGCCTAATTTAGGAGGATTTCCTAAATTTGTGGAGCTGCCAATTGTACATTTTCTGAAAATCTAACCCATATATGGTTGAAGTCAAGCAGCGAGTGCACTATTAAGTTTGCTGTCAGCCATGATTAGACTGCAGTGCCTGCACTGACTGGTGATGAAAACACAGGTCAATGCTCTCTCATGGCTCACAACCAGAAATATGTACATTCATGATGTGTTTCAGGAAGATGAGTCACAAGTCGCAAAACTGATATTTTTCAAAGCCATTCATTCATAAGATGCCCTTATGGGAATTTTCCCATTTTTGGGGTGCTTAATGCCTTTTGTAGCATGTATACATATACCAAATTTAAAGATAGTGTATTAAAGATATCTATGCAATTCTAAGGTCATCCTATTGTATGAATGTATATTGTTTATTTCCGAAAACAGTACATGATAAAAATATATGATAATTTACATCGGAAATGGGTCTGTCCTCTTCTGTGTCAGCCACAGCTCTTCCAAAGGGTCCCTTAGACTAGACTTTTAAGTTAAAACTTATGGTATATAGAGGTATAACGTGACTAGTTACCTACACTACTGCAATGGGATGCACTAGCTATATCTTTATCAAGGTGTGACCCATGGTATTGGGTTTCCTTGTGTATAATATTGTGGACGCCGTCTTTTTGTTAAATTTGGGTTAATTTAAGTTTGATGGAGAAAATGAGAGAAAATGGGTTGTGTGTTTGTACAGGTAGTGTATCCCATTTTCAAAATCAGCTAGGTCCTGGCATTCTTGCGAACACTGCATTGACTGCTGTTTATATATTTTTACATTCTTTAAAATGTTATGATGACTAGAGGGTCAAGATGCATGTGGGGTAACATTCTGGTGAACACTGGCCCCAATTTGCATCCACATCCTTCACAATTGTATGAATATTTTTGACTAGTTTATTTATTTATTTATTATACTAGTAATATTTTTTACGGCCTGCCCAATAGAGATCGATGTTGGGGTCTCTCCATTATCCCATGTGGGAGAAGAAGTTTTCTTCAAGGTATATGTTGAATTCAACCAGTGTTGGGCAGTTTCTCCCAGCTGGTGGAATTTTATTGAAAAGGGTTGGGGCTTGTACAATAAATGATTTTCTGATCCTCTCTGTTTTTGTGATTGGTATTTACTAGGACTTTACTCTTTGCCAGACTTTGCAGATTGATTTTTCTGTTGTCAAGGAATCTTTTGTCACAACTCATCTCATATGCTAGGTGGAGACGGTATGAGTATGTGTGCGTATTAATAGTTACTGATTAGTAATTGTCCACCCAAACATATTGCAAAAATAAAAATATCAAACTTGAAATATAGGACTAGCCATTACCTGTCCCAATATTTACCACCATTGGAATCTGTCTGATCTTATCTTTTGAAATAAAGTGACACCTCAAAATCTAATTTTTGCGACTTATGACTCATTTTCCTGAAACACATCACAAACTTCATAGCAATATTGCTGTACCAATGATAATATTTCTGTAAAACATCATCATACAAAAATATGGTTGGCACCCTCTGTTAACAGGTCTTCCAGGTGGGCCAGAACAGTTTAAACACATTTATAAGTTCATAGTTCATAGTATTTGTTATATACGTCACTTTAGAGTGAAATTAACGAGTGTTACCTATGTGTAACCATATACTCTGGTGTCTACCTTTGGTTTAGCATGAATAAGATTCATGGCAATGGCTTTATGTGCCAGTAGGTGGAGAAACAATTGATATTGATATTGAAAACTTTTTATAGCTACTAGGTAGCCATATAGAAGGGGGGTATTCTCCGGCAATTGGGAGGTGTTCCGGCCCCTTATATGAGTTTACATTTGTTTTGGTAGAGTAACAATAAAAAGTCCCAGTATATAAAACATCAATGTGTGAATAATGAGCCATAATTCAGATATTGCTTGCAATCACATAGATGTACTACTTAGGTGTATAGGCACCATACACATGGCAGTTCTTCAACTGGTTGAACAATGATGTTATAGCCAGGAATGTATGGATTTTTATTCAGATTGTCTTGCTTTGATATACCCTGATATGCTATCACATGTCATTTCAACAATGAACATGTCATAAATAGATACTCCTCTGCATTACTATGGTTTCGAGGTATCATGTGATATAAGTGTGTTTAATGATTTTTCAAAAAAAAATCAATGAAAACACATACTATGTGTGGATACATCATACAAAAACATACTCTGTGATGGTAACCATGTTCATGTGACATCTATGTAAGTGGTCAAAATGAATTGTCCTCCCATATCCCACCATTTTGTGATATGACATGACTATATATGTGTGTTTCATGATATTTTTCTAAAAAAAATAATGACAGCCATTGTTGTTTTTAACCATAACAAAGTACGAGTCAGATTTCAGTTTGGTGAAAGTGTTTTCAATTTCAGTACACCTAAACTATCCCGGCAAATGGTGGTGCCCCTGTACAAACATTGTCCCGTTGGATGAAGAATATTTCCTCTTTTGCCCAGTCTATTTCGGTAATGTCATTTGAGCAACTTGTGACTTATTTTCCCGAAACGCATCACATATTGGGAGCTTTCTGTCAGTTTCCAAACAATGGTCATTTCTTCGCAGGACGGTTCCCGGTTCATTTCCTTTCGGGGTGGGTCGGGGATCAAAAGATTTACAAGGTTTGGACAGAAAAAGATTTCCACATAAATCTTGCCCCTTTAACGAAGGTTAATGAATGTCAAACCCCAGTTAGTCAATAAATCAGTGAAGTTATTATCTCTGGTCACATAGCGCTGGGTACAGGCGATAAAACAAGTAAACGGGAGCACCCACTTTATGGCCTGCCAGGGTGCTTTAAGGGTTCCTCTATAGGAAATAGTATATGAGATGTGTTTCAAGAAAATGAGTCACAAGTGATTTTTCACAAGATCTCTTTATTGGAATGTTCCGATTATTAGAGGGTTTAACACTGAAAGTCATGTAACAAAACAAATTTAGGGAAATTGTTTTAAATATATCCTTGCGGTTTGAAGGCCTGTATTGTATGGAGTATATTTAGTTACTTTACTAACAATCACCCATCAAGAAACATTGCAAACGTTTATTTCCAAAAATAAAAGTATCAAACATGAAATATAGAAATACTTCTTAAATGTCCTTCGTGTTTACTGTCATTGGTATCAGCTTGATCTCCTCTTTTCAAATATGGTGATATCTCAAAATAAATTTTTCGCGACTTATGACTCATTTTCTAAAACGGATCACATATGTGATGTTTTACAGAAATATATGGTACAAGTCGCAACAGAATTATTTTTTTCAAATCCTTTTCTATAAGAAGACCTGCTTAGAATGTTTTAATCTTTGCGCTGCAAATGATATAAATGCATGTGCCAAATTTCAGGACAGTAGATTTAATATACATTTATGCACATCTATGGTTATCCTAAGGAGTTTATTTAACTACTTTATGAGTTATATTGACCATTAAGAAATATTGCAACAATCGTTTTCCGTGCATACAAACATATGGGTCAGATTTTCAGAAAATGTACAATTGGCAGCTCTACACATTTGGTAAATTCTGCTAAATTAGGCTGCAATGTGGTCTGAAATTTGGGTTATTTCAGAAAATTTGTGAAAGTGAATTGTACATTTTCGGAAAATCTGACCCATATAGAAGTAGTTATATTGGTTTTCATACTGTTTACCATCACTAGAATCCTCTTGATCACATCCTTTCAAATATTATGGTATCTCAAAATCCATTTTTTGAGCCTCGTGACTCATGTTCTAGTAACAAATCACAAAATATCCCCTGAATGTCATTTGAATAAAATGTTTTTTTTCAGCAGTTGGATGACAAAACATCAAATGAAATCAACACGAAATGCATCGATATAGCCATGAATGTCTCTATAGTGGCGCATCGCACTGTTAATAAGGGATTTGTATGTCCCACTGCGCATGTCTATTACAGTGCATCCTGGGATGAATTCATTTGACATCTGATATGCAAATATTTAGCAACATTTTCATAGAAAAATGCAAGGATACATTCACGAATATCATAGCTAGTGTAATCTATGAAACACAAATGCATGATGGGAATGATGGAGGCTTGTTTTATGAAAATATGTAAAACACATGGCTATTTACATGACATCACAGTTAATGCTTCACAACATGAAATATTTTCTATAGCTTTTAAACTGCCATATAGCTGTCATAATTACATGCAATCCAAGATTCAAGATGGCGGACAAGCAAATCCCCTATTGTCCTTAAACCCAGGGCATGAAGCGGCGCTTTTTGTGGATTCTCAACACAGTAATAACGCGTGATTTTAAGACACATATCCCAACATCTAATGCTCGTTACATTCTCTCTAATTAATAAGAGACATATTAAATTATCACCAACCAAAGATTCACCAACAAGAATCAGCCAACTAAAGGGATGGTATAGGCTAAGGTTCCAATAAAAGGGAAGTAAGTATACCATGGGTCTATGTACAACAACAATACTAGCACCAACAACAATGATAACAGGGTATACATGATTGTGAAAGGGAAATTGCCATTGTCCTCTGTAACGGATCCATCATTTTAGAGCAGGTGTTCCTTTTTTTACTTCAAAAAGGGTTGGCGCACCCGACATACATTCTTTAAGTTTGGGTTAAAGTTTAAGGTCCTAATTCAACCCTATGTACTCGTTATGTTCTCCCCAAAAGACTTATAATTATGCTTTCATAACTTGGTCATTCACTAACACGCATCAAATGTGGTTGTGGTGATATGAATTATTGTCATGAAAATAAAAATCCCTTTTAGAGTCACCAGAAAATGTCAATGAATAAAAGTTTAAAAAATAAGCGTCACAAAACACACTTCAAAGGATACTAGTTCAGGGGCCTGTTGTATGAGGTAAGTAAGGGAATTTGTATAGGAATAGGGGATTTGCAAATGCCACTGCGCATGACTACAGCAGTGCATGCTGGGATGGATTCTGATGAAATCTGACATACAAATATTTAGCCACATTTTTATCGTAAATTTCAAGAATGTTTTTATCAATGTCAGAGCTTGTATGAATGATCTATGAAAACCAAATGCATGATGGGAAAGATGTGGCCTTGTGTCATGGAAACATGTATAATAAATGGATATTGACATTAGAGCATTGATAAATATTCCATGCGGAACATGGCATGTTTTCTATAGATTTTAGACTGTACCAATAGTCCCATAATTCCATGGATGCGAATAAAGATTCAAAATGGCGGCTATGCAAATCCCCTATTTCCAGCTGGTAGGAATGGCAAATATGTACACAATGGTGGGTACAACAGGCCCCATGCCTTTCCTTAGCTTGTACACCAGGCCCCTGACTTTCTCTAGCTTATACAACAGGCCCCTACATTTCCTAAGCTCATATCGCAAGCCCCTGCCTTTCCTTAGCTTATACAACAGACCCCTGCCTTTCTTTAGCTTGTACACCAGGCCCCTGACTTTCCTTAGCTTGTACACCAGGCCCCTGACTTTCTCTAGCTTATACAACAGGCCCCTGCCTTTCTTTAGCTCGTACAACAGGCCCCTGACTTTCTCTAGCTTATACAACAGGCCCCTGCCTTTCCTAAGCTCATATAACAGGCCCCTGCCTTTCCACAGATATACAACAGACCCCTGCCTTTTCATAGTTTATACAACAGGCCCCTGCCTTTCCTTAGCGTATACCACAGGCTCCTGCTATTTGCTACCGTAAACAATACACCCTTGTCCTTCCGTAGGTTATGCAAACGGCCCCTGCCTTTCCTTAGCTTATACAACAGACCCCTGGACAGTGATTGGGGCCAAAGTCTGGGTTTAGGGTTGATTGTCAGTGTAAGCCCTGGAGGAAATGAAGGACGCCGGCAGGTGGAACCTGCTCCAGGGTCAGTAGAGTGCCTCATCAACTTTGTTCTACATTTTAAAGCTGCCTTTTCCGCACTTACAACACAAGCAATCTTACTTAATTTACGGTTTGGAGAGAGCTTTTGTCTTCCCTGTTTATTTTTTAATCATATTAACATCACAAAGTCTATTAATGTCGCCAAACATATTGAACAGGCTTTTACTAAACATTTAACTTTAGTAACGTTGTCCATATATGTTTTGACTTTTCTTTCAACTCTACACAAACCTTTTTCGTACTTAACACCAGTAAAAACGGCAGATTTGAGTCAACATTACATTTATATTCTATACGTGTACAAATTGCCTATGTTCTTCCCAATGAGTGATGTGCCAGTAATTCTTTTTTCTATATATTCATATCCGGATCTCTTCCAGGTTTAAACACTACCGACATTTGATAATAATCCTTGATAAAGGGCAAATGTTATCCCGAAACGTCGGACCCCAGTGAATTCAAACCAAAAACTCAACACCCACTCCTGTCCACTCCGTTCTTGGGCTGAACCCCACTTAATATAGGATTTAATAATAATATAATCGTGATATATTGTGAATATCTTTAGCAACCGTAGTGTGGGAAAGAACAACTGTTTTAACGCTCTTTCGAAGTCATAAATATATAGAGAAAATACTTTGTGATTCCAGTTCATCCCAAAACTCCTTGCCAGATACGGTTGAAGTCCTTGTTTATATTCAACAACGATATTACAAGACAATAATTTATTTTATCATATTATATCATTGGGGAAGGTTTGATGGCTGATGGTTTATTGGAGACACGGGTACACGGTAGTATGTATGGTGGGTGATAAGCAGCAATGACAATCCGCCGTGCAGTCAGGGACTATCTTCATGCATGGATAGCTGCACCACCACCGACCCTGTACCTTACTTATTGCGTAGGCAGAATAGGGTTGAAGTGAGGCGATACACAACCCCTAGACTTATGCACAGAGTTGAGCAGGGAACCTTTACATAATGGGTCATCGTTGATTATTTTATTGAGTATCTATTTCGGGTAGAAGTATTTATTTTGTAATCCTAATTCTGTCAAGAAAGGTTTTTATATTCTGATGCATATATGATTAAGCAATGCACCACAGACTAGAACATGTTGTGGGTTCGAACCCAGGCGCGGCTAAAATTCCACCTCCTCCCCCCAGGTACTAGAGGAAGACCAACATTGTTTTGTGGCCATTGTATGTGGTGATCTACAAGTTTTCTGATAAAAAATGTAAAAAAAAATGTTATTTCGGTTTGACCATCTTTACGTTTATATTACCCGAGTGCAGTGTAAAGGTTGGGTTGAGTTTCTATTTATAGCCCTCCTCGCATAGGGTCATTAATTAAGTGGTTTAGAGAGCCGCCTCTGAACTTTGAGTGGACATAGTTTGTGGCGACCCCTGTCCACTCGCATAACTCATCTCTATAGTTGACCACCGCTATCTCTACAGGAGTTTTGCAAGTGCCACTGCGCATGATCCCAGTGGCAAAATGGCTTCATAACTCGACTAAAACAATATTCTGTATTCTATATACATGTATTATTGTTCACATGGTGAATGAACCATTGAAACTCCTTCCCATGATCTGAGTGGCAAAATGGCTGTACAATTTCGACTCAAACTCAGCCAATAACACTCCATCATTGAATCTGAGTGGCAAATTAGTAATACATACTACCAGTATATAATCGTTAAATCGCCATTGTCTCCTTTATGTACTTCTGCTTACCCCAAACTACCAGGGGCGGGATAGCTGTGTATCTAGTGTAAAAAAAAGAATGTCTATTACAAAGCATGCTGAGATGGATTCAGTTCACATCTGGCATACAAATATTTAACAACATTTTTATTGAAAAAGGCACGGATCTTTCTATCAATAACACATCATGCATAAGAGTTAGATTTCCAGAAAATTCACCTTTGCGTATCCTCTCAAAAACCCCAAATTTAAGACGAAAATTATGTTCAAAATACAGTTCAACATAACCACACATATTTATTGTATGAATACTTTAACGAATACTCTCAGATATACTTTTTCTTTTATTGTTTTTCACTCTAATTTAGCAGAATTAGAGAGATGTGTAGAACTGTAGATTGTGCATTTTCTAAATTTACTTTAAATCATTGTTGAATAAGCAAATCAAACATAAAACCTTTTCTATAGCTTAACACATACTTTTTGACGTACTAACATCTCCCATGATTCCATTCAAAACAAGATGGTGGACATGCAAACCCCCTATCGTACCATTGTCCCACATTATCGTTAGTTGCCATGGATGTGTGTAATCGCTGGTTACCATGGCTATGCTCTTGGAGGTAATGATTGAAGTAATTGTTGGTTTCTCTGAAAAGAATTCTTTTTTTATCTCACAAATAAATTCCTCAGACTCACTCAGTGGGTAGAAGGTGCTTACTTGTGTGAAAGGGTTCTTGTACGTGGCTATTTGTTGAACTAATAATGATTTGTTTTTAAGAATCAACACCTGAGAATACCATTGAAGTACAGAGTGTACTTTCTTGTAATTTATCAAAAAAAAAGAATGGAGACTACCGATTGTACCTAAATCTTGCCTAAACCGATAGAAAAGTATAAGGATGTGGTAAGATTTTACTTAAAAAAGGAAAAAGTCTGTTAATGAATTACTATTTCGTTATTGTTGCGCTCTATTTTTTATTTCAATGATAGTAAACATTATTATATACCATGTATGTATATTGATTATTTCCGAAAACAGTTCATGATAAAAGAATATGAGACAAATAACACTGGAAATGGGTCTGCCCTCTTTTGTGGCAGCCATTGCTCTTCCATGGGACCATGGTATTGGGTTTCCTTGTGTATACGATTGTGTATTGTGCAAGATCATGTTTTGCGACTTGTCACTCATTTTCCTGTAGTACATCAGATTTAGAAAGAGGGTGTCATATAATATGAAACTCATTTCTCGATTACTTTCGAATAATGGGAAACTAATCTTAACTTGCATCTAAAAGCTCTTGCCTCTTGAGTCTTTTGTTGACTTTTTCTTTTTCTTTTCTGTATTTTCAGTTGTTTGTCGCCAACAGGTACAATATGCACAGTGAGACATGTACATCCCCGTTCGGAGAAAACACCCCTCGTCGCAGAATTACCAACCCAGTATAAATAACATGTGTAAAAACATTGTGCCCACTGTCTCAGACACGTGACAGATGACTGTCTCAGTAGGAAGGCGTCATGTTTCCTAGACGTCCACATTCTGGTGACAGTCATCAACATTCAACTGACGCTTGTTGTTGAGGTGGACAAGTTATGCTGATTGCCGTGCTCATTATAAGGGCCAGATGTTTAGAAAATGTACAATTGGCCTTCACCAATTCTCTCAAATAACCCAAATTTAAGACAAAAATCAGGTTCAAAACACAGTTCAGCATAACTAGACACATTTATTGAATGAATAAAATACAGAATGTACTCAGATATATCTAGTATTTATAATTTTACAATCTAATCTAGCAGAATTTGAGAGATGTGTAGATGTGTAGATTGTGCATTTTCTGAAAATCTGACCAATAACTCTCCTAGGTACAATGGCCGCCATTGAACTTCAAGAGCGGACAATGCTTTAGGTTTACCGCCGTCCGTGTCCATCTATCATCTGGTGGTGGACCTATTATTAGTCTGTGTTATTGTTGAGGGGACAGGCTGGACATGGGATGGGGGATGAGGAAAATGACCTTTGTGTCTCGTAAAATGACTATTATTTCTTTTTTGTTAAGAGTTTTTTTAGACTGGTTTAGATGGTACAGCGCTCAAGGGAAAAATACAAAAATCCAGTTCTTATTCGAAGGAGTATGATATATATATACTTGTGTTTCTAAGTTTTAGAAGCAGCTTAATCGGTGAGAAAACCATTTATATAAACTTAGTAAGCAGGCAACAATATCTCAAAGATGGATTTTGAGTAGAATTTGTTAGATATCAAACCCACGACTAGGCTAAGCCTATTATTAAAACACTATGTCTGTATGAGCCACTGACACATGTAATGATCTAATAGAAGAAGACTAACGAACGTCTGATCTTCATGAGAAGAACGAAGCAACTGTTTAATGGTAATCTCAGATACAGGCTCCTCCAGGAGGTTACATGCATAATCATGAGGGGGCGGAGCCCTTACGTAATATCCATGGCCTAGCATGTATAAGTAGACTTGCACAGTCCTAGCTAGTTAAGTATAATTAGCGATTTTAAGTAATGTGATAATAGGTGATAATTAATAATAATATAAATATAATGAGGTTACACAATGTTACGTAATGTTACATAACACTGCCTCATTTTAAGTAATGTGATAATAGGTGATAATTAATAATAATATAAATATAATGAGGTTACACAATGTTACGTAATGTTACATAACACTGCCTCATTTTAAGTAATGTGATAATAGGTGATAATTAATAATAATATAAATATAATGAGGTTACACAATGTTACGTAATGTTACATAACACTGCCTCATTTTAAGTAATGTGATAATAGGTGATAATTAATAATAATATAAATATAATGAGGTTACACAATGTTACGTAATGTTACATAACACTGCCTCATTTTAAGTAATGTGATAATAGGTGATAATTAATAATAATATAAATATAATGAGGTTACACAATGTTACGTAATGTTACATAACACACATCTCAGATTCGTCCTTGTTATGTTGTCTTAGGGAACTCTCAGATCCCTCTGTTAGTAAGAAATTTAGAGTTCCTCAAACTTTCAAAATGCCCGCCTCTCATCACATAGCCCGGGGCCTGTTGTATAAGCTAAGGAAAGGCAGGGGCCTGTTGTATAAGCTAGGGAAAGGCAGGGGCCTGTTGTATAAGCTAGGGAAAGGCAGGGACCTGTTGTATAAGCTACGGAAAGGCAGGGGCCTGTTGTATAAGCTAGGGAAAGGCAGGGACCTGTTGTATAAGCCGGGGAAAGGCCGGGGCCTGTTGTATAAGCTAAGGAAAGGCAGGGACCTGTTGTATAAGCTAGGGAAAGGCAGGGACCTGTTGTATAAGCTAAGGAAAGGCAGGGACCTGTTGTATAAGCTAAGGAAAGGCAGGGGCCTGTTGTATAAGCTAAGGAAAGGCAGGGACCTGTTGTATAAGCTAGGGAAAGGCAGGGACCTGTTGTATAAGCTAAGGAAAGGCAGGGACCTGTTGTATAAGCTAAGGAAAGGCAGGGGTCTGTTGTATAAGCTAAGGAAAGGCAGGGGCCTGTTGTATAAGCTAAGGAAAGGCAGGGGCCTGTTGTATAAGCTAGGGAAAGGCAGGGGCCTGTTGTATAAGCTACGGGAAAGGCAGGGGACTGTTGTATAAGCTAGGGAAAGGCAGGGACCTGTTGTATAAGCTACGGGAAAGGCAGGGACCTGTTGTATAAGCTAGGGAAAGGCAGGGACCTGTTGTATAAGCTAAGGAAAGGCAGGGACCTGTTGTATAGGCTAGGGAAAGGCAGGGGCCTGTTGTATAAGCTAGGGAAAGGCAGGGGCCTGTTGTATAAGCTAAGGAAAGGCAGGGGGCTGGTGTATAAGCTAAGGAAAGGCAGGGACCTGTTGTATAAGCTAAGGAAAGGCAGGGGCCTGTTGTATAAGCTAGGGAAAGGCAGGGACCTGTTGTATAAGCTAAGGAAAGGCAGGGGCCTGTTGTATAAGCTAAGGAAAGGCAGGGGACTGTTGTATACGCTAGGGAAAGACAGGGGCCTGTTGTATACGCTAGGGAAAGGCAGGGACCTGTTGTATACGCTAGGGAAAGACAGGGGCCTGTTGTATACGCTAGGGAAAGGCAGGGGCCTGTTGTATAAGCTAAGGAAAGGGAGGGGACTGTTGTATAAGCCGGGGAAAGGCAGGGGGCTCTTGTATAAGCTAAGGAAAGGCAGGGGCCTGTTGTATAAGCTAAGGAAAGAAGAACTAAGCAACTGATTTAATGATCTAGCATCTGTACATATGTCCCTACAGGATGTGGGAAAGAGTAGGGGGCGGAGCCCTTACGTAATACCTATGGCTTAGCATGAATAAGTAGACTTGCACAGTACTGGATAGCTAAGTATAATTAGCGAATTTAATAATGAGATATTATAATTAATGGGTGATAATTAGATAGATAATGGGGTTACACAATGTTACGTAATGTTACATAACAAAGGCAGGCTGGGGTCTGTTGTACAAGCTAAGGAAAGGCAGGGGCCTGTTGTACAAGCTAAGGAAAGGCAGGGGGCTGGTATATAAGCTAAGAAAAGGCAAGGGGCTGTGGTACAACCTAAGGAAAGGCAGGGGGCTGGTATATAAGCTATGGAATGGCAGGAGCCTGTTGTATAAGCTAAGGAAAGTCAGGGGGCTGGTGTATAAGCTAAGAAAAGGCAAGGGGCTGTGGTACAACCTAAGGAAAGGCAGGGGGCTGGTGTATAAGCTAAGGAAAGGCAGGGGACTGTTGTATAAGCTAAGGAAAGGCAGGGGTCTGTTGTATAAGCTAAGGAAAGGCAGGGGGCTGCGATGTGCGCAATACAGTCTTTGGTGTTTTGTGCAACATGTCCATCTAACATCATGAAACGGCTTCTGTAGTCAGACTTAAAAATCACTGCTGTGGACTACTTACACTCCCTATAGAGTTATTTGCTGATCAACCATCTTGAATCTTAATGTGCATGGAATTTGATATGAGGCTTGTATGTCAGTTTAAAAAGTGTTGAAAATGTTATGTTCAGCATGGAATATTTGTGATGTGTTTTAGGGAAATGAGTCACAAGTCGCAAAAATGGTATTTTTCAATGTGTTTATTTGACAAGATCACTTTATTGGAATGTTCTGATCTTTAGGGATTTTATCCCTCGGAGTTATATCGATCGATTTATTAAATTTCAGGACAATCTATGTAAAATATCATTTCGTTTTAAAGGTCCTTATATGGACTACATTTAGTTACTTTACTGTTTATTACCCCACAGAAAAATTGGAAACATTTTTTTTTCAAAAATGAAAATAGCAAATTTAAAATATAGAAATAATTATTAGATTATTAGAATGTTTACTATCATTGGAATCGGCTTGATCTCATCTTTTCAAATATAATGGTATCTCAAAATCCATTTATTGCGACTTATGACTCATTTTCCTGAAACACATCACATTTATCCTATTTAAATGTCCATGTTTCCTTAAAACAAGATATCATTCTTTCCATCATGCATTTAGTTTGTATCAATTTATTACTCAAATTATGAAATTGGAGAAAAGATTGCAATTTTCGATGAAAACCTTGCTAAATATTTTGGTTGTTATATTTGAACTAATTCTATCCCAGTATGCATCGTAATAAACATGCACAGTGAGACATGCAAGTCCCAAGGTTAGTCTAAGAATTGAAATGACTATTTCCTTCATTTCGGTGGCCATGAATGACAAAATTTAATTCAATTTAATTTTCCTAGCCCGAAAGTCTTGAGTTTAAATAAACAACATCAACTTTATTAAAAGCTTTTCTATATCAACATTGAATACATCTCTGGTTCCCCTGATATACAGCGATCTACTTCCCCACTACAAAATTTAATTGAGTTTACTATAAGTGCATCCCTCTTGACGGGTCCACTAAGTGGGGTGCAATAAAAATATCCATATAATATGCATACTATAAAAGTGTAGTTGTCTAAAAATAGCTCTGACAATACCTCTGCATTTCGGCCATCTCCGCGGAGACCCAAGGCTCTCCGCAGAGACCCAAGGCAGCATGTAAACAAATCCACACAGTGGGCGGTGGTTGGACTATCTCTGTTACCTGTTTCACACTTTTTCAGGGATATCTGGTGATATTTGCTCAAGTTTTATGCCATATAATAAATATAGAATGGAATTCGTCGGCAATAATCAAACATTTATTGGACTTGATTCGTCCATATAAGCACTCTGCATATGGCACAGTGCTTATGTGCACTTGATTCGTCCACATAAGCACTCTGTCTACTGCATAGCGCTTATGTGGACGAATCTCGTCCAATACATTTTTGATTATTGCTGGCGAGTTCCATTTTCTCTATGTATGCTATTCCTATCAGCTGAAAATGGCATGTAGAAAAGCCTATTTTGTTAAGGAATTCCAAGAAAAATAATTCTTTCCTAAGCTTGTACAACAGGTCCCAGTTATGTGATGATTGCTTTGTGTTCATCTACGTCCTTCTATGGGTCAGATTTTCAGAAAATGTACAATTGGCAGCTCTACACATTTAGTAAACTCTGCTAAATTAGGCTGGAAAACGATGAATACCGGGTTTATCTGAGTATATTTGGTATCACATTGATTTAAAGTATTAGTTCTGTTCTGTTAAACTGTATTTTGAAGCTCATTTTTGTCTTAAATGTGGGCTATTTGAGAGGATTGGTGAAGGAGAGTTGTACATTTTCTGAAAATCTGACCCATCCATGTCCTTCTATGATGCATCCGCTGCTCCACCCCACGGTCAGACAGCTTGGACATATACCGCTCCCATCCTTTTGTCCTGATTGGTTCACTCAAGAAAGTTTTTCTTCTGCAATGTCCATTATCCCTAGAGCATACAGTGTAGTGATATATACTGCTTGATAGTCTATTCTGTAAAGGTGGAACTTGCCGGGCTTCCTCGGAGTCAAGTCTTCAGAAAATGTACAATTCACTTTCACCAATCCTCTCAAATAACCTAAATTCAAGATGAAAATCAGGTTCAAAATACAGTTCAACATAAACAGACAGATTTATTGAATGAATACGATGTACAATACACTCAGATATACTCAGGATTTATCATTTTGTACATTGATTTAGAAAAATTTGAGAGATGTGTAGAACTGTTTCTGAGAATTTGACCCTTCTGCTGATTCAGCACTTCCAACACTGTCTTGTCTCTTTAAAGCTGTCTCCGCTAACATCGGGCAAAAACTGAAGATTTTCTTCTGTTTTTTTTAAATTTTGATTTGGAAGTTTTTATTGTATTCACATATTACATCTACAGATGATAGCGTCCCAAGAATTGTACATTTTAAGACCACTCTTTTCAATTAATAACAATAATACGTTTTTATTTGAATATCACATTTACAACCGTTGTCATGCAATAAAAAAATAAAAAATAAAAAATAAAAATCTATGGTAAGAGGAATATTCTCTGTGACTGTCACAGCTCTTCCGAATGTCCCCTAAATTTTGTTTTACTTCAGTATCTCTATCATTTGTTCATCTATTTCTAGCTGAATATAGACTGTGTCTAATATTGGACCTGCCTGCTGCACAACAGTAAAATGTAATTACAAAGTAAAGTAAAAAGAAAGGCAAAAATAAAGTGAAAGTAAAAGTCAAAGGTAACCTTGGTAATCGCTCATTCTTTCTGGTGCATTAGCCTTGGAGGCTAGATATGTGTACAGCGGTGGTTATATATCATTAGTCAGATAGATAATAATGACTAATGAATAACAACACAATATTATTTAATCAATATTTACCTTCAGTTAATGTCTTGCAACCCTCTGACTCGGCAAAAGCAAGTGCCTGCAACATTGCGTCATGAAATGAGCATCATAAAATGAGCGTCATTGATTGGCGAAACTAAATTTAAGCAACCAATCAAAATAAGGGAGTAAATTGGTTGCATTTGAAAAGCAGCCCCCACTAGTAAAATCTACACATGCATATGAAATTTTTGTATTTTTGTGGATACACACACCTATCATGGGATAATTACATTAATTCAATTCAATTCATTGTACTTGGTATTTATGCGAAAGAATTGTACATATAGATCACTGTTGGCTTGCCACATTGATTCTTGCCACACTGATTCATTTCAATATTTTATCAGAGTCTATGTCCACCTAAATATGTTGTTTTTATAGGCAACAATAATCTAATAAGTATTTCTAGAGATTAAGTTTGATATTTTCTTCTTTAAAAAAAAAAGTTTCCAATATTTATGGGGGTCAATAAACAGTAAAGTAACTAAATGTAAGCCATATGAGGACCTTTAAAACAAAAGGATATATTACATAGATTGTCCTGATATTTGATACATCGATTGATATAGCTATAAGTATTAAACCCTCTAAAAATTAGAACATTCAAATAATGTAATTCTGTGACAAAAACACTTTGAAAAATATAAATTTTGCGACTTATGAATCATTTTCCTGAAACACATCACATATTGTTTAATTTACATGCAGGGAAAGCTGTATATATATGTAGTTTAGGTAGAATTATATATAATGTAACCAAGTGAAGAAAAGATAATAAAGTCAGGGTCTGGATGACCTCTTTTTGAGATGACTACAACCTTTTTGTCTGAACCATCTTATGGGTCAGATTTCCAGAAAATGTACAATTGGCAGCTCTACACATTTAGTAAATTCTGCTAAATTAGGCTGAAAAAATGAAGAATACCGGGTATATCTGAGTATATTTGGTATCACATTGACTGAAAGTATCAGTTCAGTTATGTTAAACTGCATTTTGAAGCTTATTTTTGTCTGAAATGTGGGTTGTTTGTGAGGATTGGTGAAGGTGAATTGTACATTTTCTGAAAATCTGACCCATATGATGAATACAGAATTATCTTATCCTATCTTATCTTATCCTAGGATGCACTGTAACAGACATGCACAGTGGCACATGCAACTCCCCTAGTATGTAGTTTTATTTCAAAGTACATGTACATCGAAATCGGAATACAATATCTGCAACCTGCAGATCTTCCAATTGACCCTCATAGCGTACTCGGACTTTAAAATATGGTATCTAACTACAATGTAAACAACTTTGCATATTAGGTACACAGTGAGGATCTTACTCTTTCTGCTATTCCCAATCAGTTCCATTCTGATTGGGTTTACATTTTTTACACAAGTAATATAATCGTGGCAGCTCCGCTTTATATACGGCTTGGTCTAAGGTAATAAAGTATGTGAGCCATAGTTTGGTACAGGTCTCATGGTTTCATACTTGTTTTCTATTCCCTCCCTCTCCCCTCTTCCCTCTCATTCTACACGTTCTGCCCAGACCATAGTCTGACCATTTGTCACATGGTCGGACAATACAATGGTGGAGAACACATACACCCCATGTGGACAGCAGCCGGTGTTCATTACATGCCACCCATACTTTACAGCATTGTGTGATGTGTTATAGCAAAATGAGTCCCAAGTCCGAAAAAACTGATTTTGAGATTTTCATCATATTTAAAAAGAGGAGATTCATTAGATTCTAATGATAGTAAACATATGGACACCTGATAAGTATTTCTATTTTTTTTAAAGTTCTGGGTCGAAATTACTAGTAAATAGCAAAATTTAATCTTTAGAACGGCCTCAGAAATGCAATGCTATATTCAATTCACAGTCTTTAAATTTGCTACTTATATGTATGCTACTACCAGCGCCTAGCTCCCCAAAATTGAAAACATTCCTACAAAGAGATCTTGTGAATATAACAGTTGGACAAATAGCAACTTTGTGCCTGATTTCCCTGACACACACCACATATATGTGTCCAGTGTTCATTTACCGCCCTTACTCTACAGCAGGCCGAGCAGGTGATTGCCTCTAGACCAGGCAAAGGTCACATCCAGGAGCAGCTCTATAGGGGGATGAGCTGCTCTCACAATTTATGAGTGAAATGTGGATGAAGCTTTGGGTGAGTTGTGTGCTGGGGATTGGTTGGTCAACAAGTGGAATTGCAGGAGTTTGTCGGTATGTATTGGTCCAGTCACCAGAACATGTACAATTTACATTTGTTTTAAAGATTGTATTTCAACTGGGTAAATACGCCTCCCATAAAGGTAGGATGTTCTGGTGCAACCCAGCTTTTGAAAAATACTTTTTTTGGCTAGGGTTATAAATCAGGCTGGAATCAATGCAAGAATAAAAAGGCAATATGTAAATGCTGATGTCTGTTTTCTTTATTTCCCTGTTGCTTCAAGAAATCCTGGTTAATTTCATAGAGTCATGCGGCCCCTAAACAAGGAAAAAAAAGAAAAAACTTTTTCTACAACCTCTCAGCGTTAAGCCAGTGTCTTTTCTGATTCAATCTTGGCGCGAGTTCTTGGTCATGTGACCCAGGAAAGTCATGTGATCCCTCGGCGAACGTACTTCTTTCAAGGAACGCCACGCCCACTTTATATCACCATTCCCACACGTGGGAATACTCCTCATACATAAGGAGATTATACAAATAAATGGGTGACCAGACTATTGGATAATATCCAGGTCTCACAGTCGCCACCAATAGTGGAAAGCGGACTATACTAACAGAGTTACCACTAAGAGCAAAATACAAGTTAAGCGATTAATTTACCTCCTTTTTAGAAGTACAATATATCACACTTGCGTAAGTTATTTTTGAGTAAGGTTATTGAGTAGATTGAGAGTTAGGGATGTTAGATAGTGAGACTCTAATCAAGGACTGAGACACTAATATATGGGTCAGATTTTCAGAAAATGTACAATTCAACTTCCCCAATCTTCTCAAATAACCCAAATTTCAGACGACAAAAAAGTTCCAAATACAGTTCAACCTAAGCAAACAGATTGCTAGAATCAATGCAATGCTTAATATACTCAGATATACCTAGTATTGACCAAATTTCAGCCTAATTTAGCAGAATTAACTAAATGTGTTGATCTGCCAATTGCACATTTTCTGAAAATCTGACCCATAACCAGATATACTTGGTATTCACCATTTCTCAGCCTATATAACCAGCCGGCCAATTGTTCATTTTGCGACGATCTTATATGAATGAAGTAAAAAAAAAAGTACAATTTGACTTCACCAATCCTCTCAAATAACACAAATTTAACCAAAGTACAGTTCAACATAATTGAACAGATTATTGTATGAGCTTATGGTGAGTTGTATATGGGGGATTTGTTGGAGTCTAGAGTAGAATGTATAGAGAAAGGACCAACCGACGAAAATTATAACCTTAGAGAACCAAGAGAATCTTAGAGACCAAACTTTCAACTACGAAGACCAGTGTCAACTTTATTTAAAAAATAATTCTGTTATACTGGTATGCAATGGTGGAATAACCTCCACTTAGAATGTAAGACTCTCCACTTCAAAAACAAACTGAAGAACGACCTAATTGCCAATTTAGCTATATAATCCCTATTCACTTTTTTTTTTTTTTTCAAAGAAATTTTATTGAGCCCAGTTCCTTTGTTACATACAAGGGTAATCTCATGGAACCCATTTCAAAACATAATCATTATCATACAAATACATTTAAGCTTTTACCATTTTTCATTCAACTCGAAAATATACAAAAAAAAATAAAAAATATACAGTTAATTTAAATTATATATATATATATATATCGTATTTTTATTCTGATTCGAAACAGTTTACATAGCTCAGAATGGGACGCCAGCCTCTCGGATTTGAGGTCTTCCTGGGGTATCCACAGTTATTAATACCTGCTACTAGTTACGGGATATTAAGTTGTACATAAATCTGTTCGTTTCAAAGACAATACTAGGGTTTAAAGTAACACAAGATCCAGAGCCAAGTCAGAATATCAAAAATTGTAAACATCTCACTACGGGTGCAACAGATTTTCTGTTGTTAATTTAGTATTAATAGTAATAATCCGACATTTTTTAGTTGGTGAATTGTTCAGAGTTCAGAGTCAGTGTTCAGTCGGCTCAGTTTAAAGATATATCCACCCATCATTATTCATACTTCACTAATATCACTATTTCTCAAGCAAGGCTCCGGTCAAACATTCTGATTCCAACAATTTGAAATCATCACTAACAACTACATAACAGTTATACAATAGCATCATTTAGAAACTCTGGATTTATATCAAATGGATCGCAGAATATTCTAATTGAAATTCAAAGTTAAACAGATTTGTTAATTCATATATATATATATCGTTATATCGACTTTTAATAAGGTCTTACAGGCCTTTTTTCAGATGGCTGATCATTTACCATAATGACCGTTAAACAACAACAACAATTTATTCATCATTTGATAAATATTCATCATAATCACATAAATATGTTATTTTGCGTCGGTCAAATTATAATCATAGAAGGAAAGACATATTTTTCTTGTACATTTACACTGGGAATTTTGTTTTTTGTTTTTTCGCCTCTGCCATAGGCTTATAGGACATCTTTTCCCCACTGTAAAACACCAACTGATTAATTATTGTATACCATCTATCCATCTAAGCAACGTATCTAGAGTGATTTACGCATATTGCTTATTTCACTAGTGATTTACGTGGGGTTGTCATGGCAACCAATCTGTTTTTTCCCCCTAAAGCGCCTTATCCACTTACACGTCGGTCAAAATGTGTTGGTCACCGTCAATCGGTCGCACACGTTTTTTGACCGACGTGCAAGTGGATACCGAAGGGACGGTCAAACGGTCGCAGGTGACCGATTAACCGTCCATGCCTCCCGTTTGACCGTCGCACCTCCGGTCAAAGAATGAAACAGAGCATTAATTACGTGTGGGTGGACGGTTAACCGGAGCCTCTGGAATTATGTTTTTAGGCCGTTTTTGGTCGTTTATTGTCGTATTGAAGCTATTTTTTAACTCTGATACGTTGGATGGACATCTGCAAACAATGTGCAACACATTTGCACCTTTAATGTCAGTTTATTTTTTTCATTTCACTTGATTTTTATTCATTTTGGGCCATTTTGGGCATATTTTACTGCCTATTTCAATATGTGGGTGTTTTCCTGGTGCCAAATATGCTTATAACCATTTTGGTGAGTGGATTGGAGTTCATCTGTACATTTATTTTATCATTTCTATTGATTTATGATTAATTAATAGTATTTTTAGTGATTATTTCGACTTAAAAATTGGAAATATGTATGAATATTTGTTAGTATTAAGTAATATTTTACTCTGAGCATTGTATTATTGTCCCCTGTGACGACAATGTAATAATGTCTAAGAATTCTAATATATTAAATCAGTTTCCAACATGTGGATACTACCGAGGATAGCTCTTGCACAAACAGACTAAATATGTGATCTAATCAAATTAATGATTTAATTAATAATTGTGATGAGGGTACATATTGATAATAAATAATATGGAGATCGATCAGGAATAATAGCAACAATATAAGAAAAGTCTCACTAATAAATCCAGTTTCGTCAGAGGAGCCTGTATAGCCTGAATGCAGTGATATACCTATAGAGGTGTTTTTGTTTTAAGATTTTTATTCAGCCAGACATTATGCAACAGGTACACTATTCGCAGAAAAGCTGATTTAATCAAAAATAGAAAATATTAGAAATTCTCCCCCCGCCTTTTCCCAATCTAAATAGGTGATATCCATTTTGTCCCCTACTATAAAAAGGTCTGTGACGGCCGCTCTCATGTCTGAAAACGATAAAAACGATGAGTTTCTGAAAAGGTAATAGGGGGGGGGGCGGGGTCTGATAGGTCTAAGAAGCAACAATTTTGATTTTGACCACCTATATTCGTTATATTTAATTATAATGAATAATAGAACTAGTGAAAATTAATGTACAAATTAACTCCAAACTATTCACCAAAATCAGGGACTCGCAAACCACGCACAAATCGAAATATTTACTAAAATATGGTAATAATTCTATATAAATCAATTTAAACGATAAAAATAAACGACAAATATACTAAACTTCACATAAGTAAACAGGAATGAGCAGGAGGCTCATCAAGATCATAAGCACCTTTGGTTTGGCCAAAAAAAACACAGAAAATAAAAATTAATTTAGGATTCAAATTAATTAATGATTTAATTAATAATCATTGCGAAGGTACATAACAATATTAAATAATATGCAGTTCGATCAGGAATAATAAAAATAATATAAGAAGTCTCACTAGCCCACTCTCTCTAGCTGCTGAAAATCCAGTCCCATAACACAAGGCAGTAAACATGGCTCAGTTTGCCAAGCCTAATTTTAAAATATATATTTCAAATTAATATATCTAGTAATATCAAGGAGTGGTTGGTAGAGTCTGAAGATTGATGCTTTGCTAATATATATGATGGCGTATAGTGTAGGTATACGTATATAGCTGGGATAGGTCACATGACACGACCGTCACGTGGACCACCGGCCCGCGAACATTCAAACTAGCTACCTGCATCATGTTCGTTCGGACGTGATTTTCTTGCTGAGAAAAAAAAAAATTCTGTGGATCTGACTTACCTTTTTGTCCGATGCCGGCAAAAGGTCATTGCTCTAAGTGCCAATATATCCACTCATCTCCATTCGGGTCTAGATGCAAGTATAAAGTTCCAGAGTTAATTATTTCACCAACTGCTACCAGTCTCTCCAGGAGTTCTTCTTCACCTCCATTGATCATGGCGGTGGGTGGTTATACGGACCGGGCCGATCCGAAATATTTGGAGTTTTTGGAGAAGTGTTTCACCGATACTGCTGCTAAACCTCCCAAACCTGAGCCATTACCCGATGATGCCTTGTCTCGTATTCTTGCTCGACTGGACAAGATTGAACGTAAATCACCACCTTCTTCCGACGGCAAATCATCTTCTACGCCGTTCGGTGGGGAGGGTCAGTTTGTTGAGCTGACTGACAGCATCGCTCAACTTTCCCTGAACGTGAATGAAGGCCTACCTCCCAAAAAAGGTATTGAATTGCGTCCGGAATATTATGTGCAGGTAAAATCTCAGCAGTTGACCATGAAGCAGGTTGATCATTGCAAATTGTCCACCACTGAATTGTTATATGGTGTTTAAACGATGCTACGTGCCTCCTACTCTGACCAGTGCTACCATGCTACTGAGGACTTGGAAGGTCCTCAGACGTGGGTAACCAATACCTCACTGTTCCCTTAGTGATGTTGACATTATGACATCACAAGAGGTGCTCATGTGTCCAGGTGATGATACCTGGGGATCGATGCAGGTATCAGTTGATGATATCTGCATGGATGACTATTTATTGAATTTTAAGACATGGAACTACACTATATGTGTAGAATCATGCATTTGATCCAAAAACTCCTTCCATTATATATTATAATGTTTGGCACAACATGGTTTCGCTTGTTAAAGCTCATCAGGCACAATATGTGGGCCCTGTGAGGGCCTATATTGTTGGGTTGGGGGATGGGATAAATAGTCCCAAGACAATTGATGTATTTTAGGTCCATATAGGACTCAAGGAATAAAAATTACTTTAATATTATTATTATGAAATAAAATAAAGGTTTTTATCCTAATGGGTTTAGGGTGTTGGGTGTAGGAATCCCATCACCAAACCATTTTGTATGTGTGGAACTGCGAGGCAGTTCACACTCCACTAGTGTTATTGGGAGTGTCATGCACTACCAAAATCGTATTGGTTGTCAAGATTTATAACAGGTGTTTATAAAATGGTGACATTTGTTGATATGACTGAATGAGAAATCCCTACTTCGGGGATATCACACTCAGGGATATCGCATAGACGCAATCGGGAAAAGGGGGCCCATCGTGAGGGCAAGGGTCACATCAGGACAAGCTATCGATGTTGAAAATTTTTTCTACGTAGCTAGATAGCTGTTGATGTGTCTTGCCATAACGAGTGGTTACTGGGCCGATTTCCAGGTTATTGCATCCATGATGTTAAGGCCCTTAGGTGACATTGACTTAAGGCGGTGGATCCATTTCAGTTCCAACTCATTGCGGATGTCTTCTGAGATTGCTCTGTCGATGCTGCAACCGACAAATTCCAGGACATGGAATATGATGTCTTTAGCCCCATTGTGATTGGGCGAATTGAAACGTCGCGACACCGAGGTGTCGTGAAGAGGCAAGTCAGGACGTTGGATAGTCCTGAAATGCTGGTACATCCTCCTCATCAGGAGTTGTTTGGTTTTCCCTACATATTGTTTGTTGCAGTTTTTGCAGGTAATGCAATAAATCAAATTGTTGCATTTGCAATCAATGTTTTGGCGGGTTATGTATGACCTGCCAGTGACATTCGAAGTGATGCGGCCAGACTTGTCAAGTACCGGACAATATTTACAAGATTTTGTGCGGCATTTGGCTCTCGCTGGTGCTGGGGATTGTGGGCTATTGGAGTTGTTCTCCTTGACAGGCGTTAGTTTAGCCCTTGTCAGGATATCTCCAATGTTTTTTGGGCGTCTGAAAGCCACAGTTAATTTCCTCTCATGGAGGTGTTTTGTGGTTGTCGAACGACCCAGGATGTCCCAGTTGTCCTTAATGCCCTTGATGAACACATTGCATGAAGGGTGGAAGGTGGTCAATGCTAACAGCTGTTTCGTCTCCCCTAGGTCAATAGCATTTTTGTCCTTGGGGGTCAGAAGTGTCAGTCTGTCTGCTTGCCGTGCCCTGATGTAAGCATCAGCTATGACATCAATAGGGTAAGACCTTCGTAGAAAATGTTTGGCTTTCTTCAAACAATGTTCGTCGAAATCCCTGATCCTGGCACAGATCCGGCGAATGCGTATGAACTGGCTGTAGACTATGCTGTCTTTGCATTTCCTCCAATGGGAAGAATGGTAGTGCAGATAGTTGTTGGCGTCAGTTGGTTTGCAGTATAAGTCTGTGTAGAGGGTGCCATCAGGGTCCTTTCGGACCGTTGTGTCCAGAAAGTTTATCTCTGTGTCGGAGATTTCCGCTGAGAATTTTATGGACGGGTGTATATTGTTGAGGTATGTGATGAAATCATCCAGATCCTTCCTAGTTCTATCCCAGATCAGGAATATGTCATCTATGTACCTGCCATATACCACTGGTTGGTGTTTGTAAGTATAAATATACTTGCGTTCGAACCAGTCCATGAAAATGTTCGCATAGGTAGGGGCTACCCTAGTACCCATGGCTGTGCCTCCGATCTGAACGTAATGTTTGTCGTTGAATTTGAAATTGTTCTTCTCTAGTACCAATTTCAAGAGTTCGGTGACACTTGAATTTCTAAGCATACCCGGTTGTCCCAAACGGCCCGAGGGTCGTTTTAGGTTGAGAAATTCATCAGTGGCCTTTATTCCCTCATAGTTGGGTATATTGGTGTAGAGGGATGTGACATCCAACGTCGCCAAGATACACTCAGTATGTATATCATTGGCTTTCTCTATACGAAGTATAAAGTCTGTTGTGTCCTTTATGTAGGAACGGATACTAGGCACATGTGGTCTTAGTATCATGTCGATGAAGCCAGAGATTTTCTCGGTTGGTCCCCCATTGCCAGAGCAAATTGGTCTGCCCGGGCAAGGGGACTTTTGTTTATGAATCTTTGGTAACAGATAGAACTCTGGGGTTCTAGGTGTGTCTGTTATCAAAAGTTCATAAATCGCTGGAGTGATCTCATTGTTGTCAAGAAGTGTCTTGCACTTGTTGTTGATGAGAGTGTTGTATGAAATCGTTGGGTCGGTAGGGGTTTTCCTGTAGAACATCTCGTCCAGTAATTGTCTATTACCTTCCGCTATGTACGCTTCCCTTCCCCAAACTACCATAGCCCCACCCTTATCTGCTTGTTTGATGACGATCGAAGTGTCATTTGTTAAGCGTTTTAGGGATTGTCTCTGGTCCTTAGAGAGGTTGTGTCTCTGAGGTGCTTTGGGGGTAGTGTTATTAATACCGATTTCATTCATTCTTAGGAAAAATTCAAGTTCGGGGGGACCCGGGGGTGGGTTCCATCTTGACTTTTTCCTGAACAATTTACTGCATTTCATATCTTTGATAAGAGAGGCAGGAGTGTCAATAACCAGATTGTGTATGGGTCTGTTAGGAGCCATATTGCCAATCGGGTTATTGAGTGGGTTTTGGGTTAGGCTTGTTGGGTTATCTTTGTTAAAGAAATGTTCCCTACGGCAAGTTCGAGCAAAATTATCTTGGTCCGCCCTAATCCCTCCTAAGTCTGGCTCCCCTGGTGTTGGACAGAAAGATTTACCCAGGTTTAGGATCGATTTCTCGGATTCGGTTAGATTCCTATCTGAGAGGTTAACTATTTTTGATGTCTCAAGCGGTTGTGACTTCAATAGTTGATCTTTGAAATTACTTTTTAGGTTAAAATCGTCAGAATTGATATCTATTACTGCATTAGTGGAGATATCGGATTGATGTGGTTGTTCTATTTTACTGGAACTACTATCAATGGAGGAGGAAGAGGAAGAACAGTTCAACGAGTTTTTATTATTGTTATTAGACAAACAATGCAAATTGAAAGGTTCAAATGTCGGAATTTCAGGATCACAGGTACAGTGCATCACATTGAAAGGCAAGTAAGTGTGGTATGAATCAGTATAACAACATGAACAAAGATGGTTATGTAATTCAGTGTCACTAGATAGCCCGGTGGAAGAAGGGATTAGTCCTGCTTTTTGGATTTCTTCCCTTTCTTGGACGAAGGTGGCTTTGCGGCCGCCTCCTGTCTCGGACGTGGTTGCTGATGCTGTAGCAGCAGTTGGTCCAGTAGCCAGGATATCCCGGCTGAAGATGCTGTTGCTGTAGCCTGTGTGGCTTGCGGGGACACGGGCCTCGTCGAAGGCTGGGTGTCCCGGCTCGCGCTCCTCATGCGCTTCTGGCCCCTGTTGTTCCACTTCTTCCCCCCCTGGTTTTTCTGCCTTTGGTGTTGGGGCAGGTCCTGGTGGGAGCTCGATGGTGTGGCATCTTGCTTCTTGTAAGTGGGCTGCCCCTTGGCAAAACCCTGTTTCTTAGGGTTATTGTTCAAGGCATTGTGCTGAGGTTTTTTGGAGGCATTGTTGGCGGTCTTGCTTCTAGCTATGGCCGCTGAGTAGCTATGGAAATTAAGCCAATCTGTTTGAGTAGGTTGACGTATAGCCAGGGTCTCCCGGCGTTTCGATAGGGTGGTGATGAGATTTCTCCTCTCCTTCCCCGCCGATTTTTCGATAATTGAGAGGGCTCGGTTGAAGTCCTCAGTTCCCTCATTATCTGCCATAGCTTTCACATTTGTGAGTTGAGCATACCCGAGGTTGGATTGAGTCCTCCCTCGGCTAAGAAGTTCATCAGAGACTAGCTGTTGAATACTTATTGCCTGGTCACGGCGCATATTTGCGACCTTCTTGGCCAGGCCCGGATCGCAGGTGATGTAATCCGGTAGAGCTTCAACACCCTGTGCCCATAGGGTGAGTACCGGTGGTAGGCCCTCGGGCGAGGTAGTTGAGATTTCTGCCAAATGTGTGCCTCTGGCCTGACTTTTAACGCCTTCTGTAATTCTCTTCTTGGCATTCTTCCACTCCTGTGTGAGTAGGTGCGAGAAGTCCAATGGTACAAAAGGTGTCTCGTCCTGTAAAGATAAAACAGATCTTTGATTAGGTATTTCGAGATTGGATGGATCTTTCTTTAATTCAATGGCCAAATTAGGTTTGGTTTTTTTCGAATTGGAGAAAGTGATGATCCGGTCAGGTTCAGAGCTCGGGTCTGGGGAGGTAGGAGGATTAACCTGTTTCGCTACCTTAGCGAACCAAGGGTCCCCAGGTTCCCCAGTGGTGGGCGGTGTGTCTATTTTGGGAGGTGTGTTGTCCTCACTAAGAGTGGCGCCCTTGGTTGGGGGTGTATTAACCTCCTCCGGTGGGTTATCGTAGTCAGACACAACAACAACAGGGTTTGCTGTTGTTGTTGGTCGTTGGGGGGTGTGAGTGGTATCATCCCCAATGATTGTGTGTCCCACCTTCTCTATGGTTAATAGATTGGCCAGAATTGATATTGCGTCGAGTGAGCTGACGCTTGTATTCGAGTTCTTGTTAGAGAACGTAATAAGATCTGCTCCCGATGGTTCCCTCAATAATAGTGAGGAGGTGGAGGAAGATGGTTCTGGTCTTAAGGTATTGGAAAGTGTGATGTCAACATCCATGTCCTCCGCTGTGAGGTCATGTTTCACAGGGGAGGAATGTATGGTAGGTCTAGCCCCTGATTTCAGGGGTTGACTTGTTTCGGCCCCATCCCTTTTCCTTTTAGAATTGGAAAGAGTGTCATTCAAAAAAAAAAAAAAAAAAATGAATTGTTATATGGGATGTTGTGTGTATTCGATCATCTCGCTGAGGAGGGCTCCGACACACTCGGGGTTACCTCCGTCACATGCTGTATGTTGGCTGACATGCAATGGAGCCGGGGTTTTCCCCCTTAGGATGTGTTTTATATGATCATGAAGTCGTGGACCAGGTTGTGTCTGGTCGTAGTGCCTTTGGTGACCCAGATACCTTCGGTCATAGAAATATGACCAGAAATGTCCATACAGTAATAAATCAAATGTCTGGTGGTCCCTAGGGGACCGTCCGATGGTTACATGGGTGGCTCTTTTTGACGTGCAAGTTGAGTACCGAGGACGGTCAAGAACGACGGTCAAAAGTGGCCATCGGTGGTAACGGTTTGACCGTCGCCTCTGGACCCTCTTGACGGTCAGTAAAACCGACGTGTAAGTGGATACCCCACTTAAGATTACCAGTAAAATTCAATTTTTTTACTCGATTTTGTTTCTATTTTCATGATTAAAAGCATATATAATAAATCTGTTAACTAACTTGTTGGTTGCAGTTGTTTAAAATATTGCACTCATTGCAACGCAACTCGTGCAATATTCACGCTCCTTCAACCAACTTGTTAGTTAACCTGTATATATTTGGTATTGCATTGATTTAAAGTATCAGTTCTGTAGTGTTATGTTAAACAGCATTTTTAAGCTCATTTTTGTCATAAATGTGGGCTATTTAGAGGATTCGTGAAAGTGAATTGTACATTTGCTGAAAATCTGACCCATAAGTTAAACAAGTTACTAAGTGTACCCTCCTGAGAACGCAGCATGTCGCTGACATCATGCGTTCTAAATACCTTTTCTCTGTTGGCAATGCATGTGCCCCTTTTAGGTCACATTATTATATCTGAATATATCTGCTTCTCGGAAGCATGGGAGTAGGTCTCAGTCACTTTCTCCCATTTGAAATAAAAGAAGTCGTATCGTATGCAGGCCTACAGCTATCCATGCATAAAGATAGCCCCTGACTGCACGGCGAATTGTGATTGCTTCTTATCACCTACCTTGCACACTGGCTCATACTTTCAACAAAACCCTTTATCAGCCGTCAAAACTCCATTTTCATAACTATTACGAGCAAATCAATCTCACCGAATTCAAAGATTAAAATTAAATGTACAATTTCTGAAATGAAAACTGGCTGAATTTACCAAATGTGGGTCATATTGCTTGAAAATGGTGGAAAAAGGTTTTGAATGATGTTCACTGCTAATGTATGAAGCTTTACTACAATTCTTCTAAACAATTCAGCTCCCTAAAGTGGGCTTTTATAACCTAATGAGGCTTTTAGTGGGATAATGTTTAATTATTGTTTTGATGTTAATGACTTTTGATGATAAATGGATTTGATGCTTAATATGTTTGGTAATAAAAAAACATTCGATTATTCAATGATTATTATAGTACATCAAGAAAAGCTAACAGAAGTTTTATGGCTCAGATCGCCTAGAAATATACAATCGACAGATCTACACATTCATGAAATTGTGGTAAATTTGGCAGAGAAATGATGAATACTATGTACATCTGGATATATTTCCTATTCCCTTCACTGTAATAGACATGCGCAGTGATACATGCAAGTCTCCTATTGTATATCACAACATGCACTGTACCAGACATACACAATGAAACATAGAAATCCCCTATTGTATATATCTCAGCATGCACTGTAACAGACACACACAATGACTCATACAAATCCCCTATTGTATATATCCCAGCATGCACTGTACCAGACATACACAATGACACATACAAATCCCCTATTGTATATATCCCAGCATGCACTGTACCAGACATACACAATGACACATACAAATCCCCTATTGTATATATCCCAGCATGCACTGTACCAGACATACACAATGACACATACAAATCCCCTATTGTATATATCCCAGCATGCACTGTAACAGACATATACAATGACACATACAAATCCCCTATTGTATATCCCAGCATGCACTGTAACAGACATACACAATGACACATACAAATCCCCTATTGTATATATCCCAGCATGCACTGTAACAGACATACACAATGACACATACAAATCCCCTATTGTATATCCCAGCATGCACTGTAACAGACATACACAATGACACATACAAATCCCCTATTGTATATATCCCAGCATGCACTGTAACAGACATACACAATGGCACATACAAATCCCTTATTGTATATCCCAGCATTCACTGTAACAGACATACACAATGACACATGCAAATCCCCTATTGTATATATCCCAGCATGCACTGTAACAGACATACACAATGGCACATACAAATCCCCTATTGTATATATCCCAGCATGCACTGTAACAGACATACACAATGACACATACAAATCCCCTATTGTATATCCGTGCATGCACTGTAACAGACTGCACAGTGACACATACAAATCCCCTACTGTATATCCCAGCATGCACTGTAACAGACATACACAATGACACATACAAATCCCCTATTGTATATCCGTGCATGCACTGTAACAGACTGCACAGTGACACATGCATGTCCCATAGTGTATATCCCAGCATGCAATGTAACATACATGCGCAGTGGCACATACAAATCCCCTATTGTATATCCCGGCATGCACTGTAACATACATGCTCAGTGGGCAGCCACCATTTTGGATTTTAATTCGCATTGAATAATAGAGTATTTATCAATGCTCAAATGACAATACCCATGACACAAGCCTGAATCTTTCCCATAATGCATTTGGTTGTCATAAATCGTTTACTCAAGCTGTTGATAACATTCTTGCAATTTCGATAAAAATGTGGCAGTGGCACATGCAAGTCCCCTACTGACATCCCTCCCCGCCCCCCATCTATGAAATGACCCTAGCGACGTCTGTATGGGAACGGATGGTTTTCAACCCAACATAAGTGACACTTTGTAAATTAATATGGTGAGGTTTTTGTTGATGGCCATAACAGCTAGACGTATGTTCCATTACCAGGGCCCAAGCTATGGGGACATAATCGATGGAAATACGAGATAAATGGCTGTCCATTGAGACTCCAGTGTATAGGTCAGATTTCCAGAAAATGTACAATTGGTAGCTCTACACATTTAATAAAGTATCCTAAATTAGGCTGAAAAATGAAGAAAACTGGGTATGTCTGAGTATATTTGGTGTTGCATTGCTTTAAAGTATCTGTTCTGTTATGTTAAACTGCATTTTGAAGCTTATTTTGGTCTTAAATGTGGATTATTTGAGATGATTGGGGAAGGCGAATTGTACATTTTCTGAAAGCCTGACCCGTATAGCGTGGTCAAGGGTAATACATTAGAGACTTGAGTGTTATAGAGTGGTGGTGGTCTGCCAGACAGAATGAACCATGGATGATACTTTAACTTCATGAATCTCACTAAATCTTGGTGCCTGTCCACGTACATAATTACATCTGTGTTTATTTACTGCCGTCTTATTTAACGGTGCTGTTAAGAACGCTGAACGTGACAGATCATCTGTGATGTGTTTCAGAAAAATGAGTCATAAGTCGCAAAAAATGGATTTTGAGATATCATAATATTTGAAACGATGAGACCGAGTCGGTTCCAATGATATATAATATATATATGATATATATATATATATATATAATAGTAAACAGTCTAATAATCTAATAAGTATTTCCAGATTTTAAGTTTGATATGTTTTTTTTTGAAAAGAAAAGTTTGCAATATTTCTTGGGGGCAATAACCAGTAAAGTAACTAATTATACTCCATACGAGGACCTTTAAAACCAGTAAATATATTTAATACAGTGTCCTGAAATTTGATACATCGACTGACATAACTATAGGTGATAAACTCTCCAAAAATCAGAACATTCCAATGAAGTGATCTTATAAAATAAACACTTTGAAAAATATCATTTTTGCGACTTATGACTTATTTTCCTAAAACGGATCACATATTCTGACATTCGTAATGCGCCATTTAAAATGGAAATGAAGTATTGAAGTATATATAAGCTAAGGCGAATTTGGTAGACAACATTATTATTTTTTAAAGTTTTTGTATACATAAAAGTGGTAATAAATGAGTGAATACGATTTAAATTGAGTTTGATTTTTGAGAGAATTATTAAATATGCGGGGGATACAAAAAATATAAAAATATGCGGGGGTTAAAAATTACACAATAATATGGGGAATTATAATGGTAATTATACATTGATGAGATAAATATTATTATATAAGTGGATAATTTTAAAGTAGCCGAGGTAGTGCAATGGGTAGTATCATGGTGTGGGTGGGTGGGAACAATTATTATCCTGTATAGAACGTAGGAGGAGAAAGGAGAAGTTTGCGGGTAGAGGTTTATGGGTAAGCAACTACCTGGCCATATGAGAGGGGGCGCCATCAATGCCTAAGAATTAACAATTTCAACAACATGATCTGTCACATTCATCGTTCTGTGTGACATATGTGATGTGTTTCAGGAAAATTAGTCATAAGTCGCAAAAAACAGATTTTGAGATACCATTATATTTGAAAAGATGAGATCAAGCCGATTCCAATGATAGTGAACAGTCATATAAGTATTTCTAGATTTTAAGTTTGATATTTTCGTTTTTGAAAAAAAAAAATTTCAATATTTCTTGGGGTGAATAAACAGTAAAGTAACTAAATTTAGTCCATATGATGACCTTTAAAACTAAAGGATATACTACATAGATTATCCTGAAATTTGATACATCGATTGATATAGGTATAAGTGATGAACTCTGAAAGAATCAGAACAGTCCAATAATGTGATCTTGTGCAAAAAATACTTTGGAAAATATCGATTTTGCGACTTATGACTTATTTTCCTGAAACACATCACATATTGCTAAAGAAAGCTGAGACTAAGTGAAAATGGAATCATATTACACAAGTGTTGTGAGACATTGCATAACATTGCATATGTTCATTATATTCATATCACTTATTAATTACCACCTCTTCATGTATTACATTATATTTCTAAAATCACTAATTATGCTTATTCTTAACTACCTATAGTACTGTGCAAGTCTCCTTATTCATGTTGGGATAATGATTTAAGAACCGTGCAAGCTAAATGTGCTAAGGCATGGAACAAACTAACACCCAGACAACGTAATATAGGAACAATAGAGGCATTTAAATCCAACCAAAAAGACTGGCTGAACTCGCTTTTTGATATAAACAATATAAATATACGACAATAATCTACACATTAAAAAAGAAACAGCAAAACACAGAGTAATGAATTAACTCCATGTGGCATAGCTGTATAAATATTGATATCACAGACGAAAAGTATCTTTGTATGCCTTTATCCAAAACTAAGGCAAAGTCTCTCTTATATATTGTGTCAGGATGAGAAAATAACAATAAGTGAACTCATAATCACTCTACTAAACTTGTAGAAGTGGCAAGTGAGTTTCGCACACAAGATGTTACTCTTAGTAGATCATATATCCCCTGTACAATTGGTAAACTGTAATTAGTAAAGTATCACCAACACTTCTTGAAAGAGAACGTGGCAAGGTAATTACTCAGAGTACTGTATATTTCTCCTACCCCAAACTGTAAGTATCAATGGATATGTGAACACACTTCTCACTAAGTTTGGATTGTCTGTATATATCTGTATATAAGAAATAACTCAGAAGAACCTTGTATTATACCACCTATATCTTGGCCCGACAGAACTAACCCCGAAAAGGTGAGTCGGTAACCAAGTATAAATAAAATCTTTAAAAAAAACATATCATACATACACAAAGATATCATCAAAAAGTAAATGTTAAGGGATTAAGCATGAATCACAGACACTTATACACATATTGAAACATCATGGTAAATAGTATTGAACTCCATAAAAGTATTACAGCAGCAGTTGATATTCAGCAGAACTAATCAACACAAAAAATATAATGACACCTAGAGCATTGAATATCACTAGAATGATATCTCAACATTATTTTTGTGTGACTTGTGACTTTTTTCCTGTACCACAACCCAAATACGAGTATCATGTTGCCATTAGGAAATTAACTGGATTTTTTATTTGATTTTACAAATGTTTTATGTAGATAGGTATAAATAAATTTCATCAGTGATAATATTCTCAGCAATGCCTGTTCTAATTTGTGATGTGTTTCAGGAAAATGAGTCATAAGTCGCAAAAATTGGGTTTTGTGATATTATCATATTTGGAAAGATAAGACCAAGGTGATTCCAATGAATATAAACATTAAGGGCATCTAATAAGTATTTCTATATTTTAAGTTTAATATTTTTATTTCTGAAAAAAAGAATTTCAATATTTTTGGGTGGACAATTATTATTAAAGTAGCTAAATATAGTCTATGGGATGACCCTATACATGCATGACAATATTTGATACACTGTCTTGCAATTTGGTACATGTATTCATACTTCATCCAGCGCTAGGCACACCAAAAATGAGAACATTCCTACACAGAGATCTTGAGGATATTTCACTTTGAAAAATATAAATTTTGCGACTTATGACTCATTTTCCTGAAACACATCACATTTGAATAACAATAATGAACTACTAACGTAATCCACAGATTGAAGTTATAGTATGAGAAATTATTCGACAAAAAAGAAAACCATCCTTGGTTTTAAACTACATAAACATTTTTTTAAAAAAAGGCTTGCAATAGCAAATGTTACAAATTCAACATTTTCAAACTCCGAAAAGACACATGTAAGTCAATCAAGGTGAGAAGAAATAGGAACAAAAATAGGTGAGATAACAGGAAATACATTATATACTAACTTCAAATTCAAATACTGCATGTGAAGAGTGGTGGTAAGGATTGTGGTGGCCCACCCATAAGGTATGGTAGGGACAGGTGGCAGAATGGTGTTGAGGATTGTGGTGGCCCACCCATAAGGTATGGTAGGGACAGGTGGGGAGAACTAGTGAGGATTGTGGTGACCCACCCATAAGGTATGGTAGGGACAGGTGGCAGAATGGTGTTGAGGACTGTGGTGGCCCACCCATAAGGTATAGTGGGTCAGGTGGGGAGGACTAGTGAGGATTGTGGTGGCCCACCCATAAGGTATAGTGGGCAGAGGAGGGAGAGAGGAGAGGAGGGCTATGGGATGACTACAGACCGATCCCACCATAAGCTATGATGGGTCAGGGACAAAGCCTTATTCGTCCACTTTAAGCCCATATATAATGGGGGGGGGGACAAGAGAGAGAAACCCCATAAGTTATGGGAGGGATATTGGGTCATTGGGTGTGTGAGAAAACTTTAAAAATAATTTTAAAAACAGTAATATCGCGCAGTGCATATCAATCTGAATAAAATCAAATAAAAAGACAAACAGAAGTGGCCCAGAGTTTCTGTCATAACTATAGGCTATTCTGTGCCACAAAGTGAGTAAAAGTTGCCCCCTTCTCCAGCATTTTGCTGACTTAAGTTGCAAAAATACCCCCTTAATCAACATTTCAAGGAAATCAGCTGCAAATTGGTACCCTTATTTCTGATTTTGCGCTCCGCGTTTCTGAGTGAAAAATGACCCCTTTCTCCACAAAATTGGAAACAAAAAAGCATAGACTTTTTACTCTTGAGTGAGGGGCCCGGGATACAGTGTAAGTAAAAACTTACAGCTTCAAAGGAGAGGCGTTGAGAAAATCATCAAATATGGTGTGGAAAAAAGCCCGGATTTCTTGCACAGTGTAAAACCCTGCCCACACACAGCCGATTTGGCTCCCAATTGCCTCCCCGCTTTTGATCACATTGCAAATCCTTATGTTTTGAAAATAACATTAACCAGGATTTGAAATTAAATCCTAGGATGAATCAGGAGACCGGAGTCGTGGGGCAACCGGGGACCAAATCAGCTGTGTGTGGGCAGGGTCATGGAACTGTGGGTGCCATTTTTTCCGCCCCAAAGTGCCCTTTTTCCCATTCCAAAGTCAATTTCCTCACATAGTATTATTAAACCAACATAAAACCAACAACTAATGGCTACTGCTAATGTCCCAAAGCTTACTACACAGTCATATAGTGCACTGGCAAGGGGGGGGGGTGGGTCGGCGAAGGTTTCTTAATTTCTTTTACAACTGGTAACAGCTGTAAAAGGCTGTTAAAAGAACTTATAAAATGCTGTTTCCATGACTCCTTAATTTGGGTGTATGGGGCTCACACATGTTTGTTCTGACATTAGTTCCCCCTCTCATATTTGCTTTACATTTATACATCATAATGGACAATCACTTGGGGGCAGTTGTGAGAAAATTAAAGTATGATGCCTTAAGTTTGTCCTATTATTGGCATGCCTGCCTGCAGGAAGTACAGACAAACCCCCATTGATCTGGTACTCCAATGTGACATTGGATACATGTGATTTCATCTTTTGAGGGAGATTTTGATTTCATGTCAATTAGTTAAATTTGCCTTTGAGATTTTCCCCCAATTTTTTTTTTGTATCTTTAAAAACAAACAAAACTGGCTAATCATAATCCAAAAATGCTCCCAGAATACACCATTTCACTCCTTCGCAGGTTTTATAATTTTGGGGAGCAACATGCCCCCAGACTTTACTTCACCCCGACATCACTTGCATCATGTAGCCATAACTGGTTCTTAAGAATAATTCCACATCTTACAATTTGCATACATCGTCAACTGCCAGTGTGTGTTGTATGTTTTGTGTTTCTTAGGTCCTTGCAAACCGGGTCACTAGTTTTTGAAAGTCAAAATAAATGATAGAAATAAAATGAACACTTTCCATGTGTGATTAAATACTGTATTTTGTGCTTCAAAAAGTGCCAAATGCCTCCAAATGGCACCTTAAATTTCTGAAATTTCCCAGGGGAGCATGCCCCTGACCCCCCTCGTGAGTCAGATCTTCAGAAAATGCACATTAGGCAGGTCTACAAATTTGTACAATTAGCAATCATGCAATGTGTTGTCCTTTAACTTCTGCTAAATTAGACTGAACAGATATGAATAATTGATATATCAAAGTAACATTTTCTGATAATCTCTCCCTTGTATGCCTTTGTGCCCCTCTGGCTCATTTTTTTGGGATGGACTGATATGCCCTTTTTATTTTGACCCCCCCTCATTTTAGACTCGAGATCCGCCCCTGGTGCAGGTTACATACATTGTGTGTATCTGTAGTTGTAGCTGTCTGAAATAAATAAGTTTGTGAAACAGAGCTTGCTGTTGGTATTCTTAGTTGTACCCATTTAGTAGGCAAATCTATTGGGAAATGCTGCATATTTGGGAAAAAATAAAATTGTTTTTACAAAAATACCGAAAAAATGCAGGCGTTTTTCAAGATTCTAATTAAAAATGCATCTGCTAAAAATGTCTAGGATTACTTCACCCGAAAAGATAAACTACAACTTATATGAATTTTGGAAATTCTATTGATTCCCTTATTTTCCACATAATAAAATTTGTCATTTGTCATTATCTCATTAGAATTTATCAACCCCCTATTTAAAATTGGTTTGGTATTTATTCCTAAAATCTATTCAGTTCTGTCTATTGGGCCTAGATTTAGTTTGTGAACATGGTTGTTGAAATAAGTATTAGAAATATCTATGGACTCTTCACTATTTATCTGTGACTAAATACATTTGTTTTGCTCCCAAACGCACCAAATGCCCCCAAATTGCACCTTAAATTCCATTTTTTTTTCAAGGGGGAGCATGCCCCCTGACCCCCCTAGTGGTTTTTGTGCCTTTGGCACTTGCACAGCCAGGTATACCCAGCCTGGAAATGCCCCCCCTAGTGACCCCTACAGGCCTTGACACATCATTGTCAATATCTATTATAATTTCTACACCATCTGTAATGTAATAAGCAGCAATTCCTAAGCTAAAATATTGTTAAAATACATACACTAAAAAAAATATGCTCATCCACTCAAACTGCAGCAGAATTCACCATCTAAGGTGTATGTTTTGAAAAATTCCCCGAATGAGTACCCTCCCGGACACTCCTCTGGGGGGCTTCATGCCTTCAGCACTAAGTCCCCAACATATACCCTTTTCTGAGACCTGAACCCCCCCCCCCCCCCCTTCGGGAAATCCTGGATCCGCCCCTGGCTTGATAATGTCTCCACCATTGCTTGAATGGGGCACCATTGACCGGAAGTTAAGGTCCTTCTTGCTTCCCCTTCCGGGTACCTGCGATCCCTGGTCACTACCCTCTGCCTCACTCTACGCTACTTCTACAGAAGGTCAACAGGTACTTTTTAACAGTCATCATATTCTAATTTACTCGCCTATAGAGAATAAAAATACTGGGCCTCCAGCTGTGCCTTTGGGTCCATGGTAGAGTTGATTGGTTAGATTTCGAGAAAATGCACAATCAACAGTTCTCCACATGTATTAAGTTGTGCTAAATTAGAGTGAAAATTGATGAATAGTAGGTATGTTGCGTCCAAAAATAGACATATGTACTAATGATGACATTCATACAAACTTTTCCTCTGTGGTACAAGCTATTTCTCATATTACAAATTCTTCTCCAACTGCTAACTTCCTATGTCCGGGCAGATTTTACTATATTTACAAAAAGTTCAATGTCTGTGTCGATTTCTCAATATCAGCCTCCTTTTCCACTATTTCCCTGAGATAATCACCACAGAAAAGTATGTCACTGCACCTTTTTCCTATGTCTCCTATGGTATGTCCTATTTCCTCAACATGAAAAGCCATGTCTGGCTGCTCTGACACCTGGCCATGTGAGGTATGCTTAAGTATATTTGGTATTGCGTTGATTTAAAGAATCTGGTTAAGTATTTTGAAACTGTTTTTACTCTTAAATATTGATTATCTGAGAGAATTGGCGTGGGCGCATTATGCATTTCCGGGCGATTTTGTCAACATATGAAAGTCTCATAATCTTTTGAATTGAATTTGTTTGAGACCCTATTGTACGTATCTGTATCATGGAACTCATCAGGTTGGTCAGATTCTCGGAAAATGTACAATTCGCCTTCATCAATCCTGTCAAATAACCCACTTTTGGGCAAAAATGAGCTTTAAAATGCAGTTTAACAAAACAGAACTGATACTTTAAATCAATGTGATACCAAATATACTCAGATATACCCGGTATTCACCATTTTTCTGCCAAATATAGCAGAATTTCCTAAATGTGTAGAGCTGCTAATTGTACATTTTCTGACCAACGTAGCTGCGTAAGCTCCCCCCGCCCGTCCACTCGGCCACCTGTGGTCACTACTATGAGACATGTGTCAGGAAAATGAATTACAAGTCACAAAATTACTATATTTCATATTGATTTATTGACAAAATGTTTTCATTTTGGGGTGCTTAACACTGTTAGATGCACCAAATTTCAGGACTATGTATGAATGTATTTATAAGGTCAACTTATATACGGAAGTATAATTAGTTACTTTACTACTAATGGTCCATCAAGAAAAACTATTTTTCAAAAATAACAATATTAAACTTACCATATAGAAAAACGTATTATCTATCGTGCTGTTTACCGTCATTTAATTTCTAGGAAATGACAATGGCTACGTAAACTCACCAACCCTTGAATAAACATCTGGATTGAAATGGAAGATGCAAAATTGTTGTATGGGTGAAAACGTCAGATGATGTCCAATTCATTGTCACCAATCCTCTCAAATATCCCAAATATTAGACAAAAATCTGGTTTAAAATTATGTGCAACATAGGCAAACACATTTATAATCAAGGCAATGTCAAATATACGCAAATAAAACCCAGTATTGACCATTTTACAGTCTAATTTAGCAGAACTTACTAAATGTGTAGATCTGTCAATTGTACATTTTCCGAAGATATGAGCCGTATAAACATCGTAACACAGTTCATATTGGTAATAATCTAGAAAAAATGTGTTAATGATATTGTCTTTTTCTTCTGACTGTAAAGCATTGGTTCTTCAAGTAGTAAGAAAGGAATCTTTAGATATGAAAAGGATGAGATCATTTAAATTCCAAAGATTCTTTTTGAAATATAACTTCAATGGTTGTTATTGTTTGAAAAACAACATAAGCCATATTTTTCAGTGGTAAATCACTTGAAGAGGTTGTTACATATTCCTTGGGAACTTATTGACATAATTATTCAGTGGCGTCTTGAAAAATAGGTTAGCAAGAAGTAGGAAATGGGGCCAGGGTTCCTGCTGGTTTTTAGTAAAGGAGCACACATATATCTCCTTCTCCTTTGGAGAAGTAAATTTATAGAAGGAAGAAGACGAGGGGAAACCATAGCTATACCATACATACGGTGGCTCCTTTGTCAAAGCTACCCATGTCCTCTTCCAACCCAACCCGCACAATAGCAAATATACAACTAATGAACAAATGTGATGTGTTTCAGGAAAATGAGTCATAAGTCACAAAAAATGGATTTTGAGATACCATTATATTTGAAAAGATGAGATCAAGCCGATTCCAATGATAGTAAAGAGTCTAATAATCCAATAAGTATTTCTAGATTTTAAGTTTGATATTTTTATTTTGGAAAAATAAAGTTTGCAATTTTTTGGGGGGATAGTAAACAATAAAGTAACTAAATATAGCTCATATAAAGGACCTTAAAACGAAAGGATATATTACATACATTGTCCTGAAATTTGATACATCGATTGATATCTATAAGTGATGAACTCCAACAAAAATCAGAACATTCCAATCATGTGATCTTGTGAAAAAACACTTTGAAAATCTCAATTTTGCGACTTATGACTCATTTTCCTGAAACACATCACAAATAGATGACTGATTCATAAACCTTGGTCTTAGTAATATGTGATGTGTTACAGGAAATTGAGTTGGTTCGCCAAGGAATCCTCTTTGAAAAGATGTGTTCAAGCCGATTCTAACGGCGTGTGGTAGAGCAATTTTTAAATATGATGAAAATGATCGGTCCCAGTAAACTTATCATTTAATGTTAACATGCATTGGCCTAAAAGTTAAATTAAGTAAATATATATTGACTGTCTTTACATTTAACTGACATCGATCTTTGTTTCCCATGGAAAACTTTGAATTTATTTATTTGTCTTAGTTCCTTAGATCAGCTCCTTATGGTTGCTATAGAGCATCATTTAACTTCAGGGACCAATAAACTATGCCACCAATACTGGCTCCAACTAAAAGTAGACAAAGACATAGTAAGAGTGGGCGTTTAATTTTCACTTCCTCCTCGTTGATGTCCGTCTTTGGGCTTGTAGTTGCTAACTGCTTTTCTGGGCTCCTTCTTGCTAAGGGCACAGGGTTAGGACTGACCTCCGGCAGAATTGGACACTCTCCATGTAACTGCTGCTGCCCTTGTCCGGTTGTTGCAGAGTGGGGAGGATTCTGTCCAGGGTTATCTTTACACGGCTGCATGGGAGAACCTTCCACTGGATACACTCTCTGTGCCGGAGCAACTGCAATATTAAGGCTGGTGGGGGTATCCTCCTGCAAATGGCAAAACATATTATATCACAACTTTGCTAGTTATCAACCTTTAAACTTGTTCCCAACCTTTTCTTTGTATGTCTACTTACATTTCAATGCGTTGGGAGTATTGTCCATTTTTTTTATCTCAGGTTACAACTGATTTTATAGATCTTTGGAGTTATCAAAGCTTTGTCATTTTTATATGATGTCTTACCCCCGAACAAACACCGCTTGTAAACAAACCCGAAGTCATTAAAGATGAAGACGTTTCTGAATGATTTGCTGACCATGCGAGGTAAATAAATCATTTTTTAACATATTAGTTGTGATACGAATATGGAATGCAAACTCAATGTGATCTATGAGTTGGGATCATAAGCACGCGTAGTTGAAACGGTTGTATCATCGCGAGTATGCCTGGTAGATCTCGTAGATCTCTTTTCGTTGCATTCATACTAAATACAACTTGTAATGTATAGCAGCAGCTAAGACAATCATGTACAGTCTGAAAGTACTTGAAACAGGGTTCTTTAAAAGGACAGGGTTAGGACTGACCTCCAGTGGAATTGGACACTCTCCATGTAACTGCTTCTGCCCATGTCCGATTGTTGCAGAGTGGGGAGGATTCTGTGCTGGGTTATCTTCACACGGCTGCATGGGAAGACCTTCTGCTGAATGCACTCTCTGTGCCAGATCAGGGGGGTATTTCATGAAAATAAGATTAGTTTGAATGATATAAGATGTTACAATAGAAGATGTATCTTACAATAGAAGATGTATTTAACAATACAAGATGCATCTTACAATACAAGATGCATCTTACAATACAAGATGCATCTTACAATACAAGATGTATCTTACAATACAAGATATATATTACAATACAAGATACATCTTACAATACAAGATGTATCTTACAAAACAAGATGTATCTCACAATGTATCTAACAATACAAGATGCATCTCACAATACAAGATGTATCTTACAATGTATCCTACAATACAAGATGTATCTTACAATACAAGATGCATCTTACAATACAAGATGTATCTTACAATACAATATGTATCTCACAATACAAGATGTATCTCACAATACAAGATGTATCTTACAGTACAAGATGTATCTTACAATACAAGATGTATCTCACAATACAAGATGTATCTAACAATACAAGATGTATCTTACAGTACAAGATGTATCTTACAATACAAGATGTATCTCACAATACAAGATGTATCTAACAATACAAGATGTATCTTACAATACAAGATGCATCTTACAATACAAGATGTATCTTACAATACAAGATGTATCTTACAATACAAGATGTATCTTACAATACAAGATGTATCTTACAATACAAGATGTATCTTACAATACAAGATGCATCTTACAATACAAGATGTATCTCACAATACAAGATGTATCTTACAATACAAGATGCATCTTACAATACAAGATGCATCTTACAATACAAGATGTATCTTACAATACAAGATGTATCTTACAATGTATTTTACAATAGAAGATAAGGTTATAAATGTTACTAGTCTGTATTTATCACAGGGTCTTGAAAAAAATAAGCTTACTCGTTTCATACACTTTTATAGTAAGGCTAATTATCATCAATATTCGATATCAGGTTTTCTGGTTATGTTCCGGTTCCCTCAATAAAAACATGCTTATCCCAGGAGAGAGATTAGTCCTAACTATAGAATATAATCATAATGTAAGAGGATTTTGTACTAACAAACATTTACAACTTAAGAAATGTTATCCTCTCTGTGTGGCGAGATCTTTGCAGAAACTTGATGATGGTATGGAACATGGAATTGAGATGATTATGCAAGTTGCCGGTGCTGCTATGCAGGATTTGAGAGTGTTGATGAGTGATGCATTGGCTCCCATGGATGGGATTAATGCCTCGAGGGATTCAGTGTTAAGATACCAGCAGCATTAGAGGAGGAGAATGCAACATTCAAAGATCAATAGCCTACTTTACAAATTGACAGTGGCGCCATAGAAAAAGCAGTGGTAACAGCGGGAACTTAGAGCTATGCGGGTGCTCACACAGATGCCCTATGGCTTAAGCATAGGCTTCTAAATTTCACCTTCTTTCTCTCTCATAATACTTAGCCCTTATTGGACAACTTGCCGCATGGCGCATAAATAAAGGACGAGATCAGAGATTGAGTACTTTATTTACGAGACTATACTATAACTATAAGTTGATTATTGTTGATTATTGTACATGCCTAGATTTGCATGTAAATTATGCTTAATTAAAAAGGTTATAACATAATTTACCATAATATCTGGTTTTTGTATAAGAGGAATGTAACTAGAAACAGTTGAAACATGGAGGGAGAAAGCACTCGCACCTGCAAAGTTGCATCGGCAACCTTGGGTCGGCAAACTTGCGCCACCAAACTTGCGTCGGCATGACAATGCACCGGTAATTTACTAGTCCAATACCGAGTTACAAGTAATGAGTGGCTCTTGGGGCCTCCATAGTGAATGCTAATGATAATAGCTAGTGTTATATTGTTTGCTATCCAATATTATTAGGTGATATGTTTAGAATAATGTTGTTTAAAGGCAGCTTGAAAACTTTACGCACTAGGTTTTAGAATATATCAATTTCTGTCAGAGGGTATCGAGAAACCCAAGCTATGCACGGGGAGTACAGGGAGTACAGGGAGCGAGGGGGCAGTGGCCGTCAGGAAACACTACTTTTAGAACTAACAAAAGGAGTTTGCAAATCTAATAGGGGAGTTGCATGTCTCACTGCACATGTCTATGACAGTGCATACTGGGACAGATTCAGTTCTAATCTGACATACACATATTTAGCAAGAACTTTATGGGAAATTGCAAGAACATTTTCAACAATATCATAGCTTAATTGTGTAAATGATTTATGAAAACCAAATGCATGATGGGAAAGATCAGGTCATGTGTTATAGTAACATTTAAAACACAAGGATATTGACATTGGACCACTGATAAATATTCTAAGCTAAAGATAACATGTTTTCTACAGACTTTATATTGTACTCCAATAATTCCATGTGAATCAAGATTCAAAATGGCGGCTATGCAACTCCCCTATAGCGCTCCGCCAAGCAAACGTCACAGGCGGTAACTTAATATTCATGAGGTAGCCGTACGCGAGGGGGACAGCCAAACAGACCCACATGTGCGCGGGTCCCTATGCTTAGACATGGCAACCAACCCAAAACATACTTACACAAAACCTCCATTTACACACTATCTTTTCGAAATTTTGCTTTGATTTTCACAGGTTGTCGAGAAAACATGTTAAACTTTAATCATATAGTTTTATAAATTAAACTGCCGAGAATAATAGAGTATTTCATTGAAGCAAGATATAGGGAAATGATGGGTGTTGCATAGCCATTGCAGTCTACATACAGTTGAGCCTTACTGCTAAGTAAAAGGTAACAAAAATCAAATAGCTAATATCATATGAAAACTGTACTTCAGGTAAATAATATAACCATGAAATCAGAGTCCAGAGTCAATCGGATTTAATATTTTCTTTCTTTTAGTGTTATTTTATTGAGTCCCAGGGATCGTAGTAAGCGCTTTGTACTCATAAATAACGAGTACATTTTGCTGTGGACGAGTACCATTGCTGGTGCACTCGTCCACGCTTGAATGTACCAACACAGGGCAAATTAAAAGATTGTAAATTCTCATACAAGGTTTCATTGAAAATAAGTTCGAAAAGGGACATGAGGGGCAGAGGACATGATCTCTATGCCTCCCGACGGGCACTGAGTGCAATTGAGTGTGATGGCACTGGGATCATTTTGTGATTGACTGCAAACTAGTGAAGTGTGATACTTATAGCTTTGAATCACAGTGAAATGGACATGCTATTAGCCATCATTATGTGAAATCCATTGCGTCCGTTTCCTCCTATGTTGTTGGTAGTCTTACACTTGTGTTGGATCAAGTTCTTATTCATATTCATTTATGTTTGTATTAAACATGTGTCACTCAACCAATTCATCTACAAATACATGTTTTCTTTAAGAGCCAATAATATGGGTGTGATCTCAATTGCACATTCAAAATCGCGTCTAAATACTCATTATATGAATTAAATAAATTTCATTGTCAGCCTCAAAGAGTATGCAAAGATTTTCATTATAGACCTGTACAATTGCTCTCGGAATACACTATTTAGGGGTTTCATTTAGCTTTAAAAGGGTATCAAACTGAGCCCACACTGCCATTGTATGGGTGAGCGAATTGTGGTGTGACATTGAGGCTGTACTGGCTTCCTGAATTCACACAGGCCTGATTTTTCGCACAGAGAACGGCTACATATCTCAGCAAATTAACATATTTAACTTTAAACATGTATACATAAGTTGGACCCTTATTCAAGTCACAAAGTATCTCCCATTTTTGTACCCAAAGCACATTTAAAATAATTAGCAAGAGTATCAGAAAGGTGCCATGAGTATGCCTATACCGTGTGTATGCCATTATAAGAGAACTGGGAAATATCAGACCAATGAACGTCATATAATCATTAGAAAATAAATCAAATGCTAAGACATCATTGCCACATTAAGTTAAAATAGTCTGAGTTTCTACAAGGGTAATATAGGGCCTCAGAGATAGTAAGGCTTCAATGTATTTGTTTTCCAACAAAAGAATTATAGCTAATATCATATATGAAACATATTGAGCAAAACTGGATTTAGTCAGATACCAAGCAATTTTTTTCTAAATGACTCATTATCATGGAATACAGGTCTAGGAACTCTGTCGACGAAAAGTGCCCATATATGTTCAAAATAATGGGAATAGTCCATTACCCTTAGCCCTTACCATTATGCCACTTGTGCTCACCGGGTGGTGGTACTGTTTTCACCAGGTGGCGCAAATGGGAACTGGGGTACATTTATAATTTTTTTTACAATAAAACTGACATTAATACACTTATGTGGCATTTATACCATTATAGATATTCCACATAATGTATGTAGGATGGTTAAAAGTGATATACTTCTATAGTTTATGTGTGTTATATACCTGTTTGATATTGAAAAATGCTGTGATCAAAACACTCTAATGATAGAACATATAGATTTCCCTACTGGCTTGGACAAGGCAGAGACAACAAACAACTGGAACACATCAGATGAGAGCCTGTTATGCTTTAGGCTCACAAGGAGGATGTTAGAATTGAGGAAAACAAAATGATGCATATAAAGAGAGGGTAACACATGCGCTACCCAAAACTCTCTTCGAAATCTTGAGGGAATAATCATACCCTCCATACCTTTCTTTGAGAAACAATATGCTATCACTGCCAGGGCAGGAAAATGAAACTGCCATGAAGCTAATTTATTTCATTTATTTCAGATGCTATTAATTAATATAAGGAATCTGTATTATTTAAATATCCTGCTCAAAATGGCATTAGAATTTGCTAATTTTTGCACTAATATTGCGTTATACTTTTTGCTGACTATCTTGCAATCATTGCGAAATAATTATTGTGTGAAAAGCGTCCACTCTCATCACAGATCTATGGCGAGATGATTGCGCATTAAAAATCGCGTAGAATCGCGCTCATTTGCCCGTCGGGCTTGAGTGAGGGACAAGCGAAAATCCATGGGGTTCTTTATTTGTCTCATTTCACTTTCTTTCCTTTTTTCCTGCTCACCCTTGCTATGACTTGGGATCAGGGAGAATAGCGGTCATATAGGAAGGTGAAACATGCTCTGTCTAACTGCAATATATTCGATTCAATGTTCTATTTAATGATTAGGATGAAATCTCTGCCCTGTTTTTACTTCTACAATTGTATCAATCTTGGATAGGTTGTGGATGAGTGCTGACTGGATGTGGACGAGTACCTCCATCAGTCAACTCGTCCACAATACTAGTACCTTGGAGTAATATCATATATAACCCAAGGCTTACTACGACCCCTGTTAATTCCAATCGGCAAATGCTAGAATATTCAAGTCACATGCTATCACTGTTGCGCGTCCCATAGCAACACTGATTCCCCTTTTTAAAACGTTTAAATCTAAGAAATATTTACAAAACCGTATACTGTGTGCTCCTCTCATCTCAGACCAGCTGGTTTTGTTTGGCTGCACGAGGGGCTGGCCCAGGGTGACCAGTGGGTTGACCCGTTGACCTAGATCTATAAATAGTTGGTTGGCTTCGCTATTATGTGCTGATGACCTGACGATTACTTGTAAAATTAAAAGCATTGAGGAACTATAGTGTGATGATGGAATGTGTGACATGTCTGTCTGACCGGAAGTTTGGTCAGGCAACCTTGGTTACCGCGGGACTTTTTTAATCAGTGCATCGACAGATCTAAGAACAACAGCTGTTGAAAATAAAGAAAGGGGTTTTCCCTGCTTGACGTTATTCACCAGCACTCTGGTGTCTGTCTCATTTCATTCTTCAACCAACTCAGTTTATTCCGTCTTTCTGCCTCCTCCGTACCCTAATTTAGTGATAATTATAGCATTATTCTAAGTAGAATACTGTTTACATGTGTGAGACGTGATGCAGGGTTGACCGGCAGGCGCTGACTAGAGCGACTATCACTCTTGTGCACTGGCCCTGTTTTTTTGAGCCGGGGATGAAGGGGACAGTGCTCAGTCCACCATCATATGGGTCAGATTTTCAGAAAATGTACAATTGGCGCATCTAAAAATTTAGTAAATTCTGCTAAATTAGACAGAAAAATGGTCAAAACTATAGGCATATGTGAGTATGTTTGGTATTGAGTTGATTTAAAGGATGTGTCTGGTTGTGTTAAACTGAATTTGAAACATCCTTAATGTCTTAAATTTCTGCTATTTGAAAGGATTGCTGAAAACAAATTGTACAATTTCTGGAAATCTGACCCACATAAGGTGAGATGCTTCAAACTGCTATAATTATGGTAGTAATTGTCCTGTTGTCACAAAATTGGTGTCATTAATTGTGCAATGTGTATAAATATTAAATGTCCTTATTTTTACCGTCATCGGAATCCACTTGAAAACATAATAGAACATGTAATGTATAGCAGGTAACTTTAAGACGACCCTGTATAGTCTGTCTGATAAGTAATTGACACAGGGAAAACAGAATCCTTTAAAAAGAGAGAGAAAAGTGTGTGTGGGGGGACTTTTGACTTCTATTTATTTTAATGTCCTGGTCAACCCTTTGGCCCGAGAGTCACTCTTTGCAATCAACCAGTGTCACTGTGTCCACACCAATCAAGAAAAACTCTTTACCCGATCTTAAACCACTTTATCTCATCAAGGGGGACATTGTTTACATGTGTGTTTCTGTATGCATATACCACAGACATGTATGAAAATAATCATCAGAGATCATAATCAATATTAGGTCATAAGACTTTCATTATCGTCATCAAAACAGGGCTTTTTGGATGAAACAAGTTTCCAAATCAAGGTAAAGCAAATGTGATGATGAGTGTAAAGCAATTGAATGATTTCTGTACCTCATAAACCTTTTACAGGCATCTTCCTTAAAAATAATAAAAGCATTTCCACACTTTTTACTTCCAGATAGCTCTAAAAGCTTGGTTCCACTGGCCGGCTACTGCTCCCGCTACTGCTCCCGCTACTGCTCCCGCTACTGCTCCCGCTACTGCTCCCGCTACTGCTCCCGCTACTGCTCCCGCTACTGCTCCCGCTACTGCTCCCACTTCTTGATTAAAGAAGCAGGAGAGTAATGTTGGTGGGTGCTATTGGGCCCTGCTACAAAGCCATGTTACTTCCTGCTTTTTTTGGAGTGCTTTCGAAGTGTAGAGTGCTCCCGCTTCTATCAAACATGTCTGATTTGAAGTGGCAGCTTCTTTGTAGTGAGAGGTAGCGTGAGTAGCGGGACATAGCGAGGGCTGGAGCGGGTCACTAGCACCACTCTATGTTACTTCTCACACCACATGATGACAATATTTTTTCAATATAAATTCTGAGCTCTTTTTTTGTGGTTGATTCATGGGCAACAGTTGGTTATGCGTTCCATATATTATTGTTTGAGCCTTGTATGTAAAGCTATTTTTATCAAAAGTTGTCTTAGGTGTATTTAAAGATATATGCAGGTGTCAAGACCCACGCCACCTAGCGGCTCCTATTTTTCTTTGAAATATTTCATTTTCATCATAAGTTGAGATGTATTTGTGCACCATTTTCAATATCTACAGGGTTTATTTTTATTACAACAGTTTTGGGTCATGTGTGTTAGGATTCATTTACATTGATTTTGCTGCTTGATTACTAAATTTGGGTGATGTGGTCAATTTCAAATGACCACAACTTTTTTTTAACCACGTCAACATACTGTTTTTCTTTGGTAAATCTGTAGCACAATATACCAAATATATGTGTAGAAAGTTTTAATGAAAAGTCACTGATCATTATTTTTTTATGTAATGAAATGTGAAGAAAAACACATTTTTTTATAGACTTCAATGCTAAAGCACGGTTATTTTCAAGTGGCTGTAGAAAAAAAAGTAAGTCGATGAGATGTACTTTTTTTTCATTTCTTGCTTTCTTATGTAGTCAGGAATGATCCCTCAATGTTTCAAAAAAAAGTCACCGACAAATTCTTTTTCCTCTGAACACCCGCATATACCTTTAATTTTAAGTTTTTCCTATTCGTGGCATGGCTCTGAGTCGACAGTAGTCTTTTGTCTCAATTCAATTCAATATATTCTTTAGTTGAACCTGTAATTTTGTACACATAGGAGCCATGTTTCAGAAAAGAAATCCTGGTCTTCCTGTAAGGTCCTTGACTACCGGGGTGGATAATTCTTAGATAATGTATGTAAAGGCCAGAAAGTTATTTGTTTGTTTTTTAAGATTGAATTTGAAGACATTTGATGCTACACAAAATATCAACACTAAATGTGATGTGTTCCAGGGAAATAGAGTCATAAGTCGCAGAATTGATACTGTTCAAATTGTTTTATTCACAAGATGTATCAGTGGGAATGTTCCCATTTCTGGGGTGCTTAACGTTTGTCGTAGCCTGAATACATACGGAATTTCAGGGCAGTTTAATAAAAAAATCTATGCATTTCTGAGGTCTTCTTATATAGTATGTTTACCTTCTTTACTATTAAGAGGTAGTAGTCCAGAGATACTTCAAACCTTTTTCACGAGTAAAAATACAACATTTAAAATATAGAAATACTTATTAAGGTGTCCTAACGTTTACTATCATTGAACTCGGCTTGATCCCATCTTTTCAAATGTCTCAAAATCCATTTTTTGCCACTTACGACACTGTGAATTATCAATGGCAATTTGCCCAGAGATTCAGTGTTCTATGTATAAAATGATGAAGTCAGAGAAGTCGGATGATAGTAGTCTTTGGCCAGGCAGCAAGGTGTCTAAAGCATACCATGGCTTTGGCTTGGCCTTTATTTATAGTCAAACATGTTAACCAATTCATCAGTAACAATGGGTTCTAGCAATGTTTTCTTTGGCGTGTACCCTCATGATTGGCTGAGAGGGATCCCTCCACCCCATGAACTTGACCTCCGAGCTCTCTCCCATGCCAAGGCCATGCACTGTTCACATGATAGTTGGTCCCCTTGCTCTCAGCCCCCCCTCCCCTCCCATTACCCTTGACCCAAGCATGAAGCGTCCCCTCCCTCCCCCAGTCCCTTCCCCCCACCCACTAATGAGTTAACAGAGAGAACACTAGGTAATTCTATTTCTGGTTGCTAGACAATCAAGCATGTATACACACAACAACAGGTGTCCAGCATTACCTCCCTCCCCCTCTCCACCCAGGTCATGCGTGGCGGCCAAGGCCCAGGCAGAGGGGAGGGGGGGAGAGGGAGGGGGCAGGGACGGCCATTTAGCTGGTAAACTAACCCAAAAGAATTCCAATTCTTTACATTCGTCCATATTTTTTTCTTTTGATTGAAATATATAAATTTTCAAACAAGACACTACAAATTATTAGTTGACTGACCGACCCTGCCAACCAATCATAAGAAATAGTAAAATTATTACACAAGGTTACACAATTACAGAAATCAACGGTAAGAGGTAGCCTATCAAACTAAAATGCTCCGTGGACCAACTGGCCTGGAGAACTATAAAAATGGCTCAATTCAAAAGAATGTTCATTAACGTGAGTCCATTATTCGGCTACTAAACAGTCTTTTAGTGAAGCAAGTTGAAAAAGTCCTTGTGTGGAGGTGTGCCTCTGAACACCCGTTGAATGTCTCAACCGCTCGCAGGAAATTTAATACACAAAGGTCCTTTTGTACGGTCGTCACCGTTTCCTCCTCTGTCTGCCCGGCCAGCCGAGGCCCCCGCTGGACCTCGTCGCTGACCGACAAGACACCTGTCTCGCCCCATTTTCCTAGGTGTTGGAGCAAGCACAGGTTGGTAGTCAACACTACCGTATTTCCATAATAATGTGAACAATAACAGACCACAAGTCGACATTTCTGCATTGTTTCACCACCTCCTTCCTGTATGGACAATACTTCGGTCAAAGCAGCAGTTGAGAGTAGACAAGAAGCACTGGTCCTGTGGTGCTTTTTGCAGGCCTCTCTATCTCGAACTAACTGTTTGATAAAACAACGTCTCATGAAGAGAGTTGGATAAGATAACCATTGGGCTGGATCCTTGTCCACGGATTCCACCATTGTCTCCAAAACGGGGAAATGGATTTTACCCAAGGTATGGATATTTGTTTGTTCATACACGTACATCTCTTCTCGCACCCGAGGAGATTACAGAACAAATACTTACAAAACAATATCTAAAAGTGTATAGGAAAAATACAACATACAAGTTTATAAAGTGATTGTGTCAAACATAGAGAAACCAATAAATCTTAAAACTTATTACGTCATCCTGGTCAGTCTGGATCTGGCAGTGCGGTAGGGTGAGGAAAAAGGGGCGGCACGGGATGGGAATTCAAGAGAGCAGGAGGTGGCCACTCCCACACTCTCCCTTTCCCAAGATTGGAGGGGTGGGTTTTCGGGGGCAGAATTGGGGGGGGGGGGGGGGGGGGGGGGGGCGGCAGGGTCTCCAAGGGAGAGATCTTTCCTTTTATAGGCCTTTAAACAACACTGACAAGGGTAGCTAATCCCCAGATAAAGTCTTTAGGCCATGGAATAAAGGAAATAACTGCAGGGAAAATCTTACCATAAGTTAAGTTAAACCGTCAGGGGCATAACTTCAGGGGCGGGATGGTTATATGGGACTTATGGCCTGGCACGCCAATCCTTTCAGACCAGGGGACAACTGCCTTCTATTATTATTCTAGCAGATTTTAAAATAAAGACATACATAAGGACAAACGTCCAAGCGGTTCTCAGTCATAAAAAGTCTCGTTTTGATCTTAAGTAAATGTAAAATACTCTCTCTAAGTTATTGAACTAACAGGGGACCACCTCTAACTCCCAAGGGCACTTACTACAGATACTGTGAGTGTTAACCCTCTTCCCTGGCTCGTCTCTAAGAGAACATATACAATAATAAGAAAGTCATAAAATCCTAATACACCCAAACATCGTTCGTTTCAAAGTTAAAATTACACCAATGAACAGGGAGCTGGCTTCTTCCCTTGTTGGCAAGTTCATGGTGATGAATGGAAGCCGTTCCGATTGAAGATAGGTTCCCCTCTGTGTCCTATGTGTTCGTTCCCATTGCTACCTCGTCCAGGCCCATGCTGGAGAGTACCTCGTCAATGGGTACAATAGTCAGGCTTCCAATCGTCCTTTGGCTGTAAGGGAGTTAGGGGGACCAGATGGCGGTTGTATCCCTCTCGAGTTGTGTGGGATCCCACAGCCGACCTAACTGCACGTTTACCTGGTTTCGCTGCAACAGATGGTGCAGCAGCAGATAGGATGAGCTGCAACTGATCGTCTAGCAGCACATGTGGAAGCAGCTGGCAAGAGCAGCAACTAGAGCGGTAACGGGGCTTGCAGTAGCAGATGTCACAGCAGATGTCACAGCAGATGTCACAGCTGATGTCACAGCAGATGCCACAGCAGATGTCAGCCGTGACCGGCCGTCCAGCTGCAGATGTCACCGCAGATGGCATGAGTAGCAACCAGAGTGGTAACTGGGGTTGTAGTAGTAGATGTCACAGCAGATGTTGCAGCAGATGTTGGAGCAACTGGCAAGAGTACCAACCACAGTGGCAACTGGTGTTGTAATACAGATGGGCACCAGCCACACAGCAGATGGTATAACATGCCCCTCTGCTCCTGCTGTGGAAGAATTACATGCACATACAATCCATCTGCTTTGCAGGACAAAAATAGAATAGGGGTTGTCCATTATATATAGAGTTTATAGTGTAAGGGGAGTGGGAGTGCTAGTAGGACGGGGAAATGGCTTGTAGAACTAGGTATCAGATTACCCAACTTACCCACTAGTAGAATACAAATTGATACTGGGGAAAATAAGTGTAGGATAATCCCTGATTTAGCCAGGCTCCTGGGGCCTTCCCTCCATCTGTCTATGCCCATCCCACCCACCCACACCACACCCTCCCCTCCTAGGATAACTAATACTCAGGTTTGAAAAAGAACAGAAAAATAAGTAAACCATGTAATGATCTAATGGAAGAAGTGTAAAGGGGTTTGAAAGTTGTCGTTTAAACCAGGGGTCTCGAATGGGTAATAAGGCCCTTGATTAGCTTGATCTGCTTGATTTACCTGATTAGCTGGGTTAATCCTTGGAGAAGGAGGTGTTGGCTCACTAGGAGTTAATACTCTCTCTCTGTGATTATTTATGTCCCTTTCATCAATCTGGTTCTCTTCCACAACATTTCTTTCAATATTATTATCAACATTCAAACCGACCTGAGGCTGATTTTCCTGCAACTCCTCCTGTTGATTTGCCACTGGATTAGCTGCTTCCACAGCTGGCTCAGGCTCCTGCTCTCCCTCTAAGTTAAGGTCAACTCCTTCGTGCTGGTCCTGCTCATCTCCAACGAGCTGCTCCTCCTCGTCTGACACGTCCTCTATGTGTTCCTCGTGCCCAATATTGTTTCCAGCCAACTGCTGTACGTTTCTGTTAATAATTTCGTCAATTAAGTCCACATTAATATCGTTGTTCACTACCTCCTCCTGTTGATTTCGACGAACTGGTGGTGGAGGTAATGGAATTGCTCCTGGGTTTAATCTTGCATTTACATCTGGGACATTTTCCATGTCCTGAGGCACCTCGTATGGGTCTTCATTAAAGTCCAATTGCCTCGGCTGCTGGTTCAAGATTTTGCCTCTATTCTCTCGTCTTTGTCCTCTCGTGACTATTGCTTGCGGTAACGCTGCCAAACGCTCAACGGAACGTTTAATCTTGTCGAACAAAGCCAACTCAGGCGTATTCGCAGCCTCTTCCATCGCTCAAAAACATGCTTCAAATTGCAAATGAACTCGCTTTTTGTGAGAAAAAAAATCTCTATGTCCAAGACCGAGCGGGTTGTCCGCCAGTGTAATGATCTAATGGAAGAAGTCTAACGAACGTGTGGTCTTCGTGAGAAGAGCAAAGCAACTGTTTTAATGGTAACTAAGATACAGGCTCCTCCAGGAGGGTACATGCATAATAATGAGTGGGCGGAGCCCTTACGTAATATCCATGGCCTAGCATGTATAAGTAGACTTGCACAGTCCTAGCTAGTTAAGTATAATTAGCGATTTAAAGTAATGTGATAATAGGTGATAATTAATAATAATATAAATATAATGAGGTTACACAATGTTACGTAATGTTACATAACAACCAGCAGATGTTAATGGTTGAAAATGTTGCATAAAGACGCATCCCACAATCTTGACCTTTTTCCCCAGACCAGATCCCAGATCTGAAGTTAATTTACTGAGGCCAATAATATATTGATGCTGGCTCGGGTGGGAATGTGTTCGTATACAGTCATATAGTCGTGTTCCAAAAGTATAAAACTAGCGTTCCAATCAAAACTATATGACCCCGTTGCATCATCCCCATCCCACCCTTTTGCAGGTCAATTCATTGGAGGTACTGAAAGTGGTGGTCAGTAACTATTTTCCATTACTGCCAGAATACAAATTAATCAAGATCCCTCCCAACACTAGAAGCAATTCCCAGGTAATTTACCAAAATACATACCCCTGCAATCAACTAAACCCAATCCACAGTAGAGGCTGTGCCTCCCACAAAACCAATAAAAAAAAAGAAAAGAATAGGGGTTGTTTATCATAGTCATATAGTCGTGTTCCAAAAGTATAAAACTAGCATTCCAATCAAAACTATATGACCCCGTTGCATCATCTCCCAACACTAGAAGCAAATCCCAGGTAATTTACCAAAAATATACCCCTTCAATCAATTAAACCCATTCCACAGTAGACAAAGAAAAGGGGTTGTTTATCATAGGGTTATAGGGTAAGGGGAATGGGAGTGCCCGGAGGATGGGGAAATGCCTTGCAGCACTAGGTATCAGATCTCCTAACTTACCCACAAGTAGAATACCAATCAATATTGGGGAAAATAAGTGTAGGATAATGCCTAAGTTAGCTAGGCTCTTGTGGCCTTCCCTCCATCCATCCATGCCTATCCCAGCCCCTCACAACGTACCCTCCCCTCCTAGGCTATCTCTGACTTCTAAAGTTGAGGAATTGCTAGTTAGCAAATTCGTTCCTTCAGTGGTCAGCCAATGTGAATTATCAATGGCAATTTGCCCAGAGATTCAGTGTTCTATGTATAAAATGATGAAGTCAGAGAAGTCGGATGATAGTAGTCTTCGGCCAGGCAGCAAGGTGTCTAAAGCATACCATGGCTTTGGCTTGACCTTTATTTATAGTCAAACATGTTAACCAATTCATCAGTAACAATGGGTTCTAGCAATGCTTTCTCTGGCGTGTACCCTCATGATTGGCTGAGAGGGATCCCTCCACCCCATGAACTTGACCTCCCAGCTCTCTCCCATGCCAAGGCCATGCACTGTTCACATGATAGTTGGTCCCCTTGCTCTCAGCCCCCCCTCCCCTCCCATTACCCTTGACCCAAGCATGAAGCGTCCCCTCCCTCCCCCAGTCCCTTCCCCCCACCCACTAATGAGTTAACACAGAGAACACTAGGTAATTCTATTTCTGGTTGCTAGACAATCAAGCATGTATACACACAACAACAGGTGTCCAGCATTACCTCCCTCCCCCTCTCCACCCAGGTCATGCGTGGCGGCCAAGGCCCAGGCAGAGGGGAGGGGGGGAGAGGGAGGGGGCAGGGACGGCCATTTAGCTGGTAAACTAACCCAAAAGAATTCCAATTCTTTACAACACATTTTCCTGCAACGCATCAGAAATATCTTTGTTACTAAATATCTTCACTATAAATATGTAAAACAAAAACAAACCTGGCTCTGAACTGCTCCTCTTCCTCTCCTGGACAAACTGTTGAATCATTGAAGATCCGGTTTGAACCGGTTTGCCTTTCATCCCAGACCAAGAGGCCTCCTGTGTATTAAACCAATACAGAAGAGGGAGAGGAAAAATTAGGCACGGGTATAGTCTGTCTAAAAAGTAGTTGACACGTGATTCCTTAATTCCTTTAAGGGGAGGGAAAAGTGGGGGAGTTTTGACTTCAAACCTTTTCCCCGTGAATCACCGTTTGCGACTGACCATGGCCGTTTGCGACCAACCATGGCCAAATATACAGCTGAATTGTATTGCGCTGTCTCTGTTCCATGTGCAGCAGCTGTTGTGTTGCTTAGATGGATTGAATAGCTGGTTATACTGGCCCTGTTTCTCCATGGTTGATTGCAATGGGCGACTCGCTGGGCAAAGGGTTGACAAGTCCTTGTCATGAATAGAAATACAAAATCTCCCACTTTTCCCTCCCCTTAAAGGGACTAAGGAATCACGTTCCAACAACTTTTTAGACAGACTATAGTCAAAGGGAGAGAAGATATATTAGAATGAGAGAGTGAGGGAGAGAAGGAGAGAGAAAGGAAGAGAGAGAGAGAAAAAATCGTTAGCACCCATCATTGAAGTCAATGCCTTGGTTACTGTGAAGACCAATCGATTTTTCATTTCTATTTCCAGGAACATACCAAAAATCTCTGATCTATTATTGATCGATCCATGAAAGTGATAGTGAAATAAATTTGAAGTTAAAATAAAAAAAACCTACACCGACTCCTGGCAATCACTAATGCTGCCAATGGACTTTCCTCCGACAGAGAGCATGCCAAAAGTTCAATGGTCCTATTTAATATATAATATCGAATCAATAGAGGATTTGCATAGCCGCCATTTTGAATCTCAATTTGTATGGAATCATGGGACTAATGGTTCAGTGTAAAATCTATCAAAAACATGCCATGTTCAGCATGCGATATTTGTCAGTGCTCTAATCTCAATATCCATGTTTCCAAAACACAAGCCTCCATCTTTCCCATCATGCATTTGGTTTATTCATAGATCATTTATACAAGCTGTGATATTGGTGAAAACATTCTTGCAATTTTCAATAAAAATGTTGATGCTAAAAATGTGTATGTCATATTTCAACAGAATCCATCCCAGGATGCACTGTGACAGACATACGCAGTGGCATATGCAAATCCCCTATTGGAATTCATGTGGTACGTTTAAAGAGATAAACCACAGTCATATGCACTGCTGCAGGCGGGAGTTTAAGGAACTAATGCATGAAAAATAAGGATTGACAATAATTTTTTCAAACTTTGTCTTGAGAAAGAACATGGTTGGGGGATAACAAAAAGCAAAAAAAATGGATCTCAGCATATTTTTTTTTCATTCTGGACACCACCAAAGTTAAGTATTGAAGTATGTGGGGAAAATGGATATTTTCTCAGTTTTTCCAAGATTTCAGACAGATAAATAACATTTTTCAGTTGAAACGTCTTCTAAACATAGCCACTATACAGGTTTATCCTCATGCATGAAAAAAAAGGGTATCAACATATTTTGAAAGATATTATTTAGCATTGAAAATCTTAAATATTCCTGTTTTTAACTCATCAGGATGCAGATTCAGTTGAATGACTTTTTTAAAAAGTCGGTGACCCCCATTTTTTATTGCTTGAAAGGGTAAAGCAATATGTTAGTTATGTATATAGAGATTTTTAGGAAAAAGTTATTTTCATTTTTTTTTTTATACTGAAAAAACGAAAAAAATTGTCCTTTTCCCATAGACTTCTATAGTGAACAACCATAAATTTCAGGGCTCCCTAAAATGAAAACTAACCCGGTGACTTATTGTTATTATTGGCTTTTTGAATCACATAACCTTGTTCTTTCACGAGGCAAAGTTTAAACAGAATGTTATTTTCAGTTTTTTTCCCAGTTGAACTGTGGTTTATCTCTTTAAGTTGCATTACCTCTCTCAAACTCTGTTATGATTAACAAGCAAAGTACACATCCTTTCGACGGTCCCCCTCTCTCCCTGCCCCTTCCTCCCCCTGTCCCTCCCTCCTATTCCTTCCTCACTCTACCCCTCTGGGCCCCATTCCGCTCCTCTTTTTCTCTCCCCTTCCCCCTCTTCTCTCTCTACCCATCCCCATCTTCCTCACTTTCCTACACTCTCTCCCTCCCACAACTAAAAACCTAAAAAGGGCTTCATCTCTTTCCTGCTTCTCGCTCTACCCTCTTGTCCCTCACGCTATCCGATTTCTTCCACCCTGTCCCTCAGCTTCTTTCATTCTCTCCTTCCCTATCCCGCCCTTTCCCTCCTTCCCTCTCCCTTCCTCCCTCTCCCTCCCCCTCTCTCTCTCCCATTGCTAGGGACTCTCACAGGACGTGTTGCTAGGGAATCCCTAGTTGCCACAAATGGCATGACGTCAATCTCTTTTAGTTCCTAACAGGGGCTTTCCCGTGCTAAATATTGTTGTATAGAATCCAACTAAAAAACTAAAAAGGGCTTCAAAACCACATTTCCACCACAGATACCTTCACAAACAATATACAACATCCTCTAGAGAGGGTGGACTTCTCTCTACAGATGAGTGAAATGGTGTGTCGCTCTTCCCATGCATTATATACTAGTAAATATTTAGGCTTGTGTGAGAAACTAAAGCCAATTTGCCTAGAGGTTCAGTCTTCAAGGATAATAAGGAGTCAGAGAGAAGTTGGTTAATGATTATCACAAGCCAGGCAGCGGAGTGTACCAATGGCTTGGCTTGCGCCTTTATTTATACTGCAACATGGTAATGAATTAGTTACAGACAAAGGATTCCTAGCAATGCTTCCCTGGCGCTGTCCCTTTCTAATTGGCTGAGAGGTATCCCTCTATCCAGCAGACTTGACCCCAGCTCTCTTCCATGCTAGGATCATGAATTGTCCACGTGATAGTTGGTCCTTGACCTCAACCCTCCCTCCCCTCCCTTACCCCTAACCCAAGCGTATAGCCCCTTTGCCCTCATTTGTAAAATATGTCGTAAAAAAACGATGCCTAACGATGCCTAAGTATTATTAAAATTTAATAGTTCTCATAAACAAGAGATTTTCGCTGTGACCAAGGAAAACAACGGTGTCCCCGGAATCCCTTTATTCCATTATAGGCAATGTGGCTAAACAAAAAAGAGCCCGAACCCCCCAACACCAACACACTTCAATCCCTTCTTCTCTCCCCACTTCATGCGGGCAAAAGTGATGTCAAGGATTCAGTTGTGTTACTAGCTTTGCATAAATAAGAAGACGTCACGACTAACGTTATAGCGTCGTCGCCGGTATCGGGCATTCATTAGAATCATCTGAATTAAGTTAAAGAATATAGATTGTATTGTAATAGCTATGTAATCGTTACGAGAATGAAAAATACACCACAAATGAGAATTTTTTGTTAAGCTAATCAGAAATTCACAGGACGCCCTGGAAGATCTGCGAATGCTAATCCGTAGATGGAAATTGTATTATGACTTAGAAATAAGCTGTGAAATGATTGTCCTATTTCTAGAAAAATGTAAAATAAATCTGGAAATAAAACTATTACAACAACAACAACAACAACATGTAAAAGACCTAGGCTACTTCCCTTTCAATCTTCCTTGTTAGACAAATACTGTCTCAACATAATGCAGCAATGATGTCTCATTTACTCCAATGTGGATTGTTGGGATTAACTTTGCTTCCTGAGAAAATTTATCAGAAATTTACCATAAATGTCCAAATGTACTGTCTCTGCCTCCCCCAACGCAGAAAGGGGGTTAATTCGATGGGTGGCCCATATTACCCCCACTCCCACCCCAGCTGCAACCACCAACGCCTCCACCTTCACTGGTGTCACTCTGCCCAACCCCCTCTCTCTCCTCACATTTCTCAGCTGTCTATCTGCCTATTCCTCCCATTGTGTGTATATGTTCAATTACATCTCCTCCTCCTTTACCATTGATTTCTGTATTGCATTTAATTTATCTATTTAAATTAAGCCTCCTTCAAATCTGCTATGAATGCACATTGATAATGTCTAACTAAATTTAAATGACCTCACGCTCTCTGCCTGGACAACAAGTTGATAAATTGACATCGGACACAAGTAATTGGGCCTGAGAATCGTTTCCATTGGAAACTCCAGGTATATAAATTAAGTTGACACTAATTGTAAAGTTAAATAGATAAACCAAACTTAACTTGATAATTTCTTAACTTAGTACTTGTTCTCGGTCGATTAAAGCTCCACTGCTTGTTTAAACAGTAGCTGAATATTGTTACCTTTTTGACAACTTCAGTTATGTTGTTAAGATGTGAATCAAGTAGCCAAGGCTTGGGTTGGTAGAATAATCAACCTTTAATGTACGGAAAATCGCTGCTTATATCCTAGCCTGGCCAGCCCCCTTCTCCCCTCCTGTCCCCTCATTGGCTGAGCCCCTCTCCCCTTCCATGGGTCAATTTATTAAAAAAGGAGGGAGGGTAGGCAGGAGACACCAAACATTCTAATTAATTATTATGGGCGCCAGGCTAGCACAATAAATACAATTAGCATAAATATCAATGTAACACCACAATCAACAATCAAACATCAATAATCAGTTCAATTAACCTTCATAATTACTTCTTGATGATTGATATTAATGACCCTCCCCCACTTTAGTTAATCACTCATAAGCGAACCCAACCCCCCTCCGCCCCCTTATATGGTTCATCAAAACAAGGTTCAACTATGGATCTTCCTCAGAGGAGCCGGCCTGGCGGGCAGCTCAGGTCACGCCCCCTCTGCCGGTAGAGTTGCTCCTGGTCTTGCTCTCGACCCAGGAAACTAGTTTATTTTCTACAATGTCAAACAATGAGTACATATGGCAAGGGGTTGTTTGTCATAATAGCAAATAATGCAGCTGTATATATTTGGGTTTATTCTTAGTAGCTCCTTTTGTTCAAAAAAGAGACAGATGTTTTTTTTCATGTTCACATCTCTTATAAACTGTTTGTTCCTTTTAAGTTCTGCTGCATAAACTAACCATGTCTTAGAATTGTAATAGCCAGATGGCAGGCAATTGAATAAAGTCTGTCGCAAAGACAAAAAAAAGCAGCTGTATATTAATTTTGGAGATATGTTTCAAGGTGTTCTATTTACACAACTTCTTTGCAGCAATGTCATCATGTTTTTGGAACCTAGCTGTTTTACAATAATTCAAGGAAGTGTATTTTTTTATTGAAAAAGTTGTATTTCCCAACGATTTCACGTTTGTGATACATTTCATGTTGAGAAAGGCAAACGTTTGATTGATATCCTTCATTTGAAAACGGAAAAATGAAATTAATCATTGATTTAAGCTTTACAGTATAAGTACCAACATAAATATATCCTTGTGTTTCTAAGTTAATACTATGAAGTACATTTAGTTACATTGTTAGTAATTGTCCTACCTGTCAATTTGAGAAAACTTTAATGAAACATTACATTTGTAGTGATATTCAATACTCTAGGTGTCATTGTATCTTATATTTGGTACTGTTGATTAGTTCTGCTGAATAACAACAGAGGTCACTACTGTTTGATGTACTGCTAAAGCCATTGCTTTTATATCTGATTAATCTACATGATCAATGTAACTATTACCTATCAAGACTTAGGTATGGAGTTCAATACTATTTACCATAATATGTCAATATGTGTATAAGTGTCTGTGATTTATTCTTCATCCCTCAACATGTACTATTTCATCATATCATTGTGTATGTATGCTGTATGTTTCCATTAAACACCATGAACTAAACTACCTAGGAGCCCTCTGGGCCTAGTTTCAGGCAATAGGCCGGCGGAGGGTTGTGTGAATAAACCAAGAATGAAGTTAAGCTTGTGTTCTCATTGTTCTTTGCTAAGTCCGAACCTGGGTTGTGTTGGAAGAACACTACACATTATTAGTAATTGTCCACCCTGACAAATTGAGAAGACTTTTATGAAACATTAACAAAATCAAACATAAAGTAAAAAAGAGACCTTATAGTAAAAACTTTAGTAAAAACGTATTAAAGTAATGTAATCCCTCAACATCAGGTCGTTTCACCTTTCCCATTTAGAGATCCATCAACCAAATTTCACGAGTGACAAATAAATTTGAATTACATTTTAATTCTGTTCAGAGAAGATCGGATTGTGGACAAGATTTGACTGGCCAAAGCAATTACTCGTGATGAATCCATTTTCGGAAAGTTTGAATATTAACTTGGTATCTCTGTCATATTACGCGTCAAAGGTGATCCCTGTCACTTCATATTAAGATAATGAGACACCCAATTGTGATCCGTTTTGGGAAAAGAGTCATAAATCGCAAAAATATAAAATTTGAGATATCATAAGATTTGGAAGGAGGAGATCAAGCCGATTTGAATGATAGTAAACAGTAGGACATCTAATAAATATTCCTATATTTTAAGTTAGATAATTTTATCTTTGAAAAAAAAAGTTTGCAATTTTTCTGGGGGGGTAATAACAAATAAAGTAACTAAATACACTCTATACGAAGGCCTTCAAAACGCAAGGATATATTTAATTCAATGTCCTGAAATTTGTTGCACAGATTTAGATGACTATAAGTGCTCAACCCTCCAAACATCAGAACATTCGAACAAAATAACTTAGTAGGGCAAAATAAAGATTCATAAGAGAGTGAACAATCAGTAAAATCTCACGCTGTCTCAGTGCTCTTGACTCTTCAGTCTGTGGTCCAAGATTTCCCCTTGGAGGTTCATATAGCCAGCTTATAAGTGATAAAAACCATCCCTGAGAGACAAAATTGACCATCACACACTTCCTTCAGTCATGCATTTGCACATAGGAGGTCAACCATTGGAGCAGTTGTTAATGATGTCACACCACAGACACGCATAACAAACCCAACAAACTTTTATCAATGATCGTTTTTTCTTGATTCCTCTGGTAATTATCCACAGAAATAAGAAATGAAAATATGTTAGGAAACAGGATAGTCAGTTAGACTATGTTAGACCATGTTTTTATCAATGGGAATTTAATGTTTTGTATATTCCGTTGATTGTTTACATGTTAATCTGTCCAGCCTATTCACCCATGGTTCTAGCCTACAGAGCTTCAAGTAGGCCCTACACCTGTGCTGATTGTAGTAGTCCGGGAGCCAGAGGGTTGAACCTCGCATTGTCGGATAAAGTTTTTTTTTTTGCTGTTTCATGTAGCCTAGGGGTAGGTAATCACAAATCAGGGGGGCGACCGTTCCCACCTATTGAGCAATTTTAGATATTAACCCTTTTATCCCGGTCATGCCAATATACCCCAAATACAGGATTTTGTAGGATTCATAGCATTCATTTATTCTGATCTGAATAGACAATGTATGTTTAGACACCAAAATGGTAATCCTGAGTAGTTTAGAAGCTGAGATATTGGTAGATATAGGTTTTTACATAATGGTGACCTTGAAAATCCAAGATGGCCACCATAATTTACAAGAGTGGTTCATATAGAAATCATAAAGTACATGGACAGCATGTGGGGTAAATTTGGCCCTTTGATCCATCCACATCTATCTCAAATCTGGCCTCTAGCTACCTCACTAACACAGTTATAGTGCAAATAGCAGCTGAGATATTACAATCTTGCCCCTCAATGGCAGCCATATTGGATTTTGACCTGGAAAATGACCTCAAAAAAGAGAAATGACTTTAGAAATAGTTTCCTCACTCCTGAAAACACATTAAAACTGGTGTTACAGAATTATGTGTGGTTAATTGGAGCTGAGCTATGCCATTCTAGTTTCATGGCAGCAGTCATGTTGGATTCTGACCTTGAAATGACCTTGAAACTCAATACAGTCCACAGAAATGAATTTCTCATACTTAAAAACATCTGAAAAGTGGTATCACACTTGAAAATCAAGCCAGTAGAAGCCAAACTATGGTGCATTTGATGTTTGGTGGCAGCCATTTTGAATTTTGCAGCTACCAGCCACCAGGGTTCTCCCCCAACTTGTAGCCAGTAATTTTTAAAAAGCTTATGACCTGTTCTAACAGCATACCAAATTTCAAAAAGGTGTCAAAAAGTGCACTATTCAGATCAGAATAAATGAATGCTATGAATCCTACAAAATCCTGTATTTGGGGTATATTGGCATGACCGGGATAAAAGGGTTAATATCTAAAATTGCTCAATAGGTGGGAACGGTCACCCCCCTGATTTGTGATTACCTACCCCTAGGCTACATGAAACAGCGAAAAAAAAAACTTTATCCGACAATGCGAGGTTCAGCCCAAAAATGGCCTTTGCCTCCCGGACTATAGGTCTCATGTGGAACACTCAGTTTGACAGCAATGTACTTCGGAATTAAAACATCAGTAACTCTTATATAAACATATAACAGCAGCAGAATATTGATAAATCCAGTCCTATAAGTCATAACATGGCTAACTCTTATATAAACATATACCAGCAGCAGAATATTGATAGATTCATAATATCAGTCATAATATGATGGAGTTTGTTAAGATTTGTTTTGTTGCAATAACTGAGGATGAAGCGTGAAACAATAGAGCCTTGACTGTACTGATCTATTGCTTGTAGAAGCCCGCCCCTGGCAAGGCAATACTAACAGCCCGTGTGGGGCTTTGTCCTGACCGACATAGCCACAGTCAGGCACATTCATCTACCATGAGAACCTACTGCCCAATTGATTTGATTTGAAAATGATTCTTTTCATTTCTTTTGAACAGGTACATTTACTGGTTTTCACCATGTTTTCGTCAGTAGCCTGATTACAATTGCCTTTGGTTATGATTATATTACTATACATTCAGTGGTATTTAGATTAGATTCTCGTTTGTTTTCGTATAGTATAAGTATGGGTTTCAATATCAGGATGAATAGTGTGTACAGTATTTGTATCTAATATTTTGAATTCAGCCAAAACATTATGTTGGTCAGATTTTCATAAAATGTACAATTGACAGCTCTACATAGTTAGGAAATTATCCTAAATTAGGCTGAAAAATGAAGAATACAGGGTATATTGATTGTCTTAACTTCTAAAACTAACAAGGTCATTAATTCTGTCATTTACAAATGGCAGACTAGGTGGAATTTACTGAAATCTGTAGCTCACAGGATTGAGGACAAAATAGCATTTAGAAAATATACTCAGCAGCTTCTTGCACCATTTTGAAATGACCTGAAAAATTTATCATGATATATTTTGACAAATATATTATGATTAATAAAAATTAGCCTACTGCTGTGCCACAAAGTGCTCATTGTTATTAACTATTTCTATCCGCGCTCTTCGCCGAATTTGCCTCGGCTACAATGTTTGAATATGATCTTTGATCTCTTATTATACCTCAGAAATGTCAGTTGGTATTGTAACCGTATAAAAACCATATAATGTCATCCAATGTAATTACTCATCTCATCCATGTTAGTATTGAGAACCAAGTTCTAAACTTTCAACTGTAACAACTTTCAAAAACAAAAACTCAAGTCGGCAGTCATAGGAAGACCTGTCTGACAAGGTACAGAATTGACCGACCTATTGTAGCAAAATCAGCAATAAAAAATTTTTGAATTGAATATCTGAATATATTTGGTGTCGCATTGCTTTACAGTATCAGTTCTGTTATGTGAGACTAAATTTTGAAGCTCATTTTTGTCCTATATGTTGGTTATTTGAGAGGATTGGGGAAGGCGAATTGTACATTTTCTGAAAGTCTGACCCATGTATAACATACATTATTTTCAGTAATCGCTGATTCTCTACAAATTTGATATATTATATGAGAAATAACATAAAAGAAAAAGTAATACATATTCGGAAATATGCTATATGAAATAATTAAAATATTAAATTAACTTAAAACTGTCAGCAACGCAAAATATATCATGACACTCAAAGCATGGTTTCTAACCACTACAAACATTGCCTATATAGGCATAGGATAGAGAGACCTATATATATGTGATCCGTTTTAGGAAAATGAGTCATAAGTCGCGAAAATTGGATTTTGAGATATCATCATATTTGAAAAGATGAGACCAAGCCGATTCCAATGAGTGTAAGCATTAAGGACATCTAATAAGTACTTTTATCTTTTTAGTCAGATATTTTTATTTTTTTTAAAAAGTTTGCAATATTTCTGGGTGGATAATAATCTGTCTGGTTATGTAAAGTGGCTAAATATACTCAATAGGATAATCCAATAAACGCACTGATATAATTAATAAACTGTCCTGAAACATGGTAGATGTATTCATACAACCACAAGGACTAGACACCCCAAACATGAAAATATTCCAACAAAGTGATTTTGTAAGTAAACAACTTTGAAAAGCACCAATTGTGTGACTTGTGACTCATTTTCCCGAAACACATCACATATTGAAAATTCCATAGGTCAATGTTGAAAAGGTGAAAAGTCAGAGGATTTATTCAAATAAACCCAACCCGTTTTGTAATTTGGGGTCTTTAATGATGGTCAGATGTATATATACTGTTCTCAACCTGTTCTGCAGAACTGAGATAGATATACATTTTTAACCTAAATGGTGACCCTGTAAAATGTCTTAGGTCATTCATTCTACTGGCTAAGGATTGTGGGACCAAAATTCCCATGTCACCGTTAGGTAGTTTTAGCATTATGGACGACTAAACTGCCTTGAAAAATAAAAACGTCATAAAGCATTATTAATATGAATGTTTTGCTTCTGACTATATCATTTATATGGCTTAGAAAATGTCACAATTTATTCACACTGTTTATATATATAAAGACTTTTATTCATATGCCGATATAGTAAAATGAAGATACATGAATAGGAAACTAGCCCTCTGAAATCAGGTTTTCCTGGATAGCCTTATTAAATAAAACGTTTTGAACTCATAAATGCTCCGAAATACTAATGTTTGTAGAGAAATTGTGCGTTGTATGGTATTGTAACACTTAAGCTATTATAAATTCCTTTGTCCTCATAGTGATAGTACTATGAAATGTTCTCTACGACGCGACTCGCGCAAAATGTTCATTTTAATTTGATCTGTTTCATTAAGTAGTATAATAATAATAATAGTTAATATGATTGAACATATGGTTCATAGAATCAATCAGCACATGTTTTGTACGGCCAAAAAAAAATAGGTGTGTTTCCGATTTATCTGGCTGAAATCTAGGTAGGGGGGGTAACTTTTTTTTTTATATAATTTTTTTTTTGTGGAAACCACCTCCCAGGAACTGAAAAAAATGTCTATTTCATAACAATATTTGTTTTAAACATGCGAAATGTGCTTTTTGACAGTTCCGGGTTAGGAAAACCCCAAAAAAGTACGATATGAATTTTTAAAAATCAGGTATGGTAATTTTTTTTAGGTAGGGTAAGGTTTTTCTAGGTAGGGGGAGTGGGGTAAATCAGAAACACACCTATTTTTTTTTTGCCTAATACAAGGTTAAAAATGTTGAAATTGACTTATATACTGGCCGATATCTTACACGTATGTAATCTTTCACCATTGCAAGTCTACATAACAACATAACAGATAACAATTGCATGTGTTTCGGGAAAATGAGTCATAAGTCAAGCTGATTCCAATGATAGTAAACAGTCTAATAATCTAATAAGTATTTCTTGATTTTAAGTTTGATATTTTCGTTTTTGAAAAAAAAAGTTTCCAATATTTCTTGGGGTAATAAACAGTAAAGTAACTAAATGTAGTCCGTATGAGGACCTTTAAAACGAAAGGATATATATATTACATAGATTGTCCCAAAATTGGATACATCGATCGATATAACTATAAGTGATAAACTCTCCAAAAATTAGAACATTCCAATAATATGATCTTGTGAAAAAAACACTTTGAAAAATATATATTTTGCGACTTATCACTCATTTTCCTGAAACACATCACATATAACGTAAATTCAACCAGACAGTAACTATTATCACCCCCATCCATCTTCATCATATCCCAATATTGGCATATCACCTATGAGTTATTGATGTAACTTGATTATACTGTACACAGTTATTTGTATTATATATTGAGTAGAAAACTGGGAAACTTATATCTTAAATATGTAGGAAACAAATTGAAATGTTGTATGCACCCAAGAATTCTGAAGATGCATGGTCATGATTCTAATGAAAATCACTCTTCTGAGTGAGAGGGTTCTGGCCATTCATGAATAAAATTGTTAAAACAAAATGATACACTATGATAGCGCCATGTAAATTTAGAGCTTCAAATTACCCTGAATAAAATCACCACTATTTGTTGGTTAGGAGAAACATTATTATAATTTCTGGCATCTTTAACGCCATCAGATTGAAAAATATGAGTCAGCAAATTTTCAAAACATTCATTTTGCCCATCATGGAAACAGGAATTTTCTTTTGTGACCTTGGACCTAGACTTTCCTACGATCATCTTAACAAAATTAAAACAGGGCTTTCAGAATTGTGCATGGTAAACGTAATGAAAATTTGAAACTTTTTTCTTTATTCAAGAGTGCCAACTTATTGCCATTAGTCCTTCACAGAGAAATGAGAATGCTCATTTAACATCTTAAGACCGGGGAGATCTTTAATCTGAACAATAAATTTAATTTGAGAAGGTCAGTTGGAACGCTGGAAAAAAGCCAGATTTTGGGATCAAGTGCAAAAGAGTCACAGTTAGGTTGCAAAAGATGGATTTTAAGATATTATCACATTTGAAAAGATGAGATCTAGGGAATTCTAGAGATGATAAACACAAGGAATCCAATAAATATGATGCGTTGATGATGAGTCACAAATCGCAAAATTGATATTTTTCAAAGTATTTTTTTACAAGATCTCTTCATTGAAATGTTCCGATTTCTAGGTGGCTTAGTACTTGTATTCATATGAATTGTTATGACAAATTTCGAGACACAGTATTAAATATATTTTGCGTTATGAAGGTCTTCACATGGAGTATATTTAGTTACTTTACTGATAATTACCCATCCAGAAATATTGCAAATGTTTTTTGTTTTTTTTTAAATAAAAATATCAAACTGAAAATATAGAAATATTTATTAGGTGTCCTAGTGTTTACTATCATTGGAATCGGCTTAATCTCCACTTTTCAAATATGGTGATATCTCAAAATTTATATTTTGCAACTTATGACTCATTTTCCTGAAACGAATCACAAATAAAGTTTCTATATATATAATTTTTGTAATGCATGAAACAAACTTAGCATTGATATCTTTATTACACAGTCTTGGAATTAGGTACATCTGGTCATGCCATTAGATATTACATAGTGGTAAGCAGTGCACCCCTCAAATGAGAACAAATGATAATATGTTTTTTTTTAACAAATTTTATTAGCAATTTCGCATTTGTGATACGTTTCATGTCGTTGAAATTTTTACAAATATAGATATCTATTACAAATTAAAGATTTGTGACCAGCCGAGGGGAAAGGAGGCTCTGCGCCGGAGTTATAGTTCCTGGTATTCCCTCTAGGAGTCACATCATATTCATGACGTCAAGTTCCTAAATATATTCCGTAAGATGACCTTAGAAATGCATAGATATATTCAATACATTGTCTTGAAATTCCGTACATGTATTATTATCACTTGCAGCATTAAGTACCCCAAAAAGTAGAATATTCCAACAAAAATATCTTATAAATAAATCACTTTCAAAAATATCCATTTTGCGACTTATGACACATTTTCCTGACACACATCACATATGCAAGGGGGACATGTGCATGCAGAACATTTTAGGTAGGTGTTCTTATGTAACCATGAGGTATAACAGTATTGTTAACCCGAGGCATTAGAGGCTTTCAATAAATGAACTCGGTTTCCTGATAAGGTATGGGTGAGATGGTTTGATTCTTTTTTACTATTGGAGAAGGAAATTCAAATTCAAAACTTGTTAGGCAATACTAGGTGAATTTTAGTATATTTGACATTGCATTGATTCTATATAGCAATCTGTTTGGTTAAGTGGAAATGTATTTTGAACTTTATTTTCGTCTAAAATGTGGGTTATTTGAGAAGATTGGCGAAGTTGAATTGGACATTTTTTGAAAATCTGCTCCGCATCCATGATAATATCTCAAAATACAATTTCCGCTACGTGTGTCTCATTTTTCTGTGACACATCCCACATCTGGGTCAGATTTTCAGAAAATGTACAATTGGCAGCTCTACACATTTAGGAACTTCTGCTAAATTAGACTGTAAAATGAAAAATACCAGGTATATCTTAGTATATCTGCTATCACATTAATTTAGAATATCAGTTCTGTTGTGTTAAACTGCATTTTGAAGCTTATTTCTGTCTTAAATGTGGGTTAGTTGAGAGGATTGGAGAAGACGAATTGTACATTTACTGAAAATCTGACCCATCTGTTCAAACTGTAGAGTGCTCTACATAGTAACCTCGCCAGCAGAGGAATTTAAATAATCAAATTTCTATAATGACATCATATCCGCTAATACCATGACAGGATGTTGAATTAGATAACTGGTGGTGTAATGTAATTGTCTAAACCTGCAGAGACGGGCAGATGTCCTAGATTATGACCCGTAATACAACGCCACCTACTGGAGAAGCGATATTCAAAATGGCGTCTCTGGTTTAAAAGCTCCCTGCTCAGTTTCCACAGGGCCAAAGATAACAGTTCCCAGCGCTGTTTGTAAGAAGAGCTGTTTTTATGAGAATTAGAACAATAAAGGTTTCTTTCCATATCAAATGAAAACTGAAAACATGTAGGTGGGATGGGCCTTAACTTCATTTTCTCTTTTTACTAAAATGTCTTTTTCAATAAATAGGAGATGAGCATCCGCAGCTCGTTTCCACGAGTCGACTCCGGTCAATATTGACGCTAGTAACGGAGCCCAATTTATTCTTTTGAAAAGTTTTTCCTTCTTATTTCAGTTAAAACTTTGAGAAGTAAAGAGGTTGATTCTGACTTGAAGGTTATAATGTAGGACATTCTAAGATATATGGGTCAGATTGTCTGAAAATAAACAATTGAAATATTAAAGTAAAATATGCTAAATTAGGCTGAAACATGATAAATACCAGGAATATCTGAATATATTTTGTATTATATTGTTTTAAAATATCTGTTCTGCTATATTAAACTGTATTTTATAGTTCATTCCCGTGTTAAATGTGGGTCATTTGAGAGGATTGGTGAAGATGAATTGTACATTTCTGAATATCTGACCCATATATTCAGCTGTAAATAAACCTAACTTATAATGGCTAACCTTAAAGCTCTGTTCCCACCCATAGCGAACCAAAACTATTTTTCTCATTTTTTTTTTTTCAAGTAAGAGCGGGGAAAATTCAAGGTAGTAGCAACGAATAATATGCACGGGTGGTATATAGTTGAAGGTAATGCCACTAATATACTACTAGCGCCAACTATTTATAAGTGCATCTCTAGTATGCTCTTCCCTGATAAAGGGCAATCAAACTACTTGGGCTATACGTGGTACAATTGCTGACAACATTACTGCAGTGTCACCTGGCATGCAGTGGCTAAATTAAGTTCCAGTTGCGGATATTTTGGTTCAGTCAATGAGTCATTGCTACTCCCTTGTATATATACCTCCCTGGTTAGAGGTAAACTTGAAAAGTATATGAGTTATAAAATTTCGTTTTACTTTAGTTTTGATTAGTTTCGTTTTCGTTTTGCTTGTCATTACGACATAGGCAATAATGCCTTAGCCTGTTGTATAAGCTAAGGAAGGAATTGTCTGTGTGAATTCAGGACCACACTTTCTTCCCTTCATTGATTTCTTACAATACAGATTCCTACCCATCATTGGTTGTACATAGGCTACTCCTACCAGCTGGGAATTTCACACATAGGAACGACTTGTTTCCTCCCTACAGGGGAAGATATTGCAATAAGAATATGGCTCGGTTGTTTCCTTAGCTTATACAATACGCACCTAGTGTCTAGTTTAGTATTGGACATATTGATTGAATTTTAAGTGCCAATCGTCAGACCAGAGATGTTTTATACAACTGGTGATTCATTGCTCAGTGAAGCATAAACCCAACTAATGGGTTTGTTTCTAACTGTGACCAACAACTTGATTGCCTATTAGAAACTGTAAAGCTTATTTTTGCAAACATAGTTTCGCAAACATAGTTATACCTTACAACTACATTTCTGAGCAGCTATTATTATTGAGGCGACCTATAATGTAGTTTAATTAAATTCATTCAAACTTGAACACTTTACATGTGTCGTAGACGGTAAGGGTGCAACTTGTTCTTTCCTTTATCCTGACTAGTCTCAAATTGACGATTGAAACAAGAAAAATGAAAAAAATATTTATGTTACCTTGAATTTCCTGAGTTGTTCATGAATTCATGGATTTTTCTTAAACATGTACTGATCTAAAGTGGCATTACCTCTTCTTGAACCACTTTACCTCATCTTAAACCACTTTACCTCATCACATTTGGACATTGTACATGTGTGTTTCTGTATTAATGTACCTCTGACATTTATGAAAATAATCATCAGAGATCATAATCAATATTAGATCATAAGGATTTCATCCTTATCATCATCATGGCCCTGTATAGCCCAATGACGCAATTTCGGCTGAACTATTATATTTCAGATAGTACACATCAGCACAACAACTTGAAATGTTCAATATTTCCCAAGAAAATCATCAAGGGTAAAAGCAATGAAGGGTGTAGGGTATTTCATGACCATATATCCCCCCCCCGCCTCCCACCCTCCCACCTCTCCCTGTGGGGTGTGGCATGTACAAGGGTCAGATTTTCAGAAAATGTACAATTGGCAGCTCTACACATTCAATAAATTCTGCTAAAGTTGGCGAAAAAATGAAAGCCAGTATATGTGAGTATATTTAGTATCGCATTGATTTAAATCTGTTCTGTTATATTAAACTGCATTTTGAAGCTAATTTTTGTCTTAAATGTGGATTATTTGAGAGGATTGGCGAAGTTGAATTGTACATTTTCCGAAAATCTGACCCACATATGCTAGATACATCAATCAATGCCTGTTCAATAGAACCCAAAGCCTTTCGAGCCACTATCATGATCTCACTGCGCATGCACATTCTTCTCACGCTTCCATTTCTTTGTATAACTAATTGTTACATCAATTTCTTTTTAATTCCAAAGAACTTCCTTTATTTTCATACAGAAAACATGATAAGTTTTAACCTCATTTTCACCTGTCATACAAATAATCATTCACTTTACTATAGGTCTTGGTGAAGTAAATTATTTCTATCATTGGTGTTTTTTTGTTTTTTTTATTTGATGAAAAGGAAATTAGGGGTTTATCAGTTTCTCTGCACAACTCTTCGAACTGTCGCCAGAAATGGGTCAGATTTTTAGAAAATGTATTATTTGCCTTCGCCAATCTTCTCAAATAGCCCAAGTTTTAGACGAAAGTAAAGTTCAAAATACAGTCCAACCTAACTTAACAGATTGCTAGAAGCAATGCAATGCAGAATATACTGGAATTAACCTAGTATGGACCAAATTGTAGCTGAATTTAGCAGAATTTTTCTAAATGTGTAAACCTGCCAATTGTACATTTTCCGAAAATCTGAGCCAAATAACATTGGCATGGACCCAGGGTCCTCTGGCTTTCTGGATAGAGGGTTTGCATAGCCGCCATTTTGAGTTTTTATTTGCATCGAAATATGGGACAAATAGTACAGTGTACAATCTATGATAAAAACGTGTTATGTTATTTTCAGCATGGTATATTTATCTGGGATTTTCTCATGGAGTACCCTTAGCTGCTTTACCAGTAATTATCCACCCAGAGTTATTGTGAACTTTGATTTTCAAAAATAAAAATATCAAACTTAAAATGTAGAAGGGTCAGATTTTCAGAAAATGGACTATTTGACTTCGCCAATCTTCTCAAATAACCAAGAATTCAGACGAAGATAAAGTACAAAATACAGTTCAGCCTAACCATACAGATTGCTAGAATCAATGCAATGCAAAATATACTCAAATTTACCTTGTATTAACTAAATTGCAGCCTAATTTAGCAGATTTTACTAAATGTGTACAGCTGCCAATTGTACATTTCTGAAAGTCTGACCCAGAAACACTTATTACCTATCCTAATGTTTACTATCATTAGAATCTACTTGATCTCATTCTTTGCGTCTTGTGACTCACTTTCTATACCATATTACCAGGGAGGTATATACAGAGGGAGTGGAAGCGAAGTTCCATGCATGGTACCCCAATAGTTAAGAGTAATGCCACTACAGCTTGTGGCGCCAACTACAGTCATAGAAATAGACACATGTGTCTATTTCTATGCTAGAGTGAATCAGGTCCACCCTCCTCCACCCCGATCCAATAGCAAACAATTGTATAGCTTTTTTTAAGTATGTGACTGTTATGGTGTCGCTGGGAAAAGACAATCAAATTTACCTGGGCTACCAATGTGTCAAAAAGTATGTATGCTGATGGAACAACTTAGCTGTTGTTCACTGATTTATGATTAAATGTTACTAGTGTCAACAACAGCACCACAGTACCACCTGGTATTCAGTAGCTACAACACAACCCTGACAAGCACTGTCCTGTAGGATCAGCCTTCGGCTTCCACTCCCTCTGTATATACCTCTGTGATATATAGATGGAAGATAGCAAGGGGGAAGTCTGTACACTTGTTATTGACTGAGGGAGTGCGGGAAGTTAGAGGGCGTTAGCCCGAGATCTTCCGCACTCTCGAGGTCACTAACAAGTGTAAGATTTCCCCCGAGCTTTGTTCCATATTTATTACACCCAATTAGTGAATAAAAAAAATAAATAAATGAAAATAAAATAAGTAATTTCAGTTTTTGGCGGACCTACTTGTTGTATGCGCCAAGGGTGACATAATAATGTTATGCACCACCTTGACCAAGTGTGACATACAATGCTGAAGGTATGGGCCACTGCAGCACAGGGGTGTCATATTACATGTAGATGATGAGACAAGGTGTTACATCTCTGATGGGAGGTAGCGCTCTCACACCTTGTTATGCTGCAGTAATTGTGTTGCTCCATGCTTCTGTTTGCCTCTTCAATGTAGATCGTCACCTTATACATCTCTCATGTGACACATCAATAGAGAAGTGTTACTTTATGCAACAGGTTCCTATGTTGGGAATGGTGCATAACCTTATTTCGAACTTTAGGCTAAGAATATGAGAGAAAAGTATCTCATGGCTGACCTGCAACCGTATTGCTGAATAGTGTCCAAGGTAGGAATTATTGTTCCTAAATTGAGGAAACCCATGGGGAATGGTCATTTCCTCTGTTATAAGGAAACCCATGGGGAATGGTCATTTCCTCTGTTATAAGGACACCCATGGGGAATGGTCATTTCCTCTGTAATAAGGACACCCATGGGGAATGGTCATTTCCTCTGTAATAAGGACACCCATGGGGAATGGTCATTTCCTCTGTAATAAGGACACCCATGGGGAATGGTCATTTCCTCTGTAATAAGGACACCCATGGGGAATGGTCATTTCCTCTGTTATAAGGACACCTATGGGGAATGGTCATTTCCTCTGTAATAAGGACACCCATGGGGAATGGTCATTTCCTCTGTAATAAGGACACCCATGGGGAATGGTCATTTCCTCTGTTATAAGGACACCTATGGGGAATGGTCATTTCCTCTGTAATAAGGACACCCATGGGGAATGGTCATTTCCTCTGTAATAAGGACACCCATGGGGAATGGTCATTTCCTCTGTTATAAGGACACCCATGGGGAATGGTCATTTCCTCTGTTATAAGGACACCTATGGGGAATGGTCATTTCCTCTGTAATAAGGACACCCATGGGGAATGGTCATTTCCTCTGTAATAAGGACACCCATGGGGAATGGTCATTTCCTCTGTTATAAGGACACCCATGGGGAATGGTCATTTCCTCTGTTATAAGGACACCCATGGGGAATGGTCATTTCCTCTGTAATAAGGACACCCATGGGGAATGGTCATTTCCTCTGTAATAAGGACACCCATGGGGAATGGTCATTTCCTCTGTTATAAGGACACCCATGGGGAATGGTCATTTCCTCTGTAATAAGGACACCCATGGGGAATGGTCATTTCCTCTGTAATAAGGACACCCATGGGGAATGGTCATTTCCTCTGTTATAAGGACACCTATGGGGAATGGTCATTTCCTCTGTAATAAGGACACCCATGGGGAATGGTCATTTCCTCTGTAATAAGGACACCCATGGGGAATGGTCATTTCCTCTGTAATAAGGACACCCATGGGGAATGGTCATTTCCTCTGTAACAAACTAGGTGGGTAAAGATTAATTACCAACACATGGTAAGTGTTTTAACGACCTCAGTGAACCTAAGAATTCTATCTAGATAGAATACTTATACCTAGAAATGCATAGATCTATTTACCATGTTGCCTTGAAATTTCGTACATGTATCAATATTATTAGCAGCATTACATACCCCAAATATTAGAATATTCCAATAACAATATCTTATAAATAAAATACTTTGTAAAATATCAATTTCGCGACTTATGACTCATTTTCCTGAAGCACATCATAAATGATACATATAGCCCCATGTTACAGTTCTCCCCATGCTGGGGTTGGGGGATAAGTCCATCTATATGATACATGTAGGCCCATGTTGAGCCCCTCTAGAGCTACTCGGGTTCTCCTGTACAAACACAAAGTCTATAAATATGATATGAAGGCGGCATGTCATGCCCAGAGCCTGACGCGGGGAGGTGTCGGTGGAATGGCAATATTGTGTGATGTCTGCTTATTGATCTCTGCCATCATGTGTGCCCTAATGGCGGCCTATATATATATGTGTGGATGTAGTGACCCTAAGCTAGAAACCTCTGGTCAGGCATTAAACCCACTATTATCGTTTTTTAACCTTAATTGTTTATATAAGAGTTACTCATATTGTGACTTATAGGACTGAAGTTATCAATATTCTGCTGCTGTTATATGTTTATACAAGAGCTAATCATATTATGACTTATAGGACTGGATTTATCAATATTCTGCTGCTGTTATATGTTTATACAAGAGCTAATCATATTATGACTTATAGGACTGGATTTATCAATATTCTGCTGCTGTTACATGTTTATACAAGTGTTACTCATATTATGACTTATAGGACTGGATGTATCAATATTCTGCTGCTGTTATATGTTTATACAAGAGTTACTCATATTATAACTTATAGGACTGGATTCATCAATAGTCTGCTGCTGTTATATGTTTATACAAGAGTTACTCATATTATGACTTATAGGACTGGATGTATCAATATTCTGCTGCTGTTAGATGTTTATACAAGAGTTACTCATATTATGACTTATAGGACTGGATTTATCAATATTCTGCTGTGGTTATATGTTTATACAAGAGTTACTCATATTATGACTTATAGGACTGGATTCTTCAATATTCTGCTGTGGTTATATGTTTATACAAGAGTTACTCATATTATAACTTATAGGACTGGATTCATCAATATTCTGCTGCTGTTATATGTTGATACAAGAGTTACTCATATTATGACTTATAGGACTGAAGTTATCAATATTCTGCTGCTGTTATATGTTTATACAAGAGTTACTCATAGTATGACTTATAGGACAGGATTTATCAATATTCTGCTACTGTTACATGTTTATACAAGAGTTACTCATATTATGACTTATAGGACTGGATTTATCAATATTCTGCTGCTGTTATATGTTTATACAAGTGTTACTCATATTATGACTTATAGGACTGGATGTATCAATATTCTGCTGCTGTTATATGTTTATGCAAGAGTTACTCATATTATGACTTATAGGACTGGATGTATCAGTATTCTGCTACTGTTATATGTTTATGCAAGAGTTACTCATATTATGACTTATAGGACTGGATGTATCAATATTCTGCTGCTGTTATATGTTTATGCAAGAGTTACTCATATTATGACTTATAGGACTGGATTTATCAATATTCTGCTGCTGTTATATGTTTATACAAGAGTTACTCATACTATGACTTATAGGACTGAATGTATCAATATTCTGCTGCTGTTATATGTTTATGCAAGAGTTACTCGTATTATGACTTATAGGACTGAAGTTATCAATATTCTGCTGCTGTTATATTGTAAGAAACTAAAGGCAATTTTGCCCAGAGATTTGGTGTTCTAGAAGTTGGAAGAATGAAGTCAGAGAGTTGGATGTAGTTGTCAGCTTGGCTCAGCACAGAGATGCCTGAAGCCTCACATCAAGCCTTTATTTATACCAAGCATTGTACTCACAAAGGATCCCAAGCATATTCCGAGATCCTTCTCTCCAGGTAGACTGACCTGTCCCTGTCCCATTCTAATTGGACGAGGGATGATCCTCCATGGCTACATGGATTGACCCCCTCTCCTATTATGCTAAGGCCATGTGTTGTAATGTGATAGATGGATGACCCTTGCCTTCCCCCTCCCCTCCCGTACCCAAACCCAAGCTTACAGTCCCCTCCCTCCCCTGATGCACCCTCCCCCCTACCCACTGATTAAATTAGCGCAGGGAACAATAGTTAGTGTGGTGGGGTGGAGTGGTCGGTGCTAGGTAAGCATGTCCCTCCCTCCCAACTAAGATCATGCAGGGTGTGCATGCCTCAGCCGTGGCCAGTCGACTAATTGGGATATTGATTAACCAAAAAGAATGCAATTCTTTACAATATATTTATACAAGAGTTACTTATATTATGACTTATAGGACTGGGTTTATCAATATTCTGCTGCACAATTGGAAAATCTGACCCTTATATGGTTATACAAGAATTATCAAATTGGCTCAATCAAGAAATGAGGCCAATGAGCGATAATAATTGCCGCCGCTGCAGGAAACAATTTCTCCTAAGAAGACATGTGAATGTTTATCAGGCCCTGTAATATTGGGCCCTGCATTAGAAACAACCCAACAAACCTTAATCAAATGTGATCCGTTTTAGGAAAAATGTGATCCGTTTTAGGAAAATGAGTCATAAGTCAAAAAATCGTGATTTTGAGATATCGTTATATTTGAAAAGAGGATATCAAGCTGATTTCAATGATAGTAAACAGTAGGAGACCTAATAAGTATTTCTATATTTTAAGTTTGATATTTTTATTTTTGAAAAAAAAAGTTTGCAAAGTTTTGGGATGGGTAATTATCAGTAAAGTAACTAAATATACTCCATACAAATGCCTTCAAAACGCAAGGACAAAATTTAATACAATTTCCCGAAATTCGTTACATGGATTCATATGACTATCAGTGCTGAACCCTCTAAGAAATCAGAACATTTCAATAAAGAGGTGCTGTGAAAAATACACTTTGATAAATATCAATTTTGCGACTTATGACTCATTTACCTTGAAGGACATCACAAATGACTTTTGGATGGGCTGGAAAGACAAAGAACAAAAGTTGATATTTACTTTTTGACCGATGTTAACTGAGAGTACAGCTTTAATGGTGATTGTAAACATTTTGTAATCAAGTGAAAGCCTAATGACTCGCTGATTACGGGTGGTGCAATTTGCAACAACAGATTACATGAACTAGCTCTCATGCAATTAGTCCAAATCCTTCTGTTAGAACAAAAGGAGCCCAAGTTTAAATTCAACCCATAAGTTCTGTGAAGCTCATTCCCGAACACTCCAATGCCATTAGAATAATTGGCCAATTAGGAAAGTCTCTATTACTTAAAGAATAGGCCAAAACATTTGTTTCAATTTCATATAATTCTGTACAAATGTTTGGAAAAGTACCTAAAACCTTCATGGGAAAGTTAAATAACATGTCCTATGTTTTCAATCAGTAAAAATCAACCTCAAATCCCGCAAAAAAATGATCTATATTGTTTGCGTTTCAGACCAAATCTACCAAGGTAAGACCAATAATTCACTTTGTTGGGTTTTTTTGTTCTTTTTTTAAAGATTTTATTTTTAACTGGGGTAACATCTCCTAGGTATACCCAGGGCTTTCCAATGGTCCCACTTTTATAGAAAGTTAGGGACAAAGGTGGATTAAAGTAAGAAAGACAGGATATAATATACAAATAACAATTAAACAATTTCAGAGATTAATGTACCAAGGTTAACCACTAATGCAGAGTGTGACCATTCAGTACTTAGGTAACCAAAGCAGATAAACACAATTTCACACCATATAAATATGCAGAAAAAACCCAAAAAACTCCAAAAATTGACAAAACAGTTGTGCCAAGTTGCCAAGTCGGTTGACAACAGCTAGCGTTAAAGGTGCACCTTCAGATGACATTGATGAAATATTTTCAGGTTTGTGTTTCCATTCTTCCCCAACACGTCTAGCCATCGGACCAAAATAATGTCAAAGGATGTGGTCTGGTGGTTTGTCAAATAAAAATTGGTAAATACAAATTTTTATTTTCAAATGAAATCAAATGCTCGTGAATGTACATTTCAGGGCAACCTGACCAATACAATGAGATCGTAGACAAACGATGTTAAACACTAGGACAACTATTAAGTATTTTTATATTTTAAGTTTGATATTTTCACTTTGGAAAACAAAAATTGCAATGTTTCTGGGTGGGTAATTACCATTAAACTTACTAAATATACTCCATATGAAGGCCTTCAAAATGCAAAAATATATTGAATACAATGTCCCGAATTTTTTTACATGGACTCATATGACTATGAGTGCTAAACCCACTAAAAATCAGAACATTTCAATAAAAACATCTTGTAGAAAAAACACTTTGACAAATATAAACTGTGTGATGTGTGACTCATTTTCCTGTAACACACCACCAATGCCTTGATCCATTGCACTGGTATACTGCTAGTGAGTCAGTCTGGCCCGCCCACTGTTGACATATGAATTACCATAGTCTACACAATACACGCCCCTAGTCAAACTGGTATATTTACTATAAAGTGGAAGTCACTGGTGATGTCTTCAACTGACGTTCTCCAGACAAGACCTGCACCTGTGGGAACCTTGTATAAAGACGTTAGTGTCTTATAGGTTGATTGGGGCGGGACATTTCTTTTACCTTTTGGCGTGACTCTGCAGCGGACTTCCCTCTTACTTAACGTCGGTCACAAACAAGATTTTCTACTTTTTGTTCCATTTTTTTCCCCAACCCATCTAAGAGAAATTTGATAATTTGAAAATTTTGGAGGATTTTGTCTGTTTGTTTTTGCTATATGGGTCAGATCTTCGGAAAATGTACAATTGGCAGCTGTACACATTTGGTAAATTCTGCTAAATTAGACTGTAAAATGGTGAATTCTAGGTAAACCTGACGATATTTGACATAGCCTCGATTTAAACAATCTGTTTCGTTATGTTGAACTGAATTTTGAACCTAATTATTTTCTTAAATTTGTTTTGGGGAGGATTGGTGAAAATGAATTGTACATTTTCTGGCGATTTCACCCATTATAGGGCTTCCAAAACGTTGTCATGTGATGACTTTTTCTTCCTCACCGGCGGCAGTTTTCTCTAATAATATGAATAGATTCGGTAAGATTTGTTTTACCATAATAGCTGAGAATGCAGTTTTAATGGGTGATCATATTTACAAACAATGCCAAGGGTGATTGACTGAAAGAGTTTATTTCACTCTCAACAAACAACGATGTAAATCTATGTGGCTACATTCTGCTAAAAATTGATATCTGATTATACATTTATATATATGTAGTTAACCCTGGAGGTTTCTCATCTCTCTCGGGGCTGTAGGCTCTTCTACAGGTAGATATCAGTAAATGGTGACACTAGTTATCCAGCACACAATAACCTTCATGCTATTACTAAGACAACTGTGGTTTGATGTTCCTCTCAACCAAAAACCATGTAAAAGTAAAACTGGACAACGATCTCTGTTTCCATAGCTTTATTTCCCCCACAGTGCTTACACACAAGGTACAAGATCAGCCGGCTAACCAAGACAATGACGGAAAGGTCTTCCGGAGTAGTCATGAATACAGTCAGTACATAAACAAGGTGTGTACATGTAGATGATCAACATTCACTTTGTACATGAATAAGTGATACAGGTGATATGAGATACATCAACAATAGGCAATACAGTACACATTCTGGTATACATAGGGTAAAGCTTGACATTTCCTTTATGGTAAAAACGGAACTGATCCGAAAGGCTTGAAAGGTTGAGTGAGCGTAGCTACAACCTTGACCTTGAAGGCCGATCCGGTTATATAACAGTTAAAGCAACAACAAGTCATGCTAGACTTGCGTCAAACCTCATATCCACTACATATATATACATTTGTTTCCATGTTGATTCAGCAGATCAGTTTGTTTGTGTTGAACTGTATTTTAAACCTCATTTTTGTCTTAAATTTGGGTTATTTGGGAAGATTGGTGAAGTTGAATTGTACAGGTTCTGGCGACTTCATCAACAACTTCTACCAGGGTCAGATCTTCAGAAAATGTACAATCGGCAGCTGTACACATTGAGTAAATTCTGCTAAATTAGGCTGCAATTTGGCCAATACAAGGTAAATCCCGGTATATTCGGCATTGCTTTGATTTTAGCAATCTGTTTGGTTAGGTTGAAGTGAATTTTGAACCACATTGTTGTCTGAAATTTGAGTTATTTCAGAGAATAAGTGAAGATGAATTGTACATTTTCTGGCAACTTCACCCACCCGCATTGATTTTCCTGCAATACCCAACAAAGGCAAGTAATGTGGTCCCAGCCCCAGAGGGCCTGTAGCTTGTATTGTAGGCTAGAAACTAATTATGAAACTAATTTAGTGAAAGTTGTTAAAATGTGTTGTTCATTGTGATGGAGGTGTTCAATTTGGGTGAAACAGTAGTCACTGGCTGGCGGCTGTCACTGGTCGTTAACCTCTCCAAATATGTGATATGTCTATGTGGGTCAGATTGTCTGAAAATGTACAATTGGTAGCTCTACACATTTAGTAAAATATGCTTAATTAAGCTGACGAATGAGAAATACCAGGTTTATGTGAGTATATATGTTGTATTATGTTGTTTTAAAATATCTGTTCTGCTATATTAAACTGTATTTTGAACCTTATTTATGTCTTAAATGTTACTCATTTGAGAGGATCCGTGAAGGTCAATTGTACATTTTCTGACGATCTGACCCAAGTGTTTGTTATGTAATGGCTGTAGGGGGAAGGGTATATATGTGGAATGAGTCAGAAGTCACAAAGAATGGATTCTGAGGCTCGATAGGTCCTTCCCCTCTCCAAATATGTCATTTGTCTAAGAGTTTGTTATGTAATGGGTCAGATTTTCAGAAAATGTACAATTGTACGCCTGGACACATTCAGTAAATTAGCAGAATTTACTGAACGTGTAGATCTGCCAATTGTACATTTTCTGAAAATCTGACCCAAGTTAATTATTAAGATAAGATTGTAATAAGATTTCAATCATGAAAATAGAAAAAAATTCAAGTCATGATTTTGAATTTCAGCTGCAATCTTGGTAAAAACAATCCCAGACTGGTTGCTATGACAACCCCACATAACTCACAAGTAAAATACGCACTATGCGTAACTCATTCCAGATATGTTGTTTTCAGAGCAATGCCTATATAATAAATAAAGTAATTGAAAAATTCAAAATGAGTAGCAATTTAATCCTACTGTTAGCAGGCAGGTCGGAAACGGCACACATTAGGCGTAATTTTTAGGCCGTATTTGACCAGCTAAAGGGAAATAATTGTAACAAAAATAAAGAATTGTACACTTCTCATAGAGTTAACTCACCCTATTGAGAATGTTATAAATGTAGGCAGTGGAAGACGAATAATAAGTGTAAACAATTGTGATGTGTTTCAGGAAAATGAGTCATAAGTCGCAAAATTGATATTTTTCAAAGTGTTTTTTTTACAAGATCACATTATTGGAATGTTCTGATTTTTGGAGAGTCTGTCACTTATGGTTATGTCAATTGATGTCTCAAATTTCAAGACAATCTATGTAATATATCCTTGCGTTTTAAAGGTCCTCATATGGACTATATTGGTTTCTTTACTGTTTATTGACCCCCAGAAATATTGGAAACTTTTTTTTTCAAAAACGAAAATATCAAACTTAAAATCTAGAAATACTTATTAGATTATTCGACTGTTTACTATCATTGGAATCGGCTTGATCTCATCTTTTCAAATATAATGATATCTCAAAATCTATTTTTAGCGACTTATGACTCATTTTCCTGAAACACATCACAATTGTGAGAGTTTTTACGAAACAAACTGGAAGGAAAGAACTGTCAGATTCCACGTGTTGGTTCTCCTGCATAATAATGCCTGGCCACTACTACATTCCCACAAAAGGTGAATGATACAGCATTTCAGCGTGAAGTGAAACGTTTTCCTCTCTTGCATTTCAAACGTTTTTTGGAAGATTGTTATCATAAATCATAAATTCATGAATAAAAGGAGACTTTTGAAGTCCATGAACATTGAATTGAGATCAACGGAGAGTTATGAACGAACATTTTCAAGGTTATCCAGATGAGCGGACCACTACGCATTTACATTTCAATATTCACAGACAATTGTATATTGATGATACAAATTTAGAATCAATGATGAGTTGTGGTGTGGATAGGATGACAAGAGTGAAGACTATAGGGGAATTGCATGTGCCACTGCGCATGTCTGTCAGAGGGCATTCTGGGATGGATTCTGATGAAATCTGACATACAAATATTTGGCAACATTCTTATCGAAAATTGCAAGAATGTTTTTACCAATATCAAAGCCTGTATGAATGACCGATGAAAGCCAAATGCATGATGGGAAAGATAGAGACTTGTGTTACGGAAACATGTAAAACACATGGATATTGACATTAGACCATTGATAAATATTCCATGATGAACATGGCATGATTTCTATAGATTTGATACTGTACCATTTGGCTCATAATGCCATGGGAATTAGGATTCAAAATGGCGGCTATGCAACTCCCCTATTGATAAACTCATTGGAGGAAATAGTGAAGCAGTGAGCAGCTCATTGTTCCCACGGTGGGGCAGTGTATCGCGTGAGTGCAGCCACTCATGCCTTCAGCTCCCACCATTATGTACACTTAGTGGGCTGTTTTATTAACCCTGCTCTTATATATGTATATTTTGAATCATTCAATACAGGTCAACTAACGAGTTGGGGTTTTTTTTTGAAGATTTTATTTTCACTGGGTTGGCATTATCCCAGTTGGGTTCTTCTAATGCGCCCAGTTTACAGGAAATATATAGCCCAAGAACATGAAGTAAGAAAAACAATGTATCTGAACATAACTGCAGTATCCCTGAGGAAATCAGAGGCTGATGAATTTTCATTGGAAAAGTGTTCAATAGATTTACCTTGGTAATCACTTACATAGAGTGTGCTCAAGGTAGTTGATGAACATAAATTTGTAGTATTCAAACAGCAGAAAATTATTAATAGTAGGAACTGCATAAAGATAATCACTGACACATAGTGTGATCGGTGCAGGCAATAACAATGGCAAGGTAATTAACCAATTTAAAGTTTCCATAAGACATTTGTGTTGCAGAGATTTGAAAGTCTCCATAGTAGCAATATTACAAATTTTGGGTGATAACTCGTTCCAGGCAGTAGCTGTTTTATACAGTACAGAGATTCGACCAACTTGAGATTTGAATTTAGGTATGGTTAGGAGAATTGCATCGTTTGATCTGGTGTTTCTGGTTTTTGTAAAGTCGCAAAATCTCTCAATTTTACTTCTACTATAGGCAAAGGTTTGAACATGATAGCTTCTTCTATCAGATAGGTATGGAATTTTGAGCTCTCTGTGGGTTTCTAGAGTTGATTGTCTTCCTAAATGTTGTAAAATTATTCGTAAAGCTTTGTTTTGTAATTTCTGGAGTTTGTCTAGACTGGTGCGATGAGAATTATGAAATAATATCACCGTAAATTAAATTGATCCGATTCATCAAAAAGAGTCCCATGTCGGCAACTTTCATTTTGAGATATAGGGCTCCAAAGGTGGTATAGGACTTTTTCGGTCGAAAACTTTTTTTCCTGTAATATTAATCTTTATTATGTTTTTTTTGAGACTGGAAAATATTTTGTACCAAAAACAATTATTTACGCTTCATAACGGCCGGTAAACATTTTCCTAACATGGTTGGATGGGTTTAAACAAAGGAGCCGAAGGCTATTTTTCACTAAATTCACTCGTACGCCGTGGACATTTGATCGTAGGGTACCCCAGCACATTTGGTATCCTCGGAAAGCCGCGAATCTCCTCTAGCCAATGGGATTCTTCCCTTTTGAATCGCCGCGTAAGTAAACCAATCACAGAGCTCTCTCCAAGTGCATTTGGCGTAAACAATGGTTGCTAGGGTCGTCAAGGGAGCCCACGAGGGGTCGATACAGCCCTGTGATTGGTCCAGCCGCTCCGAAAGATCAACTTCCGGCTGACGCCATCTTCTAGCGTGGTCTTGGATTTGAATCGAAGCGACCAGTTATTCCTCGATTCCAGACGATACAAGACGTGTTTTACTCTCCAACAAAGTTTTAAATGGACCAAGGTTTATTATTTAAACATGGAAGCTGAGGCCACCGTCGCAGAAGCTCTTAATGGCATCGCTCGAGCCAATTTGGGAGGTGTTGTGGACAACGCCGAATGGCGTAACCTCATCGAAGAGTATTTTGTGTTCAAAGAGGAAACAGAGACGGTGGAATCTGACTCAGATGGAGAACCAGACGTCCCTGATCAGCCTGAAACTCCGGAGACGAACGAAGAAGAAGTTGAGGAAGCATCAGAACCTATTCTTATTATTGATCACATGCAGGCAGTCGTGGACAAGGAACGGGAAAAGTGCTCCACGTTTCGGTAAGTGTTGACATGCTGGGGGACGCAATCTGAAAACTATGCTATGTACATCCCTGGAAATCATTCCAAATCTATAATCCAATGCTGTTATATGTGCTAGTTACCTTGTGGGTATATTTAGAGGTTCTAAAATTTAATTGGTGTATGTTTTAAGTCGCATGGTGTTGTTCGTGCGTGGGGAGTTTAAGGCCCTCGAGATCTGGGGAGTAGCTATTTACTTGGGATGTCTGAGATTCCTTACTCGTCTCGTGTGGAATGTAGGGTTAAAAATACATTGTTTGTTTGTGTCATTATGGGCAAATTAAAATCTAGGATTTTGTCCGTTTCAGATGTAACTGCCGATTGTTTAACGGCGGGCCATGCATAGACCAGTTCACTGTGGAACAGCGCATCTCTCATCGGTCGGAACATGACCAAATCGATCGAGGTAATTTCAAAATAATGTTTTTCTCTATTGCCTCACTGCCCATACATGCCTGTATAATACTCATTCAGTATTTTAATCAGTATTTTAAGCTGTAGCTTGTTAAATAATGAGGACACGTGCTACCCAATTACATAGGATAACTAATTACGTAGGATAACTGTAGGGACTCAGACTAAGATTGGTGTCGGTGATATTAGTCAGTCACAAATTCATTTTTACATTATTGTTATACTGTCATTTCAGATGAGCTCGACATGGCACTCTTTGGCGTTTTCAATACTGTTACTGACAACAGTGATCGATGCAGTCCAACCAAGAAGGGGCGCCAGTGGAAGGGAGAGAGAAAACACCCAAAGAGCCACTACAGGATGCATAACAAGCCTATTTGCAAAGCTACCTTTAAATTCCTTTACAAGTGAGTGTTATCATGAATCTTGTGGTGCCCATTAATACTGAACATTAGATAGCTATTCATAATAACATGATTATTTGCTAAGAATCAATATTTTGGTATTGTCATTTTAAGATCCTGCATTATGTTCAATTTCTTCCTTTGTCAACGATTAAATTATTATTAATTATTTTTTCTATTTCTTTTCTCTCCCTTCACTTCTAGGATTAGCCAAAACTTGCTGACAGTTTTGCTAAAGTCCTTCGCTGAGGATGGTCTGGTCACTCGTTCACGACAGGGTGGTGGTCACCGTGCTGTGAGGTCTTTGCCAATAGATGACCTGAAGAACACTATCAACTTCATCACATCTTATGCCGAAATACATGCTCTTGTCTTGCCAGGCAGAGTATCTTCTCACCACAGAGGCGACATCTTAATTCTCCCCTGCCGTTCTACAAAAGCTGAAGTTCATCGTCTTTACACACAAGCCATGCAAGAGACTGGCAATAGGGCTGTTGCCTACTCCACTTTTGGTCATTTTGGTCATCTTCCTAAAATAGTCACAAGTCGTCCCATGACAGACCTCTGCTGGGAGTGCCAGCGTAATAACAGAGACATTTCCTGTAGTAGTAATTTACCTGATGTTGTGAAAGCTGCCAAGTTAAAGAAACAGCAGAAACATTTAGACAGTGTAACCGCCGAAAGAACTCTTTATCAGAAATTTTGTGCTGATGCAAAAGAAGCGTACAGAGACAATGGTGAACCCCCCCTTGGCAAACATGCCCCTTGCTCATGTGACATTCGAGTACATCTCAGTTTTGACTTTGCACAACAAGTGCATTTACCTTCTTACCCGATGCAACCAGGTCCCCTTTATTTTCTCACCCCGAGGAAGGTAGGCCTGTTCGGTATTTGCATGGAAGGAATGCCTAGACAAGTTAACTACCTTATAGATGAGAGCCATTGCATCAGTAAGGGGTCAAATGCAGTTATTTCTTATCTGAATCATTACTTTGAAAACTATGGTCTGGGGGAGAAAGATTTAGATCTTAACTGTGACAATTGTAGTGGCCAGAACAAGAACCGGTATGTTTTGGCCTATTTGATGTGGCGTGTCCTTACTGGAAGGCACAGGTCTATTACACTTAACTTTTTGATTACTGGGCACACTAAGTTTGCCCCCGACTGGTGCTTTGGTCTCTTGAAAAAACAATTTCGTCGGGACAACGTTTCTTCTCTTCAGCAATTAAAAGCCAGTGTGCAGCGCAGTACGCCAGGGGGGGTCAACCAGGCCCAACTTGTAGGTGATGAAAGGGGTACTGTTTTTGTTCCATTGTACGACTGGCAGGCATTCCTGTCACCTTTCTCCAAATCTTTTCCAGGTATCAAAGGGTATCATCATTTTGAATTTTCTAGTGACAAACCTGGTGTTATTTCTTTCAGGCCATTTGTAGGCCCTGAAGATAGTGGTACTTTTAAAATGCTTACTGTTGATGTGGGTGATGTCCCTCAGGACAACCCACCCATTGTACCTTCTCCTGGACTGTCTGCATACAGACAGTGGTATCTTTTTAATTCTATTCGTGATTTTTGTACCGAAGAAACCAAAGACATTATGTGCCCCAAACCAACTGTACCTGAAGAAGGGCCAGGGAGGGGGGGGGGGGGGGATGGCTACATTGTACAGGCTCCTGCAGTCGCCCCAGTAAGAGGTAGAGGGAGGGGAAGTGGAAGGGCTAGAGGAAGAGGGAGGGGTAGAGGAAGGGGAAGGGGAAGGGGAAGGGACAGGGAATCTTCTTCTGATGAATCATTAGAATTAGGTGGTGATGAATCTTCTGAGGAGGAGGAGGAGGAGGAGGAACCTCAAGAGGAACCTCAAGCTAGGGGTAGGGGTAGGGGTAGGGGTAGGGGTAGAGGAACAGTAAGGGGAAGGGGCAGGGTAAGGGAATCTTCAGAATCTTCTTCGGATGGGGAGGTTGCACCTCCTCCAGCAAAGAGAGGTAGGTGGAGGGGGAGGGGAAATGTTGAGCAACGCCGGCCAGGGAGGGGTAGGGGTAGGGGTAGGGGTAGGGGTAGGGGTAGGGGTAGGGGCTGACTGCTATTTTATTGATTTTATTACTGATTTTATTACTGATTTTATTACTGGTGAATACTGTTGTACATTTTGTTTTGTTAGAATGAATAGGTGTGTTATCATGTATATATTGCAAGCACTGCACCGAAGAATTTTGTACAGAATTATTATACTCGTGTTAACAGGGTAATAAAATAAAAAATATTAAATGAAATGCACTGATTTTTTTATATATTGTGGCCCTACTAGTCTATAATACCTGCCCCAAATCTGAGAAAAATCCAATCATATGAACTGGTCATTTTGCATGACGACGCGTCCGACATAAATCCCACAAAAGTCTCTTAGAAATGTATTTTGCCCAAATTTCACCCAATTTTCATCGCGCGATAAAATGATAAGTTACTAAGTAAATGAACTGAATTTGGTATATGTTATGGCTATGGCAGTTAGTAAAGTGTGTCCCAAATTTCATAGAAATCGCTTGATAACAAATGCCCGTAACCAAGGATGGCGCGCCGAAGGTCACTCGCCGAACTTAAACAGGCTGTATCTCAGTTTCCGGCTCCTCCAGTAACCGCGTCCCTTAAATACTCACCGCAACCATAGAATTATACCCAATAGGCCTAAAATTAAGCTCTATACATCATTGGAAAGCTCTTTCCTGCTGCTTACCCATCCAATAGCTAACTCCAAAATCGATTTGGCCGACATGGGACTCATTTTGATGGAGCGGATCTCTAATCGAAAAATGGTAAAATTTTTTATTTCAAAACTATGAGAGCTGCAGCTTTAGTCAGGTATGAACGGATTTTGAGAAGCAAGAAGATTTTGTGTGAAATATTTCTAAAGACATTTTTGAGATGATGTTGGTGGGTAAGTCTAATACCTAGGTATTTGTATGTATGTATCTTCTCCAATTTGTTTCCACTTAGGGTGATATCAATATTTGGGAATTTGAGGTTCTTATTAACTAACATAATCTTGGTTTTGGAAGTATTGATTAGAAAACGGTTTTGTACACACCAATTGGCTAAATTCATAATATCATGTTGCATATTATCAATTAGAGATGTTGGTGATTTGTTGGAGAAATACAGTACAGTGTCATCTGCATATAGATGGTAATCACAAAAATCAAGACATTTACCAAGGTTGTTTATAAAAACCAGAAATAGTAGAGGCCCCAGGATCGATCCCTGGGGTACCCCGGATTTAATCAGAGCTAGGTTAGAAGTTATATTATTAGCAATAGTCCTTTGTTTTCTATTCAATAAATACAATTTTAGCCAGAGGAGTAGATTACCTTTTATCCCAAAGGAGTCTAATTTTGTTAAGAAGAATATCGTGATCAACTAAATCAAACGCTTTTCGGAAGTCTACAAATGTGAGAAGAGTTGGGAGTTTTTTGTCAAGGTTAGTAGATAATTGGTCAGTCAAAGTACTGATAGTGTCAATAGTCGAATGACCTGGCAAAAAAACAGCTTGATGTTTATCAAGAAGATGATGGTTGGTTAGGTAGGTTAAGACTCTGGTATGTATCATCTTCTCAATTAATTTACTCGGAGTTGGCAGCAGTGAAATAGGTCTGTAGTTATTTAATTGTGTGCTGTCACCACCTTTGAAAAGTGGTACTACCGTAGCAGTCTTCCAGTCACAAGGGAAAATGTGATTTGATAAGGAGAGATTAAAACAGTGAGTTAATTCAGGTAAGAGCGTAGAGAAGGCATCCTTCAATACTCTGTTTGAAATGTGGTCTATGGCAGAAGATTTGTTGATATCTATATCACGAATGAGGGCTAAAACTTCAATTTCATTTGTAGTAATATCTGCTAGTTTTGAATTCACTTCTTGTACTGGGTATGTTCTCTGAATGGATGGATCATCATTCAATAAATTGTCAGTAATGTAAGCAAAATATGAGTCAGGTAAGTCTTCATTAGAGACAGGCGTATTATTACTATCATTAAGAATCAGATGCGATGATGTAGCTTTTGTTGGGAAAATAGAATTGGTGGTTTTCCAATATTTCTTAGGGTCTTTGGTGTCATTTGAAGTGTTGAGAAAATAACTTCTCTTAGCATTTCTTAGTTTATTATTAACTTCTTTCTTAAGGATCTTAGCTTCTGTAAAGCTGTTAACAGTACCCAGTTTTCTAGCCTTTTTCCTAGCTGCATTTTTTTTTGTTATTAGCTCTAGGAGACTCATTTGGTTCTGTAAAAGCCATAAATGCTTCAACTTGGAACGATCCTCTAAGCTTCTGTTGGAAATCAAGGGAATTAAAATTTTTGTAAGAACGTGTTTTTTTAATAGTGAAGGATTTGTTAGTTTTAATTTTCTTCCTGATCATAAAGATAGGAGTTGATGGAGCGTGAATATTGCATATGTTGCGTAGCAATGAGTGCAATATTCTAAGTGACTCAAACCAACGAGTTAGTTAACAGATTTATTATACATGCTTTCAAACATGAAAATAAAAAAAACACGAGACAAGAATTTGAATCTCATTGGTCTCACTCTAAATAATATATAGAGCAATGCGTGTATAATAAATGCCAAATATATATAGACTTGTAAAGACTTCTAAAAATGATATCACTCCCCCGCCACCTCGCAGTGAAAAGAAAGTCACTAACTTATCTAATACCTTTCTCTTAGAAGAAAGTGGAAATGAGAGGCTTCAGTTGCAAAACCTTGTTTGCATCTTGACGAAAAGCAACCAACCCGCCCTCTTGAGGGCTGATAGTCCACTTCCAAAATTCGTTACATGCCCAATCATCAGTGTCTACTCCCACTGATATACGACCTTCAAATGTGGCCCTGTTTTCAATGTTTTCCCATGTACCTGGCCTTATTTGGATGGTCGCAAAGGAAACTTGTGTTAGTGACGGTGCCTTTTTGTGGGAGGACTTATATATAATATGGTAGAGGAAACTAGCAATTTTAGATCTAAAAAGTGGCACGAAATTCATTGGGAGTGAAGGCCAATACTCCCTTTGCACACGGCACCAATGTTACACCCCTCTCGGATATACCTGCACTCACTGCCGCTCTGCCACTTACGCAGGAAAATACATAGCTTGCAGTTGGTTCAGAATCGCTGTGCATACATGTAGTCATTTCTCTCACACTGGATTATTGACATCGGAATTGTAGTATTATTCAAGGTAGAACTCTGGGATGATTACATTAAAAAGCTATCAAAATATAGATTCTTCTGCTAAAATCTAAAAGTCTGCAGGTGCATTATGGCGGAGCCATGAAGTCAACTTCAGACCTCGGCAAAACGGCTGACAACTTGAACTTGTGTGCTGTATAGAAAGAGTTTAATAGCCGGGAAACTCTCGGCTGGTTTACAAAGGCCATTTTGGCGACGATCCTTTATATTTAAATATAAAAACAATCTAAAAGCATTCTGATCTGGTGAAATATAACCAATAAATATCCTAACCAATTTACTTCCTACAAATAAATACCTTGTGCAGTTACTTTCTGGATTTGTTTTAACCTTTATTATCACTGTGTTGAGGATCAGACCCATCTTCCACACGTCTTGCCAGGTGGGTATATGTTATTATTATACCTAGAGGGGTAATAGTGAAATTCATAGGCTACAGCATTGGTGCCCATACCACATACACTAGTAGGGTAATATACCTTGTGTATTACCTGCTACACTTGTCATACATTCGCTATGGACAAATATTTACAATATGAGGGTCAGATTTTCAGAAAATGTACAATTCAACATCCCCAATCTTCTCAAATGACCCAAATTTCAGACGACAATGAAGCTCAAAATACAGTCCAACCTAAGCAAACATATTGCTAGAATCAATGCAATGCTTAATATGCTCGAATTTACCTAGTATTGACCAAATTTCAGCCTAATTTAGCAGAATTAACTAAATGTGTTGATCTGCCAATTGTACATTTTCTGAAAATCTGACCCATGACTCAGTTGGTGTCTGACTTACTTTATACCATGCCCACAATTTTTTTTCCACCAGGGATGTCACAAAAAGTCCCAGGCTTTGAGTGGTATCCCTGAACAATCCGATTGAAATGATAGTAAACATTTAGGAGATTTAAGAAGTGTTTCTATATTTTATGTTTCATATATTCATGTTTGAAAACAATTTTGCAATAGTTCTGGGTGGGCAACTACTAGTACAGTAACTAATTATAATCCATAGGATCACCACAGAGATATATTTAATATAATGTCCTGAGATTTGATACATAGATTCATATCACTATTATGGGTGTTAAACCCTAAAAAAATCAGACCATTCCAGTAAAGTGATCTTGTAAACAAAACACTTTGAAAAATATCATTTTTGCGACATATGACTCATTTTCCTGAAACACAACATTTATTTGAGTCCCTCTTTAAAGGAGCCATAATAGGTAGGGAAAGGGAGGAGGGGATATGGTCTCCTCAACCCAGAGATAATGGGGCCAGAGTATGTTTGCCCCCACCCCCAAATATCAAAGGGGTTAATCATCCTGAATGTCACATGAGGCATTTTCAAGCATCGCTACACACTTGATCAACCAGCAACAATAATTACTTTTATTATAAGTTTAGAAAGATATAACTTAAAAAACGGTTTCTGGCTATCGGTTAGCCTTCATCAGGGTTGTAATTACTTTTTCGTTCATTTTAGTCTGGGGGCAGGAGGGACGAATCTTGCGTTTTGGCTCATACAATGTTATTGATGGAACATAAACTGTGTACGTGGAATTATATATATATATTTAAAGTTAGAAAATTCATTATCACCGCTAAAGGTCATATTCAAAGGTCAAAGGTCAAGGTCAAATGTCTTTCTGAGGATTTTGGCAAATAATTCTTAGAATCATCTGAGAAAGAGCATATTTTAAAAAGAATCCCTTTCTTAGACCGTCTAAAGTTGGAATTCATAAGAAATAATTAAACAGTTTCCGGTAAAAATTTGGAACTGACGGCCTCATAATCATCAGAACGAACTAAAATAACACACATTTTTAAAGTTCTCCCAGGGGAGCATGCATCCCCATACTCCGAAGCTTGGCAGCCATATAATCATTTGTTTAATGATTAGGTATTCATTATTTTTATAGTTCCGGAATATCGCATTAGGTTTCCTCATAATAAGTATATAGTTATACCCTGCCCACACACAGCCGATTTGGCTTCCGATTGCCCCCAAATTCTGGTCTCCCGATGAATCCTAGGATTTAATTTCCAATTATTTTATTTCAAAAACATAAACCAGGATTTGAAATGAAGTCTTAGGATTCATCGGAAGACCAAAATCGGGGGGCAATCGGGAGGCAAATCGGCTGTGTGTGGGCAGGGTCTTAGAGTGACATCGTTCAAAGTAAACCAGAAAATTGCCCCACCAACTCAAACTTTGCTTGATGACATTGAGTTGTTCCCTCCTCCCCCCCCCCCCCTCCACACACACAACCTAATCAAGAATAGCCTCCTACGACACTGTCCATGGTACTTTTATATGGGTCAGATTTTCTGAAAATGTACAATTGGCAGCTCTACACATTTAGGAAATTCTGCTAAATTCGGCTGATAAATGATGAATACTGTGTATATCTGAGTATATTTGGTATCGCATTGATTTGAAGTACCAGTTCTGATATGTTAAACTGCATTTTGGAGCTCATTTTTGTCTTAAAATGTGGGTTTTTGAGAGGATTGGTGAAGGCGAATTGTACATTTTCTGAAATTCTGGCCCATATGATCCATGACCTTTGTATACCGTGCGAGAGATGTAGTAGGCAGGGAGACAGCGGTGTTTGTTTGGTTTAGTAGCACACAATATAATCCTAAGTAAAGTACGGACACAAGCAAACACCTGTAATTGTGCCAAAGCCATAGTCAGGATTTAAGAGCTTTTACACGCATTCTGCTCCTGCCAATCTCCTAAAAACTTACATACTCCATGTTTCGCGTCGATACGTCATGGTCCCAATGACGTTGTCTACAATGACGTTAGTTACAGGGCAACTATCCTGAGTCCTTAACGACGCGTTCTCCCGGCCGTCTTGGTCCTAACGATCCTAGATATAGCTCCGCTTCACGATTGTTGCTTGGACTCTGTACATTGCCTATACATTACCTGCAGTATTCGTTATTAGGCCTACACTCTACACGTTGTGGGAACAGATTAATGTGGGTTCTGTTCTCTATAGAGAACAGTATTCCACATTATTTCTTTTTGGAAACGTTTTTATTCAGACCCCTCTCACACAGAAGTAAATAGGTGTGTTTCCGATTTATCTGGCTGAAAACTAGGTTGGGGGGTGGTAACTATTTTTTTTTGTTAATTTTGTTTGTTTGGAAACTACCTCCCAGAAATTGAAAAAAATGTCTTTTTCATAACAATAGTTGTTTTGAACATGGGAAATGTACCTTTTGACAGCTCCGAGTTAGGAAAACCCGTTTTCCTGCTTTTATAAGCTTTTTTTGTCAAAAAATCCAAAAAAGGTAACATATGATGGGGAAAAAATCAGGTATGGTAAAAAGAAATGTAGGTAGGGTAAGGTTTTTCTAGGTAGGGGGGGTAAATCGAAAACACACCTATTTTTTTTTTGGCCAAATATGAAAACAAGGATATCTTATTATTATCAACATAATCATGAAAAGATCAAGTGGAGTTGTTTCAAACTCACACGATATGATAAATAATGAGATGAAATGAGGGTGAATGAAGATGATTATTGTTACAGTCTAGTGAAATATACATGCTATAGCCGTGGTGACTGAGATGGTAGTGATACATTTCTTTGTTATATACAATTAGTTTTTCGAGTATTTACAATATCTAATCGATTTCAGGGTGACAAGTGACAGTCGGCGACATGAATTATTAATCGTTCTATTACAACAGATGCTGACAGGACATTGACACTGAACTTTATACACCTACAGCATGTCGGAGATATATTTGAATTTCTTTAAAAATAATTAAAGAATATTGTATAGTCTATAAAAATATAAGGAAATCAGCCTGGGATTTATATTGGAATGATCAACCAATTTAACATACTTTTGGTTTAATCTGTCTTATTTGCATCGCAATATCTAGTTAAACGAATAGCAGGTATTAAGTATACAGGATCCCCCAGGAAGACCTCCAGAGGCCGGCATCCTATTCTAAAATGAAGTAATTGATTGAATCAGAATAAAAATACGATAGATATATATATATTGGTCAGATTTTCAGAAAATGTACAATTGCAGCTGTACACATTTAGGAAATTCTCCTAAATTAGTCTGAAAAATGACAAATACCGGCTCTATATCTTGCTATATTTGGTATTGCATTGATTTAAAATATCAGTTCTGTTATGTTAAACTGCATTTTGAAGCCTATTTTTGTCTTAAATTAGGGTTATTTGAGAGGATTGGTGAAGGTGAATTGTACATTTTCTGAAAATCTGACCCATATGCGCCGACAAACCTGTGTAAAAGACTGTTCCCCAGAGGCATGTATCTAACTGTAGGTTACAGCCCAAACTAGCCATGCCACTTACTTTTCCATCAAGTGAGGTTACCATGGAATTGGTTTCTCTTGAATATTTCAAGGGAGATACATGCAGCTCTATTTCAATTACCGTGTTCATCCGGCCAATCTCATGGTCCTGGGTATGGCCATAAGGTGCCTTTCTGTCTCTTTACTCTGTCTCCCTCTCCTTTCTTCTCTGTCTCTATTTCCTGGGCATGATCATAAACTGCCTCCCTCTCAGCTCTCCCGCCCTTGATATAACCATATTAAATGTGTTGATAAGGGCGTAAAGCAACCAATCTCACTCCCTCACTCCCTCTCAGCTCTCCCGCCCTTGATATAACCATATTAAAAGTGTTGATAAGGGCGTAAAGTAACCAATCTCACTCACTCACTCCCTCTCAGCTCTCCCGCCCTTGATATAACCATATTAAATGTGTTAATAAGGGCGTAAAGCAACCAATCTCACTCACTCACTCCGGCCAATCTCTCTCGCACATGTACTTTGACCGACTTATGCCTTATCATTATTTGGCGAAGTAGCTTTGGCGTGGATCGTGTACAATAACATATTACGTTGCAGTGGCCACAATGTTACACTGTTACATGTATGTTATATGTATCATCATCATCAGTTTGTAGTAACTATTCATGACTTATTTTTATCATTGTTAACAAACTCTATTCTTGAAGTGATCTAAAATCCATTAGAATAACATAATTCAAGACAAAACATAATAGGATTTCTGATTCATTAAAAATGTATAAATCTCTCTATATATATAAATGTACACAAGAACCGAACAACAAGGACTAGATATTCTATTATGATGTATTAGTAACAAAAAAAAAAAAAAAAAAAATTACAAAATAGGTGTCACTGGTTACTGAGGAAAATATGGAGAAATCCAGGAGATGTACCTGTATGACAAGTATAGATAAAAACGTATCCAAACCAAACCAATATTGTGGATATTACATACATATATGCATACAGTGCTTCTGTATGAACACAAAAAACGTTGCTGGGACATATAATTTAAGGTAGAAATGGAGGTAGACATTTAAAAGGTAAAATTGAAAGAAAAACCAATAGAAATAATTGGTGTTTGCCATTCACCCACCACCAAGTACGGTAAAAGACCGTTATATGTATTGTGCCAACTTTAGTTTCTGTGACGTAAAACCTATTTGAAACACAAATTCTTAGTCCTTTTACATAAAATCAATACATTGATTATTAATAGCATGTCTGCCTCCTGGGATCTCTGCTTGTATCCTATTGGAGTTTGTTCTAATACTGTTTGAGGTATTTAAAAAAACCAGATAGATAAGAACCATTCTAAGTGTCCATTTCCGAGACAGTCCATGTGGGAAAATATAGAAAATTGAGTCGCAAAATTGATACAAAAGAATTTAAAGTGTTCTTTTACAAGATAAATTTGTAGGAATGTTCTCATTTTTCGGATTTTTCTCTGTGGCATGAATACATGTACCACATCTCAGCACAGTGTAATAAATATATCTCTGCATTTGGGAGGTCATCTTATAGAGTACATGTAGCTACTGTAGGCTACTAATCAATATCCACCCAGAAATATTGCAAACTTTTTTTGCAAAAATCAAAATATGAAACATAAGATATAGAAATATATCTTACTGTTTATTATCATTGGACTCGACTCGATCTCATTGTGTCAAATATGATGATATTGTTGTGATTCTTGCCTATGTTCTCTCCAGTGTCTAGTGGCCATCGTTGCACATCTGTGTTTCATCTCCGGGCTTAATATTAATCGATATTAAATAATGATATTTCGTGATCGTATAGGTTACTTCTTCGAGAATAAATATATTATGAATATCGATAGCAGGAGATGTGAGGAAATGAACTAATGCTACTGGATAATTATTAAAGTTCCAAAGGACCAAGGGTTGAAATATTCTATGTTCCAAAACGCAGCTCCGAGATATAACATCAAGAGTGAAATATTTCTTTCATATGTTCCCTTTATTCCTCCTTGTGTGCTGGGGTGAAGACCTTGCTTCTCACCCAGAATATGAAACAGGTACATAAGGTATATCAATGATTTCTGACATAAGGTAACATTATGTTTGCAATACAAAACAGGAATAACTAAATAAATATGATAATGAAATAAGTACAAACTTGAACATAAATAGAGGAATATGTAATAAACATCATGGTTAAAATCCGATTTGTCGAACTGTGACTCTGTTCCCTGTGGCACATCACGTATTTTCATGGTATACAATGATATGGTCTATAATGGTAAAACATTTAGCTGTCACTTTGTCTGACATCAGCATTAACCAATGAAACTTGGTCTGTCCCTGTCTGGGAAAGCTTTATTAACAAATGTGATACTGCAAAATGTTAAAAACCCAGACTCCATCATGGGGAGATATATATGGATCAGATTTTCAGAAAATGTACAATTTAGCTTCGCCAATCTTCTCAAATAATCCAAATTTAAAACGAAAATTAACTTCAAAATACAGTTCAACGTAACCAAACCGATTGCAAGAGTCAATGCCATACCAAATATACTTGAATCTACCTAGTATTGACCAAATGCAGCTTAATTTAGCAGAGTTTACTAAATGTATACAGCTGCCAATTGTACATTTTCTGAAAATCTGACCCATATATATAGACGTATATATTCTACAGAGACCACTAGTCAAGGACATGTTTTAGACTACTTATTATATAATTATATGATTTATCGCCAGTTAAATGTATCTTGACAATGTGGTGTGATCTGTCATTCTGTCATCCAGTCTTCATTGGTTTTATTGGGGCTGGAATTGGAATACTCTAAGTGATGTGTCACAAGTAAATGAGTCACAAGTGTCCTGTTCATATTTGTGTTATTAGTCAATCTCTCTGTTAGTATAGACATCTGTTCTATCTTGAGATGACGGTTGGAAAATCTGAATAATATTATTATCCAGAAGTCAATCTATTTATCAAATTTCATACCTGTATAACTTGAGACAAATAAAGTATTTTTCAATTCCAACCACTACACAACAATTTGAAATGTGTCAAGTACTTGTCTAAGTTGGAATAATTAGTTGAAAACGTTTACCGACTTGTAATTATTGTCAAATAAAAACGTTTGTCCCATTTGTGAGGTGTAGAAATATAAATCATGAATGGTAAATTGTTATATAATTTTCTAAAAAACCTGTAAAATAGAATAGTACAATGGGTTTTTTGTTGTTTTTTATTTAGAACGTTTATACAGCAAATCAATAAGTCCAATCATTTTACAAGTAGTCAAGTACAATGAAGATACATAGTCATTTCGCACATCCATTTTAAACTAGACATGGTCTCACGGGTATATATTCATTGCTGAATTCCATTGTTTTCTGTCCACTGCTGTGTCTAACTACTGACTCACACTGGTTCTAGTTTATCTAATTCTAGTGCTATGATGGTGGACTGGTACACTGTATCAATACAATGCTGTTACAATACAATACACTACAGTACAATGTTAAATTACTGCAGACAACACCAACACTTGGTCTCAAGGAACCTGAGTGGCAATTCCACTTCTTTCTCCCCCCCCCTTCCCCTTCCTGTCTTTCCTTATTCAAAACCCAGTCTATCCTCATTTGGCAACCATCTCCTCGTTTAGCAACATACATACTAGGGTCAGATCGTCAGAAAATGTACAATTGACCTTCACTGATCCTCTCAAATAACCCACATGTAAGACAGAAATAAGCTTCAACATACAGTTTATTAAAACAGAACAGATATTCTAAAACAACATTATCCAAAATAATATACTCAGATATACCTGGTATTTATCATTTTCTAGCCTAATTTACCATATTTTCGTCAATATCTATATCTGCCAATTGTACATGTTCAGAAAATCTGGCCCACGTTTTTGCTTTTAATTGGCCGGAAATAATTCAAACCACGTTTGACTCATTTTTCTCTAAGACATCTATTAGACAACAGGGGACTTGCATGTGCCACTGCCCTTGTCTGTTATAGTGAATCCTGGGACTGATTCTGTTGAAACGTGACATACAAATATTTCGCAATATTTGTACACAAAGAATTGCAAGGATGTTTTCACCAATATCAGAGCTTATAGAAATGAGTTATGAAACCAAATGCATGATGGAGGCTTGTGTCATGGAAACATGTTCAACACATGGATATTGACATTAGAGCATTGCTAAATAGTCCATGCTAAACATGGCATGTTTCATCTAGATTTTAAACTGTAACTCCAACTATTCCATGCGAATCAAGATTCAAAATGGCGGCTCTGCAAATCCCCTATTGATTAACTTTGAGAATAGTTTATTTCCCAAGGCAATCTAAAGTATTATTCTTGCAGAAACTGTCCAGACAATAATGTTGTCTACTACCTAAGCCTTGGGCTCCTGTCACCACTAGTCCTATACCTGAGCTCATTATGTTAGACTGGCCAACATTTATAAAAGAAGCATCTTCTATCTAAAGCAGAAGAAATGGCAAATAGTATTACAGCATAAATACGTGTTATTCTGTTATTCAAGTACAACTATTCACATCCGCTACCTCTAAAAAGTCTTCCTAAGAAGAACATTGGTTATGCTCAAAAAGTATTTGGACAGGGGACCGTTGCTCCGTTTCTCGCTAACTATTTTGCCATACACTTTCAATGGGGAAATAGTTAGCGAGAAACGGAGCAATGGGCCCCTGGCAATGCAGTAGTATTGGGGGCTAGCAGGTAGAATAATCGGGGAGTCCTGTAGTAGGAGAAGGGACAGGAGGACAGAGAAGTGACTCGAAGGATTGTGAAATCTAGACCATTTATTACTGACACATTTAGAGCCTCTCACAGGAGAAGTTCACATGCTAATTCCTGGGCGGCGGGGGCGTGGCTCTATCTCTGATAGGCCCCTCAGAAGTCATGAGTCATGGACGGAGGGACCAATCCTGGTAATGGCTGTATAGTAAACTATCCAGTATACATTTAACTATGTGAGTCTGCAGCACTAAACACGGTCAATGTTGACAAAAGCAGTGAGTGAGTGAGTGAGTGCACTGCCGATCTCAGAATGGCGGACACGGTTGTCAGCTAGAAATATTTTGCCAACATCCGCGTAGGGACGGGTGCTTTTTGTTAAATGCTCGAAATCCGCTAACAAACGGGTGCGATGCTTTTACGGGTGTAGGCTGCCTGTGCGACTGAAAAAACGGGTGTTGGCGCATTTCCCTATTACGTAACAGGTCAAAATCAGTCAGGCGCTACATGGCTTTCCCAAAGGATGCCACGCTCCACTGACCACCCATACTAGTCCAGGCAATCTAGCTCAAAAAAGGGCTGAACCTAGGAAAAATTGCAACAGAAGGTTTCTCAACGGTTTTGGGTAGTATGAGTGCCCCTTATCATCATACTAAAAGTCTAGAAAAATCTAGGTAGGGGAACATGCCCAAAATCTCAAAAAACAAAATGGCCGCCTCTCAAACTTTGAAACGCCATAACTCAGTGTAAAATCAATATATATTCAAGTGTAAACATACTTTTTTAAGGTTTTCAGACATGGGGAATCCAATGAAACAATCATAAAATCCATAGAAACAATATTTATCAAGTTAGTGTATTGATACAGAGAAGAAATTGGAAAAGATGTCCAGCAAATCCATCCTGTGAGGGGGAAAAAAATCTAACTCATTTTGATTGAAAACATTCATGACCATGGAAAGTAGGAAAAGAGTTTCTGTAATCCAAACTGTTATACAAGCATATTGAACAGTGCATATTAAAGTGACACTTCTCACTGTTGTGGGCCAGATTATCAAGTAACAGAGTTTCTATGTCCTTTTCTAGTATTTGATTCACCTTACCCTACCTAACTAACTCCTGTGGATATCAAAACTCTAACATTCATATTATATCAGATATTTGGTACAATAGTGAGCAAAATTGTTTTCATATACCATACAGAGATGTCCAGTTATGTCAGAATGGCAGTTGGGTTCTGGCATCTGGAGTTACATAATGCCAGCCTTGACCAAAGGTCACTCATAGACTCCTAGGTTAAAGCTAGTTACATCCCTGGTCACTTAAGAGAGTGGGGGCACCACTTGACGGCTACTATTCTGTGATTTGAAATCTGGTCTATTCATTACACTTATTCAATGATTATTGAATGAGGAAACAATGTTGGTGCTCTATATACTTAAGATATTGTCATACATGTCCTATATGTTTACACTGAATAAGTTTCATGTGATTCTGTGACTACTCATTTTAACTATCTTAGCCACTTTAAGAAAATAGTATTTGTATTACTCTGATATACTTCAAGAAATCTCAATTCTCCTCCTGCATAAGGCACCTCTCATGTTGTCCTTAATTTGATCATTAGCACCTCAACTGTTTGAACAGTCACCATTGCCAGGCCACATCTGAAATACATTCCAAGTTTAATCTTCTGAAGGAATACCTCTGACTGTTGCAGTCATTCTAGCATAATTTGTAGTTGTTCATCAGGAGCAGGAGTTCACTTGGTAGATACAGATGGGAATTGTGAACATCTATAATGGAACATCATTCCAAGTTTGAATCTAGTGGTATTAGTCTATGTATATCTCAGCTTGCCTTTGGCATTCAGGTATGCTGCATCATAGACGCAAAAATACCCTATGTTGTATCATACCCTGTTATTTCAATAAGAGTGCTGTGCACATTTGCTATATCAGAATTCTCTAATAGCATTTGATACACAAACGTCTTTTGAACATATGATGGGAGGAGGAACAGCCTCAATTCCCCCTTCTCACTGGCATAGTTCTCAATAAAACATGATGCTCTGAAAATACCAGCCTCAATGATCTATATATGAGCAACAAGGTACAGGAAGATTCTTGATCATTTGGAAAAATACCACTGGAAGTTGTTCTCAGTCACGAAAAAGGAATGATCTCTAATTCATATATATCATATCATATGGTTATAAATTCCATTTGATTGAAGGGATTGGTCGCTTTAAGCCCCTTTTAACACTAAAGATTCATATTCTACATTGTAGAACTACTAGATAAGTGTATTCTGAGAATCCACAGATAGCAGAGTCTTTTTATCCCTACCAAGAAAGTGGAGCTTTGTTCTCTAAATGCAAAGATGTGGTGTGAATATGCTGTAATGATTGGTAACCGGAAACTTTGAAAACTTTAGCTGCAAGTAATCTGGAATGAATATGTGTATGGTAGGCTATAAGAGGGTTTCCATGTAGTTGCACAAAATTATTGACTGACTTGACTGTCAACAGAACTGGTCAGTAATCACCCATATCTGTGCACTTTCAAATCAAGGGGAAAAGGTATGACCAAATAAATGACCTCCTTGTGGAGATACAAGGGTGCTACAGAAGGACTGTTTTCTTTTCCAGCAACCATGCATGACATAGAAAAGAAAGTATAAGTTGAAATCTATGAACATCTGAGGGCAAATTATATCATTACATTGCATGCCAAAGCAGATGCAGATATGCTTATATTGCAAACAGCAGTTGAATTTGCTAAGGAATGTGGCACTATTCCCATCGGTGAAAACACACACCTGATTACAACATCTTTCCATGACTCAAAGAGGGAAAGAGTGCAAAAGAGCAAAGTGTTTGGAGCATCAAATGTGTGAAAAGAATCTAGGATACCACGAATGCAGATCACTGCTCTTCTTAATGCAAATAGCATGATGTGATATAAAATTAAATTCTTTTGGTCTATGAGATTCAACTGCTATTTGCAACATAAGCATATCAGTATCTGCTTCTGCATTTAGATGTTTGCCAGCATGTTTATGCTCCAAATACAAGCTGAGGTGTCCCCTGAAAACAGAGTATCCTTATTGGATATATAGAGAAAGGTGAAGAATGGGATATTTTAGTTCTGTAAATTACTGCATTATAAAAAAAGGCTCCCTGCCCTCCTCAAGCATGTCCATCCACAGATCCTCCCATCTATATCTGCTGCTAATAAGTACCACAGCCAGAGAGTATGCTACCAAATTTAAACTTGGAAGGAAGTTCAATTCCATCCATAGATTTGGGGATGGAAGTCAACTGACCTCCCTAATGCAACTACTACAGATCATTTGCTGCAGATGTAAGAGAAACTGTTGCAGTCTGAAGTGTTCATGACAGATTATCATGGAATGCACTGCTGCATGTGGCCATGATGGTGAATGTTCAAACAGCTGAGGCACTATATGTACCAGACTGATGAAGTCAGGCTGATATGTCAGCTGCCATATTGACAGGTATTACAGCAATACTTATGACAGTTTGTTCAGTGGAACAATGTTACCATATATATATCCTTGGTTATGAATGCCTTTGTACAATCTGACTAAATGAGTTTTTTCCCTTCACAGGATGCATTTGCTGGACATTTTTCATGTATCAGAAGACTAACCTGATAAATAATTATTGTATGGATTTTATTGTTGTTTCATTGGATTCTCCATGCCTGAAAACATTGGAAAGATGTATTCACACTTGAATATAAGTTGGTCTTACACTGAGTTAATTTAAGGACAATATATGAGGTGCCTTATGCAGGAGGTGAATTGACATTTCTTGAAGTAACAGAGTAATACAAATACTATTCTCCTTATATGCACTGTTCCATATTCTTGTATAATAGTTTGGATTACAGAAACTCATTTCCTAGTGCCCTTGATCATGAATGTTTTCAATCAAATTGAGTTAGATTTTTTTCTCTTCACAGGATGCATTTGCTGGACATATTTTCCCATTTCTTCTCTGTATCAGTACACTAACTTGAAAAATATTGTTTCTATGGATTTCATTATTGTTTCATTGGATTCCCAATGCCCAAAAACCATGAAAAAGTGTATTCACACTTGAATATATATTGATTTTACACTGAGTTATGGCGTTTCAAAGTTTGAGAGGCGGCCATTTTGTTTTTTGAGATTTTGGGCATGTTCCCCTACCTAGATTTTTCTAGACTTTTAGTATGATGATAAGGGGCACTCATACTACCCAAAACCGTTGAGAAACCTTCTGTTGCAATTTTTCCTAGGTCAAACCCTATTTTTACTGGACTATACACATACCATGGAAAGTCTATATATCTTCATATTCCATAACTATTGTTCTTAAGATCAGTTTGTTTAAACTCCTATGTTCGATTCTGATAATTAAAATCTCATCTAAAGATTTAGAAGTTGATTCAGTTGATTATAAATATATAATATGCAAGTATTATATGCGGATCCTCCCAGTAGTTGATGGGAAAATAATAGGGGTGTCACATCTGTTGGGGGAAATGATGGGGGCAGGAGGAATGGGAGGAATGGGTTTCTTGTTTGAATATTTTCAACTCTCGAGACGATTTGGTGAGCCCTGAAAAGGGCTATTTTGGGGGAACTTGTCTGTCTTAGTGTCTGTCGGCAGGAAGGTGGTCGAACAACTGATGCAGAGTGAGGTAACCTGAGTTTGCCTCCTCGTCAAAAGCGAGTTGTTCCATTTCCTCATCCAACAGCATGCATGTATAGACTATGTTGTAGTCTCTATACAGTTGGTTGATCTGCTCAGTCATTTTGTCTCGGAGTTGAAAAGCGTAAATCTTAAACATCTCCAGCACCCTGTAGTGGACTGAAGCCCTCACCTGAGTGAGTGAGATTGGTTGCTTTACGCCCTTATCAACACATTTAATATGGTTATATCAAGGGCGGGAGAGCTGAGAGGGAGTGAGTGAGTGAGATTGGTTGCTTTACGCCCTTATCAACACATTTAATATGGTTATATCAAGGGCGGGAGAGCTGAGAGGGAGTGAGTGAGTGAGATTGGTTGCTTTATGCCCTTATCAACACATTTAATATGGTTATATCAAGGGCGGGAGAGCTGAGAGGGATGCAGTTTATGATCTTACCCAGGAAATAGAGATAGAGAAGGGAGAGAGAGAGAGAAAAGAGACAGAAAGGCAGTTTATGGTCATACCCAGGACCATGGCAGTGTGGAGTTAATAGCAGTAATATGTGATGTGTTATAGAAAAATGAGTCACAAGTGGCAAAAAAAAAGATGTTGAGATATCATCATATTTGGGGAGATGAGAACAATCCAATTCTAATGATAGTAAACATTTAGGAGATTTAAGAAGTGTTTCTATATATCATGTTTCATATATTTATGTTTGAAAACAAGTTTGCAATAGGTCTGGGTGGGCACCTACCAGTAAAGTAACTAAATATACTCCATAGGATCACCGCAGAGATATGTTTAATATAATGTCTTGAGATTTGGTACCATATCACTAAGAGTGTTATACCCTCCAACAATCAGAACATTCTAGCAAAGAAATCTTGTGAACAAAACACTTTGAAAAATATCATTTTATGTCTCATTTTCCTGATCCATAGTCATCATTGAAAATGACCCAGTTTATTGTGCTCTCATAGTGGAATAGCTCACAAGCTTTTAACCTGTGTAGTTTCGAGATTACAACCGGAAGACGAGTGGGGAGCCGGCTTCAAATTCCTCAACCTGATGACAGATCCCCATACCATTTCATTTCCGGATTTCCAGGCGAGAACATTCAAGGGGAAATGATTGGAAAGACCCAACGAAGGTTGAAAGCTATCCTTTAAGATTTTTACCATTAATATCGATCTCATTCACTTTTAACAGCTTTTAATGTCCCGGAAAGAGCATACATCTCTTTTATCGCTCACAGCGCACGGAGTGAACTTATCGCAATAAGTTATTGTATTACCAGACGTGACCACTCCCTGTTAATATTATATATATTAACAGGCATATACCACTACTATTACATGATGAAACTTAACTTTACTGATTAATGGCTTTTACTCCATTTTGGGTCAGATTTTCGGGAGTTTTGTGTTCAATTATGGTACTACTGACGCGTATGTTACCCTGGTCTAGTGGCACCACCTGACAAGTTGAGAAGTAAGTGTATGGGTTAGTGTTGTTGACTCGCTTTCATGAGCGTGTAATGCAGGTGGAGGTTGGAACTGATGAAAGGTCAGTAAAATCTGTGTTGTTGTTTATTGTTATTTGTATAAAGTTATGTTAAGGTATGGGATCTGACCCATCTTGGAATAAAATCAATAAACAAACCTGATTGTAGCGTTTAAATGGTCTGTAGGCCCAGGGACGCCCCTCGGCCTATGGCCTTGGGACGTCCCTCGGCCTACAGACCGCTCTCACGCTAAAATCCTTGTTGTTTATTGCTATAATAGTCTGAAGGGCTGTACTGTCATCACAAGATGAAATGGTTAGATTTATTATAACGTAATATATTCTTTTACAAGTATGGTATAATTGTGTGAATTCTTTTAAGATGTATTGTTTATAACGTGAAGGACTACCATGTTACCATCACATGCTAAATTGTAAGATCTATTATTATAAAGAAATGGATTGTAATATTACTTTAATCTGAACATAATAAATTTGTACTTGATCATTATGATCAAATTTCTACCACTCATACTGTTATGATATCAGGCTTTCTCGCCTTCACATGAATTATTTCATATTGCTACTTGAGATGTAATCAGAGGTATGTGATGACCTAAGATGTCTCCCATACGTATTGATGCTTCCATACATGTTGATGAAAATGTAAATATATAATTATAGCTGAAACATTTATGATTTAAATGTTTGTTTGACAAAATTATGGCTTAATCAAGGCACAACAGACCAACTGTTACACATTGATGGGTACATTTTCAGAAAATGTACAATTCAACATCGCCAATCTTCTGAAATAACCCAAATATCAGATGAAAATAAAGTTTAAAATAAAGTTCAACCTAACAAAACAGATAGATAGAATCAATGCAATGACGAATATACTCGAATTTACCTAGTATTGACCAAATTGCAGTCTAATTTAGCAGAACTTACTCAATTTGTACAGCTGCCAATTGTACATTTTCTGAAAATCTGACCCACAAGCTCTTCTGCAACAACGGACAAGGTAAAAATGAGCAATCTATGTTAGAGATGACCACCAAATCGATTCAGACTCATTTGCCTGTCATTCGGTATCAGATGAATTTTTAGAAACCCAGATTTTAAAGGTGAGAACAAAGAGCAAAACCCTGCCTGATTGCGAATGTATACAGACCCCCAGGATCCCCTACAAATAAGGGTTTAAAACAACTCGAAACATTACTTGAAAATCTGGACTACTCAAATGAAGTTATAATAACAGGTGACCTACAATTTGATGTAAGTGAAGCAAGATCGATGGGCAATAAGGCACTAGAATTGCAATCAATTTTTGAGAAGCATCACTTGAACCACTCAATCCCCTGCCTACTTCAAACAACAGTCCTCAAGGTATATGGTAAATGAGGGGACATGCCTTGTTCTCACTAGAAATCAACACTATTGAGAGACAAACTGGGTCAAGCACACATTTTGATTGGTAAAAGTGAAACTCTCAGGTCGGTGGTTCAATCCCCACCCAGTGCTGCTTGTTTTTTTCACAAACAAATCATAGCAGATCAACACATTGTTATATTTTTTTGAACGTTTTTAAATGTTTCTTTTGCAGAAAGTTACAATCAGCTTTTTGTTTGTATTCAACATTTTTAAACAGCAAGACATGACTACTTGTCAAGGCCAAAGCTCACAGGATTTATAATGATATTCAGCCTGGTGGTGTGTCTAGGGTGGTTTTCACTATCTACATGCATGACTATATAACTAAACTAGGAACTAAGCGCTCTGTCGATCCCACGGTTTTCCAGTTGTCTGCCTTAATTAACAGGGACCATTAGGTATTAATATGTGAGAAATGAGTGGTTAGTTATGAATATGATCACAGTACATGAATATACTGGTCAAGGGGGTGAGGGCAGGGTAGATTGTATTATAAAGTCGAGATTGTGTATACTTCTATAATCTAATGTTGAATCGGAGATAAGGAGAAATGATGACCAGACACGTACAGATTCCGTTACCAACTGATTGTATAGTTTATTAGCAAGCAACCCTCACAGGAGCAGCTCACGTGCTACTCCTGGAGGTGGGAGGGGCTCTATCCATGATAGGCCCAAGGTAATATGACAGGCAGGTGTGAGTCATGGAGGGAGGGGCTAGGATGAACCTGGCTGTATAGCAATTGGCATCCATCATAACGGGATAATCCCTAGTTTGTCTTGGTCAAATAATAACACTTTCAGTTGTTCATATCGTGCCTGATAGGACTGGATTTATCTATATTCTGCTGTTGGTATACATTTATACAAGACATTGAAGTTGAATCAGCTGCTGGGAGAAAATGGCTGCCGGTGAGTGAAGTAATTAGTGAAGCCGCTGCACAAAAGGAGCTTAGTTTGTAGGTCAGATTTTCAGGAAATGTACAATTTTCAGCTCTACAAATTTGGTAACTTCTGCTAAATTAGACTGTTATATGATTAATGCCAGGTATATCTATGTAGTTTTGGCATCATAATGATTAAAACTATCTTTTCCTTTGTCTTAAACTGTATGTTGAAGTTAATGTTTCTCTTAGATTTGGGTTACTTGACAGGATTGGGGAAGGTGAATTGTACATTTTCACGAAATCTTACCCATCTCCTCAACTATTACAAAGCCCTGTAGCAAAAGCAACCAAACAGAATCCTCCAAAACTATATATTGACTATTGAATTGAATAGTATCAAAATATCTTCGAAATATCTTGAAAAATGTAGATTAAGTTGAAGAGATTTCACATTAATACTGAAGTAAATGTGATGTGTTTCCGGGAAATGAGTCACAAGTTGCAAAAAGGATATTTTTTAAAATGTTTATTTTACAAGATCACTTCATTGGAATGTTCTGATGTTTGGAGAGTTTATCACTTATAGTAAAACAATCGATTTCAGGACAATGTATGTAATACATCCTTTTGTTTTAAAGGTCCTCATATAGATTATATTTAGTTACTTTACTGTTTATTGCCCCCCAGAAGTATTGGAGACCTTTTCTAAAATATCAAACTTAAATTCTAAAAATACTTATTATTTTTCAAAAACAATGGTATCTCAAATTCTATTTTTTGCGACTTAGGACTCATTTTCCTAACACATGACAAATGTTATATAATGAAGTATTTCTGACAATTAGCTGTGATTGCAGCTTTAACACTCCTTAAAACAAAGATTGTCTACCTTTTCTTCCATGCATTTCCCACCCATTTTTAAGCGTTCTCTCTGATTGATTTGGCTACAGGGCCTCTCACAAGTCAACATTTATATTTTGGGCCCCACCCAAAACCATTCCTGCAGTGGCTTCGCTTATTATCGCTCACCGGTGGCAGTTTACTATTTGCTGGTTGGACTTTGGAATTCTGGTTTTACATAGCAGCAGCAAAATATGGATAATATGAGTCATATTATGAGTAACCTTTGTATAGACATATATAACAGCAGTGAAATATTAATCAGTCAGTACTAAATGAGATAATATGAGTAACTCTTGTATAAAGATGTTTATAATGTGCGTTTGAATATCTTGAAAACTTAATCATGTTTTTGTATAGAAATTTTAAATGAACTTTTACAGATTTGAATGTAACATTTGGCTGTGACTAATCCCGCTTAATTTTCAAATTAATTTTCAGAACAAAAGGGAAGTCAACTCTCGGATCGACAAGCATATGGGTCAGATCTTCAGAAAATGTACAATCGGCAGCTCTACATATTAAGTAAATTCGGCTAAATTAAATTGGAATTTGGTCAATGCTAGGTATATCTAAGTATATTAGACATTGCCTTGCTTCAGGCAATATGTGTGGTCATGTTAAACTGTGTTTTCAACCTGATTTAGGTCTTAAATTTGGGTTATTTGAGAGGATTGGTGAAGGTCAATAGTACATTTTCTGATGATCTGACCCATTAGTGAACTCTGTGTACAGACTGAGAATGACATGAAAGCAGTTGGCAATCATCTAGTTATGACAAAGCACCTTCATAACTCCTGATGGTCTTTGATATGGCTGATGAAATGAGCGATATTCGGGGCAGATAACGAAGTTCTGCCGTGGCTGCTTAATCAGATCTTTGAAGGACATACAAGTAGGTCAACTGTATGATACACATGTGGTTAGGAACATACATTGTGGACGGGTGGATAGCAAGGACATCGACTCCATCACATATGTGTGATGTGTTTCAGGAAAATGGGTCACAAAGCGCAAAAATGATATTTTTCAAAGTGATTATTTTACAAGATCACTTCATTGGAATGTTCCGATTTTTTGGGAGTTCATCACTTATAGTTATATAAATCGATGTATCAAATTTAATGACAATGTATCTAATATATCCTTTCGTTTTAAAGGTCCTTATATGGACTACATTTAGTTACTTTACTGTTTGTTGCCCCCGAGAAATATTGGAAACTTTTTTTTTCAAAAACGAAAATATCAAATTTACAATCGAGAAATACTTATTAGATTATTAGAATCGGGTTGATCTCATCTTTTTAAATATAATGGTATCTCAAAACTATTTTTTGCGACTATTTTTTGACTTATTTTCCTAAAACAGATCAAAAATATATTTATTACATGTGCATCCCTCTTGAGAGGTGCAATAAGTGGGGTGCAATAATAATATTTTCATGGCACCTATGTCCTATTGAGCTAAATATCCACAAGATTGATGAAAACCAAGGTAAAAAGCTATTAAAGTCGAGTTCTCTTGTTGATTTAGTATGTAATAAATACCTAATAGCACTCTGTTTGGTTTGTAATCGATCACAACGTCGAGTCAAATTGAATTTTACCCATTTGGGGTGTCGTGCGATTTGACCTAACATCTCGATCGATTACAAACCTCCATCGTGCCATTGGGTTATAAGGTAGGAAAGATGATTAATTCATTAGCACAGCTACTTATTACAATTATGTAATCTATTTATACTTAATACATATTCTTGGAATAAATAAAGCAAATAGATAGAAATAAGGAACGTAGACATGTGGGTATATGATTGGTTTTCTGAATTTCTAAGTACAATAGGATCATTTGAGAAATAGCGTTGTTATTTTATTTTTGGGCTTAAAACAAAAAAAAATGTATGTTGAAGTAAGTTCGTCATTAACCTTGTAGCTGTCGCTAAATGAATTATGTAACTAGTAGTATCTCTCATAACTATATGGATTCGGTAGTTAAATGTAAAACATGTATATACCTTTTGTAGGAGATGAGACCTACCACATTGTGGAAATCTTACTAATAAAGACGTTTTAAAAAAAAGCGTTGCTGATTGCAACAGAAGGTTTCTCAGGCATTTTATGTTGTAGTAATAGCCGTTATGAACATACTAAAGTCTAAATCTAGATCGAGGTATTTACCCCAGATAGGAATAACAAAATGGCCACCATAAGTTTTTTGAAAAATGCGATAACATGGATCCATATGTGAATCCTTTTTCTATGTTTTTAGGCATAAGGAATCCAGTAGAATATAGATACTGAAAAAATAGACAGAAAGGCAGTTTATGGTCTACCCAGGAAATAGAGATAGGGAAGAAGGGAGAGAGAGACAGAGAAAAGAGACAGAAAGGCACTTCATGGTCTTACCCAGGCCCAGTGACGCTTAACTCGATGTAGTTACAGTTACATAGTGGCACTATGCGCCCCTTACTAAACCAATGCAATCTGTTTTTTTGGTTGACAAGTTTTAATTATCATAGCCTAGCTTCTTGGCGCATATAATACTAAAACATGTTAGTATTTCAGTTTTTCATGAAATCTTTTTTATTTTTACTTTTTTCGTTCTTACGTTCAAGACGCTCTTGAGTTACACGTTGATAGAAATAAACCACATACAACGCTTACCTCTGTTTGCGTTAACAAAGACTTTTCGACTATACCTCTCTGGTAAATAAGAAGAAGAATAAGAAGCTAGAAGAAAACTAGCTAGTCATCCCTCTGTAGCTAGGCATGCATGGGAAGACCAGGTCTTGACCTGACATGTACAACCTATATTTTGTAAACTAGTCACGAAATAAAAGAATTTTATTATTATTATTATTATTATTAAATATACATAAAAGCGAAAAAGATATCGGGCGATCATTTAAAGTAATCAATTGACCCGGAAGGTCTTTTAACTTCTCTGTATAAATGGGTAAAATCTTGTGCAGCCGTTAAAGGCTTTACAGATTTCAGAATTAAAATCTGAGGCTATGCTCATGGCGTTTAACTCTTCTATAAAGACCTTTAGTATTATATTATTGCCACCGAATAATCTATGCTTATAAATGTATGATTTCACCGCTAACACTATGAAAGTGAGCTGGCATCTTTCTTCACACATGTGTTGTCCTAAGAGCTCGAAGACTGAGATTAAGGAAGCCTATCGCCCTCCTTCCTCCTCCTCCGGCGTTTCCAGTAAATGTACTCTTTTTCTATTTGTCAATAGGGGAGTTGCATAGCCACCATTTTGAATCTTGATTCGCATGGAATTATAGGACTAGTGGTACAGTATGAAATCTATAGAAAACATGTTATCTTTAGCTTGGGATTTTTATCAGTGGACCAATATCAATATCCATATGTTTTAGATGTTTCTATAACAATTCATCTTCCCCATCATGCATTAGGTTTCTATAGATCAATTATACAAGCTGTGATATTGGTGAAAACATTCTGGTTTTTTTCCATAAAATTGTCGCTAAATATTTGTATGCCATACATATTTGAACTGAATCTATCCCAGCATGCACTGTCATAGACATGCGCAGTGATACATGCAACTCCCCTATTGTTTACTGTCTTACGCATTTATTTGTGTATAGGCGGCAAGACGCTACAGCCTCGAAGGCCAAAAAGGCAGGTGCTTTAAGTCCAAAATCTCTAAAAACTGCAACGTTACTTATCCCTTTACTTATTCAATGATGTGGAATGATACTGTATGAGACTCGACAACCGTCAGGTCTAAGATAGAGCACAACAACACTGTACGGTATAATATTGATGATCAAACAATGGGTGATGTGGAAGCTTACAAATACCTCGGAATAGAGCTAGACAGACAGCTTAATTATAAAAAATTCATGTGTAAAAAAATCAACACTGTAAGATCTAGAGTGAGGGCCATGTCCAAACTATATGGGGCGTGTAGTAAAAGAACATTATTAGTCATCTATAAAATGATGATTTTGCCTATAATTTATTATGGCGATGTATTTTATGGTTCTATGACCCAAGCATACCTACAAAAGCTTCAGATGTTGCAAAACTCTGCGCTAAAAATTATTTTACACCTCCCAAAGTACACTAGTACAAACAATATACATAAGGAGCTAAAAATTATCTCGTTAAAAACACAACGCGAGACACATGGTTTGGAAAGGGCCTTCATAAGATCATTAGATGACAAATATACTGACAACAGGGCTATAGGACTCCGGAGCCTTAAGAACGGTAGGAAGTTGAGAGTGCCCACTCCGAAAAATGAAATTTTCCGGAGATCGTACCTCTATTCCATGCCCACCTTATGGAACTCTCTTCCTAGCGAAGTCCAATCAATACCGAATAGGAAGGAGTTCAGAGGCTACCTGAAAAACAGATACCCTCTTGACGTCGATCCCCATCTTAAAAACTCTTAGAAAAGTTGAGAAGACATATCAGATGTTATCACCAACCAAACAACATTCATTGTATGACTTGTTGATGGTAATATGGGGGTGGGAATATAATTAATCAAGGAATGTAAATCCTTTCTACAGCATGATCGATATAACGATTACACCAGGGAAGGGGGGTTGAAATCTTTACTGTTTTATTTAGTTGACTGTAAATATATGTTATTGTAGTGGCTCTCCACCTCTATGAACACCATGTTGGATAACTCAATGTTCTTAACATTCTTGATGTATTTAGCCTCCAGTACAGGAGCTAATATCCAAGAGAAATCAAGCCTTGTGATGTCATTGTATTTACTGCCTGATTTGTTACCGAAATTTGTATCACTAGACAAGACAACTACACGACTATAACCTATAATTTTAAACTATAATTCTATCCGTTGTCACAAAAGGATTGGCACTCTAACTAAACACGGATCTCGAACAGTCTCATTCACCAAGACTGACCACCGAACACTTATTTTCAAATACTGACTAAATATAATATATGTTAGCATGCAAGATTTGCCTGGAAGACCTGCATGTCACTTGACTTGCAGATGGTATGTTCTTTTCTGATTGTAATGTGTTGTCTGTTCAGAATAAAAATCCTATATATATATACATGTTTTGTTTCATTTTATTTTATAAACGTGTAGATGTAGATGTAGTTACAGAAGTGTATTTGTGAGAGCTGTCTGGGACAGAACACAAACCCATTTCCATGTAGGAACCTTTTAACGCTATCTGTATAACAAAAGGGAAATAAAGTTTATATATTTAAGCCAATGTAATGTTATACGTTGACTGGTATAGTAATACGTAGCACAACACACCAGAATGCTCAACACACTTCCATGCAGAAAATAGGCTTAACACCAGATTGGATGCTTTTTTGATTGAATTTTGATTGGTGGATAAAGCGTCATGTGATAAGGCACTAACCAATAGCAAATGCTGTTGTTTAAGAGGTTTGGTTCATAAATACAATAATGGTGACAGGCAGTGAGCGGTTGGATGAAAATAAAAGTATTTATTGCTGTCTTGTGTGGTCAATAAATATTTAAAAGGGGAGATTTGTGATATAAAAACACAATCTCGTCTTACTCAGTGGTTGAAATGGATGTTTTTCTTGAGTGTCTAAAGTTCCTTGTGTTGAAAGAAAATCATGCATATCAATGACTTAATATATAGGTCTTGTGAGAAAAAATCTGATGTGACGCCATAACTCAATCAGAAGTACATTTGTGATGTATTTCAGGAAAATGAGTCACAAGTCGCAAAAATGATATTTCTCAAAGTGTTTTTCTCACAAGATCCCTTCATTGAAATATTCAGATGTTTGGAGGGTTTAGTACTTCTATGCAACAAATTTCAGGACATTGTATTAAATATATCTTTGTGTTTTAAAGGGTTTTGCATGGAGTATATTTAGTTACTTTACTGGTAATTACCAACCTAAAAACATTGCAAACTTTTTTTTTCAAGAATAAAAATATCAAAGTTAAAATATAGAAATACATATTAGGTGTCCTAGTGTTTACTCTCATTGGAATCGGCTTGATCTCCTCTTTTCAAATATGGTGATATCTCAAAATCCATTTTTTGCGACTTATGACTCATTTCCCTACATCGGATCACATTTACCTAATTTACGCTGTACCCGTCGTTGAACCATAGCACAGGACTGGCAGCATGTGTTTCAAATGCACTGTGCCATGAGCCTACACTTATCCCGTAAAGCTTGCCACAGTTAAGCTAGCACGCCTTAGCCGCCCGTATCCTAGGCAGGTGGAGGTGTAATTCAGGAAGCGTAGCTCAGATCGCGCTACATTTTATGAGAAAAAATAGCTGTGAGACCCGGCCAACATTCAAGTGTGCAACCCTCCGCTCTGTAAAGGTGTGCCACTGTAGTTCTATGCTTTTTCAGGACTACTGTGAACTACACCCGATGTGCAATAGAGCAGTTCTAACATGATTTTTACCTGGACATTTTCACCTGATTTTGACCTGGTGCTTTACTAGTGGAAATCGTAAACAGTTGTGAGGCTCAAACTTGATTTTACAATGCTCTATGGACCCGATTTATACATGCGGTTCTCATGCACTCAACAATGCACTATTTACCAGGTTATAAAATGAAGTTCTGAACCTCTCAAAGATGCACTACTGACCAGGTTATAAAATGCAGTTATGATGCACTCAGGGAGGGCAGTTTCATTCCTCTGTACATTAGCAGGATTTAGCCTGGTAATTTTTTCACAAAAAACACATAATATTATATAATACAAAGAGTTTATGCCAAGATATGATACCATGTCTTTGCATAGTAATACAGCAATTGTTTCATCAATATTTCCATTGTGTTAGACAGCCAAATTGCCAGGCAGGGGCCCATTTCATAACTAATAGCGGAGCGGACCATAGCGGAGCATAGCGGAACATTTTTTAGCGGATAATTTGGGAGATTTCCGCTAACCTGTTTCATAAGCCACTCCGTTATTATTTTCTCCGCTAAGGTCTGCTACCATCCGTTATGGTCCGTTACCGTCCGTTGCCGTTCGTTGCCGTTCGTTATGCTCCGTTATGTGCCGCTAAGGCTTCCGCTATGTCTCACTATGCTCCATTATATGTTCAACACGTAATTGTATTGGTATTTTCGCACATAAATCGTTGGTTATATTCCCAATGACTGCTTAGTTTATACTAGATAAAGGCGATGTTATATATGGATATAATAATGTATTATTTAGGATGACGATGCTTGGCAAGAAATCTATTCTTTTTATTTTAAAATAAAGTTAAAAACTAGTGAACCCTCATAATGAGAGTTTTAGAACATATTTAACTGCTATTTATTAAATATTTGATATACATTCATGATATCTGGTACCAGTGGGGTTTCGACAATGGGAAAAAAATGGCAATATCATTTTTCATGTATCATGAATATTTACACCTCATTTGCATATTATTGCAACATGGATTATTATACATGGATTCCAGTCAGTAGAAAGAAGAGGTCTCATATCTTTATTTGGTCTTATGTATAATCTGAAGGACCTAGATAGTTATAGACAAGAAATGCCAAGACATACTAGACAGGCAGAGGGAATAAACATGGTGGTAGTGCAACTGAACACCGAAAAATTGCGTAAAAGTCCTAATTACTTGGGCCCCCATATCTGGAATGGCCTTACTGTGGAATTTAAATGTATGTCTTGGACAATGTTAAAGAAGGAGTTAAAGAACAGAGATGCCGTATAATGTGACTGTAAAATTTGGTAGGCGCTTTCAGTACATACTGAGAAACTTGGAACTAACAAGATTATAGAGTGTAGATGAAGCACTCGTGCTATAGGTTCGAAATATAAATGCATCTAATAATACACTCCAATTACTTGGATTCGTTAATCATATTATCAAATTTCCCTTTCTTCATGTTTAGCTAACCATCATGTTTATCTCCCTCTCTTTCCTTTGCCCCTCTCTTCTATCTCTTTCTCCCTTCCCTCACGCTCTTCTATACCCTCTCTCTCCTTGCTCCATGGATATCCTCCACCTCTCTCTCTTTCATTCCCTCTCCCTCTCTTTCCCCTCTCTCTTCCCTCCATCCTTGTTCTCTCTCCCCGCTCTTTCCCTTCACTCGCTCTTTTCTACCTCTATATCCTTGCTTCCGCCGTTTTCTCTCGCCCTCTTCCCCTCTCTCTCTCTTCATGTTTCCTCCTCCATTCTGTCCAATCGATCTCTCTTTTCACCCAGTTTATTTCTTCCTGCTCCCTCACTCTCTCTTTCGTCTCCCTCAGCATCTCATCTCGTCCCCCTCACACTTCTTGCTCTCTCTCTCATCACTCTCCCCCTCTTCTGTCCCGTCGCTCATCTCTTTCTCTTCACTCTCTCCCCTCATCCTCTCTTCTCTCCCTCTCTCATACACATGCACACATACATGTGTATGTATATATGCATGTTTACATATGCATGTATGTATACTTGCATACATACATAGATGTATATATATATATGTATATGTACACATTTGTATATACAATACATGCATACACATGCCTAATCTATGTATAGACATACATCTATGTATATGTATACATATGTATATATACAATTTTTTTTTTTTTTTTTTTTTGCTGGTCCTCGAGAGGAACAATTTCAAATTCAACGATGTACATTACGTACAGGTAGGCGGCACAGCCATGGGCACCCGCGTCGCACCCACGTATGCGAATATCTACATGGATTGGTTTGAGCATAAGTACATCTATTCTTATGCCAAACAGCCCGTGATATATGGTAGGTACATTGATGACATTTTCCTAATGTTGGATGGGCCCCGCACAGAATTGGAGGATCTCATCACACACCTCAACTCCATACATCCCACCATCAAGTTCAGTGCTGACATCTCTGAAACTTCGATTAATTTCCTTGACACCACAGTCATAAAAGGAGATGACGGGAAACTGTATACCGACCTCTACTGCAAACCCACTGACGCCAACAACTACCTGCATTTTAGCTCTGCACATTGGCGCCGCTGCAAAGAGAGTATCATCTACAGTCAATTTATCCGCATCAGACGCATCTGTCACTTAGACAAGGACTTTGTGAGACACTGTCTAACAAAGGCCCAACACTTCCTACGCAGGGGTTATCCACTAGATAAAATAGTGGAGGCCTATGGAAAAACCAGCCTGATGCTAAGAACATCTCTGTTAACACCCAAGGACAGGGATCCGGCAACAATAGGGGAAAAATCCCCATTGATTGCCATCACAACTTTCCACCCTGCATGCAATGTATTCAATAAAAGCATAAGGGATAATTGGAATATTCTGGGCAGGTCAACAACTACCAAACATCTATTCGAAAGAAAATTGGTGGTTGCCTACCGCAGACCCAAGAACCTGGGGGATATACTCATTCGAGCCAAACTCCCCACTGTATCGACCAACGGTAGCAATCCGTTGGATACAGATGTCCTGACAACGACAAACACTGTGGTCAAGAAGACTTGCAAGAAGAAAAACTGCCGCTACTGTCTAAAAATAGACACCTCCGGCCGTATAAAATCTGCAGTCACCAACAGATCCTACATCACGCGCACAAAAGCCGACTGTTGGTGCAACAACCTCATTTATTTGCATCAACTGTAGGGTCTGCCAGAAACAATATGTAGGGAAAACAAAACAACGGTTTAAAGACCGTATTTACCAACATTTCAGATCAATCCAGCTTCCTGATTTGCCGCTCCACAACACGTCAGTGTCAAGACATTTCAATTCTCCAAACCACACAGGAGAAGGGGATATTGACCTTTTCATATTGGAATTTGTGAAGTGCGACGCCGCCAAGGAAGAATCGGACGATCTAAGAAATGCTCTGGAACTTAAGTGGATCCACCGACTGAAGTCCATGTCTCCACAGGGACTCAACATCATGGATGCTGCCACTTGGAGGACGGCCCAGGGACCTTAAAACACCATCTTTGACATACTGCAGCCATCTAGCTTCGTACCAAATTTTACCATTTACCGATGGCTGCTTATATGATCTTAGTTAACGTGTTTAGAAAGGGCCCCTCCCTTGACACATCCCTGTCGATACACACTTCAGTATCGCATTAATGTATGACACTTGACATACACTTTCACTTTATACTATACTACACTATAGTATATCCTAAAGGTGTACACTGATATACCTTGTCCCATGACGTGTGGCTAACCCTACTAACCCACACCGTCTCCCCATGTTCATGACCTATGTAACATGGGTAATTAACTGAAACCTATCAGTCATATGGATTGGTTTGTAGCTTTACATTATGTGGTACAATAAATAAAACTCATATTTATTCACATCAATTATTGCAACATCATTTTCATATCTACACAGTTCTGGGTAATACCTTAAAAACCTTTTCTGTTTATCTCTGAATTGCCATCTTTGAGCCACCTGCCTCACATTTATTTATTCTCCTAATTATCTCTCTCCCCAGAGATTTAATCTGAATGCCTGAAGAGCTACATTAGCGAAACCATGTTGTGCCAAACATTGCCACTTGGCAATGGAAGGAGTGTCCTAAAAATAAAGCATCTTCCCATTAAATCATTAATGGCTAGCCACTTTATTAATGGGCTAACACTCGTCAGTTGACATATTAAACTTCTGTCAACTGATCTCACCTGGACAATATATCCAGGTTACGAGAGCACCTCTCATGACGTCATATCAACGCCGTTTAGAGCTCCGTGAGGTGTTGGTTACCTCTCGGCTGAAGACGTTCCTAACGTCCAGTTGCATGGTAGCATCCATAGGGAGTGGACCTGTCGTCTCGTACAATTATTATCATATGTATATACAATGTATGTGTATACACTGCTGTATACCATATATTTTGTATACATAGATATGTATACATACATATAACATGTATATATACATGTATACGTATATGAACACATAAGTGCCTGTGTATGTATGCATATACAATGTATGCATATGTATGCATATACAATCTATGCATATAAAATGTATGCATATACAATGTATGTATATACTATATATCTATGCATATACAATCTATGGATATGTTATACAAATTTGTTGGCATCCATAGAGGTTTACATAATAAATTATGAGTTAACACATCAGAACCCGACAACCAAACTGTGTTGGTGTTGGTGTTTTAATACAGAGATTATTATTTATTAGTAGAGATTCCAATGTTTTGATTATCTATATAGTCTTCATCAGGGAATGACAATTATATGTATTTCTGGGGGTATATTGAAAAAGTGTCTCTTATGTTACCATGCATGGTATCGTGGTTTTACATAATATCTTCAGGAATATTGACTTTAGACTTGATTTGGGAGGTTCATGAAATCTGCCATTAAAATTGCTACAATCTACAATTGCTGAAATCGAAGGGTGCCTACTTTGGGGTTGTAAAATCTTAAACAAATATTAACTCATAATTGAGGTAACTATGATATGCCTATAAAGCCAATAATATTCCCGACAGAAACAAGTCAAAGTTGTGTGGCTGCCCCTTTAATTTTTCATGGTAGGCAAATTCTTTTGAAATGAAATGAATTCTGCTAAAATCTGCATATGCCTACGCCGGGGTGCAATTTATTCAATTATTCTGTTACTATCTATCTTTCAAACTCCTTGTGTCTATTGAGCAATGTGTACTGTTAACGCCTTCATATTCTGATCATATGAACGATATGTGACTAAAATATTTGACCAAATGGCCAGGAAACCTTACCCCTATGTAGGCAGCCCCCCCCCTGACGTAAGCACCCCTGACGTAGGCCCCCTCCCCCAGGTAGGCCCATGGTGACAGTAAGGAGAATCTATCTATTCTGTTAAGTCCTGTTAAGATACATATGAGTCTCAGTGTGATGACTTTAAGATATTTGGTACATGTATAATGCGTTCATTACTTTTTCACAATGACAAGAATCAGCCTGGTCGAAAATTGTTAAAATAATATTTTTTTCTCACCTTAAAACATATAATAACTAGTAATGAAGAGCTATAGAAAGGATAAAAAGTGTTTATTTGGTATTTATTTCATGTAGAATTAAGACATAAAAAGTTGCGGAGACCCTTTTGAATTCCGCAAAAAATGCGGAGACTTAGCGGAAAAATAGCGGAATTCCGTTCCGCTATTAGTTATGAAACGGAATAGTGGAATTCCGCTATTTTTGGTCTCCGCTCCGCTATTAGTTATGAAACGGGCCCCAGATCCCCAAGAAGGGTTGTTCCAATTATACACAAGACCCTGGTGGCCCAGTCTACTTGACCTAATGAACTATGCAATGATGGGGGGTGTTTTGAACAAAACATTTTTCCACATCAAGCAACTAAAGTAAACTAATAAACTATAGAAGTATATCACTTATAACATTCCTATGTATATGATGTGGAATATCTATAGTGGTATAAATGCCATACAAGTGCATTAGCGGCACTTTCATTGTAAAAGAAATTGTTATTGCACCCCATTTACCAGTTGTGCCACCTGGTGAGAACAGTACCGCCACCTGGTGATAACAAGTGGTATAATTGTAACCCTATGGCAAGATACACCATGAATTATTGGTGGTATATTGCCAATACTTAACAAATAAAACAAATAGGGTATTATTTTAATGTCTTTATGATAAGCCTGCTACAAACACATTATAATACGTCCGCTATAAACTCTGGCCTATAGGCTCTGGTCAGTGCAAAAAGGATGGCCTTTTAACAGTCTGCCACATGTAACAAAGTTTATGATCATAACCAAGACAGGGGCTGTACCCATTATTCCAAACATAATATTATATATGAGTAATTCTCCCAATAGGGTATCATTTGGTTTTCGAGCCTAAGGTTTCTACATCTTGTATTTAGGATGATCACACATGTTCATAACCATTTTATTTGAATTTCTTGGCCAAAATTAGGCCGTGGGAACCCTACTCTCAAAGTTCTAAAGCCAAATTCTTCACCGTTATTGGGATAAAAGTGCCTTTTTAGGCTAGAAAGCTAATAGTAATTATGGAATTTGAATATAAAGCACAGGCGCATTTAGAAAATATATTACTTCTACTGAAAAGAATGGTTTCTACACATGCACACTCGTTCATTATTATGAAAAAACACAATTCTTATGTAATATAAATCAATAAATATCATTTTGGAATATTTGTGTCGCCGTTACGACATATATTAGCTTTAAAGGAATGAACTGTCTCTAAACTAATCACTAATATTATACTGCATTTAGGTTTTGGAGTAGGGAAGATGCATATGTATCTATATTTCGGTAAATATAAAGGTTACTGGCCCATTACGTTTATGAACTCTTGTATTCCATCAAATAAAATTCAATGAATTGATGTGGGAATGTTTTATGTCGCGTTACGACATGTAAAATAAACCCCATATTTAAAATAAAATATATTTTTTATACAATTTCCCCATTTCTAATAATTGTTTAGGCCTGCCTGAATTTGGTGAACGATATAGATATGAATAAATACAGATGCTGTTGAATTACAGTGAGCATATATTGGGATGTCGCCATTATGACTATGGCGTCGCCGTTACAACATAATTAATAGAAATATAGAGATCCTTCTATATTAGCAGAGTAAATGTATAGAAATAAAACGGATATTTTGACAAAAAGTTATTCAAACTTTGGTTACAACCAGATCATATGCTGGCGGCCATCATGGATTTCCTAGCTGTTACTTTGTTATCTAATATTGCTGGCCTAATTACTGGGTATCTCATCTCAAATTTACACAATATTATTTGATAAATCTGGCTTAATATAGGCAAAATAAGGCAAAAAATAGGCAAAAATGGGGGTTCCTGAAGCATAGGTGTAGGAATCGAAATATTTGGCACAGCCTTCCCAAACTTTGTCTGTATAATGCTAATATTCCCTTCTATATGTACGCCAAAAATTGTAGAGATTGGACGAATTTTATTTTTTCAAAAAAAATGGCCTCCTGAAATCAAATGCTGCCCGTTTGGGAGAATTACTCATATAATACAACTGTCCGCCCTACATGAAGTTGTAAGAAGTGGTGTAACACGATTTAAAAAAGCATGTGTGATGTGTTACAAGAAAATAAGTCACAAATAGCAAAATATGGATTTTGCGATATCATCATATTTGAAATGATAAGATCAACGCAATTCTAATAATAGATACAATAGAACATATAATATGTATTTTTATATTTTAAGTTTGATATTTCTATTTTTGAAAAAAGAAAGTTGGCTATATTTCTGGTTGGACAATTACTAGTACCTCAGTATCCCAAGTTATCGTAAGGAACATATTTAACTATTTTACTAGAGCTTAATCTTGCTTCTGGGTGATATAAACATAGATATTAGCTGTATTAGTGTTAATAAAGAGGCCATCAAATGGAAGGAGATAATTAAAAGGTGCAAGTTAGAAGGATATATTAAAAATATAGGGTCACGAGAATGTCTAATACCTTAATTGATATACTGTATAGTAACATGAGAGTGTACAAGGCAATGGTTATAGAAACCAATATCTCAGACCATTAAATTGTGATGTGTTTCAGGAAAATGAGTCATAAGTCGCCAAAAATAGATTTTGAGATACCATTATATTTGAAAAGATGGGATAGTAAACAGTCTAATAATCTAATAAGTATTTCTAGATTTTAAGTTTGATATTTTTATTTTTGAAAAGAAAAGTTTCCAATATTTCTGCGGGGCAATAACAAGTAAAGTAACTAAATATACTCCATCTGAGGACCTTTAAAACGACAGGATATATTTAATATATCGTCCGGACATTTCAGACATCAACTGATGTAACAATAGGTGATAAGCTCCCCAAATATCAAAACATTCCAATAAAGTGATCTTATAAAATAAACACTTTGAAAAATATCATTTTTGCGACTTATGCATCATTTTCCTGAAACATATCACATATATGTGGGTAAAAACCCATCGGTGTGAGAGGATGGTTGAGTTCAAAAGGTATTTAACAGAAAAAGTAGGACAATATTCAGCAAATATTGACAATCAATCTGAAAAAACGATGTGCAATAAACTTTTGAACATACAGGTGAAAAAGCACATTTCAGGTAAAAAAAAACGTATAAGAGTGAAATATCCTACGCAGGTATATATACGATGAGGAAGTACGTTAGAAAATAAATGAGCGAGACCTGACATTCAAGGTGGCTAGGTACAATAATAATAAGGTCGATTGGCATCGTGCCAAAAAAAAATAATGTCTCCAAATTGATAAGAAATAAGAAAAGAGAGAAGATGCTGAATTATGTGTACGAGAACAGGAATAATCCACAAGAGTTTTGGAAATGTTTGAATAATATATATTCTAAAACTTCTGGAGAAAATCAGTGTCTCAGTGAATTCTTAGTGAATTATAAAATCGTAAAAGGAAAGGAGGCCCTTGAATGTGCGAATAGGTTCTTCTCTAAGATATAATAGTTGATGAGAAATGACCAACCGAGATAAAAAAATCTTTTTAATTTGATATAAAGAACGAACTTGATTTTAAAGAAGTAAGAAAATCAATTATGAATTTAGATAGTCGCAAGAACTCAGGTATAACAGGAGTGGATAATTATATTTTAAAGGAATCCTTTGATAGCTTTGTGTGTAGGGGTTTCTATTACTTGGTGTCAGAGAGTGAGTATGAGTGTCAGAGAATGGAGTGTGAGGTAGGCGCGACAGTGAGTGTGAATGCCAGGTGAGTGTGCAGTGTCAGCTATTGTGGCATGTTGTGGCTTCATTGTGTGGCATGGTACTTGTGGGCGCGGATTTGGTTGAAAATATTATTGGCGATAGAAGTGTTAGGATTGTTTACGTTATACAGATGAATATCTGAGATCGGAAAATAACAGATCATGCATACAATAAAGAGTCTTGTGAAGAATGGTGTCGGATTGTTTTGTATGTAAAGGGATGGGTACTACTATATATTCTATAAAATGTTAAAGCAAGGCGGGTAATTTGTTTTATGTAAATTTGATGACAATGAGATATATATCACAACATTTGGAAATTCTAAATCATTAAAAAACAGTTTCAATTATACCGGACTTTCCATTGTGACGATGGGCTTCGTTAAGGTGTTACAGCTTTGCTAATAGATGGTGTCTCTGCATTATGTGTGTGAGGGTTACTCTGGGAGTGGAATCGCACCAGATTGACATCCGGGTCCTGACCACCTCACCATATGTGACCCGTTTTAGGAAAATGAGTCATAAGTCGCAAAATTGAGGATTTTGAGATATTGCCATATTTGAAAAGATGAGACCAAACCAAACATTAAGGACATCTAATAAGTAATTTTATCATTTTAGTTAGATATTTTTATTTTTGAAAAAACGTTTGCAATATTTCTTAGTGGATAATTAGGCCTACCAGTAGAGTACCCAGCTAAGAATGTGTGATCACAGTGAGCTCACTGAGAGCTCACAATATTTATCACAGTGAGCTCATACTATGACCTCATGGGTGAGGTCAAAGTGTAACTTCACAGTGGCATCAAAATGATCTCTCAATGTGACCTCACAGTATACTCATACTATGATCTCACTGTGAGGTCATAAGTATGAGATCACTGTGAGGTCATAGTATGACCTCACGGGTGAGGTCAAAGTGTAACTTCACAGTGGCATCAATATGATCTCTCAATGTGACCTCACAATATACTCTTATACAATCAATCTCACTCTTATTAATCAATAAGATGACAAGACTAGACTTGTTTTTAGCACTACTGATCAGCTTCTAAACAGCAGATTTGTGCTCAGTGCTAAGGTAGAAAGTTTCTCCACAGAAGCATTTCACCCAAGAGCATTCAAGGAGAGACTGCATGGTCCCTTTGCTTGAATTTTTCAAAGTTCCTCATCCCTTTCCATCACTTAAACTTACCCTTAATACAATCCTCTCCTGTAGCTGTCATAGGTAGCCATTTCAAGTTGGTGTTAGACAATCTTGGTCACTCAGTATACTTATAGTAATAATATTAGAATTATAAGGGTGCTTTCTTCCCAACATTTTTGAACATCAAGCAGGTAAGTTATCCAAATAAACTATCAAGTTCATTGCTTTCAATATTCCCAAGTTAGTGATGTGTAATATCTATGAAGTATAAATGCTTCATATAAGTATTACTAGTGAGACTTTTGTTCTAATAGAAAGTGTAAATGTAATGCAGTAACCTTTGGTGCCACCTAGTGAAAACCAAGTTCTATGGTACTGCCACCTGGTGATAACAGTCGGATTGCCGATAACGCCGCCAATAATGCCAATAGAAGAAATTGGAGGCCAGATTTGAAAAGAGGAGAAAAAACTAGACTAGGTCAACATCTCACAAAATTTCTAGGGGCTGCCAGAAAAAAGTCAACATTTTCAGTATTTTTGCCATAGAGATGTGCCTAAAAAGTGTAATTCTTGCAACCCACTTTGCAATGTCAAATGAATCCTTTGTTTGGAAAATGAAGGAATGCTTGGAATGGAATTTCCTTTAGCACCCGGGTATAACAGGGCCCCCTGCATCTCATACTTCAACAGCTAAGCCCTAGCTGCCCTGAAAGTTGGTCAAATCGACCATTCCGTTTTTTGGAAATGTCCAAAAATCTGACAAATCATTCGTGTGAGATCACATATGCAAGATCACAAACATATCACCCAGACCTCACCGTTCTGATCTCACATCTATGAGAAGTTTCTGAGCTCACAGAGATATCACAGTTTTTAGCTAAATGTGAGCTAGAACTTGTGACCTCCCACTGAGATCACACTGAAACCATTCATGTGAGATCACATATGCAAGATCACAAAAATCTCACCCAGACCTCACCGTTCTGATCTCACATCTATGAGAAGTTTCTGAGCTCACTGAGATATCACAGCTGTTAGCTGAATGTGAGCTAGAACTTGTGAACTCACACTGAGATCACACTGAAACCATTCATGTGAGATCACATATGCAAGATCACAAAAACCTCACCCAGACCTCACCGTTCTGATATCACATGTGTGAGAAGTTTTTGAGCTCATAGTGAGATCTACATGAGCTCACTTCCTAGCTGGGTAGCTAAATATACTCAATGGGATTATCTAAGAAACGCACTGATTTAATTAATGAACAGTCTTGAAATTTGGTAAATGTATTCATACAACCACAAGGACTAGACACTCCAAAACAGAACATATTCCAACAAAGAGATCATGTAGTTAAACAACTTTGAAAAACATCAATTTTGCGACTTGTGACTCATTTTCCTGGAACACATCACATATATAGGCCAGTAATAATAAGATACAATAGATAATATATACAAATGCCTACAACATTAAATATATCATAGGCCTTTGAATGAAATATCAAAGAATGTGATGGTTTTTTTTGAAGAATATGAATTTTCCAATGTGTGACTCATTTCCCTGTGATACATCACGTAATGAATATATGTAGTACAGGCCCAAATACTCTTCATCAATACAAATATCTACATATTCAACACTTGATAAAATCATTCTACTGCATTTACACCAGATTTAGATACATAACTTTGATACACATTTTGAAGTGCATCAGATGACTTACGTTTCACCAGGTGCAGAACCAGGTCTAGAACTGCTTTTTTCAGCAGATGCACTTTTACATGCACTGGCAGATTTTCCAATGCACATCGGGCAGAGATTGACCAGCGAGATATACCGCGATTCGTGTTTATGTATCAACGGGGGTAGAAGTACTTAGTAGATTTGTTTATGCACACTATGATTAAAACCCTCTTGATCTCATATAGAATACGTTTCAATATGATATATGGGTCAAATCTTCGGAAATTGTACAATTGGCAGCTGTACACATTTAGTAAATTTTGTTAAATTCAGCTATAATTTGATCAATACTAGGTAACTGTATACCTGCATACCTGCATATCTGCATTGCATTGATTCTAGCATTTTGTTAGGTTAGGTTGGACTCTATTTTGAACTTAAATTTCGTCTAAAACTTGGGCTATTTGAGAAGATTGGCAAAGGCGAGTTGTACATTTTCTGAAAATTTGACCCATATCTAAAAATTCATCCCTTTTGCGAACTCATGTCTATAGATGCCTATTTTGGTGTGACATTTTCTGTTTCCATGACATGACGGAACTGTTTCAATACATTCCCCAACAGCCAGTGTCAGAGGGAACTCTCTAGCCGATGGGATTTCCAGCTTCAACATATATTTTGTACAAAAACAAGGGTGAAATCGCCAGTAAATGTACAATTTGTCTTCAGCAATCCTCTCAAAAAAGCCTCATATAAGACAATAATGATGTTCAAAATTCAGTTTAACACAACCAAACAGATTGTTTGAATCAAGGCAATACCAAATATACTCAGATATACCTAGTCCAGTATTTTCCAGTCTAATTTACCAGAATTTTCTAAATTTGTCGATCTGTCAATTGTACATTTTCTGCCAATCTGACCCACAAATCCCAGCCAGAGACAAGACATACGGTGTCAGGGTGGTCTAGTTCCTGGGTTAACATGTACCGCCCAATATCTACCACTACATGGGTCTAGCCGCCCTGTACTGTACACATGTCTTGCTTTGGAATCTTCCAAATTTTGTTATTCATTTCAATGCAAGTGGTAGCACCACATCTACCATTATTTACTAACTTGAGCGTCACTCCTACCCACAATAATTAAGCACCAAAAATAGGATATTATCCTAGATAGGAAAATAGCCTAAACGCTTGTGCTCAAAGAAGTTATCTTCCTATGACAACAGATATCTAGGAAGAAAGCAAGAATCAAAAAGGAACTCTGAAAGCACAAATATACCTGTGTACGCACATATAATCTCTTAGAGGCATTCCTCTCCATGGACCAAATTGATATGTAAGAAAAAATAAAGACAAAGAAATTCTTGCATAATAGATGACATCAATGTTTCCCCAACACAAATTTTAGATTTAAATCATTAAGTAATTTGAACAAATCCTTTTGAAAACATCAAAGGCAATGATATTCTGATATATTTGCTGATGGCCAACTGAGCATATTTGTGATGCGTTACAGGGAAATGAGTTATAAGTCGCAAAATTGATATTTTTCAAAGTGTATTTTTTTCACAGGATATCTTTATTAAAATGTTCTGATCTGTAGAGGGTTTAGCACTTATAAGTCACATAATGGAGTATATTTAGTTACTTTACTTGTAATTACCCATCCAGAAACATTGCACACTTTTTTTTCGAAAATACGAATATCAAACTTAAAGATAAATACCAGCGTTGTCAGCACTGCAGCAGGCGGGAATTCAAGGAACTAATGCATGAAACACTAGAATTCAATATATTTTGTTCAAACTTTGTATTGAGAAAGAACATGGTTGGGAGAATACAAAATGCCAAAAAAACTGAATGTTATCATATTATTATGTGTTTTAGGGATGAGCGAAGTTTACTTCCCTTCACTATTGATTTCAATGGGGGAAGCTCATTGTGGTACAAGTTTAGCTGAATAACTTTTTTTCTAGTTCAATGACCCCTTATTTTTTTTAATTCGGAGGGTAGAATAACATGTCAACAATGTATATGCAGATTTAAAAGAAAATTGTATGATTCAATCATATGCTATTGGGGATAATGCAGAAAATACCCGTTTTTCCATAGGCTTCTATAGTGAACAGTAATAAATTTCAGTGGTCCCTGAAATAAAAACTAATCCAATGACATATGGTTTTTTGGCACTTTTTGGGTTCCCCCAACCATGTTCTTTCTAAATCCAAAGTTTAAAGAAAATTCCATGATTCATTCATTTTTTAAGTAAACACTGGTATTTACCTTTAAAATATAGACATACTTATTAGATGTTCTACTGTTTACTATCATTGGAATCGGCTTGATCTCCTCTTTTCAAATATGGTGATATCTCAAAATCCATATTTTGCGACTTATGACATATTGTCCTAAAACGGATCACATATTGTGGCTGGGCCCATATGTTGTCTGGTCGGTGACAGGAGAGACAAGTGGACTGGAACACAACACCACAGTTCCCTGTTATCTAATGTAGTAGTCACCATAGATCTCCACCCTGGGAGAACTGGGTCAAGTGTTCCTGTTCCTAATAATATATTTAATAGGGGATTTGCATAGCCGCCATTTTGAAACTTTGATTCGCATGGAATTATGGGACTAATGGTACAGTGTAAAAACTCTAGAAAACATGTCATGTTCAGCATGGACTATTTATTAATGCTGTAATGTCAATATCTATATTTTATATATGTTTACATCACACATGTTCCCACCTTGACCATCATGCATTTGGCTTACATAGATCATTTATACAAGCTCTGATATTGGTGAAAACATTCTTGAAATTTTCTTGAAAGATTTTGCCAAATATGTGTATGTCCGATTTCAACAGAATCCATCCCAGCATGCACTGCAGTAGACATGCACAGTGAGACGTGAAACTCCCCTATTGGGGTCACAAAATAAAATGCTGAAACATTCATTTCAACGAGTAGTTTTCAGTTGAGTCATATTCAACATTAATATACTTAATCATTCAGTAAAGTTAGTCACAATATTATCTGGCAAAATCTTCATGAAAACATATTTTTTCTAATAAGTTATCTACGTTTTTTTCTAATAAGTAATCTAAGAAATTAATTCAAACCAAGTGTCAGACATTTTCTAGCTGTTCAGGTCAATGGCTAATGGGTGCAAACTGGGTTGTAGAACGCCTTATGCTATTTTGTTTTCAGAAATTGCAACTTTGCCAATCAATAACTTGCTTTAGTGCCTAACCTCCCCCCAGGTGACTCTTAGTCAATGCTTATTTTTCACCCCTGTCCATACCAGTATTTTAATGAAACGATGTATGATATACTGTTGCTACATATATTGATATTGTAAAACCAAAAGTCTCTAAAATCACTTAAATTCAAAATGTGTAATCTACACCATTACTTATGCATTATTATTGTCAACCGTCCCATATGTCATGTTCTCGTCACCCAATGTAACCCTCTCATCCCACCACATCATTCATGTTATCGCCACCTATTTCACCCAATGTAGACCTCTCATTTACCATCTCACTCAGTAACTAATTATATACTAGCCTTAGAAAACCTTAGAAACATGTAACGCAAATAAAGTTCAAACAAAATTCAGGCACCCAGCGGAAGACCTACCTAGCCACCCGTCTATTTAGAATGTTGAATCACCTCACTGTGAATAACATCTATTGCAATAAAGAATTCTTGAATTGAATTGAACTTCAGAACAAAGAACAAATTCCAATATGATACAAACAGTAACCACAGGAGGCAGACATGTCATTAATAATCAATATATTGATTTTATGTAAAAGGACTGAGAATTTGTGTTTCAAATAGGTTTTACGTCACAGAAACTAAAGTTGGCACACTCCATGCCACAGTCTTTTACCCCACCTGGTGGTGGGTGAATGGCAAACACCAATTATTTCTATTGGTTTTTCTTTTCATTTGAACTGAGACGTTCTCTTATGTAATACACACGTTGGCTAAACTTGTGCATATTATTATACATATTAGATATACTAACAATAAACATCACGCTAATCCTAGTTTTTAATAATTATATATTTGCATCTCAAAATCTATTGTTTTGTGACTTATTTAGCACTTATTGGACCAGTTGACGCATGGCGCATAAGTAAAGAACAAGACCGTAGATCAAGTTCTTTACTTACGCGTCTGTGCGGAAAACGAGTCCTATAAGTTGATTATTATACATGCCTAATTTTGCATGTAAACAAGTTACAAGTAAGGGACAGCAGTTGGGGCCTCGGCAGTGAATGTGTGTATAATAAGACGCATTGTTCAGTGACACATGACACATATAATTTTAATAAAAGCCAGAGGAAGAATAGAATACACAGTATATATATATATGTGATCCGTTTTAGGAAAATGAGTCATAAGTCGCAAAATATGGATTTTGAGATATCGCCATGTTTGAAAAGATGAGACCAAGCCGATTCCAATGAATGTAAACATTAAGGACATCTAATAAGTAATTTTATCATTTTAGTTAGATATTTTTATTTTTGAAAAAAACGTTTGCAATATTTCTTAGTGGATAATTACCAGTAGACTAGCTAAATATACTCAATGGGATTATCTAAGAAACGCACTGATATAATTAATAAACAGTCTAGAAAATTTGGTAAATGTATTCATACGACCACAAGGACTAGACACTCCAAAACACAACATATTCCAACAAAGAGATCATGTAATTAAACAACTTTGAAAAACATCAATTTTGCGACTTGTGACTCATTTTCCTGGAACACATCACATATATACAAAAGGCTGACACATTTACACTACCAGGACCATATAGACGGGAGCTGTGTAAGAAAAAGAGATCTGAGACATAGATTACTCCCTAGTTGATGACTATATGGACTGGTAGGCATTAAGCAAATGCCAAGACTGTGTATCTAATATACCTATGTATATGTGAGGTTATCTTAAGTAGTACATTTAATTATTTTGCTTGGCATTGACCATAAAGAAATGTAGAACTATTTATTAGATGTCCTAATGTTTCCCATTATTGGAATCAGCTCAAATACGCTGGAATCTCAAGATCCACCTTGTGTGGTCTTTCTCTGTAACAAATTGGTTTATATCTAACAATGCGTGTGTTTGCTATGGTAGCGCAAATAAGTGATCCGTTTTTAGGAAAATATGTGATCCGTTTTAGGAAAATGAGTCATAAGTCGCAAAATATGGATTTTGAGAGAACACCATATTTGAAAAGAGGAGATCAAGGTGATTCCAATGATAGTAAACACTCTAGGACACGTAATAAGTATTTCTATATTTTAAGTTTGATATTTTTATTTTTGAAAAAAAAAGGTTGCAATGTTTCTGGATGGGTAATTACCAGTAAAGTAACTAAATATATTCCACACGAAGGCCTCCAAAACGCAAGGATATATTTAATACAATGTCCCGAAAATGGTTACATGGATTTATATGAGTATAAGTGCTAAACCATCTAAAAAGCAGAACATTTCAATAAAGAAATCCTGTGAAAAAAACACTTTGAAAATTATCAGTTTTGCGACTTATGACTCATTTTCCTGGAACACATCAAATATGTCATAAGACGCAAAATATGGATTTTGAGATACCATCATATTTGAAAAGATGAGATCAAGCCGATTCCAATGATAGGAAACATTAAGGACATTCAATAAGTATTTCTATATTTTAAAATTGATATTCTTTTTTTATAAAAAAAAAATAGTTTGCAATATCAAAAATGGACAGTTACTAGTAAAGAAGCTAAATATACTCTATAAGATTATCTTAGTAATAATGCCAGATATATTTATTACAATGTCTTGAAATTCAGTACCTGTATTTTAGCTACTAGCAGCTCCCAGAACTCCAAAAATTAAAATATTCTAAGCAAGGGTTCTTATAAATAATCTACTATGAGATATGTCAATTTTGCGACTTCGGACTCATTTTCCTGAAACACACCACATATGGGTCAGATATAATAATAAATTTACCCATACACCTGCAAGACCTGAAAGTTACCTTTCAGATATGGGTCTCCTTTTTGTACACCTTTCTCGCATGAATCAAACATGCTTTGAATTGAATTGAATACACCCACACAGCGCTGTGTTAAAATATGTTGTTCGTTATTTGTTTACGAATGACTGTTGTTAGGTCCTCTAACACACGCTGAGTTTGACAAGTGGGTCAGATTTTCAGAAAATGTACAATTGGCAGCTGTACACATTGAGTGAATTCTGCTGAATTAGGTTGCAATTTGGTCAATACTAGGTAAATTCTAGCATATTTAGTATTGCATTCATTCTAGCAGTCTGTTTGGTTAGGTTGAACTGTATTTTGAACTTCATCTTTGTCTGAAATTTGGTTTAATTGAGAGGATTGGTTATTGCGAATTGTACATTTTCTGAAAATCTGACCCATGTATTTCTATTTCACACAAGGCTTACACCTTTACGCAAGCAGAGTCATATAAAAGAAAGCAACCATGTAAGAAATAGAGAGCAGCTGTTGAGGAGATGGATTACTCCTACGCTAAAGTCACAATGGACTGACAGCTGTAACAATACCTGCCCCCCAGCAGCAGAGGGAGGTCCTTGGAAGATTGGGCATCAAAGTGGGGAGTAAACTGTAAGGGCTGATTGGTCGCCAGGCTGTTCCATGATAAAGAGGGTATAATTATGGTGAAGGAGGAGAAGAGGGACTTGTAGACGATCATGGGTGGGACGGAGCACTAGAGCTAAACTGCCTTATGGGTCAGATCGTCAGAAAATGTACTATTCACCTGCAAAAATCCTCTCAAATGAGTAGAATTTAAGACAACAATGGGGTTCAAAGTACAGTTTGATATAGCAGAACAGATATTTTAAAACAACATAATACAATATACATTCAGATATACCTGTTTTTTCTCATTTTTTTAGGCTAATTAAGCATATTTTACTAATGTGTAGTGCTGCCAATTGTAGATTTTCTGACAATCTGACACTTATAGATGCGGGCTGTGTGTATTAAATTTGAAGCTGCACTCTCAGCTCACATCGGTCAAGAACTGAACACTTTCTAATTGTTGTTTCCTCTTTTTCAACCCATCTAAAAGTCATTTGGCCAAAGTTTAAGAGGGTTTTGTCCAGTTGTTTTTGCTTAAAGTGTTCTAATACGTCCTGATTTATATATGGGGGACCTGCCCAGATCCTTTCTGGTGATGACTTTAGGTATTATTACTCACAGGCGGCGGTTTTCTCTTTGCTGATTTGACTTACTATTACTATAAAAAGATATATAGAGAGAATGGGACGAGCCGGCAATAATCGACAATTTATAGGACGAGATTCGTCCACATAAGCACGATGCCGTAGGCAGAGTGCTTATGTGGACGAATCAAGTCCTATAAATTGTCGATTATTGCCAGCGAGTTCCATTCTATATTTATTATATGTGCATAAAATTTGATCATAATATGTTATCAGATATCACTGAAAAAATATTAAAAAAGTCTCAGAGAGCCCCGCTGAGAGCCCCGCTGACAGCCCCACTGACAGCCCCACTGACAGCCCCGCTGACAGCCCAGTTATTAGCCAAGTTATAGGCCTATTGTTGACTTCATACAAACCTTCATATCGCAGCCATTTCTTGAGCTACATTAATAAAACTTATGTCGTTCAATAGAGAATTTAATGCTCTATTTAATGATGTGTATTTCTCTAATCATAGTACCAGAATCACGGGTGGATTACCGATCGCGGGGATTTGTTTACATACTTCGCGGAGAGCCAATGCTCCGCGAAGCATATAAACAGAGCTATTTTTAGACAACTACATTCATATAGGACGCGTCCTATATGACTATTTTTATAGCACCCCACTTATAGCACTTCTCATATAGCATGCGCGTATAATAAAAAACAATAGCAGAATATTGTTAAATACAGTCCTATAAGTCATAATATGAGTAACACTTGTATTTACATATGGCAGTAGCAGAATATTGATGAATCCAGTCCTATAAATCATAAGATGAGTAACTCTTGTATTTACATATAACAGCAGCAGAATATTGATGAATCCAGTCCTATAAGTCATAATATGAGTAACTCTTGTATAAACATATAACAGCAGCAGAATATTGATGAATCCAGTCCTATAAGTCATAATATGAGTAACTCTTGTATAAACATATAACAGCAGCAGAATATTGATGAATCCAGTCCTATAAGTCATAATATGAGTAACTCTTGTATAAACATATAACAGATATTAATAACTCCTGTCCTATAATTATGTACATATAACAGCAGCAGAGTAGTTCACTCCAATTTGTCTATGAGAATTAGCCCAGTCTAATGAATAAACATGTCTGGAAATTTTAATTTCAACCTTTCATTGGTGCTAGGTATGTCTTGTATGATCTTGGATTAAGTCCAGAAGGACATCTCTTGGTTACACTGATGGATCAATCTGGTCCAGAGAATGGCAGTAAACAAGTTGACAAACATAATCAGAGGGTGTAATACCAATATAGTTAATTACAGGTTAATTAGACACCGGTGTTTTCTCTGAGTGGAAGAAGGAATGACAATTAGTTCTTGTTAATCTGTTAACACCCTCATATAAAATAATAAAAGAACAGCAGGGCCATGGCATGGCTCTGCCCCCCTTGACCAAATTGGGATGATAGTTCCTCCTGTGTATAGCAGTAATATGATATCAGATCTCGCATCCCGTTCCGGTCTACCGTCAGAGGCGATGGTGGATGACATTCAATGGTCAATACATGTGGTCTGTCCCCCGATTCCCTCTGCCACCTTCCTCCCTTACTGTCAAACTTGCCTGTATATATATTATGAACTGAACTGTCTAACAAATCTATGTTAGATAGTTTGTTGTTATAATCTATATAGGTTTATTAGGTTATGTTAGAGCTTGTATGTTGAACGCTCTGAGTAGTATATTGTTATATTGTATAGATTATAAGTTTCGCTTCTGTCATGTAGATTATATATTGCGTTACTTAATGTTAAATACTGTACATTATTGTTTTAATTAATTTTTCTAGTAGGTCAGCTGAGAACATTATCTGTATATGATAACATACCACTGAATAAACAAATACTTATACAATATCAATATCAGTCCTGAGACATTTGGCAGTTCAAAGTGTTCCAGGCTTTTACAATGTTGTAGCTTCCTCCGAACTAAGTCCACAAAGTATGCCAAGGACAGTATTAATGTGACTGGCTATTTGACATTCTGAGATGAAAGACGTTGTATCTTAGCATTTCAGGAAAGTTCATTTCAAGTCCACTACTTGACAAGTGATGTCAGTAGGTAAAGGCCTCCATAATGTATTCTCCCTGACATTTTCACAACTTCACCATTACCATGGCAACGTTCAGTGATGTATAATATATACTATTTTACCTGGCATCTTGTCATCAACTTGCCATCAAGTTCTCATCAACTTGTCATTTGTTTTTCATTTAGAATTTTTATACAGCCAATCTTCAGTAACATAACCGTTGAACATAAACGGGCATGCCCAGTGTAAAAGTAATGTTATGAACAATGGATGTCATGTACACATGAAGATAATTGGCTCACGGGTGACAATTCCTCATAAAAACGATGGTTTTCCGCCACTGCTGTGTCTAGCTAGACTACACTTAATGTACCAAAACCACATGCGATGAAGTTAAGTTAAACAAACATTAAATCAAGTAAGGTAAGAAACCTTGACATTAGCTTGTCACAAACTTGACATTAACTTGTCATCAACTAAATTGTACATACATGCTATTGTACATTGAAAAACCTCATTTAAACAGAAATGTGGTTCAGAACACAGCTCAATAGAACAGATATTTGTATTCATCATAATACTAAATATATTTAGATATTATCTTAAAATATGTTTGAAATTGAAAGCTAAAATGTCTATGGCCTATGAAAAGTTTTAAAATAGAAAATATTTATCAGTTATTAGTCTAATTTTTCTGAATTAATATAATCGTAGAGCTGCCAGTGGATCATATTGGAAGGATTTTACCCATACGCTTACGCCTTCTAACTAATGTATTGGTAACTGTTTTCAGGATTGTAGTGGGAATAATACTGTTGTAAAATATCTAAACATGAAGATAGACATGAACAAAAATGATGTATAACAGTTGTGAACTGAATACCCCGCCCCCTCCCAGACCCGTCAACCAGCATGTACTGTAACAGACATGCATAGTGGTACATGTAAACTCCCTGTGGGGCATTCTTGTCAGTGGGACAGGGCCCTGTTGTATAAGATAAGGAAAGGCATCATCTTGTCAGTGGGACAGGGCCCTGTTGTATAAGATAAGGAAAGGCATCATCTTGTCAGTGGGACAGGGTCCTGTTGTATAAGATAAGGAAAGGCATCATCTTGTCAGTGGGACAGGGTCCTGTTGTATAAGATAAGGAAAGGCATCATCTTGTCAGTGGGACAGGGTCCTGTTGTATAAGATAAGGAAAGGCATCATCTTGTCAGTGGGACAGGGCCCTGTTGTATAAGATAAGGAAAGGCAATCCCTTGTGGGAATTCCTTCACCTGTAGGAAGGATTGACCTTTGACCTTTCAGTTTCAATGGAGCCCCAACAAGTTCTTTTTTACATTCTTAGCTATGCAAATGTAGTGAACCCCGGTGGTTTATTGTACCAATCCGGGGCTGTAGGTTCATCTACAGGAATTTATCAGTAAATGGTGACACTAGTTATCCAGCCCGTGATAACCACTGTGCTATTTATGTAGACAACCCAGGTTTGATATTCCTCTCAACTAAGGGAAAGTAAAACTGGACAACTATCTCTGTTTCCGTAGCTCTATATCCCCCACAGGACTTACAGACAAGGTACAAGGTCAGCCAAGCCAAGACAATGACGGAAAGGTATTCCGGAGTAGTCATAAATACAGTCAGTAAATAAACAAGGTGTGTACATTTAGATGATCAACATATACTTTGTACATGAGTAAGTGATACTGGAGATATGTAATGCATCAACAATAGGCAATACAGCACACATTCTGGTATAGACAATCAGTTGATAGGTAACATGTAAATAGGGTAAAGCTGACATTTCATTTACAATGAGAATGGAACAGACCCGAAAGGCTTGTAAAGTTGAGCGAGCATTGCTGCAACCTTGACCTTAAAGGTTGACCCAGTTATATAACAGTTAAAACCACAAGTCAGGCTAGACTTGCATCAAACCTTATATCCACTACACAAATATAAGGATAAAACAGATAAAATATGTTGAGGCATGCACCATTAACTGACAAACTCTTTTAATTGTACCTATTGAATGTATGTACCATTAGGTAGATGGGAAGCATGTTTAGGAGGATGTTTGTGGGAGATGTTTAAGTGACTAGAAATTACTGTCTTATATTAACCACTTATGGAACCGAGTTTGGAGCGGGAGGGGAATGTAGAATGAGTTCCCTTGCCCACATAGAACGAGTACCATAAGTACCATAAGCCCTATTCTTCCTGTAGACGTGATATCATAATACAAGTCCTATCAATAAAGCACTAGTACTAGATCAGTTACACAGATATGGAACTCCCGGTTATAGAACGCGCATATATACTAATGTTCATTACTCCACTGTTTTTTCTTATGATATATATATTGAAACTTTTTTCCCATTTTTCCATTGTACATATTCCTGGAATAAGGTACCAACGCTGGCCCACCTTCAAATCGATGGTAAGGCATTCAAAATGCAAGCCGGAGCATCGTATATATGGAACGACAATTTCTTTATATAAAATCATACTCTGATACTGTAAATTATGAACTACAAGCAAAATCAAATAGGTCACCAGAGAGAACGCGGAACTAGTTACCAATTATTAATAATGTTGTGTCATATTGTAAAACAAAATACCAATTACCAACGGTACTCATTGTAGAGAATCGTCTTCGGTCTATGATAGAAGCGATATTGTTACTCTACAACAGAAGATTGTAACACCAGAAGGGGCGGAACACCTCCCACATGCCGGAGAGATCTCCCCTTCATTAACGGCATCTTTAGATGCTAAATAAAAGATTTCTAATCAAATCTAATCTAATCTAATCTACATACACTGCAAGTGAAACCGTCTTCGTACTAAACGTTTTTGAAGACGGTTTTTTTGTCCCCTTTTAGAAGACGTTTTTTTTCCGTTACCATGTTCAAAAACGTTTAGCTTCTATATTACCGTCTAGGCATTAAAAACCGTCTTCAATAGCGTATCAGAAAACGTTTAGATAATTGGGAACAAAATCAAATAAAAATTGATTGAAAAAATTTGCTTAAAAATTGATTGAAATTGAAAAACATATAATATATATTTTTTTTATATATAGGGAATGTTTGATTGAAAAGACCACTTATGAAATCCTTTTAATCTAATCTAATCTAATCTACATATGGTCTACATGGAGATATGGGTCACAAGTCTCTGTCATCGGCAGTTCTTCCGACAGGACCCTGAACTTTTCCTATAACAGTATTACCATCAGTGCTCATATAGTAGTTAATAGATAGAGAATAGAAATAAGTTGAAAATAAAAACATAACTAATAAAATAGAGCACATAAAGTTGTTTTAATTGTCTTTCCACTCATATTGTGGGGGCTACGTAGCCTTGCAGTAGGTTAAACATTGTGGAATAAGTCTTGCAAGCTTACAAACGCTGTCTAGGCATTTTATAAACAACTAGCAAAGTACCCGTCCTCCGGACGGTCACCCTCTCTCCCCACACTCTCCCCCCCCCCCCACCTCCCTCGTTTCCCTCCCCCTTTTCTCTGTCTTTCATACCTATTTTTCTCTCCCAACCCCATCTCCGATTCCATCCCCATCTCCCTCCCCTCTTCCTCATGCTCCCCTCCCCTCTCTCCCTTCCCCTACGTCCTCTCCCTCACCTCTTTCCCCTGTTCTTTCCCTCCCCCTGGATCCCCCTCTCCTATTCCCCCACCCTCTCTTTCTTTACTCTCCCCCTCCTACACCCTCTCCATCCCATCCATCTCTCCAACACTCCCACCCTCTCCCTTTCCTCTTTTTCACTCTCCCACTCCTCTGCATATAGTTAGGTCCCCCTGAAAGGTTGTGGGAAATGGCGTAGTGTCTCACAGGAGCTTTCCCAGGCTATACATAGAGTGTAGAGATCCCACAGAACTGAATAGATTTCAGTTGTTTTGTTTTTTTATTTGCAATATGCTCCCATAGTCATTGAGTTACAATGATATTTTAAGTTTAAATAAATAGAAAGAAAAAAAGGATTATCATACAGAATTACAATAAATTTCATTATTAGACCCACAAAGTGATCTTTAATTTATTTCCCATAAGCATTAGATATGACCTTCTCTCCCAATATGTTCTTTTAGAATTGTTGGTGTAAGATTATCAATGAAACAAAGGGGGGTAATTTGAACCTAGAGGGGGTCATTTAAACCTAAGGTATAAAGCTCTAGGGAATCCCACATTGCCACAGACGATGGGAGAGGCATGACGTCAATCTCTTTTACTTTCTAACAAGGGCTTTCCCGTGCTAAAAATAGTTGTATGAAAAAAATTACAAAAGGGCTTCAAAATCACATTTCCACCCCAAAGACCTTCACAAATTCTGGACAAAGAAAACCTTCTTTCTACCATTTCTTTTCTACCTCCTTTCCTAGAAATCGCTCTAGCCGTATATTATATGAATAAGGCAAGTCTAGGCAAAGTATAAACTGTTAACTAAACAGGTGGAGAAATCCTTATGATAAAGTGCTAACTCATTCAAATTACTGTAATTTTGCTTTAATTGTTTATAATGGGTTCTTTGAGAATAACATGAAATTGTAATTAGACCAAACAAAATTTATCAGAAAAAAAAAGAAAAAATGAGAGTTCCTAAAGTATATTCTTCAAACATGTTCATCCACACAATCAATAGATAGATGAAATGTGTAAAATATCTATTACTTGTACAACAGGTCCCAGGCCTATAAGAAAACCCTTTAGAGAAGGGTAAACACAATAAACCCTCCATATTGGTTGTGATGACCTTGGTTTAGTGTGGTGTCACTAGAGGTTATTGATTTATCTTTGTCATTTCCCATCCTGATCCCACACTCCTACCCAAGCACATCTGTATAAGGGTGAAATCGTCAGAAAATGTACAGTTGTCAGCGCTACAGATTCAGGAAATCCTGCTGAATTCCGCTGAAACATGATAAAAACCGAGTATATCTGAGTATATGTGATGTGTTACAGGAAAATAAGTCATAAGTCGCAAAAAATAGGTTTTGAGATATCATTATATTTGAAAAGATGAGATCAAGCTGATTCCAATGATAGTAAACAGTCTAATAATCTAATAAGTATTTCTAGATTTTAACTTTGATATTTTCGTTTTTGAAATTTCCAATATTTCGGGGGGTCAATAAACAGTAAAGTAACTAAATGTAATCTATATGAGGACCTTAAAGACAAAAGGATATATTACATAGATTGTCCTGAAATTTAATACATCGATTGATATGGCTATGAGTGATAAACTCACCAAAATTCAGACCATTCCAATAATGTGATCTGGTGAAAAAAACACTTTGAAAAATATCAATTTTGCGACTTATGACTCATTTTCCTGAAACACATCACATAATTATTTGGTATTGTGATGATGTAAAATTTCTGTTCTGTTATGTTAAACTGCATTTTGAACTTTATTTCTGTCTTAAATTTGGGTTATTTGAGAGGATCGGTGAATGTGAATTGTACATTTTCTGACGATCTGACCCATATACCTCCCAGGGGCAATCACTAAACTCCTCACACATGGGCTAAACATAATTCCAGCCCCTGGAGGGAGTTTACCATTGTGTTTGTGCCATATTTCCTGGTAAATCTCCTTCTCTCGAGGGACTGCGTAGAACTTTATCACTTATCACTCTATGGTTGGGAAATATGTAAATTTATTTCCCTTGGTCTAGGCTTTAAATAGTCTGAGCGACTGGTCCACGAGGTTGAAAAGGTCAAGGTTGCATCGGATATGGAAGAAAAGTTATGTTAAAGCTGTTTTTCTTTCTTTCCCGACCCAGCGAAAGGTCAGAGAATATCAAAGGAGGTTTATTTTTCTTGATATAAAATCTCATCGATCATTTTCCAAGATACTTCCGTGACCTCACACTATTTTTAGTTTGGCTCTATCATGTGTTTAAGCTCGGAAAACCTCAAGGACATGAACTAAGCATTTGTGATGTGTTTCAGGAAAAAGAGTCATAAGTCGCAAAATCGATATTTTTCAAAGTGTTTTTTCACAAGATCACATTATTGGAATGTTCTGATCTTTGGAGAGTTTATCACGTATAGCCATATCAATCGAGGTATCAAATTTCAGGACAATCTGTGTAATATATCTATTTGTTTTTAAGGTCCTCATATAGATTACATTTAGTTACTTTACTGTTTATTGACCCCAAGAAATATTGGAAACTTTTTTTTTCAAAAACGAAAATATCAAAGTTAAAATCTAGAAATACTTATTAGATTATTAGACTGTTTACTATCATTGGAATCAGCTTGATCTCATCTTTTCAAATATGGTGATATCTCAAAATCTATTTTTTGCTACTTATGACTCATTTTCCTGAAACACATCACATATTAAGTAAGACTGAATCAATTTTGGATTCTCATTTAATTTTTATACATCATTCCATCACATCTTGAGAACATGAGAATATCAGATGTCTGAAACTGTTTCGCAATAAAATTTCTTTTAAAAAAAACAACCAAACTCCAAGACTTTGGTGCAGAATGCTGCACTTACATTCCTGTAATTTCGAAATTGTATAATATTGTAAAGGTAGCGTTGCAATCCTTATATTACTGTTACTGTGTATAGTGCTCCTCCACAATAGGTACATTGTAGAGTAGAGTACCTACACAGTAGTAGGTTAACACCTTTGGCTGGTGTTACCTATGAAGACCAAGACCAATCATTTCTTGACACAGAAACCTTCCTGAACGAGGAAAACTTTCTTAGCACGGAACCTTTCTTAGCACAGAAACCTTTCTTAGCACGGAACCTTTCTTAGCACAGAAATCTTTCTTATCACAGAAACCTTTCTTAGCACAGAAACCTTTCTTAGCACGGAAACCTTTTTTTAGCACAGAAACCTTTCTTAGCACAGAAACCTTTTTTAGCACAGAAACCTTTCTTAGCACAGAAACCTTTTTTAGCCCAGAAACCTTTCTTAGCACAGAAACCTTTCTTAGCACGGAAACCTTTTTTAGCACAGAAACCTTTCTTAGCACGGAAACGTTTTTAGCACAGAAACCTTTCTTAGCACGGAAACCTTTTTTAGCACAGATAGCATAGTTAGGTAGATCAAATATACTATTGTCAGTCAGAACAATAGGCAAATGTGACAAAAACTGAAAATACATCAATCCATATTATAATCTATGCAATTTACGTTAAGTGTGAGTGAAGTGCATTCCCCCAAATGATACTGAAACTTCTCGCATGCAACCTCTCAAATTTCCAATATTAATCTTGATTGCTAAAGCATCAATCCGGGTGGATAATAAAATGCCCAAATGAACTGGAACTGCAGTAGACATCATAATTAAAGGTAAAGCAAAAAATCTATTCTCATATTACTGCAGCAAATTCCGCTTTCACTCGGCAAACACAATGTATAAATCTAATTACATTTTACCTTTCTTACTTTTTATGAATAATGAATAATGAATAATGTTGGAATAGCTATTCATAGGTATAACTATATAGATAGAACCTAGCAAGGGGGAAGTCTGTACACTTGTTATTGACCGAGGGAGTGCAGGAAGTTAGAGGGCGTTAGCCCGAGATCTTCTGCACTCCCGAGGTCACTAACAAATGTACAAACTTCACCCGAGCTTTGTTCCATATTTATTACACCCCATTAACGAATAAAAAATATAGATAAATAAAAATAAAAGAAGTAATTTCAGTTTTTGGCGGACCTACTTGTTGTATGCACCAGGGGTGACATAATTTACATGTTATGCACCACCTTGACCAAGTGTGACATACAATGCTGAAGGTATAGGCAACTATCTGCTGCACCCCAAGTTAGGGACTTTGCTTATTACCCACTTTTTTAAAAAGAATCCTTGATAATTAAAATGTTTTCCTTGTTCATAAGACTTAAGATAGATACTAGAAGTCAGAATCTTGTCTATGTTCCAAGTGATTATGATTTTTGTATCATTAAATTCGAATTTAGAACCTTAAAATGGAATATTTTCCTCCAAATTTTCATAATTTAATCGTGCCATAGGCATTTTCCTGGTATTTTTTCAAGAATGAGAGACAATCATGCCTGCATATATGTCAAACTTTGATTAAAAGAAGAGAATTAATTAAAATTTTAAAATAGATTGACTCCACATATTGTATTTCTAAGTAGATTCAAAGAAAACAAAATTTATTTCCACAATTAGATAGAAAATATAGTTCTTGTCATTCATAGCTTTTGACCATACATATTGAAATCATTCAAGAGTTTTATCGCATTGTGATGTATGGTTAAATTGGGCCTAACTATAGAGCACAGGGGTGTAATAAAATATGGCTCTGGCCATCAATCTCTTATAGTCCTACAAACCCATCAGTCAGTTTGTTGTTGTTATTATCGACTATTGACATGTAGTAACATCCATTCAAATGTAAATATATACATTTTCCATCTCATCACATCTGAACCAATGTATATTTCATGTAAACCTATTTTATACCTAGTTTGTAACATTTCAAACAATCAAACAAAAGTAAAAAAAAACGGCACTCTCCGGGAGACCTAGATTCTAGACTTGAGTGACCATATTGTAAAACCATCTGCATTAAAGGATTTTTTAATTTTAATTTCAATTCGAATTTTTCTCAACTCATCTTCAAAACATTTGACCGATATTTCTGAGGATTTCGCCTGTTTTTTTTCTGCGGTAATATTCATAACTGCCCACTTACATGGGTCAGATCGTCAGAAAATGCACAATCTGCAGATATGCACTTTTAGAAAATTCTGCTAAATAAGACTTAAAATGGTCAATACTAGTTATATCTGAGTATATTTGATATTGCCTTGATTCAAACAATCTGTTTGATTATGTTGATCTGAATTTTGAACCTGATTCTTGTCTTATATTTGGGTAATTTGAGAGGTATGGTGAAGATGAATTGTACATTTTCTGGCAATTTCACCCACATATTACGGTGGCTACACTTATCATCGCTCACTGGCGGCCATTTTCTCTCAGTTTCACTTCAAGTCCTTCTATAAAAAAACATACGTGATGTGTTTCAGGGAAATGAGTCATATGTCGCAAAATGGATATTTTTCAATTCATTCATTTATAAGAGATCTTTGTTGGAATATTCTAATTTCTGGGGTGCTTATTGCCGCTAGTAACATTAATACGTGTACAAACTTTTAAGGCAATGTATCAAATATATCCATGCATCCATGTATATTTAGGTACTTTATTGTTAATTATCGACCCAAAAATAGCAATAACTTTTTTTTTCAAAATAAAGACATCAAACTTAAAATATAGAAACACTACTTTTAGATGTCCTATTGTTTACTACCATTAGAATCGGCTTGATCTCATCTGTTTTAATATGATGATATCTCAAAATCTATTTTTTGCGACTTATGACTCATTTTTCTGAAACACATCACACATCAGCAGAAAGATAACAGCTAACTGATAGGCATGGTTTGGAAGACCTCTTTTTGAAATGGCCGCAAACTTTTAGTTGAAACTACACCCTTATGTCAAATAAAGAATTCTTATCTTATCTTAACAATAATTAGATATGCGGGCTGGGAAGGAGTATCTATATATGGGTCAGATTTTCAGAAAATGTACAATATGAGGGTAGTAGTAATAGGAGTCGCTTTTGAACGTACTTTAGTACCAAACAGGCCGCTATGGGGCTCCCCATGTTAAACTGGTGGCGCTAGTAGTACTATTTTTTTTTCATGAACATGGAATTTTTTTTTTATGTACATGGGATTTTTTTTATGAAGCTTTCGTTTCTTTTTTATCTGTAGAGTTTTCTCATAGAGTTTTAGACTGTACTTTAGTTCCAAAGACTCCCATATTAAACTGGTGGCGTTAGTAGTACTATTTCTTTTATGTAGATTTTTTTTTTATGGATTTTTTTTTTTATGAACACATTTTTTTTTTATGGATTTTTTTTTTTATGAACATTTCTTTTTTATCTGTAGGGTTTTCTCATAGAGTTTTAGACTGTACTTTAGTTCCAAAGACTCCCATATTAAACTGGTGGCGTTAGTAGTACTTTTTTTTATGTAGATTTTTTTTTTATGGATTTTTTTTTTTTATGAACATGATTTTTTTCATTGATTTTTTTTTTTTATGAACATTTCTTTTTTTTCTGTAGGGTTTTCTCATAGAGTTTCTGACTGAACTTGGTGTTGGTGGTTATTTGATTTATGAGTTTCCATGTTTTGATACCATAGACGTTGGTGTTACCACTTGATATATGAGTTTCTTTTTTACCTAACATGTCTCAAGCTGATAGTATAGTTTAAGTACTGCGTCATGTCTCAAGCTGCTAGTAGAGTCTAAGTATTTGAGTTAATTTGATATAATATTTGTATTTTGATTTAATTATTGCGATTATAAATTATCATTTACTATCAATTGAGGTTTTATAAATTAATACTGGACAATGAGGAAATGGATGGAAATGTACTGAGAGTTGGCACTATTCCAATTTCCTTTTTCTCTGTTATTGTGAGTTGCTCCTTATAAGGAATTTGTATTAAAAAAAGATTGTATATAAGACACTACAAGTGACGTTGGTTTTATAATTTGCGCATCCTTCCATTATGGAAGGTACATTTGTTCGTTTTGAGGACATTCTACATCACTTTTGTGATGTAGAATCAGTCATATCTTTTGCCGAAAATTTTGGCTGCACAAGGCGAGCAGATGTAAAGAAACGGATATTGGAATTGGAGGTAAGTTTAAATATTTATAAAAGTTCATAGTATGAATTATATATTATGATTTATCTTTTTTAAACCCAAAAAACTAACAAGTTAGCGGAGTTATTCAAAAGTTTATATTTTTATTATATAGAATGGTACTGCTGAGGAACGCCCCATTTCGATGAGAAATAGACTGATCGAAAAGTCGATTCAGTCTGTTTCTGCTCAGACAGACCTTTCTGCCACCGATAATTCCGAAATCGCTCAAATTATAACTACACCTTTAACTTTGGTAAGACTTTTGTAATCGATCGAGATTACCGCGGAAATGTGGGAGTAATCATGTTTAACTTTGGACACAAAGATTTTCATGTAATAAAAGGAGATCGAATTGCACAACTCATCCTCGAAAAAATATTCATCCCAAAACTTAAAGAAGTACCAATATTGAATGATACCCATAGAGGGTCAATGGGCTTTGGTTCAACCGGAGGATTCACCTCATAAAAACATACATCCCAATAACAATAATAAGATGCTTAATCCATGTATATTGAAACCGCAATAAAATATATATATATAAAAAAAATCAAAAATCCACCTATCGGTGAAGTTGGTACTTCACTTAACCAACCACTATACTCCACCTAGTGGTTATCACTGTACTAAAGTACAGTGTAAAACTCTATGGCAATATCCTATAGATAAAAAACAAATGAATAAAAAAAAAAACCTGTACATCAAAAAAAAAGTACATAAAAAAAGAATCCATGTTCATAAAAAAAATGTACATAAAAAAAAATAGTACCACTAGCGCCACCAGCTTAACATGGGAACAATTTGGTACTAAAGTACAGTCTAAAAGTCTAAGAGAATACCCTACAGTTAAAAAAGAAACGAATGGTTCATAAAAAATCTATGTACATAAAAAAAAAGGGGAACTACTAGCGCCACCAGCTCACTATGGGAGCTCCCATAGCGGCCAAAATGGTACTAAAGTACGTTCAAAAGCGACTCCTATTACTACTGAGGGTTGCATGTCTCACTGCGCATGTCTACTGCAGTGCATACTGGGATGGATTCTGCTGAAATCTAACATACAAATATTTGGCAGCATTTTCATCGAAAAATGCAAGAATGTTTTCACCAATATCAGAGCTTGTATAAATGATCTATGAAAATCAAATGCATGATGGGAAAGATGGGGACTTGTGTTATAGAAACATGAGTAACACATGGATTTTGACATTAGAGCTCTGATGAATATCCCATGCTGAACAACTTTTCTATAGATTTTAGACTGTGCCATTAGTCCCATAATTCCATGCGAATTAAGATTCAAAATGGCGGCTATGGAAACCCCCTATTGGCAGCTGTACTCTTTTAGTACATTCTGCTAAATTAAGCTGCAATTTGGTCAATACTAGTTAAATGCGAGTATATTAGGCATTGCGTTGCTTCTAGCAATCTGTTTGGTTAGGTTGAACTCTATTTTAAACTTTATTTTCGTCTAAAATTCGAGTTAATTGAGAAGATTGGTGAAGGTGAATTGTACATTTTCTGACAATCTGACCCATATAGTGGGGATCCCGGTAGTTGTCTAGTGCCGTCTACAAATGCACATTTCTCTACTACTACCGTGAGTCAGGTTGACCTTGGGATTGCCGACGATCGCCGCCACCTGTCGGGAAGTGCCTTTAGACGCTAGAGGGAGCTATATTTCAGAATCGCTGATCTTGCCATATCTTATAGTATACTTCAGTATATTCTAAGTGTACACATCGCTTTTATAGTGTACCTGTTTTACCCTACATGTCTTCCTATGAGACTAAAAGTCAGACTATTAACAAAAGACCTTGTCTTAGTTATTATTTCTCCTCCTCGAACGAATCCGAAGGGTCATTACAGTTGTAGTTTAAATGTGATGTGTTTCAGGAAAAAGAGTCATAAGTCGCAAAATTGATATTTTTGTCAAGTGTTTTTTCACCAGATCACATTATTGGAATGTTCTGAACTTTGGAGAGTTTATCACTTATAGCAATATCAATCGATGTATCAAATTTCAGGACAATCTATGTAATATATCCTTTGTTTTAAAGGTCCCTATACTGACTACATTTAGTTACTTTACTGTTTATTGACCCCAAGAAATATTGGAAACTTTTTTTTTCAAAAACGAAAATATCAAAGTTAAAATCTAGAAATACTTATTAGATTATTAGACTGTTTACTATCATTGGAATCAGCTTGATCTCATCTTTTCAAATATAATGATATCTCAAAATCTATTTTTTGCGACTTATGACTTATTTTCCTGTAACACATCACAAATGGTTATAGTGGCGAGGAAAAATCCCAAATATTCAGGTTTTGTGGGTGATTTCTATTTCCACTAGCTTTCGAGCGAAGTTACTCTTCATCAATAATTAAATATGTGAAAATGACCTGACGAAGAGCAAGTTGGCTTGGAAGCTCATCAACGAAACCACATTTGGGTCAGATTTTCAGAAAATGTACAATTGGCAGCTCTACAGATTTGGGAAATTCTCCTAAATTAGGCTGGAAAATGAAGGATACTGGGTATATCTGAATATATAGATGGAACCTAGCAAGGGGGAAGTCTGTACACTTGTTATTGACCGAGCTTTGTTCCATATTTATCACACCCCATTAATACATAAAAAATATAAATAATTAAAAATAAAAGAAGTAATTTACGTTTTGGCCGGACCTACTTGTTGTATGCCCCCAGGGTGACATATCTCACATGTTATGCACCGCTTTGACCAAGAGTGACATACAATGCTGAAGGTATAGGAAGCAACAGCACAGGGGTGTAATAAATATGGAATTGCATTGATTCAAAGTATCAGTTCCGTTTTGTTAAACAGCACTTTAAAGCTCATTTTTGTCTTAAGTTTAGGTTATTTGAGAGGATTGGTCAAGGCGAATTGTACATTTTCCAAAACTCTGACCCATTTAAAACTTAAAGGATCTGTTCCTACCTCAATCAGCAACAATAATCACCAACCAATAAAACAGCAATAAGTTCGTATCTTGATACAATAAGTAAATATGTAATTAAACATACTCCATACAAAGACCTTCAAAACGTAAGGATATATCTAATGCAACGTCCTGAAATTTGTTACATGAACTCATATTCTACAAGTGCAAGACGCTCTAAAAATCAAAACATGTTAATAACGAGATATTGTGAGAAAAACACTTTGAAAAATATCAATTTTGCGGCTTGTGACTCATTTTCCTGGAACACATCACATATGGGTCAGATGTACAATTGGCAGCTGTACACATTTAGTAAATTCTGCTAAATTAGGCTGCAATTGGGTCAATACTAGGTAAATTCGAGTATATTCGGCATTGCATTGATTCTAGCAATCTGTTTGGTTAGGTTGAACTGTATTTTGAACTTCATTTTCGTCTGAAATCTGGGTTATTTGAGAAGATTGGCGAAGTGGAATTATACGTTTTCTAAAAATCGGACCCATATGTTTGTTTTCGTTACATAGTAGATTTAAAAACGCCAAAAGGTTAATGGACTCTGAGAATTGGTTGCACAATAAAGTACAAGCATTGCGATAAGCATGATCTGATCCTTGACCCTGAAGCCTTTGAAGGTAGAATTAATCAATATTTTATCCACCCACCCACGGAAATTACCTAGAAAAAGAGGAGCCCAGCAGGAAATAAGGAAGGGGCAGGGAGGGCGACACTCTTTATATCAAGGTCACTTTCACCCACAAATCCTCTGAAATAACCGAAATTTAAGACACAAATGTGGTCCGTTTTAGGAAAATGAGTCGTAAGTCCCAAAATATGGATTTTGAGATATCATCATATTTGAAAAGAGGACATCAAGCCGATTCCAATGATAGTAAACACTAGGACATCTAATACATATTCCTATATTCTAAGTTTGATTTTTTGATTTTTTTTGAAAAAAATGTTTGCAATTTTTTCTTGGTGGGTAATAACCAATAAAGTAACTAAATACACTCCATACGAAGGCCTTCAAAATGCAAGAATATATTTGATTCAATGTCCTGAAATTTGGTACATGGATTTAGATGACTATAAATGCTAGGCCCTCCAACAATGAGAACATTCCAACAAAGATATCTAATAACTAAAACACTTTGAAAAATATCAATTCTGCGACTAGTGACACTCTTTCCTGGAACATATCATAAATGGGTCAGATTTTCAGAAAATGTACAATTCAGCTTCGCCAACCTTCTCCAATAATTCAAATTTAAGACGAAAATAAAGTTCAAAATACAGTTCGATCTAACCGAGTATTGGACAAATTGCAGCTTAATTTACCAGAATTCACTAAATGTATAAAGCTGCCAATTGAACATTTTCTGAAAATCTGACCCAAATGAGGTTCATAATACAGCTCAACATGAGTGAGTTCTTTACTCAATGCAGCACCAAATGTATTCAGATGTTCCAAGTATTTTACAAGACGTTCATTTTTACCACCATAACTAACTCTATATCAATAATGACAATCATCTTTTCCTTGTTAGTAATATAGGGGCCTAGTCCACTAAGCCGATTCTCATGCAATTCTCTCAGAAGTTAGTGAATTATGTAGGCGTATCATGGCAACCGATCTGATGTTTTATTAAAATTCATGATTACAATTCATTTTCTATTTTCATGATTAAAAGCATGGACAATACCTCATTTGTTTCAGTCACTTGAAATACTGCACTCATTACTTCACAACTCATGCAATATTCAAGCTCCTCAAACCAACTCATTAGTTAGCCTGTATCTATTTTTTAATTTCTTTCTTTCATTTAAGGCCATCAACAATTTAAATACACATACAAATACAAAAAAACGCAACTATCCTACCTGGATGTCGTTGTGCGTTACCTGTTGACAAGATATAACATGAAAGTGAGTATTAATAATAATATCAAAAGAATAAAAAAAATAAAAAAAATAATAATATCAAAAGGCGCTATTTGTTTTGTAATGATGTTAATACTAAGGGTTTCATTACAGATGATGTATTGGCACTACTACATCATGTGGAGATGGATTATAATACATTTACCGATCAATAAGACAAGCATAGCCAGCATAGGCTGACATCTGTGCTTACATGTGTGATGAATTGCCACATGTACATGTAAACATTATTATAGCAAGGGAGAGGGCTCTGTTATAGGAATAATGCCAACATTGAGGGCAGGGAGAGGGCTCTGTTAGAGGAATAATGGCTAACATTGAGGGCAGGGAGAGAGCTCTGTTAGAGGAATAATGCCAACATTGAGGGCAGGGAGAGGGCTCTGTTAGAGGAATAATGGCTAACATTGAGGGCAGGGAGAGGGCTCTGTTAGAGGAATAATGGCTAACATTGAGGGCAGGGAGAGGGCTCTGTTAGAGGAATAATGCCTAACATTGAGGGCAGGGAGAGGGCTCTGTTAGAGGAATAATGCCAACATTGAGGGCAGGGAGAGGGCTCTGTTAGAGGAATAATGCCAACATTGAGGACAGGGAGAGGGCTCTGTTAGAGGAATAATGGCTAACATTGAGGACAGGGAGAGAGCTCTGTTAGAGGAATAATGGCTAACATTGAGGACAGGGAGAGAGCTCTGTTAGAGGAATAATGGCTAACATTGAGGACAGGGAGAGGGCTCTGTTAGAGGAATAATGGCTAACATTGAGGGCAGGGAGAGGGCTCTGTTAGAGGAATAATGGCTAACATTGAGGACAGGGAGAGGGCTCTGTTAGAGGAATAATGGCTAACATTGAGGACAGGGAGAGGGCTCTGTTAGAGGAATAATGGCTAACATTGAGGGCAGGGAGAGGGCTCTGTTAGAGGAATAATGGCTAACATTGGGGGCAGGGAGAGAGCTCTGTTAGAGGAATAATGGCTAACATTGAGGGCAGGGAGAGGGCTCTGTTAGAGGAATAATGCCAACATTGAGGACAGGGAGAGAGCTCTGTTATATGGTTAATGCCAACATTGGGGGCAGGGAGAGGGCTCTGTTATAGGTTTCATGACTGACATTGATGGCAGGGAGAGGGCTCTGTTATAGGACTAATATCTGACATTGAGGGCAGGGAGAGTGCTCTGTTATAAGGTTAATGACTGACATTGAGGGCAGGGAGAGGGCTCTGTTATAAGGTTAATGACTGACATTGAGGGCAGGGAGAGGGCTCTGTTATAGGAATAATGCCAACATTGAGGGCAGGGAGAGGTCTGTTAGAGGAATAATGGCTAACATTGAAGACAGGGAGTGGGCTCTGTTAGAGGGTTTATGACTGACATTGAGGGCAGGGAGAGGGCTCTGTTAGAGGAATAATGCCAACATTGAGGGCAGGGAGAGAGCTCTGTTAGAGGAATAATGCCAACATTGAGGGCAGGGAGAGGGCTCTGTTTGAGGAATAATGCCAACATTGAGGACAGGGAGAGGGCTCTGTTAGAGGAATAATGCCAACATTGATGGCAGGGAGAGGGCTCTGTTATAGGACTAATATCTGACATTGAGGGCATCGAGAGGGCTCTGTTATAGGACTAATTGCTGACATTGAGGGCAGGAAGAGGGCTCTGTTATAAGGTTAATGACTGACATTGAGGACAGGGAGAGGGCTCTGTTATAGGGTTATTGACTGACATTGAGGGCAGGGAGAGGGCTCTGTTATAGGGTTATTGACTGACATTGAGGACAGGGAGAGGGCTCTGTTATATGGTTAATAACTGACATTAAGGGCAGGGAGAGGGCTCTGTTATAGGGTTAATGACTGACATTGAGGGCAGGGAGAGGGCTCTGTTATGGGGTAAATGACTGACATTGAGGACAGGGAGAGGGCTCTGTTAGAGGAATAATGGCTACATTGAGGGCAGGGAGAGGGCTCTGTTAGAGGAACAATGCCTATATTGAGGACATGGAGAGGGCTCTGTTAGAGGAATAATGGCTAACATTGAGGGCAGGGAGAGGTCTCTGTTAGAGGAATAATGCCAACATTGAGGGCAGGGAGAGAGCTCTGTTAGAGGAATAATGGCTAACATTGAGGGCAGGGAGAGGGCTCTGTTAGAGGAATAATGGCCAACATTGAGGACAGGGAGAGGGCTCTGTTAGAGGAATAATGCCAACATTGAGGGCAGGGAGAGAGCTCTGTTAGAGGAATAATGCCAACATTGAGGGCAGGGAGAGGGCTCTGTTATAGGAATAATGCCAACATTGAGGACAGGGAGAGAGCTCTGTTAGAGGAATAATGACTGACATTGAGGGCAGGGAGAGAGCTCTGTTAGAGGAATAATGGCTACATTGAGGGCAGGGAGAGGGCTCTGTTAGAGGAACAATGCCATTATTGAGGACATGGAGAGGGCTCTGTTAGAGGAATAATGGCTAACATTGAGGGCAGGGAGAGGTCTCTGTTAGAGGAATAATGCCAACATTGAGGGCAGGGAGAGAGCTCTGTTAGAGGAATAATGGCTAACATTGAGGGCAGGGAGAGGGCTCTGTTAGAGGAATAATGGCCAACATTGAGGACAGGGAGAGGGCTCTGTTAGAGGAATAATGCTAACATTGAGGGCAGGGAGAGAGCTCTGTTAGAGGAATAATGCCAACATTGAGGGCAGGGAGAGGGCTCTGTTATAGGAATAATGCCAACATTGAGGACAGGGAGAGAGCTCTGTTAGAGGAATAATGACTGACATTGAGGGCAGGGAGAGAGCTCTGTTAGAGGAATAATGCCAACATTGAGGGCAGGGAGAGAGCTCTGTTAGAGGAATAATGCCAACATTGAGGGCAGGGAGAGAGCTCTGTTAGAGGAATAATGCCAACATTGAGGGCAGGGAGAGAGCTCTGTTAGAGGAACAATGCCAACATTGAGGGCAGAGAGAGGTCTGTTAGAGGAACAATGCCAACATTGAGGGCAGAGAGAGGGCTCTGTTATAGGAATAATGCCAACATTGAGGGCAGAGAGAGAGCTCTGTTATAAGGTTAATGCCAACATTGAGGGCAGGGAGAGGGCTCTGTTATAAGGTTAATGCCAACATTGAGGTCAGGGAGAGGGCTCTGTTAGAGTAATAATGCCAACATTGAGGGCAGGGAGAGGGCTCTGTTATAGGAATAATGGCTAACATTGAGGGCAGGGAGAGGTCTGTTAGAGGAACAATGCCATTATTGAGGACATGGAGAGGGCTCTGTTAGAGGAATAATGGCTAACATTGAGGGCAGGGAGAGAGCTCTGTTAGAGGAATAATGCCAACATTGAGGGCAGGGAGAGAGCTCTGTTAGAGGAATAATGGCTAACATTGAGGGCAGGGAGAGGGCTCTGTTAGAGGAATAATGGCCAACATTGAGGACAGGGAGAGGGCTCTGTTAGAGGAATAATGCCAACATTGAGGGCAGGGAGAGGGCTCTGTTAGAGGAATAATGCCAACATTGAGGGCAGAGAGAGGGCTCTGTTAGAGGAATAATGCCAACATTGAGGGCAGGGAGAGGGCTCTGTTAGAGGAATAATGCCAACATTGAGGGCAGAGAGAGGGCTCTGTTATAGGAATAATGCAAACATTGAGGGCAGGGAGAGGGCTCTGTTATAAGGTTAATGCCAACATTGAGGTCAGGGAGAGGGCTCTGTTAGAGTAATAATGCCAACATTGAGGGCAGGGAGAGGGCTCTGTTATAGGAATAATGGCTAACATTGAGGGCAGGGAGAGGTCTGTTAGAGGAACAATGCCATTATTGAGGACATGGAGAGGGCTCTGTTAGAGGAATAATGGCTAACATTGAGGGCAGGGAGAGGTCTCTGTTAGAGGAATAATGGCAACATTGAGGGCAGGGAGAGGGCTCTGTTATAGGATTAATGACTGACATTGAGGACAGGGAGAGGGCTCTGTTAGAGGAATAATGGCCAACATTGAGGGCAGGGAGAGGGCTCTGTTAGAGGAATATTGCCAACATTGAGGGCAGGGAGAGGGCTCTGTTAGAGGAATAATGGCTAACTTTGAGGATAGGAAGAGGGCTCTGTTACAGGAATAATGGCTGATATTGAGGGCAGGGAGAGGGCTCTGTTAGAGGAATAATGCCAACATTGAGGGCAGGGAGAGGGCTCTGTTAGAGGAATAATGCCAACATTGACGGCAGGGCGAGGGCTCTGTTATAGGGTTAATGACTGACATTGAGGGCAGGGAGGGGGTTCTGTTATAGGTTTAATGACTGACATTGAGGGCAGGGAGAGGGCTCTGTTATAAGGTTAATGACTGACATTGAGTACAGGGAGAGGGCTCTGTTATAGGGTTAATGACTGACATTGAGGGCAGGGAGAGAGCTCTGTTATAGGTTTAATGACTGACATTGAGGGCAGGGATAGGGCTCTGTTATAGGATTAATGACTGACATTTAGGACAGGTAGAGGGCTTGATGTTTGTTTTTTTGTAACCCACTCGCATATCAGCTTGTGGGCCACGAAAAATCAATCATCTCGGACAGTGCAATAGTCTCCTTTGTACCACGTTCTCATCAGGTTCTATCTATGTCCCACATTGAGGGGCTGCTGGTACAGTTTGGTGCTTACTCCTCCTCTTCCACCTCAGCATTATTTCGAACAACACAATATTGAGCTGATTAACCCTTTGATCTGAGGTTATTAACCCTTTAATCAGAGGCTATTTACCGCTTCATCTTTGCTTAAGTTATATCCTCCAGGGAGAGATTGAAGATGATAAACATCACTTTCAAACATATCAATCAGGGTCTATACAGAGTACCACTATGAAGTCATGTAAGGTGATTTCATATATGTGATGCGTTACAGGGAAATGAGTCACAAGTCGCAAAAAATGGATTTTGAGATATTATCATATTTGAAAAGATGAGATCACGCCGATTCCAATGATAGTAAACACTAGGACATCTAAATAAGTATTTTTATGTTTTAAATTTGGTACTTTTATTCATGGAAAAAAAATTGAAATATCTCTGGGTGGACATTTACTAGTAAAGAAGCTAAATATACTGTATAAGATGACATTAGAAATACATAGATATATTTATTAGACTGTCCTGAAATGTATTACATGTATTCAGACTACAACAAGCGTTAAGCATTGCAAAGATGGAAATGTTCCCATATCTTGTGAATAAAACACTTTGAAAAATATGAATTTTGCGACTTAAATGACTCATTTCCCTGGAACACATCACATATGATGAAGGAGGCAAAAGTCGCAAAATATTATATTTTTTGAATGTTTTTACCCAGGAATTCCTGGTCCGAATGTTGAAATGTTGTCAGAGTCTGGTGCATGTAGTAGCATGATTACATGAGGGTGAAATCGCCAGAAAATGTACAATTTGCCTTCACCAATTCTCTCAAATAACTCAACTTTCAGACGTACTTTCAAAGTATAAACTTCAGTTCAACCAAACCAAACAGATTTCTATAATCGCTGCAAGGCCGAATATACTCCAATTTTACCTAGTATTGACCACATTGCAGCCTAATTTAGCATAATTTACTGAATGTGTACAGCTGCCAATTGTGCATTTGCTGCAAGACTGTGGATTTTATATATCCATGCATATTATGAATTTATTCGAAGAAGTATATCTTACTACTTTACTAGTGATTGGCCATCAAATTCTCTTTTTAAAGAAATTTTATTGAGCTGGTTTCAATGTCAAATACATTAATAATCTCACAGACTCAAGAGAAAAAACAATTTTGGTAGCATTAAGTATAATTTCAAGTTCACATAATATAGCTTTTTTAAGATTTAAACATTATCGATTTTGATTACATTCATCAACAACCACCCACAAATGGGACAGATCTTCAGAACATGTACATTTCACCTTCACCAATCCTCTCAAATAATCCGAACTTAACACGGACACAATATGTGATCCGTTCCAGGAAAATGTGTCATAAGTCGCAAAATATGGATTTTGAGATATCACCATAATTGAAAAGAGGACATCAAGTCGATTCCAATGATAGTAAACACTAGGACATCTAATATGTATTTCTGTGGTGCGCGGCTGTGGATTAGCTTTGCTGAACCAGAGCCGCGCCCACGCGCGTCTCAGCGGTTGTCGCTATGGGACTCTAGGGTTATGTAAGTTGTGTATTGGTGCTAGCTGCGCGGGTCGCGGCTGTGGTCTTAGTCACCAACAGATGTTGTGCTGTGTTGTGTATCTGTATTTTTGAACTATTTATTGCTGTATGTTGTACTTTATCCTATGTATGTCTTGTACTTACATGTTATACACCCTTTTGTATTTGCATGTCATTATCATGTACTACTCTCTTTATGTATGTTCGGTTGTTGTTGTCACAAGCCGTGATATCTAGCAACCCGGGTGTGAATAGGAAGATATTAAACGTTGAGTGCTGGCGAGGTCCATTAGATCCTGTTGTTGTCGTTGTCTTTGATTAGATAGATTAAGTTCCCATAGTCGCTTAAGGCTGTCGATCGGACACTACATTTCTATATTTTAAGTTTGATATTTATATGTTTGAAAAAAAAGTTTGCAATGTTTCTGGGCGGGTAATAACCTGTAAAGTAACTAAATATACCCCATACGAAGGCCTTCAAAACGTAAAGATATATTTGATACAATGTCCTGACATTTGTTACATGGATAAATATGGCTATAAAATTAATGCAAAACCCCCTAAAAAACAGAACATTTCAATAAAGAGATCTTGTAGATAAAACACTTTGAAAAATATCAATTTTGCGATTTGTGACTCATTTTCCTGGAACACATGACACATATTAATCAATAGACGCCAAAGAGAAATATCATAGAGATAAGGATGAGGGATAATCACATACTTAATTGAATGTGCTCCCAGGGTTGGAGATGCCATACTTCTAGGATTTGATACAGTATCATTTTAAGTTAATTAAGGGTTGATAAAAGCTATTCATGCTGCATCAATTTATTCATGTAAATAGTAGCAATGTTCCTTAGTCTAGGAGATAAATCATTTGAGGGTATTTGCCATTGCTTTATGAATTGCTCATAGTCTTTTTGTCAATGGTATTTGTTATAACAAGGACTATTAATTGAGCATCAATGCCCGTCCTCCCCCCATACAATTATGATTCACTTTTAATCATCTCCTCAGATTACTCGTTTAGATGCCTAATTCTCCCTATCCTTAATAGTGCAAAAATAAGCTAAATGGCCGTCACGCCACCTGGAATCAGAGATAAAGCTAAGGCGGGAGCTTCCGGCTATGGTACCCGCAACCTTAGAAACAGAGTAGGCCTAAACATGGTTATACCCATGCAGTCATTACTCGGCCTCTACTCGTTCAAATAGGTAAAATTATATACCTATGGATAGCTGAGAATATACTCTTTTCATATTTTCTAATCATGTGACCATCTTTACATTTTTTGCTGGTGTTATTGCCGTTTTCGCGGGTGGCCGCCTGCGTTAACACCTTAAGGCGGAAGCTTGCGTCTCAGCCTACTGGGAGATATTGCAGCCTACAGCGCCACTGGTGTTAAATTCGCTCGCTATCTGGCTATCTGAGTTCAGCAGAATTAAGCCAGCTTCTGTAAGGCAGTGTTAAATAATTAATAAGGCCCCCAAAGTAAATATATCATTCACACATATTCACACCTCGAACACACCCATTCACACACCCATCACACACCCATTCACACACCCATCACACACCCATTCACACACCCATTCACACACCCATTCACACACCCATTCACACACCCATTCACTCACCTCACACACCCATTCACACACCCATTCACACACCCATATACTCACCTCACACACCCATTCACACAGCACTCACACCCATTCACACACCTCACACACCCATTCACACAACACACACATTCACACACCTTACAACACCCATTCACCCCTCACACACCCATTCACACTCCTCACACACACATTCACTTACCCACGCACACACACATTCACACACCTCACACACCTCACCCACCCATTCACTCACCTCACACACCTCACACACCCATTCACACACCTCACACACCCATTCACACACCTCACACCCATTCACACAGCACACACCCATTCACACGCCTCACACACCCATTCACACACCTCACACACCCATTTACACACCTCACACACATTCACACCCCCATGCACACACCCATTCACACACCTCACACACCTTACACACACCCATTCACACACCCATTCACACACCCATTAACACACCTCACACACCCATTCACACACCTCACACCACTACAACCACTCCTAGCCTCACATGTTAGTGTGAGGTGTGACCAACGGTGGCACCACTGTTCCCACCTGCAGCGTTGCTCCTGCGTCCCTCCACCACTCAGTTCCTCCAGTACCTACCCACACACTGGAGGAGTACCAGCAGGAGACGCTCAGGAGACGCTCAGGAGTACCTCTCCCACCCCTACACAGGAGCAATACAACAATAGACTGAGCAGCTTCTACTCAGCCTAACAACTGGACCTGTCATTGACACCAGTCACCTATAATATTGTTAGTAGGGATTTAAGTTGTTTTAACTACAGCAAATGGACTATAATTCACTGGTGGATATATGATTATTATCAGGATTTCGAGGTTATAATATTGAACCAGGGAAAGGTGATTTTTGACAAGTTCAATTTTGTCGGCCTAACAACTGGACCTATAATCAGGACTTATTTTATTCGTTGTAAGTTGTTTTAACTACTTCAAGTGGAGTATTATTCAGTGGTGGATATGATTATTATCAGGATTTCAAGGTTATAATATTGAGACGGGGAAAGTTGATTCGTGACAAGTTAGTTTTGTCAGCCTAACAACTGGACCTTTCATACCGGCCAGTTATATATAATCTTGTTAGTATTGATTTAAGTTGTTTTAACTACAACAAGTGGAGTTTAATTCACTGGTGAATATAATTGTTATATGAATATTGAACCATGGAAAGATAATGTGTGACAAGTTCATTTTGTCAGCCTAGCAACTGAACTACTGGATCTAAAGAGGCTATAATCAAAGTTACCTATAATCAGGACTTATATTTTTCATTTAAGTTGTTTTAATTACAACAAATGGACTATAATTCACTGGTGGATATAAATATTATCAGGATTTCAAGGTTATAATATTGAAAGGTGATTTGCGACAAGTTAGTTTGTCAGCCTGGACTGGAGAACAGGGGCCCTGGACCTTTCATACCGGCCAGTCAGCTATAATCGTGTTAGTATTGAGCTGAAGTTGTTTAACTACAATCAATGGACTTTTATTCACTGTCTGATATGATTCTCATCAGGATATTGAGAGAGAGGAAGATCATTTGTGACAAGTTAATATGTGTCATCGTATAAGTGGACTGCTGGATTTGAAGAGATCATTTATTTTCTACCGGGACTTATATATTATTCACGTTAAGTGGTTTTAACAACAAATGGACTATTATTCTTGTGTGGACATGATTGTTATCGGCATTTCAAGGTTATAATATTGAGCTAGGGAAGGGAAACCTGTGACAAGTTAGCTTCATTAGTCTAACAACGGGAGCTCTGGATTTGAAGAGGACAGTTATTGATCATCAGGTCTGTTAGTGTTGATTTAAGTTGTTATAACAAGTGGATCCATGACTGTTATCAAAGTTTCAAGGTTATAATATTGAGGCAGAGGTGATTTGTCACAAGTATAGTTTTGTCAGCTTATAACATTCTAAGCCCAAAGTTGAGAGAGTCCCTTCAAATAAAGGTAAAGCCTCTCACCTCAAACCGCAAAGAGCCATTATAATTCCATTAAGACCGCAAAATGTCATTATATTCCCATTTAAACGCCGAGTTCTAGGCCAGGAAAGCGATTATTGAGGTAGGCTAACACACCGTTCTTATCTGATCTGAGTGTTTGGACCTAGAGTGATAAATGGACCACTGGATTAAGTCAGAGTAAAATTTTCTATCATCAGGACTTACAGGGTTTATTGTAAGTTGCTTCAGCTACGACAAGTGTGAACCGTTTCAGGAAAATGAGTCATAAGTCGCAAAATATGGATTCTGAGATATCACCATAATTGAAAAGAGGAGATCAAGGTGATTCCAATGATAGTAAACACTAGAACACTCCCTGTACTTTCCGGACTTGTAGAATTGATATTGGGAATACCGCGCACTAAGAAGCTGGATGTGGATATGTTTCAATATTGACTTCAAATCTTTCGTAATTGAGAAAGACATTGTGACATAAGTGAGCTCTGGATTGTATATTTTGATACGCTTTAGGACTGTGATAGACCGGATTGTAAGTTCACAATATCTTATTATCGGGAGTTCTGGTTAAATCTGTGATCGAGATTTTCACATTGAGAGCGGGGATATTAGCGTGGTGAGAAGCGCACTTTTGTCACCAGACCTCCAGCCACTGGCCTACCACAGGTTGTGTATTAGTGCTCTTATTGAATACGTCAATCACATTAACAAACGCAGACTAGGCCCAAAGTTGAGAGAATCCCTTCAAACGAAGGGAAAGCGTCTTGCCTTGAACCGCAAAGAGTCATTATAATTCCATTGATACCACAAAATGTCATTATATTCCCATTAGAACGCCGAGTCATAGGCCAAGAAACCGATTAGTGAAGTCGGCTGACATACCATTTTTATCTGATCAGAGGGTTTGGGCCTGGAGTGAAACGGACTTCATTCTGCTGAGCCCAAGGCCAGATTGTCATATATATTATAACATAGACGCCTTACTCCATTTTAGGAACGATAAAGTTTCAAAGGAATATATTCAGACATTACGTGATTGAAGTGGACCAAGGTTACTGTCTACATCAGATAAGAACTGACACTCAAAGTGCAGTGAGAGCAGTCAAATATTGCAAAAAGTCGCAAAAAGTCGCAAAAAGTCGCAAAAGAATGCAGAAGTCTTCTCCATATTAGGAGTAAAGTGGCAAGGTCGTGCCAAGGTCGTGCCAAGGTCGTGCCAAGGTCGTGCCAAGGTCGTGCCAAGGTCGTGCCAAGGTCGTGCCAAGGTCGTGCCAAGGTCGTGTATAGTTGATACTATTCACTTGTATCGCTCCTCGGCGAGCAAACGCACAATCAACATTCAAATCAACTTTTTGTATTGAGAAAAAAAACATTTGAAAAATATCAAACGGTTTAAGAATTGGATGGACAAGAAATATAAGAAAGTCCCCCAAATGTACTAATCTGGATGGCTATAGGAGACTTACATGTGATCAATTGTTGATGAATTGGATAGAATTGGAAGATAGCAAACTTGTATCATCAGGCTCTCATGCTGGACCTAACGGGAACAAAACTACCGTTTAGGTTGTGATATTGAGACAGGAGAAAGGTAAAGGTGCATGGTGTAACTGCACCAATAGGTGTCTTGCCGGACTTAAGTCCACTCAAAGGACATTTAAGAGATGCTAGAATTGTGATGTTATTGCAAGACTAGTTGCTCGGTCATTTACCTTTTAGCGCTGAAAAAGAACAAAACAAGATTTCTTGACATAACTGCACCCACTGGAATTTATTGATCAATCAATTCACAAAAGCTTTAGGGATCGTACAAATGCTACCTCAATGATTACCACTTCAATATTGACAAGTGAAAGGATTATTTCTTCTTCTGCCGTTAATACACCTACTGGACTTGTATATTGCAATTAAACCATTCATTGACAGCAAAGATTAAGATACACAGAAGTTCAAGGCTTTCAGGAATTGATTTCACAACACAGCAGCTGTATCACTTAGTCATTTAGTCTCCTACACTGAGACGGGATTATTTCCACCGTACGTACAGTAACCTGAGTCGTATTGAACGTTTATACAGGCATTTAACATCGTCATTCAGCGCGGGTAATTAAACGAGGAAGAGATTGGTTTATGAGCTTTGCTACACAGCCCGGATCGGCCTTGGACATTCATTAACTCGTGGTAGAGAAGGAGGAGCTTTTGTTCGGCAATTGGACTCCTGTCCTAAAGGGTGAAGTCACCAGAAAATGCATAATTCACCTTCACCAATCCTCTCAAATAACCCAAATTTCAGACGAATATAAAGTTCAAAATACAGTTCAACCTAACCAAACAGATTGCTAGAGTCAATGCAATGCCGAATATACCCCAATTCAACTAGTATTTTCAGCAGAAATTTCAGCAGAATTTAGCAGAATTTACTGAATGTGTACAGCTGCCAACTGTACATTTTCTGAAAATTTGAGCCTTATACTCAGATTTCGGGAACGTTAACTTATTGTTAGTTGCCCTTTTTGAGGTGTCATTGGGGTGTTCTTGTTTATGCTGTACCTTGGAGGTGGTCTGTGAGAACTTGACATATATCATACTGCCCATGGTTGTTAATTTCGCGAAAGAAGGCAAAGCCCTTATCGGGGTCCAATACTGAAGCACTTAGAACTTCAAATTAAATGAGACATATCATATTTGTGAAAATCTCCCAAATAAAATTGTTTAAAAAAAGGAGGTAGAAATACTGATTACAATTTACCGCATCCCGCTCACAAAGTGGATTCTGCGATAACAAATCTGTTGTTTATCTCTTAAAACCACAAGATTAATTGACACTTTCGTTTTCGAAATCTGACTGGATCAAACTGGATCTATGCCCATTTCAAGGAGATATAAAAAAAGGGCTGATGTTAATTCCTTGCATTCCTTGCATAATTTGGATTTCAACCAAGGACAGTAAGTGATTATGTTAATCAGTAGAAAGAGAGGAAATGTGGTTTGATTGATAACAGACGGTTGAAATTACTTCAACGGAGACGCTTATACACATTGGATTTACGGCAGGACGACCCGGTGCTACAAGCGGAGATATCGCCGACACTGCGACGTCGCCTTCAGGTACAGAACAAGGTAGGTCCAGTCCTTATTTAGTCCGTTCTAAATGGTTCAGATTTTCAGAAAATGTACAATTGGCAGCTCTACACATTTAGTAAATTAGGCTAAATTAAACTGCAATTTGGTCAATACTAGGTAAATTCAAGAATATTTGGCATTGCATTGAGTCTAGCAATCTGTTTGGTTCGGTTAAACTGTATTTTCAACTTTATTTTCGTCTGAAATTAGGCTTATTTGAGAAGATTGGCGGAGTTGAATTGTACATTTTCTGAAAATCTGACCCATTTAGTCCATTCTAAATGGGTCAGATTTTCAGAAAATGTACAATTGGCAACTGTACACATTTAGTAAATTAGGCTAAATAAGGCTGCAATTTGGTCAATACAAGGTAAATTCGAGTATTTTCGGCATTGCTAGCAATTTGTTCGCTTAGGTTGAACTGAACTTTATTTTCGTCTGAAATTTTTGTTATTTGAGAAGATTGGCGAACTTGAATTGTACATTTTCTGAAAATCTTACCTAAATACCTCCCGGAGAAATACAGGGACTCGATTTACATGAAGGGGATTTCTCGTTCTTTTTTCCATTTTTCCCCTTTCTTTGTACAAACTTTGTATTGCGTTTCACTAAACTGAACTTCAATAGCGATGTGCGGCATGTGGAACGGGTGCTGTCAGAACTGACAAGAATACTGAGGTTGTTTGTTTATAAATTTATGTATCCAGGAAACTGGATTAATGTACCACCTATTGTGGCCCGTAGGACCATGGATCCAAAGGTCTTTAAAACACATGTTTTAAAGGATTTGATTTGGACTGATGACAACTTACAATCAGGTCCAGACGGCCACATTCCTCGGTTCCACATCCAGCGATAAGCTTAACCACAAGGCTAAGACTAAGGCTAAAAGTGTTAATGACCCCTAAGACTAAGGGGTCCAAAACTGTCTTCTGAACTTGACTGCTTTATTGAATAATGTTAAAAGTCTTTTTTTGATCCAGTGAATAATATATACGCATTATCAGGAATGTAAACTTGCCAGTCTTTATAAGAGTAAAAGAACAAAATGACGAAATGTGATGTGTTTCAGGAAAATGAGTCATAAGTCGCAAAATTGATATTTTTTAAAGTGTTTTTTTCACAAGATCACATTATTGGAATGTTCTATCTTTTTAAGGGTTGATAACTCATGGTTACATAAATCTATATATCAAATTTCAGGACAATCTATGTAATATATCCATTCGTTTCAAAGGTCCTTATATGGACTGCATTTAGTAACTTTACTGTTTATTGACCCCAAGAAATATTCAAAACTTTTTAAAAAAAACACGAAAATATCAAACTTAAAATCTAGAAATACTTATTAGATTATTAGACTGTTTACTATCATTGGAATCGGCTAAATCTCATCTTTTCAAATATAATGATATCTCAAAATCTATTTTTTGCGACTTATGACTCATTTTCCTGAAACAGATCACAAATAAGCAGTGAGCCACCTTTAGTCAATGACGAAGGAGGTATTGTTCACTAGCTTTGAATATACATTGTAAGACCTGGTTGGGGGATTGGAAACCTCCTGCCAGACAAGGAGAACGGTCCCCAGACTTTCAAAATAAACGTTTTTCAATCTCAATCTCAATATCTGATGTGTTTAAGGAAAATGAGTCACAAGTCACAAAGTAATGTATTTTGAGATAACATTATATTTGAAAAGATGAGATCAAGCTGAGTCCAATGGTGCTAAACAGTACTTAGGACATCTATTACACATTCCTATATTACAAGTTTGATGTTTTTAATTTTGAAATGAAATGTTTCCAATATTTCTTGATGGACAATTAATAGTATAGTTTTTTTTTAAAGAAATTTTATTGAGCTGGTTTTAATGACAGATACATTAATATTCTCACAGACTCAAGTGAAAAAGCAATATCAATGACATAAGAATTAATTAAAGTAATTCACAAATTTCGATTGATTTTTTAAAATTTAAACATTATTCGAATATAATCACAATCATCCTTGGCCAACAAATCAAATATGTACAGGGTTACATTTTTGTATTTTCTTTTTATGGACACCTCTCATCAGGGCAAGAATTAGTTGAGTTCAACAATCAGTATGACTAATAAAAACGACAGAGTTTCATAGATTTCAGACCATCCTTAGACGATATTCTAATGAATTAATTTACATTCATAATGACATTCGCTTCACGAACAACTGTGCCATTATTACATCCAATAATCATTCTTCTTAAGGTGCAGCTTAAGTGATGACCATTTCCCATTCCTAAGGTGACAGTTCAATTTATTCCAGAGTAGCAGACCTAGATAACATGGGCTTTTCTTATATTTTTCATTTGTTGGTTTGTCTATATGAAATACATGGCCATCATGCTGCCTGGTTTCTCTTGTACAAATTGTTGTACCTACCACCTTATTCTTTCTGCTGTACATTATTCTCAATAATGAGATTTTGCTTCTTTTTTCTAACTTTTCGATTTTACACAGTCCACTAAGATCTTCTGTGTTTCTTATGTTGTATGGAAAAATGAATCTTATAGCCCGGTATAGTATTCTTTGCAGTTTCGTTCTGACCTTCCCATGGGATAATCCCAATAAGAACAGTCCATACTGGAGCAAAGATAATACATGGGTTTTAACAATTAACTTGGCCATATTTGTTGTAAGGTACTTCCTTATACGAGATAGCTGGGTTAATTTATAAATCGCAGAGTTTTTAACTCTGGTAAAATGAGAATCAAAAGATAAATTTTCATCAACTCTAGACCCTAAATAGGTCACAATTTTCTTACATGGAATTTGTATCCCATTAATGGTGAGTTTTATTGGATTTGATCTTTTTATTCTATTCAACCTGTTTTTAGTACCGATCATTTGGGTAAGGCATTTTTTTTCGTTTAGCGCCAACAGGTTATCTCTCATCCAGCAGTTTACTTTGCCTGCAGCCAAGTTGCTAATTATACTCTATGAGATGACATTAGAAATGCATGGATATATGTGATGTGTTTCAGGAAAATGAGTCATAAGTCGCAAAATTGATATTTTTCAAAGTGTTTTTGTCACAAGATCACATTATTGGAATGTTCTGATGTTTCGGAAGTTTATAACTGATGGCTATATCAATTGATGTATTAAATTCCAGGACAATCAATGTAATATATCCTTTAGTTTTAAAGGTCTTCATATGGACTACATTTAGTTACTTTACTGTTTATTGACCCCCAGAAATATTGGAAACTTTTTTTTTCAAATACGAAAATATCAAACTTAAAATCTAGAAATACTTATAAGATTATTGGACTGTTTACTATCATTGGAATCGGGTTGGTCTCCTCTTTTCAAATATAATGATATCTCAAAATGTATTTTTTGCGACTCATGACTCATTTCCCTGAAACACATCACATATTCAATTCCCTGTCTCGATATTCAATAAATGTATTCATGCTATAATGTTAAGCAACCCAGCAATTACAATATTCCCATGAAGACATCTTTGAAATATATCAATTTTGCGTCCTGTGACTCATTTTTGTATTTAGAACACATCACATTTGTGATGTGTTTCAGGGAAAGTCGTAAAATTGATATTTCATCAAAGTGATATATTCACAAGATCACCTTGTAGGGAATGTTTACGTTTTTGGGGTGCTTCACACTGTTTGTAGCACGAATACATGTGGGTCAGATTTTCAGAAAATGTACAATTCGCCTTCGCCAATTTTCTCGAATAACCCAAATTTCAGAGGGAAATCAAGTTCAAAATACAGTTCAACCTAACCAAACAGATTGCTAGAATCAATGGAATGCTGAATATACTCGAATTTACCTAGTATTGACCAACTTGAAGCTTAATTTAGCAGAATTTCCTAAATGCGTAGAGCAGCCAATTGTACATTTTCCAAATTTCAAGACAGCGTATTAAATATAGTCATGCATATCTAAGCTCACCCAGAAATATTGCAAACTTTTTTTTTCAAAAACACAAATATCAAACTTAAAATATAGAAAGACATATTAGATATCCAACTGTGCACTATCATTAGAATCGGCTTGATCTCATCGTTTCAATATCATGATATCTCAAAATCCATTTTTTGCGACTTGTGACTCATTTTCCTAAAACACATCACATATATGTTGGATAGCTAGAGAACATGTTGAGATGCACGAGCGCTACGGAGGACGTGTGTTTAACTGTTTTACCTGCTCTCTTAAGGGTGATCTACACTGGCTGCGGTAAGTTCTGCGGTAAGTTCTGCGGTAAGCCTTGCAATGGTTTGTGCTGGTTTTGTAGGTGGAGAGGAATGATGAGGTCCTGCCTACATGGATCACCAGCCATGTAGGCAGGACCTCACCAATTCTCACCATCACAGCACCATTGCAAGGCTTACTGCAGAGCTTACCGCAGAGCATACCGCAGTCAGTGGAGACCACTCTTTATTGGTCTTTTGGCTTGTGAAAGGGCTGATGGTAGCATCTGGTTCTTACCATCTATTAGCTTGGATGCTGCTATTATAGATGAATACTTCTCGAGCAGTATCTTCTAAGAACAGACAGTCTTCCTTCATTATTAGTATACAAGTTATATTGATATGTACAGGATTCCCTATGTTATATATCATGAATTTGTTATTATTTGTCTCTGATATTGTATATCTAGAACAGGGACTGCTGGGAACAGCATCAAATGGTGAAATGTTGTTTTCTGAATGAGAATATATTATTATTATTATAATAATACGTTTATTCCACATCAATATCATCACAGTTACATAGTGGAGAAATATCAGAATAGGTTATAGCCCTCTGCTCACTCTGGCCTTTAAATAAAAACTCCTTTTATTAAATTAAATCATTACATCAGCAAGACTCTTATTGATTTTATATAAAATATAGAATGCTCTCGATAAAAATACAAACGAAACATTTTTTCTTAGTTTAAGAATATAACCAATACAATGCTTGCTCAGTCATAGTGGTCTTATATTAAATGAATATTAGATTTCTAGTTCATGAACTTCGTTATAATGCTTTATGGTATGAGTAACAATAGAGCCATCTGGCATCCAAATTCGAATTTTATTTTTTTACATCCAGACTTATATAAATGGCACTAAATACATAGGCTTTGAATGTGAGAAATACTTTACATTTCCGAATTTACATACAGACTTATTTTACCGACACTACTTACATATTCACGAATGTGATGAACCGTTTTACATTTAGTTACAATCTACTCATAGGTAGTAATTCTTGAGAGAATCGAAAATACATAATGAATAACATCACTATATCATAGACAGTTGTACATGAACGTAAACATAATGTTTCAAAATATATAAAATTCTAAGGAAAATTGTGCAAAATAGTGTCTTGTATTACCTCTGCCACATTAGAGGGATCAGGTACAGGCTGCTTTTCCCTTCTGAGTGGGTTGAGCAAGACGGTATGGGTCAGGTTGGCAGAAAAAGTACAATTCGCCTTCACCAATCCTCTCAAATAATCCAATATTAATCTAAGACAAGAATGAGCTATAAAATGCAGTTTAAAATAGCAGAACTGATATCTTAAACCAACACAATACCAAATATACTCAGATATACCGGGTATTCATCATTTCTCAGATTCTCAAATTTTACTATATGTGTACAGCTGCCAATTGTACATTTTCTGACAATCTGACCCATATATTATGGAATGAAATGGGATGAGATGACAACAAAATGGTATGATTTGACGAGCCACATGTATAACTATGTTAGAACCCGCACATTATATTCTGATTATATTACAGGGGAGCTCTAGCCACGGCATTAGCTGTGCCCTCCATACTGTCACGCTTGTAACTAATTTCGAATATAAATTTGTTTGAGTGGGTCCTGATAATAATCGTTACCAATGTAATGTGACTCTGTGCAAGTGGTTGCTAATAGGGGAGTTGCATAGACGCCATTTTGAATCTTGATTCGCATGGAATTGTGGGACTAATGGTACAGTCTAAAATCTATAGAAAATGTTCAGCATTGAATATTTATCAATGCTCTAATGTAAATATCCATGTGCTACACATGTTTCCATAGCACAAACCTTCATCTTTCCCATCATGCATTTGGTTTTCATAGATCATTTATACAAACTCTGATATTGGTGAAAACATTCTTGCAATTTTCAATAAAATATTGCCAAATATTTGTGTATCAGATTTCGTCAGAATCCATCCCAGCATGCACCATGACAAGTTACTACAAAAATTAGAGAAATATGGAATAACAGGAAAAACGAATGATTGGTTCAAAAATTACCTGACAAACAGGCAGCAAACTGTGAGGGTGAATGGTCTTTATTCTAAGCAGGAGACAATAACCTTTGGTGTACCACAAGGAACTGTGTTAGGGCCGATTTTGTTTTCCATATATATTAACGATCTACATGAAGTAATTGAAAATTCAGTTATTCAACACTATGCTGACGATACGGTTATTTTTAATAGCAACAAAAATGAAACAAAATTATATCTAGAACTCCAGAAAAACTTGGACCATGTAAACACATGGTGTAAGTTAAATAAAATATCTATGAATGCCTCTAAGACCCAATACATTCAATTTAATATAGGCAGAAAAAAACAAGAAAACACCACACACTGTCTCCAGCTTGGAAAAGATACCCTCACCCAGGTAAACCAGTACAAGTATTTAGGTTTATTAATGGATGAAAAACTTACCTTCAACGATCACACAACCAATGTCATCAATAAGGTCAGATGGAAGGTAAATTCATTAAGAAAATCAAACTATATCCTTAACAAGAAAATAAAAACCGATATAGTCAAAATGTTGATTATACCAGTCATCGAATCTGGAGATATATTCTACCAAACAACAAGTAAAAAACTCCTAAATAGACTTCATACTCTCTTGAATACTGCAATAAGGTATATATTTACATTACAAAAGAGAGAAAACGTTGACAAAAAATATTCAGAATTAAAAATACTAAACAATGAAAAAAGGACAAACCTACACACTCTTGAGGCTGCCTTTTATTTATCACAGAAAGAAGAAAATCTTGATCTGAGACAAATTTCGACAAGAAGTCATGCTCAAGACAGAAAAAATTTCAAAATTAATATTCCAAAAACAACATTCTACAAAAATTCATTCCTCTACAAAGCTCAGTCACAATGGAACGGGCTATCAACGAATGCTCACAAGGCAGCCTCCAAGTTTGAATTTAAAAAACAGATTGAAAATGTACTATAATATCTGGGATTGTATCCGAAAAAGATCTGACTATATTATTGTGTTTTATCTTATTTTATTTTACTGTATTGTATTTCATATTGTATCAAATGCTATGAGATATCATCTCTACCAAGCAAATCTTGGAATGTAGTGACCCAGAGTCTCTATTTTATTCTACTCGTTTGTCACTTACTTACACCAAATCATGTCTTATTTGATTTGATTTTATTTTAACCCAGCTATAATAAGTTTACTCTGTTTCAAAATTATAATGGTAACGTCTGGGAGAACTGGATTTAATCTAGATGACTGTATACCTATTTGTCTTTTATATATGTTATTATTCTTATGTCATGTGAGAATTCGATAAATAAAGTAGTATCTTATCTTATCTTATCTTATCACTGCAGTAGACATGCGTAGTGAGAGATGCAACTCCCCTATTAAACTAGCTTTACTGCCTATTGCATTACTCTAGCACAGGTTCTTTGCGCTCCAAGCGGGGAAATCAGACATTGTGATTTCTATTTCTTCATGAGCAAGCTTCCTGAAGGATCCATGAAAAAATCTTCATATAATGCTTTTATTCAAGATTAATTCAACTCAATTCAATATATTCTTTATTTGTAGCTAAATATGTCATACAAATAGGAGCCATCTTTCAGAAAAGAAATCCTGGTCTTCCAGCATGGTCCTCGACTACTAGGGTGGATAATCTTTAGATAATATCTGTAGAGGCCAGAAAGTGATTTATTACAGTTACATTGATACAGAAACAAAAAATAGGTTTCAGTCCTCTGCTCATTTGCCGGTCTTCCTCGACCGCCCGTTGACTAAATAAAATACAACATCATTCTATCAATAATATACTTAATAATATTTAACAATTCATTCGTTGTTTCCCAAACTAAAGAATACAATGCACGATTATTCTAGCAATCTTGTATTTTGTTATTAGATTCTGAGTTCTGTAACATTACATCAACATTTAATATCAATGAGGATTTAATCTTTCACTTATTAATCATCACATTCAAAATATACATCAACTTCATTGACTTTATACCTTAGTGATTAGTCAAACTGTGTTTGTTTCGACTCTCTATAAGATATGTTCCAGGGAAATGAGCCACAAGTCGCAAAATTGATAGTTTTCATAGTGTTTTTCTCACATGGTCTCTTTATGACAATGTTCTAATTTCTAGAGGATTTAGCACTAGTTGTATACTCGTTGTGTACCTTAGTTACCTTTTTCTTTCTCTTTTCCAATTCTAACTATTTTTTTCAAAAATAAAAATATCAAACATAAAATATAGAAACGCTTCATGTTGTTAATGTTTACTATCATTGGAATCGGATTGATCTCCTCTTTTTAAATATGGTGATATCTCAAAATCCATATTTTGCGACTTATGACTCATTTTCCTTAAACGGATCACAGATGTGAGGTAGCTGGCAGTACAAAAGGGGATTTGCATAGCCGCCATTTTGAATTTTGATTCGCAGGGAATTATGGGACTAATGGTACAGTCTACAATATAAATAAAACATGCCATGTTCAGCATGGAATATTACCGGTACTCTAACGTCAATATACATGTGCTTTACATGTTTCCATAACACAAGCCTTCATCTTTCCCATCATGCACTTGGTTTCCATTGATCATTTATAAAATATGATATTGGTGAAAACATTTTTGCAGTTTTTGATATAAATTTGGACATGTATCTGCATGTCAGACTTGAACTGAATCCGTCCCAGGATGCACTATGACAGACATGCGCAGTGAGACATGCAACTCCCCTATTGGGGTGGCTGGGGTGGCTGGGATGTAGTGGGTGCGGGTGCGGGGGTGGAGGGGTGGAGGGGGTAGCGATGGGAAGGTAGTTGGTGTTTGTTGGAGTGACACTTGGCACTTTGGGAAGACCAATCGATTTACTGTATTATTCAGTAGTGGGGAAGTAGATCACTGTATATCAGGAAGACCGAAAATTTAGACATTAATAAGGTCATAATAAAGTTGATGTTGTTCTTTACTATAACTCAAGACTTACTTGCTTTTCTTCAGGAGTGGTATCACTTACTTTATTATTGGTTTTGATATACTCCTGAAGATGACTTTAAAAACGCAGATGTATTTAATACAATGTCTTCCTACACAGATATCTTATGAATGAAACACTTTTTGTAGAAATATGTCTGTTGCGACTTTTTCCTCATTGTTTTGTAACACATCACACATATTTTCTATTTTAATCTACAAGGCAACAATTTTAAACATCCATGATTGGCATTATTCGTCTTTCACTAAATTAAGCCGATGTTTTCTAGACTCAGAGGGAAATAACCAGAGAGGCTAGGTGGGAGGGGGCTGGCTGAGCTGCCCCTCAGCGACCCCTAGCAGAGTGACCAAGCATTGAGTAACTCCTCCCTCTGGCCAAACTCACCCTAGCCCTTGAGGGTTGGGGCTCACCTAGCCATTCTTATAATTAACCTTAATATTTATAACTACGTGCATGCTCATTCACTTGTAGTTTATGATAATCACTATGGTAATTAGTAAGGATTAATAAATACTGTATGTTACATCATGTACCCATGTACCTCCTCCCCCCCCCCCCACACACACACACCCCTACCCACATCTAACGGGGAGGCATGTAATAGGGTCAGATTTTCAGCAAATGTACAATTGGCCGCTGTACACATTTAGTAAATTCTGCTAAATTAGTCTGCAATTTGGTCAATACTAGGTAAATTTGAGTATATTCTGCATTGCATTGATTCTAGCAATCTATTTGGTTAGGTTGAACTGCATTTTGAACTTTTCGTCTAAAATTTGGGTTATTTGAAAAGATTGGCAAAGTTAAATTGTACATTTTCTGAAAATCTGACCCAATAGCCGATACGGGCTGATGGGTGGGGCAATGAATTGAGTGTATCTATTAAGCTTGAGAAACGATTAAACAAATTTACCTAGTATTGTAACCTTTAGGAAAGTTTTTCGACCTACCCGGAGTATGCTTCCATTACTTTACAACTTTACTTCATAAAATATGTTTAATAAGTATTTAGTTGATTACATACAAGATTTCATTAATACCAATTTGGGATGGTGGTTGTTTCATAGAAACATACTGATGAGAATGGTTTGATAGATGATCGTTATACAGACTTTCATTGCATACATAGACTTCCACACGATGAGTGAGTGAATCTGATTACTTCTACTGTTCAATTTTACATCGTGCTATCTATTCAAAATTGGGTTTAGAGCACCCTGGAAGAGAGTCTATCAGAAGTGAAAGTCTTATTCCCATTCCTGTAACTTATGTATTATTAAGAATAACAATATATGTGATCCGTTTTAGGAAAATGTGTTATAAGCCATAAGATATTGATTTTGAGATATCACCATATTTGAAAAAAGGAGATCAAGCTGATTCCAATGATAGTAAACAGTAGGAGACCTAATAAGTATTTCTATATTTTAAGTTTGAAGTTTTTATTTTTGAAAAAATAAAAAAAAGCGTGCAATGTTTCTGGATGGGTAATTACCAGTAAATTAACTAAATATATTCCATACAAATGCCTTTAAAACGCAAGCATATATTTAATACAATTTCCCGAAGTTTGTTACATGGATTCATATGACTATCAGTGCTAACCCTCTAAGAATCAGACCATTTCAATAAAGCGATTTTGTGAAAATACACATTGGAAAATATCAATTTTGCGACTTATGACTCATTTTCCTGAACACATCACATATGAATATTATTGGCCTTCTGTCAGTGCCTGGGTTAGATCCATTAGCCAGAACTACACAACTAAAACAGTAAAACTTCTTTCACTTGCAGCTAGAAAGCGACACTCTTTAGATATTCAAGACCATGGTAATAAAGAGTCATGAACATTATCTGGCTTCTGTCAGTGCCTGGGTAAAATCCATTAGCAACAACTTTACAACAGAAAGAGTAAACTTTTTTCTAGCTGCAGCCAGAAAGTTACACTTCTTGATGTAGATGACAGCAAGAAGAAAGAGTAGTTGTAAGTTCTAGCCGCAGAGAACTGGCAATAAAATATCTGGTTTTAATGAGTAAATAGTCGGATTACATGAACCACCCATCTCCCTCCATGTTATCCCTGCCTTTATGGTCGCTAGTCAATCTTCTACCCATCTCTTGCCATCATATCCCTGCCTTCATGATCACTAGTCAATCTACCCCTAGCTTCTAGGGACAGAAGGACCATTAAGGAGAACCATTGGCGACCATAGATTGATTGTCTGTGATCCATGCTGCCTATGCTAAATCCATGTTCAAATGTGATGTGTTTCAGGAAAATGAGTCTCATGTACACACTCAGAAATATCCCTAAAATAGGACGAAATAGCGTAGTGCATTGTGTGTGTTATGTAACATTAATTCTACGCAGTAAGAGGTATTGGGATTATGGAACGCGGGGATTAGGAGATATATCCAACAGATTCAGTGGTGTAGTGGTGTAGAAGCTTGCTTGTGAATCACAAGGTTACTAGATCAAACCCAAGCATGGGGTATTTTTTTTCTCTGTGTTGTCATCAGTGGTTCAGCACTGGTGGCTGTTATGCACTATTAAATTAATTTTTTTTAAAGATTTTATTTATCCAGCATCTCAAGACATGAATCACAGTAAAAACAGTCGAGAACAGGTAACACTAGTAAATTGTGGCCGTCTACCTGCTGCTGCAGTCTACATTTTAACAGGTTTAGAAAAATTTAACTAATAACTATCTAAAACATTCTTAGACGTGATTTGATCAGATTCTGGGAGGTATTTTCTTGCCTATAGACCACCTTTGTATCAACGGAAGTCCCTGAAGTGTGGACTACAGAACGGCAGTGTTAAAACTCCATAGAGGGTGGCGCCACCTATAGTACCTGGCGGAGTTAAGTGGGTAAACTTCCGGTTCAATGTAGGAGCACTTAATACCTATTTTGTAAGGCATATTTGATTAAATAAATATTTGTACAGGTTGTTAAATCTTCTATTTTGGTATTAATAAGTTGATCTGATCAAATCGCGTCTAAAAGCACTATTAGGCTACCCCTTGGTTTGTCTATGACCACCCAGACCACAACAAACCACCAAACCGAGGGGTAATAATGCTATAATAGTCATGCCAGCTTGTCTGGCACTGGCCGGCGGCCTGTAGGGGTCTTAGGGATTACAACATTTTTTCATAATCCTTTAGCTTTCTCAGGATATGATTTATGATGTTAGAAATTATGAACAAGGAAAGATGAGGAAATATTGAAGGACTATTTCCATATTTTCATGTAGAATAATAAAATTGGTGCTTTCAGTGTTTTATTCATAAGATGTTTATACAAATGTTTTTATTTTTAGGGTGCTTAGCGCTGCTAGTAGCATTAACACAAGTACACATTTTCAAGAAAGTGTGATAAATATATCTATGTATTTCTAAGGCCATTCTATAGAGTATATTTAGTTATTTTACAAGCAATTGTCCACCCAAAAATAATGCAAACTTTTTTAAAAGATAAAAGTATCAAACTTTAAATATAGAAATACTTAATAAGTGGCCTAACATTTACCATCATTGGAATAGGCTTGATCCCATATTTTCAAATAATCATGATGCTATCTCAAACTCAATTTTCTGCGAATTGTGGCTCATTTCCCTGTAACACATCACACATACTTAGAAAAAATGGACACAGATGTGAGAATATCGGAGGGTTCTGGACACTTGTAATAGAAAGGTTTCCAAACTGTTGGATTATGTAAATCTTGCCCTTATTGCGGCTAGAGACAGATGGATCATTAGAAGGATCAACTAGAGATTGATCGTCTGTGAGTCATGTTGCCTATGCCAAATCTATGATATATTAGGGAGGCTGAGCAGACAGCATACTAGTAACTGTCCACCTAGAAATTTGCAAACCTCGAAAAGGAAAAATATAAAATTTGAAATATAGAAATTCTTATAACATATCCTAATGTTTACTATCATTAGAATCAGCTTGATCTCTTTCCAATTATGATCATCTCTCAATATAAAAGGATATGTGTTAGAAGATTAAGATTAAAACTATAAAAAATGCACTTAGCCCTCCAAAAAGTGGAGTGAAATTTTGTACACTGTACGAGAGTCGTAATATTATATTTTGTTTTATTTTTCTATAAACGTGTAGTTAGAGATGTAGTTACAGAAGGTTTGTTTGGGAGAGCTGTCTGGGACAGAGAACAAAAACTGATTTCCATGTAGAAAGCTTTTATCACTGTCTGTATAACAAAATGGAAATAAAGTTTCTTATAAATATATAATATCCATTTTCCTGAAACACATCCCATATGCACTACAATGGTAGTATATGGCGTATGGGTCAGATTTTCAGAAAATATACAATTGGCAGCTGTACTCATTTAGTAAATTCTGAAAATGTAGGCTGCAATTTGGCCAATACTAGGTAAATTCGAGTATATTCGGCATTGCATTGATTCCATCAATCTGTTTGGTCATGTTGAACTGTATTTTGAACTTTATTTTCGTTTGAAATTTGGGTTATTTGAAAAGATTGGTGAAGTTGAATTGTACATTTTCTGAAAATCTGACCCATATGTATTTTCATCAGTTTATCATAATGTTAATACGCTTGTGAGGGTCAATGACTGCCAGGACATAATGTCCTAACAGTCATTGACCCTCACTAGCGAGTTCCATTTTCAACTTCACATTGACTGTTACCTGTGTTGTCCCAGTGGCCTCTTGTTACTGCTTACATGGATTGAATAGTGTGAAATATACAGCTAACTCTTGGTTGAATGTGGAGGCGAATGTAATATAATTCATTTATAATAGAACGCAAGCAGATTTGAAGCTGTGTTGATTTACACTGAAGCGATTGGAAGTCATAGGTGAAATAATCAAATTGAATAACACTAGTGGTTGTTCCAGAACAGCTATGAGGTCGTATTGCATATTTCCATCAAATTACCATGTCTTTACAAAAGGTACAGTACATATGTGATGTGTTTCAGGAAAAATAGTCATAAGTCGCAAAATTGATATTTTTGTCAAGTGGTTTTTCACCAGATCACATTATTGGAATGTTCTGATTTTTGGGGAGTTTATCACTTATATGTCAATCGATGTCTCAAATTTCAGGACAATCTATGCAATATATCCTTTCGTTTTAAAGGTCCTCATATGGACTACATTTAGTTATTTTACTGTTTATTAACCCCCCGAAATATTGGAAACCTTTTTTTCAAAAACGAAAATATCTAACTTAAAATCTAGAAATACTTATTATTTTATTATACTGTTTACTATTATTGGAATCGGCTTGACTTGATCTCCTCTTTTCAAATATGGTGATATCTCAAAATCCATTTTTTGCGACTCATGACTCATTTTCCTAAAACGGATCACATATATGTATCTCCCTGGTTCATTTCATCATTTTTGCTGCTCATTATTACATTCCTGAGCCAATGAGACAAGAGTCAAATATTAATGCAAATTTACAAGAGCTGAAATGTATGAGTTGGTTTGGATTGACAGCTAAGGGTCGCCCAAGCCACCTTACGAATTGAGTCATAGATTTGAATTTTTCAACTTTAATCTTAGTACAAGAACGGATTGGTTGCCAAGACTACCTCACATAACTCACTAGTGAAATATGCCCTATGCATAACTCACTCTCGATATGTGGTTTTCAGAGCAATTTGTGCATAATAAAAACCCTTAGAAAAAACGGTAGCAACCAGGTTTATGTCGTATATGTGATGTGTTTCAGGAAAATGAGTCATAAGTCGCAAAATTGATATTTTCCAAAGTGATATATTCCCAAGACCTCTTTGTAGGAATGTTCCCATATTTGGTGTGACTAACGCTGGATGAAGTATAAATACATGTACCAAATTTCAAGACAGTGTATCAAATATTGTCATGCATGTATAGGTTCATCCCATAGAGTATATTTAGCTACTTTAATAATAATTGTCCACCCAAAAATATTGAAAACATTTTTTCCAGAAATAAAAATATCAAACTTAAAATATAGAAATACTTATTAGATGCCCTTAATGCTTATATTCATTGGAATCCCCTTGGTCTCATCTTTTCGAATATGATGATATCACAAAACCCAATTTATGACTCATTTTCCTGAAACACATCACATATGACAATCCTGCCAGTAATATAATTGTGTACACCAGTGTTGCATGCGCCATATTAATGAAATAAAGATTGAAAGCAGGCTTGGGAAATTAAAATTTTGATCTAGATTTTTTCGGTAAAAGTATTAGATATTAAGTTTTAGTGAGATGAGAATTGAGATTGAGATTGAGACTTGAGGTTGATGAGATTTGAGGCAATTGCTAATGAGATTTGTAAATTGAATTTTGACATATGAGATAATTAGTAATGAGGGGAAGGAGATGAGGGAAACAGGTTGTTGGTGGGTGGGAGAGTTTAGGTGCGGTGAGAGCGGTGGCTGAAGGTGAAGTGAAGTTTTGGAAGCGGTAGGGTGGTGAGGGTTGTGTTAGTGGGGGAGGGGTGAGTAAGTGAAAGCAGAGATAGATAGAGCAAAAGATAGATTTTGAGATACCATTACAATTGAAAAGATGAGATCAAGCCGATTCCAATGATTGTAAACAGCCTAATAATCTAATAAGTATTTCTAGATTTAAAGTTTGACATTTTAATTTTTGAAAAAAAAAGTTTCCAATATTTCTGGGGGTTAATAAACAGTAAAGTAACCAAATATACTCCATATGAGGACCTTCAAAATGCAAGGATATATTACATAGATCGTCCTGAAATTTGATACATCGATTGATATAGTTATAAGCGATGAGGTCCCTAAATATTAAAACATTCCAATAATGTGATTTTGTGAAAAAGACACTTTGAAAAATATCAATTTTGCGACTTATGACTCATTTTCCTGAAACACCTCACAATTGGTTGCTTTGCGCCCTTATCAACACATTGAAGGTTATATCAAGGGCGGGAGAGCTGAGAAGGAGTGGGTGAGTTGTGGTTGCTTTATGCCCTTATCAACACATTGAAGGTTATATCAAGGGCGGGAGAGCTGAGCGTGAGTGAGTGAGTGAGATTGGTTGCTTTACGCCCTTATCAACACATTGAAGGTTATATCAAGGGCGGGAGAGCTGAGCGTGAGTGAGTGAGTTGTGGTTGCTTTACGCCCTTATCAACACATTGAAGGTTATATCAAGGGTGGGAGAGCTGAGAGTGAGTGAGTGAGATTGTTTGCTTTATGCCCTTATCAACACATTGAAGGTTATATCAAGGGCCGGAGAGCTGAGAGTGAGTGAGTGAGTTGTGGTTGCTTTACGCGCTCATCAACACATTGTAGGTTATATCAAGGGCGGGAGAGCTGAGAGTGAGTGAGTGAGTGAGTTGTGGTTGCTTCATGCCCTTATCAACACATTAAAGAGATAAACCACAGTCATATGCACTGCTGCAGGCGGGAATTCAAGGAACTAATGCATGAAAAATAAGGAGTGACAATAATTTTTTCAAACTTCGTCTTGAGAAAGAAGGTGGTTTGGGGATAACAAAAAAAAATGTATCTCAGCATATTTTTTTTTCATTCTAGAGACCACCAAAGTTTAGTATTGAAGTATGTGGAGAAAATGGATATTTTCTTAGTTTTTCCAAGATTTCAGACAGATAAATAACATTTTTCAGTTGAAATGTCTTCTAAACATAAACACTATACAGGTTTACCCTCATGCATGAAAGAACAGGGTATCAACATATTTTGAACAATATAATTTAGCTTTTAAAATCTTCAATATTCCTGTTTTTAACTCATTGGGAATCAGATTCATTTGAATAACTTTTTTAAAAAGTCGGTGACCCCCATTTTTTATTGCTTGAAAGGGTAAAGCAATATGTTAGCTATGTCTACAGAGATTTTTAGGGAAAAGTTATTTTCAAATTTTTTTTATACTGATAAAACGAAAAAATTGTCCTTTTCTCATAGACTTCTATAGTGAACAACCCTAAATTTCAGGCTCCCTGAAATGAAAACTAACCCGGTGACATTTTTTTTTATTGGCTTTTTGAATTCACATAACCTTGTTCTTTCACAAGGCAAAGTTTAAACAAAATGTTATTTTCAGTTTTTTTCCCAGTTGAACTGTGGTTTATCTCTTTAAAGGTTATATCAAGGGCGGGAGAGCTGAGAGTGAGTGAGTGAGATTGGTTACTTTACGCCCTTATCAACACATTTAATATGGTTATATCAAGGGCGGGAGAGCTGAGAGGGAGTGAGTGAGTGAGATTGTTTGCTTTACGCCCTTATCAACACATTGTAGGTTATATCAAGGGCGGGAGAGCTGAGAGTGAGTGAGTGAGATTGTTTGCTTTACGCCCTTATCAACACATTGTAGGTTATATCAAGGGCGGGAGAGCTGAGAGTGAGTGAGTGAGATTGGTTGCTTTACGCCCTTATCAACACATTTAATATGGTTATATCAAGGGCAGGAGAGCTGAGAGTGAGTGAGTGAGTGAGATTGGTTGCTTTACGCCCTTATCAACACATTTAATATGGTTATATCAAGGGTGGGAGAGCTGAGAGTAAGTGAGTGAGATTGGTTGCTTTATGCCCTTATCAACACATTTAATATGAGAGTGAATAATGACAATAATCTAATTCTTAGCACAATAGTATTGATGATGTGTGACAAGTAATACCAGTACCAATGGTGTAACAACAACCAGATACTGAGCAGCACACCAGTATGTATGGGTGAAATTTTCAGAAAATGTACAATTCGCCTTCACCAATCAAAAAACCCAAATTTTAGACGAAAATAAAGTTCAAAATTCAGTTCAACCTAACCTAACAGATTGCTAGAATCAATGCAATGCTGAAAATACTCGAATGTATCTAGTAATAACCAAATTGCAGCCTAATTTAGCAAAATTTACTAAATGTGTACAGCTGCCAATTGTACATTTTCTGAAAATCTGACCTGTATGTATTGTATGAGCAGGTGGAGGGAAGACAAGCAGGTCCTATAGAGGAACTCAGTCTCACACTGTCTAATGTAATACACACAAGGCAGGAGAGGCGGGCCAAGCAAACAACCCATGAGCAACTCACATAAGAGCACTTCCATGGGTCAGATTTTCAGAAAATGTGCAATTGACAGTGGGTCACATTTAGTAAATTCTGCTTAATTTGGTCAATACTAGGTAAATTTGAGTATATTCGGCATTGCATTGATTCTAGCAATCTATTTGGTTAGGTGGAATTGTATTTTGAACTTTAATTTCGTCTGAAATTTGGATTATTTGAGAAGATCGGTGAAGTTGAATTGTACATTTTCTGAAAATCTGACCCAAGAGCACTTCCATGCAGAGCAGCTCAACCTAAAGCACACTGAGGCAGTTATGGGTCAGATTTTCAGAAAATGTATAATTGGCAGCTCTACATTTAGTAAATTCTGCTAAATTACACTGAAAGCTCTTTAATACAAGGTATATCTGGGTATATTGTTTGGTTAGGTTCAACTGTATTTTGAACCTGGAATTTTGTCTTAAATCTGGGTTATTTGAGATGATTGGTGGAGACGAATTGTACATTTTCTGGCGATTTCATCCTCATGTCTGTTATGTGATTGACAATGTGCAATGTTTATCAAGGAAAGGAGGGTATTTCCTGGAGGGGTTTGAGGAATTGGGTCAGATTTTCAGAAAATGTACAATAGGCCGCTGTTAACATTTAGACAATTCTCCTAAATTAGGTTGGAAAATGAAGAATAACGGGTATATCTGAGTATATTTGTATCGCATTGATTTAAAGTATCAGTTCTGTTATATTAAACTGCATTTTAAAGCTCATTTCTGTCTTAAATGTGGGTTATTTGAGAGGATTGGTGAAGGTGAATTGTACATTTTCTGAAAGTCTGACCCAATTGGTGAATACCTTAGACTATAGGGATTAGCTCAGGGAATAATTGAATATATTCCAGAGAACGGACTGCATTGCTGAATTGAATTGGGCTGAAAGTATTGGATTTAGGGATGTTTGGGTCAGATCATTTGAAAATGTACAATTCGCCTTCATCACTCCTCTCAAATATCGCAAGTTCTACACAGTAATGAGCTTTGAAATACAGTTTAACATAGCAGAACATATATATGTGATGTGTTTAAGGGAAATGAGTCACAAGTCGCAAAAATGATATTTTTTAAAGTGTTTATTTTACAAGATCACTTTATTGGAATGTTCTGCTATTTGGGGAGTTCATGACCTATAGTTATATCGATCGATGTATCAAATTTCAGAACAATGTATGTAACATATCCTTTCGTTTTAAAGGTCCTCATATGGAGTATACTTAGTTACTTTATTGTTTATTGCCCTCAAAAAATATTGTTATCTTTTTTATTCAAAAATACAAATATCAAACTTAAAATCTAGAAATACTCATTAGATTATTAGGCTGTTTAGTATCATTGGAATCCCCTTGATCTCATCTTTTCCAATATGATGATATCGCAAAATCCATATTTTGCGACTTATGACTCATTTTCCTAAAACGAATCACATATTTTAAAACAACACAGTACTAAATATATTCAGATATACCTGGTATTAATCATTTCTCAGCCTAATTTAGCAGAATTTACTAAATGTGTACAGCTGCCAATTGTACAATTTCTGACGATCGGATCCATATATCCCACAGAATGGAGTGAATTTTGCTAAAAGTATTGGATTTGGGGATATGCAGTGTGGTTAGATAATTGAGTTGGGAGACATTATTCAACAGTGACTGCGCTTGTCGTCCTGTTATTTGTTAAGGAAAACAGAATAGACAATATACGTTGAGATGGCCAACCAGGAAGACCAGAAATTAGTAACAACAGTACACTTGGCCAGCCAATTACCACCTGTGATAACTCTGTGATTATCCTGACATAGTACTTTTTTTTTTTTTTTTTTGATATGACATTAGCGATTTGATATTACATTAGCGAAACCATGCCCCCTTGCAATGGAAGGAGTGTACCAGATATAAGGTATCTCTTCATTAATCCATTAATGATGAGCCACCCTATTGACAGATTCACACTCATTAGTTGACAGCAGTAACTGTGTCAACTAATCTCACCTGGACAGTATATATCCAGGTTACATGAGCACCTCTTATGACGTCATATCAACGTCGTTAAGAGACCCGTGAGGTGTTGGTTACCTCTCGGCTGAAGACGTTCCTTGCGTCCAGTTGCATGGTAGCATCCATAGGGAGTGGACCTGTCGTCTCGTACAATTATTATCCTGACATAGTACAATGTCAGATGGAGCGATAATAAAAAACCTATTTACATTACAACCGCATAACTACTTACCCAGTAGTACAACTGGGCAAACTAAACTAATCGAATCAAAAAAGCTGATCGTATTATATTTTATTATACTCACCTTGATATTAGGGTCAGATTTTCAGAAAATATACAATTAGCAGCTCTACACATTTAGGAAATTCTGCTAAATTTGGCTGAAATGTTGTGAATACCGGGTATATCTGAGTATATGTGGTATAGCATTGATTTAAAGTATCAGTTCTGCTATGTTAAACTGCATTTTGAAGCTCATTTTGGCTCTAAATGTGGGCTATATGAGAGGATTGGTGAAGGCGAATTGTACATTTTCTGAAAATCTGACCCATTATCGTGTATTATCATATGTCCTATTGAATGTGTTAGTTTTGCTGGTTAATTTGTTTAACCTGTTAAAAAATGAAGAATGCAGCAGCAGGTAGAAGGCCACAAAATGTTCTCGTGTTACCTGTTCTCCACTGTTTTACTGTGAATCATGTCTTGAGATGCTGGATAAATAAAATCGTTAAAATTTTTTTTAAAAAATTGCTTATTGATGCTGTATGTACAGGGTGTTTAGGTCCAAATAAACAATATTTGAATTGAATTGAATTGGTTAACTGAAATATTTTGGTTCATGAATGTAATAACCGATGTTCAATGGTGGCAAAATACAGGGGGAATACAGAAGGGACTCTTTTGCTGAATTGCATTATGCTGAATGCACTGGATTGAATCTAGAAACAAATGATATTGAGAACACTGAGATATGAGTTTTGTTCCAGAAAAATAAGTTACAAGTCGCAAAAATAATATTTTTCAAGTTTTTTTGTTTTTTTTGTTTTTTTTCAAAATCTCTCTATTGAAATGTTCTAATCTTTAGAGCTAAGCACGCATAGTCATTTAAATCAATGTAACAAATTTCGGAACATTGCTATAAATATATCCTTGCGTTTTGAAGCCCTTTGTATGGAGTATATTTAGCTACTTTACTGGTAATCACCTATCCAGAAACATTGAAAATTTTGTTTTGAAATATAAAACTATCAAACTTGAAATATAGAAACACATATTAGGTGTCCTAGTGTTTACTATCATTGGAATCGCCTTGATCTCCTCTTTTCAAATCTGGTGATATCTCAAAATCCAGATTTTGAGACTTATGACTAATTTTCCTAAAACGGATCACATATGAAATCCGGAATTGCAATTGCTGATGTGCAATGTTGACAAACATGTGGGAAATATATCCCGCAGACCAGACTGAATCTCTCAATTGAATAGTCGTGAAACTATTGGATTTGGGAATATATATTCATCAGCTCATTCTACATCCATCCTGATGGTGCTATCGCTGATGATTGGTACTACGTGACGGTACTTTTACCACCAGCAATTGTTCCCGAAGTCTCCCGACACTTATGAGTCAGATTTTCAGAAAATGTACAATTCACTTTCACAAATCCTCTCAAATAACCCAAATTTCAGACGAAAATTAACTTCAAAATACAGTTCAACCTAACCAAACAGATTGCTAGGTTTGCAATGCTGAATATACTCGAATTTACCTGGTATAAGCCAAATTGCAGCCTAATTTAGCAGAATTTACCAAATGTGTACAGCTTCCAATTGTACATTTTCTGAAAATCTCACCCTTATAATTGTTTTTAGGACAGTTAGCGATGATTTATAAAACTTTCATGTGTGTTACTGACAGTGTAGAGGTACGAGTCACTAATGTAGGGGTCAGGTTTTCATAAAATGTACAATTGGCAGATCTACACAATTCTGCTAAATAAGGCTGCCATATGGTCAATACTAGGTAAATTCAAGTATATTCGGCATTGCATTTATTCTAGCAATCTCTTTGGTTAAGTTGAACTTTATTTTGAACTTTATTTTCGTCTGAAATTTTAGTTATTTGAGAGGATTGGTGAAGATGAATTGTACATTTTCAAACACAAACGCCAACATCCTAGCTGGTGTAAATGATCTATAAAACCCAAATATTCTAATGCAAAAGAAGGAGTCCTGCCTTATGGAAGCATATGAAACACATGACTTTTTACATGAGATCATTGTTAAATACTTCATGCTGAATTAACATGTTTTCTAAAGCTTATTTACTGATATACAGCGTCCATAACTCGCTGCTAATTTCAATATTTACGATGGCAGACATGCATAAACAACCGTGACTGTAGTTGTTTTTGTTACTTTTTAATTGTTGAGCAAAAATATACAGACACTTCTTTTTTTCTTTCTTTTAAGACTTTATTTTCACTGGGTACAGCACCTCCAATGAGAGTAGGATGTTCTGGTGGAACCCTACTTAGGAACATATATTTACATTGTTATGTAACATTACGTAACATTGTGTAACCTCATTAACTACTAATTATCACTCATTAATTATATTATCTCATTACTAAAATCGCTAATTATACTAAGCTACCCAGTACTGTGCAAGTCTACTTATTCATGCTAAGCCATAGGTATTACGTAAGAGCTCCGCCCCCTATTCTTTACCCACATCCTGGAGGAAGATATGTACAGATTCTAGTTCAATAAATCAGTTGCTTTGCTCTTCTCACGAAGACCACACGTTCGTTTGTATTCTTCCATCATACCTTAACAACATATCAGGTCGAGAAAAAACAATTATGTACACTAATGAGCATTGCAACTAGATATAAGTTAGATTTACATTTGATTTAGACTTCGTGTTAGGTTAGCTGAGGTAACCACTTTCCTAGTGTGACCCACCTTTTCAGTATCTACAGTGAATAATAGTTGTATTCCACTCTATTTATGAATTTATGAAGCAATGTGGGTCAGATTTTCAGAAAATGTACAATTGGCAGCTGTATACATTAGGGAAATTCTCCTAAATTAGGCTGGTAAATGATGAATACCGGGTATGTCTGGGTATATTTGGTATCTCATTGATTTAAAGAATCAGTTCTGTTATGTTAAACTGCATTTTGAAGCTCATTTCTGCCTTAAATGCGGTTTATTTGAGAGGATTGGTGAAGGCGAATTGTACATTTTCTGAAAATCTGACCCATATAATAAATAGAAACAATTGCGGCTGTCTTAGGGAAAGGAAGAAAGGAAGGGTTAACCTCTATCGATAAGAGTGACCGCTTCACAAGGATTTAGTGGAACATTAGGTTGTCTAGGGGTCAGATTTTCAGAAAATGTACAATTGGTAGCTCTACATATTTAGTAATTTCTGCTAAATTCTGCTAAAAAAAGTGATACATTTTGGGTACCAGTATATCTGAGTATATTTGGTATCACAATGATTTAAAGGATCAGTTCTGCTATGCTTAACTGCATTTTGAAGCTCATTTCTGTCTCAAATGTGGGTTGTTTAAGAGGATTGGTGAAGGCGAATCATACATTTTCTCAAAAATCTGACCCCTATAGTTTTGTTGTATTAATAATAACACAGTAAAAGTTTAACAATTACTCTGTAAGCATTCAGGTAAAAGAACAAAAAACACATCTAGGAACACTGATGTATTATATCTGCAATTGCAAATATACAATGATGGCAAAGGCCTAGGGAATATATCCCACAGTAAAGACTGAATTGGCGAATCAAATTCTGCTGAAAGTATTGAAATGGGAGAAATATATTAGAGATAAAACATCCTGCTGGGAAAATCCACAGATAAGACAATTGCTTCTCCTATAGAGATCATATGTCTGTTATATGTTGACCTACGAATAGTGTATTTGTGATGTGTTTCAGGAAAATGAGTCACAAGTCGCAAAAGTGATATTTTTCAAGTGTTTTATTTACGGAATGTATTTGTGGGAATGTTTCCATTTTTGGGTTACTTAATGCTTGTTGTAGCCTGAATACATGGAATAAATTTCAGGACAGTCTAATGAATATATTCATGTATTTCTGAGGTCATCTTGTACAGTATATTTAGCTTCTTTACTATTAAATATCCGCCCAGAGATATTTCAAACTTTTTTTCACAAGTAAATATACCAAACTTAAAATATAGAAATACTTATTTAGATGTCCTACTGTTTACCATCATTGGAATCGGCTTGGTCTCATCTTTTCAAATATAATGAGATCTCAAAGTCCATATTTCGACTTATGACTCATTTCCCGGTAACACATCACATTTGATCTGCTCTACATTATGTTATATTGTATTGTATTCCACGATATGGCCGTGAGAGTGAAGTATATAAAATATACTTCACTCTCACGACCAGTGAAGTATTTTTTTTATAAGCCCCTAGTATCTAAAGTACCTGTATGGGAGTCCCATTGTTTTAGCCGCCTGGTGTGATGGGAAAGTTCATTTATTGATTTTAGATTCTTTCAAGCTCATCTACTTGAAATAATTAGTCAAACGCTTAATTTCCTCCATCCCTAAATCGCTGGCAGTAAATACGTTTGGTAAAATAAAGTTTTATTTAAGTCTCAAGCGAAAATAGACGTGTGTTTTCTTTACTGGAAGTGGAGTTAGAAGGAGAAACTGCGCCAAATGTTTGACATGAAAGCAAGGAAATTCGGATATTTGTTAAATGAAATCGTGGAATAAAAGCAAGAAAACCACAGTATGAAGTACTTGGTGAACAATACTCACCTCCTAAGCCCAGAAGCATCTCGCCCTATATGGCTGACTTGCTTCAGGGCTTGAGTACAGTGTAAAGAATTGGAATCTTTGGATCCAAGATCCGACCTATTTAGCCCTGATCATGGTCGGGGCATGCACGCCACACATGGCCTGGCCAGGAGGGAGGGGGAGATGAGCCACTCAGGGCTCACCCCACCTCCCCCAGCCCGACCTAATTACTTATACACTGCTCTGGGTTTATCAAGAGGGGGGAAGGGCTAAGAGGGAGGGGGGGCCGGCACGAGCCATGGGATCTATGAGTAAGGGGTGGGAGGGGGAAGGCTGAGGAGAGGGATCCAACTTGCATGCACTCCATTTATGGTCTCTGCCTGGGGAGCAGAGGTCGGCGTGTGGGCAAAGAAGATCCTCTCTCCCTCAACCAATTAGAGGGAAGGGGAAGAGCCAGTGGAATATTTCCTGGGTTTGATTGTATGAATAATTCATGACTTTGGAGTATAAAATAAAGTGAATACTCGGACCTAGGTACTTACTGGCTGAGTCACCACCGCCTAGGCCGAATCCAGACGAACTACAACCTCGGACTTCTTGTCTCACTTCTTCATCTTACTGAACATATGGGCTAAAAACCCTTAGTCTTCTTTACAACAGTCCACCTTGTATGCCACACTGTGGTATTCTTGCTATAGTATTGTTTGATAAGTACATCTGTTTGTGTCAGTCAAACTAAATTAATTAGCTAGATTGTTAAAGTGTACTGATCTTACTTCATTTTCACCTGAATATATGAGTCTTAAAGTGCAATTATATATCGATGTTTTAGTTGACAAATTTTAACATATTTTCCATTTTTACAGTTTAAACAGTAGAAAATACATGGACATGTTTACAGACCGAAAACTTAATGTTCTTTTACTCCATGTTGTTGTATGTACCGCAAGCTTTTTGTGTGGGTGGCGGTAGTGTGGACTTGTCACTGATTTCCCTGTACCTTTCTTAACCTGTATGTATTACAAAAATACAATTCTGTATTACAAAAATACAATACAAAAAACAGTCAAACTGTACAAAGAACCATTTTCAGTATATTTTATAGGTTTAAATACGAAACTCCAAAATAAAATGATTGAATTAATTTTAATTTATTTGCATCTTAAGTATCTCTATTCTCTGTTTATAGGTAAGTGCTTGCTTTGGGAAATATGACTATGGCGCTGGGAATTACAAAGGTAAGTTGGAAGAAATAAACATAAAAATAATACATTATCATGAGCCAGCCAGCTATGTGGTCATCACATATATATTAGTGTAGTGTATACATATCGTTTATTACTCCATGTTGGTGTATGTACCACATGCTATTTGTATGGGCGGGAGTAGTGTGGTAATTTGCACCAGTTCAACACGTGTGGTATGACATTGCCATTCCCTCTTCCTCCCATAGTACACAGCTATATATAGAGAGAATGGAATGAGCTGGCAATAATCAAACATTCATTGGACGAGATTCGTCCACATAAGCACGATGCCGTAGGCAGAGTGCTTATGTGGACAAATCAAGTCCAATAAATGTTCAATTATTGCTGGCGAGTTCCATTCTATATTTATTATATGTGCATAAAATCTGATCATATGCCATAAGATATCACGCAACAAATATCAAACAATTCTCTGAGAGGCCCGCTGGCCTGCTGAGAGGCCCACCGATATCATGCCTACGCATTGTTGAATTAAAACGTCCATATCACAGCTACTTTTGTAGCTACATTAATAAAACTTATACCATTCTATAAAGAATGTAATTCTCAATGTAATCCTGTGCCTGTTATTATGTATTTTTATGATCATGGTACCAGAATAACGGGGGATTATTGATCACAGGGGTTCGGGCAGCTTTCACTCAGCGTGTTGATATGCTTTGCGGAGAGCCAATGCTCTATCTATAGTTTATGGCATGTTAATTATAGTGCGGAGATTTCTCTCTGATGTCGAGGTGTGGAAGAAGGCATTCCATTAGTCCCTCTTAATCAGTTCACATCCTAATAAAAATCAGATGGGCCAAGGGGGCCCCCCTCGACCCAACTTTTAGGAGAAGTTCCTCCTGTCTTAGATTTAATCCTCTGTATTTCTTTTACGACATACAATTAAGAGATTGGGTAGGCGACATAGCCAACGTTTAAAGACACTTAAATGACACTTAAATGGCCAAAGCATGTGGCAGTTCTCCCCTTCCATCTTCTCCCTTCCTCCTTCCCTATAAAGGAAAGGAGCGCTAAACTATATATGGGTCAGATTTTCAGAAAATGTACAATTGGCAGCTGTACACATTTAGTAAATTCTGCTAAATTAGGCTGCAATTTGGTCAATGCCAGGTAAATTCAAGTATATTCGGCATTGCATTGATTCTAGCAATCTGTTGGGTTAGGCTGAACTGTATTTTCAGTTTTATTTTCGTCTAAAATGTGGGTTATTTGAGAAGATTGGCGACGTTGAATTGTACATTTTCTGAAAATCTGACCCATATAATACATTTCAGGATATAGCATCCTGTGTACCAATCCTTGCTATTCTATAGCCACACTCTTTTGTCCCTTAGTCTTTCTAGTTTTTAGATGAGAAGCAAGCCACGCCAATGATTAGATCTAAGGGGACAGGTTGGTACGTACTGTAGTGAAGGGGTTTTATGCTGTTAATTATATGTGTATAATGTCATTACATGGCCGAGTACTTCTTGTGCCCATACAACAGTCTCCCTGTGTGGCACAGCTATCGTATTTCCGCTCCTCTTATTTGTGCTTTCATTAAACTTAGAAGACTATAGTCCCTTGTCCCACTGACTAAGTCAGCTTGATTGTGGTAAGGTCCTATGATGTCTTTTATTATATGCGCATCACATATGAGAGGAGCTAAAAGTGGGGTGCTATAAAAATATTCATATAGTATGCATACTATATGAACTACATCATCACCATGTTGGCTACTTTTTTCAGATTTACACATGATACGTTTGTGATTAGACATCAAGTTTTATGCCCATATAATAAATATAGAATGGAACTCGCCTGCAATATTCAAAAATGTTATTGGACTCGATTTATCTGCATATAAGCACTCTTCCTATGGCATCATGCTGATGCAGACAAATCTCGTCCAATAAACTTTTGATTATTGCCGACTCGTTCCATTCTCTCTATCTATTATATGCGCATCCCTCTTGAGAGGTGCAATAAGTGGGGTGCAATAAAAATATACTTATGGTACATCTACCATAATAATGTAGTTGTCTAAGAATAGCTCTGTTAATATACTTCATTGAGGGATTGGCTCTTGGCTCTCCGCATGTGTTTTGTCCCCAATCTGAAAGGATATAAACGTGAAATAGGAAAAATCAAAAATATCCAAGACTTTTCTTTTTGGAATATCCAATACTTTTTTGTCAACTTTCTTTTCCTTTTTGCCAATGTCCTTTTCCTTTTCGGATTATCCTTTTCCTTTTAGGAATATACTTTTCCTTTTTGGAATATCCTTTTCTTTTTGGAATATCCTTTTCCTTTTAGGAATATCCACTCCTTTTCCAAATATCCACTCCTTTTCACCCAAATGTACCATGATGTATTCCTACCCCAACATGACTGGGAGGGAGAAGGAGGGTGAGAGGGAGAGGGAGGGTGAGTGGGGGAGGGGGGGGGGGTGAGCGGGAGGGGAGAGTGAGAGAGGGAGAAAGAGAAAGGAAGAGAAGATGTATTGGATGTGTTATGTAACACTGCTACACTACAAAGATAGCTTGTGGGCCCCCATTCAGGGGTAGTGGATAATGTTATGTAACACTGAGCCACTGAGTCATGTGGGTTAGATGTTCAGAAAATGTACAATTCATCTTCACCAATCCTCTCCAATAACCCAAATTTCAGACCAAAATAAAGTTAAAAATACAGTTCAACCTAACCAAACATATTGCTAGAATCAATGCAATGCCAAATGTACAGGTATTTACATAATATTGACCAAATTGCAGCCTAATTTGGCAGAATATACTAAATGTGTACAGCTGCCAATTGTACATTTTCTGAAAATCTGACCCATGTCTGCTTTTGTATGGGTAGAAAAGGAGTGTCCCAGGGAGGACACCAATGAGAAAAGATGGCCAAATCTAGACATAGGAGTCACAGCAGCCAGACATGGCTTTTCATGTAGGGGAAATAGGAAAAAGGTGCAGTGATATACTTTTCGGTGGTGAATATCTAAGGGAAATAGTGGAAAAGGAGGCTGACATGGGAAAATCGACACTGACATGGAACTTTTTGTTCTGGAAATAGTAAAATCTTCCCGGAAATAGGAAGAAAGCAGTTGGAAAAGAACTATAGTATGTGAAATAGCATGTACCACAGAGGAAAAGTCTGTACCGATTTCATCATTTGTACATATGTCTACTTTGGGACGCAACAGCATGTAAACAAATTGTAAGCATGTAAACAAATTCACACTGAAAGCTGCATGAACCCACTCGTGATTCTGGCACCATGATCATGAAAATACATAATAAGAAGAACACCATTATTAAATGGTGTACTTATTAATTAAATTCTCTATCAAATGATATAAGTTATATTAATATGGCATATATGATAAAATTATAGAATGGAACTCGCCATCATAATGGATTACTGACAGCTCGTTCCATTCTCTCTATATACGTAGTGCTCCACCAGTGTTAATGGTGTATTATGTCTCATAATATTAATACATGTGATCCGTTTCAGGAAAATGAGTCACAAGTTGCAAAATATGGATTTTGAGATATCACCATATTTGAAAAGAGATCAAGCTGATTCCAATGATAGTAAACACTGGGACATCTAATAATAATTTCTATATTTTAAGTTTGATATTTTTTATTTTAGAAAAAAATGTTTGCAATGTTTCTGGATGGCTAATAACCAATACACTAACTTAATACACTCTATACGAAGGCCTTCAAAACGCATGAATATATTCAATGCAATTTGCTGAAATTTGGTACATAAATTCATATGACTATAAGTGCTAAACCCTCCAACAATCGGAACATTCCAATAAAGAGTGACTTGTGACTCATTTTCCTGGAACACATCACATAATATTATGAGCAACTCAAAAGCATGAGTGATCGAGTGGTGATCTATCCAACTGACTTTATTGTAGTATATCAGTACAGACCTAGGAGATGAGGGGCGTATCCCCGTCACCTCATATGGGTCAGATTTTCAGGAACTGTACAATTCACCTTCACCAATCCTCTCAAATAACCCACAGTTGAGACAAAAATGAGCTTCAAAATGCAGTTTAACATAACAGAAGTGATACTTTAAATCAATGCGATCCCAAATATACTCAGATATACACAGTATTCTTCATTTTTCAGCCTAATTTAGGAGAATTTCCTAAATGTGTAGAGCTGCCAATTGTACATTTTCTAACAAATCTGACCCATATCCTGGGCATAGCCTGGATCAGTAGACTTACACAGTACTGGTAATTAGCGATTTTTTAGACCTATTAAAGAGGTGATAATTAATAACTAATTTTTTTTTAAACATTTTTTTAGGAAGATATCCACAATGTGGTAGGTCTAATCTCCTTGAAAAAGTGTACAGTTTTACATCTAGATTAACTTCATTATTACACAAAAAATTATAATTACTCTTTTCAATTTACAAATGACAGTACATCATAAGCGACGAAAGGTCACAACACATATATATTCTAATATAAATATAATGAGATAATGCAATGTTACGTAATGTCTGATAACAATTGCAACAAGGAAGTGCTAATAAATAGCATACAGAGATATTGTATTGCTAAATATTTCCATCAAATACAAATATTTGATGTGTTTCAGGGAAATGAGTCATAAGTCGCACAATTGATATTTTTCTAAGTGTTTTTTTCACAAGATCTCATTATTGGACTGTTCTAATTTTGGGGAGGTTTATCACTTATCGCTATATCAATCGATGTATCAAATATCAGGACAATCTATGTTATATATCCTTTCGTTTTGAAGGTCCTCATATGGACTACATTTAGTTACTTTACTGTTTTCTGACCCCCAGAACTATTGGAATTTTTTTTTTTTCAAAATCGAAAATATCAAACTTAAAATCTAGAAATATTTATTAGATTATTAGACTGTTTAATATCATTGGAATCGACTTGATCTCATCTTTTCAAATATGGTGATATCTCAAAATCCATTTTTTGCGACTTATGACTCATTTTCCTGAAACACATCTCATATGCGTACAGTAATCTGGCGCTAACTTGTATTTACACTCGATCCACTTTATCATAAGTATGTGATGTGTTACAGGAAAATCAGTCACAAGTCGCAAAATTTGAAAGGTTTTTAAAGTAATTCATTCACAAGATCTCTCTGTGAGAATGATTTTTGTTTTTGTTTGTTTAATGCTGTTTTTAGTATGAATTCTAACCATAAATATTGGAAACATTTTTTGTTATCAAACATATAGAATCATAGAATCATAGATCAGGAATATAGAAGTCCTTATTAGATATCTTAATGCTTACCATCATTAGCATCCCCTTGATCTCATCTTTTCAAATAGGCTGATATCACAAAATCCATTTTCTGCGACTTTTCTCATTTTTCTGTGCCACATGCAAAGAAAGTCTCACGTCCGAAGCCTTACACTACTGGATTCCTCTGGGTAACTCCTAACATAAGACACAAAGATAGATCAACTTTATCTCATCTATAATTACATACGAGTCATTAGTTCTCATGTATAAATGAGTATGGGAAAGGCAGCTCGAGCAGATTAGTTCAATGAACAGACAAGGAGCTGACAGAGACCTCCCAAATACAAGCCCTATCAATGAAATATCTGCTTAGGTAAGCACTAATAGAATGGAGAATCATGTATGCACATGTCATTAAGGTCCAGCGGTTGGATCTTCAGAAACTGTACAATAGGGCATTTACATAGCCGCCATTTTGAATCTTGATTCGCATTGCATTATGGGACTAATGGTACAGTGTAAATGTCAAGATTCGCAGGCAACCTCTGGAAGACCTGGTTCGGTTTATAACTGTAACCAGACACTGTAATACCTGATTTGTTCAAAGATCCACAAATAAAAGAATCTCTGAATTGAATTGAATTGAAAGTCGAAGGAAAACATGTTATGTTCAGCATGGACTATGTATTGCCAGAGGAACATCAGCGGGACTAAGCTCCCAAATGGTGGGAGGATTTCAAGCCCGACTATTTAACAATGATCTCATGTAATTAGCCATATTTATTACAGGATTCCATGAAACAAGACTTCATTTTCATGGTTTGTTATACATCATTAGTACAAGCTATGATATTAGTTAAACATTCTTGCAACTTTTGATAACAATATTTATATGTCAAATTTGATGTGAATCCATCCCATGATGCACTGTAAAGACATGCGCAGTGAGACATGCAAGTCCCCTATTGGCAGCTGTACACAATTCTGCTAAATGAGGCTGACAAATGGTCAATATTTGGTAAATTGGACTATATTCGGCATTGCATTGATTCTAGCAATCTGATTGGTTAGGGTGAACTGTATTTAGAACTTTATTTTCGTATGAAATTTGGTTGAAAACTGGTGAAGGTCAATTATACATTTTCCAGCGAATTCATCCATATGAATAAATGTAATGTGTCACTGACAAATAAGTCTCAAGTCGCCCAAAGATGTTCAAAATGTTTTTGCTACACAATTTCGTTATTGGAATGTCCTTGATTTTGGGGTGTCTACCACTTGGGCTGCTATAAATAGATGTGCCACATTTAGGACAGTTCATTACATATATCCTTTGTCATCATAATTATGGAGTATGAGGTCATCATATGGAGTATATTAATTACTTTATTAGTACTTGTCCACCCAGAAATATTACAGACACAAAAAGGTCAAACATAACATATAGAAATACTTATGATAGCATAATTACCATCCGAATCATCTTATATTTTCAATAAGATTATTTTCCAATTTCAGAATCCATTTTTTCGACTTAAGACTTAGACGTATTCAAATGGTGAAATAGCCAAATATATCAGTTAGGACGACCTATGAAACGCATAGACTTACACTGATACACAGCCTTCTATAAAATAACGACATCATATTATAAAAATATCATTTTTGTGGCCTTTGAATCATTTTTCTGTGAAGCTATGACATGTGATGTGTTCCAGGAAAATGAGTCACAAGTCGCAGAATTTATATTTTTCAAGGTGGTTTTTTGACATTATCTCTTTATTGGAATGTTCTGATTGTTGGAGGATTTAACACTTATAGTCATATGAATCTATGTACCAAATTTCAGCAAATTGCATTTAATATATCTTGCGTTTTGAAGGCCTTCGTATGGAGTGTATTTAGTTACTTTATTGGTTATTTACGGAAAACGAGAGTGTTCATGTGATGAAAAGTAAAATTCTGTTTTATTTTTAAAAAAGAAAATCATTTTCGTTTCCAAAGTCTTTGTGCATCACATTTAAAAAATAAAATCACTTTCAATTTTCGTTTTGACTTTGGTTTCAACATCACATGTCGCTGTCATTTTGATATCCGTTCCGAGATTTTAAACGAGACGAGATCTCATGAGATCTCACTGGCAAAATGGCGGCACCTATGGGAGCCGCCATCTTGGATTGGTTATACTTCTGTTCCTGTGGCCAAATGCTGCTAATGCTCAATGTCCATTGCAGCAGTGTACAGCAATGTTTAGTGCAGCTAAAGGTGCTGCGCAGCACAGTGCTGCACTCTAAGATGCTGCACAACACAGTGCTGCACTCTAGAGTGCTGCACAGCACAATGCTGCACTCTAGAGTGCTGCGCAGCACAATACTGCACTCTAAGGTGCTGCACAGCACAGTGCTGCACATTGCTGCACATTGCTGCACAGTGCTGCACATTGCTGAACCCTAGAGTGCTGCACAGCACAGTGCTGCACTCTAGAGTCCTGGGCAGCACAGTGCTGCGCTGGAAAGTGCTGCGCAGCACTGTGCTGCACTAAAAGGTACTGAGCAGCACAGTGCTGTGCTGGAAAGTGCTGCACAGGAAAGTGCTGCGCAGCACGGTGCTGCACTGTGCTGTAATTTTATTTTCGATCATATCTATATACACATAAACAAGTCTCGCATATTTTTACAAGCAGGAAACATATCACATCAGCCTACAAATAGTCAGCCAAATGTGCGACTGACTATATCATTTCTGTTCTCTGCTGCACTGTGCTGCTGGACAGTTGTGTGCTGCACAACACATGCAGTGCTGCTCTGCGTTGTACTATGATTGATGGAAATACCATATTCGTAGCACCATTATTGCATTATTGACTAAAACTTTGCACTTCACCTGAGGAAGGAATCAAAGATGCTTTGAAAGTGCATTATCAAAGAGGAAAATTTTGTTCAAAATGATTTTTGAAATGAAAATGATTTTCTATTTAAAAACAAAACACAAAATTCACTTTCCATGCGTGAGCACTCTCGTCTTCCGTAGTTATTAGCCATCCAGAAACATTGCAAACATTGTTTTCAAAAATAAACTTATCAAACTTAAAATATAGAAATACTTATTAGATTTCCTAGTGCTTACTATCATTGGACTCAGCTTGATCTCCTCTTTTCAAATATGGTGATATCTCAAAATCAATATTTTGCGACTTGTGAACAAGTCAAAGGGATCACATATACTAAACACTCAGTATAAAAGCATATACTAAGAACCAAGTATAAAAGCCTTAGCGCAAACTGAGTATAAAGTATACACCTGGCGGAGAAGGAAAAACTGTCAAATGGCAAGCCCTTCCCTAATGTAGGCATACCTTACAAGGACTTGCATAGAGCACGGGGATAAAGCATCATTTATTCATATACACAAGTCATCAGTTATCATTTATAAATGTAATAAGCAACAAAAAGCGTTGGCCACCAGCTTAGCGTGAAGAATAAACAAGCGTGGGAAGGGAAAAGCACAGGCATAGATCATGAAGCGACTCAATAAAAAAACTTTTCCTGAGCTAAATCTCAAGCTAGGATCTTGTCCATACTGGCATCTCTCCAAATAGAGAAAAAGAGGCTGAAGATTACTCTGGGGAAGAAAAACTGGCTTTTATTGAGATGGATTTAATAATTATAGACAAGAACACAGTTGTAGTTACCGTCCATGTGGAGGAGGAGGAGGCGGAGCTGGAGGACAAAAACAGAGAGAGAGAGTGAAGACAGGGATCCACAGATCGCTACTCCTCCCGCTACTCCTCCTATTAACTATGACAGAGAGTGAAGCCTGGGTTCCACTGATCCCTACCCCTCCCGCTACTCCTCCTATTTACTATGATAGAGAGTGAAGACTGGGTTCCACTGATCACTACTCCTGCCCCTTCTCTGCCCATTACTATGACAGAGAGTGAAGCCTGGGTTCCACTGATCCCTACCCCTCCCGCTACTCCTCCTATTTACTATGATAGAGAGTGAAGACTGGGTTCCACTGATCACTACTCCTGCCCCTTCTCTGCCCATTACTATGACAGAGAGTGAAGACTGGGTTCCACTGATCACTACTCCTCCCGCTACTCCTCCCATTATTATGACAGAGAGTGAAGACTGGGTTCCACTGATCACTACTCCTCCCGCTACTCCTCCCATTACTATGACAGAGAGTGAAGACTGGGTTCCACTGATCACTACTCCTGCCCCTTCTCTGCCCATTACTATGACAGAGAGTGAAGACTGGGTTCCACTGATCGCTACTCCTCCCGCTTTTCCTCCCATTACTATGACAGAGAGTGAAGCCTGGGTTCCACTGATCCCTACTCCTGCCCCTTCTCTGCCCATTACTATGACAGAGAGTGAAGACTGGGTTCCACTGATCGCTACTCCTCCCGTTTCTCCTGCCATTATGTCCTTAGAAGCGGGAGCAAGCAACAGCAAGTAATTGGTTCTGTTGGCATTCTACTAGATTACTACCACTAATTAGCAAAAAGTTTCCAGACAACAATTTATATTTTCCTAGAAATGCATGCATCAAGGAACGTAAGGATTGGCATAGAGTGGTGCCAGTACCTGTTTCAGCTCTCACTACTTCAGCTACCAAGTTGCGGCCGTTCCAAATCAAACATGTTCAATAGAAGTGGGAGAAGAAGCTGGATGTAATGTGACTATATAGCAGTCCTCAATATCACCCATCCCCACTACGTCCTCATTACTGCTCCCACTTCTATAATAAAGAACCAGGAGCAGTAGCGGGAGAAGTAGCTGGCAATGGAACCCACCCTTGAGAGAGATAGAGAGAGTGAAGACCGACACTGGACTTTTTTCCTGCACTCTTTTTCCTCACGGAGATGCACCAGATGTGACAAGGATCAATATTATTGGGCCTTCACTACAGATTGCGCATGCGCCCTAAAGACTTGTTCCAGAGGTGAGGCTGCCTCAGCTGCTATGAGAGGGTCAATGGTCAGTCAGACTGGATAAACAATTGCCTCATCTCAACAAGAAGGTTCAGTTAGTGGAAGATTTGTAGACATTGAACATTGTTATTACTGATCATATCTACATTTTAGATTTGTGTCAGAGTCCTTGATCAATAGGGGAGTTGCATGGCCCACTGCGCATATCAATAATAAATGCTGGGATATACAATAGGGAAGTTGCATGTGCCACTGCGCATATCAATTTCCATAAATGCTGGGATATACAATAGGGGAGTTGCATGTGCCACTGCACATATCAGTTTCCATAAATACTGGGATTCACTATTATAAGGGTGTTGCATGTGCCATTTTGCATATCAATTTCCATAAATGCTTGGATACTCTATAAGGGAGTTGCATGTGCCACTGCACATATCAATATCCATAAATGCTGGGATACACAATAGGGGGTTGCATGTACCACTGCGCATATCAATTACAGTGCATGCTGGGATACATATTAGGGGAGCTGCATGTGCCACTGTGCATATCAATTTCATAAATGCTGGGATACACAATAGGGGACTTGCATGTGTCACTGTGCATGCTTGTTACAGTGCATGCTGGGGTACACTATAGGGGACTTGTATGTGCCACTGTGCAGAACATCTTTAAGTTTGTGACATATGTTAACATCTTTAAGCTTGTGAATTACATTAACTGGGAGTGCAGAACATCCTTAAGTTTGTGACTTATGTTAACTGAGAGTGCAGGATGTCTTTAAGTTGGTGACATACCTCTAAATGACTGAGAGTGCAGAACAACTTTAAGTTTGTGACGTATGTTAACTGAGAGTGCAGAACGTCTTTAAGTTTGTGACTTACGTTAACTGAGGGTGCAGAACGTCTTTAAGTTTGTGACTTACGTTAACTGGGAGTGCAGAACGTCTTTAAGTTTGTGACTTACGTTAACTGGGAGTACAGAACCTGTTTAAGTTTGTGACTTACGTTAACTGGGAGTACAGAACCTGTTTAAGTTTGTGACTTATGTTAACTGAAAGTGCAGAAGGTCTTTAAGTTTGTGACTTATGCTAACTGAGAGTACAGAGCGTCTTTAAGTTTGTGATGTATGTTGACTGTGTGCAGAATGTCTTTAAGTTTGTGACATATGTTAACTGGGAGTGCAGAACGTCTTTAAGTTTGTGATTTACGTTAACTGAGAGTGCAGAACCACTTTAATGGAAATAAAATTTAATCAGACACCGAGGTGATATGATCAAAGTAGTGGTGTGAGGAGCTAGACTAGATATAAGTGCTTCTTCCATCCAGGAACAAGTCAACTTGATTTAATAGTTATTGATTCAAGTCATAACTTATTGGTCAAACTGGCTACTGAGGTCGGTATGCCTATGATTGTGTTTCTCGCGGACGGTTCTTCCTCTGACTTTCCCTGATAAAAGGGCATTCATTGTTCTGATAAATGTAGTATGTATTGATTCAAGCTATATCTTACTGGCCAAATTGTCTTTGAGGTTATTGGCCTTTGGAACATTCTTTATCATGGTAAACAGTTTGTGTGCAAATCAATTTTGAAATTCTTTTTTTTATCTATCTATTCATTTATTTGTTTTTGTGGCTTGGTTTAATCATTATTGACTCAAACTACAAGTAGGCGTTGGAAATAACATTAGCGTTTGGATTATTCCACATCAATTCTATCCAAAACGTGAATCTGATAAGCTATCTGTTCACTAACAGACTACGAATATCTGGAACAATCTACCCATCCACTTTTTTTTTTTTATTCATTTAGGGCAAAGAAATATTACTGTTACATCAATACTGAACAAAAACGTCATATCCACCATGGATGTGTTTCAGACGGTGCCACATCTAAAAAACGAGATCAATATAATTCAGCTTAATAAAATACAAGAACCCTAATGTTTTTCTCAACAGTATAAAGGTATAGCAGAATTAATACTCCAAGGCCAGAGTTTTGACAAGAGCTTATTCAGACCAAACCGCACTCATCCCATTTGTAAACAGTCCAACAGCAAATTCAGTCCACATATATTATACATAATCAAAGTCAGTTACATTTGACAGAGAAAATTATCAGAAAAAACAAAAATTAGACAAAGAATCATCTTACCATGCTACAATAGGGAATAATAAAGGTATAACAAATTAATACTCCAGGCCAGAGTTTCGACAAGAACCCACTTAGACTATACTGCACAGAAACATACCTGATTTTAATCAGTTTTAAATTCAAATAAAAAAAACACTACCTCAAACTATAAACAATGTATGGTAGCGATTGTCAATTTATCTAGATATACACAAGTTTGCAATAATGCAAAGATACACACATTTGCAGTAATCTAAAGATACACAACATTAATATGCAATAATGTTAGGAGGTCAAATGCATCTCAAACTAATCTACTTTTCTGGAATAAAGAATCCCACACTGCGATGCTGCAATAACTTGATGAGGAATGACTGGACAGACAGCACCTTAGTTAGTTCTATTCATATATTTCGCCGCCTGAAAATGGACCGTCACCCAAGCAAAAAATGGAGGACACTTTCCTGGAAATTAACATTAAAGTTTAAAGACTTTTGCCGAACATATGTGATAAGTTTTAGGAAAATATGTCATAAGTCGCAAATATGGATTTTGAGAAATCATTATATTTGAAAAGATGAGATCAAGCCGATTCCAATGATAGTAAACAGTCTAATAAACTAATGAGTATTTCTAGATTTTAAGTTTGATATTTTTGTTTTAGAAAAATAACTTCCAATATTTCTGTGGGTCAATAAACAGTAAAGTAACTAAATGTAGTCCATATGAGGACCTTTAAAACGAAAGGATATATTACGTAGATTGTCCTGATATTTAATACCTCGATTGATATACCTCTAAGTAATAAACCCTCCAAAAATTAGAACTTTCCAATAATGTGATTTTGTGAAAAAAACACTTTGAAAAATATCAATGTTGCGACATATGACTCATTTTCCTGAAACACATCACATATTTACGTGAGGATGACGCAAGTTTATCTGGTTTTTATTAGTATTATCATACTTTTATTCCAAATACAGTATCAATACAGTTATATAGTATCAGAATAGGTTGCAATCCTTTGGTCAATTGCAAGTCTTCCTGACTGGCCTTTAAACAAAACCACATTACTAAATCTGTCCATCAATGAGTGTTTTATTGCCTAACAGTTTGATCGTCATTTTTTGACATAACCAATACAATATGAGATGTGTTTCTGGAAAATGAGTCATAAGTCGCAAAAAATAGATTTTGAGATACCATTATATTTGAGAAGATGAGATCAAACCGATTCCAATGATAGTAAACAGTCTAATAATCTTTTAAGTATTTCTAGATTTTAGGTTTGATATTTAAAAAAAAAAAAAAAAAAAATCCAATATTTCAGGGGGTCACTAAACAGTAAAGTAACTAAATTTAGTCCATATGCGGACCTTTAAAACGAAAGGACATATTACATAGATTGTCCTGATATTTGATACATCGATTGACATAGCTAGAGGTGACAAACTCTTCGAAAATCAGAACATTCCAATAATGTGATCTTGTGGAAAAATCACTTTGAAAAATATCATTTTTGCGACTTATGACTTATTTTCCTGAAACACATCACATATATAACCATACATAGTAGTTTCAAAGGATGTGAATATTAAATTTTTCCGAATCATAAAATTCGCTGTACAGCTTTTAGGTTGTATAACAATAGTGGTAAGTGGCAATAGTGTAAAGCCATTCTGGTTGTAAAATTGGATGCTAAGTATACTTAGCATCCAATTTTACAACCAGAATGGCTTTATATGCTTGTCATCTCCCTCCTGGCTTGGCTTATGGCATTGTCGGTTGATGATTTTTAGTTTTTTCATTTGAGCTGTAATGAGATGGAATGAGATTATGTCCCAATATTACAAGAAGCAATGATAACATATTGGATACAGGGCAGGCTCATGAGCCGGCAAATATTAAGATTTTTAATTTTCATAAATGGGCTTCACAAAAATTAAAAACCTACAAAGGGATATTGGCCCTTTTTTAAAAAATAAAAAGACAAGAATGCATTGATATTGGTATTGGTTTTTTTTAATCACTAAAAGCAGATGTTTGCAAACTAGGTCCAAAACCTCAGATCAGATAAGACTGGTATGTCAGCCTACTTCACTAATCGGTATCCCTGCCTAGAACTCAGCGTTTTAATAGGAATATAATGATATTTATGATATCTTGATGGATTTATATTGGCACATTGTGGTTTGAGGTGAGAGGCTTTCCCTTCGTTTGAAGGGACTCTCTCAACTTTGGGCCTAGACTGTTTGGTTTCTATTGATAGACATGCAGAGTTTGTTGTCTCGAGTGTTGTCGTAATTTGTTGAAATATTTTTAAAACCTGAAAAATTGCATTCTGTAGGGTTGGATCTGACCCAATAGGGGATTTGCATGTCTCACTGCGCATGTCTATGACAGTGCATGCTGTGATAGATTTAGTTCAAATCTGACATAGAAATATTTAGCAAGAATAGATGAAGTTGTGTGTTAAAGAAACATCTAAAACACACGGATATTTATATTGGACCACTGATAAATATTCCAAGCTAAATATAACATGTTTTCTATAGATTTTATACAGTACCATTACTCCCATAATTCCATGCGAATCAAGATTCAAAATGGCGGCTATGCAACTCCCCTATTCGCTCACTGATCACAGCCAGACCATGCACGCCACACATGGTCCGACTGGGAGGGGGAGGATGAGCTAGCCAGAGCTGACCTCTCCACCTGGCCCACCTAATTAATATATTCACTGCTCTCAGTTAATAAAGAGGGAGGGGGGAGGAGTAAGAGGGAAGGATAGAAGCCTCTAGGATCTAAGGGTAAGGGAGGGGAGGGGGGAGGCTGAGGGGGGATCCAGTCTTACACATGGACAGCGCATGACCTTGGCATGATTTTGGGGCAGAAGTCAGTTCACATGGAGGAGAAGGATTCTCTCTCACCCAATTAGAAAGGGGTTATTGGCAATGGAATATTCCTTGAAACCCTGTATATGAACTAATTAAGTGTTTTGCTGAGTATAAATAAAGCTGAAGGGGAAGCCTTCAGACACTCCTTGCCTGGGCCAAACCTGATGAACTTCAGTGATCTCTGACTTCATCTCTACCAACCCAATAGAAGACCGAATTTCTAGGCAAATGCTCTTAAATTCTTATACCCCAGCATGAACGGCTCTGAAATGAAATATATACAGAGGAACAAGTTCTAGAACAAGAAGTTATAGGAACAATATGGTTTCAACTTGGAAATTCTGAGCCGAGGCCCTTTTGCTTTGCTCGGTTGTAATGGGAAAAGGTTGATGTTATGTATCAATGAATATATTTAGTATTTAAGTATTTTTATTCTGCTCACACATTACATCTACATATATGTAATGTATTCCAGGAAAATGAGTCAAAAGTCGCAAAACTGGTCTTCTTCAAAGTGTTTTTTTCACAAGATCTCTTCATTGAAATGTTTTGATTTTTAAAGGATTTAGCACTTATAGTCATATGAATCCATGTCACAAATTTCAGGACATTGTATTAAATATATCCTTGAGTTTTGAAGGCCTTCGTATGCAGTGTATTCAGTTACTTTACTGATAATTACCCACCCAGAAACATTACAAACTTTTACTTAAAAAATAAAAATATCAAACTTAGAATATAGAAATACTTATTAGGTGTCCCAGTGTTTATTATCATTCGAATCTGCATGATCTCTTTTCAAATATATTGATCTCAAAATCTATATTTTGCGACTTATGACTCATTTCCCTAAAACAGATCGCATTTGTGATATTCTCACTGCATACAGATGAGAACAAAATCGTAGAAATACAGCCCATAGAATGGTCGTTGAAATACCATATATGAGTAATTCTCCCAATCGGGCAGCATTTGATTTCAGAAGGCCATTTTTTTAGGAAAAATAAAATACGTTGAATCTCTACAATCTTTGGTGCACATATAGCGGAGAATATCAGCATAATGCAGGTGAAGTTTGGGAAGGCTGGGACCAATATTTCGATTCCTACACCTATGATTCATATACCTATATTTTCCCTATTATTTTGCCTTATTTCGGCCTCATTATACCCGATTTATCAATGATTTAGTGTAAAAATGAGATATATTACTCACTAGTTCGTCTAGCAATAGCAAATGACAAAATAACAGCTAGGAAATTGATGATGGCCACCAACATAGGACCTGGTTGTAACCAAAGCTTAAATACCTTTTTGTCAAAATGTCCCTTTTATTTCTATACAATAACTGTGTTAATACAGAAGGATCTCTATATTTCTATTAATTATGGCGTAATGGCGACGCTATAGTCGTAACGGCGACATCCTAACATATGCTCACTGCAATTCAACAGCATCTGTATTTATTCATATCTATACTTTTTACGAAATTCAGGCAGGCCTAAACAATTATTAGAAAGGACGAAATTTCATGAAATTTTTTTTTAAAAAAAATTATTGTAGATATATCACATGTCGTAACGCGACATAAAATATTCCCATAACAGTTCAAGGATTTTTTTGTGAGGTATTATATAGTTTCAGGGATGTTGTGGGCTAATAACTTTTGTTTTTATCTAAATATACATACGTATACATCTTCCCCACACAACAAACTAAATGCAGTTTGATATATTTAGTTACTCTTGGGGTATTTTATTGTTTTAAAGTCAATATATGTCGTAACGGCGACACAAATATTCCAAAACAATATTTTCCATGACTAGATCAGTCAATAATAGTGATTACAAAAATATTGTGTTTTTTCATAATAACGAACATGTGTGCATGTGTAGAAACCATTTTCTCTAGTAGAAGTAATATATTTTTCAAATGCATCAGTATATTACATCCAAATTCCATAACTATTACCTATTTTCTAGCCTGAAATAGCCTTATTATCACAATAGTGGCAAGGATTTTGGTATAAGAACTTTGAAAGGGGGGTTCCCACAGCCTTATTTTTGCCAAGGAATTCAAATAAAATGGTTATGAAGATGTGTGATCATCCTAAATACAATTTGTAGATACCATAGGCTGGAAAACCAAATGATGCCCTATTGGGAGAATTACTCATATGTGGGTCAGATCGTCAGGAAATGTACAATTGGCCTTCACCAATTCCCTCAAATAAGCCAGATTCAAGAAGAAAATTAGGTTCAAAATACAGTTCAACATAACCAGACAGATTTATTGAATGAATACGATACAGAATACACTCAAATATACCTAGCTTTTATCATTTTTCACTCTAATTAAGCAGAATTTGATACATCGGTAGAACTGTACATTGTGAGTTTTCTGAAAATCCGACTCATCAAATATACTGTGCCACAATTTAGTACAAGTACTTATTCATATACTCAAAACACTATCTATATATAAACGAAAATGTTCCTACAAAACGATCTTGTGAGAAAATAATTGAGCAAATTCAATTTTGCATTGCACCACATAATTACAATTCCCCTATATATGGGTCAGATTTTCCGAAAATGTACAATTTGTCGTCAGCAATCCTCTCAAATAACCCAAAATTAAAAAAAAATAAAGTTTAAAACTCGGTTCAACACATCCTAACAGATTGTTTGAATCAAGAAAATGTCAAATATCCTCAGATATACCTATACCTATAACTATTTCCCAGCCTAATTTAGCAGAATTTACTAAATGTGTAGATCTGCCGATTGTACATTTTCTGAAAATCTGACCCATATATGTGATGTGTCTCAGGAAAATGAGTCATAAGTCGCAAAAAATAGATTTTGAGATATTGTCATATTTGAAAAGATGAAATCAAGCCGATTCCAATGATAGTAAACAGTCTAATAATCTAATAAATATTTATAGATTTTAATTTTCATATTTTCGTTTTTGAAAAAAAAAGTTTCCAATATTTTGGGGGTCAATAAACAGTAAAGTAACTAAATGTAGTCCATATGATGACCTTTAAAATGAAAGGATATATTACATAGATAGTTCTGAAATTTTATACATCGTTTGATATAGATATGAGTGATGAACCCTCTAACAATTAGAACATTCCAATATTGTGATCTTGTGAAAAAAACACTTTGAAAAATATTAATTTTGCGACTTATGACTCATTTTCCTGAAACACATCACATATATAATCACGGCCACTGGGGGCGCTGCTCTAGCCTTGACATGTAATTTCCTGCTAGTGTACGATTGGTCCACCAGAGGGACAGTGGTAGAATGGAGCAGTTCTCGGCCACACCTTACATTAGGGTCAGATTTTCAGAAAATGTACAATTCAACTTCGCCAATCTTCTCAAATAACCCAAATTTCAGACGAAAATAAAGTTCAAAATACTTTACTGTTTATTGACGCCCAGAAATATTGAAAACCTTTTTTTTCAAAAACGAAAAAAAACAAACTTAAAATCTAGAAATAATTATTTGATTATTAGACTGTTATTGGAATCGGCTTGATGTCATCTTTTCAAATATAATGGTATCTTAAAACCTATTTTTTAGCGACATATGCCTCATTTTTATGTAACACATCACATTTGAAATACATCAATTCTGCGACTCATGACTCCTTTTCCTAGAACCTCTCATCTGACATTTATAAAGTATATATTGCTCTATCGTTGGTTCTCAATCATATGTCGATATTTATATGTATATATGTCTCGGACGGGATATTATCAGGGGCGGGGGATTGTCAACCTTGTCATGCCCCCTAGGGACATTGGGCCTAACTACACCTTCCCCTGCTTCCGGTCCACGTGACCACGTCCTTCCGTTCCTCGCTACCAGCACGCATCGCTCCATTAAAAGTTTCTTTTTTTTTTCTTTGTTTTGTTTTTCTCCAGAAAGGTTTCTCATTGGCTTCCGTTCACGTTGGTTTCCCATCATGCCATGGCATGTTGATGTCGAAAATAGTGGCAATCCCTCCAGCCATTTTGGAGGAGATGCGGAGAATTAGACTTTTTTCTTACATAATTGATATATAAATAGTGCTAGATAAGGCTCCTAATGGTAAATAGTCATTTTATCTGACTGTATTTGTGATGTGTTTCAGGAAAATGAGTCATATGTCTCAAAATTGATATTTTTCAAAATGTTTTTTTCACAAGATCACATTATTGGAAAGTTCTAATTCTTGGTGGGTTCATCAATTAAAGCTATAGCAATCGAGGTATCAAATATCAGGACAATCTATGTAATATATCCTTTCGTTTTAATGGTCCTCATATGGATTACATTTAGTTACTTTACTGTTATTAACCACCAGAAATATTGGAAACTTTTTTTTTCAAAAACGAAAATATCAAACTTAAAATCTAGAAATACTTATATAAATATTAGACTGTTTACTATCATTGGAATCGGCTTGATTTCATCTTTTCAAATATAATGGTGTCTCAAAAGCTATTTCTTGCGGCTTATGACTCATTTTTCTGAAACACATCACATTTAGTATTGTGTTGAATAAAACAATTGGGTTTACTGCATTGAATTGTATTTTCAGTTACAGTGGAGCCCCAACAACTCATTTTGTTAAATGTTTTTAACAAAAACAGTATCCAGTTTCAAAATTGCTCAACATTGGGAAGATTGTTCCTGGGGCTACATCTAAAGGGCTAAGATATGTGATGTGTTTCAGGAAAATGAGTCACAAGTCGAAAAATTGATATTTTTCAAAGTGTTTTTTTACAAGATCTCTTCATTGAAATGTTATGATGTTTAGACGGTTTATCCCTTACAGTCCTATGAATCCATGTCACACATTTCGTGGCATTATATTAAATATATCATTGAGTTTTGACGGCCTTTGTATGAAGTATGTCTAGTTACTTTACTTGTAATTACCCATGCAGAAACATTGCAAACATTCTCTTTCAAAAATAAAAATATCAAACTTAAAATACAGAAACACTTATTAGGTGTCCTAGTGTTTACTATCATTGGAATCAGCTTGATCTTCTCTTTTCAAATATGGTGATATCTCAAAATCTATATTTTGCGAATTATGACACATTTTCCTAAAACGAATCACATATTTGAACAGAGGAGATCAAGGTGATTTCAATGATAGTAAACACTAGAACATCTAATATGTATTTCTATACTTTTAGTTTGATAATTCTATGTTTGAAAAAAAAAAGTTTGCAATGTTTCTGGATGGGTAATTACCAGTAAAGTAACTAAATATACTCCATACGAAGATATATTTGATACCATGTCCCAAGATGTGTCACATGGATTCATATGACTATACGTGCTAAACCCTCTAAAAATCAGAACATTCCAATCAAGAGATCTTGTAGAAAAAACACTTTGAAAAAGATCAATGTTGCGACTTGTGACTCATTTTCCTGGAACACATCACATTTGGCTTCTTAACTAGTAAATGTCCACCTAGAAAGAGAGCAAACATTTTTTTTTAAAATTCAAATATCAAACCTAAAAATATAGAAAGACTTATTTTCTATGTCCTACTGTTTACTACCATTGGAGTAGGCTTGATCTCATCTTTTCAACTATGATGATTTCTCAAATGATATGCCAGTACGTAAGCATATCGAAAGAAAATTGTATATTGATTATATGAGTAATGTGTGTTTTATCAATCGAGTTGCATTTTGTTGATGTTCTGAGGGAAAAAAATGAAGCGTTTACTATGTAAATTAATATATGTGAAAATAATATGAATGGTTACGTTGAATTGCCATGCTAATTTTGTGTATAGGTTGCTGCTTAATGTACAGACTTGCCTCATTGTCAGTACTAATACCTTATGAATTGTATTGCTTTGAATCTTGATTGGAACTTAATGGACAACTATACGAAATATATATGCTTATTAATGGTTCATATGTAAGAGCACGGCGTCGATAAAACTGTATTATGTATTTATGTTTTTAATTCAAATCCCAAAAACAATGCTTGCACATTGTCAGTGAGTTGGACATGTTTTTATTCGTAACGTGAGTATCTGTAAAACCTTGTATCTAAAGGTAACTGAGATAGATTGACGTATTAGAGTTTGTTGTTGTTTAAATATATACAACTTATGTGATATCCGATAATAATAACATCTAGAACTATGTAAAACTTTTTGTATCATCTAAATCAGGCTGTCCTGAGAATATTCGTACTATATGTGTGAAAATGTTCAAACGTCCTGAATAAAATATTTTAAATCAAATCAAAATCAAATCATATCACTGAGTATGAAAAAGAAACTAAATGAACAACTACATCATGTTCGATAAGCTGATTAAATGTCTTTAATTGTCTTATAAAGGTATCTAAACTCCGTATAGCATATTTTGTACTTGGACTCTGTGAGATTATCATTGAATGAAAATAGATCCAATAAAATTTCTTTAAAAAAAAATCCAATCTTTGCGACTTATAACTCATTTTCCTGTGACACATCACATATCTATTCAAATCAAATCTAACTACGCTCCCAAGTTTTGAACAGAAGAAAATAAATCTTGTCCAACGCAATTACTGTAAAGTTATTGGTAATTCAAGCAGCTTGTATAATGAATTAGCCACAACAATAAAGAGATTTGGCCAATGTGACCCTGCATTAAAGAGATTAAGTAACCCATCTCTGTAACCCAAGGCTTGTAGTTCGTGAGGGATGAAATTTTTTGATTTGATTTTTGAAATATTTTATTCAGGACATAGACATTTCCATACGACAGTACGAATATTTCCAGAATAGCCTGAATTATAGTTTAATTTATATTACATCGAAATACTATTACTCAAAACTAGGAATTATTGGTAAAAAGACTTTCTATAGATATGGATTTACATTAACATGTCACATATCAACAAATGATCCGATCAACAGTAACTTGCTAAGTCTTATTTGTACGTCAATACAAGAGAGTTCATACCAGCTTTACATTCTTTAGTATTCTAGATATTCAGCTCACACTTGTAGGAATCAGAAACATTTTTTTTAAAAAAGCATGGTATACTTGTAAAAACCAACAATTAATCGAAATTCCGCGTCGTGCTCATACATTTTGACCGTTGAAATGAAGATTGGGTTGCACAATAGGAGTATTAGAATAGGGGAGTTGCATGTCTCACTGCGCATGTCTACAGCAGTGCATGCTGGGATGGAATCTGATGAAAACTGACATACAAATATTTGGCAATATTTTATCGGAAATTGCAAGAACGTTTCCACCAATATCATAGCTTGTATAAATCATCTATGAGAACCAAATGCATGATGGGAAAGACGGAAACTTGTGTCATGGAAACATGCATAAGACATGGATATTGACATTAGAGCATTGATAAATAGTCCATGCTGAATATGGCATGATTTCTATAGATTTTAGACTGTACCATTAGTCCCATAATTCCATGCGAATCTAGATTCAAGATGGCGGCTATGCAAATCCCCTATTGTACTGAAACTTGACTCTTGATTCATAAAATGTGATATTTTCAAGGACAATGAGTCATAAGTCGCAAAATTGATATCTTTCAAAGTTGTTTGAAACATCATGTATATATACAACAAAAGGGGATAATGTACTTTATTCCACAATTGGGGTTTGTACACGCTGCAAATAACTGGGTATATGCTATTGTATATTGTCACAGAGATACAACGCGGGAAAAACATTTTTAGATTGACGAGATAACATCAATCTAAATAGATTGTCAATCATTGATAGCATCTTGGCTCCTCCCATCCTGGATATCAGTGTAAAGAATCTGTTGATTCTGATATCAGCAGATGGGATCATAATCATGCTGGTAATGGCTGGGAGGGGGCTGGGATGGGGTTTAGGTGTGAATTAAAGGGTAGACCATGTGTGAATTAAAGTGGCAAATTGAGAAGTAAGATGCCTCATATGCAAAGGTGCTAAAGGGAAGAACAGAATTAAATGGAGTGACCAGTCATATATATATAGCATAGGGATTTCATGTTTTCTGTCTCCCCTTCCTCTACCTCCTACTATCCCTGCCTCTCAAACTTTACATTTAACTGACATCAATATTTGTTTCCCTTGGAAACGCAATCTTCTGCATGAACCGGAAATAAATAAATGTAAACTAACCACTGTTAACTAATTCTTGTTTTAGCCTAGTTGTAAGAAGGCTCCATAGTGCTCACTCCTTTTGCTGCTCATTCAGGCTCGCTCATGACGTCCCACCCATTTGTGACGTCATACCGCCATCCATGCTGTCGTTGATTAGCCAATATGTGATGTGTTTCAGGAAAATGAGTCATAAGTCGCAAAAAATGGATTTTGAGATATCATTATATTTGAAAAGATGAGATCAAGCCGATTCCAATGATAGTAAACAGTCAAGCTTTCTGGGTTCCCACAAGCATGTTCTTTCTAAATCCAAAGTTGTATAAGTATTTCTAGATTTTAAGTTTGATATTTTTGTTTTAGAAAAAAAAACTTCCAATATTTCTGTCGGTCAATAAACAGTAAAGTAACTAAAGGTAGTCCATATGAGGACCTTTAAAACGGAAGGAGATATTACATAGATTGTCCTGATATTTGATACATTCATTGATATAGCTATAAGTGATAAACTCTCCAAAAATTATTTGACTCATTTTCCTGAAACACATCACATATGAATATTTTTAGAGCACCCCACTTATTGCATCTCTCATATGGAATGCGCATATGATAAAAGATTTTATTACACCCCTGTGATGTAGTTGCCTATACTTTCAACATTGTACCACCCGCTTACAGAGGGTGGTTGATAACATGTTAATTACATCGCCCTTAGCTAATAACAAATGTAGGCCCAGTACATAGGCCTGATCACTGCGCGGGAAAAAGCGTTGTCAAGCACAATGTGCGTTACTAACGTTGTGTAAATAGAAGACGTCACGATGTATGCTTTTGCGTCATGGCTGGCATCGGGGAAAAAGGTAAATTATGGCCTCCTAGCTTCCTTATTTATCCACAAACAGTCCGGATTTCTACTTTATATTGATATAGCCTATTCTCTGTGCAAATCATGTTGATTCACTGTCAAAACTGGTGTTAAATCTGCCAATTCACTGTGATTCACTGTCACCCACATGTAGGTCTATAGGCCTAGTCGACCTCTGTAATTAAATTATTTATGCAATTCAAGTCCTTATAAGGTGTGGCAGATGTTAATTAAAGTGTTGTTACTAGTTTTTTTACACAATAAAAGTAATAGGATATTTATTTTATTCTGTTAGGATCTAATCCATAGACCTAGGCCTAGGCCTAGCCTAGGCCTACTCAGTAACTGAATTGAAACTATTCCTGTCTAAAAATTGTCAGGAACTATTTTCCTTCATGTTCACAAGAAAAACACAATCAAATGAGGAAAACAACTTGATTTATCAGAACTATAGTATACACATTTCTGTTAGTTTCTGTTGTATTTATTTCAGGAGTGTAATAAATACAGAACATGCCAACGTGGAGGGCAGGAAAGGTGTTATCCACCTCGATTTAGGTGGAGGGACCTCGGGCCTACGCTGCGCTTCGGCCCTCGGTCCCCCCACCTAAATCCTCGGTGGATAACACCTTTCCTGCCCTCCACGTTGGCATGTTCCATCTATGTATTAACTGCCTTTTCACACCACGGGTGGGAGAGTGTGGGGATGATGCTGTGTTAATCTGCTACCAATGGTTCAATGACTCACACTGACACTGCTGTTACTAGGCACAGTTAAATGAAGCCAATCGTTCCATCCCGGACTAAACTGATACTGAAGGACCAGCGAGACCATTGGAGGTGTAAGCGTCAGATTTTCAGAAAATGTACAATTGGCAGCTGTACACTTTTAGTAAATTCTGCTAAATTAAGCTGCACATTGGCCAATACTAGGTAAATTCGAGTATATTTGGCATTGGATTGATTATAGCAATCTGTTTGGTTAGGTTGAACTGTAGTTTGAACTTTATTTTCGTCTAAAATGTGGGTTATTTCAGAAGATTATCTAAGTTCAATTGTACATTTTCTGAAAATCTGAGCCATGAAGGCAGAGTATGGTGTGGCCGGGTGTACAGTAGGCAGTCACTTGTAGAAATCAACTCGAGGACAGTAGGTTGTAGATTCCAGTCTCAGTGTGGCAGACCGACTGGAACCTGTCTGTCTATCTGGCAGAGAAATGTGATGTGTTTCAGGATAATGAGTCACAAGTCGCAGAATTGATATTTTTTTAAGGTTTCCCCCGCCGAAGGCGGTACGAGCGCCAAAGAACCTTATACACCGTTTTTTTCCCGCGCGTGGGTTTTGGGGTTGGAGCTTAGTAGAATTAGTCGGGGGAAACCGTTTTCTCCTTGGTCACAATCAATATTTCTTGTTAAAGTGTTCTTTTGACAAGATCTCTTTATTGCAATGTTCTGATTCTTGGGGTGTTTAGCACTTATGGTTATATGAATCCATGTAACAAATCTCTGGACATTGTATTAAATTTATCTTTGAGTTTTGAAGGCCTTCGGATGGAGTATATTTAGTTACTTTACCGGTAATTACCCATCCATACTTTTTTCAAAAGTAATAAAAATATCAAACTTAAAACATATTAATACATATTACGTGTCCTAGTGTTTACTATCATTGGAATCCGCTTGATCTCCTCTTTTCATATATGGTGATATCCATATTTTGCGACTCATGACCTATTTTGCTAAA